>OX328097.1:15886969-17365719 GCA_946811185.2 Hippopus hippopus
CGGAGATAACTTTAGAAATCACTACGTGAAATTCTATTCAACGAGAGATTGCCCATTATTCTCTGGATATTCTCGGTTCGGAATAGTCTATTGAAAATAAATGGAGTTTTCTTTTTTGGGTTTGATACCTGTAAACAGTTATGTTTTGACAACAAATCATAGTTAAGCCACACCCAAGTCCATTCTTTGTGCTATCATCGCAACCCTGAACGTAAAAAAAAGGAGGAAGGGGATCAGACCAGCACTTCCACCTGAAACGAATGCTCATAATATGAATTTTTTATCAAAATCGAAAATCTCGGAATTTCTACATGGCTTTAGATTAAAATGATTTTTGGAGAAACAATTTAATGTTGTGGTTTAGATGCAGATTCACACAGGTATGATACATTGAACTGTCTGAAAAGGCGCAAAACTATGTTGCCCAAGATGTGTGGGAAAAATGGATGGAAGAATTGCCGGGCAAAAAAAAAAAGAGGGAAAAAGAAATGAAGAGACAGCGAGAATTCGGGCGAGCAAGGTAAAGAATAGGAAGTGATGGACGGAGAGGAAAGAGAGGAGAGAGAAAACATACATCTGTATGTCCATACAAACCTTTGGAAATGAGCCATGTTCTGTGAAAAGGGGACTTAATGCATCAACAAAAAGTATCGAACAATCCGCGCAGGCTGACCTGAATCGAAACTTTTTGCTATTGGTCAATTTTCTGTTTTTCAAAAGAAAATTCTACCTCATGATTAAGCAGGTTGTTTTAAATAGTGGCTATTATGGATTCATAATTATGTGATGACTTGCTCGGTATAATGCACCACGAAGATGCATTAAGCCCCCCTTTTGCCAGAGCATGGCTCAAATATGTTGCATATATGTGAAATATACATGTTGATCATTACTAGAACATACCCTACGTGACACCACGACGACTGCCACTAACCTTTTTCACAACACAGTCGACTTTTGATGTGTCTACAGCAGACGACTTTTGAAAGCAGTGTGGAAAAAAAAAAATATTTTAACGGGCATATTCTCCTTTTGTCTCATTTATTTACCAGCTGAGAAAAGTAAACCAAAACTGCAAATTTAAAACCAATACTATTCGAGTCGACCAAAGAAACGTATTCACTACAGAAAGCAATCTGGTATGTAACACGGGGTATATAATAAGAAATAAAAGCCTTTTAAAACTGACAAATCCCTTAAATGGGACAAAAACAGATAATGTTACCGACCACAAAGCCTTGCTGACAAGTTATGACTAATTAGTCCCGAACCTATAACGTCCTCGCAACGACACACTCACTCTTCACTTTTGCAAGACATGTTCGCTTTTCAGAAATTATACATCTATTAGGCCTAAAAAAGAATCTGTGTTTAGGGTTTCCCTACCCTATCTAGAAAATGCTGCCGATCCTAAACTTTTAACGCTACGATTAAAAAAAAAAAAAACCTGTCGGGTGTGATTTCGGTACAAGGTCCATGTAAAAAAATTTCTGGAAAAAAATAATAAATCCCTACTTACCCTACCTGCAGCATCTCGGACCGAAACCCTAAACACAGATTTTTTTTGTTAGGCCTTAGAGGTCTTATACAGTCTATAGATATGAATCTACACTGATCAAAAAGTATGGACATAAATCTGCGTTGTGTCATTTACTTTGCTGAGTTGAATCTGAGACGTTGTGTCAGCTCAGGATTTGTGAACATTTCTAAAGCCTCCTAATGTTAGTAAAACGCTTGTCGACCCACAAAACTGATCTGAAGCCAGAAAATGAAACTGTTAGCGGGTTTGAATATTGTCCGGGAAACAGTGCACTGTTCTAAATGATAAGAATAAGATCAGGTATGACGTTCGCTATAGAAAACTGTTACACACTCTTGTCATTTAGTGATTGAATTGTTTGTGTTATTTCTAAGACTGAAATAGACTTTTCTTATATACCAATAGCACCGCTGTTCAAGCAAACAGACACGTCCGTGTGACGAGTCTTTGGTTCTATCCTAGATCGGGTCATAACCAGGAATTAAGCGAATAGTACTATGGCAAGGGATGACTGATAGGACAAGAATTAGGATTCAGATACACGCATATACATATTGTCGTCGTAATGTATCTGAAAAACCAACAGCACGGCCTTAAACCTTGTATAACTAATCAGTCATCAACCATGATAATTTTATTAGATGAAAAGGGCATTTAAATGGGACGGGAATTATGCCGATCGCAAAATCTTGCTGATAAGATTATGAATTAAGTTATGACTGATAACTCCTGACCTATCACGTCCTCACAACGTCACACTCGCACTTAAGTTCTGTAGAATATGTTTCTCCATATGTATGGTTGGTAGCGGTCTTATTCAGTCCAATCTAAATCAACCCGAATCATCAATATTTTCTTAGTTTTAACATGTTGTAAGTGAACAGAACAGGCCCCGATCTTATAGCGAAAATGAATAGACCAATTCGCAAACGTCTGGTGTAATCTTTTCTTACTAACTGGTTCATAATGCGTATCTCGAATACTGTGCTAAAATTCCACGGCTATTCCAATCATATAAACATGCTGTACGTAGCAGACAGCCCGTGTTGTAAAAATAAAGTTTTTCAATTAAAAAAAATTAACGAAGATTACATCGCTTTAATTAATTTATTTATTTATTTTTTTCTATTATGTTGTTCTCTACTCCGTTAAGGATTTCAAACATACTATTTCAATCTTCGAGGTTTCCGTCTAGTCGGCATTTGTTTCAAAATGCATGAAAAACATCTTGTAGCATTCACAGAACTGAAAGAAATTTATCTTCCTCTATATATTAGACTTTTGTAATACAATGACCTTTGACCACACTGTTTCAATCGTGAGAACTTGGAGAAAAATTCAATGGAGTCTATGTTAAAGAGATATGTATTTCAAATTGGAATCCAATTAATTTATTTATTATTTATTTATTAATTTTCCAGAATCAAATACCATCTTAACAGTGAAAAATAGAGAAAGTTTAGGGTAACGTGCCGATTTTATCTTACGCGGCATAGTCAAATTTTCCCAACCCACTTTGCGACAGGCAAGTTTTCGCCATTTTCTAGGAATCATCGGTATTTTGTGACCATCAAAGTCCATTTTCCCATTCAGGTGTTGGTCGAATCTGGTTCTCCATGACGTAAGGCTGTTTGGTAATGATTTAAAACATTGCGTTTTAGAAAGAAGACCGAGAAAAACAACTCCGACAGAGAAAAAACGAAAATTCCTAATTAACTGACTTTGAATGAATTCCATTATAAAAGTCAGTCGAATCGTCATTTGAATATAGATTTCTTCCATTTGTATGTTTTCTATATATATATATAAAACGAAATGTCTTTTATGCATTTCGACTTATACGGACGCCCTAAATATTGTAACGTTGTGTTGAAAAATCGTACACTGAAACAATTGAAAACCTTATTCTAAAGGAATACTCGCTTTCCGCTACGTACAACATGTTTGACAGTTTTAGCATATATGAACTAGATAGTGAGAAAAAAAGCAACTGAAATTGTCAACAGTAAATATCCGAATCAGCCCATGCAATCATGAAATAAGACCAGGATCCGCACTATTTTTACTCATGGATTGCGTATTAAAGCTAACAAGATATTTTTGAGCCGCGTAGATTCATATTGTGCTGTATACAGACTGCTAACAATACACTTATGATATATGTACGGCGAAACATGTCCTGCATGATTTTAACAGTGAGTGTATCATTGTGAGGACGTTAAAGGTCGGGATTAATTAATCATGAATTTATTCGTCATCTTATCTACAAGAACTTGTGATCGGTTAAGTCTTCTTCCCTAATCAAGTGTTTTGTCACTTTTTACAGGCTTTTGAATGTTAATAGGAACATCACGTTAATTAATACTTGATTACTTTTACATTTCTATGGTCAACTCGTGAAGTCCAAATTTGCACACGTCTGTATGTTGGTGCATATTCTCCTGATTGGTTGGTTGATTGATTGTATGGTGTTTAACGCCATTTTCAAGATTATTTCAGCTGACCTGAATAAGTATCTAGCACTGCATTCATAAAGATTAAGAACTCGAGTCATGACATAGGATTGATCGCTTGTTTAGGGTTTGAGGGCGTGCGAGCAGTTTTTCAATATATAATGACGGCTGTTCAAATATTTATGTTTTCCAACCACTTGCTAAGTCTATAATTCCTTCCTTGCAACAGTGCTTTAAATGTCTTCAACGCCAAAAACCCGAATGTCAGTTCCTTAGTATGACTTAGTCAGGAATCGAACTTGTGATCTTTCACACATACGTGTCTGCTTAGTTACAGTTTCTATTTTTTCTGTCTGATAAGTTTATATCATTCTAGCCAATACGTTAGATGGCCTAGACAACGCAATCTACTGCGTATTGGAGTTTATATCAGCCTCGACCTGTTTCCTGTTGAGAAATCAATATAAAATCAAATTCTTACAATTTAAAAATGGTCTAAAAATGATATAAGCATTGTTTTCTCTGTTTCTGTCTCTCTGTTCGTCTCGCTCTATCACTACAACATAGACTCCATTGACTTTTTCGCTTAGTTCTCCCGATAGACGTAGTGTATTTAAAAGGTCTTTGTATTATAAAAGTCTAATATTTAGTTGAAGGTAGCTTTCTTTCATTTAAATGTTTGCTATGTTTTTCATGCATTTTGAATCAAACACTGACTGAAACTGACATAAATTCATTCATTCAACATTTTATTGCATTAAACAAGTACATGTTCATGGCAAATAAGACAAAATACTTAGAGAAGATGGATTTACATGAAGAGCATAAAGTATGTGGAAAAAGCAAAAATTAATACAAATATGTAGCGATAACAGTAGTATTCAACTAGAAGAACTCATACCGGTACATGCTTTAAGCACAAACTAATTTCTTAATAACGTGGCATAATAAATAAATTTACTTAGGTTATTAATAACTGTTGTTGAAGTTTCTGTTAAAAGGTTAATGGATTTGTGTTCATTCGGCCATGAGTAATAATAACGTTTAAGATATTATTGTCGTAGATGAGTATATTTTGGGCAAGTTAGCAGGAAATGGAATTCGTTTTCAATTATATTTTGATTACAATTTTCACAGATGCGTAGATTCCTAGGTTGTTCAATATATCGTCCTTGTTCTATGGCTAGATTATGAGCAGAAATTCTAAATCGTGTTAAGGCTATTCTGAATTTAGGGACTTTTATTATGTTAAGATATTGTTCAAATTCAAAGGAGTTTTTAAAAAGAGAATAGCACTCGAGTCGCGGGGAGTTGTTAATCGAATGATACCAACGCTTGTAATATATTTGTAGAATATGAAATTTTATCGGCTCTAACTCGATGCGTATATTTGTTTGATGTTCCCAGATAAATGATAGATCGTGTTCGATTAGAATTTGCTTTATATTGTGTGCCCAATTATTTCCATTATAAGTTAGTCCATTTTCAGCATCGTTTTTTAACATGATGTAAGTTTTATGTAAGAGACTATTTTCTTGTTGATTTAATATTTTTATCCAGTATTTTAACACTGTTATTTTTCTATGAATGTACATTGGGACTCGTTCCAATTCTCCAAAGAGTGCGTCGCGGTTGGTTGATTGTTTAACGTTAAGTATTTTTCTACAAAATTTGGTGTGAACCAGTTCTATATCTGGGGCAACATGTGTGCGCCATACTTCGCTTGAGTAGTTTAATATTGAAGAAACTAAAGAATCAAATAATTGGATTTTTTGTTGAAATGGTTATTCAATTTGATTGAATATGATAAAAAGATTGTGAAGGGCCTCGAAGATTAAACTAGTGTGAATCTCCGCTTCTCCGGAGCGGACAATTAGATTAGACCAGTCTGAAATAAGAAAATAGCTAAAACGATGTAATGTTTGTTTAGTCTTGAAAGACTTGAAATGCTGTATTTATTGCAAGTCTAGCTTTCCGTTAAGTACAACAGGTTTACATGACTAGAATGTTCGTGGAATTTAAGCAAGGAATTCGAGATGTTGCTATATAAATCAGTTAGTAAGAAAATATTGCATCAGACATTTGTGACCAGTGAAATTCAGAATCAGCCTATTCATTTTCGCTATAAGATCGGGGCCTGTTCTGTTCACTCACCACATGTTAAAGCTATGAAAATATTGGCGATTCAGATTGGACTTAATAAGACCACTGCCAACTATGCATATTCACGCAGAAGTTAAGTGTGAGTGTGTCAGTCAATCAATCAATCAGTTCACATGTATGCTAATGTAAAATTGGAAATATAATCAACAGACATCAATTATTTCAATTTTCCAGTGGAAGGACATCTTTCAAGATAATTTCCTATTGCCTGCAGTCCAGTATCCGGATTAAATATGAATTATACCAAGATGTGGGTCATGTCGTATTACGCCGTCCCAGTTATGACGCTACTACAGTAGAAATAACATTTTGTGAGACAAAGTTATCTCATTTACGCGACTTTCATGTAAAGTGAACTCTTTGAAAGGATCAAAACATACAATTCTACGGAACCCCTAAAGTGACATACTCGACTTTTTTTTAATATGCAAATTTCTCAAGTTATTTCGTTTTTACGAAATATTATTTCGTAAAAACGAAATATTATTTCGTATATACGAAATATTATTTCGTATATACGAAATAGTATTTCGTTTTTACGAAATAATATTTCGTAAAAACGAAATAATTATTTCGTTAAAACGAAATAATTATTTCGTAAATACGAAATAATCTGATAAGTTGAAATACCGACATCCTTGGTTCGACTCGGGTTCGAGGCACTTTGACTGCCTTGCGATAGGGCTACATTGTAGGGTTGATTGACAGCCTCTCACACTATAGGCTATAGATTTGATTTCCGAGTTGAGCTGTCCTGAATTGCCTACAGTGGGGTCGATACTCTGCAAATCCATTTTTAAGACTTATAATATGGTATTAAAAGCGCGTTCCTTATTTCTTACCTTCTTTGCTCTTGGAAAGATGGGATAACATTACGACTGTCGCTTAAGAATCAGGGTAAAGAGATTTGTAGAGTGATAATTAAGACAGACAGACAGACAGACAGACAGGTAGTAATATCACGGTGATAAGCGATGCAGCCATGTGTTTCCTGGCTTTCTCACACCAGTAGTGACAGAACATTCTTTTTAAACTAAGAGACGGAGAGACGGAGATCAGATTCTTAAGAGACCGCCTCGGGGGTGGAGAACAGCGAGGGGTAACGTTAGTGGTTTCGTGCTGATACAAACAAATTCTAATATGGTAGTAATGGAATTCCTTCCTTCGTACTCAGGGCCTCTAGGACAGCACAATGATTGCCTCACTTAAATTTAAAAGATTGATGCGACGTAAAACGCAAATCAATCAGACATGATTGGGCCGTGCTTCATGAAAAGGGGGCTTAATGCATCTGCATGATCCATGGTATCAAGCAAGACATCACCTGATTATGCATAGGCGGATCAGCGTGGGGGTGGGGAGTGGGGGGTTGAGGGAGGAGGCATCCGGTCCCCCAAATTCTCTAGATCTATGCAAAGACATAAGTCAAATCGACAAAGGACTTCTTCTAACTAGCTGAATTGCGTCAAGGAATAATGTTTAAAGCTGTACGCAGTAACGTTAGCAAATTTGAAATTGAGCCATGCTCTGACAAAATGAGGCTAATTGAATCCCCGTGATCTATGACACCAAGGAAGCCTTCACATACTGATGGATACATAGAAAATCTATTCATTTTATCTAGAACGCTCGACGGAATCATATAGTAGTTCTAGTCCTTTGACATACTGAGAATTTATTCATAGCGAAAAGTTTGGCCTAGATCAGCCTGAGCAATCCGTGCAGGCTTTCCTGGTCGAAACTTTTCGCAAATGAGTGATTCCATGTTATGCAAATGAGTGATTCCATGTTATGGATCCATAAATTCCATTTTGTCTAATATGAGCAAGCGAATAATGAGTTCGAATATCCCTTTGACGTGCAGAAAATTGGAAGACCATATTGAAAAAGTATCGGCCCATGTCAGCCTGCACAGACTGTGCCGGCTGGTATGTGTCGATTTTTTCCTCAAGTGCAAAAAGCATCCTTTTCAGTGAGCACAATTTATTATGTATTTGCATAGATTTAGAATAATAATGACAGCGGCGTAAAAACCAGTCAAAAATGTGATTCAAGGCTATGTGGCCTCATTGATATACAGGCTGGTAAAATTATTTCGTAATTACGAAATAATTATTTCGTATTTACGAAATAATTATTTCGTTTTTACGAAATATTATTTCGTATTTACGAAATAATTATTTCGTATTTACGAAATAATTATTTCGTTTTTACGAAATAATTATTTCGTATTTACGAAATAATTATTTCGTATTTACGAAATAATTATTTCGTTTTTACGAAATATTATTTCGTAATTACGAAATAATTATTTCGTTCTTGAAAGAACGCCATGTTGACTTGAACACCGTGATTGCAGGATTCATTGTCGCCTAAAGTTATAATCATTCTACGTAAAGCTCTGCAAAGTGTTTTGCGTCATTGTTAGTTTGATTGCTGTTGTTCCCTTGCATGACAATACTTTGAACAGCCACTTGGAGGTCAACTTATGCAAACCGTTTGAATGAATTTGAAATTGTATGGATCAACTTAAAGGTAAGTTGCTGTGACAGTCTATGCTGAAAACAAGAATGGTGTTCTCGATTATCGAAATGACGAGAAGTTTTGTCAAATTGGGACGGTGGCAGATCTTGATTAAAAGTGTCATTAGTTTTCGTGTCTGTATGAGATATTGGCAATATCACAACTTGTCACAAGTAACGTTACGATTACAACAGTTCTAAAAGTGGCAAACATTGAGGAAAGTTTATTGATAGGATAGAAAATATTGTTTTTATGAGCATTTTCTTCTTTTCCCTCGTTGTGTGTAGATACATGTAGGCTATTCCAACCCAACCTATTTTCTCGCGGTCGCCATGGAGAATTTATAGTATTATACGGCTTGGATACGCCATGAGAGTTTTTGGATCTAGTTGTTTCGTATTACTCAAAATGCTCTAAAATCAGTTGCGGGGATTTGTCTAAACTGAATTAATTGTTATATAGAGACCTGGCATAGATATCAACTAAAACTAGGTCAAGAAAACTGACTCTAAGGCTACTAGTCTAGTCTATATATCAATAGATGTCATACGCAATGAAGCTTAGATGTTTTGCTGTGCAAAATGAATGGTCATCTATTGACTATCAAACTGAACTTCACCCACAAGTTTCCCTTTGGATGATTTGAATAAAAAAAATCACATTATTTAACCCAGTACCACACAATCCCTACTTTTGACTACCCTGAGAAAGAACCTTTTAGAAAACGTTGTGGGAAAAGGAGAAAATGCAAGAGCAGTGTTTCATTTACCTGTGCGTCCTGCGTCAGGGACGCAAAGAAATTGCCGAGGACGCAAAACTTTGAGATATGTGTATTTTCGAGACGCACTGATTTTGATATCAATGCCTTTTGCAAAATTTCGTTTGATCCCGATCAATTAAAGTGTTTACATTTTCTATCGAAACACCGGTAATTTTTCTACTTTAGACTGGTACCTTCATTTTCCGGTCTATTTTTAGCCTAAGTAATCTAGTCTATGGAATGGTTTCCGTTTTTCTTTTTATTCGGGTACACGGAATATCGACATCCAGCACGTACGTTATAGATCCTCTCCAAGGCATATTCTTACTTAATTGCAGAAAATTGTAGTCAATATGAATGAACAACTATCATTTCATGTCCTCATCGGCAAATAATTACTTTTTGAATCTTTTTTATACCCGGGCGATTTAGATATCCTCAGACGATTTCCATTTCGTCGAAAAAATTCCAGTGCGTAGATCTATATCTAAACGATGTAATGCGTAAGCAATGCCACCAAAAAAGAAGGCAAAATCCGATCACAAACAACAAACTTTAACTAGTTTGTTTACGAAATCACAAGAGTCTGACCTGCCGATTCATAGTGACTTACATACCGATAAAAATGTCGAGAATAATGAGAAATCATCGGCAGTTCAATCGGCGTGGATTCGGCCCCGGCCAGTTCGAAACCGAGAGAATTCAAGTCACACTGGCTTAAACTTTTTAGTTGGCTAACTTACGAAAGTGAAGAGAATTCATGACAGACAATTCATAAATCAGACCATACAGATTTTTTAACAATTTGAACAATATTTTTTTTAAAATGGGGTTTAACTCATTACCACACGATCCCTAATTTTGACGCCTCTGAGAAAGAAGCCTTTAGAAAACATTGTGGGAAAAGGAGAAAATGCTGGTAACCAGCATTTTCTCTTTTTCCGACAATGTTTTCTACCCTTCTAAAAACGAATTCTAAATCTTCAATAACTTCAATAACTTTTATTTTGTCGTCTGTTAATGCTTTCGATTTGGACAAACCTAAAATTTTGCCGTTTGGTAATGAGTTAAAAGGTGGGACTCTTAAAGTTGGTTTCAGACTCATAGTTTTTCATCCCAGCGAGTCCCAGGACTCACTTATAGCAAATTGTAAAAAAATCACTGAAGAGGTAGGATGCAGACAATAGGAATGCTTTTATTTTTGGACTGTCCTTTCATTTGAACAATTTACAACTTATCCTTTTTTGTTATACTCCTAAAAGGTCACAAATGGAGGAGTTTCTACAAAGAAGGGGAGTTACAGAAGAAGTAATAAAAAGAATGCAAGAGGATGGTGTGAGTGCTCAGATAGCAGATTCTTTTCCAGGGATCCTGTGATCAGGACTTACTAATTTAATCCTGTCTGTCTGTCTGACATCTTAGCAAACTTAACCTTGCCTGTAACTTTTAGGGTATATGTACTCAATTATAATGTTGATATTTGGTAACTTTGCCTGTAACTTCTAGGGTACTCAAGTTACATGATCAAGATTACTATGTCAGCAAAACTTAGGTTGCATTATAATTTCCCAAGGTCGAAAGATGCAGTGGTCATGTATAATATCCAGATACTTTGTTACGTCTTGTATGAATACATAACAGATCACTATAAAGGCTGTCTGTGAAGCCCACAGATTGCGAAAAAAGTACCACTTTGGGTAAAGTGTTTTCATTGTAGCCATATGATAGAATAATACAACCTTTGCTTCATTGTATTATCAAGTATCAGGCAGGCTCTTAATTCTTCTTACACAAATCCCCTAGTACAGATGTAATTTTGAATTTTTTGAGAAAGGTTCATTTGGAAAATTGGTGCTTTTTGCATGAAAGTAATAAGTCCTTGTGAGCCAAGGTTTGTTTGTTCTTGAGTCTTTTTAGAATGCCTTAACCCTTTACCACACACTGATGAGTTTTGAAGTACCAGGAAAGGAGCTTTAGAAAACATTGTGGAAAAAGAATAAAAATGCTGGTAACTGTAATACAAACAAATATTTTCCCAAAAAGTATGACTTAGAATATTTTTAGTTTGTATATGCATGTAGCATCATCTTCGGCCTAGAAGAACATTAATAATCTTGCCCTGAAGATCACTATTTTCCCAATGACTTTTTAAAATAATTATAGGGAAATTTTATATATGTCTTCCTCCAGGTAAGTCTTCCTTGACCATTGTGATAGTTCAATTTATAAGTTTGATATTAGGTTACTCAGGTTCATGAAGAATGTCAACAGGTAAAATTTTAGAAAGATCTTATCCAGTGTAAATTCTTCATTTCTGTCTCAGTTGCCTTCACATGTGGTCTAAATAATTTCAGTAAGAAAAAAAGGCAGATCTTTTTTTTTTTGTCAAATTATCTAACTGCACAATTATTGAACAGTATAGTTGAGAGATCATGCTGCATATTCTTTATAGTCTGATCTTCATCTACACTGACTATAAAATCACCAAAAGTTGTGCATAGAGATTTATTGGTCAAGATGGCAAAAAAATGGCCTATAAGGCAAATGCAAAGCAGTAACAGAAGTAAGATTTTATTGCATGTGGACAGTAGCCAACTAATGACAGTCCATTTACAAATTTTTTAGGGGACCTATTGCCTATCTAATTGTTGTCTAAATATTATGATTTCAACAAAATTGCAATATATTGGTGAGTGGTTTGACCTCTTCTAAATTACAATTTCCAGTCATGATCTAAGGTGAGAAGTACAATATGGGGGAAAGGTGGTATAGGAGTCACTGCGTCAGTCTGTCCGTTGGTCGGTCAGACAGTAGCTTTTTTTGTTCCCACCATTTCTGAAAGAGTAATGGATGGATTTCTGTCAAACTTCACAGGAAGTTTCAATTGGAAGCTAAGATGTGCATATTATAATTTAGTCATAGCTGAAACATTTTTACTGGAGTTATGGCCCTTTTTTGTCCAATCTATTTCTCAGTAACTATATAATGGAATTATCTTGAATAATAAGATGCTATATAAGGCAAAGATGTTCCTGTTATAATTTGGGTATGGTTGAATGATTTTCAAATGAGTTATATTGCCCTTTGATGATTTTTGAAAAAGAAAAATCCAAGCTGTTTCTCAATAATTACAAAACAGATTTCCATCCAGTGCCATAGGAAGTTTCAATATAAAGTAAAGATGTTTATGATATTGTTTTGGTTGTGGTTGAATGATTTTTCCAATGATTGAAGGGCCTTTATTGAAGTTTGATGAAATGAGTTTTTTTTTTTTTTGTTGTCAACCCTGTTTCTCAAAACTATTGAATGGATTTCAGCCAAACTTTATAAGAAATGTGAAGCAGATATGACTGTTCAATACAAATTGAAGATGTTCATGATATCATTTTGGTTATGGTTGAACAAATTTTCCTATGACTGAAGGCTCTTTGTTGAAGTTCAATGAAGTAAGTTGGTTTATTTGTCTGCTCTACTTCTCAAAAACTACAGGACAGATTGCAGTCAAACTTAATAGGAGGTTTCACTATGAAGCAAATATGTGCATATTATTATTTTGTTATGGTTGAATTTTTTTTTTGAGTTATGGTTCAGATTTTTTTGTCAAGTCTTTCTCTTTAACTATATGATGAACTTCTATCAAACTTCATTTCTCAGTTACTACAGGATGGATTTGTATCAAATTTCATAGCAAACTTCAAAATTAAGCAAACTTCATTTCTCAGTTACTACATGATGGATTTCTATCAAATTTCATAGCAAACTTCAAAATTAAGCAAATTTAGATGTCCATATTATAATTTGGTTACGATTGAATGATTTTCCAATGAGTTATGCCCCTTTTTTGTTTTTTTTTCCTGTTTATTTCTGTATAACTATTGGGCGGATTTCCATCAAACATCAAAGGAAGTGTCAATACAAAATGAAGACCAGCATTATGTCATTTGGTAAAGGTTGAATGATTTAACCATTGAGTTTAGGCCAAGCTTTTTTGTTTGAGCTATTTCTCAATAGCTACTGGACAGATTTCAATCAAACTTTGTAGGAAGCTTAACCTTTTACCACACAATCCTTACTTTTAATGAACCTGAGAAAGAAGCCCATAGAAAATAGTGTGGGAAAAGGAGAAAATGCTGGTAAACAGCATTTTCTCCTTTTCCACAATATTTTCCACCCTGTGAAAATCCGTAATCAACATGTTAACCAGATTTGATTTGTTGTCTGCAGATGCTTTAAATTTGGTCAAAAATTTATTGTTTGGTAAAGTAATAGTTACAGACCAAAGATGTGGATGTTCCATTTTGGTTATTTTTAAATGATTTGCCAATAGTTATGGCTCATTGATGGATAATTTTGTGCTCTCTATTCCTCAGTAACTACTCAACATATTTCAATCAAAGTTGAGTGGCAGCTTCAGTACAAAGGAAAGATGTTCATAATCAAAGTTTGGACAAAGCATTGACAAAGACTTCTTTTTATGCTCCCCGAAGGGCGAGCATATAGTCACCGCTTCGTCTGTCCGTCCGTCTGTCCGTCCGTCCATCTGTCCGTCCGTCCGTCCGAAGCGATTTCTCCACAACCCTTGGACCAAATTGGATAAAACTTCATATATCAACTCCTTAGGGTAAGGCGCCGATAAAGTATTCCGGGATTTTCAATTTGACCCCCTGTCATGGAAAAAAGGGGCTTAATGCAAAATTGCAATTTTTACCAATATCTCATTCAGTTTTTGTCAGAATATCATGAAACTTTATGGTTATATTGTTTATGGAAAGTTTTAGCATGTGCCCTTGCTATTTTTAATCTGGGCGTTTTTGAAGTTGATGTTCTGTCATGGAAAAAGGGGGCTTCTTGCAAAATTCCAATTTTTACTAATATTTCATTCAGTTTTGGTCAAAATTTCATTAAACTTCATGGTTATATTGTTTTTTCAAAGTTTCACCATGTGGTCTTGTTTCTTTATCTATGTGTTTTTCAATTTGACCCTCTGTCATGGAAAAAGGGGGTTTCTTGTAAAATGAAAAAGGGGCCCTAATGCAAAATTGCAATTTTTACTAATATCTTGTTCAGTTTTTGTCAACATTTCATGGTTATATCTTGTTTTACAAGTTTAAACATGTGCCCTTTGTTTTTGCAATCTGTGAATTATTAATGCGCAAATATGTCTTTCCTGGTTTCTCAAATTAAGGCTGCATCACGGCAAAAGGGGACTTCATGGAAAAAATTGTTTTTCACTAGGTTCTCCTTTATCAGTGCTCAAAACTTTGTGAAATTCAAATCTGAACTTGTTGGAATGTTGCCCAGGTACCTCTCTTCTTTTTTCTCAATTTCAGGCTGCGTCTCGGAAAAAGGGGGCTTCGTGTAAAAAATTGTTTTATGTAATATTTAATACATGATTGCTCAAAATTTTATGAAATTTCGAATTTTGAATTATTATTCAAAAATGCCACAAACCACACACCCGTTGTATTTATTGCAATGATCCAATATTGTCTTATGAGAAAAGGGGGCTTAAAGGGGGCTTATCGGGCTTATTGTCCTTACAAGTTTTTGTTGACTATCTCTAAGGTAGTAATTGCCTTTTCACTTCAGATTTTGGGGGGCATGAACAGGTTCTTCTAGGATAAAAGAAGTGAATTTATATCAATTTCTTAAATTTTTTTTGACAAGTACTTGTTCGGGGAGCATAACCCGTCTCTGACGGCTCTTGTCTGACATGGAGCTGGTTGGGGTATTTATCACCTTTAGTGATTGCTCTAGTTTGTCAAGGGTGCTTAACCCTAAATAATCACTCTATACTTCCAGATAGATGCCACTGTCATAAGTCACTTGACAGATGAGGAATTTTCCCACTATTTAACAAGGTTTGGAGATCATGTTGCACTGAAGGCCTATGCAAAATTAGAAGAAGAATCAAGACACCATGGGAGTCTAAATGAAAGGAAACTTTCACTAAGGGAAAAATTAGTGGCAAAATTACATGGAAAGCAAAAATCATTAGAACATTTGAAAAGGGCATTTCCCCAGTCAGGTAATATGAATGCTAAAAAAAAGACAAAAAAAATTGAACTTGGATGGCTTCATGAATACGGTTGTTTAACCAAACAAGTAAGATCCCCTAATGGAGGGGGGACCAGAACTCTTGAGATTCAATTAGATTGTAAGATTGGTGACATAATGCCTGTTGCTCAGGAAGTTTTCTTTCCTGGTGGACATTCAAAAAAAGGGGCCATAACTGATTTCTGTTTTCATATTGCCGACCAGACACATACAAAACTGGACATGGCACAGACTTTCAGAGAGCTCTTTGAGAATACAAAACTAAAACATGTAAGACTATATATGGTCACACGCCAAGCTCAAATGGTGCAGGAAGGTAAAGAGACCAAGGTGGATGATTCAGAGGATAATAGTAATCAAAGGATTGAAATGAGCACACTTAATGCAATAGAATCTCTGACAGACAGCAGTGAGTTTATTGAACTTGAGACGCAAGTGGAGAATTCTAGAACCAAATTGAACCAGAGCACCAGGTCACTTGAATGAAGGGGCTGAACTGAATAGTTTTGATGGACAGAGTATTGTGAATGAGAGTGACGGAATCAATATAACTCATTTACATGACAGAGTTAATGAGAGATGTGTCACTAGTAGATATACAGGTAGTGTACTTGATTTGAAGAATCCTAGTGGAAGCTGTGAATCTCTAGCATCAGTCAATGTAAGTGAACCAGGGGAAATCTTGATAGAGGGTTATAGCCCACAAGAATGTCACAGTAGTCCGTCCGAAATATTCAGTATTACACAGGATTACACAGTTGCTTCAAGTGAGCTTAACAGAAATGTTGAAAGCACTTCAAGTGAGAATAATGATTCAGATGGCAATGGTTACTTGCAGGAGTTTTTACTAAAATCTGTGGAGTTGGAGCCAAATTCCCTATCAAATAATTCATTGGCTGTTATAAGGATACACAGGGCTGTTGTTTTGAATGAGTTAATTCAGGTATTTAAAGACTCTACCATTTCTGATAAAACTCTTCAGTATATATTTGTTGACGAGCACGGTCATGACGCACAAGGAGTTAGCCGTGATGTGTATTCAGCATTTTGGGAAGCATTTTTATTAAAGTTTACTGATGGAGAGGGTTTCAGGATCCCAGTACTATCAAATGAGCTAGCAGATACTGAGTGGGAAGCAGTTGGACGAATTCTGCTGAAAGGCTATAGAGACCACTGGTACTTCCCTGTTAGCATTGCACCAGGATTTTTTGTTGCACTATGTCATGGAGAAAATGCTGTCACCCCAGAAATTTTAAAGACATCCTTCCTGTCTTATCTTTCAATATCTGAAAAAGAACTCATTGAACAGGCATTGTCAGGTGAAGAACATGATCGAGATGACTTGATTGAACTTCTTGACAGATTTGAGTGCCGTATTATTCCCGATCAAGAGAACTTACTTTCTCTCATCCTTCAAATAGCACACAGAGTAGTAATTCAAGAACCTAAATATGCTCTAGATGCTCTTCAGAGGGTAGGAAAACACTTCTGGATAACAGAGTTTCCTAGTATTGATAGTATTCTTACCATGTATGAAAAACTCCAGCATTCTGTTCAAAAGGTTCTTGCACTTTTGAAAGCTAGTCCAGTTACAAAAGAGCAAAGTGATTCATTGAAATACATGCAGAGGTTTGTACGTGGCCGTAACAAGGATCAGCTGAAACACTTACTACGTTTCTTGACAGGGTCAGACATGCTGTGTGTTTCAAGCATTGAAGTCACTTTCGTCGTTAGACATGGAGTGGGCAGAGTCCCTACAGCTCACACATGTGGGCCAGTTCTTGAACTTCCCTCTACCTATGTCAGTTACCCAGATTTTCGAAATGAATGGGAAAGTATTCTTCAGGCAAAGGAAAACATGGCTATGATGATTGCCTAGATAGCCAGATTTAAGATTTTTTTTTTGCTCTCTTTGCTAATTGATATGTTTTTGTTACTTGAGCACAAAGTGAGCTAAGAAAGCTTTGTTGTTAAAGATGTGCCAGCTTTCCATCTGTCACAGTTCTTTGATTATGGGTCATGCTATACATTTTTTTAGTATCTTCTCAATGCTGCCTAGCCAGTTTGACCCTTTACCAAAAAACAAAATTTTGGTTTCGTCCAAATACAAACAAAATGCAGACAACCAATTAATGGTGGCTTAAATGATGGGATCTGACTCTTGAACGGTAGAAAACATTCTGGGAAAAAGTAAAAAATGCTTGTTACAAGCATATTCTCCTTTCCCCACCATGTTTTCAAAAGCTTTCTACCTTAGGCCTTTAAAAACCGCTGCTTATTTGGTAAAGGCTTAAATAAAGGCTTTGAAGAAAATGCTCTTTGAGAGGCCCCTATAAAAACTGTTTGAACTATTGCATAAAATTTTGTGTCGCTGACATGAAGGAAATTTGGAAGATTTTGAAAATCTCTTTTTCCAGATTTAAAATAGATCCACTTAATCCTTTCCCAGCTCATGGCCTTGTAAGCATTGTGGAAAAGGTTGAAATATTTTTTTTAGCAATTTCATCTTCCACAATATTTGTACATGGTCAGTATTTCCAACTTCTAAATATGCCAGTTTCTATTTATAGTTTTCACTTTCTTTCAATTTGAGACAGTCTCAAAATGAAAAAGGAGGGTAAAGACTGATTCTAAAGAACGCATTGTGAGAAAATGAGAAACTGCTTATACATATAATAAATAATTTCGCCTTAATTCCAAACGTAGAAAATTCCTGGCAGTTTCACTCCACCCAAAAAATCATAATTTAATCCACATTTTTCCTCCAGCTCTCGTTATATTACATAAATTATTGGCAAGTGTTTATGAAATTGTGTGTGTTATATTACATGAATTATTTGCAAGTGTTTGAGAGATTGTATGTGGTATGAATCACCGTTATCAAAAGTGAAGAAATCTACTAAATTTTGTGAGAAAAGTTTCATAAACTTTTCATCATAATAATTTACTACAAAACCCTATGGTTCTATGCAGATTCTTTTAAAATAGTTTTGTATCATCATAGTTGTTAATGTATTGTAAATGAGAAAATTTTATCTTCATCCTTTACCAAATAATCTCTGATGCTGAGAAAAAAGCCATTTGAAAACATTGTGGAAAAAGGAGAAAATGCTGGAAACCAATAGTTTCTCCTCTTGTCATAATGTTTTCTACTATTCTAATGACAAATTTCCATTTTTGAGACCTGCTTATTTTGTCGTCCACAAATACTTTGAATTTGGATTATTCTAAAATTTTGTCATTTGGTAAAGAGTTAAAAAGGTACAGAAGAAGATACAATTAAAAAAATAACTGTTTCATGAGATTTTGTACGTATACTGATATATCATTTTAGTTCTCATTTGAGAGATCATGGATAGATCAGAGATTTTTTTGCCTTTGTTTTCACATATTTTTACCATTATACAGTTTCAGCTGCAAAAGGCTAGTGAGCTTGTGTCATGAACCTATGTCATTGCTTAGCCTTGCATCCTTTCAAACTGCTAGACCAATTTTAATGAAACTACACAGGAATGATACTTGGTTTGATATCCTTCAGATTCCTTTAACTCTTTACCATACTACAAAATTTTTAGACTGGTCCAAATTGAAAGCATTTGCAGGTGACAAAATAAAAGTGACGGAAAATTTAAAATTTGTTTTGTGAAGGGTAAAAAACATTGTAGGAAAACGAGAAAATGCTGGTTACCTGCATTTTCTCCTTTTCCCACAATGTTTTCTAAAGGCTTCTTCCTTAGGGTTGTCAAAAGTAGGGATTGTGTGGTAAAGGGTTAAGGCATCATGTTCTTTTAAAAGACATTGCCATGGTGGTTTTTTTTAAAATTTTACAGTAATATTATTATGCCGTTAAATAATCTTAAAAAAAATCTTTTCCTTTTTTAAACCTGATTCCAATATCATTTGCTGAAATATGTCAAGGCGCTATCAAAGTATTGTTATCTATCATTAACCTATTACCACACAGCAAAATTATAGACCATCCAAATTGAAAGCATTTGCAGACGACAATTTTAAAGTGGCTCAAATGGTTCAATTTTGCTTTGATTGGGTAGAAAACTTTGTGGAAAAAGGAGAAAATGCTGGTTACCAGCATTTTCTCCTTTTCCCACAATGTTTTCTAAAGGCTTCTTTCTCAGGGTCGTCAAAAGTAGGGATTGTGTGGGAATGGGTTAAACCATGCCTGCTATTGTATTGACTAATTTTTCTCTTTAACTCTTTACCACATGACAAAATTTTAGGCTGGTTCAAATTGAAAGCATTTGCAGACGACAAATAAAGGTGACTGAAAAATTGAAATATGTTCTGGGATGGGTAGAAAACACTGTGGGAAAAGGAGAAAATGCTGGTTACCAGCATTTTCTCCTATTCCTACAGTGTTTTCAAAAGGCTTCTTTCTCAGGGGCGTCAAAAGTAGGGATTATGTGGTAATGGGTTAATTTGTTGTTAGATGGGTTAATTGTTGCAGAGTGATCGTTTGAAGTAGGTCACTAGGACAATGCAGGACCATTCTGGTCTTCTGGTGTAATTGATAAATGTCTGTTAGTGTTTTCACACTATGTTCTGTAGTTTTTATATGATTTTGATGAACCTTTTGAAAGATCTTCATCCCAGTGATTCATGGAATGATCATGGGGATGAATATAAGTAGACAACTTACAATTCTTTAATTTGTCCTTATATTTGATTGAAAATGTATGATCATCTTGATTTTTCATTTTTATTTATTTTCTTTAATCACATTTCCAGTTATTTATGCCCTGCTGCAAAGCCGGGGAGCGTATTACAGGAATGTCGTTTGTCATCTGTCCACCCGGCTGTCAGCCTGTCAGTAACACTTTCCATATCTCCTGAACTCGATGAAAGGTTTCCATTAAACTTTAGTCAAATGTATATCTCAGTGAGACAGAGTGCAGAACCCAAGATCCATCTTTGAGCGTTTCAAGGATAGGTGTTTTGCCCATTTTTAGTTGAGGCGGGGGATATGGCTTTGTTACGACCGTTTTCTTGTGCATTTTAGAGGCCATTCATTTTAGGAATTTATGATGTACAAGTGAATTTGTGTGTGGCATTGTAACTCATGGTTTGGACACCCACTGAAACATTATAGGAGATAAATAATAACTCATTATGAGCAATCACTCCTTTTTCAAGAGTTTTGTAGGAATTTTCTTTTCATCTATGAAATTCTCTACATGTTTGGAGATGGGTTTATTGAGAATGGTGTTCTGGGGAATCGGTTAACTCATTATAAAAAAAAAATTACCAAACAGCAAAATTTTAGGTTTGTCAAAATAGAAAGCATTTGCAGACAACAAAGCAAAAGTGAAAAATTCGAAATTTGTTTTGTGAAGGGTAGAAAACATTGGAGGAAAAGGAGAAAATGCTGGTTACCAGCGTTTTCTCCTTTTCCCACAATGTTTTCTAAAGCCTTCTTTCTTAGGGTCGTCAAAAGTAGGGATTGTGTGGTAATGGGCTAACTCTTATTTGTTCTTGATCCTTTACTTCACAGATATACATTTTAGCAAAGTAAATGTCACCCGTTTTTTCAAAACGTTTTGGGAAAATGTTCACTTTGCTCTAGATGAGCAAATGCCGGTTTTCCCACATGTTTCCTAAAAATGTTAATACTTAGATCTTAATTTTCTTTTCACACTTTTGTGTAGAGTACCAAGACTGAAAAGGGTCTATTATGTAAAAAGTTTACTGTTAATGTTTGTTAGTTACTTCTAAGTTCAATACACTTTTGGTGTCTTGGGGTTAGCTATTGTGATACTGCTTTGTCTGATATCCAGTATGTCATATATATTCTTCTGGTATGCTCTCTGTAGGATAAAATTTTCATCTTGTCTTAATGAAAGTTAGTCAGAATTACTGTTTTAATCTAATGTCTGATAATTTTGAATATGAAAAACAAAATCTTTTGGACAAAGTTTTGAATTGCTTTGTAGATGTAATTTTGTCAGAATCTTTATTGATCCTCAAAGAAATTCAATGTAGGTTAGCTTTGGTCAAAAGCCAGGTAACTTCATGAAATTATTGTAAAACTTAGATTGGAGATTAAGTCTTTATCAAACAACAAAATTACACACTAGTCCATATAGCTTTTTGACCAAGGTAACTTCATGAAATTATTGTAAAACTTAGATTGGAGATTAAGTCTTTATCAAACAACAAAATTACACACTAGTCTATATAGCTTTTGCAGACAACAACATTTACATAACTTAAAAACTTAACTCATTACCAAACGACAAAATTTTTGGCTTGTCCAAATCGAAAGCATTTGCAGACGACAAAATAAAAATGACTGAAAATTCGAAATTTGTAATGTGAAGAGTAGAAATCATTATGGGAAAAGGAGAAAATGCTGGTTACCAGCATTTTCTCCTTTTCCCACAATGTTTTCTAAAGCCTTCTTTCTCAGGGGCGTCAAAAGTAGGGATTGTGTGGTAATGGGTTAAACCAAACCTAAATTTATTTTGGGTTGGGTAGAAAACATTGTGCAAAATGTAGAAAATGCTGGTAACCATCATTTTCTTTTCCTGCAATGTTTTCAAAAGGCTTTCTTTCTCAGGGTTGTTGAAAGTCGGGATTGTGAGGTAAAGGGGGCAATCTCCATTTGATCCTAATTAAATCTCTGCCACATATTTCCCAGTTTTAATGACTCTCAGGAAAAGGCTCGCTGAAAACATTGTGGAAAAAGGAGAAAATGCTGGTAACCTTTTCCCACAAGTTTTTCTTTCCTAACAAATGTGAATTTCTATTTTTCAATCAGTAATACTTTCTTGTCTGCAAAAGTCTTTAATTTGGGCAAACCTAAATTTTGTTGTTTGGTAAAGACTTAAACTTGGTCACACATAGTGATTTGATGTTAGATGAAAATTTAGATGAGTTTAAATATGGGTCACAAGACTCACAATGGGGTCAAGAAAGGGGTCGCTAAGTCCTGTAAAACTTTAACATTAACACTCAGACCCTCCTTTTCATGAGCTTGAGGTAAAAAACTTCTGAAAAAATTTTTGTTTAATGGAGTAATTGCTCATAATGAGCAATTTCTCCTTTTCCGACAATGTTTTCTACTTTATTAGCAAACTTTCCTCCATTCTTACTATATTTAAAATTGTTGTTTGCAAACTTCTTTCCATGTTGGACATTCCAACTTTTGTTGTCTGTTAATTGGTCAGAGGAAACTTTTTCGTCTCGATGTTGAAAACTCATTATAAGGACAGCTGGAGCATGTCCTAACATGGCTAGTGTGAGGTCAAACTTGCATGTAACTTGGCAAATTCTTAGAATATGTGTGCAGTCTGGGGAGCAAATTTATAAAATCACTGTACTTTTTGTTCTGTGGTGAGCAGTTTTGGGCCATTTTGTTCGCTCACCATAGCACATAGTGCAAGATGAGCTATTTTGATCACTCATTGGTCAAACAACATTTTGTTAAAAAGCTTATGAAGCTCTACCAAACTTGTTTGAAGAACTTGATTCCATGAAGAAGAGTTACTACAACAGTTGTGGAAAATCATCTATTTGACCTCTATCAAGATTGTTCAGGATCTGTCCTGGATATGTCCTACGGTCGAAATTGGCCCCATCTGATGGTCACAGCTTGAAATAGATTTTACACAATGAAAAGAAAAAATTATCACACAATTAAAAATCTTCCTGTCCTAAACCAAAAGCCCTAGAGCTCCGATATTTAGTATGTAGGATCATCTAGTGGACCAAAGCTGGTTCAAATTATGCCCCTGAGGTCAAAAATTGCCCAACCCAAGAGTCAAAGGTTTAACAAATTATTGTATGGTGCAAACTTATGAGATCTTTTTCCCCCTAAATGAAAAGATTAGAGCTTTGATATATGTATTTGGTTGTTAGCATCATCTAATGGACCTCTACCAAGCTTGTTATGTACCTGTGAAAACAGTTCCACCCCTTGAGTTGAAAATTTGCCATATTATATGATGTTAACTGTAAACATAATTTTATCCCAAACAGAATGTAGTAGATCTCTGATATTTACTATGAAACTAACAACCAAGTTTTTTTCAAATTATGGCCCTGGAGTAAAAAAAGTGCTCTGTCGAAGGTTTAATATAGGCTTATATAACACCAACTTAAGCAATCTTTTTCTTAACCCTTTACCAAATAATCTCTGGTTTTCAACACCCAGAAGAAGAAGAAGCCTTCTAAAAGCTTTGTTGGAAAAGGATAAAATGCTGGTAACCAGTATTTTCTCACAATGTTTTCTACTCTTCTGAAGTAAAATTTCAATTTTTGAGTGGCATTTTTTTTGTCATCTGCAAATGCTTTCAATTTGGAAAAGCCTAAAATCTTGTCATTTGGTAAAGAGATAAAAGCAAAAGAAAAAGCCTAGATGTTTGATATTTAGCATTGATCATGGAGTAAACCTCTTCCAAGTTTGTTCAAAGGTTACTCCTGGGGTCAGACCCAGGGGTTCACAAGTTTCGTATACAGGCCTATATAGTGAAAATTTAAAAACTTTTACTCCCAAACTGAAAGCCATAATACTTTGATGTTTGATATGTACCGTATAAAAGTATCAAAATAACTTTCCCAACAGCTTTAGACTCAATATAGAAATTACTTCAGGTGAGCGAT
The DNA here is from genome assembly GCA_946811185.2 of Hippopus hippopus. Taxonomy (NCBI): domain Eukaryota; kingdom Metazoa; phylum Mollusca; class Bivalvia; order Cardiida; family Cardiidae; genus Hippopus; species Hippopus hippopus. Next base: position 15,911,085 of record OX328097.1, read on the forward strand.
TTAGGACCATCATTTTATTAGCTCGATTAATTTGCAGTATAGTGCAAGCTATACCGGTCACTTTTTCATACATGTATCTGGCATTAACAATTTCTTGTCTTGGCAAGAAATTGTATACTGTTGTAGACAATCGATTGATATTTCACATGTGCATCTGTATCTCAATAAGGTGGATTGCAGAGTGAAAGAATCGTCACCCTGGCTTTCTTTTTTCTAAAATTTTCTCCCCTTTAATGCCAGCAATTGCTGAATTTTTTTTCCCGGCCAGAACTCATATTCAAGTGTAGGTAATCCATGGATACTTAACATGTGCATATATGACATTAACCCTTTACTCCATAGATACTCATTTCTACACATTGCTTGTAGGAGCCTTTGGAAAACATTGTGGCAAAAGGTGAAATTGCTCGTGACGAGCAATTTCACCTTTTGCCACAATGTTTTCTATGCTATCAAAAGGTGTCATATACACATAAGAAACGGCTTCATCCTTGCTGTTATTTAGGGTCAAATAGAGATACCATAAAAATGCCTTATAGGGTAAAGGGTTAAGGTGGAGTACAGAGTGAAAGAAATGTTACTCTGGCCAAATGTAATGTTGAAATAATCTCTCCTTTAGATGCAAATACTTGTCCGTCCTAGAATTCTTACACTCTTGTATCTGGTCAATTGATTAATCACATGTGCATCTATTACAATGAGTCAGAGTGAAAGAATCACAAATCTGACTTCACTTAATTGAAATTATCTCCCCTTAACCCATTACCAAATGGGACAAAATATTAGGTTTGTCCAAATCGAAAGCATTTGCAGACAACAAAATAAAAGTGACTGAAAATTTGAAATTTGTTTGTGAAGGGTAGAAAACATTGGAGGAAAGGGAGATGATGCTGCTTACCAGCATTTTCTCCTTTTCCCACAATGTTTTCTAAAGGCTTCTTTCTTAGGGTCTTCAAAAGTAGGGTATATTGTGTGGTAATGGGTTACAATGCAAAGAATGGCTTGTCCGGTCCAGATTCCTTGTTTTATTTTAGATAATCTATTGATATTTCACAGTCTATCTATTATAAGAAAAGGGGGTGTACATTGAGAAGGAACCATGACTCTGGCTTTCTTAATATTGAAGTTTTTTTTCTCCTTCAGTTATATCAATCTTATTGGTGTGAATGCATATGTGAAATAATAATTGACGATCTACAATTATCTAAGACTTTTGGCCAAGACAAGTGATTTTTAGCCCTACTGGCCAAAGACCAGCAGAGCTTATGTCATGGTGTGGTTTCCGTCATCCCTCTGTCTGGCTGGCTGGCTGTTTGTCTGTCTTTCTGTTAGTCTTTTTCTTGTTTATGCCATTAAGTCCACATTTTTGGTTGGATTTTCTTGAAAGTTGCAAAACTTCTTTGTATCATCAATACCTTTAACCCTATTGATTTTTAAAAAAGAATCTGACAAATACTAGTAGTAAAGGAAAAGTAGCCACTTAAAGCTGATAATTCACATTCCTTTTTTACACAATGCAGTCCACATTTTGTGGTCAAATTCTCATGAAACTTGCACAGATTGTTTATAATTATCATCGACATCATTCTGGCAATTGGTAAAGGAAAAGAAGCCATTTGAAGTTGAACATAAGCATTTGTTGTTTACGCCATAAAGTCTGTATTTGTGATCTGATTTGTACTACACTTGCAGAGTTTCTTTATATTATGAATAGCTTTAGAAAAAGCTCCAATCAACATTGAGGGAAAAGTAGCCGTTTGAAGTTGAACAGAAGCATTGCTTGTGTATGTGATAAAGTCCACTTTTGTGGTCAGATTTTTTTGAAACCTAGTTTCTTTATATCATCAATAACTTGAACCCTATCGATTTTTTAAAAATTTGTGATAATGACTGAGGGAAAAGTAGCCAATCGAATATAAGTGTTTCTTGTTTTTGGATAAAGTCCACATGTGTTGTCAGATTTTTGTGAAATGTGCAAAGTTCTTTTATATCATCACTTGCTTGAACCATATTGAGTTCAAGTTACAACAAATCAAACTATAACTGAGGAAAAAGTAGTCATTCAAAGTTGAAAATTACATTTTTTGTTCATGCAATAAAGTCCACTTTTATTGAAAGATTTTCTTGAAATTTGTATTGTTTCCTTATATTATCGATACCTTTTTGTGTGTCTATGAGGCTTTTGATTTTTCTTTTTGCATCCTAAATTCATGATGTATGTCAGAAAATAAGCAAAATTACAGCCAGTAGAGCAATTCAGGCCCCTCAGTGGCCTCTAGTTTCTTTGAAATCTGATTAAAAAATACTTGTCTTGTCCATAAATGATATCTAATATGTGAATTGATAATGAAAGTCCTATTTATGCCAGAGAGTTGCCCTATTTTAATAAGGGCTTTCAGAAAAATTCCTTTTGGCGATGCAAATAGTCAAGCAACTCTTGTTGTTCATGAATTTTATTTGTACACGTTTTATTTCATCAAAAGGTATTTGATGATGCCTGCAGCTTGTTTTTTAGCTAACCTGAGCCATAATGAAGGGGAGCTTTTCTGATCATTCTGTGTCCATCCGGTAGATTTTCTGATCACTCTGTCCGTCGGTCGTTGTCTGTTAGTCATCATACTTTGGACTTGGTTATTTTAAATATCTCCTCCAAAATCACCGAGCAGATTTGAACCAACCTTGACAGAAATGTTCCTTAGGAGGTCCTTTCTAAATTGTGCTTGAAAAATTTGATTCCATGAAGAAATCTTGTTGATATGGCAACAAAACTGACTTTTTGAAGAAATTATTTAAAAATTTTCTTCCGAAACCTTTGGGCACATTTGAAGTAAGATTTGGCAGGAACGTTTCTAGGGTGACCTTTTTCAAGGATCGTTCATGAAATTTCGATGTGCTTAAAAAAAAAAAATGGCCCCCGGGAAGGGGGGGGTGCTTATTTTCACTATGTGGACATGAGGAAAATTTTTAAAACTCTTCTTGTCTGATACTAGTGGGGCGGATTTAAGTATTATTTGAAATGTTCTTAGGGTGACCCATTTCAAAAAGTGTTGGTGAAATTTTGATACGATGAAAAACATGGCCGGGTGTGGTAGGGGGCAGGGCTTTTTTTATTTGGATATGAAGAAATTCATTAAAGATCTTCTTGTTTTTATTTGATACAAAGTGGCGGACTGGTAGCCATTTTGAGTTAAGCAGTGATGTCAATGTTTTGGTAGCTTTTTGGTCTCTTTGATCTATTTCTCATTAATGGTTGAACAGATTTTAATCAAACTTAGAATAAGTTGCAATACAAAGCCAAGATTCACTGAATATACTTGTTTCACTTTAAAACTCAGCCATGTCAGATTAAAAAGTGATTCTCTTCATAGCTGGTCAAAACGCTTTACATTTCACATCTTTACTGTGACAGCCTTGATCTCTTCATCTGTATGAATCTTTAATGACGTTACTCAAGTGAGTGTTTTAGTAACAATGGCTCTTTTGTTGTTTTGTCTTGTTCAGGGTTTTCAAGCTTTGTACCTTTGGAGTGTAAAAACACAAGCTTGTTCGGTCAGAATGGTTTTGTTGGCCTGAAAGGAACACTCTGCTGAAAAAGGCAAAAACTGCATTTTTTATGATTATAGTAGAGTTACCTCTGCCTAACATCTTAATTTTTAGAAGCATACAAAACAAGCTTTGGCAGAAAAAGAAAATAGGGTTTCACCCTTTCCCAAACAATCCCTGGTTTTCGTGGTCCAGAAAAAGTACCCTGTTGAAAACATTGTGGGAAAAGGAGAAAATGCTGGTAACCAGTATTTTCTCCCTTCCCCCATAATGTTTTCTACACTCTCAGAACAAATTTCAATTTCTGAGTCGCGTTAATTTTGCCGTCTGCAAATGCCTTCGATTTCGACTAGTCTAAAATTTTGTTGTTTGGCAAAGAGTTAAATTTTTTATGTCATCAAATAAAGTAAAGTAATGGGTAATGGAGAAATTTCCTCTCTACGAGTTGTTTCTCTTTTTCTCACAAAGCTTTCATAAATATTCAACAATAACTTTTGAAAAGGGTTAGGAAAACTAGAAATGTTTTGCTACAATTTTCATTTCTTCTATATCACAACATCCTGCTTAACCCTTTACCAAACTACAAAATTTTAGAGTGGTCCAAATTGAAAGCACTTGCAGACGACAAAATAAGTGTAACTCAAATATTGTAATTTAATTCCAGTAGAGTAGAAAAAATTGTGGGAAAAGGAGAAAATGCTGTTTACCAGCATTTTCTCCTTTTCCCACAATTTTTTCAGAAGGCTTCTGTCTCAGGGGTCGTAAAAACCAGGGATTGTTTGGTAAAGGGTTAATGTACATCCATGAAAAGCACCTTTTTACAGAAGTGTAGATGAATACTGAAATAAAGGCTTAAAGCTTGACAGAATGTGGTTTGTTTTCTTTTTACTTTCTGGTGTTTTGATTAATATGCAATTAGGAAAGAATAATCAAAGGCGTTGGTTGGATGAGTAGTACTAAAATAGACACATTTAAGGAAAGTAGCCCTTAACTTGTGAAGGCGATTGCCAAGTCAGTTTTCAGGGCAATTCAATTGCTGTTTTACTAGCTCTACTGCCTTCAGCAAGCAGAGCTTATGTCATCCATCTGTCTGTCTGTCTGTCAGTCTTTTTCTTATTTACTTAATAAAGTCTGCATTTGTTGTCAAATTTTCATGAAACTTGCATTGTTTATTTATCTGATCAATAGCTTTAATCCTGTTGATTTTGATAAAATCAAATAAACAGTATGGGAAAAGTAGCCATTTGAAATTGAAAATTTCCATTTCTTGTTTACACAATAAAGTCTGTACTTGTGGTCAGATTTCTGTGAAACTTGCACAGTTTGTTTATATTGTCAATAGCTTCTACCTTTTTGATTTTGAAAAAATTCCAACAAACAGTATGGGAAAAGTAGCCATTTGAAGTTGAAAATTTCCATTTCTTGTTTACACGATTAAGTATGTATCTATGGTCAGATTTCTGTGAAACTTGCAGAGTTTGTTTATCTTATCAATAGCTTCAATCCTATTGATTTTGAAAAAAAAATCTGACAAGTATGGTAAGGAGCAATTGCAAGTTGAATATTTTCATTGCTTGTTTACGTGATGAAGTCTGCAATTGTGACCAGATTTTTGTGAATTTTTCACAGTTTGTTTATCTTATCAATAGCTTTGACACAAATGATTTTGAAAAAATTCCAACAAACAGTATTGGAAAAGTAGCTATTTCAAGTTGAAAATTTCTATTTCTTTTTTACATGATGAAGTCAGCATTTCGTGGGCAGATTTTTATGAAATTTGCACAGTTGCTTTGTCTTATCAACAGCTGGAACCCTATTGATTTTGAAAAAAAATGGACAATAAGTATGGGAAAAGTAGCGATTCAAAGTTGAAAATTTCAATTTCTTCTTAACACAGCGAAGTTCACAGCATTGATTAAATTCTTATGAAACTTGGAAAGGTTCATCAAGGGATTGAACTCTATTGAAAGTGAAGAAAATCTGGTAAACTGTTCAGGAAAAGCTATTAAAAGTGGAGAAAATGTAGTAAACTGTTAGGAAAAGTAGTCATTTGATGACTTAGTAATGTTTTATCAACAAAGTTGACATTATTAGTTACATTACTTTGAAATTTACAATGATTGTTTAATACAAGGCGTACTAAAAGTTTAAAACACAATCAAATTTGTCTGGATTCCAAACATTTAGTTTTGAGAAATTTCACTTCAATTTGTTCACTGTTTGTTCAATTCACCACACCTATATAATTATGCTTAGTGGGTTCAAGCCCATTTGCAAAACAATTTTTTGTGTTTTTTTTGTGTTTTTGTCTTTTTTGCATCCTAAATTTATAATGTATACTGGCATATAAGCAAAATCACCGCCAGTAGAGCGATTTCAGGGTCTTCTAGTTAACTGCGTATACAGGAATGTAAAAATGTAGGTCTGAAGATAAATAAATTGGAATGGAAATGGGTGTTAATATAATGAAAGGAAATAAAAGCCCTCCTATCCCTTATCAAGTGATCAAGGGTTCGCTTGCTTTACTCCTGTCAGTCTATCTTTAAACCTTAAAATTTCATTTTTATGTAGTATACTGTAGTACGAAGCGATTTTTGTGACGGTTCAACGTCATACTTTCTACAAAAAGCGCTGGCGGTGACTGTGTTTCACGAAGACACCTTGTTTTTTTTTCAACAATAACACTAAAGCCTTTGTTTCAAGTGTCTGCAATTGACGTCTTTGAAAACATTGTGGATAAAAAGAGAAATTTATTAAAATGGACAATTTCTCCTTTTCCCAACATGTCTCACATCGTATCAGCTATATCTCAAGGACTGCTGCAACTATCCATGTTTTCCTTGAATTTCCTTATCAATATAAAAATGGCTTCTACTTTTCAGTATGTAACTGCCCAGTGGTAAAAGATGTCGACAAGATGAAAATACCACTGAAAAACCTGATGCTGAGACAAATTCAAAGTTAATGTGACTTGCTCGGTTGGATTGAATATTATTTCAACTTGACTACAATGACCGTGAAAACGCGAACAAAAGGAGAGTATTTGGAGAAATAGACAATATCATTTTCATTTTGGCAAAATGAGAACTTGGTAGTTCAATGTGAATTTTTCATATACCATCATGGTTTAAAATGCATACTGCGGCTATGTAAAAGCCTGCATAAAAATGGCAAAATGCCAAGATTCCGGTTTCAAACTAACAACCTCAGCCAGGTTAATTCAGCAGTCTGAATTTTGGAATACGTGTAACTCTAAGTATAAACATTTCACACAAGCTTCCAATTTTGCTTCTTCAGTGTCCCATCACCACAGGACATGTATTATCGAGATTTAAGATCAGTAACAGTTACAAAATCTGCCTGATAGACCGTTTTAGTCTTAAGTATAGATCCCGTGCTTCAGCAGGCTCATCTGCCAAAGATAAACTATGATCTGACATATAATTAATACACCAATTATACACGTCCTCGTCACAAGGCAACGTATCGCGAAACTCAACAGTTTCTTTGCACACATCTATTTCCTCTGCACTTTTTCGGCACAAGTAGTTTCTCGTCTGACATCTCTCTGGAAGCGTGTACAGAATGTTAGGTCTGCCATGCGGTGTCGTCCCTGCTTTTGATGGCCTTATCAAGTGGTTGTTCCATACCTCTGCGGTTGTATCCAACTCGGACTGAAAGGTTAAAAAAAAAACCCACTTAATAAATATATTGTTCTACGTTCGCTTCAAAGTAATAACGCTAAACTATAAAATTGTTAAAAGAAAAAAAGAGTGAATGTTTACATGCATTTTGATTTAAATCATACCATTTAAAAGCATTAGAATTATCGCGAAGGCATAAAATCTTATTGTACGGTGTCTCCACTCACAGTAAAGTTAATAGTTTCAAACCTTGGTTCAAAGATGCCAGGTCACTTTTTTTTTGCATGGATTTTTTTTCTCTCAAGAACATACTTTGAGCAACCTCACAATAACAGATTGTCATCCTCTCAATATTTTCCATACATTTACGTGGTATTATTTAGATTTAAATGCACTTTAAGTCCTGCGTTTTTTTTTTAAATTTTTTTTTGCCACTACTGGACCTTTAAAGTGGACCATAGTTGACTCTTTTCCAAACGACAAAATTATACACCAGTCCAAATTGAAAGGAATCGCAGACGACAAATTAATTGTGGCCTAAATGATTGTATTTGTCTATGGTGGGTAGAAAACATTGTAGAAAGAAGGAAAATGCTGGTTACCAGCACGTTCTCCCTTCTCCACAACGTTTTCAAAAGTATTCATTCTTGCGATCGTTTAAATCTCGATTATGTGTAACAGATCGATAATCAATAACACAATGTGTGATAGTTTACCATCCAACTCTTTACAAAAAGACAGAAATTTACACTCTACCAAGCTTTTGCAGACGACAAATCAGTTGTGGATTCTTTGATGAAACACGACTTTAAAAAAGCGAGGAAGGAGAAAAGAATGGTGACCAGTATTCTCTCATTTTCCCGCAATGTTTTCAAAAGGGTTCTTTCCCAATGTCATTAAAACTTCAGAGATTGTATGGTAAAGTTAACATACAAGAGGTAAAATACCAGCAAAGCGGAACACAGTGATCTATTAGTGAATTATTGAAGTAAAGATAAGGGTTCACTATCCCAGCAAGAGCTAGTGTAGCTAGGAAATGTTGATAGATTACAATTGCAGGTGACTGTAACTTGCATACCTGAACTATATGCAGGAAACAAAAGAGAATTAAATTTTGGTCTGCAAAAGTTCCATCAAAATCACCATCATCTCTTAATTTCTTGAACATATCTATCCAAAAGTCCGCACATTCTTTACGGAGCATCCCCCACCAGCATTCAATTCTCTGGTTACAGCTGCTTTTGCCATACAGAAAACTCTTATCCCCTTGGAAACTGTCATCGTCATCTTCTCGCAAAAATCTCTGCAGTTCACATACCACTGTGTTTTCAGTCCCCATATCCGCACGCACTATCATTGGACATCCACCTAGCTTTTGAACACTGTCTATGAAATACGATCCGATCAACGCTGGATCGCTACTTGTAAAATAGGCATTCAACCAGACAATTTTTCTGGAAAATCCATCTATACAACCATTTATGCATATACCAAAAGGTTTTAATTTATCGTATGAGTCCATATGCCATATAAAATTCGGTCCCTTTGCTGAGTATTGTCTTCTTCGCAGTCGATGTCGTTGTCGTAACGCGACATTTTCGGGATTTATCACGGACAACAGACATCGCACTTCTTCCTTATAAATCCTTAAACCTAGAGTCTTGCACTTTTCAAACATCCACCTATATCCGTGCAATGCGCCAGACGATTCCTGTTGTTTTATAATAAAGTCAACAGCATCTAGAATATCATCACACTTCCTTCTGTGTAATCCATTGCTGTGCAAAACACGTATCAACTGACGACGACTTATTTCAATGTTGTGCCTTCTTAGAAGAACATCAACAATATCATTGTATTTGAGGCCTAACGAAAAATAGCGCCGAATGATACCTAAGCGTTCATCTTTGTCCATAACTGGAAACAATGCATGCCATTAGTAAGATCAGAGTAAACGGGACATAGCCGAAATATTTCGTATTTACGAAATGATATTTCGTTTTTACGAAATAATATTTCGTATTTACGAAATAATATTTCGTTTTTACGAAATAATTATTTCGTATATACGAAATAATCATTTCGTAATTACGAAATAATTATTTCGTTTTTACGAAATAACTTTTCCATTCCAAAAGGCCTCGTATCCTTGAATGCAGTTATTGACTGGTATTAACGCCGCTGTCATCATTATCCTATCTATGTCTAGGCGAAATCATAATGAACTGTGCACTGTTAAAAGGGTGCTCAATGCGTTTGAGAAAAGAATTGACAAACGTCGGCCAGCGCAGTCTGAGCAGGCTGATATGGGCCGAAACTTTTTGAAATCTTCAGTTTTCATGCATTTTAAAGGGCTATTCGAACTCATCATTCGATTGCTTATATGATAAAATGGATTTTATAGATCCATAAGAAAGGCAGATCAGAATTTTTTTCGAGAGAGGGTCCAGAATAGATCATTATATATAAGACATGCGCTGTGAAAAAGGGCCTTAATACATATGCATTTAAGGCAATCCGCGCAGGCTGATCTGGGCCAAACTTTTCGCTATCAATAAATTCTCAGTATGTCAAAGGACTAGAACTACTATATGATTCCGTCGAGCGTTCTAGATAAAGTGAATAGATTTTCTATGTATCCATCAGTATGTGAAGGCTTCCTTGGTGTCATAGATCACGGGGATTCAATTAGCCTCATTTTGTCAGAGCATGGCTCAATTTCAAATTTGCTAACGTTACTGCGTACAACTTTAAACATTATTCCTTGACGCAATTCAGCTAGTTAGAAGAAGTCCTTTGTCGATTTGACTTATGTCTTTGCATAGATCTAGAGAATTTGGGGGACCGGATGCCTCCTCCCTCAACCCCCCACTCCCCACCCCCACGCTGATCCGCCTATGCATAATCAGGTGATGTCTTGCTTGATACCATGGATCATGCAGATGCATTAAGCCCCCTTTTCATGAAGCACGGCCCAATCATGTCTGATTGATTTGCGTTTTACGTCGCATCAATCTTTTAAATTTAAGTGTAACACTGAGGCAGTCATTGTGCTGTCCTAGAGGCCCTAAGTACGAAGGAAGGAATTCCATTACTACCATATTAGAATTTGTTTGTATCAGCACGAAACCACTAACGTTACCCCTCGCTGTTCTCCACCCCCGAGGCGGTCTCTTAAGAATCTGATCTCCGTCTCTCCGTCTCTTAGTTTAAAAAGAATGTTCTGTCACTACTGGTGTGAGAAAGCCAGGAAACACATGGCTGCATCGCTAACCACCGTGATATTACCGTAGCTCTCTGTCTGTCTGGTCTGTCTGTCTGTCTGTCTGTCTGTCTTAATCATTTATCTACAAATCTCTTACCCTTATACTTACACGACTGTCGAAATATTACCGCGTCTTTCCATGTGCAAAGAAGAAAAGAAGGAACGCGCTAAATTATTACCATTATATTAGTCTTAGAAATGGATTTGCAAGTATCGACTCCGCTATCTCCCATTCTCAAATCGGACAGCCCAACCACTCGGCCAAAGAAGCGGTTAAAGCCCTCAATGATATCGTAATGCCTTTATGTGCATTATATTAAAGATCTGTATTTTTATGCAAAAGGAATGAAAGTCAACAGGCTGCTTATCTACTCTAAAATACATGGACGCTGATTTGTCCATGGTTTAAGACACAATTGTGGATGCCTGAACATTACGAGTCCATTTATATATGGAGGTTAACCCTTTACTAAACAATCTCTGGTTTTTACGACCTAGACGAAGACTCCTTTTTAAAAAAAAATTGTAGGAAAAAGAGAAAATGCTGGTAACCAGCATTTTCTCCTTTTCCCACAATATTTTCTACTCTTCTAAAATCAGGTTTCAATTTTTAGTATTTTGTCGTCTGCATTTGCTTTCAATTTGGACAAGTTTAAAATTTTGTTGTTTGGTAAAGAGTTAAGGCACCGTATGTATAAGAAAGAGGTTCTGAGTTAGAATCCCGCTGGCGGAGCTGTCTTGAGTGTCAATTCTGTGGCAAGGCACATCAGAGCCGCATCCGGCTGCTATAGAAACCTAAGAATACATTAATGATTGCTTCTCCTATCGGAAAAAAAAAAAACATCCTGGGTCCGCCATTGTAATGGATCCATAAAATCCATGTTTGTTTTATGTGCGATCGAATGATGAGCTCGTTAGCATTTTGACATGCAGAGAATTTGAAGAACTCGGAAAGTTTCGGTCCGTGTCATCCTGCGCGGACTGCACCAGCTGACACGAGACGATTCTTCTCTCAAGTGCTTTAAGCACCCTTTTCACAGAGCACGGTCCATCATGTTTTGGCCTAGATTATAGATGGAATAATTATGAAATCGGCGTTAACACCGGTCAGTAATGGAATTCAAGACTATGGGGCCTTTTTGAATATAAAATTATTTCGTTTTTACGCCCAGATATAGATAGCATAATGATGACAGCGGCGTTAATACCAGTCAATAATGGAATTCTAGGCTACGTGGCCTTTTTGAATGGTAAAATTATTTCGTATTTACGAAATAATTATTTCGTAATTACGAAATAATTTTACCAGTCTGTATATTCAATGAGGCCACGTAGCCTTGAATTTCATTATTGTCTGGTGTTACCGCCACTGTCATCATTATTCCATTTATACCCAGGTGAAAACATAATGAACCCTGCTCATTGAAAAGGGTACTTTTTGCATTTGAGAAAAAATCGACACATACCAGCCGGCGCAGTCTGTGCAGGCTGACATGGGCCAATCCTTTTTCAATATGATCTTCCAACTTTCTGCATTATAAGTATCAACCCAGGCCAGCCTGCACGGATTGAGCACGCTGGCCTGGGCCTTAACTGTTCGCTATCAGTAAATTTTCTGTACGTCAATGGACTAGAACTACCCTAAGATTCCGTCGGCTGTTACAAAAAACGGATAGATCTACTATGGATCCATCAGTATGTGATGGCTTGCTTGGTGCCTTGGATCACAGAGATTCAATAAGCCTTCTTTTGTCAGAGCTGGATCAATTTCAAATTTGCTACTTTGTACAGCCTTAAACATCATTCCTTGACGCAATTCATCTAGATAGAAGAAGTTCTTTGCAGATTTGACTTAAGTCTTCGCATAGATCTAGAATTTGTATGACACTTTCATACTCAGTCAAAATTTCCGGCAGACAGAGGTTACTTTGACAATTGTAGAGGAGGGCCCACCTGACCCCCATCTAGTTCGCCGGTGCATAATCAGGTGATGTCTTGCTTGGTACCATGGAACGCGCATTTGCATTAAGCCCCCTTTTCATAGAGCAAGGCTCAATCAGGTCTAATTGATTCGTGTTTAACGTCGCATCATTTTTTTTTTTAAATTTCAGTATATTTTCACGACAACCACCGTGATATTACCTTAGCTCTCCGTCTATCTGTCTGTCTGCCTGCCTGCCCGCCTCTCTGTCTCTGTCTCTGTCTCTCTCTCTTAATCATCATTCTCATACCCTGATACTTAAGCGACACAGTCGTAATGTTATTCCGTCTTTCCAAGAGCAAAGAAGGAAAGGAATAAGGAACACGCTATTATTACCGTTACGCAAGTCTTAAAAATGGATTTGCAGGGGATCGACCCCGCTGCCTCCAATTCTCCAATAAGATAGCCTATCCACCCGCCTACAGAAGCAGTATAACCTCCCGAAATAGAAATGCTCTGGTGTGCACTGTATTCTCTGCAAATGCAATGAAAGTAAACAAGTTGTATATCTACTCGAAAATACATAGACGCTGATTTGTCCATCTTAAAGACGCATTTGCAGATGCCTGAACGTTACGAGTCCTCTTATATACGGACGTTAAGGCACTGTATTTACAACAAAGAGGTTCTGGGTTGGAATCCCACTGGCGGGGATGTTTCAGTTGTCAGTTCTTCGGCAATGCACATCAGAACCGCATCCGGCTATTGGTGAAACATAAGAATACATGAATGAGTGCTATTCGTTATTATGATTGATAATTATTTAGCCTGGCATCAATCAATCAACCACTTCCGTACTCTAAAAGTCCCTCACCTTCATAATTAAGAGCCTGCTTCCTGCACCCGAGTGATAAGAAAGAGAGCCATAGATTTTAAATACATGTATTAGATTTAAAAAATGACTAGGCTGGGAATCGGATCCTCAATCTCCAGTTTTCGACTGGGCCATGCTCTAAACAAACTGAATATTGTAACTTTCTTTTAATTATCAATGACAACTGTGCGTACACAATTCATAAACAGAAGAAATAACAGACGGACGGATAGACGAGGGGCTGACTGACTGACTCTCTGACTGACTGAATGAATAGATTTGAGTTTACCAGTCATATCATTTATGCTTGCCCCCTTTTGTCTAATGTACCGATATTAAGATTATATATTTGACACCGATCTGGAAAAGCACAACATAGGTCAATGACTCTAGATGGTAGCTCCCTTGAAACAGAACCCAAATTCGAACATGGTGTGGGCAATTCAGGAATAAGACAGCTCAACTCTGAATTCAAATCTATAGCGTATGATGTGAGAGGCTGTCAATGAACCCTACAATGCAGACCTGTCGCAAGGCAGTTCAAGTGCATCGACCCAGAGTCGAACCGAGGATGCCTGTATTTCAACTTATCAGATTATTTCGTATTTACGAAATAATTATTTCGTTTTTACGAAATAATTATTTCGTATTTACGAAATAATTATTTCGTATTTACGAAATAATTATTTCGTTTTAACGAAATAATTATTTCGTTTTTACGAAATATTATTTCGTAAAAACGAAATACTATTTCGTATATACGAAATAATATTTCGTTTTTACGAAATAATATTTCGTAAAAACGAAATAACTTGAGAAATTTGCATATTAAAAAAAAGTCGAGTATGTCACTTTAGGGGTTCCGTACAATTCCATCTGGTTATTTTCCGGAAAGAATTTTCTGCGCATGTAATTTTTCTACAATTGCGAATAAAATAATGTGGGGTGTATATATCACCCCATATTTTTTATTATTAGTTATTGGATATATATAATATTAGTTTTACCAAGTTGAAGGTGTTTTCATAAAATACGAAATTCTAAGGAATGTACAGTGCAAATCAATGGCAAATTGCTATACATGTAAACATCTATTTAATTGGAAATTAAAAAAAAAAAAAGAAAATGTGAGGTATATAAATCAACCGCATATTTTCTCATCATTAAGAATATGACATGCATATAAAATCTACAAACGTCCTAATGCATAAAGTGCACATCACGAGTGTTTTTCTACACTTCTTAATTTTATACAATTGTTAGTATAATAATACCAGTGTATAAAACGCCATATCTACCCTGATCATTAATCTTAGAACATAATCAATTGATTATGCCGAATTCTGGGAATGTCATATAATTCGATCTCCTTGTGCTCATACGATGAAAACGCGTGGTGTTTAATCATTTTGTACTAAAGGGAATAAAATGAATGTAATGTGGTTTGAAAAGAACTTCCAATATTACCTTATCATAAATAATAGGACATACATATTAATTTTACCAAATTGTTCCAAATTAAGATGATAAGAAATAATGGGTCAATAACGAAGTATTTTGTAGTATAGCACTTTTTCTCAAATACCTAATTTATAAGGTGACATACATGTAAAGGCCGATTTGACCGGGTGTTATACCATCACTGCACATTTGTTCCTGAATTATGTTATTAATATATGCACATGTACCTAAAATAATAATCACTCACTCACTCGCTCACACGCTCGTAAAATACTCATCTGGGATGCTTTCTATGAATGTAATTTTTTATGCAACTTGAAATACAATGGTGTTGGGTGTATATATCACCCCATATTTTCTCATCATTGATTATATTATATACATACTTCGTTTTTCCGATTTCAGAGGCGTTCATTCAACACGGAAGTACACGCTTAGAGTGTGTTTCTGATTGCATAAAGTTTTACCCCTGGGCTTTAAATTAAGTTTGGTATATGAATCGACTGCAGGACAAACACCCCTTGGTACAAAAGCCAAATATAGAAACCATGGGGCAAAACTGCTTTTGAAAATACTGCTTAAGTATTATTATGTAATTCAAACTTCATTCTTAAGTTTGGGCTTATATTTCTTCATCTACTGATGAGATAGCATTTTTTTTAAAGTATTAATCAATAAAATAGGATCATACAGATATGTTGGGGTTCTGCATGTCCTAGTGGTAGAGTGTAGCACTCGTGTTCTTGTGGCCCCGGGTTCGAGCCTCACTGGCTTTACTGGGTTTTTCGTTAGAGTGTCCTTGGGCAAGACACTACGAGGCCCTAGCCCAGTGCTGCTGAAACGCAGGAAATACATGAATATGCTAGCTGTCTCCGTGATATGACTGAAATAATGTTGGAAGCGGTGTAAACCACCAGTCAATCAATCAATCAGTTCACATGTATGTTAATGTAAGATTGGAAATATAATCAACAGACATGAATTATTTCAATTTTCCAGTGGAAGGACATCTTTCAAGATAATTTCCTATCGCCTGCAGTCCAGTATCCGGATTAAATATGAATTATACCAAGATGTGGGTCATGTCGTATTACGCCGTCCCAGTTATGACGCTACTACAGTAGAAATAACATTTTGTGAGACAAGGTTATCTCATTTACGCGACTTTCATGTAAAGCGAGCTCTTTGAAAGGATCAAAACATACAATTCCATCTGGTTATTTTCCGGAAAGATTTTCTTCCAAATCAGACAAAAGCTCAATGGCCAAGTAGATGGCGTCTGATATTTAAGACCAGGTGTTCCTGGTTTGATTCTAGCTTGTATTGACCATAACGACAATCACTGTGCAAATTTTGTAAACAAGGGTAATGGTTATATTATTGGGAATTAAATGATATGGGGTGTATATATTATTCCATACTTTCTCATTAAGTAAAGAACTTACATATTAATCATATTGAATTATTGGTACGATCATGTTATACGAAATTCTAGAGAATGTACAGTGCAAATCCAGGGCGTTTTTCTGCGCATGTAATTTTTCTACAATTGTGAATAAAATAATGTGGGGTGTATATATCACCCCATTTTTTTTATTATTAGTTATTGGATATATATAATATTAGTTTTACCAAGTTGAAGGTGTTTTCATAAAATACGAAATTTTAAGGAATGTACAGTGCAAATCAATGGCAAATTGCTATACATGTAAACATCTATTTAATTGGAAATTAAAAAAAAAAAAAAAAAAGAAAATGTGAGGTATATAAATCAACCGCATATTTTCTCATCATTGAGAATATGACATGCATATAAAATCTACAAACGTCCTAATGCATAAAGTGCACATCATGAGTGTTTCTCTATACTTCTTAATTTTATACAATTGTTAGTATAATAATACCAGTGTATAAAACGCCATATCTACCCTGATCATTAATCTTAGAAGATAATAAATTGATTCTGCTGAATTCTGGGAATGTCATATAATTCGATGAAAATGCGTGGTGTTTACTCATTTTGTACTAAAGGGAATAAAATGAATGTAATATGGTTTGAAAAGAACTTCCAATATTACCTTATCATAAATAATAGAACATACATATTAATTTTACCAAATTGTTCCAAATTAAGATGATAAGAAATAATGGGTCAATAACAAAGTATTTTGTAGTATAGCACTTTTTCTCAAATACCTAATTTATAAGGTGACATACATGTAAAGGCCGATTTGACCGGGTGTTATACCATCACTGCACATTTGTTCCTGAGTTATGTTATTAATATATGCACATGTACCTAAAATAATAAAAAAAAAAAGAAAATGTGAGGTATATAAATCAACCGCATATTTTCTCATCATTGAGAATATGACATGCATATAAAATCTACAAACGTCCTAATGCATAAAGTGCACATCATGAGTGTTTTTCTATACTTCTTAATTTTATACAATTGTTAGTATAATAATACCAGTGTATAAAACGCCATATCTACCCTGATCATTAATCTTAGAACATAATAAATTGATTATGCCGAATTCTGGGAATGTCATATAATTCGATCTCCTTGTGCTCATACGATGAAAATGGGTGGTGTTTAATCATTTTGTACTAAAGGGAATAAAATGAATGTAATGTGGTTTGAAAAGAACTTCCAATATTACCTTATCATAAATAATAGGACATACATATTAATTTTACCAAATTGTTCCAAATTAAGATGATAAGAAATAATGGGTCAATAACAAAGTATTTTGTAGTATAGCACTTTTTCTCAAATACCTAATTTATAAGGTGACATACATGTAAAGGCCGATTTGACCGGGTGTTATACCATCACTGCACATTTGTTCCTGAATTATGTTATTAATATATGCACATGTACCTAAAATAATAATCACTCACTCACTCGCTCACACGCTCGTAAAATACTCATCTGGGATGCTTTCTATAAATGTAATTTTTTATGCAACTTGAAATACAATGGTGTTGGGTGTATATATCACCCCATATTTTCTCATCATTGATTATATGATATACATACTTCGTTTTTCCGATTTCAGAGGCGTTCATTCAACACGGAAGTACACGCTTAGAGTGTGTTTCTGATTGCATAAAGTTTTACCCCTGGGCTTTAAATTAAGTTTGGTATATGAATCGACTGCAGGACAAACACCCCTTGGTACAAAAGCCAAATATAGAAACCATGGGGCAAAACTGCTTTTGAAAATACTGCTTAAGTATTATTATGTAATTCAAACTTCATTCTTAAGTTTGGGCTTATAAATCTTCATCTACTCATGAGTTAGCATTTTTTTTTTTAAAGTATTAATCAATAAAATAGGATCATACAGATATGTTGGGGTTCTGCATGTCCTAGTGGTAGAGTGTAGCACTCGTGTTCTTGTGGCCCCGGGTTCGAGCCTCACTGGCTTTACTGGGTTTTTCGTTAGAGTGTCCTTGGGCAAGACACTACGAGGCCCTAGCCCAGTGCTGCTGAAACGCAGGAAATACATGAATATGCTGGCTGTCTCCGTGATATAACTGAAATAATGTTGGAAGTGGTGTAAACCACCAGTCAATCAATCAGTTCACATGTATGTTAATGTAAGATTGGAAATATAATCAACAGACATGAATTATTTCAATTTTCCAGTGGAAAGACATCTTTCAAGATAATTTCCTATTGCCTGCAGTCCAGTATCCGGATTAAATATGAATTATACCAAGATGTGGGTCATGTCGTATTACGCCGCCCCAAATATGACGCAACTACAGTAGAAATAACATTTTGTAAGACAACCTTTTCTCATTTACGCGACTTTCATGTAAAGTGAGCTCTTTGAAAGGATTGAAGCATACATTGTCATCTGGTTGTTTGCCAGAAAGATTTTCTTCCAAATTTGATAAAAGCTCAATGGCCAAGTAGATGGCGTCTGATATTTAAGACCAGGTGTTCCTGGTTTGATTCTAGCTTGTAGTGACCATAACGACAATCACTGTGCAAATTTTGTAAACAATGGTAATGATTGAATTATTGGGAAATAAATGATATGGGGTAAATATATTATTCATACTTTCTCATTGAGTAAGGAACTTACATATTAATCATATCGAATTCATTGTGTGTTAATGTTACACGGAATTCTAGGAAATGCACAGTGCAAATCCAGGGCGTTTTTCTGCGCATGTAATTTTTCTACAATTGCGAATAAAATAATGTGGGGTGTATATATCACCCCATATTTTTTTATTATTAGTTATAGGATATATATAAAATTAGTGATATAAAATTCAAGGTGTGTTAATAAAATACGAAATTCTAAGGAATGTTCAGTGCAAGTCTATGACATTTTGCCATGATGCTTTAAATCAACGGCATATTTTCTCAACATTGAAAATATGACATGCATATAAATTCTACAAACGTCCTTATGACTTCATATAACTGAGGGTTTAAAGTGCACATCATGAGTACATGTATTTTCTATACTTGTGAATTTTGTACAGTTGTTAGTATAATAATACCAGTGTATAAATCGCCGCATCTACTCTGATCATTAACCATAGAACATAATATATTGATTATGCCGAATTCTGGGAATGTCATATAATTCACTCTTCTAGGCCGTGCAGGACGCCAACATATCTGTAAGATTTTATTTTATTCATAAATATTTTTCAAAAATAAAAAGAAAAGCGATTTCATGAGTAGATGAAGAAATATAAGATCAAACTTATTTTATTCTCAATCAGAAAAATGTTTACATATGCAGTAAAATGCCATAGACTTGCACTGTACATTCCTTAGAATTTTGTATTTTATGAACGCACCTTGAATTTGGTATAACTAATAATATATACCTGTATATCCAATGACTATTAACAAAAAAAAAAAAAAAAAAAAAAAAAAAATGGGGTGATATATACACCCCACATTATTTTATTCGCAATTGTAGAAAAATTCCATGTCCAGAAAAACACGCCGGATTTGCACTGTGCATTCGTATAAAACCAACGCACCATGAATTCAGTATAATTAATTGTAAGCAATTTCGTATAAGATGAACGCACCTTGAATTCGTTATGATAAATATTATAATCATGTTCTATAGGTACTAATGAGAATATATGGGGTGATATATACACCCCACAGTATTTTATTAGCAATTGTATAAAAATTGCATGTACAGAAAAACGCCCCAGCTTTGCTACTGTACATTCCATAGAATTTCGTTATAACATGAGAGCACCGTGAATTCGGTAGAATTAATTATATGTATATTATTATATTTATCTGTCTTATACCATTCTAACCCATTCTACTTTATCCTTCTTGTTAGTATATGCTTAACCTTGTCAATTATCATCCTTTAATTTAACCACAGCCAGCCAACATTCATTTATTTATTCATTCATTCATTCATCCTTTCATTCATTCATTCATTCATTCATTGATTCATTCATTCATTTGTTTCGTTCTAATATCAGTATTTTTTCAGTAATCCACCATTCATTTTCTATTTATGTTCCATTTATCATTTAGGTGACATATAGGCCAATGGGGCCGGGTGTTGAAATTTTATATGTCATATATTTGTTGAACTTTCATGTATATGTGTATAACACATGTCACTATAATAAAAAATTTACTTACTTACTTACTTATATGCAAGTCCTTTCATCAATGATGAGAAGATATTAGCTGATATATAGATCTATACCCCGTATTATGTGATTTCTAATAGTGTAACCATTACTCATGTTTACGAAACATTGCAGAGTCTGTCGTAATGGTCACCCAAGCGAGAATCAAACCATGAACACCCGGTCTTAAATACCAGACAATATCCACTTGGCCATTGAACTTTACTAGAAATTGGACTGAAAATCCTACCAGAAAACAACCAGATGATATCGTATGTTTCAAAGCGCTCACTTCACATAAAAGTTGGTTATATGACGTCGGTGACGTCAAAAAATTAATGAAAGGGACGCCACTCTATGTGACGTCGTTTCCATGATTAATATGAAAAAGGCAAACCCTCAATACGAGCGACGTGAACGATTTGTGGAACAAATATCTATTTATTCGAATGACGAGCTAGATTCTTGATCTTGAAATCAAAGGGTTTTGAGCTCGAATTCTGTCTTTGCCAAAACTAATTTTGAGCGTTGTCAAAAGTAGAAAGCATTTTTCTTTCGTAGATTTATACATGTAAAATAGGGCGAACTGTCCCTAATTTCCTGAACAAAATAAAGACAGTTCCTTGACAATTTCGTTAAGTTATGTCCAGAAAAAATATCTTGGAATGATTATTGGTCAACATGTAAAGACCATCTTATGGGAACATTTCCTCACCGCATGTAGATCTAGATCTATATTAGAGAGACTTTGATTTCTACGAGGAATCCGTCAGTAGGTTGGGAAGAATACTAGTATTGAGCAGAGTACTGGTAAAAGGAACTTCAGGAATGCATGGTAGGTGCACTTGCCGCCGCAATGAATATACACACAAAAGGAATCGTCAGTGCACAGGTCTACCCATGTTTTACCTGGAGTTTCTTTACAATCAGAGTGCTTAGATCGCTAAAATCAGATTATAGACTATGTGGCTTTCCTTTTTCACCCCATCTGCTTTCCTACACATCCGTCGTTGAAACAGTGATCAATGCAGAGACAGGAATGAATTCTGTCGCAATGACTAGATCTAGATCTATCATCAATCCTAGGAAAGAAATTTGCCAAGTTTTCGGATAGATATCCAACTTATGGCAAAAATACGCCAAACTTTTCGATCTATTAACAAACTTTCGTAACATTAAATAGATCTAAATATATTTGAGCCATGTTGCGGTAAAAGAGGGTTTAATGCATCTCTGTGATGTATGATACCAAGCAAGTCATCACACCATTATACATCCATATTGTATGATGACTGAATCAAAAGGCATGCAAACTGGTCCTTTGACATGTAGAACGTTGAAAAATAGATCTAGCAAAGAGTTTTGACCCAGATTAGCTTGCGCGGACTGCGCAGGTCGACCTGGGTCGATAGTTTTTTGCAAATGCATTAAGCCCCCTTTTAACATATCATAAATCCGGCTTTCTCTGTAAATGGTATTTTGAAAACGCCAAAAAACTAGTTTAGTCATGATTTCTTCGACACAATGTTTTCCGCGAAAAACGGCTCGTGCATGACGTAGGAATAGTATGATTAATGACGTCATTATTTTCTAGCATAGATTATTGCGTATGTTTATACACAAATAGACGCTTAACACGCTGAAAGTAAGTAAGAAATTAGATAATCTGTACTCATTAAACTCATAATGATTTTTAAGTAATCATCCGATAGGTAGATAATTTTTGTCATTTTTGACCAATCAGGTACTTGTGCGAAAGATTGTCATATGTGTGACGCTGTACGACTAACCGGAAGACACTCAATTTTTAAGTCATCCCTATTTAGATTTAGACTAAAACCCAGAACGAAGTCGGAATTTCATTTTTAAAAAATCTAGAACGGTGTATCCTCAAAACGAGCTTCGCTCTTTACGGACTTCGCCCGTAACTCGCTGTCGCTCGTTATTACGTTGATAAACTTGATAAACTTGTCTGTTACCCTCCTGACGATTTTTTGAAACCGGTAGAGGACAAGTAAAGTTGTAATAATCATAGGCATGTCATTATAAATGCTGAACGCTTAATATTAATAATATCGAATTCAAGGTGCGTCCATGAAATACGAAATTCTAGGGAATGTACAGTGCAAATCCAGGGCGTTTTTTTTTTTTTTTTTTTCATATGTAAACATTTATTTAATTGGGAATAAAATAATTTGAGGTTTATATTATCCCCATATTTTCTCATCGTTAAGAATATGACAATCATATAAATTCTACAAACGTCCTAATGCATTCATACAAAAGGGGGATATAAAGTGCACATCATGAGTGTGTTACTATACTCGTTTGTTTCATAGAGATGATTTTGTAATAATATCAGTGTATAAATTACTGTATCTGCTCTGACATTAATCATAGAACATAGTATATTGATTATACCGATTTCTGGGAATGTCATATAATTTAATCTTCTTGCGCTCATACGGTGAATATGCGTCGTGTTTAATTATGTTATACTGTTGGGAATAAAATAAATGTAATGTGGTTTGAATAGAAAACCTCATATTACTTTATCATAAATAATAGGAAACACATATTAATTTTACCAAATTCTGACGAATAGAGATGATAAGAAATAATTGGTCAATAAGAAAGTATTTGTGTAGTACAGCACTGCTTTTCTCTATACTTTATGAGCAAGTATAGGCCGACTGGACCGGGTGTTATACCATTAGTGAACATTTATCGTTGCATTATGTTATTCATATATGCACATGTCAACTAGAATAAGAATACCTCACTCACTCACTCAATCGTAAAATACTCATTTGGGATGTTTTCTATAAATGTAAATTTTTATGCAGCTTGAAATAAAATGGTGTGGGGTGTGTATATCACCTTACATTTTCTCATCGATGATTATAGGATATACATACTTCGTTATTCCGAATTCTGAGGGGTTAATTCAATACGGAATTTTAGGGAATGTACATGTACTGTACACACTTTTCAAAGTGTTTCTTTAAGCATAATATTTTTCTTTTGGGCGTTGGTATGAATCGACTGTAAGACAAAATTCCTGTGATACAAAAGTCTTTCAGTTAAAACCATATACCAATACTACTTTTTAAATTGCTGCTTAAGTATTCTTAGTTAATTTTAACTTCACTTTTAAGTTTGATCTTATGTTGTTTTATCTACTAGTGAAATATCATTTATTTGTTTAAGATACATCCTCACAGCTAGAGAGAAAACGCTGTTAATGTTCAAAAGTGTGTACAATTGCTTAGCTGTGTAAACAGGATAAATTACCAATATATATATATAAATGGTGTAAGGAATAGAAAAGCTCAAAGGATTTGTCCTCTTTTTACACTGGAAACGACAACAACGATTGCTTTGAAGGCCTCCAAAACATAAACTGCATTTTTTATCCGTAGTCTGTACAGTCTTGCAGCCGTCAGGAGCAGCATGACATTAAGATACAGAATGAAGGATGAAGTTGGTTAGGAAAACTGGCTAAAAACGAGTAAAGATATATCTTTAAAAAAATCATCTATTACATACGATCTCACAGATATGTTTACATAAGATTGGGAATAGACGTCTTTTTTTTTTCCAAATAAAAAACAAAATCAAAATAGCATGCGTTTTAAAAATCATATCTGATGATTGTGTTTCTTATAAGGAATTATAGATTGAACAATGTTTAAAATTGAATTATTAAAAACAATCGATTTTTTTCAGAAAATAAGACATGAATTAAGATAAACTAAAAATAAGATAAAAAAGATATAGTTTTACATCTATACAGACTTTCTCCTTTCTAATCTTTTCAAGCCCCTGGATAAAAAAATATAAATGATACAGTATTCTTATTGCAGATATCCAGCGATTTGAAAGGGAACTAATAACTGTCCTTAACAACAATGGTCCACAAAAACAAGAATATGGATATTGATCGATAGTTATCTTTCACATATCATGGATAGATTTACATCGCAGTAAACTGTTATCATTTACGTGTAATATAAAATTTGTTGGGCGTATATATATATGATACGTCCGTTACAAATACGTGGAAGCATTTAGGTTTTGGCATATCATAAAAATCCTGGACAGCAATATTTCCATATAACACATGCAGAATATTAAATAATGAGCAATTGTTATTCTTCACATGTCACTAAAAACTTGTGGGGCGTATATATATACTACCCCTTAACAAACGATCAAGAAAAACTTAGTTTTTGGACGGTCATACTACACTACCACAATGTTCTAACTATACTAATCATATATTTTAAAGTACTGCCTTTAGAAATGGGGCAATGATATGATTCTTTTGAACGGTGAAAAAAGAATTTACTTTTACATTCTGTCAAGATTTATTTTCCTTGTTTTGGAATGTTTTTCTTCATTTCTAACGATATACAAGTAAAAGGGATAAAACGGGAAAATAACAAAAACTATCCGTTTCAATTGTGACCCCTGTTTGCTTAAAGTTACGGCTTTTCCTGCTCGGCCAACATCCTTTCCCATGTTGTACAAACGTCAGTTGTTTCTCAATTAGGGACAAATAATAAGTAGTAATGATGAGAAGCTGGTGGTGTCGGATTAGATGTTATATTTGTCGTGGTGTAACGAACGGCTAGTTGCACTGGCCACCGCCATTTAACTGTCTAAACAAATCTTGAAAGCGGCGTTTAACACCATGGAACCATATTGGATGTCCTTAACTTGTACGATCGGCTAAAAACCCATTTGTTTCCTGTTCTTTTGTGAAGGGCCTTTGTATAAGATAGATATGTACATGTATATGCCCCTCAAGTTTTGAATCAAAGGTGAAGGTTGAAGAATCAACCGAAGAGCCATAATTCTTGTTGATTTGGAAATTTGATGTTTTAGTAAACGTAAAAGATGTATTTGTAGCTTTTCATATCGCTGAATATCTGCAATTAGAATACCACATCATTCATTCCAGCTAAACGAGAGCTTGATAAAATGAAAATAAGGAAAATCTGCAGGGACAAAACTATGACAGTCTATTGCTAGAGCTTTTGCATTCTAAAAATCTTACTTTTAAATGTTTCTAATTCCATAAGGTCTCTTTTCCACGGCCAAATTAATATAGCATGTATTCTATAAGGAAACATTTTCTGATAAATGTCTTTGCTATTAGGCAATACTGAATAAGCGTTGTTTAGAATTGGGTTAGGCGTATTAACTTCTGTGCAACACAAACTGTGATAATGTGATGAGTACGCTTTATTCATTGATAGAATAATACTTTATTTTACTTACTTGTAAGTCATTAACTAGTATGACCGGCCAAAAACTAAGTTGGTCTCCTTTTTCATGGGTAATATATATATACACCTCATAAGTTGTAAATCACATGTGAAACAATCAATCATTATCAAACATTCTATTATTATGTTTTCGAATTATATTCTATAGAGAAAATATATCTGATATATCCCAATTCTGAATGGGTACGGCCAATAAATTTGTCGTGTCTTAAAAGAGTACTAAAATTACCTGAAATAAATATAATTTTGTTGGTAAAACCTAGCAGACAACATTGATCCAAGATTCAATTTCTGTGCAGTCTGATTTTGATCCATGTCATTTGCGAAAGCTTCTTATTTTCACTATGGCCCTGAGAGGGTCAAGCCCGACATTTACCGTTAATAGAAATATCGTACCGTCCGATATACAGGATGATTAAAATATTCACTCTTCAATTATTCTTTGCACAGAGGTCAATTTCAGGTCAATTTGTTCGAGTAATACTATTAACGTCGCGTTAAACACAGAATAATTCATAGACCAATCACAAAACAGTATTCCGATTAGCATGGTGCTTATGATTTGGCGCTTGTTATTTCTTTTCACTCGGAAACCCAAAGTGACATGCCACATTATCTGTGTATATAATATTACAAAAAAAAAAAAGCTCGTGCCATAAGCTGCATGTGCTATGCGAGTAACGTGCGAATATGAGCCACTTCGAGCCTATTTTGTAATTCGATTCATATTTCATTTTTGTGCTAGTCGAAACATTTGGTCAAATGTAGCTCAGCGGTAAAGACAACATGTATTTATGTATTTTATTTTGTGTATAAAACATGTCCTAAGTAAAAGAATAAGTATGATTTGCAACTGGTAGGGCTAAGAGAAAAACCGCGCTATATCCAATGAGAATGGAATGCTAAAATTAGAAGAAATAATTATAAATCAAGTAATTCAGGCCCGTCCAGTTCGAATTCCGCGAGAATGTACGTCTTTCACCAAACAGTACACTTATCCGTATATAATAGTAATGATTATGATGCTTTTGTTTAGGAGTTTTCTGTCATGTTCTCAAAAATAACAATACAACACAGCTAGTTCATTACTGCTAATCGCGACGCAAGATTGCTTTGCAATCAATGTAGGCCAGAATCGGCCGGGATCCGTGCAATCCGGCTTTCATTTGAACTGTTCGCTTTTATAATAACGTCAGCACATCCTGATAAATGTAAATTAACAGATCTTAAAATGTAGAAATAGCAAAATTAATTATATTCTTTCAAAAGAATACTATCAAAACATGAGTTAGTTCTTTCAGTGTAGTGCGCAAGCACTTTAAACGTACCTGAAACAATATAGAACAGAACAGAACAGAACAACATTTTATTTGACGTGTACACAGTACATAGTCATATTTACATCAAAAGTCACATAAATTCCAAGGTCACCCTCTCTTGTTCTCTTTATCTTCTTTTCTCTCTCTTTCTCTCTCTGTCTCTCTGTCTCTCTCTCTCTCTCTCGCGTCCTTCTCTCTATCTCCCTCGCTTTCGCTCCCTCGCACGCTCTCTCTTTCTTTCACTCTGCTTAAGTCATGTAAACTGTATTGAACAAAAAATGCTAATTTAATAATTACAACAAGTATAAGGAATCAACTGAGGAGGATATATTGTATCTGTAAACTTCTTTTGGAAAAAAAAAATAATGATACTAACTGTAAAGTGTGTTAAATCGTAGTGAAAAAGCTGATGTCAGATAATTACCGAACATAGACAATACATTTAGGTCGTTACTCGACAGTAAAGAGATAAGTTTAAACATACTAGGTCTGATATAAAAATACTTATCTAGGTACTTCCGACGTAAGTGTTTGTATTTCGGGCACACTAGCGAGAAATGAAACTACATGTTTCAATAGTTAAAATAGTGTTTTTTAATTGAAAATAGTTGAAAGAAAAACGCTGAAATTTCACCGATATCGACTACTAGGAAAAGGTGAACCATTGTTTAGAGCCGAATCCAAAGCAAAATCCACAGAATTTGGTACGAACTACGATGTACTGGGAAAGATGTGTCAACAAAACAAATGAGACAGCTTATAATCAATTATCCACGGATATGTCTTGGATCCGTACACAAAAGCTAGTTAAAGCGGGAAATGGTTAAAATATTGCTTACCCTTTTACCAAGCAATCCCTTGTTTTCACGACCCTGGTGTAGAAGGCTTTCGAATACATTGTGGAAAAAGGAGAAATTGCTCGTTAAGAGCACTTTCTCCTTTTCTCACCATGTTTTCTACCCCTCATCAGAAATGCGAACCATGAGAACCAGGTTTTGAATTTTCGTCTGCAGACGCTTACAAGATGGAAGATTTTAAAGTTCATCATTCGGTAAAGGGTAAAAACAGCGTAAAACCTAATGCAATTAAGCAACCAATTATGGCTATAAATAGAAACAGATGTGTGGGGTATATATATTTCGTATATATACCAACCCGTATAAAGGTCTGAAAACTACGCCACATAAGTGGGTTTAAATATCGACGCCCCGTATCCTTGACAATTTCTGTCTGTGTGTGTGTGTATGTGTGTGTGTGTGTGTGTGTGTATATACACACACACACACACACACACACACACACACACACTACAGACATTTTATTTCCATCAGACTGAAAGTTAATAAACTTATCACTAATAATAACAGCATATGCCTCTGTGTTCGCATCCGCATTTACACCAAAATTTACCTTAATTTGAATATCAGTAACAGAATATTTTAATCTCTCGCTTTGTTTGGAAACGTCAAACAAAAACAAAGGATATAGAGTTCTATAATCTGAGGGGGAAATGTTAGGGTTCGATATTAATTCATCCATGTTAAAAAACTTAGATCTAAATAACGCAGTGTCTCCATATGCTCTACTAAATTGCTGTTTACCAAATGAAAGATTATAGTCAACCGCAGGGTATCGGGTAGTATTTAGCGTAACATAAATATTATGAACGTTTAAATTGTTAAATATAGATGCATTTTGTCTTTGCTTATTACTTTTATTAGTTTGAAAGCCGACAATGATAAAACGTGGTACCTCGGGAGATGATTTAACGGAAAGTCTCCAGGTAAATGATGCTGTCTGAGGAACTGCGATAGATTCACACTGTAGCATTCTATATCCAGCTGGCAATTTTTCTTTTTTCTCAATAATTTTATAAAGTGCCATCTTCTCATTATCCGCAGGTACCACGTGAGGCATAAACCAAGATATCTTATCTAATCTAATTCTACATTCAGGAGCAAGGTTGGCCCGAAAGAGTGCATCATTATCATTATTTCTTGTTAATGTGAGAGTTTGCTTCATTCCATACAATATTTTATTATAGTCATGACAAAAACCAAATATATGCTTTAAAGGAACCCTAAAACTAAATGAACCTACTGGATTAATAGTATTATTAATGATGTATTGTCTTCTTACTTCCCATCCTGCATTTTCATCAGTATCAGAAGTAGTTCCAGTATCCTTATACCACAATTGGTTTAACCCCTGTGATTTAGAAAAATCATCTGGATATTTTAACAACCCAAGCATTGTAGTAGCCTGGCCAGGATGTGTTAAAGATTCAATATCCATACCAGAAAGTTGATACCTAATATTTTTAAACAGGTACATCAAGGCGTTGTTTGTTAAAGCAATATTAACATTGTCTGCGGCTGGATTATAAGCAGTTCCATCAGCATTCTTTACTAATTGACCTTCTATAAGTAAATAACTCTCACTAAGATGAGTAGAAATATCTTGGGTTTCAATACTAATCCTAATATCTCCTCCCGAGTTGTTGAGATTTGCGCCAGTGATCGGTTCATACTCATGGTGTTCATACTCATCAATACCAACAGTTTTTGGAGTTGGTTCAGTAACTTTAACATTGAGTTTACGTTTTCTAAAACATTCATTTTTTATTATTGCAATTATAATTTTAAATAAAAATTATAATTGTATCACTTTTAATTAAAACTCTAACCAAAGCTGAGGAAAAGCTTTATCTTCATTATTAACAAACACACACTTAAGTTTAATTTCATTTAGTTTATTTTTTGAGATATATGTTTTCTTTTTAGGGTAAATTCTATTTCCATACACAAGTGTTATAGGGGTTATATTGTACTCTTCTAAATGTTTATTTACTTTTTCCTCAATCTCTTTCATTACCTTTACTTTACTAGGAGGCAACTTTATAACAGCTTTTTGATGTCTATAAGCTGTGTTATTAATTTCAAGAATCTCACAATCTTTTAGGTTTAAAGATGCACCTATTATATGAATAGTACTATTTCTGTATTTTGAATAATATTCACGATCAAATATTAAGTTTAACATTCTCTTTTTTATATAATAAATATAATTTTCTTAACTTATTTTTTTCTTCATACTACCTTAATGCCTTCTCCACTGTTTAATTTTTTAACTAAGTCTTGAATAGCTATGGCATTTCCATCTATTAATGTATTAATATTTTGTGTTTTAGGGGTATCTGTAGGTTTTGGTGTTGCGTTATGTTTTTGTAAAATTTTCTTTGATTTTGGTGTTAAAGCTTTTGTAACTAATTTTTTTCCTGCTTCTACAGCTGCACTCTTTCCAACCACTAAAGCTTTCTTTGCTCCTTCCTTAGCTTCACTTTTTCCCACATCAAGGGCAGAAGATGCTATTTGTTTACCTGCGCTACTTGTAAAAGTCTTCGCTAAAAAGTTAGCAATGCTGTCAAAGATTCCAGTACCACCGTACGAATAACTTCTTTTAAATCCGCATTTATTATTGACAATCATTTTTTATACTATAGACATTAAATTTTTTTTTATAAGCGTTTGAATTTAAAACACCTTGTCTTTTTAATTCATCACAAATACTAACTAACTCATTTCTTACACCTGTGTTACCTGCTTCTTTACTTGCCAACAACAGGTCTAATCTTTCTATTAATGTGTTAGGATCAGACGGGATAACAATGATACCCTTTCCTTCATAAAATCTTTTATTATCCCAAATAGGTCTAAGTATAGTGAGCCATTTGTTACCTTTAGAAGCTTTAGGATATTTACTTCCTGGGTTTTTGTCGCGATAAATGGAGTTGGTTTTTACCAACAACTTCGCATAATTAACGTAATCATTATCTGTATAAATACTACTATCCGGGTATTTAGACATGATTAACTCCCATAAACCAGGTGTGCCTTCATATTCCTCATTTCCCACAATAATATTATTGTCTTGAATACTAATTGGTTTGTTTCCAATATAAAACTTACCCTTTCTGTCATATATTCCAAACGTTCTATCAGCTTCATCTTTAGTAGCAAACTTTCTTAAATATTCTTCTGCTATTTGACCAATAAATATTGGAACTCCTTCTTCTTCTTCTGATGGTTTATCGTAAGCTCTGATAGAAGGAAATGCTGGGAACTTAATAGCTTGTGGCAACTGTTCGATACCTTCTTTAATAGGTTTAAGTCCTTCTGTAATCTCCTGTGTTGAAGCTTTTTGTGTTTCCGTAATAGGTTTAAAAAACTTTGAAAGATCGGTTTGAAGTTGCTGTTCGCCTGTTCTCTCCGCTATTAGATTATCCCGAATATTCTTTTTTGTTTCAAGATACTCTTTTACAATTAAATGCCTTTTTGCAGTATGAGTGATTTTTAAAAAAGACATTTTTTTATTACTAAAATAATTTTTTATCTTAGTTTTAACATAATTTTTAACATAATTTTTAACATAATTTTTTATCACGTTTCATAACTAAAGCTGCATGAAAACTTTATTTTTGGTCTTTTAATATTCAAGCGGCCCACCGTGATTTTTCTCAACCAACCTCCGAAAGGACTCCCTTTGCTCTCGCCTCCCTCTCTCAATTAAACTTTCTTCATTTTCAATAGATATCTTTTTCTTAGTTTTTGTTCTTATCTCATCCTTCATTTTCTTATACTTCTCTAGTTCTTCCATGATAAGTTTAAACTCTTCATCTGATATACGATCATCAACTAAAGCTTTAGATATATGTGAAGCAATTGTATCAAGCTTAGCATCAGCTAACATCCGAATCTTTTGATGTTTTTCTCCTTTTGTTTTTGAATTTCTTACTACATACTTACCTACCATTGAGAGTAATCCGGTTGCTGCACTTGTAATTTCTAAACCTAAAGCTATTGGTACCGCTGCAACTGTACCCAATAATATGGCTCCTCCAACACCTGAAGCCATTGTTAACCCAATTAATGCCGTATCAATATTATCGACAACTCTCGCAGCTCTAAAATATTTCTTGGCTAAGGCTTCTCTTTTTTGAACTTCATTCTCAAGAAACTTTTGTACTTCGGATATCTTTTGTAAACGGTAGGAATGTCCTCTATCATCTAGCGGCATCATTTCAATAGACGGGGCTGAAGGTGTATTACTTTCTTTAGATAACGGAGGATAGACTTTATTAGGATGTCTTTGATCTGTATCTGTCATTTTTTTAATTAAAATTATAATTTTTTATCTCAGGATTGTAAGTATTTTAGATAGCTAAATAACTCACCCTCAGGTATTTTAATTGGTTTTTGTGAGAAATTATAAATGTAGACTAAGATACCACTAGTCTCATTATCTAGATGTGTCCCGTTTAAAATGATTAAACTATCTTTCCATTTATTACTAACAGATACCAATATAACCCCCTGTGTAGCCATATAGCCAAATCCTAACGATATTATTTTTCCATCTTTAGAAGGAATCTTAATATCATCTTGGGAATAAATTTTCCATTTTAAAGGATCTTGCTTGATGGGAGGATAATCAACGTGTAAGTTAGGTTTCCAAAATATAGTTTTATGTTGATTAGCAGTATTAGGTTTTATACCAAATTTGTGTATATCCATTTTTATTTTTACTTGTTACAAATAATATTTAAATATTATTATTTATAACATTACAATATAACTTAACCATGACTTCTAAAATCATGAGAGCCATCATGATAAAAAACTAAAAATAAAGGTTCATTTTTTGCGATAGTAATCTTTTTACCAGAAACATTTTTTATAATTACAAATATATCATCTCTTGTACCAAAATTAGGGTCATCCTTGTGTATTAGACCTTTTAAAAATAAATTTTCTTTAAGTATACTTGCAATATTACCACAACCTCTTAAAATACACCCAAGCCCTAGTTGCAACCTTACACTTTTTCCAGGTTGTAGTATTATTTCACTTTGTGAATATACTTCCCATGTATTATCTGCTATATCTTTAGGTGGGTGTTCTAAATTTTTAAAAGGAAACCATATTACCTCTTTTATATTTTCATTAATTTTAAAATCACCACTATTTCTACGTATCATTTTTAGCTCCACTGGCCGAAGGCCAGCGGGCTTATGTCATGGCCTGTTGTCCGTCGTGCGTCCGTCCGTCCGTCCGTCCGTGCGTCCGTCCGTCCGTCCGTGCGTTAACTTTTTTTTAAAACGTCTTCTTCTCTGAAACTACCCATCCAATTTTGATGAAACTTCACAGAAATGATCCTGCCATGGTCCTCTTCAGAATTTCTTGAAAGAATTTAATTCCTTCAAAAACTCTGGTTGCCATGGCAACAAAACTGAAAAATTTTGAAAATCTTTGAAAATCTTCTTATCTGAAACCGTAAGGCCAAGGGCTACCAAATTTGGCATGTAGCTTTATCTAGTGGACCTCTACCAAGTTTCTTCAATTTATAGCCCTGGGGTCAAAATTGGCCCCGCCCCGGGGGTTACAAGTTATACATGGGCTTATTTAGGGAGAACTTTAAAATTCCTCTTCTACCTAGCCATAGGGCCTAGAGCTACCAAATTTGGCATGTAGCTTTATCTAGTGGACCTCTGCCAAGATTGTTCAAATTATAGCCCTGGGGTCAAATTAGGCCCTGCCCGGGGGTAACAAGTTTTACATGGGTTTATATAACAAGTTTTACATGGGCTTATATAGGGAGAACTTTAAAATTCTTCTTTGACCTAGCCATGGGGCCTAGGGCGACCAAATTTGGCATGTAGCTTTATCTAGTGGACCTGTACCAAGGGTGTCCAAATTATAGCCGAGGGTCAAATTTGACTTCGCTCCGGGGGGTAACATGTTTTACATGGGCGGGCTTATATAGGAAAATCTTTCGCATCTAGCTATA
Source organism: Hippopus hippopus (assembly GCA_946811185.2). Taxonomy (NCBI): domain Eukaryota; kingdom Metazoa; phylum Mollusca; class Bivalvia; order Cardiida; family Cardiidae; genus Hippopus; species Hippopus hippopus. Next base: position 15,944,901 of record OX328097.1, read on the forward strand.
AGGGCTAGGGCTATCAAATTTTGCATTTAGCTTTATCTAGGGGGTCTCTATCAAGGGTGCCCAAATTGAGAAAAATTTGAAAATCTTCTTGTTTATAACATTCAAGAACTGAATTATTTGGTATGGATCACAACTTTCTCGTAGGATTAGATAGAAAAATGTTTGCATGTCCTCGTGTTTGAAATCAATTTGCTGAATATTGTAATGTTTGGCTTGTAGTGTTTTTACTTAATAGCCAGTGGAGCGATACAGGGCCATCATGGCCCTCTTGTTTAATTATGTATTATTTTTTATATTAATATTTTTTATAAGATAGCTCCTAGAATAGGGATATTAGCAAATGGACTATTAGGCCCAAGCAAAAGCCCTTTTCCGTCATAAATCTTCCCTCCTTGCTTTAAATACAAACCATCACCAACAGACCCTAAACCTTTACCTTTGTATGGCTTTAAGTATAATCCACATCCATCAGTTTCAACTTGACAAACACAACCCCCTTTTTTAAGATAAAGACCCGACCCCATTGCTTTTTGTACCCCCGTTTGAGCTAATCCAGAGAGACCACCAATACATAACGCAGGTAAAACGGTTTTTGCAATCATCGGTAAAGCTCTAGCAGCTAACCCGGCCAACATTCCGAGAAAACCTCCCTCTATTTTCATATTATGTTTAAGTTGTCTAGCAGACATTTTAATAGTTATACACTTACCACTCTCATAGGCTTTAACAAACTTTTTTAGTTGTGAATTGGTAATTGCTAAAACATCATTACCTTTTAAATCTTCATGACCTAAACGTATATTTACAGGGGATCTAGCTTTAACAGCATGTTGAAGCTTTTCCTTTTGTCCTTCTGATATATTTACTTTAATATTAGTGTAACTTGTCATTTTTATATATATAATTCTTTTTTATTTTATCTCGCTTCTCTAATATGGAATCTAATTGTTAAATTTTCACCTCTAAGATTTAGTAAATTGCCATCTTGATCTGTAATATTTACTTCTAGGCTATGTACTTCATGTAATGTTAATGGTAAGTATACTAAATTAAGTGGTGACTCAACTATCTTATATCCAGGTTCAACATTTGTGAAAAAAGAGTAAATCGTATTTTTTGTTGAACCATTAACATAACTTCCTGAAATAATATCTATGTTAACAAGCAAACTATTTATACTAAGAATGTTCACTACATTCTCCGACTCGTAAAATCCTTGTGTATATTTAGCGTGAGTAAATCCTAATACTTTAGCAATAGAGTTAGGTTGATTAAAATCCGCTTGATAACCATCTTCTAGAGTAAGAACAGACTTTAAGGTATTGGTGTTTGCAGAAATGTTAATACAATACTCTTCATTAACTTCATCATAATGGTCTTTTTTTCTCATTTCCTGGTGAATGGTATCATTAATGTCAAGAAGGTCATAACTTCCTTCAGGCATTTTTATTTTAATCCATGTATTACCATTATCTGGAGAATAAACGAATATGTTGTTTGTTTTATCAATGTTTGGAAAAGAGTAGTAAGTTTCAAGGTTTACTAAAGCTATTTCATATACTTTATCCTTTTCCAGCTGAATAGGGGGGTTAAACCTTGTTCTAAAACTTGTTTTGTTGTCGCTTACTATAATTTGAAATGATGTTTTATGTTCTGTATTTTTTACAATTTGTTTTAAAAGTTCTTCCATTTTTTAAAAAAGTAAAAATATTATTTAGTTGAGTAAATAATATTTTTTATACTGAATAAGGTATGTAAAAGTTGTCAAAACCGTTCCTATACTTCCCATTATTTTTTTTACTGGTTAAATCGATAATAGCAAAGCCGTGCGGTCTTTCCCATGCCTTTTTACAAAATTCCCTAAATTCATCCTTTGGCATATCATCACCTACATGATCACTATAAATATGGTTAATGTTTTTTAGGTCTTGTCGGAAAAGACAAATAAAATTAGCATTTTCTCTAATAGTTTGTCTTGGTAGTCTAAAATAATTCTGTGAGAGGTAAAAACAATGTACGTTACTATGTCTTCCCCGAATGTAGTAACACTCACATTTATTTTGTTTTTCTAAAAGTAAATCATCAAAAATCATTAAATTTTTATTTTCTGAGTTTAACTCTTTCGGATCAGGTACGTCGCTCGCATTTTCAAAAAAGTTACAATTTATATCTGATATGTTTTTAAACGATTTAACCCATTCCTCAACTAAAGCAGTAGGGGATACATTTAATTCTTGTATTTCGTCACGCATGTTAAACAACTTTAAAATACATTCTTTTGGTAGTTTTTCTTCCAAAGCCCTTTTTAATATTCGGTATTCCGGTTGAAAAAGGCTTTTTCCAAAAACAGTTAAATCGTTATAGTCGAGCCATCCCGGTCTAAGTAAAAGGTTTAGCAGTAGAGTAGTTTTACCACATCCTGACTTACCTATAATTAAACCTCTGATACTTTTGGGTAAAAGAGAGTGATTAAATCTCTTTGATACCACTTCATTCCATGATAAGTTTACAATATCCATTTTATATAACTTTTTTTATTTTTATATATAAAAATGTATTGTGTTAAATGTAAAAAAGTTACTGATACAAGTGACATAAACTATACTGTTTCTAAAAATGGAAGAAATATGAAACGTGGGAAATGTATGGTTTGCGGAATAAATAAAACTCAGTTTGTTAAGACGGCAAAGGGAGGATCAATACTAAATAAAGCTATAAATAATTTACCTTTTGAAATGCATCTCCCTGGTCACAATTTTACGGGACCTGGCACTAAATTAAAGAAAAGACTCAATCCAGATTTAACACCAAAGAAATGGAGTAAACCAATAAACCGCGTTGATAAAGCTGCTTATCATCATGATGTTTGTTATCTTCAGAATAATGACACTGCCACAAGAAACGCAGTATGCGATAAGAATACGTTAACAGAGTTAGAAGGGATTTACAATCCTACTATTAGGGAAAAAATGGAAAGGGGGTTGGTAAGTAAACTCATTGGAACTAAAATGAAATTTGGAATGGGAGTTAAAAAAAAAAATCCCAGCATGCTGAAATTAGCGGAAGAATTACATAAACCTGTAAGAAGAAAATTTAAGAAAAGGAGAGTTATAGTAAATGGTATAGATAAGATATGGGCTGTGGATTTAGTAGACATGCAAGCATTTACTAAGTTTAATCACGGCGTAAAATACCTTCTCGCTGCCATTGACATCTTTTCTAAATACGGTTGGTTAGTGCCATTAAAAGATAAAACGGGTAAATCTGTTGCTATAGCACTAAAGACTATTTTTAAGGAGAGGAAATCGGGAAAAATGTGGGTGGATAAGGGTAAAGAGTTTTATAACAAAGATGTAAAAGACTTGGTTGAATTGTATTCTACTGAAAATGAGGAAAAATCTAGTGTTGTTGAGAGATGGATTAGAACAATGAAAGAAAAGACGTGGAAGTATTTTTCTGCTAACTCTACCAATATTTACATTGATGTTTTACCTGATCTTGTTAAAGAATATAATAACTCAAGGCATTCATCTATTAAGATGACGCCAGTAAATGCGAGTAAAAAAGAAAATGAAACCAAAGTTTGGAGAAATCTTTATCCCGATAATATCGAAATAAAAGATATAAAGCCTAAGTTTTCCATTGGAGACAAAGTAAGGATAACTAAAAAGAAAAAGACTTTTGAGAAAGGTTATACAACAAGATGGACAGAAGAGGTTTTTACAGTTTCTGAAGTAAAACATACATCACATGTAACATATAAAATTAAGGATCTTAATGGAGAAGAAATACAAGGTACCTTTTATGAACCCGAACTACAGAAAACCGCTCAGGAGCTGTATAGGATAAAAAAGGTTATTAAAAAAGAAAAAAAGAAATCTCTTGTAAAGTGGAAAGGTTACCCCGATGAATTTAATTCATGGGTTGACAATAAAGATATTAGAAATATTTAACTATAAAAAATGTTAAATATTTCGATTGAAAACGTAATTTTACCAAATAAACCATTAAATAATTTTGAGTTAGAAGATGCTGCAAAAAGATTAGAGATACCTTATTTTAGAGGAGTCTTTTTACGAGGTATATTACCGAGAAAACCAAATAAAAAAGAATGTGGTATATTAAACTTTGATAAAAGTGGTGGACCTGGTACGCATTGGGTTGCTTGGTATAAAAACGGTAAAACTAAAATTTATTTTGACAGTTATGGCATACAGCCACCTAATGAAATTCGAGAGTACCTAAAAAGTCCAATACAGTACAATACTGATCAATTACAACAGGCTGGACAAGTATTTTGTGGGCATTTATGTTTATACATTCTTAAAGAGTTAAGCTCAGGTAAAAAGTTTCAAAATGTTTTAAATAAACTTTTTTAGTATTATAAAAAATGCCAGTTAATAAATTCGGACTAGGGAAAGAATATAAAACAAGCGGTGATGGTGTGTCACTCGCTTACATAAATAATAATTTCTTACGTAAAGAATTTATTAACTGGTTACATATCTATCTTGATAGAATTAGACTTATAAAAATATAACTTTGTTTATAAAAGTTATATTTTACGTTTGATATCTGTACTTATTCCTCATCCTCATCCTCGTCAGAACTTGGGCATTCATCTAAGATATTAGGTAAAATTTCCTAGATGTGGTTGAGGTTAGATTTATAAAAATGTTGTAATTTTGCTCATATAGGTATATGGGCTAAAAATATGAATCGTTGGGTTGTAGTAATAAGCAGGGAGATGGTTGGGTTTAGATTTAAGCAGGGGGATGGTCGGTTTTGGGTTTAAGCAGGGAGATGGTTGGGTTTGGGTTTAAGCAGGGAGATGGTTGGTTTTAGTTTTAAGCAGGGGGATGGTCGGGTTTGGATTTAAGCAGGGAGATGGTTGGGTTTGGGTTTAAGCAGGGAAATGGTTGGGTTTTGGTTTAAGCAGGGAGATGGTTGGGTTTGGGTTTAAGCAGGGAGATGGTTAGTTTTAGATTTAAGCATGGGGATGGTTGGGTTAGGGTTTAAGCAGGGGGGTGGTCGGGTTTGGGCTTAAGCAGGGAGATGGTTGGGTTTGGGTTTAAGCAGGGAGATGTTTGGGTTTAAGCAGGGAGATGGTTGGGTTTGGGTTTAAGCAGGGAGATGGTTGGGTTTGGGTTTAAGCAGGGAGATGGTCGGTATAAACTCAGCTCTCTCTGTTTTATTACTACTATTAATGATCACTGTTACTTACCTAGTAAAAATGCCTGGCGACAAATTATTATCCGTACAATAGAAAAAAAAAAAAAGAAACTGACGAATGGTTGATGCACATGCGATCAGCTGACTTCTCCAGATTTTCCCGGCTACATAGATCAATCCAACCATGCACACTCTATTTTCTCTATAACGTGGGATTACCATCTTACAAAATAATGTTTGTTGCTAAACTATGGACAACTATCCCTGAGAATAAGATAAGACGATGTGATCTGTGTGGTCGGGTGATTTTGGATAACATCAGACACAGACTGGTCGAATGCGCGTCAACATATTCACTGCAATCGGATCTGCTTGAAGATTTATACAGAAATGTCAGCACAGAAATCTGCACTGAATTAGCGCTTGCGTCCAACGAGGATTTTCTGATGATGGTTTTGGGCGCAGACCCTTCTTCAGTCATAACTAACAACATGTATTTTAGACTTAAAACAGTGGAATTCATTTATAGATGTTTTCACGGACCTAATGCTAGTTAACTCATAGGTCACACCTTTGAATATCTGCATTGTGGCAGATATAAGAAACTTTTTTTCAGACAAATGCTGTAGTCTACAGTTTACTTTCCCACCATTTTTCCCCCTGTTTTTTTTCCAATTTTGTGTATAATGTTACGTTGTATGAAAAATAAAATGTTCACTTAATCTCCACAGGAGGAAATAAAGAGAATGAATGAATGAACCATTCTTTCTTATATTAGTTAAAGATTGATATTACATTCATTTAGGATAATTTAGCAGAATCAAAAATTTAAAGTCGTACCTAAATTAATAAACCTACAAGTTTGCTATAATTGAATGCTTTTAAACATTGCTTCAACACTATTTCATTCATATCATTGCAACAGCTCTTGTAGTCATGTGTGCCCAGGTTTTCACCACTACAAAGCTAAGGGCCCGGCCGGGTGGCTCAGTGGTTAGCGTATCTGACTTGTGACCTGGAGGTTGCGGGTTCGATACCCGGTTGCGGCGAACTTTCTTTCTGGCGGTTTTTCGCCTCTCACCTCTGATGCATGTGAGAAAAGTAGTCAGTGGCTTTGGAAAGAAAGTTGTATTAGTACTGGTGTGAGAAAGCCAGGAAACACGTGGGTGCGTCACTGACCGCCATGATATGACCTAAGCTGTTAAAATGGCGTCAAACTCCAATACAAACCAAAACAAAGCTAGGGCTCTTGTTTATCTTGCCAAAGCACAAGAAGAGCTGCATGCCTTTGGTGAGGATTAAACCAAGGCCATGAGATAAGTATTCCTACACTTTCTCCACACAGAACCACACAAGCAGATAATAAAGGCAAATGTATAACTGTAAGGAATCCTACAAGGACACAAATTTGCATTCAAATATTTATAGTATGTATTCCCTTACCGCACAAAGTTTCTTTCCAAGGTTCTTTGCCCCAAACCAAATATTCCAACTGTGTCAGATATTGTGAAAATTTCTTCCTACAAAGACAGACATGTATACGAGGGGTGATCAGAAAGAACGTGGACCAGTGCCCGTATCGGAATAGCGTTATAGAAAACAACTTGGAATGTTTACTATTTTTGAAAGTAACCTCCTTTGAGTTCTATGCACTTTTTCATTCTTGATTTCCACGCGCGAAACACGTGTGCGAGCGCGTCACGTGACCTTACTAACAAGCACCCGGTCGTAGCTAGGGTTAGCTCCTCTCTGCTCTCGTAGTGTATGCCACATAGAGACTCTTTCAAAACAGGAACTAGTCAGAGGTCACATGGAGTCCGGACTAAATTATAAGGAGAGTTGGCTAGTATTTTTATGTTCAGTTTTTGCAAAGTTTCCAGTACACTCCGCAGGACTTCTGGCTGTTTTCTTCGTGTGGTGTGAAATTTATTTGAATAATGTGGGCATAAAACTCAGCATTGACTGTAGTATGTATAGATACAACATAATTTAGAAGAAAAAAAGGAGAACAGAAATGCATGATGTAGATAACTTTACCGAGTGACTTATAAAAGTTGGCTTTACCAGCGGAAGGCGATGCTGAATGTTTCCATACACTGCTTTGTTGTTCAGATTCAGTCTCGTTAAAGTCTGCCCATGTTTCATCGCATGTTACAATACGATCAGTAAAGTTTGACCCCTCTACCCTATTGCGTTCTGAAATTTCTTAACAGATTTCGACCCTAGCCCCCATTTTCTCGGGCGTCAGTTGCCGAGGTACCCACCTTGTGCAAATACGCGACATTCCAAGATTCTCAGTCAAAATATCCTGAGCACTTCTATATGAAATGTTAAATGTGTCAGCTATCTTCCTGACAATATGTAGGCGATCTTGTTTTACATGCTGCTCTACATCCGTTATGATTTTGTCTGTGACTGATGTTGATGGACGGCCAGATTTAGGGTCATTTCTAACAGTATCGCACCCTTGTCTAAACCTGTCCGATCCATGTACGAATATCAGATTTCTTAAGTGCAGAGTCCCCTTAAACTGTTTCTAAATCGGTTTTGATTTCCGATGAATACTTTCCGAGTTTGACGTAAAACTTTATGATTACTCTCGGCTCAAATAAAACGTCGTCCGACATTTTGGACCACTAATGCAGTACATGACGTCATGAAAATGACATCATACTTTACCTGCTTGAATATGACGACATTTGGAAGCTTGAGTCAGTTACCAGATAATAAATGCTCATCTATGCAAATTTTTGTAATCCTACATGTAGTAGTTTTCAAAACAACGAGGTGGCCCACGATCTTTCTCATCACCCCTCGTACATTATGAAGGCCACATTAGATTGTCAAAATGCCATTGAAAAATGTGGAATTTGGCACATGGCTCAAGTAACATTTGAGCACACAATGCCAACTTTTAACAACCCTGTGAAAGAAGCCTTTTGAAAATATTGTAAGAAAAGGAGAAGATGCTGGTAACCAGCATTTTTGCCTTTTCACACCATGTTTTCTAACCTATCAAAGAAAATACACCATTTTAGCCACACTGAAACTGTTGCCTGCAAATTCTTTCAATTTGGACAAGGATAAAATTTTGTCGTGCGGTAAAGGATTAATCCAAAACTATGCAGTCACTACTCCTATTTTTGTAAATACAATAAATAAAAAAAGAGGGCCATGATGACCCTGGATCATATTCTGACCAAATTTAACCCTTTACCACACAATCCCAACTTTTATCGACCACAAAGAAGAGAGCTTTTTAAAACTTTTTGGGAAAAGGAGAAAATGCTGGTAACCTGCATTTTCTTCTTTTCCCACAATATTTTCTACCCTTCAAAGCCTACTTTCCAAAATTTTTGTCACTTTTTTTTAGTTGTCTGCGAATTCTTTCAATTTAGGCAGGCTAAATTTTTTTCATTTGGTAAAGAGTTAATGAAATGTATGCAATAACCAAACTTTTAACTCTTTACTACACATTCCCATTTTCAACGATCCTTCAAAACAAACCTTTTGAAATTATTGTGGGAAAAGGACAAAATGCTGGTTACCATAATTTTCCACTATTTCCACTACGTTTATCACCATTTCAGAGAATACTTTTTTCATTTGTATAAAATTCTAGTTTTTCATCTGCAGATGTTTTCAACCATAAAGCAAGTTAAATTTGGCATTTGGCAAGGGGTTAGCAGGCTGATTATTTTGTAGTTATTTGATGAAGTAGTCTACTTTGATAAATATTACATAACTAACTCATCAGAGATACAAACAAAGGCAGGCATACACAAGTTATCCTATAGAATGCACACACAGATTTCCCATGTATATGACAATGATCCATTTAAGATTAACATTTTCAATTAGATCTTTTACTGAAATAATTTCATGGGAAAGCTATGAACATTGTTCAGGAACATGGGACAATAGGTGTCATATTTTAGGTAAAAATACAGTAAACAATGACTGCATATGACAGACACAATTACAAAAGCTCTCCAAGTTTTTTGACATGATTCATGTATAAAGCAAAGTCCAGCAATTTTTGCCCATGTTGATAACAACCTTTGGTTTCACGACTGTAACGTATAAGAAGGTTTTGTGTACAACTTACTCATAATTGATATCTGTGGGTAAACGTTTGTAACTACCCTAACAGCATTTGACCCATATCTTTCGAGTTTATTTATCGTTCTCTCAAACCCAACGGCTTCCACATGTCCTGAGGCCAACATACCTTCCCTCCTATTGATCTTCTATTTCCACTGCACTTTGCAGAGTGGCCTGGACTGTCCACTCTACCATACCCTTAAAACATAAAATTTTGTCATTTAAGTATATAAGCATATAATGAAATCTATGCGTGTACTTTTCATTTCATTACATAACTGAAATTATCAAATTTGAAGATGTTTTAACTCTATACCAGACGACAAAATACAGGACTTTTCCAAGTTGAAAGCATTTGCTGACAACAATTTAAATGTGGGTCAATGGATGGAATATGTCTTTGAAAGAGTAGAAAACGCGGGAAAAAGAGAAAATCCTGGTTACCAGCATTTTTCTCTAGTTCCAACAATGTTGTCAAAAGCCTCATATTTCAGTCGTGAAAAATTCGAGATGTGTGGGAAAGGGTTAATCTGGGCTATTTAGTCTAGTTTGTATGTCATAAATCAAAATTTCTGGTAAAACATCAATCAATAGAACTAAACATATTTTTCCTCCATGGTCATATAGCCAATTTACAGTTGCACTCAGTAAACAGGAGCAATTTTTGGGTGTTTAACCCTTTACAAGTCAATCTCATGTTTTAATGACCCTGTAACAGACGGCTTTTGAAACATCGTTTGAATTATAGAAAATGCGTGTTACAAGCATTTTCTCTTTTTCCGACAATGTTTTCTACCGCATCAAAGACAGAAATCATCATTTAAGCTAAAGTCGATTTGTCGTCTGCAAATGCTTTGAATTTGGTTGAGTCCAAAATATTGTCATTTGGAAAGAGTTCAATTACGGAATGATCGTTTAGCAATACAGAGAGCCAAGATCAGGCTACCCTGGTAAGATGGTATACTGTTACATTGATACGACCACTTTCACGGGCAGGAAACTTCATATTCAGAGCCAATGGCTCTGACGAGAAAATGTTGTGTTGGTCTTCCGTTTCTGAAGATGTCGGCTGAAAAACAACCAAAAAAACAGGTAAGCTTGTCATTATTTGTAACGATGTGTTCTTATGTCTTTGAAATTCAAAAAAGGGAAAATGTCATGCAATGCTCTGGTCTTTCAACGTGTTTCCTACACTACGGAAAGTTGTAACAAGCGTACAATGTTGTCTGAATCATTTGTGGCGTGGGTTAACCTTAGCTAAAATAACACGTCACGGACCTAAATTTAGTCTATTAGCGTCATATAACTGGCAATTAAGAGAGTCTTGCTGTCCCAAAAGCGTGAACTAATGTCTTGAAATGTTACATTCACTGCTATTAAAGAATTGAAAAGAATGAGCACAAAAATGATGAAAATAAAGAAGGGCTCCGATTATGTGGACCGGCTCTGAATATGTAAGTCGGCACAGATTGATGAGGGCTTCCTTTCAAAAATTTAGTTTTCTGTAAAAAAATACTTAGGAAGTAGGCTTTGTTTTTCCGTTAACACCTTTAAGTCCAAAATGTAGTACTATTGTTGGATGGAACATGACCGAATTTATGAAAATACAAAAGAATTTTGGAAAATACTTTTGTGTAGCTTTTGATTAACAGAATGTTCTATACATGTATATAGCATTTGTCATGCTTTCGTCGTAAGTGCAGCCGACACGTAAGCAAAAATAATGAAAAATATTTGGCATCTTCGGAAGACTATCTGGTCTTGAAACAGTCATTAAAAAGCTAAATGGAAAATGTACCGACCGTAGCAGAGATGATGAATAGAAAAAAAAAAAAAAAAACTTTTACAAAACGTGAGAAATACAATTGACCTATTCGCAATACACGACTCAGGGTATATGTGTAAACATTCTTAACTCTTTTTAATACTTAACACTACACAACAGTATGTCAGGTGGGTGGGGTATATACAAGTCTTTAACAACGAAAAAGAATCTATTTCACAAGTACGTCAAGACCAAAAAATGTTCATAGATCTCTGGTTCTGATAGTACTTACTCAGATCTTTCAATGTTCAATTAACAAGATGCATATTAGATCAGAATATGATCTAATCAGAAAATGTCACATATCAGTTATCTTTAAGCCGATGATAAACAAACATTCATCCAAACAAACAAACGATCACGTTTTGTGCAGTCTAATATTGATCTACACTGCCTGCAGAACCAACTAAAGTTGTGACAGGCACTTTAAGGGTTCATAATGAATAGGTTCGAGTTATTTATTTTTCTTTTTCCATCCTAGATATTTGTATGAATGTCCTAAACATTGTCGTTTGCACTTGTTTCAGAAATCTCTCACCGACCCCTCCCCATTTCTAATGTAGAAATCATTCACTTTACGCCGTAATTAGATTGGGATTGCAGCTCCAATATCATGATTTACCGAGTGAGTATGCAATTAGCTGTTTTAAGTCATTATTTAGGATAAAAAGGCAGTTTGAAGGGTCTTTGAGCGGTTTATGTAAATTTGGCACCTGTTTTGTCGTGGGTTTTCGTGTTTTGCCGTGCCGGGTAATTCTGGAAAAAAAAAAAAAACCTGCATATTGTCCCGTTTTATTCGTATCCATTTCGTCTGCACATGCTTAAAAGGATTCCAGACATCGGATATTTTTTCGGAGCAAGATTTTTCAAAACTTTAAGACTTTTAATGCTTTCTCTAAGCAGACGTACACGTAAAATACGTCATGAAAATTCCCTTAAACTGTTCGAAAAATTACTCGGCACGGCAAAACACGAAAACCCACAACAAAGAAGGTGTCAAGTTTACATAATCCGCTTAAAGACCCTTCAAACTGCCTTTTTATCCTAAATTATGACTCAAAAGAGCTAATTTGCATACACACTCAATATATCATGATATTGGATCTAGAATCTCAATCTAATTACGGCGTAAAGTGAGTGATTTCTACATTAGAAATGGGGAGGGGTCGGAGCGAGATTTCTGAAACAAGTGCAAACGACAATGTTTGGGACATTAATATAAATATCTAGGACGGAAAAAGAAAAATAAATAACTCGAACCTATGCATTATGAACCCTTAAAGTGCCTGTCACAACTTAGTTGGTTCTACAGCCAGTGTAGATCAAGATTAGACTGCACAAAACGTGATCGTTCGCTTGGATGAATGTTTGTTTATCATCGGCTTAGAAAATAACTAATATATGACATATTCTGATCTAATATGCATTTGGTTAATTGAGCACTGAAAGATCTGAGTGAGCAAAATCAAAATCGGGGATCTATGAAAAATTTTTGGTCTTGATGTGCTTGTGAATTTGATCTTTTTTCTGTTAAAGACTTGTATATACCCAACCCACCTGACATACTGTTGTGTCGTGTTAGGTGTTGAAAAGAGTTAAGAGTGTTCACAAATATACCCTAGGCGTGTAATGCCAATAGCTCAATTGTATTTCTCACGCTTTGTAAAAGTTTTTTTTTCTATTCAATATTTCTGCTACGGTCGGTACATTTTCCATGTAGCTTTTTAATGACTGTTTCAAGACCAGATAGTCTTCCGAAGATGCCAAATATTTTTCTTTTTCTTTTTTTGCTTACATGTGGGCTGCACTTACAACGAAAGCATGACAAACTCTATATACATACATCGTGACAAGACCAGTCCTTTGTATTTTCATAAATTCGGTCATGTTCCACCCAACAATAGTACTACATTTTGGACTAAAAGGTATTAACGGAAAAACAAAGCCTACTTCCTAAGTATTTTTTTACAGAAAACTAAATTTTTGAAAGGAAGCCCTCATCAATCGGTGCCGACTTACATATTCAAAGCCGGTCCACATAATCGGAGCCCTTCTTTATTTTCATCATTTTTGTGCTATTTCTTTTCAATTCTTTAATAGCAGTGAATATAACATTTCAAGACATTAATTCACGCTTTTGGGACAGCAAGACTCTCTTTTAATTGCCAATTATATGGCAATAATAGACTGAATTTAGGTCCGTGACGTATTATTTTAGCTAAGGTCAACCCACGCCACAAATGATTCAGACAACATTGTACGCTTGTTACAACTTTCCGTAGTGTAGAAAACACGTTGAAAGACCAGAGCATTGCATGACATTCTCCCTTTTTTGAATTTCAAAGACATAAGAACACATCGTTACAAATAATGACAAGCTTACCTGTTTTTTTGGTTGTTTTTCAGCCGACATCTTAAGAAACGGAAGACCAACACAACATTTTCTCGTCAGAGCCATTGGCTCTGAATATGAAGTTTCCTAACCGAGACGTTGTACACAGTGTATTGAGAACACGTTTAATGTACCCTAAATGTTATACTACACGAGACATATTTAAGTTAACACTTTGCTCTAGAGAACCTTGGTTGTAGGTTTCTTGAAAAAATGGAGTCGATTCAATTCGGGTCTTTATATTTTGATTTTATCCTTAAATGGGTCAACCAAGACGTAACAAACGTCATCTACATGACTCAAAACTAAAGCCAGAGACTATATTTAAGCGGCAGCTCCATGCCCGATAAAAATGTCAGAAATGCAGTAAACTGACGGTTGCCACAGACCGAGTCTGTTTTGCAGACTACCAATAGCCTTGTTTATGGGTAAAGAGTGTTACAAACATGAATTTCAAAATTAAAAACAACAAAACTGAAAAGAAAATGAAAGCAGAAATTTTTCAAAAAGAGCGATTTTTATAATTTAAATAGTTCGAGACCGCCCCTTACCAATCGATCAAAAGTTTCGCCACATCTCCGTCGTGCAAACAATACTGTTCTCTTCCGTTATTTCTTTCTACCCATCAGTCTGGTCGCGTAAAATTACTGTTTACTGTCTAGTTTTACGAGCTTGTGCCAATCTTCGTCTTTTCATGGCCGGCGGCGTTCTTCACTACGGGCGAGACGCCATTTTTGTTATGGAATTTAAGCGTCATTAGTCACGTGCCAGTCACGTGACATTCCCACAATGCTTGTTTATTTCTGGCGCGAAATCTAAAAATACCTTAAGAGGCTACGTAGCCTTTTAAGGGAACACCATCGAAACATTTTTTTTTTTTTGTAATTTTATGATTCTTAATTATTGATGATTTGTATTGTTTTTTCATGTAAATTTCAGTGATATATATATTTTTTAATTTGGTGAGATGTGAAAAATCTAAATACCCACCTTTAAAGACCCAGTTTTACATTTCATAATATCTAGAATAACTTTGTTGATAACCCATTGATGGTTGTATTTGACAGGATGTATTATTTTTGAGACAGTATTTACAGAACCTGTATTGTTTTTCAATTATATTTTGCCTTCCAGTTTCTATATAGCTAAACTATGGTTGTAGAGCATTTAGAATTTGCCAAATTTCTCTGATATAGATCTTTATACCATGTGACATATCATGATAGTTAAAGGCCCAGTGAAGGAGTTTTAAAGACCCCGAAGAAAAAGACCTTTACAAAAACATAAATGGAAAAAGAGAGAACGATGGTAACCAACATTTTCTCCTTTTCCAACAATGTTTTCTACGCTATCAAAGACAATTCTGTCACTTTATCTACATTTAGATTGTCGTCTGCAAATACTTTGAATTTAGACCAGTCATTTTTTTTTTTTTTTTTCGTCATGTGGTAGAGATTTAAATTCGGATTATGGGTACGATGTAACGTGAAAATCATTCGAAGTGAGGGTTGTAGTGCAAGCATTTGTTGTACATATTAACAACTGTTCAGCTCCAAGAAATTTATACCCCACTACATGCAGACTGCCAGTCAACACAAAATGATCACGCAATAAGCTAATATCGTACCTGCTTTACATTAGCTGATAATGCCTTTTTGCATTTAGGAATAGTTGTTGCTTGAACACCTGGGCAGTCGTGTCACATGTTTTGTGTCGTCAGCAGAAAAAAAAAGTTTGGCTGTTTTCATTAAAAAAAAAAAAAATCCTTGCAGCCAGAACAAAAAAAAAAAAAAAAAAAAAATGCTATGGCGTGAAATACGTTGCAATATCGTATGTGGTAAAATATGTCTTCCATACTAAAAATTTATATTCTATAAAAGACTCGGCTACCTGGCAGGTTTTAACCAAGTTTTTAAATCAATTTCTCTGTCAGCAACGAACACTTCGGCCGACCGTGCAATGACAGATTGTCATCTTCAAAAAATTTCCATACTTTTAAATGGTATGATATAAATTCAAATGCATTTAAACACCCGCTTTGTTTACTTTTGGGCTTTATTGTTACTTTAACAAAGTTTCTATCTCTAGTACTGTACACAAGTGTAGTATTTTTGTATTACAGTATATTAATGTTGATTTTCTAATTTCAAGAGACATGGATGGAATGTGTGTCCAAAATAATAAGGGTAATATCCGACAAATTTAGTTCTATTTATAGAACCGGTGACGGGATCATAACTAGCTGATCAACAGATTCGGCGTGTTTTCGATCTTGAAATAATCTACATGTTTTAAGTATTTTCTTACCTCTTTTGACCTACAAGAAGTTGCTTTCCGATACGAGATAAGTCATAGTTAATCAGTGGATGGTGAAGATCCAAGATCAGACTTCACGTTCTATTTAGTCTGATGTCTATCCACACTGTCCGCCATCTTGCCATCGGCAGAGTAATTTTGAATAAACAAAGATTTAAAATAAGCCATCTGTCAACAAGATTTCACGTCTGTCGCGGGTACACAAGTATTTGCAGTTAACCCTTTACCACAAAATGTCGAGTTTTAAAGACCCCCGAGGAAAAGGCCTTTCAAAAACATAAATGTAAAAAGACAGAACGATGGTAACCAACATTAATTTTTCTCCTTTTCCAACAATGTTTTCTACGCTATCAAAGTCAATTCTGTCACTTTAACTAGATTTAGATTGTCGTCTGCAAATACTTTGAATTTAGACCAGTCATTTTTTTTTTTTTTTCGTCATGTGGTAGAGATTTAAATTCGGATTATGGGTATGATGTAACGTGCAAATCATTCTAAGTGAGGGTTGTAGTGCAAGCGTTTATTGTACATATTAACAACTGTTCAGCTCCAAGAAATTTATACCCCACTACACGCAGACTGCCAGTCAACACAAAATGATCACGCAATAAGCTAATATCGTACCTGCTTTACATTAGCTGATAATGCCTTTTGCATTTAGGAATAGTTGTTGCTTGAACACCTGGGCAGTCGTGTCACATGTTTTGTGTCGTCAGCAGAAAAAAACAAGTTTGGCTGTTTTCATAAAAAAAAATTCTTGCAGCCAGAACAAAAAAAAAAAAAAAAAGAGAATATGCTATGGCGTGAAATACGTTGCAATATTGTATCTGGTAAAATATGTCTTCCATATTAAAAATTTATATTCCATATTAAGAGATTTATTGTCTATAAAATGAATTTATTATTTATGAATAATGAATATATATTGTGTATAAGATATATTCATTGTGTATAAAAATATTTATTGAGTAAACAATTATATATTGGGTATAAAATATATTTATTGTGTAAAAAAAATTAATTTTTGAGTTAAAAGAAATATAGTCTGATGTGTATAAAAAATATTTATTGTGTATAAAAATATTTATTGGATAAAAAAAGTACATTGTGTATAAAATAAATTTATTATGTATAAAAAATTATTTATTGAGTGAAAAATATATACTGTGTATAAAATAAATTTATTGTGTATAAAATATATATATCGTGTATGAGTCACGAAAATATTTATGTGTGAAATTAAAATTCATTTACTAGAAAAAAATATGAATGGTATCAAGAGAACTCGTACCCTGGAGAACTCGTACCCTCAGCTCTAGGGTAATGAGTTTTCGTGCGTCTTCCGATCTCCTGTTGAACCGGCATCTGACTCAGACCTCTGAAAACATTGGTAACCGTCATTTTCTCCTTTGCCAACAATGTTTTCTACATGTCCAGCAACTTTCAGTTTTTCAGTCTCACTTATTCCATTCTCTGCAAGTCCTTCAAAGTTGGACAAGTCTAAACTGTGTTATTTGGTAAAGAGTTATCAATGTAGCACTTTTCACAACTGTAGTTGAGGTTGCAGCCTGTAAAGATCATGATTAGACTACACAACATTACAGTCTGATCTGTGATCTACTCTGTCCCCTTTGAGACATCGTGGGTAATAGCAACATTGAAATTCAATTATTCGGGCTTTTAGATGACTGAAAATGTTTGGTTACTTTGGAGTTCTAAGGGTTGATATGATAACATTATAAATATATCTGGAATAACTTTATCCCTTTACAAACAATTCTGAGTTTTCATGACTCTGAAAAAGACCTCTGAATACATAGCCCTTTATAAAAAATTTTCCACCTTGTAAATAGTAAAAGCCTTATCAGATGGCAAAATTTTAGAGTTCTCCAAATTGACTGAAAGGAAAGATTTGTCTTTGAAAGGGTGGAAGAAGGAGAAATGCTGGTTAGCACAGTTTTCTGCATGTCCAAGAATCATCCTACCTCATGATTTTGTTGGTTGTAAGACATAATGGATTTTTATATATCCATAAGACTCAAGCATAACACTTTGCTTTACATCATGTATCACCGAGATGCATTTAGCTTCCTTTTGCCCGAGCGTGGCTCATTTATTAACATATCATCGCATGTGTATTTCAAGAGTTGTTATAAAGTATGTTGAATACATCGCATCTATTTGTTATAATTTAATGGATTAATAAATATGATGTAGTATTTTTGGTCCTTCAGTGTTATTGCTTATATCTCTGCAGGATCCTGCGTGGCTCATAGATGACGATGTAGCATGTAAGGTGTAAGCAAAAGATCATTGCATTCTAAACTCATGAGTCAGTAAGTCAAATTGTAGAATACATCTCTATCATTATTAGAAAACGAGAAAATGCTGGTTTCCAGCATTTTATCCTTTTCCAACAATATTCTCAAAAGCGATTTCTCGTTTCCTAATGATTCTATTCCAGAGACATATACCAAAATTTGAACCATATTTGATATGTAGACTTTAAATGCTTTGGATTTGGACATGTTCAAAATTGTTCCGTCGGGTGTCTCAGAGATACTGGCATTTACCATGGAAACTCAAAAATCTTAAAGCACGAAAGGGCTTGTAAGAAAATATGTAAAAACATAGAAATTCCCCTTATTCGGTAATTCATCTGTTTGCAATAATGCATTTTGAAGTTGTGTGCTGACTTGCTCCTTCTGGCTTTGGAGCCAAGTCCCGGTAGCTCATTCGGTACTCGGTAGCGTACAGGACTTGTTAACAGGAGGTCGCAAGTTGGATCTGCGGCTCAGCCAATTTATTTCCAAGGATTGATGATAATCATTACAACAGGATTCATTCCTCTCTCACCGCTGACCAATGTTTCGACGATGGTTATTTGGAAAATCAGCCAGTGGCTTGGAAATAATATTGTGCGGAGTACTGATAAGAAGAAACTCCAGGCAAGCACGGACAGGTGCACTGGCCGCCGCGATGTAACTAAAATATTGTTGAACACGGCGTTAAACACCATATAACAATCAATCAGTGCTCTGCCTTAAGGTTTTTTTATTGTGTGTGTTTTTGTTGATGATAACTACTGAATCCTGATCCTAGCAAAGCATTGCATTCTTTCCGAACTGCAATTTTGCATGTTAAGACTGCAGGCCTTGTGGCCGAGTCAGATGCCCGTTCGACAAGAGATCGGAAGACGAACGAAAACTCATTACCTTCGAGTTCTCCAGGGTACGAGTTCTCCTGATACCATTCATATTTTTTTTTCTAACAAATGAATTTTAATTTCGCACATAAATATTTTCGTCACACACACACACACACACACACACACACACACACACACCAAAAAAGGTCGGCAAATGCCGGTCCGACACAAGGTTTAGAGGCTGAACTGATTCATTAAAACGCCACACGCCTTTGAATGTATTAAATTTAATAAATTCTAAATAAAACCAAACATGTTTCGGCTAACGCCTCATCAATGGTTAAGTAACTAAGGGGTGACGTCATGTAATGGGAAGGGAGGTAATTACATGACGTTAGCAACGTTATTAACGAGTTTTCAGAGGAGATCTTTAAACGTCTCGACGAAGACGGTTTAATTTTGGTTTAACGATGTTCGCGACAGTTTCCATTTTCACGCTTCGTGTAACTATCACGCTCACCTTTTACTCGAAAAACGGTGAGCACCTAACACAATTGATCTTGCTACACCTGAGAATGGATAAACCAAGAACTAAAACGGGTCGTTTCATGTTAGCAAAATGAAGTAAAAAGTATTTGAATCAAGCCAAATAATTATATGTGAGGCAAGAATCCAAAATTACGCTTTCAAAAGATCGGACTGAAAGTCAAAGTGAATCACCTAACTACGTCACCTAACAACGGAAATATGGATACAGATGCTACTATTAGCGCTCTATCTGGCAGACGTATCGTCGAGCTAAAACATATTTTCAGATGCAGATGCTTTCAGTTTGGTCTAGTCCAAAATTATATCACTTGGTAAAGACTTGCAGAAAACGAGGGGCTATACATAACTCTTTATCCCTTAGCTTGATGAGTCTGCAGCAAACAACATTGATGGAAACATTGATGTCAAAAGGAGAAATTACCCCTAATGATTGATTTTTCCTTTTCCCACAATGATTTCTGACCCATGAAAGAACTGTAATACATGACTACCAGGTTTTGGCTTAACGTCTGCAAACGCGTCAAATTTAGAAGAGTCTAAAATTAGTCGTTTGGAAATGGGTTAAATGCTAACATCAATATTACATTTATATGCTATGAATTGGTTTATTATGACCAACAAACTTGATTCTTATAAATGTTGTTGTATTATTGAAAAAATTAAGATAATTTACTTCATATAATGTCTTTGTCTTTGACAAACATTACATTTACTCATTAGTTAGTGCCCCACCCACAAAATTAAAATGTATTTTCTGAAAAAATAAAGCTGGTGACATATTTGTTTTAAGCCTGATTCTTTTAGTTTAGTACTGAATGTTAGAACATTTAAAAAAAATAACTTTAAAAGATACTCTTTGTTTTTTTGTTTTTTTTTGTGTGTGTGTGTGGTTTTTTTTTTTTTTTTTTTCCAAAATAAAGGTGCTTTAGTCATAAGTTAAGGGTTTTCTTTTTTAAAGATTGATACTCAGTATACTCTAAATTATTTTTTTCATTAAATTTGATGTTTCACCAATACACTGACATAAAATTTGCTCATAATTGTTGCCATTTAAAAAAAATATACATAGACTTAGTTTTCGTAGGTGAAATTTCATCCTGAACTGCCGCAATGTAGGGTGTACTAAAAGAAATATTCATAGAATTTTCCCAAAGCTGATGACCCCCTCTTTTTATCTCCTATTTTTGTAGATCAGATAATAAACTATCACCAAACAAAGTTTCATGAAATTCTGAATGTTTTCAAAAAATGGTGAAACTGTAGGATTTCGTCTTTAAAGCAATTTATGAAGTATTTTTCTTTGGCTAACCTGACTGAAATACCTTCGGGATTTACTTTATAGAATGGGAATATTTTAAACTAATTCATCTTTACTGCATAAGTCTAGGTGTTGGCTGAGAGGTATTTATCTTGTGGTAGGGTCTCTTATTTGTTGTGCGTGTAGTGCTCTGCGAGTTCTTAGTTTGTCGCCTGTTTGGCCAATATAGTATTCTCCACAATCATTGCACGTGATAACATATATAACATTTTTGACATCACAGGTCATATCTGCATTTACCTGGAAGACTTTTCCATTGAAGTCGTATGAAGTGCCAGTTGGCATATATAAACATAGACTGCAATTTGGACGCCCACAGTTTGTAACTTTTCTTTGATCTTTGTTATTTTCCGTGAATTTTGCACGTGTTAATAGGTTCTTTAAGTTAGGCGGTTGTCTTTTACTTTTGATTAATTTGGTTCCATTAAAACGTCTTTCATTTTATCATCAGAATAAAGTATGTGTAAGTTATTTGTGAATATGCCAAACATTTCTGCATTATTCGGTTTGAAAGTTGAGACATAAGGGAATGGTGTTTTCTTTGGGGTGGGTCTTAACTTGTATTAGGGTGTCCCTTGGGATACTTTGAGCTTTCTTTATACCTGATTCAGTTAGCGATAAAGGGTATTTTCTTGTGATTAGTGTATGCTTGAGTTCTTCTAGTCGTTTAATTCTAATATCTGAATTAGAAACAATTGTGCATATTCTATGTGCTAAATTGTACGGAATACTGTTCTTTGTGTGTTTAGGATGACAGGAAATATAGTTTAGATATTGTTTAGTGTCTATTTCTTTAAAATATATATCTGTAATTATTTCAGTATTTTCTTTTATCATGAGAATATCAAGGAATGAGAGGGATTTTTTATTTATTTCCATTGTGAATTTAGTGTCTTGGTGAATGTCATTTAGAAGTTCAAAAAAGAGGTTTAAATCTTTTCTGGGTTTCTTCCAAAAGACAAAGCAGTCATCAAGAAATCTTTTCCAGTCAGTTTTAAGCATCTCGCCAAAGCCGTTTTCAAACATTTCTTCTGCTCAATGATACAATTTTTCCTCAAGAAACCCTAAGACTAGAGTTGCGTATGTTGATGCAAACTTAGTTCCCATGGCTGTGCCTCTATTTGGTTATAGAATTGGTCATTAAAGACAATATTATTGTTCTCTAGAATAATTTTAATACTTTCTATCAAGAACTCTTTTTTTAATCTTCTGTTTATTAACTTCGGATATTTGTTCCGCCAAAATGTTATTGCTTCTACCCCAAGCTCATGTGATATGTTGGTATATAGACTTATCACATCAAACGATACTAAAAGTGTTTCTTCACTGATCCTTTTGGGAATATATTGGAGAAAATCTATGTCATCTCTCACATAACTTTTGACATGTTTGAGGAATGGTTTCAATAATATGTCCTCGAGATTACTTAATCTATGTGTTTCACACACTGGTCCTGCCACTTAGGTCTAAATTTTAAATCTTCGGGATTAATTATTTCAACATATTTGTCAGGTTTCTCAGAACATACATTTTTTATTAGATTACTTTTGTGAATTTTTGGGAGGCCATAAAATGCACTTGGTTTAAATTCAAAATTTAACAAAAAATCGGTTTCGTTTTGAGATACTTCATGGGTAAGTCCTATTACATTTCGTATTTTCTTCATCGTTATTCATCGAGAAATTGTGTGTGACTTCTTCGTAGTAATTTTTATGTTGTAGCATGTATATATATATAATTATTAAAGGATAATACCTCGAAAAATGAAAAAAAATGTTATTTTTTGTAAAACTTTTGTGATTCGCGTACCAATTTCTATTACCTCCCTTTAATATTTGTACCAAAGGCTAATGCTCTTTACTTGTCTTTATTGACTGTGGGGTATACAATATTTTTCTTGCAAATATTGAGGGATAAAACCTCGAAAAATGAAAAAAAAAAAAAAAAAAAAAAAAAATTATAATAATAATGTTAGTTTTGTTACAACTTTTGTGATCAAACCTATATGTTTGTAAAAACATTAAAAATAATACGTACACTCCCTCAATCATCTTTCAAGGAAAAGTGCAAGGTCAAGTCATTGATTAGCAATAAAACTTTGGTTGACCGTCTTTAGTGTGTTATCTGGATAGCTTCAATCCTTTATCATATAAATACACGCTTAAACGACCCTATGGAAGTAGGCCATTGAAACCAATGTGGGAAAAAGAGACAATGCTGGCAACGAGAGTGTGTGTGTTTTTTTTTCTTTTTCCTACTGTTTTTCTACCTTTCTCAACACAAATTTCAATTTTTGAGTCACAATTATATTGTCCTTTGCAAATGCGTTGAATTTGGACTAGTCTTGAATTTTGTCGTTTGGTACAGAATTAAACCATAATAATTTTAGTAGAGCAGGTAGAAACCACGCGCCGATAGGCTTTACAGGTATTTACTCTAATGTACGAAGTAGTTTATCGATGTACGAGTACGCAGTTGGTTAACCCATTCTGTGTTTTGTTTTCGATGTTTCTTTGTAAACAAGTGACACGGGACCGTCGTTTAAGTATAAAAATAAACCAGAAAAGCAATGTGTGAAAGTGATGATAGTATTGTGATGATAATATCGTGTATATAACCTAAAAACAGTCTTTGTAGATCTACTTTATAAATAATGATTAAAAAAAAAAAAAAAAAAAAAACACACACACACACACAAGCTAGAATTTGAAAAAGACTTGAATTTCGAGTCAAACGCAAGATGCCAACTTATTTATGATTTATAGATTGTATGGTGTTTAAAGCATTTTCAACATTATTTCAGTTATAGCGCGGCGGCCAGTGCACTTATCCATGCTTTTCTGAAGTTTCTTTTACCAGTACTCCACAGAATAATCTTTCCAAGCCACTGACTGCTTTCCCACATAACTCGTCGAAACAATGGTCAGCAGTGAGAGAGGAATGAATCCTGTCGCAATGACTATCATCTTTTTTTAAGCTTTATTTGCCACGTCAATTGGTATGTGAGAGTCGTGGTCATCCCCCAACATACCTTACAAATCAATATTAGTAAATATTTTGTTAGTATTACATGTGGTTCACAATATCATTATGTTTATAAACAAATTTCAAAGTCTTTTCCTTTACTATTTTACCATTTCAAAATCTCAAATTTAACCAATTAACATATTAATTGATGAGCCAAATTAATGATCAAAAGGTGACACAAAGCTTTTTTATGATGAAAAAGTGTGTGTGTGTATGTGTGTGGGTGTGTGTGTTTGCGCGCTAAAAGTGACAAAAAAAAAAAAAAAAAAGGTTTTTTGTCTTTAAGTAATTCTACTTTTTACTCATTGATTGTGTTTTTGCGTTTTCTTTGGTTTTGTCTTCAATTATTCACTATCTTAATCGGCTCATGGGAGGTTTTGAATGATATGTTCTACAAATGGCATGATACTTTCTCCTTTTTCAGACATCTTAGTATTTTTGTAAATGTGTAAATTAGTGATAAGATGGTTCCTTAATCCGTTTATGGAAGGTTTATTTAGTTTGTTTCTGCAATAATGGGTATACTTTTTGATTTCCAAAAGAAGTATATCTAATTTAATATTTGGTGCACTTGAGCCCAAAAGTAAAATAGAACTGTTGATTTGTACAATTTGATCAAAATTGGTTAATAATCCTGTGATTCTATTTATCAAAGGTCTCGTATATCTACATTCGTAGAATAAATGTATAATTGTTTCAGCATCTGTGCCACACAATGTACATAAATTTGTATCTATCAGCTTCATTTTAAAAAGTAAGGAGTTTGTTGCAATAATACGATGTACTATTCTTGTTTGTAACCACTGGGTGTAAGTATCTCGTGTGTATTTGAAAACGTTTCCATGAATTTGTTTCCAATCAAAGTTTAAACCATTATATAATGTATACCATTTGTTCCTACTTGTTGGTGTTTCATTGTTTTTTATAACAGCGTTGTAAACGTGTTCGTTTATGTCTTTTTTAATTATTACATGAAAAAAATAACTGTTAATTGAAGGATTATGGCACTCATTCAAAATTGTATGTGTAACTGGAAATGAAATATTCTGCTGTAAAAAGAAAGCTTTAATTGAATTTACAATACTATAATAGTTTAAAACATTTATTCCGTTCTTGTTAACGGTTTTGATATCATTAAAATTTTCAAAACATCCGTTGTCACTCAACATGTCTTCAACATATCTTATACCACATTTGTATAAGTTGGCATTGTAAATATATTTAGAATCTATCGTAAAGTTTTCATTACAACACAGAGGCATGGTCATTACTTCCGACCATTTTGTAACTTTGCATTTAGAGCTGAATATCGTGAATGATTTTAAATCATCTATCCAGAATACATTCTTTATTGTGCCTAGAATTTTTTTGCAGTATAAAGTTCCAAAATTAAAAATTCTCTCTGGATCAAATATGTTAGTTATAAATTCGTAACAATCATTTTTACCATTAGCAACTATTTTCTTCATCCATTTTAATTTCATGGTTGTATTAAAACTCTGTATATCTATCAACCTTAACCCCCCCCTCCACATAGTCGTTGGTCAGCACTGTATGTTTTATTTTAGCTGGGCCATCCCATACAAATTTATAAAAGGTGTCATGCACTCGTTTGAATTATTCATTGGTCGGTGATGGTAAAGAGATAAACAAATGTGTGAGGACTGGCACTAAGATACTTTTCACCACAGTTATTTTACCAATAAGAGTTAATTTTCTTTTTTTCCCAATATGAAATGCTATTACTTATACTTTGTAATTTGGGCTCATAATTCAAATTTAACATTTTTTCCAAATCAACATGGAATAAGATTCCAAGTTATTTAAATTGCGTTTCCCCCCATGCTAATTTCCATTTCGTTTTAATTGCTCGAATGCTATATTTCATGGAACCAATCCATATTAATTTGGTTTTATCAAAATTGACTTTAAGACCAGAAATGTGTGAAAAGTGTTCAAGCAGCTCCAAAGTACTGTTGAGTGTTTTTTTTAGACCCGTCTAAAAAAAGGGGTTGTGTCATCCGCGAATTGCATTATTATGTATTCTTGGTTTTTTAACTTTATTCCTGTGATATTCTTATCATTTTTTATTTTAATATTTAGTATCTCTGTGCTAAGAATGAAAATGTATGCAGAAATTAGGTCCCCTTGACGACAGCCCCTCCTTATAGTAAAGTACTTTGATAAAAATCCATTTAAATTAACAGAAACTTCAGTATTATACAAATATTTAATCCATTTCTTGAATGTTTCCGCAAAATTAAAATAGGTTAACACGTTTTCAATGAAGTTAAAAAATAAAGAATCAAAAGCTTTTTCGAAGTCAATTAACATCAACAATCCAGGAATATGATGTTCTTCGCAGTGTTGTATAATATCATAGACTAGTCTTGTATTTTTGCCTATAAATCTGTCTTGTAAAAATCCAGTTTGATCTCCTGATATGACATTTTTAATTCGTTTAGCTATACTACCAGATGCAAGTCTATATAAAACATTTTAGAAGTGTAATCGGCCTCCAGTTTTTTAGAAATTGTCTAGGTTTATCTTCTTTTGGAATTAGTGTAATAATCCCTAACTTAATATTTTTTGAAAATGAATTAGTCACAAATGCATAATTTAAGGCTTTTACTACAAAGTGGCCAATCCTTTTCCAAAACACATTGTAAAGTTTGTAGTAAAACCATCTGTTCCAGGGCTTTTGTCATTTTTACACTTTTTAATGTTTACTGTTACCTCACTGTATTGTAAAAGTCCTTCGATTGCATTTTTATGTTTTTCATCTAATTTATTCGCTGCACAATGTTTCAAGTAAACTTCAAAGTTTATGACTATATTAGGGCTTTTTTCAGTAAATAAATTTTCAAAATAATTTTTTGCTTCTACTAAAATTTCATTCTGATCAAAAGTATGACTTCCGTTGTCTTTTATTAGGAAAGGGATATTTTTTGAAGCTATATGTTGTTTTTCCAAGTTACAAAAATATTTTGTTGCTCTTTCTCCATTTTCAATCCAATTTGCTCTAGCTCTGGTGAAGTAACCATTTAGTTTTTCTCGCCTCAAATTTTCCAACTGAGTTTGTAATATACTTAACCTATCTTTGTTTGTTTCATTTAAATCATTTTCTAAATGAGCAATTTCATCTTCGATAGTTCTTTCTCTTTGACATTTTGTTTTGGCTTTGTGACTTGAATACGATATTGTTTCTCCGCGTATTTCCATAAGTAATGTTTCCAAAAAGAGCTGATCGTTTATAATAAACTGTATGTCTGATGGTTCCATCTTGAGCACGTTATCGGTGTTGTACACAGGTAAACAGTACTGTAAAATAACACTATCTATCTTTCTATTTATACAATCAACATAATCTTTATCATTCAGCAATGAGTTATTTAACTTCCAAAATCCTTTTCCATGATTTTGTTCAGAAAGTTGAAGTTCAGAAACAATGATTGAGTGGTCAGATTTATAACTTATGTCTATATCACAATTTCTGAGAAAGGGAACTAAGGTAAGAGTCATTAAAAAGAAATCAAGTCTTCCTCTCTGTAAGGGTGATAAACGCTTCCATGTATATTTTCTAGTTTCTCCATGCAATTGTCTAAAAGGATCAATCAGATCTCTATCATTCATTTTATTCAATAAAATTTTCTTGATCTCGCATTATGATTTAATTATTTGTAGTTTTCATAATCAATCGAAGTGTCTAAAACAAGATTAAAATCGCCACAAAGAATAATATTCTCGTTATTTTCAAAAGATTCAACTTGATTGAAAATATCATCAAAAAAAATTTGGATTGTCTATATTTGGAGCATATACATTTTCAAGTATCATTGATGTGTTGCTATACAATAATTTAAGGGCAATAAATTGTCCCTCCGTATCAGTTTTGTCAACACTTTTTTTCTTTAAAAAGTGAAAATAAATCGTAACGTTTTTTAGTATTGTTAAACCCACGACAATTGTAAGAACAAATCTTCAAGCTACCCATTACCATTTTTAAAAGAAAATAATATTTTCAATATCAACTTACTTTTAAAATCTCCCATGTGATCGTAATAGTATCTAAAAAAGGTGTATGTATATGAATTGTAAGTGTGTGCTGTGTATAATATGTACAGATAAAGTGCAAAAAGTGAAGGATATGGATGGTATAAATTTAAAAGAAGGAAATATATACACGAATATATACTTATATACAAAGACATTGTTTCTGCGTACAGTGTAGATTAAAATCATACTAAACACCATAAGCATTTTGGGATAAACTCCATTGTGTATAAATACGAAAAAAAAAAAAAAAAAATTAATGAAAAGATTGCCTCGAGATCCCCATATTTCATTCCTTTATCCCCACTGAAAATAGTTATTTCTTTTGGTTTCTCTTGGGTGAAAATAAATTCGTTTGAACAAATGAGCAGAAGAGGGTTTTTGAAAACATCATAAGAAAAGGTAAAACTGACACTACCAAGTCGGGAAGGTAGATACTGTTTGGTTTTGGCTTAAGTCAGCAATTATAAAATAAAAATTTGCTCACCAACATGAGAAGTATCATTTTCTGTTGATGTTCATGTTACTAACTTTTTGTGTAAAACCGGACCGCCTTCCATATAATGGGTTTAATCTTCGGTCTTCACATTTACTGACTAATCGAATAGTAAACCTTTGGTATCATGCATAGATTTCTTCTGAAGATTTCTGCAAAACCCTTTTCTTTCCTCACGCGTATGAGTACAAATAATATCTTAATAAATCTAAAACCAACAAAGGGATACTGTAATCTTAAAATAACTATAGCTGCCAAATGTAAACAAAGCGGGTGTCTAAATGCATCCAAACCAAAATCACACCACCAAAAAGTACGGAAATCATTGCGAAGACGACGATCCGCCGCCGCACGGTCAGTCCCAGTGTTAGTCACTGGCAGAGAAATCAGTTTCAAAACCCGGCAAGAACCCACCATGAAACTCCCATGTTTTGTTCACCCTTTGTCTGTATTTTTTTTTAAATTCATGTACATGTATCTGCCAGCGACCAACACCCGGACCGACAACACAACGATAGACCGCCACCCCCTCAACACCCCCATACCCCCAAAAGGTATGACACAAATCCAAAAGCATTCCAACACCCGCACTGATCCTTTGACCGCTATTGGCCCTTGAATTCCATACCAAAAAGACAAAATTTCTGACTGGTCAAAAATGAAAGCATTTGCAGACGACAAAATAAATGTTACTCAAAAATTGAAATTGATTTAGTATGGGGTAGAAAACATGGGAAAATGAGAAAACGTTGATTACCAGCATTTTCTTCTTTTCCAACAATGCTTTCAAAATACTTCTTTTATCGGGGTCCTAATAACCAGGGATTGTTTGGTAAAGAGTTATCAAGTGGTATCAAAAACAAGCAACTCCTCCTCCTTCCACAGTATTTTACTTATTTAAAAAGTAAGCTGTCAAAACTTGGTGTATCTGCTTAACCCCTTGCCCCATATTAACTCATTTAAACACATTGAAGTAAACAACTTTTGGAAAAACATTGTGGGAAACAAGGGTTAAACGCTTGCCATGAGAGACCCCATCCTCCTCCCACAATGCTTTATTTATTTTCCTTTCAGCTACTTGAAGAATTCTCTATCAAAATCTAAGGTATTATTTTCCAGTAAAATGCTACATATCTAAAAAAAAAAAAAAAAAAAAATTATCTATTTTCGAAATTTTTGTCGGGAAATCGAGTAAATGTCCCAAATCTTAAAGGCAACAAATTTCCCACAATGTTTCAGTTTGATATAAATTCATAAAGATTCCGTATCATAACGAAATACAGACCGGGTACAAAAACAACTACTAGCTTGAATATTAAAACAAGGTATATTATTACCCATATGAGATAGAGACATTTTGGTAAATGGACCAATTTCCCCTTCTGATTGACTTTCTTTTTCTTGAAATGTCTATTTAAAATGGAAATATTCAAGACATATAAAGGATACTTCAAAGACATTTTCAAGATACAATTTTTAACATATTAAAATCAAAACTCAGTACGAACATCGGACAGATACACCATGATCAAGTTGCGTGAGAATCCAGACTCATCTTGGTCCATCCTATGTTCATACAAGTATGATCACACCAGAAAATTCATATAAAACGTGTGTATTCATCTTAGATCCATTTCCAATAGGACTCAACACTTTATCAAACGACAAAATTTTACACTGGTCCAATTTAAAGGCGTTTCAGCGAGTTATGTCTAGCGCAGAGAATTTCGTGAAATTTGACACAGAAACACTTCAAAGTATGTTCTTTCAATATGCGAAGAGATAATCAGACGTTGCCTAATGAACCAAAAAGTTCTGAGCCCACGAAGAACATAATCCTTTTTTCAAATTACACAAAAACCCAATTATTGCAGCATACGTCAGAATTTTGTGATTAAAATCTGTAATTTCAGTCAAATCATGTTATCTGTGTTTTAAATTCATAGTGAAACAATGGATCCTCTGACTTTGATGAGAAATTAACAGATATTTCAAATTAATGATACGCTATGTTTCAATAAAACCCTTAGCCCACAAAATTGCTTATTTTATCACAGAAAATCAGGATATTATTTGACCCTCAAAAAAAATCTAGCGCAAAGATTTTTCTCAGAAATATACATGATTATATCCTTTCTCAAAAAATGAAGAAAAAAAAGATAGGTTGCCAGGCTACTTTTCCCAATATTCGGACTCAATTACCTCCCTTGGAACAAAGAAAGTGACACAAAACACACAAGATTTCAAATTACTTAGTAAGATGTATTATTTCTAGCACTAAATCATGTTTTTTTCACAATAAAGATTGTACTCTGTCAACCCTTTCCTTGATATAGTCTCGATTTAACATTGGTATGGGACGGCTTTGGAAAACATTTTGGTAAAAGTGGTAATTGTTCATTACAAGCAATTGTTCCTTTCCCCACAACCTTTTCTGCACAAACGGTTCTTTTAATCTTATTTAAACCTTATTTCATTTGTCGTCTGCAGCTTCTTTCAATTTTGAAGTTCCAATTTAATTCATTTAGGAAAGGGTTAGTACCAAATACATGTGGTATATTTTAATAGATGGGAGAATGGAAGAACAATACAAGTAGAACTGTCCAGAATTACTCAAAGGCATAGATTACTTACGAACCTTATTGCAAAATGAATCAAACGATCCTGATTTCTATCAATACTCAGGAAAGAGGGTTAGAAAACGTTGAAAAGGAGAAAATACTTGTAATTTTCTCTTTTTACCACACTAAACTTACTATCCGGATAAGTAATGTCCGACAAATGTACATGTTCCGTTTTCGCTGTTTAGGAATGATTTACACCTTCATAAACTGATCTTTAAAAAAATGTATCTACCACTACTTTCTCCACGTCTTGCAGCAAAAATCAGTAGTCCAATAATAGTACTACAATCAGACAAAGTTACGCGCTAGAAAACAGAGAAGCGAAGAGACATGCGCAAAAATGTTGCGCACTGACAACCCGACGAAACGTGGTTAAATGCATTTGCAGACGACGATATAAATCTGACTGAAAAATTACAATTTGTTTTGGGAAGGGTAGAAAAACATTTTCCAACAATGTTTTCAATAACTTGTTGTCTCCGGGTCGTTCAAAGTCGTGGCTGTGTGGTAAAGAGTTAAAGTACCTTGATTTAATCCTCTCATAAAAAACAAAACGAGGCTATCTCGGATGGCATACATCAAGATCAGACTGCATAATCTTGCAACCTGGTCCAGCATGGATCAAGTTCAGACCGCACAAAATGTGCAGTCTGACCCTTGGTCCACCCTGCTCGCTGTGTTTAAATCACTTGTATACAATGATTGGGCCTGTTCTCATACTAACCCCAAAGTGCCGCTTGCGTATAATGTCTCTTTTACGGACAGGTGGATCAAGATCAGACTGAATGGAACGTATACAGGCCTCCTAGCAGGCCAAAACAAAAATAAAGGTTTTTATAAAGGCTCCAATGTATGAAAATAAAGGCCTTTTAGTGTAAAATATGAAAAAATAAAGAGTAAATAAAGGCTATTTTTGTCGAAGTTTTCATTTCTTTATTAAACCCACAGTCATACCAAAGTCATTTTTTGATGTTATATACTGTTTGAATTATGCAATATAATACATACCTTATTTAATGTGTATACCTATTTTCTCTGCATATTTATATCATACATAGCTCCTGTTTTACAGTGTAGGATCTACATCACCTTTGTTCAGAATGCTGTAGCTTCACCAAACCTTGTCCATCATTACAGTAGTGCAAACATCTCACCAGACCTGAATTTTTTTTTTTCTTTCTTTATTCAACTTGTCACAATCAGTAGAACTTGGCATTTGTTATAATCACCCAATCATTTTCCAACCTAAGAATTTGGACATTCCTGGAGGCAGGCAATACTAAACTGTGGTTAAAATGATTGGGTATTTTAACAAATGCCAAGTTCAAACACAAATGAACATATATACATGCAAACTGGTTAAAGCAAGTTAATATGATTTGATATAGCTAGCAGTTAGTTACACATATGACAAACTTGCATGGATATTTGTTTAAGAAGTTAGTACCAAACACAATAACATGGTTAATATCAAACAGATTGTAACAGAGCATAAGTAAGCAGAGCATAATTAGTAAGCAGATCATACTCTTAGCTGAGAATATACTGGTTATAACATTCAGTGCCAGGCTCAATCCAACAAAATACTTGGCAATAATGTGTCTAGTGTTAATTATTACACTTAACTTCAGAACTTTACACTCTAATGTATGTACAGCCTATACAAGCAACAGCAACTATAACAAGGAACTAGAAGCTTAGCAAGCTATGATGCATTATAAGCTCAAGGGTTAGTAGCTGCTTGACAATACACATATAGCATAAGTATATGCTTCACACAAGTCTCTTTTTCTTGGCATATTTTTCAAGTTGATCTGTGATCTCTCTTTTCCGTTTGTTTAACTCATGCAGAGCTGCATGTGCTGTTTTTTGTTTATTGGCTGCAACTTCCTGCAACTCATGTGCAATTTCGATACCCATCATATGTTTTTCTTTGATGGCTTCTGTCATTCTTTTATTGGCCTCAACACTTAGACCATCCAGTCGGGTTAGCTGTCCTTCAGCTTCTTCAATCTTGTTGTCTATGTCCTTATTTTCATTTTTCAGGCTTTTCACCTTTTCAAGCCTTGCCTTTTCTTCTTCTTCTGCTTGGCACTGTTTCTCACGTTCCTTCTCCTTTTTCTGTTTTTCTTCCCTTTCTTTCCTCTGCTGCTCAGTTACAAATTTCTTGTATTCCTGATGTGCTGATTTACAGTGAGACAGAAACTCCTTGGTTATCTTCACATCTACAGCCTGGCCACCTGAAGCTCCAACTGCATCCTTAGTTAAACGGACCCCAATCAGCGTGCTCTTCTGCATTGATGTTCTCTCTTTAGTCAAAATCTTTTTATTCTGGGACAAGCTTCTTTCTGTATCAGCATTGCCATGTGACAATGTCAATGCACACTTCACAACTTTTGGTAGAACTGTAAATCTTGGTCTTCCAGCTGCTGTTGTAAGGCCAAATATATTTGCCCAGTACTTGTCAACTCTAACTGGCTGTTCATTGCCCTTCTTATCTTTTTCAGTTACCCAGCTCTGTGGAATCTCAAGTTCCCTATATATTTTCCACTCATCCACTACAAGAGGCAATTCATTTTCCTCACAGCATGGCAAATTAGCAGCTACTGTTGCCACTTTTGAGTCAGATGAAGGCTGTTGTCTCATATCTGGATGGAGACATGGCAAGGCTTTGAGTAATGTGTTCCTGTATGGTAGTCGATCCTGTATATATTCTGTGGACTTGGAAAAGAAGAGCTTCATCCCAACTATACATTCTTTCTTCTGTAATGGACTGAGATTCTTGAGATAGTCCTTGGCCTTAACCCCTATGTTTAAGCGTTCATCAGGCAACTGGTCATCTGCTTTTTTCACATCTGTCTGTGCTAATTCGGTCCCATTCTTACCCTGAACCAATTCGGGTTTAATGAATCTGTACATGATCTGACGTAGCATGTCCACAAGTGATGGGTACAGCATGTGTATAAGTGGACCTTCAACCTGAAAGGCTGTCAGAAATCCATCAAAGAGTGGCTTGACTGACTCGAGGAATGCCATTTCCACTAGAATGATACCTTCATTCTTTGTCAGTGATTCATAGATGTCCTTGAATTTTTTCAGCTGCTGTGACCTCTTCTCGTGCTTTGGGATGAATACTGTAAAGTACTTCTTTAATGCTGACATTTGTCCATGGATTCTCTCAACAGCTGGCAACAACGACAACCACCTAGAATCAACATGTCTGAGAAACTTCAAATTTTCCAAATTTTCGTCATCTTGTACAAACTTGAAATCCTCTTCTCTGGCAGGGTAGAGATGAAACCAGGTAAATATATTCATTGCAAAGTCAAGAGCATGGATGCCAAATGCTGTGTTCCCAGCTTTAAAAGCATTATGAATTTTATGTATGAAGCAAAATCCCACATCCACCAACCCTTCTGCACCAGCACCCTTCACAGCTGTGTCAATACTTCCCTTGATACTCTTGTTCACATTTGGCCCATCTGCAGACAAACTTAAAAGCTTGTTCAATGGCAATGCTAAGTCCTGGAAGACATCAAGTAAACCTTTGCAAACAAACTTGGCAAAAACATGACCAAAGAATAGAGGGCATAGGTAACGCACTTGAACACAGGCAGATTGTTCCGACCAGTATCTAATTAGAATGTCCATTTGCTTTTTTGACTGACTGGTGACTGTTTCATCAAAGTGGATAGTAAAGTAAACTCCTGACGAAAGTACATCTTTCACAGTATTATTCTGGAAATATGGTCTGAGCCCGTGGGATATCATATATGATGCTTTCTGGTGACTAAGGCTGAACTGCTTTGCAATAGTGGAGTCTGGAAACATCTCCTGGAACAAGGATGGCAGTCCATCACAAGAACTAAAGCTGTAATTAGAAGAAGCAGTCTTGATTGTCCACAGTGCTTCTGCCTTAGCTGCAGCTTCACGTACAGATATCCATTGGGGAACTCTTGAGTTTTCACTTGGTGGTGGAGGGGGTATGGATAGTCTTGACAAATCATTCACATCTGGTTTATTCTCAACAGCACAAGCTGATGACACTGTTTCACTTTTAGATGAACTTACAGATGGTTCCACTTCTGTCACAAACGATGTTAACGGCTTTTGTTCTCCACATTTTCCAAAATTTAAACATGCCGCCTTTTGCTTATGTTTCTTTCCTATTGAATGTTGTTTTAACGCAGAAAGTCCATTGTTGGCAATATTTATAGTACATGCACACTGGACACATTTTGCTTCATATACCGAGTCAGGCAAGGGTCGACACCACAGTCTACATAACACACCATTTCCATCTTTTTCATCCAGCCATTTTGACTGGAACTTGGTTTTTGAGTGTGACATTGAAAGTGTTAGTATGAACAATAAATAGTCATGTGGTTAGCAATCTGTTAGTTAACTGGTATCTGAAAATATAGGAAAAAAAGCATGCAGACTAGCAAAGCAAAAGCATTGCATGTTAGTTTGTTTTGCATGGAAACCAAACTAACATGCCATTGACCATATCTACATTAATTTGCTGGTTTCCAGTGCACAAATAATCAATATTGGAAAAACAGGTAACCAAACCCCTCCAACATTTTCTGATTGGTCAATATTGACCAATCAGAAAATGATGGGGGGTTTTGGTTACCTGTTTTCCAATATTGATTGTTTGCAAGCTGGAAACCAGCAATTAATGCAGATATGGTCAATACTATGCTACAACTGGATAGCCAGGAGCATAATACCAAAAATAATATATGTGTGGTTTAGGGGACCAATATACGGTATGCATTCTTTTTGAATCTGTCACCTAGAGCCACACACAATATCTCATTTGGTCTTTGTGCCCTCAGATTCCTTCACTGGGCCCTCAGTGTACAAAATCACTGACTTACCATTTCAAGCATCCAGGTCCATGGTACATAATGCTGATAACATGACACCATCCATGGTTTGGTGAGTGCACTACTGCAAACAGCTACTGCATGGTAGTCTGGTGAACACAACAGCATTCTGAAAAACTCAAGATGAAAGAAACAAAAGCAGCATTGTTTAACTACACATAAAAGAAGGGAAAATGCAGAACAAAATCCATTACTTGCTTTAAGCTAGCACGGCAACCAGTCAGAGCAAATATAAAGGTTTTGAGTGAGAATTACAGGCTATTTTGGCGTTTTAAAGGTTTTCTGGGGAAATGTAAAGGTTTTAAAGGTTTGCTCTGAAATTAAAGGTTTTTAAAGGTTTTAAAGGTTTCACTAGGAGGCCTGCGTATAGTCCGATCCAGCATTCGCACCATATGCTCCTAGAAAACAATCATTCAAAAACAATGTAGGGGAAAATTTCTTTAAGTCAGAGATTCTTCCTCTTTTTTAACTATAATGAAACAGCATTCCACACAATTTTTACATATCAGTATATCAGTAAGGCAGAGGCATACCTTTGCGTCCAGTGTGGATCAAATTCAGACAGCACAAAATGTGCAGTCTGACCCTTGGTCCACCCTGCTCGCTGTGTTTAAATCACTTGTATACAAATGTTTGGGTCTGTTCTCATACTACCCCAAAGTGCCGCTTGCGTATAATATCACTTTTACGGCCAGGTGGATCGAGATCAGACTGAACGGAACGTACAGTCCGATCTTGCATCCGCAAAATATGCTCCTAGTAAACAATCATTCAAAAACACTGTAGGGGAAAATGCGTTAAATAAATCTTCCTCTTTTTTAACTAAAATGAAACAGCATTCCACACAGTTTTTACGTATCAATAAGGCAGAGGTATACCCTTGCGTCCAGCGTGGATCACGTTCAGACCGCACAAAATGTGCAGTCAGACCCTTGGTCCACCCTGCTCGCTGTGTTCAAAATCAATAGGGTGGAAGCTATTGATGAGATAAACAAACTGTGCAAGTTTCATAAAAATCTGATCACAAATGCAGACACTGTCATGTATACAAGAAATGGAAATTTTCAACTTGAAATGACTACTATTCCTATGTTGTTTGTTGGATTTTTTTCAAAATCAATAGGGTTGAAGCTACTGATAAGATAAACAAACTGTGCAAGTTTCATGGAAATCTGAACACAAATGCAGACTTTATCGCGCAATTACTATCATCAAAGCCAGGGATCGACCCAGCCATCTCCTGTTCTAAAGTCCTGTACGCTACCGACTGAGCTACCGGGGCTCGGCAAGCTTATTTAAAGAACAACTAGCAGGTCCCTATGAAGTTAGAAACCGGACCGAAACGAAACGCAATGAAACGGAACGAAACGTAACGAAACGCAACGCAACGAAACGGACAAAACGAAACAAATCGAAACGAAACAAAATGGGAATGAAACGAAAAGAAACGAAATAGAAATCTAGGAGAGTGATTTTTTTTTAACTTTTTTATTTTTTTTTTTAATCTTTTTGTCTCAATTTATCGTTTTTTCGTTTTTCTGTTGTACTGTTTCTTATTGTTTTATCCCTTGTTTTAGTTGGGCACAATAAGAATATGTTGCTGAATTTTTGCGATTATCTCATGGCTTGAAAATCTGGCCAGAGTAAAGATTAAGTACTTAAAACGATAACCCTCTACCAGGACCTGTGGCTTCGGAAGTTGCACAAAAATGTAACATATTTGGTGCAACTTTAAAGATTTTGCATGTAGGGGAAATTTTATTTTCTTTCTTTTCTCTTCTTCTGTCATTGTGGTATCATAGTATTATCATATGCCGAGCCTCGGTAGCACAGTCGGTAGCATACAGGACTTGAGAACAAGGGTCGCTAGTTCAAATACCCACTAGACAAATTTCTTTTCGATGATTGATGATAGTCATTGTGACAGGATTCATTCTTCTCTCACCGCTGATCACCGATGGT
This sequence comes from Hippopus hippopus, assembly GCA_946811185.2. Classification (NCBI taxonomy): domain Eukaryota; kingdom Metazoa; phylum Mollusca; class Bivalvia; order Cardiida; family Cardiidae; genus Hippopus; species Hippopus hippopus. The sequence continues at coordinate 15,982,782 of OX328097.1, forward strand.
TAGCTATAGAAAGCAGTCAGTAGCTTGGGAAGGATATTATTCGAAGTACTGGTAAAAGGAACTGCAGGAAATACAGATAGGTGCAATGCAGCGATTTTGTTTGGTTTGTACTGGAGTTTAACGCCATTTTAACAGCTTAGGTCATGTCATAGCGGTCAGTGAAGTACCCATGTCTTTTTCACACCAGTGCTGACACAACTTTCTTTCCAAAGCCACTGACTACTTTTCTCACATGCATCAGAGGTGAGAGGCGAAAAATCGCCGGAAAGAAAGTTCTCCGCAACCGGGTATCTAACCCACAACCTCCAGGTCACGAGTCAGATACGCTAACCACTGAGCTACCCGGCCGGGCTCAATGCAGCGATACAACTGAAATAATGTTGAAAAGGGCGCTAAACCTTTAGACATTGAGGGAAAGGGAGAAAATGCTGGTGAACAACATTTTCTCCTTTTCTTAGAACGTTTTCAAAAGTCTTCTCCCTTAGAAGCGGTGAAATTCGGGATTGTGTAGCAAAGGGTTTATTTCTTTCATGTTTAAATAGTTTCGAAGACTAATATTATGTCAGTTCAGCAGTGAATGCCGTGATTGTATAGTGGTTCCTACTTTGCGTTGTGGCCGCGACAACCCTGGTTCGAATCCTGGTCACGGCAGGTCTGCGATCGTCGATGTCTCGGCACAGCTAAACAATTTTTTTGCAGCCCTTTTGGTTGAAGGTGTTTTACACCACTTTCAATACAATTTCAATTCTATGACACATCGGCTGACTTTGTTGTCGTTTTTTATTGGTTTTATCACACAAGTAATTGCCTCTCTTTTCTCGTTGTTGTGCATATTGTTGAAAAATGAAAATTTAATTGAGATAGGAGCCATGCTCCGGCAAAACGGGGTTTAATCCCTCTCCGTAATGCATAATACGAAACAAGTAATCATAATTTTATATAATCATGAATGCATAATTTCCCTCTTTGTATAACAACCGACTGAATCACGAGGTACACTGGTCCTTTGACAAGTAGAATATTGATTAAATAGCAATCATTTTCAACCCAGATCAGCCTGCGTGTATTGCGCTGGCTGACCTTTTTTTTCTGCAATGCAGCGATACAACTGACTGAATAAGGTTGAAAAGGGTGTTCAACACTATACAATCAATCAGTACAATCCATCGCCGGAATATTTCGAATGAAACTCGCCTTCAATACCCTTAAGTATGCATTCAAGATGCTTACAGCTGAACCTTGCGAGTATGGTTTTCTCCCAATTTTTATTTCTTAATTTGAACCATGTTCTATAAAAGGGGGCTTAATGAATCCGTAAAAGGTATCGACCCAGGTCAGCCTGTGCAGTCCCCGCAGGCTGACCTGAGCCGAAACCTTTCGCTATTGGTCAATTTTCTGCATGTCAAAGAGTCAGAGTACTTCATGATACGGTGGGTTGTTATACAAAACAAATTTTATGAATCTATAATTGTGAACTTGCTTGGTATCATGCATCACGGAGATGTTTTAACCCCCCTTTTGCCAGAGCATAGCTCATTTGCATATTTTGTGTTCTATTTTTAGCTTTGATAAGTCATTTTAGTGAACGTCCAGGCATAACCTGTTTGATAAAGATATGACTTCGGGTCTGAAAAGAGAAAACGGTAGGACTACACTTTAGAACCACTTGAATGAGGCGGTTCTATCAAAATCCAAAATCTAAATTTGGGTGAGAAATTATCATTAAACATGGAAGAAAGCATTTTATTGCATAGATGTATTGACTTGATGAGGCTTCACTGTACCAGTTACAAAAGTCCTCACAATGCTCTCATCGTATGGAATCTTTGTGCCTGGCATACACACCAGCACAACATACATAGCTCAAATCGTTCAATGATGACCAAACCTAATTTCGCAAATACATGTATACCCATGGAGAGTAAGCCTACTTTTCATTAGATAAAGTGCGCTTTTAAGTTATGGTGGCATATTTCTGCCACGAGATACGAGATAGCTATCATGATAATTTTAGAAAACTATCGCAATAAATTAAAGTTTCCTGGAAATTTTATCGAGATAGTGAAAAGTTTCCTGAAAAAAAAAACTTAATGTTTTAACACAAAATTTCTCAATCGTGCACGAAGCTGACATTCAAGATAAAATTATCGTGATAGTTCTATCCGTTTCTCGATATGTATAAATAGAAAATTTGTCATTTTGATGAACTCGGTAGTTTTTGACTTCACAAGATTGCAGTAAGTGAAAATTCGAATTATTTACAATTGTAGCTTAATTGGTAAATTTTGACAAGACTCAAAATGAATAGAAGTCTGTAAAATCTTACAGACGACTTTGAAATGCCTTCTACGAACAACTTTAAAACCATTTAGGGAAAACGGAGAATTCAAAAGGTTGTAGACGCAGATGTTCCGAAACCGTATCTAATTATAGATACGGTCAATGTCAGTTATGGGCACGAAAGCAAAAAAAAAAAAAAAAAAAAAAAATCACGATAACTGTTAGAATTATCGCGATATTTTTATCATGAAACTTTTTATTATCTAGATGATGTTTCCAGGAAACTTTGTTTTATCACGATAGTTCTCTCAAATTATCGCAATAGCTATCTCGTATCTCGCGGCAGAAATATGCCACCATATTTAAGGGCATGTATTTCATGGGTATTTTAACAACGTTGGTGTATCAGTATTTTTCGGCGAAGCTGAATGCACTGGCTTTTGACCAACTTCTTGGGACTGATAAAGAATGAATAGATGGTAATTTGCAATTGGTGAAAAAATGTGCACATATCTTCATAAGTGTTTTCGAATAACCCAATGCTACTTCTTATCAAAATGAAAAACAGTGAGGAAAAAGAGGCAATTGCTCGTGAGGTTACTTTTCATTCTTTTATTTCAAATTAAGTCACTAAAGAGTTTCAATATTCATATTCAAGAATCTCTTACGCCGTCTATCTTTATTGAAGATATTTCTTGTTTAAGGTGAATGGATACACACGCAGAGGGAGATAAATCCAGTCTAGAAGAAATCATCCGCAATTTCAAAGATAAGTCAATATCTTATCACCAGTAAATGTACAGTATGCGTAATATAACTGACACAGAAAATTTGCTCAAGATCTGACTGTAAGTTAGCATTAACTTATTTTAAAGTCGTCTTTTGGGGCTACTGTTAGTAACAATTTCTTTCCGTACTTTTAAGAAACCTCTATTTTTGAATAAATTCAACTAGCAGAAAGCAAACTTGAAGGTTGCTGCCCCCGTAATAATGCACAAAACTTTTGATGTACCCAAAAACCTTAATATGAATTGATACACATGCCGTGGAAATAATCTCGTCTGACTTTAGAATTTATTTTTCTGCCAGCGACTAACACTTGGACTGGCAGCACAATAAGAGATTGACCTCTTCTCAATATTTCCAGGGTCCTGCGTAGCTCAGTGGTAAAGTGTAGGACTCGTGACCTGGAGACCCTGGGTTCGAGCTTCACTGGATCCACTGGGTTTTTCGTGGGAGTGTCCTTAGACAAGACAATTAGAGCCCTAGCCTACATGTAGTACTGGTGGAACCCAAGAAATACACGAATTTGTGACCTGTCGTCGTGATATGAAAGAAACATTGTTGAAAGGGCGTAAAAACATCATTCAATCTAGAATCAATCAATCACAATATTTTCCATATTTTTAAAGGTATGGTTTAAATCTAAATGCATTTCAATATCCGTATTGTTTACTTTTGGGCCTTAACGTAACAGGAATATTTCAGCAGAGAAATTCCTAGTATCTAGCATTTACTGATCGAGCATCCAGGCTGCACTGCCGTGGACTCGAGTACATACTCGGTTATATCACTGGACACCACTGGACCCTTTTAGATATAAGATCAAGGAAAAATATCTTCAATGTTGATTAGATAAGCACATTTTTTTTCCGGTTGTCCCAGTCCCCAAGATTTTTTATGTATATCTGTTTCACGCGAAAAGAAGAAGACGTTGAATATAATTAGCCATGGTCAGTGACATAAGGTCTTCGTGGCCTCTATTTGGAGAGAGATATCAAAGTGATTTGAAGACAGACAATGTCTGAAGAAAGAGGATATCTGCATAAATGTACAAAATATAAATAAAGACATTTTAGACTTTAGTGCAAGAATCTGACTTAACGACGTATATCACAAATTTTTCTAACGGACAGATTTTTTAAAAACTTAGCACATACAAAGCTCATCATGTCTCTAGGAGATTACAGTAAAAATGTGGGTAACCGAGCTCGTTTTTGAGAAATTTGCCTTTGAAAAAGGTATGTACAGTACCAAAATTCAGCTTATATTGGATTTAAAGCGTCTTTCTTTAATAGTCAGTTTAACAGCAAAATTACAGGAAAAATATACAAATATACATCATTTTAATGAAGAATCATGTATTTTTACACAAAAATATATAAAAGTCTGGTTTTGAGCATGGTAAATGTACAAATATGCATGTTATATATAGACCATTGAGTTAAAAAGGGAGATAATTTGACCGAATTAAGGGTTAATCTTAAACAAATACATACTTTCTAACGGACAGATTTTTCTTAAAATTTCCACACTTATAGTATTTATAATTCTAAACAATAAGAAAAAATAAAAATGGCATCTATTAGTGCTTATTTCGTCGGAAAACAAGGTTGAAGGTCACTGTGGAACTTATTTTTTCAAGGAAAAAAATAGGATAAAAGCTCAGTAGACATAGTGGGAAAAGGAGAAATTGCTTAATAGGAATGATTTCTCCTTTTCAAACAATTTTTAAAGTGGAAACAGCTATACTTCCACAGCATTAAATTTCCTGCCTTTGTTTCCTTGTTTGTTGTGTAACGCCGTGTCAGCAGCATTTTAATTATTTCACTGTGACAGTTCAAACATCCATTTTTTTCTCTTCACCAATACTACCCGAAGAAAGTGCTATTTGTTTCAGTGCACCAATGGTATTACCATTATGTGCAAAAAATACATAGGTGCACTTTTGATTCAATATCCACGACAAAAATACATGTGCAGTAAGATGCTCGCAAACATTTGTCAAGTACGTCGTTAAAAGATTTTCCCAAACTAATCATTCCAATCGCATTTAAAAATGGTAAATAATAATCCGACCACTGTCGGGCGAATGAGCATTCGATTTCGCACGACATAAAATGGATTATTCTAACCCATCTTATTTGAATCCAAACTGGTTTCATTGCCGGGAGTAGGTATTATCAAATGGTCGAGCCTCAATAGCTCAGTCAGTAGCGTACAGGACTTGAGAACAGATGGTCGCTGATTCGATTCCCTGCTCTGCCAATTTCTTTTCGAGGATTGATGATAGTCATTGCAGCAGGATTCATTCCTCTTTCACCACAGGCCGTTGCCTCGGCGAGGGCTATGTTGGAAGCAACCAGTGGCTTGGAAACAATATTGTGTTGAATACTTGTATAAGAAATTCCAGGAAAGTATGGATAGGCGCACTTGCCTCCGCGATATAACTGAAATAACGTTGAAAACGGCGTTTAACAACGTACAATTAATCAATCAATCAATCATTATCAATTATCAATGCTCTCGACTTTACAATATTTGGACATGATTTTTTAGTCGAAGTATTTGTGAAAACAAAAGGAAAAATATCAACCGTGCAGCGACGTATTAGCGGTATTGATGGCTGCCGGAAACATGAACATTTTATTGGTGATGTCATAACATAGTAAACAATAGAAGGTCATTCAAAAGAACAATAAAACAAAATATCTTCATTACAATTATCAAGATTACAATAGTAGCACGATCACCGTGCGCACAGTCGTCATCAAATTTTAATTCTTACTTTGTTACACTCACTGCGATCAAAAGTAAGGTAATTAAAAAAAGAAATGTAGGTTTTCCTTCTGCTTGATTTTGTACCATCCCGTTTCGTTTCTTTCTATTTCGTTTTGTTCCGTTTTTGTTTTGTTCCATTTCGTTTTGTTTTGTTTCATTGCGTTTCGTTCCGTTTCGTTGCGTTGCGTTTCGTTTTGTTTCGTTGCGTTTCGTGCCAGTTCCGTTTCTTACTTTATAGGGACCCCAACTTGCACAACTTCATAATGTATTGGTTGCATAACCCAGTAAATCATGCTCTTCTACTTATTTCATACCTCGACGAATTCATGTTGATGAAAAGACTCCAGTCTGTGTTGGCTAACCCAGGGAGCGTGTATATATGATCCCTGGCTAACCATGAGCTTGAGAGAAAATAGGCTCTTAACATTATTAGAAAAGGAGAAAATCCGAGTGATCAGTATTTTCTCCTTCACCCACAGTGTTTCCTACCATACCAAAGGCAAATTCTTTTATTAGAAATTTTGCCAAATTCTTTGACCTAGCACAGTTCTAACGATTTCTTGTACGGTAGACCGAACTCTAAAGAAAATAGGTCAGCGTGCCAAATTATTACCTCCCTTTAATAATTATTCCAAATGGTAATGTACTGTTACTGTTAATGTACTTTACTAATTATCGAGTATGCAGTAAGTTTTTTTTGCTAATAATAAAGGATATTACCTCGAAATTTGAAAAAGTTAGTGTTATTTTTTATTAAATTTAATTGTTATCAAACCTATATATTTATTATGCAACAAAAATATAAAGATCCAATGAAAAGATATGGTAACGAATTGTAAATGCATAGTAGCCATATAACACCTAAAAGATATATGTTACCCTAGGTGGAGATCGGACTTCGAAATCGGACCCTATAACTTCATTAGGTGTTCTCTCAAAATTGACATACACCGTTATTATTCAATGTCAAATACCTTTCATCAATACTTACAAGAAAATGGTCCGAAATGACATTTTTCAGAAAATTTATCTTAGATCTAACCTGTAGAAACCTTAATATTAAAATCAAGGGGTACGCCTGCTAATGAATAAAGAATAATAATATAAAAAAACACTAGTTTCTCATTTCATTATTGACAGATTGGCCCAGATTTAAAGATCCGCCGGAGTTCTGCGTGGTTCAGTGGTAAAGTGTAGGATTCGTAACCTGGAGGCTTCGGATTCGAGTCTCACTGAATCCACTGGGTTTTTCGTGGGAGTGTACTAGGGAAAGACACTTCAGAGCCCTAGCCTGGTCCTGATGAAACCCAGGAAAACATGAATATGTAAGCTATCGCCGTGATATGACTGAAATAATGTTGAAAGCGACTTAAAACACCATTCAATCAATCAATTCAATAAAGATTCGTCACTAATACCAAAACAATTGTTAGATTTTGAACTGCTTATGCTGCGTTTACAGTCAGTCACGATGTCCACGATATCCACGATTTAAGAAAAAGATTAGCGAGGAACTCCACGATTTATTGCATTATTTTTTGTATTACTACACTTTCCAGCGCTTTCGGTATGTTTAGTTACGAGTTTTAGCAATTTCTCACGAAACTATAACAATTCTGGTCAAGATCTGCTACGATTTTCATTACGTTCTCTAAAGCTGTCTTACGAATACTACGATCTGCCGCGTATCACTTTTGTTTTACAAAGCCTCTTCAGACCTCTCACGCAATCAAGTTCTGTAAAGTTCTGCCACGGCTTTATAAAAATGTCAACGAAAATTTAAGATTGTCACGTGTTGCGCATGATTTTGGCATAAACAACAGGCATGGGTCATCCACCCTCTCATTCTATTCAGAGATACAAAACAGAAGTAGCCGTGAGAAACCGGTGGCATAACCAGCAGTTAACTAGGCAGCTGGGCCTGCAATTCAACCGGTGGCCGGTCTATCAGCTCAACCAGATGTATTGCGGCAGGTAGAAGAGGCACCAGACTTGAGGACTTAGGCCTTGTTCAGCCATCTCCGGAGGAAGATACTGGTGAACCACACAGGTATTAACCTGACCGGACAAGAATGAGGTCCCTCTCTCTACTTTTGCTGGAAAAACATTACTGAATGATAAATTATTGAAGAAAAACTGCCAAACGTTTTTACAGAACTAGAAATAAGCAGTTCCAATTCTGACAATTTTTTTGGTTGTAGAGGTTAATATTAAGTCTCTCGACTCTATCGTGTAGCTTGATAAGCACGTACACGATACCTTTCTTTGCCGGAAATACACCGTTTTACCGTTCTTAAATCGTAACACTCTACGATGAAAAGTAAAAACACTAGTCACAATTTCCTGTGGGAATATTTCTGAATGGATTTCCGATGGCAAAAATTTTGTTAATTTAATTTCTTACTTGGTCTATCAATTTCGATGGCATTTTTCGGTGCCAGGTTGCTTGCTTATTGCGGCGGCTGTTGTTGCCGTTGCTAATAGATTTTCGTGGGCGCCGCCATGTTTAAGATCATGAGACTGGCAGTATTTTACAGAGGACAAACATAAACTAATTAAACATTTAGACAATTTACTAGTTTTATTTGACAAGTCATTTCAGACCAATTCAGAGCATACGAAATAAATTTTTTGATTGGCTAAATCTGGCCACAGCCCCTCTCAGTAACTTACAAATAATTAAATAGCAACAAGTGAGCCCTGATAACAGAGACCCACAGTGTTACTGTGCAAACAAGCTAAGTTAAAAAATTAAAGTACTTGACAACCAAGATCGATACTGGTGGAGGTACATCCAGCCACATGGCAAAGCCATACCGCCACCAGTAACCTTAAAATCTTTAGGCCAGGCCAGAGTGTCCATCGTCAGGATACACATTGGCATCTGAGTAAAATAAGCTCTGTAAACCATCCTTAATTGTCGTCAAAAATACTTGATTACCCTTATTTGACAAATGTGCACCATCACAAAACATTTCGACTGAAGAATTCTTGATAGCAGGATACCGCAAATACTTTCCTCCTGATTTAAGTACGTAAGAAGCTATCCCGTTATTTACCCTTTTCCTAACCTTTTCAAGTGCATTATGATCAAGTTCACCTCTCCAATGTAGCCTTGGAAGTATTTGCGACCCAACTATTGTTGTTCCATTGAAAATCTTGGCAATGTTATCAATATCACGCTTAACGGATCTCAATAGATTTGCACTTTGACGGTGACCAATATCATTTCCAGCGCAATGTAACACTAGATACCTTGGTTTTTCACTGACTGTCAATAGATGTTTAAGTAACGAAAAAAGCTTTTCCCAAACCAGACCGCTCCTACACTGCCACAGTATTTCAGCATCGTTCCCCAACCCCAGTTGAGAGCCATTCTTTCCACAGCTTCGTGCATAGCAAAAGGCCCGTTTTATGATTGATGAACCAACAATCAAGATCAGCCCACATTTACCTGAAAAAGACTTAATTACTTTGTAAGTAACTGTCAACAGGAAATGTTAGCATAAAGCTAGCGTACGTGTCGGAATTCTAATGTATGACTTGTATGCACTTGACTTCCAACGACCAAATAATTGAATACTTTCATCTTTCAGCCCGTTTTTTGAAGCACTGGTAGCTGTCCCAATGCGGAAAGAATGGTTTTTATATTGGTTACTATTTATGCCTAAAGCAGTCAAAGTTTTCTTAAGAACTGATGTAAACTGGTAACGTGTAACAGGTAAATTGTTTGAGTGACAGAAAAAACTTTGACAATCCTTAGACTTTCTCAATTTCAAATATTCACTAACGTTATGCACTGGAAAGGATTCCGTTCCGATTTGTGGAATATAAAGAACCACCCCTTTTCCCTGTTGATCTGTTTTTGACGACCGTAACGCAATTTTAAAGCAGACAGGCCCTCGATACGAACATCATTAATTAAGAGGGCATGACCATCACAATTTAAGTTTGAAACGACAAGCTCGCCTATTCGAAAGAATCCAAAGAAAGCTAAAGAAAATATAGCTTTGAAGAGCTGTGCTTCGAATGCAGAATAGCATATTGCTGGCAAAGCTCCTACTATTGACCTCAGAATGTCATAAGTGATTTGGGAGTCTGGTGTCGATTCTTTTATGGAGCTTATGGAACCCATTAAGCAATTTGATATTATGAAGTTGTTAGTAGGATCTGTAACATTCTTTATTTTGCAACAGAAGGATATGCCAGATATATAAGACCGTGCTGTACTTGGAGCAAATCCCTTTAGAGACATGAAAGCTATGAATTCAGTTAAGGTGGTTAATGAGGGAGGCCAAATATCTTCATGACCGTTTTCACGTTTGAACCTTGTAAAAACAGTGATAGCGGATTCGTATACTGCTCGAGTATTAGCTGAAATGCCGTTATCTAAGAGCAAACCGATTTCAGACTGGAGATTAACTGGACGAATGTAGCCGGAACTTCCTGTCCTGTTGCACTTGCGTCTGATGCTACATGCTTGAATCGCTCCCACTGACAACGAGAAAGAGAATCGGCCATTTCATTCGAAGAGCCTTGTATATGTACTGCCTTATATTGAATGGAATTCAGCATGCAGAGAATAACAAGTGGTCTGATCAGATGCATAACAAGCTTTGAACGTGAAAACTTCTTGTTAAGGATGCTTACCAAAGCCTGATTATCGACATGCAAAATTATCTTTTTTTGACCTTAAGAAGTCCGTCCACACCGAAAAAGCAAGCAGTATTGGCACCAATTCTAAAACAGTTATATCATCAAAAAAGGTAGTTTTTCTTAAGCATTTTTGGCCATGGAAAATTACCCAGTTTACGCCAAACACAGCAGCACAACCCAAGTCTGGTGAGCCGGCACTATCTGTTTACAAGTTAAGTGTTTCGTTGGTATTCCAATCCAACTCAGGAAAACTACAAAAACCGTTGAAATCCCGTAGAAAGGAAAGCCATAAGAGGACATCAGCCTTTATTGCAACCGTTGTTCTAATAGGGTGAAAAGGCTTCGTTAAACCCGCCATTGCATCATAGAAACGCCTATTGAATGCTCTAGCAACCGGAATAGCTCGAGTACAAAAATTAAGCAGCCCTACAAGTGATTGCAACTCCTTCAATGTTACCTTCTTTTTACTCAATACAGCAGTCAAACTTGACTTTAGTTTGGCAAGCTTGTCCTCTGGAATTTGGATTCTAAAGGAAATAGAGTTTAACTCAAGGCCAAGAAAAACCAAAATTAATGCTGGACCAGCAGTTTTATCTTCGGCTAGGGGAACTCCTAACAAAGCACACACCTGTTCGAAATTGGACATTGTTTGAGGGCATAACGCTGTGTCCTGACCACCCAAAAATATGAAATCATCCAGATAGTGATGTAAGCAACTATCTGGGTACAAATGTTTGACCAACCATTCTAGGAAAGTCGCAAACTTTTCGCACAATGCGCAGGATAATGCACACCCCATTGGAAGCATTTCATCAACGAAATACATTCCCTGAAGTTGAATACCTAGTAGACAAAAGTCATCTGGATGAATTGGCAACAACCTAAAGGCGCTTTTAATGTCCATTTTCCCCATTTGACAGTTTTTCCCAAGCTGGATAATTGAATCAATTACTTCATCCACGGAAGTGTAAATAACAGAACATAAATCCGAATCGATAAAGTCATTGATGCTCGATCCCGCAGGATAAGACAAATGTTGTATTAATTTCCATGTACCATCACGTTTCGGAACCAAGCCAATAAGCGATACAACTAGGTTATCAATTGAACATGTCTTGAAAGGGCCAGCAATTCTACCTAAACCTACTTCTTCCATAATTTTGTCCAATGCTATAACTGGATTTTGCTGAACAGACAAAAGATTTTCGCAAGTGCGTTTTGCCATCGGCCCAGAATAATTCAAACGAAATCCATTTTGAAAACCCTCAGCCAAAATTTTTGCGTCGGCCTTATTCGGATAATCGAACAAAAATTTTTGTAATATTTCACATTTCACTGAAGATGGAGCTATCGTTAGCAGATCATTGTTACTGTAACAACGGTCGTGGCATTCCAGGCTTGGAAGGTTGGCGGAATCCGCCCCCATTCGCTCCACACCTAAAAGAAGCATTTCTTTGGTTACTTACACATTTCGTAAAAGAATGATCCCCATTACATTTTGTGCATTTATGAAAATATTGACAAATAGATTTCTTACATTCCCCTTTATAGTTAAAATCATAACATTTAAAACTTCTCCCAGGCAAATTGTCGACCCGAAGCCTTGGCCTACACATAAACAAAAGCCATAACTCCTGATCGACAATTGCCCATGACATGCTAGGATAATTTGCTTTCTTAATACGAAACTGTTCGTCGTAGACAAGCTACCCATCAACATATTGCTTAGCTCCCATTCTTATGGTATGGAGATACTTTAATAAATCTGGGTGTTGGTCAGAATAGACCTTGCAATAAATGTCGATGAAAACTAAAAAAGCATCCGTCCAAGCTTCTATGCTTATAATTTTCTTGGAGCTCTTAGGAAAAAATGAAATTTTTCCTTGTTGATCAATTGTTAAAATTTGGCCTGAATTATCCTCCGGTACAAGGAGGTTAGATATATTTACGTATTCCCCACTCCATATTTTTTGTTTTAAACCTTGAGGAATTTGATCAGATATGGAACAAGTGTGCTGTGATAATACTTCACCTGATGCTTCGTGGCTGGAACAGGGAACTGGCACGGACTGTTGATTTATCAATGGCGTAGATGACGGACCTGGCAAAGGTTGTTGCCCCTGGGCATTGAATAACGGCAGTAGCTTTTCGGCCACTTTTGATGCCACATCGTCCAGTTGTCCCTCCGACAAATTGACTTTGGGCTCAGGATCCTCGGGCACCCCTTCCGTCACCGCGGGCTGGTGTTGCCTGTTGCTTTTCTTTTTTGGTGCTTTTGGCATTGTGTTACAGCAGACTGACAATCTGGAATAGTAGGCTTGAGAGCTATGTTTCATTTGAATAACACAACCAATTACAAAAAAGAAATTTATATATTTGTCAACATCGGTTACAAGATAAGCAGGCCAAATGAACAAAGGATATTGTGTTTCAAAACCAACATTAAAGATAATCATCTTGCGAAGTTTATATCTTATATTAATTAATAAATTGCACTAGAAGTATCATATTTAGGCAATAAAATTGAATAAACATCTTGGTTGACATATAAAGGTGATAAAGAGCCCATACGTGCTTGTAAACATGAAGTTCAGGGTCACTTCAGGGCGTGGGTTCGATTCCCACGGCCGGCCATCTAAAATCACTAATAGCCCCTCTGATGAAACCCCCAAACCGAGGTCCCGCAAGACGGTGCCACACGCCGAGCACGTTAAAGAACCAGACGCAACCCAGGATGGGCCTCGACCTGTAGCTTGCACCATCCCCCGCAACAAAAATAACAGCCACAGCCGTCAAGGGGCGCAGCCCATATGTGCTATGTTTCTAAGACCTTTGTTTGCACATAAACCAAAGGTATTTGTGTGTGTGGGGGGGAGGGATTGAGTGGATGCGAAGGAGATGGCAGAAACACTGAAGTACTTATGGACAGAGTATGTATGAAAGTTTTTTTTTTTTATTATTTAAGAACAGAATTTGTCAAAACAATGAAATACCCCTAATGCTAAACATAGATACTCTCGGATGTAAAAAAGAATTGAAATTGACAAGGCCTTGCATAAATAGCAATTTAATATTGGAAAAACTACAGCAGACATAATGATAAAGCCGCATACTTCTTTTTAATACTCGTCACACAAATTATTTATTCTTGCCAATTGATGCTAATTGAATTTCATCATCAAGTAAAAAGTTTAAAAAAAAACCTACATATAGATACAAGTCTGGCACCGAGTCAAATTCTCTTGGGCGCACAGAAGCAACAACAACAACAAAGATCGCGCACAAAACACACTAACAAAACTGAATACACACCTGACACAAAGACAAATTATCATAGGCGCACAGTAGCAATAGACAGCAAAAATATCATGACTGAATAAACAAAATATTATCGGTACACAGTAGCAACCAACTTAAAGCAAACAGTAGAAAGTCACAGCACATACACATCGTGACAAAGCCAACACAAATACAAGTTTCCTGGGACGCACAGTAAACAAACTAAAACGAAACACATGAAATGCTAAAAACACGACAAAGCAAAATTGCAATTTCACATTAAGAAACAATAAAAACAAACCGAAACAATTTCGAACTTTTCATGTGTCTTCCTTACTGTGGCAATAAAGTTTATAAAACAAATCAAGACAAAACAAAGATTGGCACAGCACAGTTACACATAACATGAACTTGGCATGGAGTCAATTTATCATGGGCCTACAATAGCGAGTACATAATGACAAGTCAATATCAGTACACAGTAGCAATCAATGGCAATCGTATTGCTTCAAAAGTCAATTGCACAAGCACACAAAACAAAACTGGCACCGAAACAACTTTCTTGGGCGCATAGTAAACAAAATCAATCAAATTCAGCAAAAGTCAATATCACATACACACAAAAAACTGTCACCGAAACAAATTTTCTTGGGCGCACAGTAGACAAAATAAAATAAACAAAACAAACAATTCGTTCAAAAGCAAAATCACATAGATCTACAGATAAAACAAAACTGGCACCGAAACAAATTTTCTTGGGAGCACAGTAAACAAACTGAACAAAAATTCAGAGTCAATCCAATTCACTCAAAAGACAATTTCAAATACACGCAAACAAAACTGGTGCAGAGACAAGTTTACATGGGCGCACGGTAAACAAAGAAAAAAAAAAAAAAAAAAAAAACAGATGAAAAATAGAAACAGAAGACAAACAAGTATGCACTCCACACAAGCACAAAAAAAAAAACCCCGAAGGACAGAGTTAATCTATCACTAACTGTTTACATGGCTACCTACAACACTGGGGCCTTGAATACATGGCTACCTATAACACTGACGAGTATCAAAGGAACATCATCAACTATTTTTACATAACGAAATTCAGTTAGCAATTGGTCAAAACCCGAAATTTTTAACCAGTGGCGACCCCGGGCTTAACTTTCATCCAAAAACAGGGGTCCTACTTGGCTCAGTGGCAACGCGTGGGACTCGCAACCTGGAGGTCCCGGGTTGGAGCCCCACCAGATCCGCTGGGTTTTTCGTGGCAGTGTCCTTGGGCAAGACACTTCAGAACCCCAGCCCAGTACTGGTGGGACCCAGGAATACATGAATACGTGAGCTGTCGCCGTGATATAACTGAAAAATTGTTGAAAGCGGCGTAAAACACCATTCAAACAATCAATCATCCAAAAACGGCTCGAACCTGTGACCCAAGGACCTATGACCTGGGCATGCCGTAAAATAACCACTAGTTGGGGTCGTCGCATATTGTTCATCATATTCCTACCTCAAAACTGAATGGAAACGCAAGACTGCCCCGTTTCAGATATGCGTACACATTGTGTGTAGAAGGGATGGCGAAAGGGGGGGGGAGGGAGAGACATACCTTGTTACTTCGCTACACGTTGCGAAAAGCAGGTTCGAGCCAAGACTGACATAACACCGAGTGCTTTTTAAAAGATCTTGTGTTCACCGTTAACAACAACACGGGGATTAATACTAATCCCTGATCGTAAACATTCCAACTAAAGATAGCAAACAACCCATCGCGAAATACACTCAATTAAAACCGAAACATGTCTATATACGCGAAAATCATTCTACTAAAAATGCAAGCAAACAACCAAAAACATATACAAAGCCTGATATGTTTTTCTTTTGTAACGATGGCAAGGATTTGGTTTACTGAATTGCTTGACACAGCTTGTCCTTCAAAGATCGATAGAAAAAAGACCGAGTAATAGAACTACGAGAAAGGACTTAAATGAACAGCAAGGAAATTTGTGCTGTCCCTAAAAAAGGTTTCAAGCCTGAATGCTTAAAACTTGTTAATTCGAAACTCCCTTGGTACAGGTGCGATTAGATGATGTTACGGAATTGGGCGAGTTGTGACGAGTGGCTTAATTCAAAGGCAAGAAATATGCTGTCGCCACACCTGCAGCGACACAATCAGAACCTAATATATATATTTTTTTATTCTTATTCATTGGGCCTTAAAAACAGCAATCGAATCCTTTGATTTAAATGATTTCTGCGATATTCTTGAGAAGAAAAAAACTCTTTTTTTTTTGTATCATTAGTTTCTTCTAGGTATCAACGAAAGGTATTTGGTCGTATTCCAAAATAGATAATGATGGTGTATGTCAATTTTGACACAACCCCTAAGAAAGTTAGGAAGTCCGACTCCAACTCCGATCTCCACCTCGGGTTACGCATGTCTAATATAAATAGAGGCAAAGCCTAAAGGCGAGCAGCGCTACAAGTTTTGCTACTTTGATAGAAGTAAATCTCCTTATCAAATGCCTACAAATTATACTTAATTTATAGGGGGTAAATCTGGATCTATTTCAGACTTTTATAATCTCACAAAAGTTAAAGAATAATTCGTATCATAAGTAATCAAAGCTGGAAAACCACGAGGAAAAAAGAAAACCAAAGGAATCGAATGTTAAGAATCCCAAGCAAAAAAAAAAGAAGTACCAGCCCTGGGGTATTTCCTTTTTGGGCTAGATAGCCCTTTAAGAAATTTTTGGGTTTCGTCTGATTTGTTTGTATTAGAGTTTAACGCCATGTTAACAGCTTGGGTCACATCATGGCAGTTGGTGCACCTACACATGTATGTGTTTCCTGTCTTTCTCACACCAGTACTGACACAACTTTCTTTCCAAGCTACTGACTACTTTTCTCAAATGCATCAGAGGCGAAAAATCGCTGGAAAGAAAGTTTGCCTCAACCGGGTATCGAACCCACAACTACTAGGTTATGAGACAGTTACAGGAACGGTGACAAACCACTGAGCTACCCAGCCAGGCAGCTTTCATTTCAGAATTATGCAAAGGTTTGTAGGAATGTGAATTGATCAATAATGTGCATCCCTTGTATGGGATCATATTCAAATTAGTATGATGATGTCATATTTGATAGCATAACAGTAAAGCATATCCATTATATGAACACAAAATTTGCATCTTTTTCTCATATTTAACTGTCCAGTTTCTTTTGTAGTATTCATCCTGGTTAACATAACAATAATAATAATAATAATAATAATTCGAAGAACAAAGCTCTAAAAATGCCACTTTAACACAGAAAATCTTTTGGTGGCACTGAGCATTATGGGGTTGTCTGGTAGTCTAGTTGGTACATCATAGAGTAGCCCTGGATATAATGTTGCAGTCCATTTCTAGGGTAGCATTTCCCATGGGTTCTCATTAGAATGTTGACAAGCTTAATATGTGTGTGTTTGCAGGTGTTCTTGAGCAGGGGGTATAAAAAACAGAAACTAGGAGTTGTTTTACCACTTTGTTGCCTTCAAGTACAGCAATGCCCTGTTAGCCAGAGATACCATGTTCAAGTCCCATATCAGCTATTTTTCCCCATTAACCCTATACCACTCAATCCAAAGTTTTAATGACCCTTAGGAATAAGGCTTTTGAAACCATTGCGAGAAAAGAAAAAAATGCTGTT
This sequence comes from Hippopus hippopus, assembly GCA_946811185.2. Lineage (NCBI taxonomy): Eukaryota > Metazoa > Mollusca > Bivalvia > Cardiida > Cardiidae > Hippopus > Hippopus hippopus. Next base: position 16,000,245 of record OX328097.1, read on the forward strand.
TACCTACAATTTCCACTTTTTCAAACAATGTTTTCTGTCCTTTCAAGGACAAAAGCCACTATGTGAACTATATCTAATTTATCATCTGCAAGTACATTGAATTTGGACAGGTCTAAAATATTGCTGTTTGGCAAAGAGTTGATTTATCATTATACCTGTTTGAGGAAATGGATGGACAGACATACAGACTGACCAACGGACCGGTGGAATTATCTGTACTTGAAGCAATGTTACCTTGTTGATATCTTAAGTTATGAATATTTTGCAACCTTTGATTATTAAAACAAACAGTTCATCAAAACATTTTCATCTTTTTACAATCAGGGATAAACAAGATTAGACAAAATCAGAATACAACTTAAAGTTATGTAAGCATTTGTAGGATTTTGGTCAAAATGGCAGCCTTCAAAGAGTTTTGAGATGTCATGGGTGGCTTGGTGCTTAAGGTGTTGAATCAGTAATCATAAGATCCTGGGTTTGATCTTCACCCAGGATAATGTGTTACTTGTATAGGATTATCTGTGGGTAAAGCAAGCCACATCCCAAACATGGACTGCTTGTAAAACCAAGGAAAATATATGAAAAAGTGAGCTGTCAGCCAAATACGACTGTAATGACTTGGAAAGGGGAGTAAAACACCAATTGATCAATCCAAAAAGTCCTAGTATAAAAAAGGATAGGGCCAATAGAGGCTGGTTTACTTGCATTGATCAAGGCAGAAAGTAAATATCAAGAGTTGTCAGAGATTTAAGTTTGAAGATCTCAATCTTTATAAATATTTGTATGGATGGAGTTTATGTTGCTTTCCATAGCGATTCAGCTTACATAATATGTTAAATCCACTTAATATTCCTAAGGGCATGAATTATACACAATTCAGAAAAGTTTACTCTCTTTCAATGTTTCGGCTTTTGCCTTTATCAAGAAATTAAACGTGAAATTGATGCCTTCTACATTTTGTGACTCTTATAATACCACCATTTTTAAATGAAAAAAATTGTTCATTTAAAAATGGTGGTATTATAAGAGTCACAAAATGTGGGTTACATAATTGATTAACATCTTTACTTAATAATGTTTCAACCAGTGCTAGCCTGTGGCTGTGGTGTGCCTTGCTGAAGGATACTCTTGAATGACTAACAGGGCAATCAGGGTTGCAACAGGATTTCAAGATAATAAACCCTGTGCCTTGACCCAGGAGTAAAATACAGTCACCCACAAAAACAAATCTGCAGACAAAATATTTCAGTGGCTTTCAAGTCCTTGCCATTACTTTACCCCATATTTACTCTTAACAATCAAGTCATCAAGCTGGTATGTTTTTTTATGGCTATGCAGCTGATGGTTTTGCTGGGATGAAATAAATTTGTTGAAATCAGATTAAAAAAGGAGTGTAAAAAAAGGCACAACACCAGATTTTGTTTTGAGAAGTCAAAAAATACCTTTACAAAATTGATAAGCAATATCATTCTACTAAAAGAAGCCAAAATACCATTTCTAGAGAAACTACATTAAGGAATATTCCCTTTTTTTTTTTCTTTTAAATGTTTAAACTTTTAACTCGGTGTATAACATGGTACACAAATACATTTCAATATGCCCAGCAGATACCATAGATTGAATGATTAGGAATGATTCAGTCAACGAAGGCATTCTCTAGAGGCAATCATTTTATGGGTAATGAGTTTGAGCCCTGTTGCTGACAATCTTGGTGGAGGTTTTTTTTTTCTCACCTTGGCCGCTGTCATTTCAAGGTGATGAACCTCACCAAATTATTACACTTCTTGAACAAGAATATTTGCTCAAAATCTAGTTCGACACATCTGTAACCGCTACAGAGTGAATGGATTAAAAAGAATTGTTTCGGTCTGTTGAAAGGACAGTTATCTTTTTAAAAATCTTTTGTATATCCTTTTTAGAGAAAATAACACGTGTGGGTACAACAACAGGTTGCACGAAAATTCATGTTCAGTGCAAAGTGAAATCTGGATCGACACTATCAAAATATGAAAAGCACAATTCTGACAGTTTTATCAGATTTAGATTTTACAACAATCATTATTTTGGCATCTAGATCTAATTCAGAACAAAAAAAGTAAAAGAAACCAAATTCTCTCTGTTAAAAGAAATGGAGAAAAATCAATACTGCAAATGGGCCATATTGATTTAAACAGAAAAAATAGAAAAACTCTAAAGCAGATTTGATCTCGATGAGAATAGAAGACGAAGACGGGACGTATTATGGGATCACCCATGGCGTACGGGCGGGCGGCGTCCAGTTCTTTGTCTGGAGCATCTTTGTCATCTCCAGTCCGACTGACTTGAAACTTGGCATTTGTGTTTGTTGCAATAATACGGAGTGCAGTGCGAAAGAACCATAACTCTACCTCGTGCTGTCTTTGAGTTATTTCCCTATGATCGTCATTTTTACAGCATTTTCTGCTTGTCCGGAATATAACTTTGTCATCTCTAGTCTGAACATCTTCAAATTTGGTATGCATGATTGTTAAAAAATTATGGAGTGCAGTGCACAAAAACCACAACTCTTCCTAGCACGAAGTTTGAGTAATTCCCCCTTTGATCTTCATTTTTATAGCATTTCTTGCTTGTCCGGAGAATAACTGTCATCTTAAGTAGGAATGACTTGAAATATGGTATACTTATTTGTTGCAATATTTGGAAGTGCAGTGCGCAAGAATTGTAACTCTACCTCGTGCTGTCTTTGAGTTATTTCCCTTTGGTCGTCATTTTTACAGCATTTAGTGCTTGTCCGGAATATAACTTTGTCATCTCAAGTCAGAACGACTTCAAATTTGGTATGCATGTTTGTTGCAATAATACGGAGTACAGTGCGCAAGAACAATAACTCTACCTAGCGCGCATTTTGAGTAATTCGACTTTGATCTTCATTTTTACAGTATTTCTTGCTTGTCCGGAACGGAACTTTGTCACCTCAAGTCAAATTGACTTGAGACTTGGTAAACATGTTTGTTGCAGTTACGAAAAGTGCAATGCACTGGAGCCGTAACCTTACCTAATGCCCTTTTGGAATTATTCCTTATTCATTTTTTTTACAGCTTTTCATGCTTCTCTACAACATAACTTTATCTTTTCATGTTGGAATGACCTGAAACTTTATATGCATGTTTATTGCAATTATAGTGCGAACTGCAATCACTTACATGATTTCTGCTGCACTACTATTTTCCTCTACCTGCCCTTTACGATTATTATCCCCCCTCGACAACTGGCGGTGGGACGGGCGTATCTTGCGACAATTTTCCGCTCTTGTTTTAAATTCTGTTCAATATAAAAGACACGCTCGTCAATCCGCACTATCTAGACTTAAGAGTTTGCTCCGGCCGAGTTGACCTAAGGACGAGTAAAATACTGGGCGAGTTGTTTCTCTATCTTTACCGAATAAGACTTTAAGAATTGGGAAAAAGTTCAAATGAAACATAAACAAAGTTTTCAAAAGCAAGAGCGCGAAAAAACTTGAAAGCAACAATCGGTTGGCTCAGCTGAATGTTTCATCTACTTTATTAATTCCCGTAATGTTATTTCTGTATTCGGAATTTTTCGTACCTCGGACAGATACGGAAAAGCCCGAGTTCCTTCGTATTTGACCAGATCTCGTGAGGGTCTTGTTTGTAGACTGGAATACTGTTTCAAATCACGTTGTTGTCACGGGTGTAAGAAATTTTAGGACAGAAACGCTCTTCGTGCCAGTCTTTTACGTCACTTCCGTCCTGCATATTTGAATTTGTAAAAATCAACTTCCGGTCCACCACTTTTTCGAAGGCATCAGGTATGTACATTTCTGACACCATCTCTATCAATAAGCTCTCGCTTACGCGAGGCGTCGCTCCGCGACACTTCTTGTGCGCTGCTCGCTATTAAGAGGAATTTGGTAGTTAATGATCAACATAACTTACCCTACCAATTGATTCAATGCGTTAGTGACATGTTAAATGGCAGTTCAAATGGTAGCAAGTATGTATGCATTTTACAACATTAATATATTGCAGCCTTTTCCTTATAGCAGCATGAAGCAAGGCAAAAAAAAAAAAAAAATCTAATAATTATTGTTCTTCTTGTGTAGTGCCAGTAGCTCATAGTTTCGACGATTGTTTTGTAGAAAAGCAGCCAGTGGTTTGGAAAGAATATAATGCAAAGTACTGGCGATAGAGACTCAAGGAAAGCATGGAGAAGTGCATTGACTGTTGCAATAGAACTGGTATAATTTTGAAATTGCAGTTTAACACCATATAACCAGATAGAGAATTAATACCTCTTTCAAGTACCAGTGTATCATCTTTGAACAACAACAATAATGTAAGAATGCAACTAAACACATGATTGTGCTTGTTTTTCGATGTAATATTTCTCTTCCAATGCAACATTGCCTTTTGAAGTTTTGACACAGAGGCCAATTCCATATACTAGTAAATAGGCTTATCGTATTTATGTCAGAATATAGTTACCATAGAAGGTAAATAGTTTCGATAGTTTTTGTAATAGAATTTCTACTGAAATAGTTTTAGATATTAAATTCATATATATTTTGTTTGTTTGTTTGTTTGTTTGTTTGGTTGTTGTTGTTGTTGTTGTTGTTGTTGTTGTTGTTGTTGTTGTTGCGTGTGTGACTTTGTTTTTGGGATGCATCTGATACTACTATGTTGTTAATGAATCATATCATTTTCTGAATCAATTATGGTTGTAAGTTGACTGTAAATATTTCAGAAGGGGTAGACGTCCCAGGAAAGACACAAATAAGTGGGCTGTGACCGTCATGTGACTGAAATATAATGCAGAAAACAGCCTAAGACACAATTAACTTAGTAAAGAACAACTTCTGTTTATGTATATGCTGATTGTTTTCTCATCTTTGAAGCTGGGATGAACTAAAATCTGCAATGGAAACACTCAGGAAACTACTTATAAGCCAAAAGGGAAGTACTACGAGGGTTGTCCCAAAATTCCGTGACAATTTCATTAACAAAAGAAAATGAAACGCTACAGATGCAATTTTCGGATATGTTTTCAATACATATGATTCAAACATTTATATAGAAAATCACACAAAAATCGTCAGAAATAAGAAAATTAAGTGTCTTTGTAAGTAAATGCCACAAAATACTTCATCAAAGGTAATCCCTAGCTGTCCATTGTATGATTTTTATATGTTTTGTTTAAATGTGTCCTCTGAATATCAAATACTTTTAATGTTGTTCATTTCTTTCAAAAATATGTTGCTGTAACTAAACTGCTGTCTTGTTTACAACTGTCTGAATGTGCTTGTGTAAGTCTCTGATATAGTTAGGAACAGTGTAGAAAAATAAGAAAATGCCTGCATTTTCTCCTTTTTCAGAGTTTTTTTTTTTGCCCAAAAGCAGTCTCCCTTGGGGCCAGAGGAATATGAAATTTTATGATGAGTGGTTTTACGACTCCCTTTCCTGAGTAAATTATCTCTTGAAACCTGTCACCAAATAATTAGTCGCCAGCTCGCTGTTTTTTCAGTACTGTCAGTACTTTGATTATACATAAATATGATCTTTATTTTTTATATTTTTTTTTTCACGGTTTTAGAGAAATATCGAAAACCAAGAACTAATTCTTCCGTTACGACCGCAACATTTCCTTACATTTAAATGTTGATATTAGGCCATTGCTTATCGGGTTTAGTTACGATGCATATACATGTATATCATTTAATTTAGCCATACGCTGATTTATTAAGTTCCATCGCACATTCATGTTTTAGCGATATGAAATTTCGATGCACTTATTCCGAAGTTTGGATTGAAAGAGCAGTTTCATGCTTGATTCCAAAGAACGAAAACCAAAGTTACTTCTTTCTGATTTAAAAACACGTCCGTGTATTTCTGAGTAAAAGGTACTGGATTTTTACTTTCACATTTGTTAAGACTTGTTTATATATTTTCGGTCCTAAAATTGGAGTTGAAGCTGAACATTGCCTTTTGAAATACACAGTTTGTGACTCATCAGCGTATACCAGTATTTAAGAAGTGGAATCTACATTTAAACCTTAACCCATTACCACACAGTCCAGAGTTTTAACGACCCTGAGAAAAAAGACTTTTGAAAACATTATGGAAAAAGGAGAAAATGCTGGTAACCAGCATTTTCTCCTTTTTCCATAATGTTTTCTAACCTTTCAGAGAAACCGAGCAACTATCTGAGCCTCATTTGATTTCGAGTCTGCACATACATTCAATTTGGACCAGTCTTAAGTATAACCGTGTGGTAAAGACTTAATTAATAACTTAACCCATAGAGCGCCGAAAAAGCCTAACATACCCTACATTTTTCATTAAAAAATGGACCGAAGAACCAGCATTTTTCAATGTTGCTTTCGTCCATAATGTCTCACAATAGCACAAGGCTTAAATCCAAAATCAGACTGCATATTTAGTGCAGTCTAATCTTGTTTTACAGAGGTCGCAAAGGCGTCATAAGTTGTGAACGCCGTTTTATGGGTTAAAATGCAAAACTGGGTAATATAGCATTATCGAAAATTTGTCACTGCACGGGTCCGCCATCTTAAACTGCGCTATGAAAAAAAAAAACAAAAAAAAAAAAAAACGTACAATTACAAATAAGAGTTAAATTAATTGTTAATTATTGGTCCTAATAACCTGATAAACTGAGAAATTTCCATGTAGAAACCGCCTTCGCGTATATTTACATTACACACACTTTCTAATCCTTTAGTAGATGTAACAGAGATAGCAATTATTAGCACTCTGTTATTTATTCTATTGATGAACACAAACTGAAAGACAATTAAAAAGAAAAAATATTTTACCACACTGTTTATCCGCAGTTTCTCAGTCTCTTTAAGTAAGGAAGTCAAAGGATAACGAATAAAACTTTATTTTTCACATTTCTAGCCTTTTCAAAATACAGGTTCGATCGTCAGAAAAACAAAACATCACTCCACATTCTAAACTAAATATTCCTTTTATACGTTCCGTTCTTTTCATTTCTTTTTAAACAACATATACGAGTACGTTTATCCAAACTTTACACAAAGGAGGGGCAAGGGTTAACTCGGTATTCCTTTGATGTTGCACTCCGGCAGTGTGAGGTTCTGTCCCAGTACCTTCGATCCGAATGGGAGCTCCGATGTTATTTTTTTTTTTTTTAATGTTTCTCCACTCCCCTTCGCCGCAGCCATTCATTATTAGTATCTGGAATGAAATTTATTAAAACCCGCATCTATGGAACGCCTTTACTGCCTCATTACACTGAACTTTATTTCATTAGGTCAGTTCTTCATATATTCATGTGCAGGCTTTATTATCTTATGTCAAATGATGTGTTAGTTAGTTGCATTCTTTTTATAGGTATGACCGAACGCAATACTGTTATGTCAGATAGTAGGTTTGTCAGGTACACTCTTCATATCGTTATGAGAAATGGTTGATATGTTTGGTCATTACATCATACCGTTTTGTGCAAATATCATTATATTATGTTCAATTGTATGATTGTTAGGTGCGTACATCATATCGTTATGCCCAAACGTAATTATGTTATGTCATAACTCTTATCATCATTGTGTTATGTTGAACCATAAGTTTATGTGCATTCTTCTTATCGTTATGTCCAAATGTCATTTTCTTATGTCAAATCATTGATTTGACATGTGCATTCTTTTTATCGTTATTTACAAATGTCATTAAGTTATGTCCAACCATTAGTTTGTTACGTGCATTCTTCTTATCGTTATGTCCAAACGTCATTATATTATGCCAAATCATTAATTTGATATGTGCATTAGTAGTTAGTAAAATGGGCATTCTAAGGCAAAATTTAGAAAAAAATTAAAAAAAAAGTGGAAAAATTTGTCGAAATTCGAAAATTTCAAAAATTTTTGATCCGCGCCTAAAAAAATTATTTAAAATTTTATTCAGCAGTCGACTGAAAGGCTGAAGAGTGCAATGTGTTAGCTGTATTAAATGACTATGAAGAGTTAATATGTGAGATAGAAGAATTATTAGAGAAGAAATTTTATATGGAATTAAAATATAATTTACGTCCACAACCAGTTCATCAACCAATAATTACACACCAGCCTTTATATTCATATCCACAACCAATTGTACATCCTTTTTTGTAAGCAAACACTCTTTGTAATTATCAAAATTTATCTCTTTCTTGATAACCGCTTTTTTAACACCTTTACATCTTTTGTCTTCATTACCATCTAAGGTTTTATAAGCATACATTTTTGCTCCAAAACTAACAACCTCAGTCATAATCTTACCACCTAACTCATCTTTAAACTTTCCAACTACTCCAGCATTACAATTATTTTTTAAGAAATGATCTTTAGGATAATTGCTTGTATCAAACATTTCAAACACATCTTTCTCCATATCCTTATACAAATTTTTATTTTCTATTTCAAGGATAAAACTATCTGTATCAGTATAACACATTCTAACCTTTTCACCATACTTAGCTTTAAGGTAGTTATAATAAGTTTTTTGCATATGCGTTTTACTAATGTCTAAGATGCTTAATCCTGAGTAAATAGGTTTAATATATTTTAAATTAGTGTTTTTCATGTGTACCGCTGTTAGGTTTTCATCGAATATTGTTGTATGGTTATAGTTTGGTTTTGCTACCAATTTCTTATAAAGCTCTTCACTAGAAACCAAGTGTATCGTTACTCTATTTCTCAGGTTTTCCATAGTCTTGCCAAAGACTGAATTATTCATCAACTTAAAAAAATCTTTCTCAAAATTATTTTTAGCTGCTTTTCTTAGTGTAATGTTTGTATCAATATATGATTTAAGCCATGCACTTTCCTCAAACTTAATTCCTCGATGTATTTTAGTAATCTTTAAACCTAAATCAACACATGTTTTTAAGGCTTCTTGATGAATAATATAATTCTTTTTGTTATTTAAGTTTGGAATAAGTTTTTCTACTTTTTCTATCTTTAAACGTTCAGGTGCTAAAGGAAAGTCATTGTGTAAATCATGCAACTCTTTAGGATATTCTAAATCTACTTCTAATATACATGGTATTTTTTTCCAGTTTTCTAATTCTTCATTTTCCATCCATTTAAAACCATGAGTAGGAAGAGGTTGACTCATTGCCCAAGGATAAAGACTGTTTGCATCTATATATAATAAATATTTTGATGGTTTACTAGAATCATATAATTCACCAATATCCTCATTATTTGCTTTTGCATATCTTTTACTACACATGCTAACACCTCCTCTGATACCCTTTTCAACCATTAAAAGCATATCAGGATCAGATAAAAGCTCTAGGTTTACTCTCATTATTTTTAATGCTGCATCCCAAGCTAAACCAGGAGCAGTATAATACCAACTAGGATCTAAGTCATAGTTTTCACGACAAACATCTCTAAAGTTTTCGAAAACATCTGCTAAAAGCAATACATCTATTTTATTGTAAACGTTTTCATATTAAAAGCTTTCCAAACCTTTTGTGCATGAGCATAATCTTCACCCATAATTCCTTCTTTGTTTAAACTTGAGTAAAATGATTCTTTGGGTGGTAATTTCTCTTCTTTAAGTTTATCAAATGAATCTAGGTACTCATAAGGAAAAACTCCTTTTCTCCTAACCAAGGGCAGAAGATTCTTACTGAAATATTTTGATAAAATTTTTAATTTCCTCTAAGTTGCTTGAAAGTTTATCCAAACTAGAACTCATAAACTTAAAGCTATCAAGAAATCTAATTTTATGGTTCATATTTTCTCCAACCCAAATGTCTTTACTAAAACTAATATATTTCTCTTCATTATTTGGAATACAATCAATCTTCCCTTCAGATTTGCCAAGACATTTAATAAAAAGATGAGCGTCATATCCACTAAGATTATGTAGGTATACAGGTGTGAAGTTAGGATTTTTAGCTTTTAGGTTGCATTTATTGTGCGCGGCACCTCTATATTTACCTGTAAAATGACAATGATCTCTTACTCTATAATTAGAATGATTAAATTTTCCACCACAAATCCAACAGCGTGTTTGTTGTGTATGTTTTATTTTTTCCTCTCTCGTAATTTCAATAGGTTTTGGATTTTGGTGATATCGTTGATGAATTTCTTGTATATCAACTTTTAACTGGTTTATAAAAACTTCCTCAGCATTTTCTCCAACATAACTTCTTTTTATAGGAGCACACACAGCATCATCAAAACATTTTATAATATAGAAAAAGCTGCAAGGTATATGCTTTTGACGTTGTATAGTATAACTCTTTTCCGGGTTTGGTTGGCATGTGTGTATTGGTTTTAAAACACTTTCAAAATCAGCGTATACAACAAAGGGAACCTCAAGTTTTCTAGCATGGTTTTCAAAAGCTAGCATGGTACCTGGTTTTGGCATCTCTAAAGTAATAGGTTCATGTTCATTACAGTATTGTTTATGTTTTTCCAAAAGTTCTTTACTACCAAAATGATTCATACATCGTTTACAACATTCTATATTTCCATTATGAGTTTTTGTTATTTGTTTTTTCACTAAACTATTAAATTTTTTTATGAGAGCGTAGTGCATGTTTTCCTCATTTTTAATAAAAAGAAGATCAACATGTTTACTTTTTTCATTTTTTGTAAGCCTAAGAGGATAAATATATTCCTCATACCCATACACGTTTACACTAATTTCAGGATTTTGTTTTTCAAACTTATCGATACCCTTAAACGAAACAGGATACTTTATTCCCTCCATGTTTAAACTACTTTCCTTTGCTTGCAAAGCCTTGTCAATTCTTTCTGGGTGGATTTTTTGAGGGTTTAACGCTCTTAAAACACTCCATTTAAAACATTTATCATCTCTATTTTGCATATTGATAACTGCTTTTTTGCTAGCAATCCAATTTGGCAAAGGTAACCAACCATTAGCTCTTAAAGGAACATAAACAGCTGTATGTAGTTCTAATTGTACTATACTTTCAAATGTCCAACCACTACCTTCTCTTCGAAAATTAGTTAATTTTTCCATAACTTCATCTATCATTCTATTCAACAAATCCTCTATTTCTCCCTCGTTTAAATTTAAATGTTGTGCACTATGAAAGGCAAGTTCGACAGGAGCTCGATCAAGATCTGTCATTAACCTTAATGTACACCTAAGTACAAGTTTTACCTTTGTTCGTAAATTATTTTGAAGAGTATTTATAAGAGGCATCCATGTGTCTGCGAAAAATCTTTGTGGGTTATAATTTTCTCTACCCTCTATAACATGTTGTGTAGCATACCCTCTAAATGCGGATTGAGAAGCTCTAATCTCAAACGGTTGTCTTGGAGGGTAATTTTCTCTAACGTGGTCAACAATTTCATCCAAAACTTGTGGTATTTGTGTTGTCTCCACATTACCAGTTATCCAGTTACCAAAATCAGTTATTCTTCTTTGTATGGATTCCGGAACAACAGCTGAGGCTAGTCGTCTTGCTCCAGAGTAAACATTAGACGCAGCTCGTCTTGCTGCACTCGTAAATCTATTAAATAAATTCATTTATATATATATATAATAAAAAAACTTAAGTTAAATTTTTTTTTTTGTTTCAAAAAAATTTTATTACGACTCCGTCATTGTCATAATAAAATTATTGAATGTTAATCTTATATTTATTATTCCAAGTTCTCTCATTCCAATTCTCAATCGTTTGTGGGCAGCGATCTATAAATTTACCTGCCTTATAAATTGATGGAAAGGTTTTTATTTCGCCAGTTTCAACATCCTCTAAACTAACTTTCTTAGGATTATGCATAATAGTCTTTAATCTATCAAACTTAGAGTCTTTACTTCTTTCTTTTTTAGGTAACTTAGGCGACTCCTCCTCTGGTAACAATCCATGTTCTTTCACCAACTCAACTAACTGCTTTTTATCCCAGTATGAGTAGAAATTTATATTATTTTCTTTAAGAATTGTTTTTAAATCTGTAATCTTTATCATTTTTATATAGGAAAAATATCTACACTACACTCATTTTATTTCCATCAGACTGGAAGTTAATTAACCTATCGCTAATAATAACAGCATATGCCTCTGTGTTTGCAGGTACATTTTCAGTAAAATTTGCTTTGATTTGGATCTCGGTGACTGAGTATTTTAATCTCTCACTCTGTTTGGAAACGTCAAACAAAAACAAAGGATAAAGGGTTTTATAATCTGAGGGAGTAATGTTAGGGTTTGACACCAATTCATCCATGTTATAAAACTTAGATCTAAATAAAGCAGCATCACCATACACTCTACTAAATTGGTTCGCAGTGAATGAAAGATTATAATCAACAGCAGGATATCTAGTAGAATTTAACGTAACATAAATATTTTTAACGTCTCTATGATCAAATATGGCTGGATTTTGTCTTTGATTACCACTTTTACCAGTCTGAAAGCCAACAATAATAAAACGTGGCACCTCAGGTGATGATTTGACAGAAAGTCTCCAAGTAAATGATGTTGACTGAGGAACCGCGATAGAGTCGCACTGCCTCATTCTATATCCAACTGGTATTTTTTCTTTTTTCTCGATAATTTTATAAAGTTCCATCTTCTCTGCATCTGCGGGTAGCACGTGTGGTATAAACCAAGATATTCTTAGTAAATTAATTCTACCATCAACAGGACCAGCAACACCACCAACATCACCAGTTTTAAAGACTGCATCATTATCATCATTTCTTGTTAATGTGAGAGTTTGCTTCATTCCGTACAATATCTTATCATAATCATCACAAAAACCAAATATATGTTTTAATGGAACTCTGAAGCTAAAGGTACCTCTTGGAAGAGGGCTATTAATAATATAATTTCTTCTTACAATAAAACCAGTGTTTCCATCAGCTGCATTAGCTGTTGTATCTTTATACCAACATTGATTTAACCCTTGTGATTTAGAAAAATCATCTGGATATTTTAACAAACCAAGCATTGTAGTAGCCTGGCCAGGATACAATATGGATTCAATCTCCATACCTGAAAGTTGATACTTAATATTTTTAAAAAGATACATCAAAGCGTTGTTTGTTAAAGAAATATTAGTGTTAGCATCTCAATGTTAATCCTAATATCTCCTCCCGAGTTGTTGAGGTTTGTACCGGTGATTGGTTCATACTCATGGTGTTCATACTCATCAATAACATCATCTTTTAAAATTGGTTCGTTGATTTTTAAAATGTCCATTTTATTATTACAATTATAATTTTAAATAAATAAATAAAAATTATAATTGTGTTATTTAAATTTCTAACCAAAGCTGGGGGAAGGACTTATTTTCATCATTAACAAACACACTTTCAAGTTTAATGCTTTTTGCGCTATCTATTTTAGTTTTAGTTTTAGGATAAATTCTATTACCGTATAGAAGTGTTATTTGTGGTATACCCCACTTTTGTAAACGTTCATTCACCTTTTCCTCAATCTCTTTCATCTTGATTACTTTTTCAGGAGATAACTTCACAACAGCTTTTTTATAACCATATTTTGTGTTATTAATTTCTAGGATTTCACAATCTTTTAGGTTTAAAGACGCACCTACTATAGTAATAGAGCTAGTATTGTATTTTTTATAATCTACACGATTAAATATTAAGTTTTGCATTCTCTTTTTTATAAGTAATATAATTTCCTTAACTTATTTTTTCTTCATACTACTTTAATACCTGCTCCACTGTTTAATCTTTTAACTAAGTCTTGAATAGCAATGGCGCTTCCATCTATTAGTGTATTAATGTCTTGCGTTTTGACTCGCCCTGCTTCGTCAGGGATAGGAGTCGTTGTTGGTGTACTATATTTTTGTAAAATTTTCTTTGATTTTGGTGTTAAAGCTCTCGTAACTAATTTTTTTCCTACATCTACAGCTGCACTTTTTCCAACCTCTAAAGCTTTCTTTGCACCTTCCTTAGCTACACTTTTTCCCACATCAAGGGCAGAAGATGCAATTTGTTTAGCTGCGCTACTTGTAAAAAGCCTCGCTAAAAAGTTAGCAACGCTATCAAAGATTCCGGCACCACCGTATGAATACCTTCTTTTAAATCCATGTTTTTTAGTGATGATCATTTTTTATAGTATAGACATTAAATTTTTATAAGCGTTTGAATTTAAAACACCTTGTCTTTTTAATTCATCACAAATGCTCACTATCTCGTTTCTTACACCTGTGTTACCTGCTTTTTTACTTGCAAACAACAGGTCTAGTTTTTCTATTAATGCGTTAGGGTCAGATGGGATAATGATACCCATTCCTTCATACTTTTCATACTTTTCTACACCACCATGCCAAACAGGTCCAAGAATTTTTTTCCATTTATAGCTTCTAGAAGATTTAGGATATGGATTATCCGGATCGTTATTTCGATGAAGAGAGCTGGTTTGTTTCATTAAATGTATATAATCTGCAAGATCCGAATCTGTATATATTTTTTTTGGTTCGTTAGCAACAATTAACTCCCATAAACCAGGTGTTCCTATATACGTATCTGTACCAAGAACAATATCATCCTCCTCAATTATGACCATTTTGCGACCAATATAAAATTTACCACCTTCATCACGTAATCCATATGTTCTATCAACATCATCTTTACCAAGAAATTTTGTTAGATACTCCTTTGCACGTGGCCCAATGAAAAATGTACCTTGATATTCATCCAATTTACTTTCCTCAATAGTTGGTTTTTCTTCAGAGGGATAAGCTTCTATTGTTGGAAAAGCTGGTAGATTAATAGCTTGTGGTAACTTTTCGATAGCTTCTTTAATAGGTCTAAGCCCCTCTGTAATCTCCTTTGCTGTAGCTTTTTGCGTTTCCGTTATAGGTTTAAAAAACTTTGAAAGATCGGTTTGTAATTCTTGTTTACCTGTTCTCTCTGCTAGTAGATTATCCCGAATCTTCTTTCTCGTTTCAAGATACTCTTTTACAATTAAGTCCCTTTTTGCAGGATCAGCGATTTTTAAAAAAGACATTTTTTTAATTACTAAAATAATTTTTTAACATACCTTTGTCGAGACAAAGGCGAGACAGTTTTTATCATAGTTTTTATCATACCTTTGTCGAGACAAAGGCGAGACAGTTTTTAACATAGTTTTTTAACACGTTTTAATATATAAGAGCATTATATATTCTCCTATATATTAGATGTCTGAGGTATCACCTATTTCACAAATACACTTACACCTAATTTCAGGCATATTAATTCGCGGATGAATTATTCTTCTCAACCAACCTCAGAAAGGACTCGCGCGCTTCTTGCCTCCCCTTTTCGATCAAGCTTTCTTCGTTTTCGGTAGATATCTTTTTCTTAATCTTGGTACGTATCTCATCCTTCATGCTTTTGTATTTCTCTAATTCTTCCATGATTAGTTTGAATTCATCATCAGAGATATAATTGTCAGTTAAAGCTTTCGATATATGTGAAGCAATTGTATCTAACTTAGCATCAGCTATCATTTTAATCTTTTGATGTTTTTCTGCCTTGGTTCTCGAATTTCTTACTACATATTTACCTACTATTGAAAGAAGCCCGGTTGCCGCAGCTGTTGCTTCTAATGCTATGACTGCTGGAATAGCTACAACAGTAGATAGTAAACCGATTCCACCTACTCCTGAAGCCATGGTTACCGTGATCAAAACCGTGTCAACATTGTCAACGATTCTCGCGGCTCTAAAATATTTTTTAGCCAAAGCATCTCTTTTTTGAATTTCATTTTCGAGGAACTTTTGTACTTCAGATATTTTTTGTAAACGGTAGGAATGACCTTTGTCATCTAGTGTCATCATTTCAATAGATGGGGCGCTTGCAGTATTTCTTTCTCGAGGTAACGGAGGATATTTTTTTTAGAGGGATGTTCTTGATCTGTATCTGCCATTTTTTATTAAAATGATAATTTTTTATCTCAAGATTGTAAATATTTTAGATAGCAGAATAACTCACCCTCAGGTATTTCAATTGGTTTTTGTGAGAAATTATAAATGTAGACTAAGATATCATTAGCCTCATTATCAAGATGTGCCCCATTAAGAATGGTTAAACTATCTTTTCATTTATTACTAACAGATATCACTACAACTCCTCGTGTAGTTATATAACCAAATCCTAGCGAAACTCTCATGCCATCACGAGGAGGAATCTTGGTAGTTACTTGTGAGTATATTTTCCATTTTAAAGGATCATGCTTTAAGGGAGGATATCTTACTCCTTGTAAATGAGGTTTCCAAAATATAGTTTTATGTTGAGTAGTAATATTAGGTTTTATACCAAATTTGTGCATATCCATTTTTATTTTGTTGTAAATAATATTTATAGAATTACAATATAGCTCCTAAAATAGGTATATTAGCAAATGGACTATTAGGTCCAAGTAAAAGTCCTCTTCCATCATACATTTTTCCTCCTTGCTTTAAATACAAACCATCACCAACAAACTCTAACTCTGTCTTCGCCAGAGAAGATCCTTTACCTTTGTATGGCTTTAAATATAATCCACATCCATCAGTTTCAACTTGACAAACACATCCTCCTTTTTTAAGATAAAGACCTGATCCCATTGCTTTTTGTACACCTGTTGAGGCTAATCCAGAAAGAGCACCAACACCTAAAGCTGGTAAAACAGTTTTTGCAAGCATCGGCAAAGCTCTAGCAGCTAATCCAGCCAACATTCCGAGAAAACCTCCCTCTATTTTCGTGTTATGTTTAAGCTGTTTTGCAGACATTCTAATAGTTATACCCTTACCATCCTCATAGGCTTTAGCTATTTTTCTTGCTTGTGAATCGGTAATTGCTAAAACATCATTACCACGTAAATCTTCATGACCTAAACGAATACTTGTTGCTGAGCAACCAGCTTTAACAGCATGTTGAAGCTTTTGCTTTTGTCCTTCCGATATATTTACTTTAACATTAGTGTAACTCGTCATTTTATATATAACTATTTTTTTATTTATCTCGCTTCTCTAATATGAAACCTAATTGTTAAATTTTCGCCTCTAAGATTTAGTAAATTACCATTTTGATCCGTAATATTTACCTCTAGGTTATGTATTTCATCTAATGTTATTGGTAAGTATACTAAATTAACTGGTGACTCAATTATCTTATATCCAGGTGCAACATCTGGGAAAAAAGAGTAAATAGTGTTTTTTGTTGAACCATTAACATAACTTCCTGAAATAATATCTATGTTAACAAGCAAACTATTTAATCTAAGAATGTTCACTACATTCTCTGACTCGTAAAATCCTTGTGTATATTTAGCGTGAGTAAATCCTAATACTTTGGCAATGGAGTTTGGTTGATTAAAATCTACTTGATAACCATCTTCTAAGGTAATAACAGACTTTAGGGTATTGGTGTTTGCAGAAATGTTAATAGGATACCCTTCATTAACTCTATCATAATGACCCTTTTTTCTCATTTCCTGGTGAATGGTGTCATTAATGTCAACAAGGTCATAACTTCCTTCAGGTATTTTTAATTTAATCCATGAGGTACCATTGTCTGGAGAATAAACGAATATGTTGTTTGTTTCATCAATGTTTGGAAAAGAGTAGTAAGTTTCAAGGTTTACTAAAGCTATTTCATATACTTTATCCTTTTCCAGCTGAATTGGAGGATTAAACCTTGTTCTAAAACGTGTTTTGTTGTCGCTTACTATAATTTGAAATGATGTCTTGTGGTTTGTATTTTTTACAATTTGTTCTAAAAGATCTTCCAATTTTTAAAAAAGCGAAAATATTTTTTATACTGACTTAGGTATGTGTGTACCAAAATCTGCATCATAACACGGGAAAAAAATTGGAATGATATTTTCTAACATATCGTAAATATTTTTTAATTTTTTTTTTATTTTTACCTAATTTTGAACAAGCCGTTGCTATTTTAAGAAGCACTTTTTTCAAACTTTCAATATTCCTAATATCATCATCATTATCTCTACATTCATTACCCAAACTATATCCAATCTCACACATTAAATTAAATAACTCTTGTCTGTGACTTAATAACAACCGAAGAAAAAGTCTAGATTCATGAGAATTTATAATATCTTCTGAGTTTTTTGTTTGATATTCTTTTATTATATTATCAATTACATTCATAGCTTTATTTAGACCATCTATTAAATTAATTACATCCATTTTTATAATATATATATAATTTTTGTTAAGTTATTTTTTATTTTTTTATACCGACTTAGGTATGTAAAAATTGTCAAGACCGTTTCTGTACTTCCCATCATGTTTTTTACTCGTTAGATCAATGATAGCAAAACCATGTGGTCTTTCCCATGCCTTTTGACAAAATTTTCTAAACTCGTCCTTAGGCATATCTTCACCTACATGATCGTTATAAATATGATTAATGTTTTTTAGGTCTTGTGGGAAAAGGCAAATGAAATTAGCGTTTTCTCTAATAGTTTGTCTCGGTAGTCTAAAATAATTCTGTGAGAGGTAAAAGCAGTCAACATTACTATGCCTTCCTCGAATATAGTAACACTCACATTTATTTTGCCTTTCTAAAAGTAAATCATCAAAAATCATTAAATTTTTATTTTCTGAGTTTAACTCTCTCGGATCAGGTACATCACTCGCATTTTCAAAGAAGTTGCAATTTATATCCGATTTGTTTTTAATCGTTTTAATCCATTCTTCAACTAAAGCTGTTGGTACAATGTTTAGTTCTTGTATCTCATCACGCATGTTAAACAACCTTAAGATACATTCTTTTGGTAGTTTTTCTTCAAAAGCCTTTTTTAGTATTCGGTATTCCGGTTGAAAAAGACTTTTTCCGAAAACACTCAAATCATTGTAATCAAGCCAACCTGGTCTAAGTAAAAGGTTTAACAATAAAGTAGTTTTGCCACATCCTGATTTGCCTATAATTAAACCTCTAATACCTTTTGGTAAAAGGGAGTGATTAAATCTCTTTGATACTACTTCATTCCATGATAAGTTTATAATATCCATTTTATATAACTTTTTTAATTTTTATATATAAAATGTATTGTGTTAAATGTAAAAAACATACTGATACAAACAATATAGAATATACTGTTTCTAAAAATGGAAGAAATATGATGCGGGGGAAATGTGTGGTTTGTGGAATAACTAAAACGCAATTTATAAAAGGAGGAAAAAAAAACAAAAAAACTGGCAGTAGCATCTTAAACAAATTTATAAATAATTTACCTGTTGAAATGCATCTACCAGGACACAATTTTACAGGACCAGGTACCAAGCTAGATGAAAGGTTAAATCCTGATTTAACCCCAAAGGAATGGAGTAAACCTATAAATAGAGTAGATCAAGCTGCTTATCATCATGATGTTTGCTATCTTAAGCATGATGACACTGCCACAAGAAACGCAGTGTGTGATAAAGATATGTTAACAGAGTTAGAAGGTATTTACAATCCTAGTATTAGAGAAAAAATGGAAAAGGGTTTGGTAAGTAAACTCATTGGAACGAAGATGAAATTTGGAATGGGAGTTAAAAAAAAAATTTCGACACGATAAAAATTTTAGCGGAAGAATTACATAAACCCGTAAAAAGAAAATTTAAGAAAAGGAGAGTTAGAGTAAACGGTATAGATAGGATATGGGCTGTGGATTTAGTAGACATGCAAGCATTTTCTAAGTTTAATCGTGGTGTTAAATACCTTCTCGCTGTCATTGACATCTTTTCTAAATACGGATGGTTAGTGCCATTAAAAGACAAAACAGGGAAATCTGTTGCTATAGCATTAAAAAGTATTTTTAAGGACAGATTCCCCGAAAAAATGTGGGTGGATAAGGGTAAAGAGTTTTATAACAAAGATGTTAAAGATTTGGTTGAATTGTATTCTACTGAAAATGAGGAAAAATCTAGTGTGGTTGAGAGATGGATTAGAACAATGAAAGAAAAAATGTGGAAGTATTTTTCCACTAACTCCACAAACGTTTACATCAATGTGCTACCGGATCTCGTTAAAAAATATAATAACACGAGGCATTCATCTATTAAGATGACTCCGGTAGACGCTAGTAAAAAAGAAAATGAAACGAGAGTTTGGAGAAATCTTTACCCCGATCATCTCGAAATAAAAGATATAAATCCTAAGTTTTCCGTTGGAGACAAAGTAAGGATAAGTAAAAAGAAAATGACTTTTGAGAAAGGTTATACAACAAGATGGACTGAGGAGGTTTTTACAGTTTCTGAAGTAAAACTTACATCACCTATAACGTATAAAATTAAGGATCTTAATGGAGAAGAAATACAAGGTACCTTTTATGAACCTGAACTGCAGAAAACCAGTCAAGAGCTGTATAGAATAGAAAAGGTTATTAAAAAAGGAAAAAAGAAATCTCTTGTAAAGTGGAAAGGTTATCCTAATGAATTTAATTCATGGGTTGACAATAAAGACATTAGAAATATTTAACTATAAAAAATGTCAAATATTTCGATTGAAAACGTAATTTTACCAAATAAACCGTTGAACAATTTCGAATTGGAAGATGCAGCTAAAAGATTAAAGATTCCTTATTTTAGAGGAGTTTTTTTACTAGATACATTACCGAGAAAACCGAGTAAAAAAGAATGTGGTATAGTAAACTTTGATAAAAGTGGTGGACCTGGTACACACTGGGTTGCTTGGTATAAAAACGGTAAAACTAAAATTTATTTCGACAGTTATGGCATACAACCACCTGTTGAAATTCGAGAGTATTTAAAAAGTCCATACAGTACAATACTGATCAATTACAACAAGCTGGGCAAGAATTTTGTGGTCATTTATGTTTGTACATTCTAAAAGAGTTAGGCTCGGAGAATAAATTCCAAAATGTTTTAAATAAACTTTTTTAGTAATATTATAAAAAATGCCTGTTAACAAATTTGGAAGAATGGAAGATGATAAAACAAGCGATGATGGTGTGTCACTCGCTTACATAAATAATAATTTTTTACGTAAAGATGGAACAACTGTTGTTACTGGTTCTATAAACATGAATGGTAATACATTAACATGGGTTAGTAATCCGGCAAATCCTCATGACGTGGCAACTAAGGAATATGTTGACACCAGCTCGGGGTTGTTAAATGAAAACGGTGGATACCAGGTTAAAGGGGGGTATCTAAACATGGGTTTTAAGCCGATAAAAAACGTTAAGGACCCAACAGAATCGCATGAAGCTGCTACTAAAAATTATGTGGATAGGAGTGGTAAAGCAATAGTTGAGGAACAAGACGGCACTTTTTCCGCTGTTGCAAATATAGATATGAAAAGGTATAGTTTAACAAATCTTAAAGACCCCGAATATCCACAAGACGCTGCAACTAAAACATACGTAGATGGTGCTAGACGAGCCTTTGTTTACACATTTGGAGGGTATCTAGCAGTTGCAGACATTTCTATGGGTGGGCGAAGAATTACCAACGTCGGAACGCCTTTAGAACATAATCAAGCTGCAAATAAGTTTTACGTAGATACCATCGCTGAGGCGGCTGTCGCGGGTGAAAAAGCTTTGACAAAAAAACAAGATGGGTCTTTTTTAGTGGCTGGCGAAATAGATATGGATGATTACTCGATTACTGGATTACCAAATCCTGTATCCCGTGACTCCGCTGTCAATAAAAATTATGTTGATAGCGGTGGAGCTATTATAAAAAATCCGGATGGAAGTTTCACGGTGGTGTCTAACGTAAATCTCCAAGGTTTTTCTTTTAAAAACGCGGCAACCCCGGTAGAAGAGAGAGATTTAGCAACAAAATCCTACGTGGATAAAAAAGTCTCCCTCCCTATTATAACCGTGTGGGCTGAAGAAAATGGGCCAATAGGAGATGGCAATTATGAGTTTTCATTTGGTAATGGTAATTCAGGCAATGACCATGGTTTGGGTGGTTATTGTATGAGTGCTCCAGGTAGAATTATAAAAGGTAGTTTAACGGTTGTTAAAGATGACCCTAATATACCAGAAAAGGTAAAAGTTAATATTGTGGTAAACGGAATAGAGCGGGTTGATTACTCTATTATTAAAAAGAAAGATGAGACTTGTAGCTGTGTAGTTTTTCCTAAACCACTCGAAATTAAACAATGTGACATCATAAACTTTATTTCAAGATCAGACAACCCTACTGCGCGTCACTCTTACATATCTATTTTGATAGAGTTAGACTTGTAAAGCGAAAAATATAACTTTGTTTATAATAAGTTATATTTTTATGATTGACCTTACAAATTTAGTAAAATGGTTGTTGTGCTACTGCTTGCTGACCTGCCGAAGGATGTATAATTCCTAAATTTGGAAGTAAGGGGGGTTGTTGTTCTATTGGTTGTACTATAGGTTGTACAATTGGTTGTGGATATGAATATAAAGGCTGGTGTGTAATTATTGGTTGATGAACTGGTTGTGGACGTAAATTATATTTTAATTCCATATAAAATTTCTTCTCTAATAATTCTTCTATCTCACATATTAACTCTTCATAGTCATTTAATACTTCCACGTTATATAAAGGAATAGATTCTCCATTTGTGTTTCCATTCATTGTGAATTCTTACATTGTTTTTCTTAAACTTTTTTTAAAATTTCAAAATTTTTTTTAAGAAATTTTTTTTAGAAAATTTTTAAAAAAATTTTTTTTAGAAATTTTTTTTTAAAAATTTTTTTAGAAAATTTTTTTTAGAAAATTTTTTTTAGAAAATTCTTTCACCCAGACTGAGCGAACTCGCTTCGAGCGTCTAAACAGCTAACACATTGCACTCTTCAGCCTTTCAGTCGACTGCTGAATAAAATTTTAAATAATTTTTTTAGGCGCGGATCAAAAATTTTTGAAATTTTCGAATTTCAACAAATTTTTCCACTTTTTTTTTTATTTTTTTCTTAATTTTGTCTTAGAATGCCCATTTTACTAACTACTTGCATTCTTCTTATCGTTATGTCCATACGTCATTTTGTTATGTCCAACCATTAGTTTGTTATGTGTATTCTCTTTATTGTTATATCGAAACGTCATTATATTTTGCCAAATTGTAAGTTTGATTAGTCATTCTGCACGTTATGTTCAAACGTCATTCTGTTATGTCAAATCATTAGTTTATTAGGTGCATTATCTTTATGTCCAAACGTCATCATGTTGTCTGCAACAAAAAGTTTGTTAGTTGCATTATTCACCGTTGTTATGGACAAATGTCATCATATAGTCTCAAACAGACAGTTTGTTATGTGCATTTTTCTCATTGTTATGTGCAAATAACCTTATGCAATGTCAAATACTTAATTTGTTAAGTGCATTATTCTCATTGTTATGGGCAAATGTCATTATTTTGTCTCAAACGGTAAGTTTATTTGGTTCCTTATTCACATCGTTATGTACAAACGCAATTGTGTTGTGTCAAATAGTAAGTCTGTTAAGCGCATTCTTATATTGTTATGGGTGAATGTCATTGTGTTGTCTCAAACTGTAAATTTGTTAGGTACCTTTTTCACATCGTTTTGTTCAAATGCCATGGTTCTGTGTACGATAGTTCGTTTGTTAGGTGCAGTCTTTATGTTTCGTAGGAACAAATGTCATTAAGTTATCTTAAACGATCAAGTTGTTGAGAGCACTTTCTATTCCATTATGTGTAAATGCCTTTATGGTGTGTCTTGAACGGTAAGTTTGTTAGGTGCATTGTTGTGCTGTATTGCGCAAACGTCATTTTGTTTTGTCAATGAGTAGAATTGTTGGGCGCATTCCTTATGTTGTTATTCTTAGACTTAATTTTGTGCAGTCATATGGCAAGCCTTAAGAAATGCACTTTTTATACTATTATGTGAAAAGGCCATTATT
The DNA here is from genome assembly GCA_946811185.2 of Hippopus hippopus. Lineage (NCBI taxonomy): Eukaryota > Metazoa > Mollusca > Bivalvia > Cardiida > Cardiidae > Hippopus > Hippopus hippopus. Next base: position 16,024,069 of record OX328097.1, read on the forward strand.
GTTTACCAAAAAAGTAATTTTATGAGGTGCGTTCTATTTATCGCTGTGTGTCTATGTCATATTTTTAATTCAAATGGTTGTTTGTTACGTACATTCTTCATATCATTGTGTGAAGACACCTTAATCACATGTCAAATGGAAACTTTGTTAGGTGCGTTCTTTTTATCGTTTAGCGCAAAAGACTCAAGTGTCAAGGCAAAAAATCTGTTTGTAAGGTGCTTTCGTATCATCGTCGTGTAAAACGTCATACGTGTATGTCAACCTGTAAGTTTGTTTTGTGCATTATTTTAATCATTATTTAAAAATAATTCGTTTGTGTGTGCATTCAAAATAGCGTGATGTCGATCTTTCTATTGTTAGGTACAGACGTCATTATGTTGGGTGCAATCATCGTTATGTTGCGGAAAAGCGGCACACTTGCATCAATTGTCGTAAATCTGAGAAAAAAAAAAAAAAAAAAAAAATGGCAGCCGAGCGTCATGCGAGATCTATGTCTATGAGGGATATCCTAGAAACCTTGGGTCTTTCTTCCCTGGAAGAAAGATTCAGAAGGGAGAAAGTCGACATCACAACGTTAAAGTCATTGACAGACTCAGACCTAATTAGATTGGGGATTGAAACTATCGGCGACAGAGTTCGTCTGCGAGAAATCGCAAGTTCAAGCAGAGAATATAGGGTCCAAGATCAACGCGAAGGTAGGCAAATTCATTCTCACTTTAAAAATATCATGAACGATGCAGGTACATAGGAAGCAATTTCAGTTTGGTGGCTTATTCTTTGGTAGGTAGATTTGAATCCGGGTCCCTTCGCCCTAATTAATTTTCGTCCAAATTCACTTTGCCCCGAGTCCATTCGCCCTATTTCTAATTGTTACTATAAGATATCTATCGAATATTTGTACCATTTTTAAAATGCCATTCTGCCAAGAAGGAAAGCTTTATCTGTTTATTGTGGTCGGGTAGGTAGATCTAGGGTGAATATTCTGGGTTGTTGGTTGGGGGAGGGGGGGTAGGTTGGAGTCTGGTTTGTCACACAGGGACTCCATCTAGTATTTTTTTTTTTTTTGTATCTTATACATAAATATAAACAAGGGGTCGAACATGACCGCAGTACAGATATTACCAGGTACGAGTTGAGGCTCAATTACAAAGTCAATTTCGATTCAATTTTGTCATGCAATATACCAAATCACAGCTTAATGAATACGCCAGGCCCCACCGATGATTCTACAGATGATGACCATAATCAATCCGTTTAGTAGGCGTTACCGAACACAAACCGAGATATCAAGCGATTTAGGGTCAATTTAGCAAGTTGGAGAAAACCGTGAAACTGGGACACTCCTCGCTTTTCACGACTAGATGCAATCTCGCAGCCAATGACAGCCGATTTTCCTGACACGCCCCGATTAATCCTTTCCCAAACAATACCTGGTTTTGACGACCCTAACAGAGAAAGCTTTAAAAACATTGAGAGATAAGAAGAAAATGCTGATAACCAGCATTTTCTCCCTTTCCCTCAATATTTTCTACCCTATCAAATAAAATTTAATGCTTCAAGTTGGATTATTTTGTAGTCTGCAACCCCTTTCAATTTCGACCAGTCTAAAATTTTGTCGTCTGGTAAAGGATTAAATACATATATTTATAAACAACTAAGAGTTGATTCTATCTTTCGATGTTCATCAACAAGGGAACAAAACCAATTATTTACCACCTTATCGCAGCGAATTTCCGATGATTGCCATACTTGGCCGAAACAACGCTTTTGTGATCGGTCATTGTCCGTCGTCCGTCTGTCCACAATTTCTTTTTTTTTTTAAATCTTCTCCTCCTAAACCAGTGGCCAATCATGATGAAACTTAGCAGGACTGTTCCTTTGGTGAAGGCCTTTGAAAATTGTCGAAAGAATTTAATTCCGTCAAAAACTCTGGTTGCCACGGCAACAAAAAAGGGGAAAATAGAAAAAACTTAAAAAATCTTCTTGTCAAAAACCAGGAGGCCTAGAGTCTTGAATTTTAGTATAAAGCAACTCCTAGTGGTCCTTTATCAAAGTTGTTAAAAGAATGCCGCTGAGGTCACATTTGGGCTTCGCCTGGGCACACCCCATTTTAAATAGAAACAAAGAAGGAAACCTTGAATACTGCTCTACATCTCACAATTTTTGGTCAATCTTTGTCAAACTTGCTGAAAATGTTTGTACATTCATGAGGAAGATCCCTATCAAATATGGTGACATTCCATTTGAAATCGAGGGAAAAGGGGCCTTAGTGACAATTTCCTTGTTACAGCTCTATAGGTCACAATTTGGCTCAATCTTTGTCAAACTTGCTGAAAATATTTGTCTGGTCATGAAGATGATCCACATGGAATATGGTGAGGTTTCATCAGAAGTAGAGGGAAAAGAAGCCTTAGTGACAATTTTCCTGTAACAGCTCTACAGGTCACAATTTTGGGTCAATCTTTGTTAAACATGCTAAAAATAATTGTATTTGCATAGGGATCACCCTTATTGAATATGGTGACATTCCATCAAAAATCAAGGTTTATGAGCCTTAGTGACAATTTCCTTGTTACCGCTGTATAGGTCACTATTTTGGCTCAATCTTTGTCAAACTTGCTGAAAATGTTTGTATGGTCATGAGGATGATCCCTATTGAATAGGCTGACACTTCATTACAAATCAAGGGAAAAGGGGCCTTAGTGACTATTTCAGTGTTACTGCTCTACAGGCCACAATCTTTGCCAAACTTGCTGAAATGTATTAGAATATTGATGATCGCTATGAAAATTGAACATTCTATCACAAATCAAGTGAAAAGGGGCCTTAGTGTAACCTCTCTTGAAGTCACAATTTTTGCTCAATCTCTGCCAAATTTATCCAGAATTTTTGTATGGTTGTAAGGATGATCTCTATTGAAATACGAGAATGCATTGTATCTTTTTAGCTCACCTGAGCACAACATGCTCAAACGGAGCTTTTAGGATTACCCTGTGTCCGTCGTCCATCGTGCGTCGTCAACAATTCTTCAAACATCTTCTCCTCCTAAACCGCTGGGCCAATTTGAACCAAACTTTGCAGGAATGTTCCTTGGGTGACCCTTCTCAAGAAATGTTCATGAAATTTTGATTGGTCGAAAAATGTGGGTGTGACAGGGCGGGGCTTTTTTTCACTTTGAATTCTTTAAACTTCTCCTGCCAAACCACTGGGCCATTTTGAACCAAACTTTGCTGGTATAGTCCTTGGGTGATCCTTCTCAAGAACTGTCCGTGAAATTTTGATTGGTCGAAAAATGTGGGCCCGGCAGGGTGGGGCTTTTTTTCCACTTTGAATTCTTTAAACTTCTTCTCCTCCCAATCCACTGAGCCAATTTGAATCAAACTTGGCAGGAATGTTCCTTGGGTGACCCTTCTCAAAAATTGATCATGAACTTTTGATTGGTCGAAAAATATGGGCATGGCAGGGCAGGGCTTATTTCACTTTGAATCTTTTAAACGTCTTCTTCTCCGGAACCACTGGACCAGATTTAACCTGACTTTGCTCGTATGTTCCTTAGGTGACCCTGTTTAAAATTTGTTTGTGAAATTTTGATTTGTCAAAAAATGTGGGCGTGGAAGGGCAGGGCTTATTTTCAGTTTGAATTTTTTTAAACGTCTTCTCCCAACAAACCATTTGGCCAATTTGAATCAAACTTTACTGGAATGATCCTTGGGTATTTCTTTTCAAAAACAGATCATGAAATTTTGATTGGTTGAAAAATTTGGGGGTGGCTAATTTTATCACTGAGTTATTTAAACTTCTTATTCTCTCAAATTCAGGTGAGCGATTAAAGGGCCATTCTGGCCCTCTTGTTTTTGAATACCTTTGTGCATCATTGTGCAAAAACGTTGACATTATGCAGGCTATAGTAAACTCAGGTGAGCGATTTAGGGCCATCATGGCCCTCTTGTTTATGTTTGTGTGTGTGTGTGTGTGTGTGTGTGTGTGTGTGTGTGTGTGCGCGCGCGCGCGCGTAATTGTCAGGGTAAAAAAAGCCACCAAAGAGCAAATAAAACGTTATTGTCACACTGCTCGTTATAAATGAAGGGCTTAAAAATCTATCAAAAATACAAGTAAACTTATTCAAGGGTAAGGGTAAATTTCCTACACCTGTTAAAGTAGGTCAAACTGGTCTCAGGTAGCAGACAGTCAAGATGAGGTCATAAAAAAATCATGCTCCAAAATTATCCTATTGATGCATTCAATAATTCAGGGGAGTACATGGAATATAAAAAGTTACATGTAAATGGATATCTTATCAATTTAAACAAATATGGATTTAGCAGGTGAGATTTTATAAAATTATGACCTGTGAATTAGGGGGGATTGCAAGTCTCATTTCGGTCTTTACTCTTTATCTTTTCTGAATGCTGACACCCAAGTGAACTTCAACAAAAAAATCATGCGGATCATAACTTTTGCTTTTAGATGTACCTCGAATATAGCAAGTGCAGCACAATGGAAATCTTTGAATTCTTGGGACTGACATTTTTTTTTTGTCTCCGTCGGAAGCTGTAGCCTAAACGCAGGTCTCAGGGTTAAATACAAAAATGAAACAATGTGATACACTTACGATTAAAGCTGCTGACAGTTAGTGTGTATGTGTCAAGTGCTGAATTGGTACTTCAATTGACCAATAAACATTGTGACTTATTAATTATCGGATTAACAGCAATCGGAAGATAACGAACGGTATTGCCACGCTTCACGCTTGTTAGTTATGTGTCATAATTACTCCTGTACATATGGCAACTTGTACGATAAGAAATCCATACCCAGAAAATACAGGGCGACTTGAACTTCGCTTTTCTAGAAAGATTGGGCGAATTGAAATATTTTACGGCGAAGTTATCCCCTAGTCGCCCAAAGCACAGTCCTTGTACTTTGAAATATTTTAGGAAAAGTACTTGGTGAAGTAGTTTCATAGGCAAAGATTCGTTACTCTGAAAAGTTTTTATATAGATAACTACTCAAGCTTTTGCTTTGAAACTTTGCACATCTATTAAGAGTCATAATTCAACTCCCTAGACAAAGATTCATTACTTTGACATTTTTTTTTTATTGGAGTTTTGACCTTTTTTGACTTAGAGATTCCTAGTTAAAGTTTTACGTGCAAGTTTATATTGAAGATGTTATATCTCTTGAACTAATCTAACTCAAAGATTTTCTAATGGTGCGGTACTTTTACTGGAGTGCGCCATGAAAGTAGGAAATCGAATAAATATGTTTCTTTCTTTCTATGCGCTACTCATAAACACTCTTTCCAAATTACCACTCTACCATTTGCAACCGTGACTGTGGAAACCCCCTTGTGAATTCCTACAGTTTTCAGTAAGTCTTGTTTCAGTTTCATTTTTCGGAAAATTTACTCAAGAGCATGGGCAGACATATTGGTAATCCAGCTTCTGGTTTAATTTTGAGAAAGGCAAAATAGCCAAAAACAAATAACTTTCTTGATGTTTTCTTTATTTAATTCGCTGAAAAGAAAAGTATGGCGACGGTGTCCATAATGCGGCTGGATATTACCCAATACCGCTCCAGAACTCTGACATAAATTTTATAAATGGATTTTAAAATGACTTTGCAGAATTGTTCAGCACCATGACATTGTGTCGCGTGCAATCCTTATGTCTGTAGTTCTAAGGTCAAGGTCACACTTAGAGGTCAAAAATGGGATATAATATTCGTGTCCGCTCCATAACTCTGACATTTACGGATGGATGCTGAAAAAACATGGCAGAATTGTTCAGCACCATGAGACGATGTGTCTCGTGCAAACCTTATGTCTGTAGCTCTAAGGTCAACGTCACACTTAGAGTTCAAAGGTCAAAAGTTGGGTATAAAATTCGTGTCCCCTCCATAACTGACGTTTACGGATGGATTTTGAAATAACTTGGCAGAATTGTTTATCACCAAGAGACGATGTATCGTGTGCAAACCTCAGGCCTGTAGCTCCAAGGTCAATGTCACACTTAAGAGGTCAAATAGGTATTTGGGGGGCATTCATGTTTAACACATCTTGTTAGCTACTGACCTAAAAAGGTTGAATTGTGTGGGTTTTTAGCTCACCTGAGCACATCATGCTCATGGTGAGCCTTTGTGATTTTTTAATGTCTGTCGTGCGTTGTGCATTGTTCATTGTCAACAATTTAAGTGTTTACACTCTAGCAGCCACGATATTGGCCCAATGCTTTTGATACTTGCCCAAAATGTTTGTCAGGTCATGAGGATGACCCCTTTTGAAAATGGGACCATTCTATTTGAAAACAAGGGAAAAGGGGATTTAATGACGATTTCATTGCTTATATTCTACAGACTAGAATTTTGGCTCAATCTTGTTGAAACTTGCCCAAAATGCTGTCATGTCATGAGGATGACCCTTATTGAAAATTGGGCCATTCAATGTGAAAACATGTGTAAAGGGGCCTTAATGATGATTTCATTGTTTACACTCTAGAGACCACAATTTTGGCTCAATCTTGTTGAAACTTGCCCAAAATGTTTGTCAGGTCATGAGGTTGACCGCTATTGAAAATGTGACCGTTCCATTTGAAAACAAGCGTAAAGGGGCCTTTATGAAAATTTCATTGTTTACACTCTAGAGACCACAATTTTGGCTCAATTTTGTTGAAACTTGCCCAAAATGTTTGTTAGGTCACGAGGACGACCCCTATCGGAAAATGGACCATTCCATTTGAAACCAAGGGAAAAGGGGCCTTTTTGATGATTCCATTGTTAGCTCTACTGGCCACAGGCCAGAAGAGCTATTGCAATGGCGTGTTTCCCGTCTGTCCATGTGTCCGTGCGTCTGCGTCCGTCTGTCCGTTAACTTTTTCTTGTTAACACCATAAAGTCCACAATTTTCATCAGATTCTCTTCAAACTTTCACTGAATGATTGTATCATCATAAGGATCGTTCCTTTTGAAATTGGAGCGATTCCGTTTAAAATCACAGGAAAAGGGGTCTTATGAAAATTTAATTAATTTTTTCTAGTTAACGCAATAAATTCCACAATTTTCATCGGATTCTCTTGAAACTTTCACAGAATGATTTTACTATCATAAGGATGGTTCCTTTTGAAATTGGCACATTTCAGTTAGTTATCACGGGAAAAGGGGCCTTATGAAAATTTAATTAAATATTTCTTGTTGTTAACACAATAAAGTCCACAATTTTCATCGGATTCTCTTTAAACTTTCACAGAATGATTTTACCATCATAAGGATGGTTCCGTTCAAAATCAGATGATTCCGCCAGAAAACACAGGAAAAGGGGGCTTAATGAGAATTTAATTAAGTTTTCACGTTAACACTGTGAAGTCCAAAATTTTCAACAGATTCTCTTCAAACTTTCACAGAATGATTGTACCGCCATAAGGATGTTTCCGTTTGAAATTGTGACAATTCAGTCAGTAATCATAGCCTCACAGGAAAAGGGGCCTTATGGAAATTTAGTGAAAATATTGTTGTTAACATGATAAAGACCATAATTTTCATCGGATTCTCTTCAGATTTTCACAGAATGATTGTATTATCATGAGGATGGTTTTGAAATTAGGCCAATTCATTTGAAAACACACTGGAAAAGGGGCCTTAATGAACATAGTCTCTTTTTAGCATGATAAATCCACAATTTTCATTGAATTTGAAATTTAGTGAAAATACTGTTGTTAACATGAAAAAGACTACAATTTTCATCAGATTCTCTTCAAACTTTCACAGAATGGTTCTATAATCATAAGAATGGTTCCTTATGAAGTTCAGTTGTTTGGAACAAGGAGCCTTATGGAAATTTAAAGAAAATACTGTGCACAATTTTGATTTGTTTCTCTTCAAACTTTCACAGAATTAATATACCATATCTTAAGAATGTTTCCTTTTAGAATTAAGTTTTAGGCCTTAACCTTTGACCTACTTTTCAGAATTCTAAAATTTTTTAAGCAAGGACTGTATTTTCTTACATATCGATTAAAAAAAACCCAAACATTTACTTTCCTCTGGCATCAGGTTTGAACTTTGACCTTGACCTTTAACCTACTTCTTTAAAGTATTAGATAATTGATGCAAGGGCTGTATTATCTCACATGTAGAGTCAAAAGGACATTCATTTTCATCTGGCATCAGGTTCAACCTTTGACCTTGATCTTTGACCTACTTTCCATAATTTCAAATTGCTAACTTCAGGACTGTATTATCCCAAAGACAGAGTCAGAAGAAGATTAACTTTCATGTGGCATGAAGTTTGACCTTGACCTTTGACCTATTTTTCAAATTTTAAATAATAACATTTATAATTTAGATGTACCCTCAGGGTAAGCTAGTCTTTAATATCATTGATAGTTTGACCTTGACCTTTGACCTACTTTTTAATAGAATTATCCTTGCTTGTTCCAATACAATTTAATGTGAATGGGCCTCTTATTTAATGGATGCAAAGTACCAGTGGAGCGATAGTGGCCCTGTGGGCCTCTTGTTTTATCTACATTTCGTTCGATGTGTAGCGCGGCGCATCTGTCAACAATTTCTTTAAATATCTTCTTCTCCTAAGGTCAATCTTGATGAAACATCAAAGGGATGTTTCTTTGGTGAAGCTCTACCAAAGTTGTTGAAAAAATTCAATTCCATGGAGAACTCTGGTTGCCATGGCAATCAAAAAGGGGAAATTTAACTTCATCTTTAAAAATCTTCTTGTCAAACTCTTTAAGGCGAAGGCCATTCATATAACTTGGCATGTAGCATCACCAGATGGATCTCTACTAAGTTTCTTGAAATAATGACCCTGGAGTCAAAAATGGCCCCGCCCCATGGTCCAAAGTTTTGGAAAAGCTCAATTAGAGCTACTTCAAAATTCTTCTTGTCCAAAACTATGAGGCGTAGGACATTCATATTTGGAATATAACATCACTGAATGGATCTCTACCAAGTTTGTTCAAATTATGTCCCTAGGGTAATAAGAGCCCCATGAGGGCCTGAGACACTCTACTTGCTACTATTTCCCAACTGAATGACATTTAAATTGAACGATCAAAATTTCTGAAGGCTCGTTTTAGCTTGATTTCCAAAGCAACGTCTACTTTTTCAAAAGGAACGTGATCCTTTTGACAATACAGAAATTCTGTGAAAGTTTCAAGCAAATCAGATAAGACTTGTGGTTTTAGATGCGTGAACAAGAAATCTATATCAGAATTTTATAAGGCTCCTTTTAGCTTGATAAACCAAAGATTCTTCCCATTTTTAAAAGGCTAATGACAATACAATCATTCTATGAAATTTTTAACCAAATCCGATAAACAAGTGGCTTTAGTTGCGTCAACAAGTAATTAATTATCAAAATTTCATAAGGCTCCTTTTAGCTTAATTTCCTACGGATTCTCCCCATTTTCAAAAGGAACCATCCTTAAGATAATACAAACATTCTGTGAAAGTTTCATAAAAATCGGACAAAATTTGTGGCTTTTATTGCGTAAACAAGAAATTTAATATCGAAATTCCACAAGGCTTTTAATTTGATTTCTTACAGATTCTCCCAATTTTCGAAAGGAACCATCCTTATGATAATACAAACATTCTGTGAAAATTTTAATCAAATCGGACAAAATTTGTGGCGCTAGATGAGTCAACAAGAAATTTATTATCAAAATTCCATAAGTCTCCTTTTAGCTTGATTTCCATTTTCGAAAGGAACCATCCTTATGACAATGCAAACATTCTGCGAAAATTTCAATCAAATCGGACAAAATTTGTGGCTTTAGATGCGTCAACAAGAAATTTATTATCATTCCAAGGAGTTTCAGATTTTTTTCGGGGATACCATCCATTCAAATTTTGTTATTGATGACTGAATAAAAATCTTGACAAAAAATAAAGATGCGTTTTATATCTAACAAATAACCTCTGCAATCTTGCAACCTGTTAAAGCCAATATATGTAAAGAAGTCATAAGAAAGGCTATATTTTGATAATACATCGACAAATTTAGCTAAAACAGACAGAAAATGAGTAAAATTGCCACTTTAAATGAGAGTCGTATTTCTAGGGTCAGTGATTTTTTTTACCCTTATCCTAAAAACTTAACATGGTCATTAAATTCGAAAGTATTTAAGTTACAATGTTCATATTAGGTATGAATTCAAATTTCTCAGTCAACCCCTAAATGTCATCTGTCTGGCTCAAGGTCAACTATCAAGGTCATACTCCAAAATTTTCCTGGTACTGGGGGCATTTCTGCTTCAAAACATACATTTTTAATCTTTTGGTTTTTTTTGCAGTGCCAACAGATTATCTCGGTCCTCTTTTCAATAGAAGCTCCAAAAGATTCCATGTTTGGAACAAGAAATTGAAAACAAAAAGGGAAAAAACATGGACAGGAAAATTCATGTGTCTGTCAGACAAAAATAAAGAGACAGTGCCTTCTGCAACAGAAAAAATGGAACTTAAAAATGGAGGACTTGGAAGTAAGAAAATACAGTTCTGTGAAACAGCAGATGAGGAGAATGTTTATTCGCTTCTATGCACTGAATTTCCATTGTTAAAAGACTGTGGTGGTATAGAATTGCTTAGATGTGTTGGGAATTCAAGAGACCTGCAAATGATAAGCTGTAAATGGGATGTTCAATCCCTGAAGAATGTAATAGGGAGCCAGGCTACCATTTATATTAGGCCAATCCAGGCCAGTATAAAGCTAGATAAGCCATATTGTAAAACACAAAAAAGTGAAAGGACAGACAGGTGTAAGTGCTGCCAGAAAATATTCTCAATTGCAGATCTAAGGCAGCATTATGAAGAATGTTCTTCCAAAAATATGGACGATGATTCAGAAATAACCATGCAAGTTGATCTTTTCAACCAAATTCTTAATGGCCAAAATGATATTTTTCCACAGATGATTAACTGAGCTGAAGATATAGTTACAGTAGAAGCTTAGTTGCCTGAATTGAATCAGGTAGATAGAATAGAGGAAGAGATACCAAGATCAGAAGAGATACCAAGATCAGAAGAGAAGATAACATTATTCAGAATAGTAAATGATGTTGTGAGTTATTGTACCCTTAACAAGATTGAGAACCCAGTGGACATACTTAGATTACTTCAGAAGGAAATAGTTACAGGAAGAGCCTTAGAAATATCAAATGAATCTGAAGCTATAGAAGGTGCAACAAACTTTATATCCATAAGCAGAGAGGACATACTACAGAATGCATTAGATGAAATCAAGGCACTTAAAGACCTAAGGATTTGTTTAGAAGTTGAATTTTTTGGAGAGGTAATTATTATGCATACTTTAATTCTTAGTGCTCAGCAGATTTGTTGCGATCACTATATATGTGCATAATGGGATGTTGATAAAAGTTTAAAGTATTCTTTCAATATTACTTGTTTTTATGCCCCTGAAGGTGGGCATATTAAATCGACCATCCATAAGGCTGTTTGTCTGGTCTAAATTATGTGAAATTCAGACATCAATTGAAGCATTTTGAAAGAACTTTACAAAGTTGTTTAAGACCATGAGATTATGTATCGCACCCAAATCTCAACTAAAGGTCAAACTAACTTCGAGATGAAAAGTAAAACATGGGTTCTGGACCTAATTTTGAAAAGATTGCTGTGTCATCGGCATCTGTGTTCAACAAATAATTACTTGTTACCCTATGCAAGTCAAGTTATCTTCATGAAACTCAGTATGAATGCCTTTGTAGGAAGTTGTGCCAAAAATGACAAAACTTTATACCACAATTTCCGTACATTAAGCCGCAACAGCGTACAGGCCGCACCGTTTAACTAATTTACGATTAAAAACCAACATAAAGTCAACACCAGTGTGTAGGCCATGGCCTACTGTTTAGCTCACCTGAGCACAACGTGCTCAAGTTGAGCTTTTGTGATCGCCCTGTGTCGGGCGTCCGTCGTGTGTCCGTAATTTCTTTAAACATCTTCTCCTCCTAATAGAGCTGGGACGGGTAGAAATTTGTATCCGGGTACCCGTATTACCCGCGGGTACTTGAGTACCCGATGTTATTACTTCCTATTAAATTAAACATCAATTGTTGTCTATCTTTATGCATCCTTGCACTTGCACACGTACCAGTACATGTAAACAACTAAACATGGCTTCAAATAGCCAAGCTTCATCAAAAAGCCAAGTTTGGCAGTTCTTTAGTCTTCTGCAAGACAAACAGAAGACAAAGTGTAATATTTGCAGTGTTCCCACTCACGCAAACTGTTGGGTAAATCACGTTATAGAATTGAAATTCACGTAAGAAAAAAAAAACGTAGAAAAAATCCATTATCCGCTTAACTTGTGTGAAATGGCGGGATTTGAAGTTACTTGCTGCCCTTATTGATAAATCATTGTCATATCATGCGGAAAAACCTATCCATAAATGAACACACATGAAAAAATGCTCGATGAAAAAAACACGGAAACCCATGACACAACACAATGTTCCTTTTGACATTGTCCGATCAGAGTCACTTCAGACCGTCTTTTCAGCTTTTTAATGACTTCAGACAGTAAATTTCCACAGATATCTTAATATAACACACTTTTGTGGTGCAAAACATCATTATTGATTACTTTACTTCCAGTTTGGAACCATTATTGTCATACCCTCTAATATGAAATCTTAACCCCAGATTTACAGCTCAGGGGGTAAGTGTACCCTTCAAATAAAAAGCCAGTGGGAACACTGATTTGCAATTTAGAACTTAGTTACCGAAGGGATGGTACCTCATCCAAGAAAAACCACCTTGAGTTTAAACACCCGAAACAAAGCAAACTTGATGGTGAATTATACACCATATTCACATCAATCTATGTTTTCATTCCAAATTTCCAGTCAATATATCCACTTAAATTCATATATTTTTGAAATTTTCCGCCTTTTAAACTTATAAACATACACGTGGTGTATGCCCTTGACGTTAAACTATACTTGTCGTTGTAAATAAATCACACAATACGCATGTTTTGCTTTTAATTTAAATTACCGTCGTCTATGTCCCCGAAAGACCAAATAAACCAAAAACGCTGAATGGACAAATATAACAATAATTATTCATTACTGACGAGTTATCCGTTGTAGGGGAGATAAGAGGTACATCCTTATTTCAAGCTATTTGGATTATCTACTTCCGGTTTATGTACTGGAGTGGGTAACATGTTTTGTGTGTGTGTGTGTGTGTGTGTGCGTGTATTTAAATTAAGATCAAATTATTTCATTGGAACTTCACAATTATAGCTTTACTTAATAAGATACTATATAATTGTCGGGTACCCGGGTAATGATTTAGTACCCGGGTACCGGCGTTACCCTACCCGATACCCGGGTCCTCGAGTACTCGTCACAGCTCTACCTCCTAAACCAGTGGGCCAATCTTCATGAAACATGGCAGGGATGTTCTTTGGGTGAAGCTCTTCCAAAGTTGTTCAAAGAAATAAATTACGTCAAAAAAGGGGATAATAATGAAATCACAAAAAGTCTTCTTCTCTGAAACCAGAAGGCCTACGGCTTTCATATGTGGTATATAGCATCTCCTAGTGGATCTCTACCAAGTTTCTTCATATGATGCCCCTGGGGTCAAAAATGGCCCCGCCTCGGGGGTCACAAGTTTGCACATAGGCTCATATAATACAAACTCTAAAAATGTTCTTCTCTCAAAGTAGAATGCTGAGAGCTTTTATATTTGGCATGTAGCATCTCTTGGTAGACCTCTATCAAGTTTGTTCAAATAATGCTCCTGGGGTCAAAAATGGTCCCACCCCAAGGGTCAAAAGTTGAGAAAAACACTCAATCGGAGCAATTTCAAGAATCTTCTTGTCCAAAACAATAAGGACTAGGGCTTTCATATTTGGCATGTAGCATCACCAGATGGATCTCTACTAAGTTTGTTAAAATAATGTCCCTGGGGTCAAAAATGGCTCCGCCCCAGGGGTCAAAAGTTGAGAAAAATGCTCAATGGAAGCAACTTCAAAAATCTTCTTGTCCCAAACCATAAGGCCTAGGGCTTTATAATTTGCATGTAGCATCACCAGAAGGGTCTATACCAAGTTTGTTCAAAAAATGTCCCTCGGGTCAAAAACGCCCCCGCCCCAGGGGTAGAAGTTTGCAAAAAACGCTCAATCGGAGCAACTTCAAAAATCTTCTTTTCCCAAACCATAAGGCTTAAAACTTTTATAATTTGCATGTAGCATCATCAAATGGATCTCTACAAAGTTTCTTCAAATAATGTCCCTGGGGTAAAAAATGACTGCCCAAGGGGTCAAAAGTTTAGAGAAACACTCAGTAGGAGCAATTTCAAAAATCTTCTTGTCCTAAACCATAAGGCCTAGGGCTTTCATATTTTGCATGTAGCATCACCAGAAGGATCTCTACAAAGTTAGTTCAAATAATGCCCATAGGGTCAAACACGGCCCCGCTACAGGGGTCAAAAGTTTAGAGAAACACTCAATCGGAGCAATTTTAAAAATCTTCTTATCCCAAACCTTAAGTCCTAGGGTTTTCATATTTGGCATGTAGCATCATCAGAAGGATCTCCACCACTTATATTCAAATAATGACTTTGGGGTAAAAAATGGCTCTGCCCAAAAGGTCGAAAGTTGAGAAAAGTGCACAATGGGGGAAATTTCAAAAATCTTCTTGTCCTTAACCTTAAGGCCTAGGGCTTTAATATTTTGCATGTAGCATCAATAGAATCTCTACAAACTTTGTTCAAATATTGGCCCTGGGTCAAAAACCTTTGATCAGAGCAATTTCAAAAATCCCAATAGAGCATATCTCAGGTGAGCAGCCTAGGGCCAACGGCCCTCTTGTCTACAAATTACATTATATCTTAACACATCCTACATGTGTCATAATTCAATGTTTTAGATCTAATACCAAAAAAATTAACAGCACATGTTTAACCCAATTATCATGTCATGCAGTGACTCTCATCAATGCATTGTCTGTAGAACAATAAAGACTTGAAATAATCAAGATGGTTATTCACACTTAGTCATTAATCTGCAAATAAAGAGACATGGATAAGTCAAATTTCACAAAAAGTCGTCAATTCTTTTATTCAGCATAGATCTGCAGCCCAGCATAGCAACTGTATGTAGGGCTTGTTGTAAGGTACATGACAAAGTCCACCCTTTACTGATTTCTTTAAATTATGGAAACAAATTATAAATTTCATAAGGATTGATGCTTTCATAATGGGAGAGATTGATTTCATTTCTAGTAGTATAGTATTAAAATTGTTTATTTCAGTCAGCCATGGACTTTGGTGGTCCAAGAAAAGAATTTTTTTGCTTTGTTCCTACAAAAAATCCAAGAACACTATTTTGATCCAGTTAAAGAATGGTCTGGAGATTATGAAATGATTGGAAAAATAATGGGTAAGTTTTGGATATCTAACTAGTTACCTTTGCTAGCAATTTTATGTCTGAGAAAAATTGAGAAAACTTGAAATCTTACAAGATATCTGTGATAACAATGAATCAGTTCTTAAAAGGAATATCCAGACCTTGTTTCATCTCTCACCATACTGTGTAAAAAATTAGGGAAGAGGAATATATTCATAAGTGCAGTTTTTGGAGTTACTGCCCCTTATTGTTTTTCAGACTTAAATTTTGTGGGGCGCATTTCTCCAAAATTGTAGTAGCTATCAAAATGAAACTTTATGGGTAGACAGATATCACCGAGGAGAAGTGCAGTGTAATAGAGCAATAACTCTTGCATGCTTAATTTTGGAGTTATTGCCTCTTGGTTTTTTTAGCTCACCTGAGCACGAAGTGCTCAAGGTGAGCTATTGTGATCACTCACCGTCCGTTGTCCGTCCGTCGTCCGTCCGTTCGTCCGTACGTCCACAATTTGGTGTTTACACTTCAGCATCCACAAATATAACCAATCTTGACCAAACTTGGTCAAAATTTGTATGACCATGAGATCTCGAATGAGTTCAATTCTGAGCCTGATCAGATTAGTACCTTTAGAGTTATCTGCCCTTGAATTTGAAAAATTGCTGTTTTTGACTGTGTTTACACTAGCATCCACAAATATCAACAGATCTTGACAAGATTTGGTCAACATGTGTATAGCCATAAGATCTCAAATGAGTTCGATTTTGGGCCTAATCAGGCCAGTCTGCCTTGAGTTATGTGCCCTTGAATTAGTAATTCTATTTTTGATTTTCTTTACACTCTAGAATCCACAAATATTTATCAATCTTGATTAAACTTGGTGGGAATGTGTATGACTATAAGATCTCGGATGAGATTGATTTTGGACCTGATCAGATTAATACCTTAAGAGTTATCTGCCCTTGAATTTCAAAAATTGCTGTTTTTGACTTTTTTTACACTCTAGAATCCACAAATATTTTATCGATCATGACCAAACTTGATCAAAATATATATAGCCATAAGATCTTAAATGCGTTTGATTTAAGGCCTGATCGGACCAGTATGTCTTGAGTAACATGCCCTTGAATTAGTAAAAATCCTATTTTCAACTTCGTTCACACTCTAGCATCCACAAATATCTATCAATCATGACGAAACTTGGTCAAGATATGTATGGTCATAAGATCTCAGATGAGTTTGATTTTGGGCCAGATCAGACCAGTATGTCTTGATTTACATGCCCTTGAATTTGTAAAAATCCTGTTTTTGACTTTGTTTACACTCTAGCATCCACAAATATTTATCAATCATGACCAAACTTAGTCAAAATATGTGTGGCCATAATATCTTGGATGAGTTCAATTTTGGGCCTAATCGGACCAGTATGTCTTGAGTTACATGCCCTTGAATTAGAAAAAAATCTATTTTTGACTTTGATTACTCTCTAGCTTCCACAAATATTTATCAATCATGACCAATCTTAGTCAAAATATGTATGCTTATTCAAATTATGCCGATGGGATCATCACTTCCCGTGCCCTGGGGCCACAAGTCCAAACATATTAACAGAAGAGGGAAAACTCTAAAAGTTTTCCTTTCCGAAACCAAGAGGCATAGACCTTTGATATCTTTTTATGTAGCATCTCCTCATGAACAAAGTTCGATGCCAAATGATTCATGGCTGTCAGGTGAGCGATATAGGACCATCATGGTCTTCTTCTTTTATTTACTTTAGCGTACCTCTAAAAGTATGGTAGCTATTAATATGAAACTTCATTGGTGGATAGATTTCACTGAACAGAAGTGCAGTTCTCTAGAACCATAACTTCTTCATGCTCATTCTTGGAGTTATTGACCCTTGTTTCCAGACCTTGATATTGTCCGTAGCGTATCTCTAAAAGTATAGAAGCTATCAACATGAAACTTCATGGGTGGATAGATCTTACTGAGGAGATGTGCAGTACACAAAAGCCATGACTTTTGCGTGCCTAATTTTGAAGTTATTGCCCCTTGTTGCTTTTTAGACTTTAATCTTTTCTTGAGTGTATCTCCAAAAGTATGATAGCTTTGGACATGAAACTACATGATTGTTGAAATATTACATAGTGCAGTGTGCAAGAAGCATTACTCTTCCTAGCACAAATTTTGATTTATTGCCCTTTTGATCAAAATTTTTATAGCATTCCTTAAGGCTACCAGTCCTGTATTAATGACTTGAAACATGGTATGCGTATTTGTTGCAATATTGAGAAATGCAGTGCTCAGAGACCATAACTCATGCTGTCTTTGATTGATTTCCCTTTGATCATCATTTTTACAGCTGCCTTTTAAGATTATACCCCCCCCCCCCTTGACGACTTTCAGTGCGACGGGCGTATCTTGCGACAATTCACCGCTTTTGTTAAAGAATCAAGATGAAATTCCACACATCAATTTAAATCCTTGAAGAGACACTGTAGGCTTGTGACTGTAAAGTTTAAAAATCAGTTAAAATTGCCTGGATAACAGGAAATGTAGTAGATATTTCATACTTATTTTATCCCTTTCACAGGATTGACCATGCTGCAGAATGGTAAACTTCCGAGGATTCTAACAGCTGAACTAATTACGGAACTGTTTCAAAGTGAGACGCCAAGACAGTTTGTAAAAGATTTAAGAATGGGTCTAGATGCATTAGGTTTGTACCAGGTATGTCAATTATTTATTTAAAAATCTTGCAACCCTTGTTTCCCAGATTGGATTTTTAAACAATTGACATCATAATTACTATCTTAGCTTTGAATTAGGGGTGGAAACGGTTAGAAAATTTACTAACTAGTTAATCGTTCATTCTTTCGATCGGTTAACCAAATGTCTTTCTTTGTAAATATTTGTCCCATTCAAATTTTTTGGAGATGTGCGTAATACACGTACTGATGAAGTTTACAAGCTGTATTTGACTAATTTACGATGACAGATTGGCTTGTTCAGTTGTTTATGCCACAATGTCAACAGATATTATCTGATTTCATTAAACTTCCACAGAGAGTTTGTTCATTAATAACAATGGGAAATGGGACAGACACAAAAAAGGAGCCTTATGGAATTTTGTCAAGCAATTTAAAGCCCTCCTTTTCATGGGGTTCTTACGAAACTCTTATTGAAATGGATTAATTTTGCTTGTTTTGAAATATTTTGTTAGATAAAACAAGGAAAGGGTCCTCATGGAGTCTAGAATACTCTAGATCCAGTAGAGCATCTCAAGCTCTCATGGGTCTCTTGTTAGCTCACCTGAGCATGAAGTGAGTTATTTAGATGTATGTCTGTCTTTCTTTCTGTCTGTCCATCTGTCTGTAGACAATAAAAAACAAGAGCATTGCATGTGGTTCTGTCTGTCCATCTGTCTGTAGACAATAAAAAAACAAGAGCACCACATGCAGATGCCTGATGCTCGGTTGTGGAATGCTTTATAGTAAATAAAAAAATCTATTAAAGTCAAATATGGGGCACAATTCTTACAAAAATTCGTTTAGAGTTACCTCCTTCATAGTATGGATAGCTCTTTTGATAAAAATTGTATATTTCAACTTTCAAGAAGAACTCTGGCAACCTATCGAAAAAACTTTTAAATCTTCTCTAACGAAGACGTAATGCTTGGAGCTTTCAAATTTGGCAATTAGCATTTTCTAATGGATCTCTTCTTCTAGTTATAACCGTAGGCTTAAAATCGGCCCTCTGTTGTAGGGTCTCAGGTTGAAAGGTCAAATTTGACATTGCCCATATCTCCTGAGACACTGGTCAAGTTTTCAGAATAATGATACACTTCTACATCTTTGCAAGAGTATTTGTAGAGATCATAATGAATCAAGCCCCTACAACAAAGGTCTAGGTTACAGCAAGAAATCAAAGGTCACCTGGATCAAATCAATGTACATTACATTTCCCTGGATTCAGATTGTTGCACAGTATCAAGCACCAACAGCCGAGCGTTGGAACCCACAATCAGTGCTCTTGTCTTGATACAAAATCAGTAAGATGGGTTGGAAACTTTGCAAATCATGGGCGTACTCAATGAGAATGAACTTATAGATTTCATTTTAATTCCTACCATCTTATAATTACCTTTTAAAAAATAAATGGTGTATCCAAAAATATATTTGACATGAAAAATAATTCTTAATTGTTTGATATTTTATACTGACAAATGATAAATTTTTTTTCAGGTGGCAAAACAATTACCAACATTTGTACATTTGTTCACACCACAAACAGTAAAGCTAACATACAGAATGTTACATCTTCTCCTGAGGCCGAACTTCAGCCCTGCAGGATCCAATCAGAGGACAGTAGAAAATAATGTTTATGGACTATTCAACAACTACCTTAGAGAAGTAGCTGGTAAGTATTAAATCAATAACAAAATTTCAGTCTAGTTGACATGTAAATGTAAACAAATTAATGTTGCTCAAATGATGTATATTGCATTGTGAAAAGAAGAGAGTATTTTTGGAAAAAGAGAAGGTTTTAGTAACGGAACATATTTTTATCGAGCCCACTTGCGGTGAGCGAGGCATAGTCGCCACAATCACACTTCGGTGTATGTGCGTTAGTGTGTGCGTCCGTCCGTCCGTCCGTCCGTCTGGATTTGTCCGGACCATAACTTCTGCATTTATGGATGGATTTCAAAATAATTTCACACAATTGTTCCTCTCAATGAGTATAAGTGCCATTTGAACCGTTTATTCCTGTATGTCAAAGGTCAAGGTCACACTCAAGGTCAAGGTCAAATTTTCTTTGAATGTCACCACCTATCAAATAATTGTTCTTTAGTTCTAGCAAATTCAACATGGGTTTTACCATTTTCTTTTCTGCAGTTCCTAAATTTTTGTCTATATGCCTCAGGTACCAATCCATAGGCCTGTAGAATTAATTCCTTAACATTATCATAATTAGAAAGCTGTTCATTACTTTGTTGAGAAAAAATATCGCCAGCCTTTCCAGTTACAACACTTTGCAAGAGTAAGGTCCAGGGTTCTTTTGGCCATTTCAAGTTTTCAGCAAATCTTTCAAAATGTGAAAAGTATTTATCAACTTCCAGTTCTTGAAAAGGTGGTACAAGTCTGAGGTGTTTTGTTATGTCAAAGTCATTAACCACATGCAAAGATGGTTTTTCTTTATTTTCTATTTTTAATTCTTTCATTCTGATCTGAAATTGCCTATCCTTTTCTCTTTCTTCTAATTCAGCATACCGGTACATTTTTTTTACTTTTTCTAACTCTAACATTAATTCTCTTTCTTTCATTCTTTCTTCTTGCTCAAATTTTAATTTTTTCTTCTGTAATCTCTCTATTATTTCCATCTGTAGTTTTAATTTTTCTAACTCAATATTAGTTTTAACATCTGTCTGAGACACAAGAATAAGAGACAGAGCAGGTGAGAGTAGATAGTATATTACCCTATCTAGCTCTAAATAGCTCTAAATCGGTCGCAAATCGCAAAAATCTTCTTAAATTCTCAATCCAATCATGCCGACTAAACAAACACTCTTTTTTTGTTACCATGTCTATTCATTCAACCACATAAATAAATTTTGATACCCCTTGATGAGGAATATCAAAATATGGATAGCAACAGACACACAATTTCTCCATATACCAACAAACCAATTTCTCACATTCCCCATCCCACTTCCCCATCCCCTCAATACGTTCGACAAAATGTTTTTGAATTTCCAAAATTTTAAAAATTGAATTTTCCAAAAACTTCAAGAAAATAATTCATCGAGACATTCATCACACAATTGTCTCGAGACACCCCTTTCACAGGGCCATGTGTCCGGCTTACCCAAGGACTTAATATACCAGGTCAATCCGTCAGGCTCGTCTGGCTAATCATGTGTCTGAGGAAAAATTTTTTTTTGATTTTATGATTTTTTAAAAAATTGAAATTTTCTATTTATTTCATGAGAATTATTGTAGGGATAGAAATAGAATCTATACCCTATGAAAGTAAAAATGAACGACCAAACATATGAACCCTTATATGACCATGAAAGGTTAGAAAAACAACATAAAGATGTGTTAAAAGAGGTTGAAAATTTACTTCTTGAACAAAATAGAATAGATGAAAATATAGATGAACTCAATAAAATAATAGAAGAAGGAAAGAATTTACTACCTGAAGAAGATCTTCCAGAAAGAAAAATGATAGAGGAATTAGAACAAAGAAATAATGAAATAGAAGATCGGATAGATGAGCTCAATGATTGGCTTAATGATAAAGAACACCTAGAACACCTTGAAAGATTATTAATCAGCACAAATCTCTTCTCAGATGTGGTAACAGTAAATAATTTTAATAGCCTTCTACACAGATTGGGATGTGGAGAATACTCACTTTATTCCCTCCAACCAATACCACAACCACCAATGTATCAACCAATGCCTCAACCAATGTATCAACCAATGTATCAACCAATACCACAACCTATTTGTCAACCACCAATGTATCAACCAATACCACAACCACCAATACCACAACCACCAATGTATTACCCTCAACCAATGCAACAACCACAATCATAAATGTATTATCCCCCATATCCAAACTATTGGGGCTACAACTACTAAATCAAGAATTTCTAACTTGTTTACACAAGTTAAAAATTGAAAAATTACTCTTATTTTAGGGGATATCATAGGTAAGATGATGGATACACTTACTGTTAAAGAGAGAATAAAACTATTCGGCAACAATGAAATATCAAGTAACTTTCTAAGGTTCTACACCTATTATGAAGAGTTTCTATCTACACAATATTGTTGTAGAAAAATAATCAAATATAATTTTGCACAAAGATATTTTCCACATTTTCTAACTGATTTCAAAGGAAGATTCTATTATGAAATAAGCAAAGCAATAGTATCCTCGAAACATGGTAACGGAGAAGAAAAACAAATTTTAATCCATCTAACTATGAATATGGATTTTGAGGATGATGAAAGATGGCCTTATGGTGTTAACGAGGAACAACCCATAATCATCTATGGAATTGATAATCATTCATCAAATAACCATATTCTTTCCTACTATAACTGTTTCGAGAAATTAAACACCCTAACACATAGTGTAATGAACATAGACTCAGTTTATACACCACCATATGATCTAATAGAAAGAAACTGGAATCTTAAATGGAGTCTTAAACCAATATTAATCATAGGCCATAAAAATGAAACAGGTGAATTAACTGCATCTGCCATACAATTGAAAACAACAACCATACATATAATGAATGCTTCTGTGACTTAGAAGACAACGAAACATTCAGAATCGAAAAACATATTTCAAACACAGGTAGAATAACAATTCAAAAATTAATTGAATTCGGTTATGACGAAAGACAACATAGAGATAGCCCTTTAAATCCATTCAATAACAGTGAACATAAATTGAATGGCATAGAAACATTTAAATCAGAAAAATGTATTATATGTTGGGAAAAAGATTTTGAGATATTATTTTGTAATTGTGGTCATATATGTATTTGTGATGATTGCGACGCAATATCTAATTTTAACAAATGTCCTATTTGTAAGACTAAAACAGATATCAAACGTAAAATATAACTTTTATAAACAAAGTTATATTTTTACAAGTCTATCTCTATCAAAATAGATATGTAAGCGTGTGTTACATCACGGTTAGTTGATCTTGAAATAAAGTTTACGATGTCGCATTGCTTTACCTCCAACGCCCTTGGAAAAATCGTACAGCTACAAATTTCGTCTGCCTTTTTAATAATAGAGTAATCAACCTGTTCTAATCTGTTTACCGCTATATTAATTTTTACCTCTTCAGGTTCGTCAGGATCCTTTTTAACAATCGTTAAACTTCCTCTTATAATTCTACCGGACGCACTCATGCAGTAACCCCCTAAACCATGCTTTTTGCCTGAATTACCATTACCAAATGAGAACTCATAATTACCATCTCCAATTGGTCCTTGTTCTTCAGCCCACACGGTTATAATAGGTTTAGGGCCTATGAGAGAAGGAAGGGATTCTTTTTTATCCACATAGGATTTTGTTGCTAAATCTCTCTCTTCTACCGGGGGTGCAGCGTTTTTTATAGAAAAACCTTGAAGATCTATGTCAGCCGCCGCTGTGAAACTTCCATTCGGATTTTTTACGATAGCTCCGCCGTTATCAACATAATTTTTATTGGCAGCAGCATCGCGGGATGTAGGATTAGGTAATCCAGTAATCGGGTTATCATTCATATCTATTCCACCAGCCATTGAAGAAGATCCATCTTGTTTTTTAGTCAAAGCTTTTTCACCTGCGGTAGCTACCTCAACAACAGTATCTACATAAAACTTATTTACAGCTTGATCATTTTCTAAAGGGCTTCCAATATTGTTAATTCTTCGTCCTCCCATAGAGACATCATCAACTGCCACATACCTACCAGCTCCATAAACGAAGGCTTTATTTGCACTATCTACATATCTTTTAGTTGCTGCATCTTGTGCATCTGCGGGATCCAAAAGATTTGTTAACGAATACTCCCGCATATCTATATTTGCAATAGCGGAAAAGGTACCATCTCGATTCTCTACTATTACTTTGCAGCTTCTATCCACATATTTTTTAGTAGCAGCTTCGTTCGGTTCTGTAGGCTCCTTAACATTTCTTATTTCATTGAAACCCATATTTATAAATCCAAGGGCTTGGTATCCACCATTTTCTTTTAATAACCCCCCAGAATTTTCATCAACGTAATGTTTTGTAGCAACATCTTGAGAATTTACCGGATTACTAACCCTCGTTAATGTATTACCATTCATATCTATAGAAACAGTAACTACGGTTGTTCCATCTTTACGTAAAAAATTATTATTTATGTAAGCGAGTGACACACCATCACCGCTTGTTTTATCATCTTTCATTCGTCCGAATTTATCAACAGGCAATAAAAATATTATTAAAAAAGTTTATTTATCACTGTCTGAAACTTTTTAACCGAGCCTAACTCTTTTAGAATGTATAAACATAAATGACCACAAAATACTTGCCCAGCTTGTTGTAATTGATCAGTATCATAGTGTATAGGGCTTTTTAGATACTCTTGAATTTCAATAGGTGGTTGTATGCTATAACTATCAAAATAAATTTTATTTCTACCGTTTTTATACCAAGCAACCCAATGTGTACCAGGTCCACCACTTTTATCAAAGTTTACTATACCACATTCTTTTTTATTGGCTTTTCTCGGTAATGTATCTAGTAAAAAAACTCCTCTAAAAGAAGGAATTTCTAATCTTTTTGCCGCATCTTCCAATTCGAAATTGTTCAACGGTTTATTTGGTAAAATTACGTTTTCAATTGAAATATCTAACATTTTTTTATGACGAAATATTTTTAATGTCTTTATTATCAACCCATGAATTAAATTCATCGGGATAACCTTTCCACTTTACTAGGGATTTCTTTTTTCCTTTTTTAATAACCTTTTCTATCCTATACAACTCTTGACTGGTTTTTTGCAGTTCAGGTTCATAAAAGGTACCTTGTATTTCTTCTCCATTAAGATCTTTAATTTTATATGTTACAGGTGATGTATGTTTTACTTCAGAAACTGTAAAAACCTCTTCAGTCCATCTGGTGGTATAACCTTTCTCAAAAGTCTTTTTCTTTTTAGTTATCCTTACTTTGTCTCCAACAGAAAACTTAGGTTTTATATCTTTTATTTCAAGATGATCAGGGTAAAGATTTCTCCAAACTTTAGTTTCATTTTCTTTTTTACTCGCATTTACTGGTGTCATTTTAATGGATGAATGCCTTGTGTTATTATATTCTTTAACAAGACCTGGTAACACGTCAATGTAAACGTTTGTAGAGTTAGCAGAAAAATACTCCCACATTTTTTCTTTCATTGTTCTAATCCATCTTTCAACCACACTAGATTTTTCCTCATTTTCAGTGGAATACAATTCAATCACATCTTTAACATCTTTGTTATAAAACTCTTTACCCTTATCCACCCACATTTTTTCAGGTTTCCTCTCCTTAAAAATACTTTTTAATGCTATAGCAACAGATTTTCCTGTTTTATCTTTTAATGGTATCAACCATCCATATTTAGAAAAGATGTCAATGACAGCGAGAAGATATTTTACACCGCGATTAAACTTAGAAAATGCTTGCATGTCTACTAAATCCGTAGCCCATATCCTATCTATACCGTTTACTCTAACTCTCCTTTTCTTAAATTTTCTTTTTACGGGTTTATGTAATTCTTCCGCTAAATTTATCATGTCGAAATTTTTTTTTTAACTCCCATTCCAAATTTCATCTTCGTTCCAATGAGTTTACTAACGATGGACTTATCCATTTTTTCTCTAATAGTAGGATTGTAAATACCTTCTAACTCTGTTAACATATTTTTATCACACACTGCGTTTCTTGTGGCAGTGTCATTGTGCTGAAGATAGCAAACATCATGAGGGTAAGCAGCTTTATCAACGCGGTTTATTGGTTTGCTCCATTTCTTTGGTGTTAAATCTGGATTGAGTCTTTTCTTTAATTTAGTGCCGGGTCCCGTGAAATTGTGACCAGGGAGATGCATTTCAAAAGGTAAATTATTTATAGCTTTATTTAGCAATGATCCACCCTCAGTTGTTCCCTACACCTTAACAAACTGTGTTTTAGTTATTCCACAAACCACACATTTTCCTCGCCTCATATTTCTTCCATTTTTAGCAACAGCATATTCTATGTTGCTTGTATCAGTATGTTTTTTTACATTTAACGCAATACATTTTATATATAAAAATTAAAAATCTTATATAAAATGAATATTGTAAATTTATCATGGAATGAAGTAGTATCAAAGAGATTTAATCACTCTCTTTTACCAAAAAGTATTAGAGGGATAATCGTAGGTAAATCAGGATGTGGTAAAACTACTTTATTACTAAACCTTTTACTTAGACCAGGATGGCTTGACTACAACAATTTGAGTGTTTTTGGAAAAAGCCTTTTTCAACCGGAATACCGAATGCTAAAAAAGGCTTTTGAAGAAAAACTACCAAAAGAATATATTTTAAGGTTGTTTAACATGCGTGATGAAATACAAGAATTAAATGTATCCCCTACAGCTTTAGTTGAGGAATGGGTTAAGTCGTTTAAAAACAAATCAGATATAAATTGTAACTTTTTTGAAAATGCTAGTGATGTACCTGATCCGAGAGAGTTAAACTCAGAAAATAAAAATTTAATGATTTTTGATGATTTACTTTTAGAAAAGCAAAACAAATGTGAGTGTTACTACATTCGTGGAAGGCATAGTAATGTTGACTGCTTTTACCTCTCACAAAATTATTTTAGGTTGCCAAGGCAAACTATTAGAGAAAACGCTAATTTTATTTGCCTTTTCCCACAAGACCTAAAAAACATTAATCATATTTATCACGATCATGTAGGTGAAGATATGCCTAAGGATGAGTTTAGAAAATTTTGTCAAAAGTCATGGGAAAGACCGCATGGTTTTGCTATCATTGATTTAACCAGTAAAGAACATGATGGGAAGTATAGAAAAGGTTTTGACAATTTTTACATACCTAAGTCAGTATAAAAAAATGAAAATAACCTTTTAAAAAAATATTAATTATAAAAAATGGCTCTTTATAAAATATTTAAAAAACAAAAGAAAACTATGAATGCAAGTGATTATATATTTAAAACATATGAAATAGAAAACCCAAGAAGTGCTATAGATTCTTATGAATTTGTATATGTTTTCAGGGAGTTAGTGCGTTTCAGAGAAGAAGTATTAGATTTAATCTATAAGATTGGATTTGCTGAGAATGATGATGTTGAGTATGAGTATATTAGAAAATTAAAACTAGTGTTTGGTAAGATAGCAGCGATTTCTACAAAAACAGAAAGAGACAGAGAGGGTTTTCTTTTTATGTTAGAAGAAAGTTTCATACTTTTTTATAAATATTTTTCCCAGAATATAATATTTACACAGATAAATATTATATTTCATACTTTAAAAAATGGAAGATCTTTTAGAACAAATTGTAAAAAATACAACCCACAAAACATCATTTCAAATTATAGTAAGCGACAACAAAACACGTTTTAGAACAAGGTTTAATCCCCCAATTCAGCTGGAAAAGGATAAAAAATATGAAATAGCTTTAGTAAACCTTGAAACTTACTACTCTTTTCCAAACAGTGATGCAACAAACAACATATTTGTTTATTCTCCAGACAATGGTACCTCATGGATTAAAATAAAAATACCTGAAGGAAGTTATGACCTTGTTGACATTAATGATACCATTCACCAGAAAATGAGAAAAACAGGTCATTACGATGAAGTTAATGAAGAGTATTATATTAACATTTCTGCGAACACCAATACTCTAAAGTCTGTTCTTACTTTAGAAGATGGTTATCAAGTAGATTTTAATCAACCTAATTCTATTGCTAAAGTATTAGGATTTACTCACGCTAAATATACACAAGGATTTCACGAGTCAGAGAATGTAGTAAACATTCTTAGAATAAACAGTTTGCTTGTTAACATAGATATTATTTCAGGAAGTTATGTTAATGGTTCAACAAAAAACACTATTTACTCTTTTTTCCCAGATGTTGCACCTGGATATAAGATAATTGAGTCACCACTTAATTTAGTATACTTACCATTAACATTACATGAAATACATAGCCTAGAGGTAAATATTACAGACCAAGATGGTAATTTACTAAATCTTAGAGGCGAAAATTTAACAATTAGATTCCATATTAAAGAAGCGAGATAAAATAAAAAAAGAATTATATATAAAAATGACAAGTTACACTACTGTTAAAGTAAATATATCTGAAGGACAAAAGCAAAAGCTTCAACATGCTGTTAAAGGTGGTTGTCCAGTAAGTATTCGTTTAGGCCATGAAGATTTACAAGGTAATGATGTTTTAGCAATTACCAATTCACAAGCAAAAAAAATAGCTAAAGCCTATGAGAGTGGTAAGGGTATAACTATTAAAATGTCTGCTAAACAACTTAAACATAATATGAAAATAGAGGGAGGTTTTCTTGGAATGTTGGCTGGGCTGGCTGCCAGTGCTTTACCGATGTTAGCAAAAACCGTTTTACCAGCTTTAGGTGTTGGTGCTCTGTCTGGATTAGCACAAACAGGGGTACAAAAAGCATTGGGTTCTGGTCTTTATCTTAAAAAGGAGGATGTGTTTGTCAAGTGGAAACTGATGGATCTGGATTATACTTAAAACCATACAAAGGTAAAGGATTAGAGTCTGCTGGTGATGGTTTGTATTTAAAACAAGGAGGAAAAATGTATGATGGAAAAGGACTTTTACTTGGACCTAACAGTCCATTTGCTAATATTCCTATCTTAGGAGTTATATTGTAATGTTATAAATAATAATATTTAAATATTATTTATAACAAAATAAAAAATGGATATACACAAATTTGGTATAAAACCTAATATTACTACTCAACATAAACCTATATTTTGGAAACCTAACTTACACGTTGATTATCCTCCTATCAAGCAAGATCCTTTAAAATGGAAAATTTATTCTCAAAATGACATTAAGATCCGTTCTAAAGATAGAAAAATAGTAACGTTAGGATTCGGTTATATAACTACACAAGGAGTTGTAGTGATATCTGTTAGTAATAAATGGAAAGATAGTTTAACCATTTTTAATGGAACACATCTTGATAACAAGACTAATGATATCTTAGTCTACATTTATAATTTCTCATCAAAAACGATTGAAATACCTGAGGGTGAGTTATTTTGCTATCTAAAATACTTGCAATCCTGAGATAAAAAATTATAATTTTAATAAAAAAATGACAGATATAGATCAAAAACATCCTAATAAAGTCTATCCTTTATTAGCTAAAGAAAGTAATACACCTTCAGCCCCGTCTATTGAAATGATATCACAAGATGACAATGGCCATTCCTACCGTTTACAAAAGATATCTGAAGTACAAAAGTTTCTTGAGAATGAAGTTCAAAAAAGAGAAGCCCTAGCCAAGAAATATTTTAGAGCCGCAAGAGTTGTTGATAATATTGATACAGCATTGATCGGGTTAACAATGGCTTCTGGTGTTGGGGGAGCCATATTATTAGGTACAGTTGTAGCAGTACCAGTAGCATTGGGTTTAGAAATTACAAGTGCAGGAACCGGATTACTCTCAATGGTAGGTAAATATGTAGTAAGAAATTCAAAAACAAAGGGAGAAAAACATCAAAAGATTAGAATGATAGCTGATGCTAAGCTTGATACAATTGCTTCACATATATCCAAAGCTTTAGTTGACAATCATATATCAGATGAAGAGTTTAAACTTATCATGGAAGAACAAGAGAAGTATAAGAAGATGAAGGATGAGATAAGAACAAAAACTAAGAAAAAGATATATACCGAAAATGAAGAAAGTTTAATTGAGAGAGGGAGGCGCGAGCAAAGGGAGTCCTTTCGGAGGCTGGTTGAAAAACATCATGGTGGGACGCTTGAATATTAAAAGACCAAAAATAAAGTTTTCATGCAGCTTTAGTTATGAAACATGTTAAGAAATTATGATAAAAACTATGATAAAAACTGAGATAAAAAAATTATTTTAGTAATAAAAAAAATGTCTTTTTTAAAAATCACTGATCCTGCAAAAAGGGACTTAATTGTAAAAGAGTATCTTGAAACAAAAAAGAATATTCGGGATAATCTACTAGCAGAGAGAACAGGTGAACAGCAACTTCAAACAGACCTTTCGAAGTTTTTTAAACCTATTACGGAAACACAAAAAGCTACAACAAAGGAGATTACAGAGGGACTTAGACCTATTAAAGAGGGTATAGAAAGCTTACCACAGACTATTAAGTTTCCAGACTCATCTATAAAGGCTACTGAAGAATCATTAGAAAAACAAGGAAAAGATCTTGGTGAAATAGCGAAGGATTATTTAATGAAGCTTGGCGATCCGGACATATCAGATACAAAATTTGGAGTAAGGTATGATAAAAGTAATGGTAAGTTATATATTGGTAACAAACTAGAAATGTTTGATGAAAATGATATTATAATTGGTAAAGACGTATATAAAGGAACACCTGGTCTATGGGAGTTAATCATATCTAAGAACCCGAAAGAAAGTATTTTTAATGAGGATGATTATGATAATTATGCAAAGATGATGATAAAAACAAATGCTATTTATCGAAATTATTATTCAAGCCAAAATAGACCTAGTGCCAGTAAAAGTGATAAATGGGATAGAATACTATCTAATATTTGGAAAAATAGGATTGAGTATATAACAGGAATGGGTATCGTTGTTATCCCGCGTGACCCTAACGCATTAATAAAAAGACTAGACCTACTGTTGGCAAGTAAAAAAGCAGGCAACACAGGTGTAAGAAACGAGTTAGTGAGCATTTGTGACGAATTAAAAAGACAAGGTGTTTTAGATTCACACGCTTATAAAAATTTAATGTCTATAGTATAAAAAATGATTATCAATAAAAAACATGGATTTAAAATAAAATATTCATACGGTGGTACCGGAATTTTTGATAGCATTGCTAACTTGTTAGCGAGGCTTTTTACAAGTAGCGCGGCTAAACAAATAGCATCTTCTGCCCTTGATGTGGGAAAGAGTGTAGCTAAGGAAGGAGCAAAGAAAGCTTTAGAGGTAGGAAAGAGTGCAGCTGTAGAAGCAGGGAAGAAATTAGTTACAAAAGCTTTAACACCAAAATCAAAGAAAATTTTACAAAAATATAGCACAACCTCAAAACCCGCTGATACCCCTACAACACAAAATATTAATACATTAATAGATGGAAGTGCAATAGCTATTCAAGACTTAGTTAAAAAATTAAACAGTGGGGCAGGTATTAAAGTAGTATGAAGAAAAAATAAAAATAAGTTAAGGAAAAAAAAATTACTTAAAAAAGAAAATGCCAGAATTAAAATTTAATCGTGTAGATTATAAAAAATACAATACTAGTTCCATTACTATAGTAGGTGCATCGTTAAAACTAAAAGATTGTGAAATCCTTGAAATTAATAACACAAAATATGGTTATAAAAAAGCCATTGTGAAGTTATCTCCTGAAGAAGTAATTGAAATGAAAGAGATTGAGGAAAAGGTGGATGAGCATTTACAAGAGTGGAATATACCCCAAATAACACTTGTATACGGTAATAGAGTTTGTCCTAAAACTAAAACTAAAATAGATACCGCAAAAAGCATGAAACTTAAAGGTGTGTTTGTTAATGATGAAAATAAGTCTTTCGCCCAGCTTTGGTTAGAGATTTAGAGTAAAGTACACAATTATAATTTTTATTTAAAATTATAATTGCAATAATAAAATGGACATTTTAAAAGTCACCGACCCAATTTTAAAAGACGATAGTATTAATGAGTATGAACACCATGAGTATGAACCAATCACAGGTGCTAATCTCAACAACTCAGGAGGAGATATTAGGATTAGCATTGAAACTCAAGATATTTTTACACATCCTAGTGAGAGTTATTTACTTATAGAAGGACGTTTAACAAAGGCTAATGGAACAGCTTACGCAAATGCTGACAACGTTTCTCTAACAAATAATGCTATGATGTATCTTTTTAAAAATATCAAGTATCAACTTTCAGGTATGGAGATTGAATCCTTAACACATCCTGGTCAGGCTACTACAATGCTTGGGTTGTTAAAATATCCGGATGATTTTTCCAAATCAAAGGGGTTAAATCAATGTTGGTATAAGGATACAGTAGTTAATGCAGCTGCTGGAAATATGGGATGGAATGTAAGAAAACTATACATCATTCATAATTCCGATCCAAAGGGGACATTCAGCTTTAGAATTCCATTAAAACATATATTTGGTTTTTGTGAAGATTATGATAAGATATTGTATGGAATGAAGCAAACTCTCACCTTGACAAGGAATGATGATGAGGATGCGATTTTTAGAGTTGCTGGTGTTGATGCTGGTAAAATTACTTTAGATAAAATATCGTGGTTTATGCCTCACGTGCTACCTGCGGATAATGAGAAGATGACACTTTATAAAATTATCGAGAAAAAAGAAAAAATACCAGTTGGATATAGGATGCTACAATGCGACTCCATTTCAGTTCCTCAGTCAACAACATTTACCTGGAGACTTTCAGTTAAATCATCTCCCGAGGTGCCACGTTTTATCATTGTAGGCTTTCAGACTGATAAAATTGGTAATCAAGAGCAAAATCCATCTATATTCGACAACGTAGATGTTAAAAATATTTATGTTATGTTAAACTCCACTAGGTATCCTGCAGTTGACTACAATCTTTCATTTGCTAGACAACAATTTAGTAGAGCTTATGGTGATGCTGCTCTATTTAGATCTAAGTTTTATAATATGGATGAATTGGTGTCGAATCCTAATTTCACTCCTTCAGAGTATAAAACGCTTTATCCTTTATTTTTGTTCGATGTTTCCAAACAGAGTGAAAAGTTAAAATATTCTGTTACTGATATCCAAATTAAGGCAAATTTTGGTGTGAATGTACCTGTAGACACTGAGGCATATGCTGTTATTATTAGTGATAGGTTAATTAACTTCCAGTCTGATGGAAATAAAATGAGTGTAGTGTATTAAGATATTTTTTTCTTATATAAAAATGATAAAGATTACAGATTTAAAAAAAATTCTTAAAGAAAATAATATAAAATTTCACTCTTACTGGGATAAAAAACGGTTAGTTGATTTGGTGAAAGAACATGGTTTGTTCCCAGAAAAGTCACCTGTAGCACCTAAAAAAGAAAGAAGTAAGGACCCTAGATTTAATAGATTAAAAACTATTATGCATAATCCTAAAAAAGTTAGTTTAGAGGATGTTAAAACTGGTGAAATAAAAACCTTTTCATCGGTTTATAAGGCGGGTAAATTTATAGATCATTGTCCTCAAACGATTGTGAACTGGAATGGAAGGGTTTGGAAAGATAAATATAAGATTAACATTCAGTAATTTTATTATGACATTGTCATAATAAAATTTTATGAAATTAGCTTAAGTTTTTTATTTTATATATAAAAATGAGTTTGTTTAATAGATTTACAAACATAGCTAGACGAGCTGCATCTAATGTTTACTCAGGAGCAAGACGACTAGCCACAGCTGCCATACCGGAATCCATACAAAGAAGAATAACTGATTTTGGTAATTGGTTAACCGGTAATGTGGAACCAACGCAAATACCACAAGCGTTGGATGAAATTGTTAATCATGTTAGAGAAAATTACCCTCCAATACAACCGTTTGAGATTAGACTTACACAATCCGCATTTAGAGAGTATGCCACTCAACATGTTATAGAGGGTAGAGAAAATTATAGCCCACAAAGATTTTTCGCAGAAACGTGGATACCTCTTATAAATACTCTTCAAAATAATTTACAAACAAAGGTAAAACTTGTATTTATGTGTAAATTATGGAAAATGACAGATCTTGACCAAGGTCCTGTTGAACGTGCTTTCCATAGTAAACAACATTTAAATTTAAACAGGAGAGAAATAGAGGATTTGTTGAATGAAATGATAGATGAAGCTTTAGAAAATTTAGCTAAATTTCAAAGAGAAGGTAGTGGTTGGACTTTTGGAAGTGTAGTGCGGTTAGAATTACACACAGCTGCTTATATTCCTTTAAGAGCTAATGGCCACTTACCTTTACCAAAATGGATTGTTAACAAAAAAGCAGTTATCAATATGAAAAACAAAGATGACAAATGCTTTTTATGGTGTGTTTTAAGAGCGTTAAACCCTAAAGAGCATAATGCAGAGAGAGTTGACAAGGATTTGCAAGCAAAGGAAAGTAGTGTAAAAATGGAGGGAATAGAGTATCCTGTTTCGTTTAAAGATATAGATAAGTTTGAAAAACAAAATCCAAAAATTAGTGTAAACGCGTATGGGTATAAGGAAATAAAGAAATATATTTATCCTCTTAGGCTTACAAAAGATGAAAAAAGTAATCATATTGACCTTCTTTTTATTAAAGATGAGGAAAACATGCACTATGCTCTCATAAATAAATTTAATAGTTTAGTGAGAAAACAAGTAACTAACAATGGCGGTATGGAATATTGTAAACGATGTATGAATCATTTTGGTAGTAAAGAACTTTTAGAGAAACATATGCGATACTGTAATGAACATGAACCTATTATTTTAGAAATGCCAAAACCAGGTCCCATGTTAGCTTTTGAAAACCATGCTAGAAAACTTCGGGTTCCCTTTGCTGTATACGCTGATTTTGAAAGTGTTTTAGAACCAATATACACATGCCAACCAAACCCGGAAAAAAGTTATACTATACAACGTCAAAAGCATATACTTTGCAGTTTTTCCTATATTATAAAATGTTTTGATGATACTGTGTGTGCTCCTATAGAAAGAAGTTATACTGGAGAAAATGCTGAGGAAGTTTTTATAAACTGGTTAAAAGATGATATACAAGAAATTCATCAACGGTACCACCAAAACCCAAAGCCTATTGAAATAACAATAGAGGAAAAAATAAAACATACACAACAAACACATTGTTGGATTTGTGGTGGAAAATTTAATCATGCTAATTATAGAGTAAGAGATCATTGTCATTTCACAGGTAAATATAGAGGCGCCGCGCATAATGAATGCAACCTAAAAGCTAAAAATCCTAACTTCACACCTGTGTACCTTCATAATCTTAGTGGATATGATGCTCATCTTTTTATTAAATGTCTTGGTAAATCTGCTGGAAAGATTGATTGTATTCCAAATAATGAAGAGAAGTATATTAGTTTTAGTAAAAACATTTGGGTTGGAGAAAATATAAACCATAAAATTAGATTCTTGATAGCTTTAAGTTTATGAATTCTAGTTTGGATAAACTTTCAAGCAACTTAGAGGAAAGTCAGTTAAAAATTTTAGCAAAATATTTCACTAAATAACAACTACCGCTAGTTAGGAGAAAAGGAGTTTTTCCTTATGAGTACCTAGATTCTTTTGATAAACTTAAAGAAGAGAAATTACCACCCAAAGAAGCATTTTACTCTAGTTTAAACAAAGAAGGAATTACAGATGAAGATTATGCTCATGCGCAAAAGGTTTGGAAAGCTTTTAATATGAAAACGTTTAAGGATTACTTAGAACTTTACAACAAAATAGATGTATTGCTTTTAGCAGATGTTTTCGAAAACTTTAGAGATGTTTGCTGTGAAAACTATGACTTAGATCCTAGTTGGTATTATACTGCTCCTGGTTTAGCTTGGGATGCAGCATTGAAAATAACAAAAGTAAACCTAGAACTTTTATCTGATCCTGATATGCTTTTGATGGTAGAATTAGGTATTAAAGGGGGTGTTAGTATGTGTAGCAAAAGATACGGAAAAGCAAATAATGAGAGCATGGGTGAATTATATGATCCTAGTAAACCATCAAAATATTTATTATATATAGATGCAAACAGTCTTTACCCTTGGGCAATGAGTCGTCCTCTTCCTACTCATGGTTTTAAATGGATGAATAAGAAAGAAATAGAAAATTGGCAAAAAATCCCATGTATATTAGAAGTAGATTTAGAATATCCTAAAGAATTACATGATTTACACAATGACTTTCCTTTAGCACCCGAACGTTTAAAGATAGAAAAAGTAGAAAAACTCATTCCAAACTTAAATAATAAAAAGAATTATGTTATTCATCATGAAGCCTTAAAAACATGTGTTGATTTAGGCTTAAAGATTACTAAAATACATCGAGGAATTAAGTTTGAGGAAAGTGCATGGCTTAAGTCATACATTAATACAAACATTGAACTAAGAAAAGCAGCTAAAAATAATTTCGAAAAAGAGTTTTTTAAGTTGATGAATAATTCAGTCTTTGGTAAGACTATGGAAAACTTGAGAAATAGAGTAACGATACACCTGGTTTCTAATGAAGAGCGTTATAGGAAATTAGTAGCAAAACCAAACTATAGCCACACAACAATATTCGATGAAAACCTAACAGCGGTACACATGAAAAAGACTGATATAAAATACATTAAACCTATTTACTCAGGATTAAGCATTTTAGATATTAGTAAAACACATATGCAAAAAACTTATTATAATTACTTTAAAGTTAAGTATGGTGAAAAGGTTAAAATGTGTTATACTGATACAGATAGTTTTGTTCTTGAAATAGAAACTAAAAATTTGTATAAGGATATAGAAAAAGATATACCTGAAATGTTTGATACAAGCAATTATCCTAAAGATCATTTCTTAAAAAATGATTGTAATGCAAGAGTAGTTGGAAAATTTAAAGATGAGTTAGGTGGTGAGATTATGACTGAGTTTGTTGGTCTAGGAGCAAAAATGTATGCTTATAAAACCTAAGATGGTGAGGAAGATAAAAGATGTAAAGGTGTTAAAAATGCGGTTATCAAGAAAGAGATAAATTTTAGTAATTACAAAGAGTGTTTGCTTACAGAAAAGGACCAGTATAGAAAGATGACTGTTTTAAGAAGTAGGGGCCATGATATGTATACTGAAGAGTTAAACAAAAAAGCGTTAGGTTCAAGTGATGATAAAAGGTTTGTCTTGGGGAACAAGATTGACACTCTAGCTTGGGGGCATTATAAAATATAACTTTAAAAAATAAAGTTATGGAAATGTTAAGTTGTAATATATAACTTATCATGGTAAGTTATATATCCATTTCAACATTGCTTGCTAATCTATTTGCTATTTTATTTGTTATATTCATAAATGAAGCACCCTGTCCTCCCCTTAATTTTCTTTTATATCTAAGAAATGATGAAGGAACATCCGCATCTAATAGTAAAAATTCCTCTACCATTTTAAATACTATTTCATTTCTCGTCTTTCCCTTCTTTTCTATTCTTAATCCAAGATGTTTTTTCGCTTCAGCGAGTATTTGTTTTTTAGAAGCATTAATATAAGTATATAAATGTTTCCAAAATCCTGCTCTAACTGTTAAATGTTGCCTTATCCTTTCATCTATACTATCTAAAATGGAGTTTATATAATTACCCAAAAGCACAGCAAATCTCGCTAAATATGGTCTCTGAAATTCTTTTGGAAAATCGAAAATTAAATCTTCAAATTTCTTTTTAGCCACATCAACATGCACTAAATTTTCTCTCATATTTTCTAATGTTCTTGGTAAGTCTTCATCACTTAAATTAATTTCTTCAAGAAACTCTTTTAACTGTTCCATCTTGCACTTTGACAAAATTCCTCGCCATTTTTTAGAAAATTTCAATTTTTTAAAAAATCATAAAATCAAAAAATTTTTTTTCGTCAGACACATGATTAGCCAGACGAGCCTGACGGATTGACCTGGTATATTAAGTCCTTGGGTAAGCCGGACGCATGGCCCTGTAAAAGGGGTGTCTCGAGACATTTGTGTGATAAATGTCTCGATAAATTATTTTCTTGAAGTTTTTGGAAAATTCAATTTTTAAAATTTTGGAAATTCAAAAACATTTTGTCGAACGTATTGAGGGGATGGGGAAGTGGGATGGGGAGTGTGAGAAATTGGTTTGTTGGTATATGGAGAAATTGTGTGTCTGTTGCTATCCATATTTTGATATTCCTCATCAAGGGGTATCAAAATTTATTTGTGTGGTTGAATGAATAGACATGGTAACAAAAAAAGAGTGTTTGTTTAGTCGGCATGATTGGATTGAGAATTTAAGAAGATTTTTGCGATTTGCGACCGATTTAGAGCTATTTAGAGCTAGATAGGGTAATATACTATCTGCTGATGAGTCAAGTATTTCTTCATCAACTAAAAACTGAACAATAGAATTCTTAATTTCATGCTTTAACATAGTACCTTTAATAGCAGTCAGTTTATAATGAGATGCAAGATCTAATAAATCAGACTTTTTTGCCAAATTTAACAACTCCTGAGAAGGTTTAGCTATAAATTTTTCAAGATCAAAAGACATAATTGCTTTTTGCTGGTTCAGTAGAATAAAAATCAAATTTTACTGTTTATTTATTATTTTTTTCTTTTATCTAATGAACCTTAATACTGTAACAAGTTCGAAATAATTTCAAAGTATATCCAAAATGACTAGATGATCAATCCCGGACGAGCCCCCAATTTCTGTTACGAGCCAAGCGTAACGAGAAGGAAAACCAGCAACAAGCCTTTAACAATTAACAATATTTATTACAGAATAAAGACAAAAAGTACAAGAAGAATTAAGATTAAATGAAATTTTGACAATTTTCAATGTTAGAAAAAGAAATAGAATGAGTCCCTCAAAATTAAGAATTATGTTTAGATTACAAAAAGTATGAAATTTCTGGTTCCTAAAACCTAAATTAACAATACTTTAAGTTGCAGATAGATATGAGCAACCTGTTTAAATAAAAGGTAATTCCAACTTACAAATGTATATCCGAAGTTAAATCCAACACTTTTCACTAATTCTGAATCCTCACAGCCACAAGTCTAAGTTCAAAGTCCATATCACCAAGTAAGTCACTCCTATTTATATCAGTTAGGAAAATTCTAAATTAGCCTTTTCTAGAAAGATGACAGATAAGCTATTTATAGACATGGATTGGTAAACAGCTTGTTTACTAACAATCCTGTTTCTAAAAACAACCACAATGAAAAGCCAATGAATGTTCTTTATGTTTCTAGAATATTCTGTATACAGAGTGACACTGAAAACAGGTTACATGTATATTCTATTACATAGCACTTTGTCTAATGGACCTCTATCAAAATACTTCAAACTATGGTCCTGGATTTGAAATTGGCCCTGTGTTGTTGGGATCCCGATTTTATATTGAAACAAAGAAGGAAATATTTATGACTGTTCTTCTCTGTAACTAATAGGCCTGGAGCTTTTATATTTTGCACAGAGCATTGCTTAATGGATCGCTACCAAAATACTTCAAATAAGAATTCAACCAAACTCAATGGCTAAGAGAACTCATATTCGGCATGTAGGATAATCAAGTGACTCTGGACAAACCTGAGGATGGATGGATGGATTTGGTAGAATTGTTCTCCAAGATGAGTGAAAGTAACACTAACAATAATCTTCAGATAATTTATATCAAATGTCCATGTCACCTTTGCATACTCCACGCCTAAAATTGAATTGAAAATTACTAAAATATTTCAGTAAACAAGTACATTTTGCAATTTCCTGAAAAGCCGTTCCATAAAAATCTATTTTTTCCGTATTATACAGTTAAAATATGTGAATGAAAAATGATTTGAAAAATTAAATGGTCACCGTGTAAGTATCTGTATTTCCCATCAAACAGTTGGCGATGTCGATAAAAGTAGAAATTAGCACAAATGTTAAAATCTGTTGATCTATGGCCATACATCGACGGAAGTTTTTGGTTAATCTTACAGATATCTTTCGGTTAAGCAAATAAAAGAAGATTCGAAAGTGTTCATGTTTGAATGCTTTATTTCAAGCAATGAATAAAGAGCACTGACAATGATTTAAGGAGTAGACGTTCTACGCCTGCAGATAATGTTTTGATTTTAAGGTGGTTCGATACCTTTGACGCCAAATTTACAATTTTCTCAGAATCACATAAAATTCATGTGGATGTTACTTCAACATAAACATACGCGCTTTTATGTAGCAGTGTTAAAATGTGAATCAGGCACGTGCAGGTGACGTCATTACGTCGTTTATAGACCTACCCTATTTGGGAGGGTCATTGTCGGTATGTACCAGTATTTCGGAAAATAAATGGCCGATTTTTATCACAAAAACATCATTTGCTTTGTAAATGAATGCCCGATTTACTTAATTAAAAATTAAAAGTGTACATACCACAGGTTTTCGACAAACGTCGATTGTTTTCATTTTTATCGCTTTTGATGCTGTATAATTTCGTCATCACTTTATGAAATATCGACGTTTTTCTCAAAATTTTGTTCGGTGACCTATGCCAATTTTTCGATATGTTGTAGTCAAAGCAGTTTGCTTCAAATTTATCAAATAAAAAAGGCAAGTCATCGAATTAAATTTTATGTAAAATTAGATTTTTCAAAAGTAGTCCTTAGATTTTCACTGCGTTTTTAACGTCAACGTCGCTTTTTAAAGACGTTTTATAGCTGCATTTGTTAAGGAAGTTTCGTTCCATTTGGGCATAAGTCTTTATGAATTGAGGTTTCTACAGAACATTTTAGATATATTTTACTGGAAAATTGTCGTACCTTAGACCAGAACTAATCGATAATTTGGCATATTCATAGTTCATTGTTTACAGAGTTTTCAGGACCAGATGCACATTGTGCATCTATAGACTGTTTACAGCTTCTTAAGGTCCTTTTTGATATTTTGCGAGAGAAGGCATTGAGTTTAACCTCGCTGCTACCCACTTCCAGCTGGGTGAAGTGGAGCAGTGACTCTTAAGTGTCTTGCCCAAAGACACACCCGGCGCGACTGGGGCTCGAACGCACGACCTTCAGGTTAGTAGTCAAGCACCCTTACCACTACGCCCTCAAGGCCACAAAAATAGAAGTCGAACTCCAGCTGGCTTATGAAAAAATGTTTTCCTTGATGCACTACGGTCGATTTTTGCCTGAAACGATTAAGTAAAGGGTGGGGGGAGAGAGAGAGAGAGGGGGGGAGGAGAAGGGAAGGCGGGAGAGAGAGAGAGAGGGGGGGGGGGGAGAAGGGAAGGAGGGAGAGAGAGAGAGCATCCGGTTAGTCATATCACAATTTGTTCGATGTCCGTTGGATGGGAGTAAGATAATCGCACGGTCTTTTGGGCGTCGAAAAGGCTCCAATCTTAGAAGAATTTTCAATAATCATTATCCGGCAGACATATTGTAGCCTCTAGACATATCGTTGAGGCATCGCAAGATTCCTGTACGGTAGTCTTTCGTAGGCCGTATGATTTTCTAATCCGCCTTGTCCACCTAACATCTAACGGCAGCCGCACGGATATCTAATGAATGCCGCAAGGATCCTCAATGTTTTAAATGTAGAGGAGACCGTGGTTAAGTGAAACACGGGACAAAGCTGCCTTAACATTTTATTGCGTAAAACATGGCATAATATCACTGCATAGTAAATGAATCTTAGTGGTCGCCGAAAGTTAAGAAAAATTCTAATAATCAACCGAAATTTGAGGACATGAAGACTACGTTTTTCGATCAAATTTGTTGAAAATTTCCATATTCGTCCATAAGGAACGGGTCTTAAAAATATACAAATTTCAGAGAAAAATCGGTCGTAATTATTAACAAATTTTGCTCAGATTTCACAGATGCGCAAAGTGATTGCGCGTCACAAAAATCCCGAAATCGAATCGAAATACTACTGAAACTAGCACACGTACAATCCTGTGTTGCAGCTTTCGATATAAAGAGTTAATCATTTCCCTTCCGTAAGCTAGTCTACAT
This sequence comes from Hippopus hippopus, assembly GCA_946811185.2. Lineage (NCBI taxonomy): Eukaryota > Metazoa > Mollusca > Bivalvia > Cardiida > Cardiidae > Hippopus > Hippopus hippopus. The sequence goes on from OX328097.1 coordinate 16,065,967, forward strand.
AAGTGGACTCACCCCTGTCCGTTTTGCATTAATAAAAATAGAGTGAAAAGGGTCTATTGTGGCAGAGTGTAGCTCTTTTCAAAAGTTTCGTAGGGATGTAAAACTCAGTTATACTTAAAGACCCTCCTTTTTTCTTGAATTTCATGCTAGAAAAATGATAGCATGAAGGTCAAACGTTTTGGCAAATACATTTTGGCAAATACGTTGAAAGCGCCAAACCGTCGAAATTTTCACAATTCGGAATAGGCTACCATTTGGGGTACCATCTTTCAAACATCATGGCCTGTTGAGAAACAGTCCGGACAAAAATTCATTAAACTCATGAATACAGCGATTTTAGACGTCTAAATATTCTTTAAACACGAAAACATCAGGAGGCACTTACATTTTCTAATGGGGCTTTTTGGGTACAACGACCCTGAAGGAATTACAGAGTGGAGTTCCTCCATGTCTGTAAAAAAGACAAACACATACGGAGAGTTTTGCATTAAAAGAGTCTCGTCGAGACACTGATTTGGACGCACTACGACGTTATCGCTTTGGGTCGGTCAATCGCAAGTATTACCACTTTGCAGAAATTTGACACTTTTTTTACGACATGCATCATTTGTCTCTCACCACCCGAAAGGTTTTTGAAGGCTTTGTCTTTATTTGACTGTATAACTAATTTGGAAATGAAAAGGTTAATAATTTGAGCGACAGGCATTAAACTCACAGGAAATGTAGTATCATTGATGTTCTAATGATGTCTGCTTTTGCAGGTAATTTGAATGTAACCAAAGTTTTCTAGAAGTCATAAAATAACACAATTTTTATTCAAGCGCGTTTTATAGCGGGTAAAACGCTAGTTTCAATTGAGCTAAATCGTGATCTTGCTCTGTCAGTCGTCCTGCAACATTTCCTTTAACCGAAATTCCCTAAACCGTTGAGACAATTTAAAGATAAAGCCTTCTTTAGATCGAGATTATTAGGCGGTTCAGAAAGAACCTTTAGATATCTTAATTGACGGATCGCTAGCCACGCCCACTTCAAAGGGAGATCACTACGAAACACTCCGACAGTTTCCACCATTTTGGTAAAAAACAATAAAAATGGCTGCCAAAAAGGCAGTTTGACGGACTTTCCGGACCTTTGTCCTTTTACAGTCAGCAGATTCGAAGAACATTCTCCGACAGTGAGATCTTTATTTGTCTCGTCGAGACGAATAAAGATATCAGTGTCGGAGAATGTCGGAGATAAACATTACAGCTCCGGACTGAATGAATTATTTGATTGGTCAATCGATTTTTTGATTGACAGCAGCGATTCGTCAATTGCTCAGAGGTGCGTTCCTTACACCGAAATGAAAAAGGCGTCTCAACAAGATTTTTGGGAAGTCTGAGAGAACGGTTGAAAACATTCGATGTCGTCATGGCTACTCGATTAAGCCAGTGCTGAGCAAGCTTACTTTCCTCGAAAATTCTTATTGGGCAGCGTAAAAATCTCGGCCTAAAGAATACTTTATCAAGTATAACCTGTATTAAGCAGGCACCTAAGGAAGAGTCAAAAAGTGCTTGCTTAAAACAGGTGCTTGCTTAATACAGGTCAATTTCTATGCATTTGCATTTGTCATGAACCAAATTCACGCTTCCTTCATACAGGCTGCTTGCTTAATACAGATGGCCACTGACAGGTTTTACTGTAATTTCCGCAATAAAAAGCACGAGATTATTTATGTCACTAAAGAATGCACCCCATCATTCGCTTAATCGAGTATTCATGGCGACATCGAATGTTTCACTCAAAATACCCGGTAACTAAAATCTCAAAAATCTTTGTGAGAGTCCATTATAATGATGTAATACATGTATCGATCAAAAGAAGCCTTTCTATCATTTTCGGAAATTATTAATAGATGAAGCAAAGTTGCTTTTATATAAAGTTCATGACCAATTTAATTTCAACGTGATCAGCGGGAGATTATAAATAACGTTATAAGCGAAGTAACGTAACGTCAACAATGTAAACAACGTCTAAAAGGCTTCAATCCCAATAGCAACGTCATCCCTGACGATCCATGTGAAGTGGTGAAACCGGTCGAATGTATTCATTTATTCTTATTTCTTCTGATAATTGAACACTACTGAATTAAACATCTGATAAAAAGACAATTTTCAGTAAGCCCAATTGTTATGTGACGGGACACAATTATTTGAAACACGGTGTTGCATTTAGGCCGCAGCAATACAGAAATCCTGTACAGAAATAGCATTTGTCTCTTAAGCCTTTCGCAGATGACAAATTTTAGACTGGTCCAAATTGAAAGCTTTTGTAGACAACAAATTACATTTGGTCCAAACAACAAAATTTGAGTCAGAAAGGGTAGAAAACATTGTGGTAAAAGAAGAAAATGCTGGTAACCAGCATTTTCTTCTTTTCCCACAATGTTTTATAACGTTTTCGCACGACGTAAACGCCGACGACGATAGACGCTAATGCTGTAGCAATGCCTCCATTTTTATTCAAAAGCAAGCGAGATAAAGATATAAAATCTTATGAATCTTAAGAATTGAAAAATTTGTTGTGGTAACGTTCCGAGACCGTGTATTTGATTAACGCGACATAGGAAAGTTTTGATAATTTATTCGACCTTCGGTTTCGGCTTCAGAATTTTTCATACTCAGGCTCGATTGAAATACAAAGTCCAAGACCGACAATATACCCAGATGAAAAAAGTTTAGTCAGTATTTCTTTTTGTCTACTACAAGGACCAAATTTTTAATATCGTTGTAAGGTTTTTATGCTAGAATTGTTCTATCGGTGCTTTTACACTTAATTGTTAGTCATGTCATAAACGTTTCCTCTATAACAACGTATCAATAACATTTGGAAATGCAATAGGTGCACTTGCTGCTGTAAACAGGCACGGTTATTTTCTAATGCAGTGTTTGATATTGAAAGACCGGTGACAAGGGACAGATAAACCGATTAATTGGTGTTAGCTTGCATGGCTTAACATTTTGACTTACCTATTTGGTACAAAAATGTCAATTTAGGAAATCTTGAAACTAGCACACTTGTTGTTGCCATTTAATTGTGTTTTCGATATAAAGAGCGAATACTTCATAGCCTACTGGCGGTCTACGACAGAATGGCAGTAAACAAGAGGACCATGATGGTCCTATATCGCTCACCTTAGTACTAATTAAGCAGTAAAGGTCTACAATGAAGATAAATATCAAATTTCAAGGTTCAAGGCCAAATGATAATGAAACAAGAGAGACAAATTGTCCGAAGATATGCCCGTCCAACCGCCAGTTGTCGAGGAGGTATAATAATCGCAAAGGGCAGGTAATGCAACATGTTTACCAAGTCTCAAGTCAATTTGACTTGAGACTTCAAAGTTCCGTTCCAGACAAGCATGAAACACTGTAAAAATGTAGATCAAAGTGGACCTACTCAAAATCTGCACTAGGTAGAGTTATTGTTCTTGCGCACTGTACTCGGTAATATTGCAACAAACATGCATACCGAGTTTGAAGGCGTTCTGACTTCAGATGACAAAGTTATATTCAATACAAACACTAAATGCTGTAAAAAAGATGATCAAAGGGAAATAACTCAAAGACAGGACAAGGTAATGTTACAATTCTTGTGCACTGCACTTTCAAATATTGCAACAAATAAGCATACTATATTTCAAGTCATTCCTACTTAAGATGACAAAGTTTTGCTCCGGATAAGCAAGAAATGCTATAAAAATGAAGGTCAAAGGGGAATAACTCAAAATTCGTGCTAGGAAGAGTTATGGCTCTTGTGCACTGCACTCCGTAATTTTTCGACAATCATGCATACCAAATTTAAAGATGTTCAGGCTAGAGATGACAAAGTTACATTCCGAACAAGCAGAAAATGCTGTAAAAATGATGATCAAAGGGAAATAACTCATAGACAGTACGAGGTAGAGTTATGGTTCTTTCACACTGCACTCAGTATCATTGTAACAAACACAAATGCCAAGTTTCAAGTCAATCAGACTGGAGATGACAAAGTTATGCTCCAGACAAAGAACTATTTTAAAGAACTTTCTATTTCAAGGGCAAATGACTCCAGTCGTTCTAGTCCCATTAGACCCATAATCGAACTCATCCGAGATCTTATAGTCATAAGTATTTTGACCAAGTTCGGTGCTGATCGGTTAAAAATTGTAGATGCTAGAGTGTAAACAAAGTCAAATATAGCAATTTTTCTAATTCAAGGGCAAATAACTCCAGTTGTTCTAGTCCGATTAAACCCATAATCGAACTCATCCGAGATATTCTGGTCATATGTATTTTGACCACGTTTGGTGCTGATTAGTTCATATTTGTAGATGCTAGAGTGTAAACAGAGTCAAATATAGCAATTTTTCTAATTCAAGGGCAAATAACTCCAGTTGTTCTGGTCCGATTAGACCCATAATCGAACTCATCCGAGATCTTCTGGTCATATATATTTTGACCAAGTTTGGTGCTGATTGGTTAATATTTGTAGATGCTAGAGTGTAAACAAAAAAAATGTGAACGGACGGACGGACGCCGGACGGACGGACGACGAACGGACGCCGACGGACGGTGAGTGATCACAATAGCTCACCCTGAGCACTTTGTGCTCAGGTGAGCTAAAAAGACATTAACCGTTTAGGGATACCACCAAATATAACGTCTTAAGGACATTACGTTCATGGTGACGTCATCACTACGTTATTTCTCCATTATTGCACTAACATCGAGAATAGAACTGTCTACGAATTGAATTAGCTAAATCGAAGCTTATAGCTCAGTCCATTATGCGCTTGGCTGTTGCGATTTAGAACATTGGCTCAGCCTGAACCTGGCCGACATTTGACAAACGACAATTTGCGACGCATTCTTCGTCTGTTACGTATGGTGGCATATTTCTGCCACGAGATACGAGATAGCTATCATGATAATTTTGGTAAATTATCGCGATAAATTAAAAGTTTCCTGGAAATCTTATCAAGATCGTGAAAAGTTTCATGATAAAAATATCACGATAAACTTAATATTTTATCGCAAAATTTCTTCACCGTGCTCGGAGCTGACATGCGAGATAAAATTATTGTGATAGTTTTATCCGTTTCTCGATATCTATAAATAGAAAATTCATCATTTGGATGAACTCGGTAGTTTTGACTTAAAGGGCAACTACAGCCAAAATCTCTTTTTTGGATATATGAATCCTTAAATGAAAACCATCTTAAAATAGAAAAACCGCATTTCTATGGCTATCGTAGAAAGAGAGTTTTAAGCGAAGATGTGGTTTGCACACCTGTGCGAGTTTGTGAAATGTTCGATAAACCGGATGTGATGCCGCTCTTATTTCGGCTTCTGTGTACTTTTTTTTTTCTCAGCCTTATCCTCCCTCATGTCAGGAGGCGACTTTTTTCGTCACAAAAATCCCTATCGTATGCCGGGTGCCGAGTGTAAGCCCTATTTAGGGCCAGGAGATGACTATTTATTTGTCAGTCTGCTGTCTGTCTGTCTGTCTGAACTAAATGACATGGCTTAATATCAGATCTACCATTAATCCTCAAAAGGTTGAATAAACCTTCATGCCGATTGCAAAATTTTGAATAGTGCTAGTTTTTGAAGAAACAAAAATAGATGTCTCCGCATTGGACACTGTACATAAGATCAGATTGCATGTTCTGTGCAGTCTGATCTTAATATACACTGTTTGCAAAAGGTCACTGAGTCGCGCTCAGCTGCCTTGGGGCCCCACAGAAATTTAAATGAGGCAAGCAATAAATGGTAAATTCACTGTTGATTATCTATCTCTTTCATGAGAGAGAGGGAGAGAGAGGGAGAGAGAGAGTAGTTAGAAAAGAAATTCGACAAGCAGATTATGCGTTTTTTTTTTTTTTTAAATTTAAGATCGCATGCATTGAGGAAAATACAAAAGTTATGACGTTCGACTTATCCATTTAACCTGTGTAAAATTCCAAATTCCATTTACATTATTTACGAAAAAGGGTTCAATATGGTCGTGAAAACAAGAGTAACTTTGTACATGACATGTTTATGACAAGTGCTTGTTAACCTCAGGCTGCAAGCGCCCCACCCGGGTGGCTCAGTGGTGAGCGTGTCGGACTCATGTCCTGGTGGTTGTGAGCTCGATACCCGGTTGAGGCGAACTTTTTTTCCGGCGTATTTTCGCCTCTCACCTCTGCTGAAGCATGTGAGAAAAGTAGTCGGTGGCTTTGGAAAGAAAGTTGTGTTAGTACTGGTGTGAGAAAGCCAGGAAACACATGTGCGTCACCGACCGCCATGATATGACCTTAGCTGTTAAAGTGGCGTTAAACCCCAATACAACCAACCAACCGACCAACCAATCAAGCTGCAAGCCGGGTAAAAAAAAATATGTCAGACCACAACGGTGCGATATCATCACAAAAGAGGCACCAAATTAACCCTTTGTCCTTGTACATGGATGGAACACACAATTCTTTTCTCAAAATAAAAGGTTGGCGCACTAAAATTTTGTGTAAAGTTTGTACGCAGTTATAAATTTTTAATTTACGCTGCATTTTCATGGTCAGCATCTCTTATCTCGTATATGATTACAGGGAGAAACACGGTAGAAGACAGTTAAACAGTTTTTGTCCACGTTGGTATTTCCTTTTAAATTGTACGCCTTACATGCCTCAGTATTTAGGAAATGGACTGACCCTGTATTTTGCAGACGATCAAAATGTTTACTGCATGATATGGAGGACAGGAAGGCAGGAGGCAATTCAGACAATCTTTTAACGTTGTTGTTGATGAAAGAAACAAATTTGAGATTATGAAAATAAATGAAGATCGAGTGAAAAAAAATTTTTTTTAACTTTAACAGCAAATTCAGGATGTGTGCTGGATTTAATGTTGTTCGTGAATGTTAAAGAGAGGATAAGATTTCTAAGGCAGATCAAGGCTTTTAATTCTTTCCAAGCTGAAGGAGACATGTAAAATGCTGACACTGATGGTGTAGATCCAGATCAGATTGCGCAGGATTTGTAGACCGTTAAATGGTCGACGGTGTCCTATATTTGGTAGAAACAGCCTTAGAAATTAACTCGAATGATTTCCTTTTCACATTGCAATGTTCCTTCTTCCTTCTACGACCTAGTAGAAGAGAATTTTGGCATGATTCAAATACCTTGATTTATTATTTCTTTTTTTATATTTATCTATTACAACTCGTTGATTAGGTAGTGGTACAATTGAAATAACATCAAGAAATAAATTTCAAAATATTTATGTTCGTTACCAGAAGAATAACTATTCACTTTTTTATAAGTACTTTCTCCACTAAGCTAATTCATTCAAAATTTCTTTCCTATGATTGTAGATGTAAGAGCGATATACCCCCGTCACGCCAAACTCGTTCTCACTCTGTTCCGAATTTTTTTGCTGATCGGACTGAAACTGTCTTCAGACGAAGTGGGCGTATTAGTATCCTTTTACGAAGGGTGCTCCAGAACTTTGAGCCTGCTCAAAATTTTTTGCCATCCATCCCGTCCTGTGATTAGACGGAGTAACAACGTACTTAAAGCGAGATGGACGTACTACGAACGGAACTGCTGTACTTCGATCCTATTAGAGACGCAGTGCGGTCGGGCAATAACCTGCAGTGCGTTTGCATTTTACCGACCGAAATTACATGTCCTATCCCAGCCAGTTTTTCGATTTTGTTGACCGGGTTAAGACTTTCTGGGAATAGGTTTGGTGAGATAGGGGCTTCAGCCATTATCAGGCCAAAATTATACGTTCATCCGCGACCGTAACCCGTTTTCCGATTATGTCAGGACGGGTTAAGACGTTGTAAGACCTAGTTTGGTGTGACGGGTCTATAGAGATTGAAACTCTGCAGTACACAAGTGATTGAAACGTGAAATAGCGATTTATATCTTTATAAATATCATGCAGTTTTCTCAATTTTCTGTGTTAGTTCATATATAGCGACTATAATTATCTTCTCACACTTGTGAGATCATGGCAAACTACCGGAAGTCACGGTTTTTTCAATTAGCGACTTTCACACAGGTGAAAATCCGAAAGTTTAAACCTCTATATCTCGTGGAGTAAACATCACAGAACGCTAACAAGATTTTTGTTAACATACTCTAGTGTCATTTTATCCGATTTTGAAATGAAAATTTTGGTGTGGAGTTACCCTTTAATAAGATTGCAGTCAGTAAAATTTCGAATCATTAATCAACAATTGTAGCTTAATTGGTAAATTTTGACAATGCCCGAATGACAGAGGTCTGTAAAATCACAAAGACGACTCGAAATGCCTCTTACGAACAACTTTGAAACCGTACAGGGAAAAGGAGAATTCATAAGGTTGTATACGAAGGTATTCCGAAACCGTATCTAATTATAGATATCATGAATGTCAGTTGTGGGCACGAAAGCAAAAAAAATCGTGATAAGAGTTCGCATTATTGCGATATTTTTATCGTGAATTTTTTTGTTTTATCACGATAATTCTCTTAAATTATCATGATAGCTATCTCGTATCTCGCGGCAGAAATATGCCACCATAGTTACGCACTTGCAAATTCACCTGAGTGGTTTGGGTAGCGTGTGGCCCGGATTTGACGTATTGGTTTTATTGAAGCGAGAAATGTCAGAAAGAGAGGAAAGGTGCACAAGCCACCACAGTCTACTTGGAAATTCTTAAGTGCTTTAAAATTGCAAATTACGTTTAAACTACTAGAAATTTTAAACTGTGAATTTTCATTTCGACCCCATTTGGATAATCTTGGTGAAAAGAATACCTAATCATCAATGTTTTACGACAACATTTTTACAATTTGCTCGAAACTGAATGAATATTATTTTGAGAAAAAATGTCATTATTAGACCGTTTGAGAAAATTATTAACGAAAGAGGCCGTACTGACTAAACTTTTTCATCTGAGTATATAAATAAAGAAAAACTATTCAGTCATTTTCTAAATATACGAGTATATGAGCTCCAGGTGCATTTACATTTACACCTGAATTGATTCCATTATTCCAAAGAGGAAAATTCATCATTTTATCAATATCGCTCTACCAGGTAGAATTTAATGAAACTTCATATCCTTATTCTTTATCGTAAGGCGAAGTCTAAACAAACGGGGTTTGTTGTGTTGTTGTTGTTGTTGTTAAGCTTCTGGTAGTTTAAGTTGTTGTCTTTCAACGGCAAAACAAATTGGGTAATTTAACATTACTTCAGGTTCAGATTTGATGACAGTGAGAAAAATTGTTTTCTATGATTAAGTGTTATTATGTTTCTTTGTACTTACACATTTCAAAATTCTTTTGAAAATTATCCCTTTACATGTACAAAGTCTCGTGTTTAACAGTTTCACAGTTTTTAACATTGTTCGAAGACGACAAACAATACCTAAGCGTGTCTTTGTAAAATATCAACTGCTTACAGATAAATATCTATTCCATAATTGTCTGAAATCCAATCTGACGGGCAATTTTGTACTAACTCGTTTTCACAATCGACATCTATTTCCATTGCAAGTGGACTGAGTGACGTGTGTTGTTCTCCTGGCTGATTAGTTTCTCAATCAATATGCCCCTCAACACCATATATTTCTGCTTCAGTATCTGTAAGGGGACTGTCGACTAGACAATTAATTGAACCAGTCGTATACAATCGAAGTGGAGAAGAACGTGCAGTTCTCAAACGATGTCTGGCCCAAGGATCTTTCCACAAAGTCAACTTCTGATTTATTTTCAAAATAAAGACATAGTGTAAGGCATAAATATGTAGCTCATTTAGCGGGTCAAGAATCCCACGATCTTCCATGAAATAAAACAAGTCGTAAAAGTAACACAGTACACCTTCATAAACGTCTCGCCACAACCTCTCTATCCGCTGATTGTGCGTACTTTTGCCAGTTATCATACTTCCTCTATTTGGTCCTCTTTTTCGCACCATGTATTCAGCAACTTGAATGTTTTCCATTCCATGATCTGACCGGACTCTCACTGGAGTTCCATATTTTGAGGTTCCATCTAGAAACCATCTAAGTACTGTATCTGCTTTATTGTTGTTAATACACCTTAAAAACACTATAAAAGGACTAAAACCATCGATTCCGCCACATATAATGAAATGCCAGCGAATTAGTTTATGATTTGTGTCAATATGCCATAGATGATTTGGTGCAGCGACATTGTACACTCTTCGATGCAGTCGTCCACGCATTATTTCTGATATTCTAACCTGATCAATGTTATGGATGACTTCTCGAAGGCGCCATCTCGGTATCTGAAGAATAAAAGAAGACCTTTATTTAAATCGAAAGTAATTGTAAAATATACTAAATTCCTAAAGAAAGTGTGTGCTTTATTATCTTTGATTTGCCATCGCTTATAAAATCTAAAGCCTTTGAATACATTATATACTTCTGATAAGACCCTTTAGAATATCGATATCGTTTCCAATCACGTAACGTTGGGTCTGCTGCAAACGAGCAGGCAGACCACGTGCTAGCGATCAATATTGCCCCGTGCTAGTGCTCCTATTCTGATAAAAGTCAAAAGCTTATAAGGTGCTGCACAGTTTGACTAGTGATTTCATTCTTCTCCCAAACACGAGTTTCAGTGTTTATAACGACGTCGCACGTGCGTCAACGTTCATAACCGATACAGTCACTGTTTATTTAATCTCGGTTTAATGGTTCTACGGCGATCTTCTACATCTCTTGTTTCTCGCAAGAGGTTGCGTAAGCGGATAGGTGACGTTCTTTTGTCCAATATAGAGTTCATACCATCATAGGATCGGTAGTAATGCAGTATACCTCCCTATATTTTCAAAATACTTTTACACAAAACAGTTGTAACTCAGAGTTTCAACGGTTTTGCTTGAAAATTAATCATGTTTTTGAGATACAACCTTTTTGACTAGATTTAAATTTCTCAGGAAATGATAAGATTTTTCATGCAATATTTCGAAGGATTATGTATTGGCACATAAAGATAACAAAAACATAAAGAAAAAAAATGATAAAAAAAAGTGAGTTACAACCCTTTTGCGTTAAGCCCGCCATATATGTTTTGCTTTGTGCTATAGTGAAAATATTTCAGATATAACTTATTTTTGAATTATTCAACCATTCACTCTTTCCCGCTTTCCAATTCATCTTATCCCACTCGCAATTTGTCCAAAAGTAATTTGAACAAGAGCCCCACATGTGGGTGCTAATGCTAAGCCGCGGGGTGCTCAATAGGGAATAAAAAAATCCAAGTCGAAAAGGGAGCATAATTCTTACAGAAATGCATTTGGAGTAATCTCAATTGTTGGCACAGCTTACTCTTTTGTAAGTGAACATATATTCCAAGTTTCAAGTAAATACTTTCAGTAATAATATAGATATATTACAAAATGTACAAAAAGTTTTCGCACGAAGACGCAGACGACGTAGCCAAAGCTTTAGCAAATCCTCGTTTTCTCCGAAAGCAGCCGAGCAAAAAATTTGATCAGAATAACGCTACATACAACATCAAGGCAATCATTCTGAGCAAGGCTGAGAAAGTACGACGGCTCGCTTAAACACTCTTTCACTCTTTACGACGAACGACGTAATACGAACATCCAAGGATCGTTAAAGCTCACTTTTGGCACGTTTTACTATAGATGGCTAATAATATGTAATTCTTTTTGACCTTGTGGTGTAGTTTTCTATCCTAAGTGGCCTATTTTCATTCTTTTTCGAGATATCATGCTGACAATCATTCTGGCCCTGTTAAAAGACATATGAGCAAGAATTGTGGCTTCTAGAGTGCACACATTTGTGTGTGTATGTGGGTGTGTCACAGTGTGTGTGTGTGGGGGGGGGTGGGTGGGGGGGGATGTGTGTGTGTGTGTGTGTGTGTGTGTCCTAGTGACCTTGTTTTTAACCTCTAGTGACCATACATCAAACTTGTCCGAGATATCATCGAAACAAACATTCTGACCAAATTTGAAGAGATTTAAGCAAAAATTGTGGCTTCTGGAGTGCACACAAGGTTTTCTAAGATTTGACCTAGTGACCTAGTTTTTGACCCTAAATGACCCAATATAGAACTTGTCCAAGGTATCATGATCATGGAAGAAACAATCTGACCAAATATGAAGACATTTGAGCAAACAATGTGGCGTATAGAGTACACACAAGTTTTTTCTAAGATTTGACCTAATGACCTAGTTTATGATCCCAAGTTACCTAATATCGAACTTGTCCAAGATATGACGAAGACAAACATTCTGACTAAATTTGAAGACATTTGAGCAAAAAAAAAAAAAAAAAAAAATGTGGCTTCTCGTACACTGTACACAAGGTTTTTCTTTTTGCCTAGTGAAATAGTTATTGACCCCACGTGACCCAATATCGAACTTGTTCGAGATATCATAGAGACAAACATTCGGACCAAATTTGAAGAAATTTGAGCAAGAAATGTGGCTTCTAGAGTACACACAAGGTTTTTCTAAGATTTGAACTAGTGACCTAATTTTTGACCTCAAGTAACCCAATATCGAATTTGTCCGAGATATCGTGGAAGCAAACATTCTCACCAAGTTTTTAGACATTTGTGCAAAAAAAATGTGGCTTTAAGACCACACACAAGTTTTTCTAAAATTTGACCTAGTGACCCAGTTTTTGACCACACATGACCTAATACCGAACCTGTCCAAGGAATCATGGAAACAAACATTCTGACCAAATTGAAGAATTTTGAGCGAAAACTGTGACCTTTAGAGTACACACAAGGTTTTTCTAAGATTTGACCTAGTGAACTAGATTTTGACCCCAAGTGACCCACTATCGAAGCTGTCCGAGATATAATGGAGACAAACATTGTGACCAAGTTTGAAGGAATTTTAGCAAAAATTGTGGCCTCTAGAGTGCACACAAGGCAAGTGATGACGACACACGACGGACAACGGACACAGCCCGATCACCAAAAGCTCACCTTGAGCACTTTGTGCTCAGGTGAGCTAAAAAAAAAAAAAAACAAATACCAATGATTCTAAAAGAAAAAAAGATAATGTCTAAGAAAATGTTCCTTTAAATGACTGACTTCTCTTTAATGCTGGTTCTATAAGTAAAAAGTTTCTTTCACATATCATTATGCTAAATGGAATTAAAGTACACATGAAATTTATATATCCTAATATATGAAGGGCAATCAAAATGAATCATAAAAATAATAATGAAAAATCAAGATAGAACACGAGATATGTTTGTGAAACACAAATGCTCCTTGATTGTTGACTTTGACCAAATCGGATGACCTTGACCTTGTCATGAGCACATGGGTTTCAATGAAAGATAACTTCATACCTGCAAATATTAACATTGTAACTTAAAGACTAATGAGGAAATACATTATTATACAGGTCATTATATGTTTTCAGGTTTTCAGGATAAGGGTTAAACATCTGACATTGACCTTGGACACATGACCCTAATTAGATATGTAATGAAAAAAGGGACCCATAAACCAAATATGCGTATTATATTTTCAACTGTCTTGAAGTAACAGGGAAATGTTAAGTTTTCTGGTTAAGTTTTAAAATAAAGTTTTGAGGATGAAGGTTAAAATCTGATCTTGACCTTAGACATAAGACCCTCATTACATGTGTATCAATAAAAGAGACCCCTGTACCAAAAAAATGAGCATTGTATCTTCAACAGTCTTGAAACAATAGAGAAATTCTAAGGCATTTCCAAGTTTTAAGTTTACGCTTTTAGGATAAGGGTTAAAAATTTGACCTTGACCTTGGACATATGACCCTCATAAGACAGGTGTCATTGAAAGGGACCTCCATACAAAAAAAAATGAGCATTGTATCATCAACAGTCTTGAAGTGGAAATGGTAAGGTTTCTGGCAAATTTTAAGATAAAGTTATGAGGTTAAGGGTTAAAAATTTGACCTTGACCTTAGACATATAACCCTCATTACAAGGGTATCGATGAAAGGGGCCTACATACCAAAACTGAGCATTGTATCTTGAATAGTCTTGAACAAACAGGGAAATGTTTATTTTCAGAGTCCAAAATACACAAAACGTAAAGTTACAAGATAATAAGCCCCCTTTTTTGCATAACATGGTTTCATCGAGTTAAAAAGGAAGTGCACATTGTCTGGGACTTTTGATAAACAACATAAATGTGAAGTTTCAAGAAAATTTGGCTACAAAAGCCCCTTTTTTACACGACAAGGCCTCAAATTAAAAAACGATGATGAATAGCGTTTTAAGGCCCGTCGACAACTTAGGTCATATTGGGCGCACTTACTTAGTAAACAATAATGCGAGGTGAAAATAACATACATGTGCAACAACATAAGACAAACATGATAAATGAGGAATGGACGAAACACAAAATGATGCCCCTTTTGTCGCCTTTTACGACATGCATGCTGTCACTTTTGTTCCGCCAGATGAAATGGCAGATGTGACAATCGCGGGACTGCAGTGGTTTATTCTTATACCCCCGATTAAACCACACGGGGTCCCACAGGCCAATTGATTCCCATTCCAAACCCTATTTACATCGAGAAAAAAATACAGGATTTGGAATAAGAACTACCCAGCCTGCTGCAATCCTACGAATTACGAGGAAAGCAGCCGTTTGTCTCTAATTTTAGTCGCCTTCTACGACATGCCATAGAGAAAGGCCGAGGTCCTATTCTATAAATTAAAAAAAACCCGGGACCCCACGGGGAAAAATTAAAAAAAAAAAAAACATTGAGACTACATCGGCCCAATATCATAAGGAGTTCAAATCTGAAGTTTCACCCAATTTGGTCCCGGGATTGTGGAGAAATCGCTTCGAACCGACGGACGGAAGGACGGACGGACGGACGCACGACGTGGCGACTTTATGCTTCCCCGAAATTCTTTCGGGGACCATAAAAAATGTCTTTAGTAGCATCAGATTAGAAATGTCTACGTCAACGAAGGCGAAGACAAGGCAGACTACGCTATGGTCTTGGTTTACCCTGAAAACAGCCGAGCTAAATTTCAAAACATTGATTGTAAAAAAAGAGGGGGAAACACATAAAAAAAAAAACATTTATTGTTCCTCACCTTTATTCCCCTTTCATGTAGAACTTGTCTTATCATCGTCTCGCCGATGCGCGGAAATTCCATGGTTACTTTTCCAACTTCGCCCCTGAGTGCCTCATCGTCAATATTCGTAAAATTGTACACTGACAATCCATATGTACTCATTCGTCTGTAAATACTTCTTTCAGAAACGGACAACAGTTTCGAAATTTCATTTATTTTAAAACCTGAATCTATTAGAAATTCAATAGTTTCTTTTGAAATATTGTACTTCGGTTCTACACGGCTTCTCTGTAAATGAACGACTTGTCCGTATTTGATGCATTCTGTTCTGAGTTTCATCATATCTGAACTGCCAGTGACACCCAATTCTTTGAGTTCAAACATCGAGAGTTTGCACACAATATCCGGTGAAATCTTTTCTTTCCGAAAACTACAAATGCACGAACACAGGCCTACTTGCTGTAAAATACGTCCCATTTCATTGTCCATCATTTCCATAATGAAACATGTAAATAAGAAAATGGATATCGCGACAAACAATAATTCACAAAACACACACGCTATAATGACATTTTTACATAACAGACAGGCAATCACTTGAAATCGTCAATGCGAAGATATAAAAGACGAAATAGATAATAGGTTTAATTTGGAATATAATGTATGTGATAACGTTTATGATCGAATGCACTTCGTAAACTTACAATTGAACATAGCATGATGATATCTGCCCTTATAGATGTAAAGAATGAACATACCAAACTTGTTGTTTAACATAACAGCGTAACTTATACAACGATATTTAGAATGCACCTAGTATATTTATAATCCGGTATATCATAATGACGTCTGCACTCAATGAAATGACATTTGTTCTAAACAAAATGTTGTTTGATATTACAGAAATGGCGTTTCCGTATAACAGTAAAAAGAATGCTCCTTCAAACTTAAATATTTGACAAAACACAATGACACTTGCTCATAACGAAATAAAGAATGAACCTAATAAACTTTATATTTGTCATAATATAATGACGTCTGCACCTAATGATAGTAATAATCCACCCCACAGCCTAACCATTTTACAAAGCATAATGACAATTGCACATAACGATATAAAGAATGAACAGAATAAACTTTTTATTCGTCATAACATAATGACGTTTATACCTAATGATAGCAACAATGCACTTCACAACCTAACCATTTTAGAAAGCATAATGACATTTGCACATAACGATATAAAAAATGAACAGAATAAACTTTTTATTCGTCATAACATAATGACGTTTGTACGGACCACGGCGGTCTGGTTACGCAATAAAAACGACGCGATGACTCCGCCGCGATCAGACAGGTAACTTTCTGTTCAGTGTAGCAGATGATTCAAGAATGAACCGAAATTATGCACCATTTTACTATTTTACAAAGTCGTATGACAGATGTGTATCTACATGAGAATTTTTTATATCAAAAAGAAAACATGATAAGTAGTCATCATTGCCAGGCGAATTATAAAATGTACCTTGATTTAATTGGTTATAAAATCAAAATACTTAAACCTTTAACCACACATCCCGAGTTATAAGTGCCGTGAAGAACAAGGGTTTCGAAAACGTAGGAAAAAGAGAACACGCTGGCAACCAGCATTTTCTCCTCTTATGCAATGTTTATCTACCATGTCACACACTCTTCGACAATTACGAGTGATGTTCATTTTTCCTTAACTCTATACCAAACCACAAAATTAACGACTTGTCCAATTTGAAAAAAAAAAAAACATTTGCTGACGAAATTTTGAATCTTACTCAAAATATAAAACTTGATTTTTTAAGGTGGGAACATTGTGGGAAAAAGAAGAAAATGCTGGTTTTAGTCATAATGACAGCGCAGACATGTATCGTCACGGAGAAATATTTTTATCAGCTGCTCTTAGGCCTATTAGGTCTTGAGCTTATTTTTTTCCTGTTCATCATAACGCTCACTAGCATACAAAATGTTAATTTTTACACATTGATATATCTGCACATGTTCATTACAAAATAAGATTAATGAATCTCGCAGGACCGAATGGATAAAATCTATAACCCTGGTTCGTACGCGAGGGTTTTGGTTAAAAATTAACTCTTTACAAAGGCACAAAAATGTATTCTTGCCCAAATTGAAAGCATATGCAGACGACAACTAAATGTAGCAAACGTGGCATTTGTCTTTAATATGATAGAAAACATTCTTGGACAAGGAGGAAATGCCGGCTACTATCATTTTCTCCTTTCCTCACACTGTTTTCAGAAGACTTCTTCCCCAGGGTAGATAAAAATCAGGATGGTTCGGTTAGGACTTAAATCAAGATTGAAAATTACAATATGCTAGGAAATCGAGGAAGAAAGGATGTTAAGTTTACACGACTTGCCAGCATGAATTTCAAAGTACGTCACACAGACGTTGTGTGCACAATATTTCTTAGACGTTGACATTAAAGAAATGCCAGTCAAACTTTACCCTTCCATTAAACATAACCATCCGAGGTGCTTGTTTTTTTACTGTTATTATGGCAATGTTTTTGTCGATGCTCAGAGCAATTTGAAATTCGATTTGGTTTTATTTCCCGGCGAGGTTTATAAGTAATCAGTGTCGCTATCTAGAATGTCCGCACCACTCAAAGTTAAACACAACTTTTATCATTTTTAGGATTGTAATAACTCAGCTGTAAATGTAGGCAAATCTCTGTAAGTCGACTATTACTCTTGCAGACGCTTTACATTAATACAAAAAAAATTTGTAGGCAATACAAAAACGACAAAATATTGCAAAGTAAGGCCTGATATGGGTCAGAACATTTCACACACTGTCACCGTGTTCCTATATCTAATATCATTACATGTATAGTGTTGAGCACTATTCTCAACATGATTCCAGTCATCTCAAGGCTGTCAGCTAGTGCATCTGCATCTCTTTTCCAGTACTTTGTAAAATTATTTTTCAAGACAATGAAGACACTGATTTAATACTGTCCTATACACAAATCGTAGAACAATGCTCAGTTGTGAGAGAAGAATGAATCTTGTCGTAATGACCATTATCAATCCTCGAAATGAGTTTTGCTTAGCTGGGATTCGACGTCACAAGCCTGCATTACCAGCCAGCTAACGTGCTCGGCAGATTCAAGATCGGATATCACGTTCTGAAATATCATGGGAGGATTTGAAGATCAGTGGAGAAAGGGTTCGGTTTGTAAACTAAATCTTAGCGTGTTAAACTTTCCAAAGTGTGAAGGGAGGTGTGCGGTAAAAAAGCCAGAGGTAAAAAAGCCATAGGTAAAAAGGCCATAGGTAATAAGGTCAGAGGTAAAAAAGCCAGAGCTAATTTAGTAGTATATGATGTAGAAAAAGCTTTTTATTTCAGAAAATCTTTAGAAGTATTTTGGGAAAAGGAGAAGCCAATTTTTCCTTTTCCCACAATGTTTTATATCCTATCTTGATGTGTTGTATGCAGATTATTTCAATATGTAAGAGTCTGAAATTAGTTGTTTGATAAGGGGAACTGGTCGTAATTAAAACTTCTCAAGTCTTCTGTTATATTGATATATATATATATAGACGTTAAATCAAAGGATGTTTAACAGTTTTAGCAAGATTGCATACAAAGAAATAATAATTAATGTAGTTCAATGAAAATTTCTTCACATACATACTTTTGACTGATATTGGGAGTCCCTAATGTTTATTATTGGTATCATTAAAGAAGCAAATAAACTAATTGCAATCATTGCATGCCATTATCTTATACTTCAAAGTTTCTATGGAACAAACTTTCAATACAAAAACAAACTAATTACAAACATGCGCAAACAGTTTACAAGTCAAAGTTTTAATCATAATTATGCAATCGTTCAATAACAGTTTGAAATAATACTGTTAAATTATGTATAAGGGCATTTCCTGCACCTATTATTGGTTTCAATAAATTTATCAACAAGTACTTGTAATAAACAAACAAATATAATTTCTATTAAATACAAATTATTTTATTGCCCATCCTTTTTGATAATATAAAATTAATCTTTATTTAGATACCACATATGCTTTACATAGAGTATGGTTAATTCTTTTAATTTACATAATAAATGTTAAAATTAATGCACACACACACACACACACACACACACACACATATATATATATATATGTGTGTGTGTGTGTGTGTGTTAAAATTAATGCGCGCGCGCGCGCACACACACACACACACACACACACACATATATATATATAGAGAGAGAGAGAGAAAGAAAAACGACACTACAAATAGTATTTTCAACGTGCCAACCGGTTTCGCTTACGCTCATCAGGGCAACGCTTTAATGAAACATCGTAACTAACGTCATTTTGACGTCATAGAACAACGGTTAAATACAGTTTAATTTTGGACGAAAAATGTTTATGAAATATTTTTCCTTTGTTACTCTAGCTGAAACGTCGGGTGATTTGCATTTAAAAAATGGAAAAATTGAAAATTTTGGATCTGTTTTACAACAGCTATCTAAATGATAACTCAATGGTATTTGTCTTGTTGAAGGGTCCCTAATCTGTTGATTATGTATTGTAATTCTATTCCTAAGTTTATATATATATATATCTGGTATTTTCTTAATAAACCATATATACTAAATTAGCTCTGGCTTTTTTACCTCTGGCCTTATTACCTATGGCTTTTTTACCGTTTTACTTCTGGCTTTTTTACCTATGGCCTTTTTACCTATGGCCTTTTTACCTATGGCCTTTTTACCTCTGGCTTTTTTACCTAGATTCGTGAAGGGATATAAGGGTTTGATTAACAAAAGACGCGTGCAATTTGCAAAATAAAGATTATCAACCTCCAGATTTGGCTGATCTTGTTCTAAAGTTGGAAGATAGGTAAACTTGACATTTAATCCTTCAACAGATGACAAAATTTTAAACTCATCTATTTTGAAAGCATTTTGGCCAGGGATCTTATATACAGGGATAGGAAACGCGGTATAACTTCCGGTTATTCACTGTCTTCTTTCGAATTGACCGCAAAGGAAAAAACGGCGGCCATCTTAAATTTCGGCATACGACGGCCACTGTTTTAATCAATGTTTTGCTTGGTTATCCCATACGTCCTTCTCAACAGGTAAGTTTCCGAATATTTACATGCTTAGAATATATGTAACATCAATTTTTTTCGGAGATTTTGTTTTATATGCTTATTTTGGCGTTAAAGAATCATGACCTAATCATGTTTGCCCCGTAGGGGATGTTCGGCAGGAGGATTTAGTGACGTGCAAAAGTACTTTTTAAGTACATAAAGTAGCGTCCAAATAGCAACATGTTGGTAAAAATCACGAGATAGAGTACATCTCCTTGTATTAAAGCCAATTTTGTGCTGATTTTCGATTCCTAAGTTAGATAATTATGGGCTCAAAACTGGGCTATTTTCGGTATTTTATCACAAAATGGCGGACCAATGTGGTGAATTTGGCGCGACCCTAGTGATAGTTGTAGCATTCTCAATTTATTTTTAGAAATAAATTTGTTCAGATTTTGACATATTTATAAGCAGTAAGTATTTCTTTTTGTTTTTAAATCAAATCTAGTGATTTTCGATGCCGAGGTTGGATAACTGTGGGCTCAAAAACTTGGCTATTTTCGGTCTTAATTGCAAGATGGCAGCCTAAAAAGGGG
Source organism: Hippopus hippopus (assembly GCA_946811185.2). NCBI lineage: Eukaryota > Metazoa > Mollusca > Bivalvia > Cardiida > Cardiidae > Hippopus > Hippopus hippopus. Next base: position 16,086,762 of record OX328097.1, read on the forward strand.
TTATTTCAGTAAAGGTGGAAGCGCAGTACCGCACATTAGTCAAAAATGATTGGATCTCTGATAGTTGGCCATATCCTGAACAAATTCCATTATAGTCTAACCACGTGAAAATAAAACCATATTTTGCAACGTAACTGAAGAATTAAAATGTTACGTTTTGTAAAAAGGAGAAATTTGAAATTCAGTTTGTTCTATATTTTTTTCCAGATATGTATTGTGAGAGCACAAACACTTCAAAACATGGTTTCAAGAGCTGTCAACATACTATTGTGATGCATCCTGTGAACAGAAGAATGACATTGAAGATGGTTTTGTAATTCTGCATAAAGTGTGCTAGTATAAAACTGAAGCTGGGCTTGAAAACTTGGAATATTAAAGACCAAATCAGCTGTGAACTGTACAAACCTGTAAGAAAAATGCTAAAGTGAAATTAATGTATTTGAATATGAAAGCTGTGAGCTTCTTCTACCACCAAAGTATATTTAGTATGTATATCTCAATAAGCCACTAGAAGTATGGAGTTATTTAATTATCTGTGACAAATGCTAGTATTCCTGAATCCTAAGTTTTCACTAACCTGGGGAATATCCATACTTCCGAAAACATTGTGAATAAAGAAGAAACTACCGGTAAGTACATGTCACATTTTCTCATTTCCCCAGGAAAAACAAGTCTCCTCATTTCAGTTGCATTTCATTTGTCGTCTGCAAATGCTTTCAAATTAGACATGTCCAAGATTTTGTAATCTGGCAAAAAGTTAAGGATGGAACCTTGCTCAATTTGCAATGTTTCACAACATTTTAGTTGTATTATAGCAGCCATTATACTTATCTATTTGTTTTTTGAATTTGCACAACTGTCTGCACAAGCTGCGTGTTGCTTTTCCTCATCAACATATGTTTTGAGGGAGAGAAGTATGTATCTGTGTTGTGCAAAATTCTCTGAGAATCATGATGTTGGTTTCCCACTACTCACACTGTTGTCATAAAACACCAGAAGTACATGTATTAAATTTGACATACTTTTGGTTTCTTCAAACAACACAGTACATTCAGTATCTACAGTCTTATAAGCCACTTGTGGTAAGGAGTTATCTAATAATCTGTGACAGATGCCAGTATTCCTGAATCCTAAGTTTTCACTACCATGGGAAATATTTACACATCTGAAAACATTGTGGGAAAAGAAGAAAATGTTGGCAAGCATGTTCTCATTTTCTCAGCAAAGACACAAGTGACACATTTCATTTCTTGTCTGCAAATAATTCCAAATCAGACAACACAGAAGTAGACTTGTACAAAGTGAGAGCATTTACAGACAATTGAAATGCGACTCAAATTATGGAATTTGTCAATGATATAATTGAAAGCATTTGGGGAAAAGGAGAGAATGTTGGTAACCAGCATTTTCTCCTTTTCCTGCAATGTTTCCAAAAGGCTTCTTTCTCTTGGTCATCGGAACTCAGGGTTGTGTGGCAAAGGGATAATTGCAGATTTGTCTTTTTTTTTTCTAATAATTATGCTACTGACTATTTTTTACCAAAGAACAATTTTTTGGGGGCCTTTGAAATCCCCAATTGAAAGTATTCGCAAACGACAACTGAAAGTAGATTCAAACGATTGGATTTTTTTTGCATGGTATTGAACATTGCGGTTAAAAATGCTGAAAACTGGTACATGTGCTAGGCTAGCATTTTGTTCTTTTCCCACAATATTTTCAAAAAGCTTTAAATATTCCGAAGTCATCAAACACACAAGGTTGTAAGGTACACAGGTTAATTCGAAATGATGCAATTGTGAAGGCCACTGGTGTATGTAATTGATTCCAATGTATAAAAGTAGGAACAGAGTTGCAGACAGGTCCTCACACTTCACCAGCCTACTTTTTCAGAAAGTTCACTAATTCTTTCCTAGCAGGAAATTCTCCTTTTTTTCTGTCAAAGACAGTGATTTAAGAGTAGCTGCAAGCTGAACTGAAAATGTACTGGAAGGTCCATTTAATGGGCAGTGGAGGCAATTTTCTGGTTCTATATGCCCTTTGTGTAGTTTGCTATTGAAAAATGGGTATATAACTATTAACAGATCTCTGTGTTTACCGGCCTAATACATTGTACTCCATACAAGTGAAATGTTTGTCACTCCTGATAACATGAGAAGCTTTTGACCTGACCAAATTGAAACATTTGAAGAAGAAAATCAGAAAATGAATATTTAATTTCAATGATGCGTATTGTCTATAAACAGAATAGGACACTACTGACAGTAGATGTGTCATGACAGATACACAACTTGATATAGACTATCCCGCTTGTGATCATGTCAAATACAAGGAGTGGACAAAAGCAGCCCACTTCCGAAACGTTAGACGGACTTAATCCTTCAACAGGCGATGTGTGCTTTTCCCGAATTGTTTGCAATAGATATCCACTGCAGAAATATTAAAATATTTTAAGTTACTACGAAAAAGAGGGTTGTTTCGGTAATGGGTCGTTTTGGCACCGGGCCGTTTTGATCTCCATTCACAATTTACACTTCGTGTGAAATCAAGACTGACAACATGACCTGTATATCTGAAACGCCCAATTAGTCGACACTTTAAATTTTCCAGATAAAAAAAATAACACTTTAACTGAAAAAAACAATAATAGAAAACATTGACATAAACATTGAAACGCATTTCATACTAAACGCTTCTTTGGCGGATATAAAAATTGTAGGAATCGGCAAGGAATTATATTATGTGAAAGGAAGATAATAACTCGCAAGGAACGACAACGGATTATTGGACGCCGTACAGGTAAGTCAGTGAAAAATCGATAATTGGTCTTAACTCCAGTTGCGTTGCCTATCCCTGTGTATATACGATCCCTGATTTGGCGCAAATGAGAAAAGTTGTCTTAAAAAGGTTGGGATACGTTGTGGGAAAATCTTAGCAACATTTTTTCCTTTACCCACAATGTTTTCCAAAGCTTTCTGTCTTGGGGGTCGTTTAGACTCGTGATTGTGTTGTAATGGGTTAACCAGTTGGGAAAATGATATCTGTTTGTGCCATGTATTTGGTTGTGTAAACTTGTCTCCATGTACATGTGATAAAACGAAGAAGAGCATGTGATGATTGTTTTCGTTTCTAAAGACTGGTATATCTATGATTACGACCTATTATCTTTTTTTTTGTCTACGAGACAACATTCCGTCATTTTCTAAAGAATAAAGGGTTAGGGTTTCATACACAAATGACACGTGTTAACTCTTTACCATACCTCCAAATTTTAGCCATATCCAATTTTATAACATTTGCAGATGACTAAATGCAATTCAGACAATGAAATTTGTCTTTTCAGTGGTTGAAAACGTTGTCGGAAGAGAAGCAACTGCTGATAATCAGCACATTTTCTTCTCCCACACTGGTTTCTCGAGGCTCTTAAAACTTGGGATTATTTGGTAAAGGGTTAACAATATACGGACAACCCCCGCCTGTTTTTATTGCCAAATTTGGTTGTCGGGATGTAGATAAGCTTTAACCCTTAATCCGTACAGCATTGAATAAATGGAGCTGAAACGTCTGTGAAGAAGACGAAGATTATGAACTTTTCACAATTGTTTTGAGTTAGAACATGTCAGAATATCAGAGTAAAAAGATAAATTGCTTGATACCTGCATTCTTCTTTTTCCTCAATGTTTTCAAAAGCCGAATTATTATTTGGTAAACGCTTAACACACCGAGTGCAGCTTAAATTCCTTTGAGTCTCGTTTACAGACGATGTAGATCAAGATCATGCCGCATGTTAAAAGCAGTCTCTTACAACTATATGTACTGTGACATATTCTAGCCGAGACAAGATTGAGATCTTTTAATTCTTGGTTCTTTGTATGGAGGAGTTATTTTTGTAGTGTTTTTAGGATAAACTAGGGTAAAGCCTGTACCAGCGATCTAGGGTTGAAAAGAGCGCTAAAAAGAGCCCGAGTAAAAAAGTTTTGAAAACACCGTTGGGAAAGGAGAAAATGCTGTTGAGCAATATACCATCCTAGTTCCACGATATTGTCTACTTTTCAAAGAGAAACCCAATCATTTGAGACACACTAAATTTGTCGTCTGCAAATGCATATAAATTGAACAAGTCTAGAAATTTGTCGCCTTATTCAGATGTAGGATGCGGATAGCATAGGCTCTGCGGCAAGATTTGTTTGTAGGATGTATAATGCCGTTTCAACATATTTAAAGGGTAACTCCATACCAAAGCTATTTTTGGATATAAGAATCCTTAAATGAAAACAATCTTAAAATTGAAAAACATATTTCAATGTCTTTCGTAAAAAGAGAGTTATTAGCGAAAATGTGGTTTGCACACCTGTGCGAGTTTGTGAAATCTTCGATAAACCGGATGTGACGTAGGAAGTGTGACCCACACATTTATTTCGGCTTCTGTGTACTGTTAATTTGCTCTGATACTGACTTTTTCCCCACAACCTTATCCTCTCTCATGTCGGGAGACGATTTTTTTTGGTCACAAAAATCCCTACCGTAAACCGGGTGCCGAGTTTAAGCACTATTTAGAGCCAGGAGATGACTATTTATTTGTCTGTCCGCTGTCTGTCTGTCTAAACCGAATGACGTGGCTTAATATCAGATCTACCATTAATCCTCAACAGGTTAAATAAACCTTTATGCCGATTGCAAAAGTTCGAACACTGTTAGTTTTTGGAGATAGATATCTTCGTATTGGACACTGTACATAAGATCAGATTGCACGTTCTGTGCAGTCTGATTTTAATATACATTGTTCGCAAAAGGTCATTGAGTCGCGATCAGCAGCCTTGGGGCCGCACAGAAATTGAAATGGGGCAAGAAATCAATGGTAAATTCACTGTTGATTATCCATCTCTTTCGTATTACTTGAGAGAGAAAGAGAGAGAGAGAGAGAGAGTGAGTTGGAGGGTAGTTAGAATAGAAATTCGACAAGCAGATTATGGGATTTTTTTTAAATTAATATCGTATGAATGAGGAAAATACAAAAGTTATGACATTCGACTTACCCATTTAACTTGTGTAAAATTCCAAATTCCATTTACATTTTATAAGAAAAAGGGTTTAATATGGTCGTGAAATCAAAAGAGTAAATTTGTACATGACATGTTTATGACACGTGCTTGTTAACCTCCAGCTTCAAAAAAAAAAAAAGTGAGACGACGACGGTGCGATACCAACATCAAAGTGGCGCCGAATTAACCCTCTGCCCCTTTACATTGGTGGAACACACAATTCTTTCCGCAAAATAAAAGGTTGGCGCACTAAACTTTTGTGTAAAGTTTGTAATAAATTTATAATTTACGCTGAATTTTTTATGGTCAGCATCTGTTATCTCGTACATGATTACAGCGAGAAATACGGAAAAAGAAAGTCAAATAATATTTGTGCCCGTTGGTATTTCCTTTTAAATTTACGCCTAACATGTCTCAGTATTTAGGAAATGGACTGACCCTGTATTTTGCAGACGATCAAAACGTTTACTGCTTGATATGGAGGGCAGGAAGGCAGGAGGCAATTCAGACAATCTTTTAACGTTGTTGTTGATGAAAGAAACAAATTTGAAATTGTGAAAATAACACGTAGGAAAATAAATGAAGATCAAGTGAAAAAAATGGATTCAACTTAAACGGCAAATTTAGGATGTGTGCTGGATTTAATGTTGTTTGTGAATGTTAAAGAGAGGATACGATTCTTCCCAAGCTGAAGGAGACATGTAAAATGCTGACATTGACAGTGTAGATCAAGATCAGACTGCACAGGATGTGTAGACCGTTCAATGATCGACGGTGTCCTATATTTGGTAGAAACAGCCTTAGAACTGTACTCGAATGATTTCCTTTACACATTGCAACGTTCCTTCTACCACTTAGTAGAACAGACTTTGGGCATATTTCAACTATCTTAAGTTATTATTTCTTTATTTTTTTAATTTATCTATCAAAATTCGTTGATGAGACAGTGGTATAATTGAAATAACTTCAAGAAATGAATTTCAAAATAGTTTTGTTCCCCACTAGAAGAATAACTTTTCCTTTTCATAAGTACTATCTCCACTAGGCTAATTCATTTAAAATTTCTTTCCTATTATTGTAGTAAGATGCAGTGTTGGGCAATCGGTTTAAAATCACAATCGATTATCGCTTTATAATCGGAAGAGCAAACCAACTAGCGATCGATTGTACAATCGGTTTCTCCATTTAACTGAGAATGCCTTTTTGCCTTAAATACTGTGACAATTTGTCCACATGATATTAAGTTTATAAAGATGTAAGATGTTATGTTTTGTACTTTAAAAATCAAAGGAAGTACATTACCATTAAATTCTTTGTTTTATTCAATACGGTATTTCTCCTAAAAAAGCTCCTGGGAGCTATGCAAAACTTGTTGAACCATTCTAAATTCTATTCTGAATTCCATGATAGGGAGCCTTCATTTTGTACCCAATTTGCAAAGCAAAAGGTCTGTCCAATTTTGTATTTCTTTGTGTTTTAGTGATTGTTAAGAGGAAATATTAATCAAATTAGAGGAAATATTCATCAAATTCTTAACATCAAATATTAACATTTTAATCAACTAATGTACATTAGGTTATCATGATTTAAGGGTTTTCCGGGGGGGGGGGTGTCCTATTAGGGAGGGCGCTTTTATTAGGAGAAATACGGTACCTTTTACTTTGGACCTTAAGTCTTCATTTCCAAAACAGTTAAAAAAAATTCAAACTTGTTCATATTTCAAGCATTTGCAGACGACAACCCCCCCCCCTCCCCCGTCTGTTATAGATCTATATTTTCATTTCATAAAACAACCAATTTTTTTTACTCATGAACAGAGATTTTAGCTTCCACTTGTTGTTTTATTCAGAGATTTGTGTAAATTGACTGTTTAAATTCATTAATAAAGATGAGTAGATAGTCTGATCGGACGATGCCACACTGATCATTTTAGTGTCATGGGTTTTCATGTCTTTTTCGGCGATCTATTTTTCATGTCTGTTAATTTTTGGAGAAGTGTTAGCGCATGATTTGAGACGTATTTGTCATTTAGAATAGCAGGTAACTTTAAAATTTGTCATTTTACACCTTTTATTACGTTTTCATAAATAACTCGCCAGCTTGATTTACTGTGATAAACAGAGCCGCGTGTGTCCTTTGCATTTGATACTGATCGTGTTTATCAAAGCCCATATTTCTGCCGAATGCACGCCAACTACTGTATATGAAGCTTTAGACGATAATTTCATGCGTCAGATTGACATTTAGGAAGATATTTTTGAGCGCCCAAGACGGGTCATTTCAAATTTCTAAGCGTCAAAACTAGGTGTCCGGGGTCAAATGAGAACCCTGCTGAATCAGCAAGTTTTGTCAAGAGAACCATGGACAAAATTTCTTGCTCTTTTTCCGACCAATTTTCGTGTTTGTTTTCCACCGTTTTCAATCAAGGAGTGTGATTAACTAGTCACATAACCAATCGCTAAAAAACGGCGGTATTCACGTTTTTTGGACCGAGCGAGTTCCGGAACCGACTACAATCGATTCCAGGATTTCTCAATCGATTATCGCAATCGGAAACCAAAACCAGCTGACTTTCGACTGTAGTCGATCATCGGCCCACCACTAGTAAGATGTAAGAGCGATAGAGATTGAAATGCTGCAGTAGACAAGTGATTGAAACGTGACAAAGCGATTTTTATCTTTGCAAATTTCATGCAGTTTTCTCAGTTTTCTGCGTTAGTTCATATATAGCGACCATATCTTGTCACACTTGTGACGTCACGGCAGACTACCGGAAGTCACGATTTTTTTCAATTAGCGACTTTCAGACAGGTGAAAATCCGAAGTTTAAACCTCTGTATCTCTTGAAGTAAGCATCACAGAACGCTAAGATTTTTTTTGTTAACATACTCTAGTATAGTTTTATCCGATTTTGAAATAAAAATTTTGGTCTAGAGTTACTCTTTAAGTTACATGGCGGCGGCCAGTGAATCTATTCATGTTTTCCAGGAATTTCTTTTAACAATAACGTTACTCCACACAGTATTCATCCAAGTTACTTGTGGCATAGATAGTACCAATGCCGAGAGAGAGAGAGTGGAGGATTGGGGATAATGAGATTTTCCAATGCTATTTTCTATATAAAGAAATACATGTCATGAGATGGCTGTTGCATGGCCTTATGCTGTCTTTTACAAAGTCAGTATTAAAAGCCTAACAGCGAAAAAACATTGCAGGTGTTAGCATTCATTTAAATTTAAACCATTCCACTTAAAAGTATGGAAAATATTCCGAGAATGACAATCTGTGTATTCTGTCCAAATGTAAGTTGAAGGCAGAAAAAAGTCATGTCAAAATCAGGCAAAAAGTAAACTTAAGATACAATGACTTGCCAACTTTTAACCTAATTTTTGTATTAATTTCTCTGCCAGCGACAAACAGTTGGTCCAACCATGCGATAACAGATTGTCATCTTCACAATAATTTCCACTCTTTTAAATGCATTTTAACACCCGCTTTGTTTACTTCGGCAACTATTATTACTGCAGTCAAACGCAACTGGTACTAAATTTAGAGTGCCTGTTAGGATTTTTACAGACATCATGGATTAAGATCAGACTACGCATCACGCAATGTCTGATCTTTAACCCTTTACCAAACGACAAAATTTTAGATTGGTCCAAATTGAAAGCATTTGCAGACATAAAAATTAATTTCACTCAAAAATTGAAATGTGTCCTTGGAGGGTAAAAAACATTGTGGGAAAAGGAGAAAATGCTGGTTACCAGCATTTTCTCCTTTTCTCACGATGTTTTCAAAAGGCTTCTTTTTCAGGGCTGTGAAAACCAGGGATTGTTTGGGAAAGGGTTAATATTCACTGTCGGCATACTAGTGTCAGAATTACCCGATCAGCCTGATTCTACATTTTATTTTTGTAACTCTTTCCTACCGTTGATTTTCGATTCCATTTGAGCCATGCTCTGTGAAAAAGTGGTTTGGTGAATCAACAAAAAGTATCGACTCCGGTCAGCCTGCGCAGACCGTACAGGCTGACCTGTGTCGAAACATTTTGTTTGTTGGTCAATTTTCAGCATGTAATGCTACCTCGTGACTCGGTCGGTTGTTAGATAAAATGGATTTTACTGTTCCATGTTTTGTGATGGCTTGCTTGGTATAATGCGTCGCGGATATGCATTAGAACCCTTTTTCACAGAGCATGGCTCATTTATTTTGCACTCAACGAGGAAATAACTGTTTGGTTGTTTTAGTAGGTCAGCCGATTACCAGTTCGAAGGGAAACGGCTCTATTTAGTGTAATGGTGATTTTCTTTCTTTTGTTAGAACAATTTTTATTGACATTGAAATTTCATATCGATATCGATTTTTCCAAAAATGATCATGAAATAGAAATAATATTGTGTATCCAATTCAGTTCACTCCTTTTAGTAAACATTTTAACCCATTTCCTTCCTCTTTAAATGCCTATTCAATTACTTTTCCATGCATGAATGACATATGTGTTGTGTTGTGCGGCTGAATAGCGAAAAAGGCTTCAAGACAATTTTTGGGGCTGTTTGAATATAACAACAAGAGGGCCATGATGGCCCTGAAGTCGCTCACCTGAGCCTTTTGATCAAACATGACCCATTTCCAATCTCTTCAGAGATATTAAGACAAACAATCTGACAAACACTCATTAGTATTGGGCTTACAAAAATGGCCTCTAGAGTGCACACAAGCTTTTTCTAGAATTTGTCTCAGCGGCCTACTTGACATGTAGAAACTATCCAGACATACATTCCGACAAACTTTCATTAGTATTTGAGAGAAAATGTGGCCTGTACGGTGTATCAAAGGTTTTTCCGAGATTTGACCTAGTGACCTAGTTTTTTATCCAACATGACCCATATTCATACTAGTCTAAGATATTATCAAGACAAACATTCAAAGCAAATTTCAAGATTATTGGACTGAAAATGTGGCCTCTAGAGCGTACACATGGTTTTTCAAGGATGAAACTTGGTGACCTAGTTTTTATTCCACGTGACCCATTTTCAAACTCATGCAAGATATCATCAAGACAAACATTCTAACAAAAGTTTAAAGAATATTGGACTGTAATTATTGTAGTTTTTCCGAGATTTGACCTTGTGACCTAGTTTTTTTATCCAACATGACCCATTTTCATACTAGTCTAAGAAATTATCAAGACAAACGTTCTGACCGAATTTCAAGAGTTTTGGCCTGAAAATGTGGCCTCTAGAGCTTACATAAGGTTTTTCTAAGATTTGACCTGGTGACCTAGTTTTTGACCTGACATGACCAATTTTCAAACTCATCCAAGCTATCATGACAAACATTTTGACCAACTTTAAAGAGCATTGGACTGAAAATGTGGCTTCTGGAGCGTACACAATGTTTTTCAAAGATTTGGCCTAGTGACCTACTTTTTGACCCCACATGGCCCATTTTCGAACTCGTCTGCGATATTATGAAGACAAACATTCAGACCAAATTTCAAGAGTATTGGACAGAAAATGTGGCTTCTGGAGCATACACAAGGTTTTTTAAATATTTGACCTAGTGACCTAGTTTTTGACCCAACATGGCGCGTTTTCATATTTGTAAGAGATATCATCAAGACAAACATTCTGACAAACTTTCAAGAGTTTTGGACTGAAAATGTGGCCTCTAGAGCGTACACAAGGTTTTTCTAAGATTTGACCTGGTGACCTAGTTTTTGACCCGACATGGCCCATTTTCGAACTCTTTCGAGATATCATCAAGACAAACATTCTGACAAACTTTCAAAGGTATTGGACTGAAAATGTGGCCTCTAGAGCGTACACAAGGTTTTTCTAAGATTTGACCTGGTGACCTAGTTTTTGAAGCGACATGGCCCATTGTCGAACATCGTCCGAGATATCATCAAGACAAACATTCTGACCAACTTTTAGGAGTATTCGACTGAAAATGTGGCCTCTAGAGCGTACACAAGGCTTTTCTAGGATTTGACCTGGTGACCTATTTTTTAAGCCAACATGGCCCATTTTCGAACTCGTCCGAGATATCATCAAGACAAACATTCTGACAAACTTTCAGGTGTATTGGAGAGAAAATGTGGCCTATAGAACGTACACAAGGTTTTTCTAAGATTTGACCTAGTGACCTAGTTTTTGACCCGGCATGACCCATTTTGAATCTCGTCCGAGATAATATCGAAGCAAACATTCTGACCAAGTTTCATGAGTATCGGACTGAAAATGTGGCCTCTAGAGCGTACACAAGGTTTTTCTAAGATTTGACCTAGTGACCTAGTTTTTGACCCGACATGACCCATTTTCGAACTCGTCCGAGATATCATCAAGATAAACATTCTGACCAAGTTTCACAAGTATCGGACTGAAAATGTGGCCTCTAGAGTGTACACAAGGTAAAAGTTGACGCACAACGCACGACGGACGACGGACGACGGACACAGCACGATCACAATAGCTCACCATGAGCACTTCGTGCTCAGGTGAGCTAAAAATAGTCTTTCATAATCTCGGACAGTTTATATCCAAGATGTGAATGCATGACGTTTTTTGATCTTGGTCTGCTCTGCAAAAGCATATTTTATGCTGTAAGGTTTGAGATGCTGAAGACAACTCCAGTCACGTTTTCGAAAACTATGAAGATCAAGATTCTGCCGAAAGTTAAATCCATACATGGATCCGTGGTGATAAGATAAACCGACTTCCTTGGTTACTAATGCCAAGGGCTCCCAAACAACCACAGTAAATACATATACAGTATAGCAGATAGGCTACTTCAATCGTACTGTCATGACTGTTTCTCTCAATAAAATTCCGGAAAAATATTTCTATCACATGTTTCTGCCGATGATGAATTCTCGGTAAGAATTCAAAGATCATAGAACTAATTTACACAAGGATATGTACTTAAAGTGCGAATTACGGGGACTACGGACTATGTAATTGATCTACATGTTTTAGCAAAGTTTTGAACTTCAAGAATGAAACACCTCAACAATCCTCCGTTCTGCCACAGAATAAAAGAATTAAAGATACCAATTGTTTTCGTAAAGCTAGTTAAGTCGTCTCAACATCACACTCAACTGAATAACACTGAATTACAAGCATTTCGAAAATTTTATAGATTGTCTGATTCTACAGGGAGGTGTAGGTTTATGAAAAATTTCAATTTCAGGTTAAGGGAAAAAGGGTTGTCTGGTGATTTTAAAAGTGTGCTATCAATTAACAAACTTGTTAATATCATTGACGGTAGTTTGTTTTATCTCATGATATACTGAAGACAATGGATGGTCAAGTTGATTAGGGCGGCAAATCAGTTTGCAATCAAACACACTTCCTATCAATTATCAGTTTACCGACACACCCTTTGAAATGACAGATGTGCTAATTCACTTTGAAACGACTAAGTCAAAAGTTTATTTAATCAATAAAAGTTGCCTTTTGAGCTGAACTTTCAACAGTACAGAATTCAAGTTAAGACTTTTTTTTATAACTGAAATCTACTTTTAGTGAGGAATATATAGTAAGGAATTCACGTCAGTATGCTTATTGTAAATAGCAGAAAGTTTTAATCCAAGATTAAACTGATGTTATTTGCAATCTGATCTATATCACCACATTCAGCATGTTCTTCACGCACCAAGGGTTAAGATTAAGGTCAAACTGAAACACTGATGACAAGTGTCATTTTTTGGATGTGCAGAGGTTATTGAACAAGGTTAGATATTCAAGTGGACTTTTTTTTAGTTTTATTAGTATTTCATAAATTTATTATTTTACCTTTGTTTTCCACTTAAAAACAATTTTTGTCTCTTTCAGAATCTTTAAGACGAGAAAAAACTATAGCTTTAATTAATCCATTGTGTAATATAGCGCTGATCAGAACTCCTTGCAAATGTCCCGTTTGTCAGTCATTATCATAATGCAAACTTGTCTACAGCCTCTGAGTGATCTCACGTCAGCGGTACACGTTCGCAAAGCACATATTTTAAACTTTTTCTTAAATTCAAATTTTTAAAAACACAAAATAAATAAATATTATCGCACCTCTCCAACGTTAACAGTCGTTTATTTGGGAGCCGAAATAGCAGACAACAAGGCCACACATCGGGTAAAATAAATGCGATGACCTGATTGGTCAAATATCGATTTCCACGGATCCATGTATTCCGGTATGGAACGATACACCCTCATATTTGGTGAGATATTCTAGCCGAGATAACCTTCAAGTCCAAAAGATTACATTACGTTCAGCAATGTTGATGGGATAGGATCCGCCAATATCTAGGCCTAATGGCAGCAAGATGACGAGAGAGAGAGAGGGAGATGTAAAAAATAACTTTGGTGAAAAAGGAGAAAATATTCCAAACATTTTTAAGCGACATATTTCTAGACATTTGCTGCTATTCGAATGTTTTATTTTCTTACAGAAAATAAACAGATCTATAGTTATTTTGACTTACCAAATGAACGGGTAATCCATCATCGGAATCTTAGTCGTAAATATTCAAGAAGGGTTAGATAAGGTCGTATTAAAAAAAGTGTCAGTCAGTTTAGTATGACACGTGCGTGTGGAACTAACAACAGGGACAGTACTTCACACTGCCGGAGTGCTATACCAACATCAAAGAAATATCGAGTTAACCCTTGCCTCTCCTTTGTGTCAAGTTTGAATATATGTTATTTAAAAAGAAATGAAAAGAACGGATTTTTGTTGAAGAGAACAGGAGGAACATTTTAGTTAAATATTTGGACCGATGTTTTGTTTTTCTGAGGATCCAACCTGTATTTTGAAAAGGCTACATATACATAAAAGTTTTATTCGTTTCCCTTTGATTTTCTTGCTTCAAGAGACTAAGAAAATGAGGATAAACAGTGTGGTAATATACAGGGTAGCATATTTTTTTTAAATTGTCTTTCAGTTTGTATTGATCAATAGAATAAAAAAACAAATGGCTAATAACTGCTATGTCTGTTGCATCTAATGAAGGATTAGAAAGAATGTGTGATGAAAATATACCTGAAGCCTGTTTTACATGGACTTGTAAATTGTATGGTTGTTTTTTCTTCCATAGTGCAGTTTCAGACCGCGGGTGTAGTGGTAAATTTTCGATAATGCTGCATTACACATTTTTTGCACTTTAACCCAGTAAAGGGCATTCACAACAATAATTGCCTATGCGACCTATATAAATTAAGTTCAGGCTGCACGAAATGTGCAGTCTGATTTTAGATTCACACTTTGCGCTCTTGTAGGACATTGACGAAAACAACATTGAAAAATGCTGGTTCTTGGGTCTTTTTTTAAATGAAATTGTAGAGTATGTTGGGCGTTTTCGGCGCTCTATGGGTTAGGTTATTAATTGGGATTCTAGAGTTTTTCCACTTCTCAAATACATGCTGCTGAGTCACAAACAATCAGGAAATAGTAACTTTGGTTTTCGGTTTTTGGAATCAAGCATGAAATTGCACGTTTAATCCGAAATTTGAAATTTCATATCGCTAAAACTAAATGTGCGATAGGCCAACAAGTTTGTAACTTAGCGAGTAGCTAAATTAAAAGATATATAGATCTAAAACGTTTTGTGGCATCTTAACTAAAGTAATCCCTGTAGGCAAAGCTTATATCAGCATTTAAAGGTACGTAAATGTTGCGGTCGTAATGGAAGAATTAATTCTTGGTTCCCGAAAACAGTGGTTCTCTAAAACAGTGGGGAAAAATACAGATATTTATGTATGAAAATTTACCGTCATCCGGCGATGTATTCCCCCGCGATCTCTCGCAAGTCGCCGCGATCCACCGCGATTACCTCCTGCAGTGAAGCTGCCCGATATTTTTTCAGGCCGCGGTGACAAGTCCGCCGCGTTTCGCCTACTTTTACCTTTGCAGCAGATTTACCGCGGACAAATTGGTCCGCCGCGTCTCTCGGACTTGAGCAAAAAACGCAAGACTTGTACTGCATTCTGAATACTGATTACATGTATCTGTAACAGTTCTGTTTCAATAGCCCCCAAGGCTGGGATTGAACCGAGAACCTTTAGGTCCCCGGGCAAACGCTCTACAACATAGCTACAAAAGCTAGCTCTAAAGCAATACATTATATCAATCTGTGGGATAGACCAGTATACAACATATCCATGTCAGGTTTCTTTGGCATCTGACAACTGGATCTGGAGAAATTTTGATTGGGGTTTATTTTAATACTTAACTGAACGATTGTGTTAATAACAATGAAAGAAATAGGCAATTGAAAGCACTATGGGACAAAGACAAAATTCTGGTAAGCAGTATTTTCTCCTGTTCCAACAGTGTTTTCAATCATATGAGTGAACTTCAGCTCAATAATTTTGTATAAGATTCTGAATTGTTGTCTGCAGATGCATTTAAAGTGCCTAAAACTTTTCATATGGGGAAGGAATGAATAATGAAATGGCATCCATTTGATTACCATTTTTGATTAAAAAACAAAAAGTAACTTATGCATAGATGGTGGACATAGACTAATATGAACAATCTTACAGAAATTAACTTCCCTCTAAATGTGTATCTGGGGTCCTGCATGGATTACCAGTAAAGTGTAGGACTTGTTACCTGATGGCCGAGGTTCCAGCTTCACTGGAAGCACCATGTTTTTCTGTAGGAGTGTCCACAGGCAAGACAATTCTGATCCCTAGCCAAGTACAGCTGAAACCCAGACATACATTTACATAATTAAGCTAGCTGTAGCAGTTATATGACTGAAATAATGTTGAAAGAAACATTAAACACCATTCAATTACTCAAGTGTGGATCTAACATTGGCCTGCATGGTTAACCTTCATCTGACATTTTTGTCAAAATGTAGCACTTAAGTTTTTGAAAACATTGGTAAACTAACAGATTTTTCATTTTTTTTTCATTTTTACCAAAGCCAATTTTTTCCCCATTCCATAACACCATATAGGATACAGTGTGTTTTAACTTAGGAAAGTGTGGCTACATTATCCCATTTTGAAGGATATTTAGAAAAAACTTTTGAAACAACTTATCCAATTGGCTGAGCTTTATTTAGCTATACTAAAAGTCAAGGGTTTTCAGAAGAACTAGTGAAGGTGGTTTGTGTCTGAGATTATGCTTTAAGTAAGATTGAAAATATTAACAGCTCACCCTAGGGTTTGTAAACATGTGAGCTGAAATAGATACACTAAACATTATGACTATTTTTTCTTTACCATAGCATTTTAAGCATTTTTAAAATCATTATTATTCATCATTATGCAAGATTCATTTAAAATATTTAAATTTCTGTACTCAGACATCATGGTTTTGATTTTTAAAATAGCATTTTACTATAAACACAAGACTTTCTAAACTTTTATATAATAGGTATAATCAGATAGACTGCAAACAATTCAAATCTATAAAAGTGTGTCTAAAAGAGTGCAATTTTACATGTTAGGCAGTCTGATCTTAATCTACTCTTGCTACAAAGCAAACAAGCCGTCTTATCTGAGATATAAAGCATGTTCTGTTTTGAATCTAGTATGGTTTAGTTTGGGAAAAAAAAAAACAGGATTCCTCTCAGGGAAATAGAAACAATAGTATTTTGTATTTAATCACATTGTCCTTTCCATGACTCTAACACCTAGGAATCCCTTCAAGGGTTCTTCCTAATTACTACACAACTTGAAAATATTAATTTCAAAACGAAATACAAAATCAAACTAGAGACAACAATTTGATTGTTCAGATAAAATGATTTCTTCTTTCTTTTGAAAAGAATATTCTTGGTTTTATTCCTGAAGTTATGTAATAGTCTGAAAGGTCAAAACTAAATGGTGTGTTCAGTATTTTATAAGATTTAGGCCATGTGTAATTCATGAATATTGAATATACCTTCCTTCTGTTACGTAAATGAAAATTCACCTTGTATCATCATAAAGACACAAGCCAAGAAAATAATGATTTCACAACAGAAAAGTAAGGTTAACTCATGCAGTGCCACAAAACATGAAATTGATTGTAACTACCTTCAAAATGTTTGATGTTTGACCGATTTCTAGTGGTTACATTAGTTTCAACACTGTTTCAGTCTTACAGTGACAATAACTCATTATTTGTGTACCTCTTGGGTTTTACTCGGGCAAGGCTGGTTCTCCGCAGTGTCTTGTCTATAGGCACACCTACAAAATCCTGGTAACTAAGTGAAGATAAAACCCGGAAAAACCCATCCTACACCTTCACCAATCAGCTACAGTCTCACAAAACCTCACTAAATAAATGAAAGAAATTATCTCATTTCACCACTATATTGGTGCAAATATTTAAAAAAAATAAAAATAACATAGGCCGTGTAGATTCAAGCTTAGACCCCATATTCTGCGCAGTCTGAACTTACATTATCATACACAGTTTCAAAAAAACTGGAGTTACATTTAACTACAAAAATGGACTAATACTTAATAATTTCAAGTTGATTTTATGAATATCACATAAAACATAAAAGACCTACATGTAATACGCAAACTCAGACTTCACATTCTTGGGTCTATTTCTATTCAGTCATAAAATGCAGGTGTGAATAGGCACAATGAAAAAAGTGGACTTAAGTCTCACATATACTGAAAGTTACAGTTAAAGTGTGATGGGATTTTGATATTTTGTCAGTGATTATGTGAGTTTTATTCATTTACATATAGATCTAGATTCCTTTTTGAATTTTTGAGCCCCGTCTTTATGAATTTGACAGTCATACTACATAATTGAACCATTGCAGGGACATGTGCAAAGAAAAAAGAAGGAAAAAAAAAAAAAAATGATGTAGCATTATGAGATACTTAAAATTCAATATTAACACTGGCAAAAAGGCTATTCATTACATCCGGTGCAGTTTTGAGTGAATCCATTTTCATGGCCTAAAGAAAAGAATTAAAATCATCACTCATCACCTGGAAGAACATAGTCAAGAAATTAGTTGTTTTTTGATATCTGTAAATCCCTGCCCTGAAGGTACTATAGCAGCCAGAATGGATCAAGATCAAACTCAGTGTGACAAGTTGCCATTCAAAGAAAAAATTGACCTTTACATAACTAAAATGAAACTTTCAGGTCAATGGTACAAATCCAAATATTTCTATTTCAAAGTTATTTTCTTTGGGGGGGGGGGAATACCTCCTTACCAGGCAGTATAGATCGAAGATCAGACTGCATGTGCTGTGCAATCTGATCTTGATCTACACTGTCTGCTAAAGGTCCTTGAGCAGCACTAAGTGTTAAAGGAATTGGTCCCTCTATAAAACTTTTAAAAAATATAGGCATACTTTCATTCTGAGGTTTGAATTACTTTCTGTTTACATGAAGCACAGTTACCGCATCTAATATGGGTTCAGCAGTAGTTCATCATGAATATGTACTTTATTAAATAGAATACAAGTATTTGTAATTTGCTTTGTACATGTGCCTCAATCTCCAAGCATAAAAAATATGTCACAGAATTTAAATCTACATGTCCAAATAGTACGACGTATAGATGCATTCCTGTGGACCCTTTATCATACATCTATCTGCAAATTCTGCATTCTTTTTTATTCTTTTGCATGAAACGTAACAAAGTAAAATTCAGGCGTATTGGAAGGATTATGAATGGACTTTTATACCTTGAAGACAAGTGAGTCTCTGAGGCTTAAAGTCCAGGATGTTAGGTCAAGTTAGTGGATGCCTAGTTCACTGAGAAGGACACAACTTCCCATAAAAAAATCTTTAGTATAGATTCATATCACGGGTTCGTACTTAATCGGGGCCGTTTGTAAACGAAGGATTTCTTTATGTCCCTTCGATAACTGGAGAGAAATCTTGGAAGCAGTCTTTCATAAATCAAACGTCAAATAAACATTTTTTGATACACGACCTCAATTTCTTTAAACGTTTCACAGAAATGCTTCCAACAATTCCGAAATTCATCGATAGTGCTATACGAAGGGCGGTAACAAGGTGCCGAATCAACTTTACGGGTTCTGTGTTTTCGTTATCGAAAGGGTTTTAAATTATTTACGGCCAAACCCTAGCCATCTGAAGAGTTGAAGATAATTGATATGATACATAGTTGAAAAATGTAATTTCATTAAGAAAATTATTGCTTTATAAGTTGTGAATGAACATTTCTTGAATGAAAACGGGGACAGTCTGTGTAAACATATAGCGATATTTAATGAAAAAAGAGAACAAACTTTGTTTAAGTATTTAAAGTATTTCAAACTGATAATTTTGTATTTTGACGAAATTTCGTTAAAGAAGTCAAACCTAATTTGTATGATTTGTTCAAAGTCAGAGCTGAATATGATTGTAGATCTGCGTTGTTCTTCCCATACACCAGCCATGCAAAACTGAAAGTGAGCGCGCATGCGTCGTTATGCATGATGTATTTGGTTCCGGTCAGAACGATCACAGGAAGTGGATTTGCTATACAAATCCGCTAAAAAACGAATTACCTGTCTGAACGCTGCGGAGTCATCGCGTCGTTTTAATTGCGTAACCAGACCGCTGTGATCCGCCAGGGATCGCCGCGTTTCACAGCG
Source organism: Hippopus hippopus (assembly GCA_946811185.2). Classification (NCBI taxonomy): domain Eukaryota; kingdom Metazoa; phylum Mollusca; class Bivalvia; order Cardiida; family Cardiidae; genus Hippopus; species Hippopus hippopus. The sequence continues at coordinate 16,106,371 of OX328097.1, forward strand.
GTCCGCGATAGTCAACATTCACCTGTGTTCTAAAATCGCCGCGTTGGGTCCGCGCTGAGCCTACCGTGGAACGCGAAATTATAAAGAAAAAAACGCGAAAACCGAACTGTAGATGTATACATGTATTTACTCCCTCAAACCCTTTATATCTTTACCCAAAAAATCATGAATTTTAACGACCCTACAGAAGAAGAAGAATTTATTTGAAAGCATTCTGGGAAAAGGAGAAAATACAGATAACCAGCATTTTTTTCGCTTTCTCCCACAATGTTTTCTACCCAATAATCATGATGTCATCCACATTTGCCATGAGCAAATCCTTTCAGTTTGGACAGGCTTATAGTATTGTTACTTGTAAGAACTTACTTTTTTACCAGACAAGATTTCTTTAGACTTGCCTGTTTTTGCAGATCAGAAGTTAAATGTTGCACAGATTATTTAATTTTTCTTGATAGAAGATAAAGTTGAAAAGAGATAAAATGCTTGTTACCAGTATTTTTACCTTCTCCTACAGTGTTTTCAAAAGCCTTTTATGAGAGCCTTAAAAGTATGGAATTTTTGGGGGAAAAAATGGTTAACCAATTATTTCACAAGTACAGGCACTTACAACCTTGCAGAGGAAAGCTGTTGGAAACATTGTGGAAAAAGAAGTAATTGCTTTGTACCTGCAATTGTTTGTGTTTACAAATACTTTATTTAAAGAATTACTAAATCCTACAAATATTTCTCCATTTCGGACAGGCCTTCTTCAACAGGGTCTACATGTACTAGAAAAGCACAAACAATAACTGTTGCCATTAGCACTTTACTCTTTACCAGGCAACAAGATTTGAGACTTGTCTATTTTGAAAGCATTTGCAGACGATACATTGAATGTGGTTACATCATGGGATTTATCTCTTATAGGGAAGAAAAAATAATAATTATGATAGTAGGAGAAAATGTTGGTTGTCGCAATGTTTTCTGAAACCTCCTTACCAAGGGTCATTAAAATGTAGGCTTGTTTGGTAAAAGCTTAATCCCTATATCCACACAATTCCAAGTTTTAACAACCTTGAGGTACCAGGTAAGGGAGAAAAGACAGGAGACCAGCATTTTCTCCATATAAGGTTTTCGACCCCGTTAGACAAATATGATCATTTGAACCTTGATGAATTCGTCGTCTGCAAATGCTCTCAATTTAGATATCAAATTTTGTCGTCTGGTAAAGAATTGAAGTATTTACTATTTACCACACAATCATGACTTTGAACAACCCCGGGGAAGAGTTTTTGAAAACACTGAGAAAAGGAGAAAATGTTGGTAACCTTCTTTCTTCTTTTCTTCTTACAATGTTTTTTACCCTATGATTGACAAATTTAATATCTTGATTTACATTTAATTTGTTGTTGGAAAATGCTTTCAATTCGGACAGTTCTAAACTTTTCCCATGTGGTAGAGGGTTCAAAATAAATAAATAAGTAATACAAAATTTTCTTTGTATTTCAGAACATACCACTTGATTTCATTGATTGGACACATGTAGAAATTATGAAGATCTTTGATGAAAATAAAACAGTCATTGATTGGAGGATCCTTTCACACTGTTATTTGAATCATATTGACTGGTTTTCATGGTTAAATATGTAGATATGCTCTGCTGAGTTTTCAGGTGTCATATTAAAAAATGTGTGTACCGTACATGTTTGTTTGTTCTTTTTGTCTATAGTTATCTACCACATAATCCCATGTTTTAAGGACCTTGCAGAAAGACTTTTGAAAACATGTGAAAAGGAGGAAATGCTGGTAACCAGCTTTTTTTCTCCTTTCTCCACAATGTTTTCTACCTTTTTAAATACAAATCCTGTTGTTTAGTCATGTCAAACTTGTTACCTGCATATGCTTTCAATTTGGACAAGTCTAAATTTCGTTGTCTGGTAAAGTAGTAGTACTCTATATACATGTATTTATTAAATGTTTATTTACAATACTTCAGTGTTACCTGCTAGAAAATTCATATGGCTAACTCTTTACCAGTCACGAGTTATTATGACTAAGAGAAGGAAGGTGTTTGATTGTGAAGTCTGTTGAAAATGTCATAGGAAAGGGGGAAAATGCTGGTAATCAGCATCTTCCCCTTTTTCCACAATTTTTTCTAATTTTTCATTGACAAATCATACCATGTAAGCTATTTTTGATTTGTTGTCTCCAAATGCTTTCAATTTGGACAAGTCTGATATATCGTCATTTGGTAAAGAGTTCAAGATATATTGATTATAAATTACTTTGGAAAAGTAATTTACTTAAGTTTTAGATGAAGTGATTGTGTTTTATGACGGACACATATTTAACCTTTTACTGCACAATCCCAAATTTTAACGACCCGATTAAAATGGCTTTTGAAAACATTGTAGGAAAAGGAGAAAATATTGGTAACCAGCATTTTCTCCTTTTCCAACAAGTTTTTCTACCATATCAAAGCAAGCCAGAAATCCTCATTTTGAGCTGCATTTAATTTGTCGTCTGCAAAAGCTTTAAACTTGGTAAAGTCCAAAGTGTTATCATCTGCTTAAGAGTTCATGGCATAATGAAGTATTTTCCTTGCTCTGGGTTTTTTTTTTCTTTCACTTCAGTTATGATCTAGTATCAGTGCCAGCTACATTGAAATGTCCTTTGGAACAGCATTGCAGGGCTGAAGCCTAGTGCTCACTAAAACGATGTAAACCCCTTTGTACATTTGAATAAGTGAGGAGAATAAGTATCTTTTTCTGACAATTTCAACTATTTCTATTTCACAAGATATCTACCAAGTTGTCTGCTTTGGCATGAAATACGTTGCAATATTGTATCTTGTAATATATGTCTTCCATATTAAAAATTTAAATTCTATAGTAAGAGAGAGAGAGAGAGAGAGAGAGAGAGAGAGAGATATGTGTGTGTGTGGGGGGGGGGTGACTTCCTGTATAAGACCTTTACTATGGGGCGTCAAAAAATGTGTGGGGTGTATAAATCACCCCACATTTTCTCATTGTTCTCTTGAAGGTTGACAGGGCCTAAAGTATTATCTGGTGAAATATTATGTCACCTAGGTTTTAGGTAGATATCATATATATAAGAAACTGCAGTTACTTCCTTTTATACAATTTGTCAAAACGAGTCGGGTTGTACTGATAAAGCGGTCTGTGAGTATATATAAAGCCCCGTAATTCTTGGTGCATGTTTACCTGTAGGTATTGCTCGAACAAATTGACCTGAAATTGACCTCTTTGCAAGGAACAATTTGATAGTGAATTTTTCAATCATCGCGTATAATCGGACGTACGGAAATTCTGTTAACGGTAGATGTCTGGTTTTACTCTTTCAGTGCCAAAGTCAAATTAAGAAGGTTTTGCGGATGACATTGATCAAGATCAGACTGCACAGAAAAATGCATATTGGACCAATATCATTCGCCAAGAACTACGGATCAGAACCAACAGAATCATGTATACTTCAGGTATTTTAAGTATTCTTTTCAGACACGATGAATCAATTAGCCATATCAAGAGTTGAAAATCGTTCACATAGTTCCGCAGTCAGACGACAATAGACGAAGCTTAGTCTGGACCGTGAGTAATTCAAACGTCTGCTATATAATAACAGAGGTCATATATTTCATGTCAATTTGTTCAAGAAATAAAAGCCTACATTTTCTTTGCTCATTATCAAATATGCAACGTTCAATGAATTTCATTTCCCTCAGGCTTAAAGGAACGCTTATACTAGTATCTAACAATTAGTTATTGAATGCTCAATTTTTCTTTCCGTTAAGTGCATAACTGTTCCTAGTACAGTTTATGTATAAATAGATTATGAAATATTCAAATGTGCGTTATTACTCCGGTTATTTTCTTTATTAAGTAACGATGAACAGATATGGGCCAATCAGTCCGGTCCACATGACTTGAAGCCAGACTTAAACAATACATTTTTATACAGAAACTAATATTTACAAATACTTTCTATATGCCAAATAATTTAGCTAAAGAAAAACGCCCTGAAATTCGGTAGAATTGGCATGTGTGTCATATACCTGATGATAAGAAAATGTGGGGCGATTTATACACTCCACATTATTTGATTCTTCGTGGTATAACGTTAGAAATTTACATCTGTAGAAAAACATCTCAGATTTGCACTATATGTCCCTCAGAATTTCTTAATATATGAACGCCTCCAGAATTCGATATAATTAATATGTATGTCTTTTTAATATGAAAAAGGCAAAGCCTCAATACGAGCGACGTGAATGATTTGTGGTACAAATAGGTAGATCTATTAATTCGAATGACGACCTAGATTCTAGATCTTGAAATCAGAGGGTTTTGAGTTCGAACTCCGGCTTTCCCAAAACTAATTTTGAGCGTTGTCAAAAGTAGAAAGCATTTTTCTTTCGTAGATCTATACATGTGAAATAGGGCGAACTGTCCCTGATTTCCTTATCAAAAGAAAGACAGTTCCTTGACAATTTCGTTAATTTATGTCTAGAAAAATAACTTAGAATGATTATTGGTTCACACACTTGTAAAGACCACTTTACGTGAACATTTCCTTACTGCATGTAGATCTAGATCTATATAAGAGAGACTTTGATTTTTACGAGGAATCGGTCAGTAGTTTGGCAAGAATATTGAGCAGAGTACCCATAAAAGGAACTTAGGAACGCATGGTAGGTGCACTTGCCGCCGCAATGAATATATAGACAAAAGAAAAAAACAAAACAAAAACAGAATATTTCTTTCATTTCCTCGTTAGTGCACAGGTCTACCCATGTTTTACCTGGACTTTCTTTAAAATCATAGTGTGTACATCTAGATCGCTAAAATAAAATTATAATTATGTAGCTTGCCTTTTTCATCCCATCTGCTTTCCTACACGTCCATCATTGAAACAGTGATAAGTGCAGAGACAGGAATGAATTTTGTCGCAATGACTAGATCTATCATCAATCCTAGGAAAGAAATTTGCCGAGTTATCGGATAGATATTCAACTAATGGCAAAAAAACACCAAACTTTTAGATCTATTAACAAGCTTTCGTAACATTAAACAAATTATATTTGAGCCATGTTGCGGTAAAAGAGGGTTTAATGCATCTCCGTGATGTATGATACAAAGCAAGTCATCACATACATGTACATTGGCACACGCACATGTAAATAAAACATGTAACATGAGCACATAATAAGAAATGAATAGCATGTATTGTAGCATGAGCATTGTTGGACACGGAAAATAAAATCTGTAAAATACGTTCGGTGAAATCAACCCTTCACTACACAATCCAAAGTTTCAACGAACTTGAAGAAGGCTATTGAAAACAATCTGGAAAAAACAGAAAATGCTGGTAACCAGCATTTTCTCTTTGATATTGTCACGTGGGAATTGATATTGTCACGTGACAATATGGTGGGACGTGTTTTTTTCGGCTCTCTGGAAAATTTCTTTTTTTGTGCCCTATTTGAGTGAAAACGGACTTTAAAATTTTGGTCTAAGTGGGTATGTGATTAAGTGATATGGGCCACGGTAATAGAAACAGACAAAATAAGCAGAAAAAGCAAAATAAGAGAAAGAAAGGGAGTAGTAGCAGCGACGAAGAACAATACTTATCGAAACAAGCAAAACAAGGAGGCGCGGCGGGGGTACAAGTAAGTGACATTCTTAGCCAAACAAATTCTGTGCTTTTTGAGGAAGATTTTCCTGTCTTCAACACCATTATGAAACATTCAGAACAGGCAGAAACAGCAGAAAAGAAATCAGATATGCAAACACCATTAAATGCAGACGTAATGAAATTTTTTAACAGAATAGAAGGAAAGTTATCGGAGGTGAACGAAAAGTTGAAAGTGCTTGACAGTTTAGAAAAAAAGGTAAATGAGTTTGACCAAGACCTGAAAAAGCTAAGTGCGTCTGTCGAGAAAGATAGAAAAGAATACACTGAGAAATTAGAAGTTGTTGGCGAAAGATTAGCCAATCTTGAATTTAGTGGCGGGGAAAATTTTGATAGCCTGCGTAAGTTAGAGCAAGAGAACCAAAAACTGAAGGACAATCTATGCTATCTCCAATCTCAGTCCATGAGAAACAATTTAGTGTTTTGTATGTAATAGCTGAAGACTTAAATGAAAGGCCTGAAGGTACTGAGACAAAACTGAGACAATTCATGATAGATAAACTCAAAATGGCAGCAGATGTTGTTGAAAAATTACAACTGGAAAGAGTTCATCGAATGGGAGCGCCAAACCCGAAATATAAAAACCGAAACATTGTTTGCAAGTTCACTTTTTTTAAAGATAGAGAAGAGGTAATGAAAAGAAGCCACAACTTAAAGGGTACAGATTACTTTATTCAAGAGCAGTTCCCGAGCGAAGTAGAAAGAAACTGATGGTAAAGCTTTGAGAGGCCAAAAAGAGTGGACAGAAGGCCTGCTTAACTTATGACACTCTATACATAGATGGAAAACCAGTGAAGGGATAGGATCTAGAGGAGGATGTGAAACAGGCAGGAATAAATGTGTCGATTTGGAACTGTAATGAGTTAACGAAAGACAAACTACAAAGTGAACATTTTTCATCCTTTTTGAAAGAGAATGAATTAATCACTATAAGTGAGGCATGGACAGACAGTAACTCTAACATAGACATAGATGGTTACAAGAGTTATAATTTTTACAGAAAATAGAGACATAAGCGCGCTAAAAGGAATAGTGGCGGTACAGTTATTTATGTCAAAAACAATATCCAAAAAGGGGTATCTGTTGTTAGAAACCACCATGACACTATAATCTGGTTGAAATTAGACCGTGGGTTTTTTGAGTGTGAAAAAGATGTTTTTCTATGTTCTATATATTTATGGCCGGACGAGTCTCCAATTAATCATGTTTTAAATGTTAATTTGTTTGAATTGCTGGAAGAAGATATTTTTCATTTCAAACAGATAGGTTCCATTATATTGGCTGGAGATTTTAATGCTCGTGTTGGTCAAAAGAAAGATTACATGTTACACGACAAAAGAGACGGTGATCTTGATTCTAGCGATTACTGTTCTGATGAACCCTTACACAGGGCCTGCTCAGACTTTACATGTAATACCAGAGTTATTCAATAAACTGGCCGATTTACTTGATATAAGTATATTTTGGAATGTTCTGATGTTTCTTTTTATTATGCTGGAGTAAATGAACAAAAGCTCTGTCTGTCTGTCTCTCTCTCTCTTTCTTGTGCATTGTAATTGTTTTTGTGAACACTTGTATATTTACATTGTAGCGGGAGGGTCGATCTCTAAGTTGTAATAACTTGTGACCCAACCCCATTTCTATGTAAACTTGAGGGAAAATAAATATGTTTAAATTAAACCAGAAGTAAACTGCTCTTAGATTTGTGTAAGTCAACATCGCTTAGTATAGCTAACGGTAGACTCGGGGCCGATAAAAATACAGGTGCTTTTACATATTATTCAAAACATGTTTGTAATACAATAGACTACCTATTGTTAAATAGGTGCGATTTTCATTATATTGATAATTTCAGAGTCGGGGATTTTACTACAGTACGAGGTCCCATGGGGGGGACAATCAAAATGTTCGAATTTTCGCGGTATTCGAATTATCCAAAATGTCGATGAAAAATGCATTCCGTTCAAGATCGGCGATCAAGGTATACTTCCCAAGCAATAGAACCTTGTTCCTATTTGATTCATTCATTTACCATATTTGAAAAATATCATATCAAAAGGCTTATTTTCTGTAAATGTTCCTGTTTTGATCACATGAGTTCTTGGATTTTAAATTAAATATTTAAATAATCTAGCCTTTCTTTCTATAGTTTTTGGAAAGGGTGTGTACTGTAATGTTTACACAATCGTACGATCTAACCTTTCACATTCGCCCCCTATAACTCTCAAGTTTTCGGTTATGTGAGAAAACAGCCGCAGGTATTTGCTTGCTCTATTCGTGAAAGAATAAAAAAAAATTACATGTACATGGAAATGGATTTAAGTTCTTTGGACACCGGCGTTTCACTGAAATATCGTTGAATACTGCGTCATGCAACTAGAAAAAGTTGTTGAAAATGATCGAAGAATGCAAGCGGGAAAGATGTCAAAAGTTTGATTCTTCTCCACAAAAAATAGGAATGTGCGGATGGGCAATTTTGGTCACGATACATGTAAACGTTCACAAACGGTACCGTGTGATTGCGGTGCTATTGATGTAGTCAAAGAAGTGTAAATTACCGGAGTATAGAGCTGATCTAATGAGAAATAAAAAGGAAAGACTAGCTTTACTACGACTTTTCTCTTCGACACGAAAACAGACCAGGGTATCTACACACCCCGTGAAAATTGACATGTACCTTTGTCAAAGGTAAATTTCTATGACATGAAAACGAACAAGTGATATTCACGCAAGCACGAAATATGACGTTTCCCTAACAAGACAGTTAAAATTTGTGCGATCATACGGGTCTTAATCAGTGGCGAAGCGACTTGGGAAAAATCTGATGCTATAAATAGATTGACACGAAAACGGATAAAAAATCAGGCATCGTCCGATCACAAACGCTTAAAACTGTCTTTTTAGGGTCAACAATGACTGAACAGTTCGTGTATGCACACGCTGCAAAAAAAGAAAAGAAAAAAAAAAGAAAAAATAGATTTGGAAGATAAAATCATTTGTTTAATCAGGAATAAAATACTTGTCATTTTTTATGAAATGAAATATCAGACAGTTTAAACACAGGAATTTGACATTCTATAATGAAAAAATATGATTAAATAAGAAAAAAATATTCCCCTGTATATAAAGAAACACAAGGAATGCAACGCTTCGATTACCGGCGACAACACAAAAATGCCCTACCCACCCAAAAGCACCAACGAAACGAAGAGTGATCACAATTTCCTTTACCCTAGTAACAGATAACACCAAAATGTACCTATGACATCCAGCGATCCTTAAGTAGACACCTTTTCACCGGAGATATCCGTCATTTTTTACTGCTTTTTTGACAATTACAAGCCATCGAGGAAGCCATTCGCTGACGTCACTACATTATGCCCGCAGTAAATGTTGTGGCTGAGGGGTATGTGTATTCTCCGGCCTCACTCGAAAAATGAGCCAGAATATTCCCGGCCCCGTGATAGAGTAGAAAAGACTTTGAGGAAAAGCATAAAATGCTGGTAACCATCAGTTTTTCTTTTCCCACTATGTTTTCTAAAGGCTTCTTCCTCATGGTCGTGAAAACCATGGATTGTTTGTTAATTTGTTGATATTTTCATTTCCGTGCTTCACGAAAAATGATCAGTCGAATAAGGCTAATGTCAAAAGAGTTACGTCCCCTGATGGGTTTTTCCCTATTCATACAAGTGAAATATCCTTCTTTAAAAAAAGAATACCGACAAACATTTTTGCTAGTTACCTCAAGAAAAATATGTAGTATCATGCGATGCACATAAATATATTTTAAAACGAAAATAAATATGAAAACGAAAGTAATATTATCTGCGGGCCTTAAAAAATTGTGACGTCAGCGAATGGCTTCCTCGATGGCTTGTAATTGTCACAAAAGCTGTAAAAAATGACGGATATCTCCGGTGAAAAGGTGTCTACTTAAGGTTCGCTGGATGTCATAGGTACATTTTGGTGTTATCTGTTACTAGGGTAAAGGAAACTGTGATCACTCTTCGTTTCGTTGGTGCTTTTGGGTGGGTAGGGCATTTTTGTGTTGTCGCCGGTAATCGAGGCGTTGCATTCCTTGTGTTTCTTTCAGGGATCGTATATACATATACGATCCCTGGTTTCTTTATATACAGGGGAATATTTTTTTCTTATTTAATCATATTTAAACCACATCCTGTGGTTTAAATTACATGAGGGCAACGATCATACGTTCACTGATGTGAGGAATGGTTGGAATGGACATCGCAAACTTTTCATAATTAGCCTCTCTTCAGATATTAACGGCAGTAAGTAGATAAAAGATACGGCTATTGCCCCAATAAACCATTATATGCTCAATCCCTTTAACCCTTTAACCCTTAACCCTTTAACCCTTAACCCTTTAACCCTTTAACCCTTTAACCCTTAACCCTTTAACCCTTAACCCTTTAACCCTTTAACCCTTTAACCCTTAACCCTTTAACCCTTTAACCCTTAACCCTTTAACCCTTAACCCTTTAACCCTTTAACCCTTTAACCCTTAACCCTTTAACCCTTTAACCTTTTAACCCTTAACCCTTAACCCTTTAACCCTTTAACCCTTAACCCTTAACTCTTAACCCTTAACCCTTCAAACATTTTCCAAGAATTCATTTTCATTTTTCAGGAATGTAACCAGAAAATGAAAACATCTATAAATCTACTAACGATAAGTCAACACATCAACTAATAAACCCCTAGACCCCATGTGTCAACATAGAATAAGTCCATGCATGAGGGATTATAATCATTTTACTCACTAACCATCTTTCCACTTCCTGTCTTACTACATCAACATTTCATTTTTCCATCATATACCCATATGAGCAAAATCTCAAACCCATCCCATATTCCTATATGGTCTTTATTTTAGTATACCCCCATGCTAATGTGTCAATATTGTTCTCTAAAATAAACCTTTTATCATCATTATCACTCAAAGCAATTTTATATATTTCCTCAGTATATAACTCATGCTTATGACTCCTAATAACTACCATTCTCCTTAAATGTGTCTTCTTTTCAAACAAACACTCTTTATAATGGTCATGTTTAATAAATCCTTTTACTACATGCTTTGTAATTCCCTTACATTTCTTACTCTCCTCTTCATCATCACACATTTTATAAGAGTATAGCTTAGACCTGAGACCTACAAACTCCTCTATAATATTACCACATGTCTCATCTTTAAACATACCAACAACTTTCTTATTTAATCCTATGGGAATACCTGAAGGATGATGAGATGGATATTCACTTGTATCAAACCATTCTTTAACATCATCACTAATATCCTTATAAAAATCTTCTGTTTCTATTTCATACATTAAACTATCTGTATCAGTGAAAAGAAGTTTTATTTTTTCACCATATTTATTTTTTATATAATTATAATGGAAGTTATACATCAATGTCTTACTTAAATCTAAAATACACATACCCACATAAATAGGTTTATTAAAATACAATCGTTGTTTTTTCATTTGAATTATAGATAAATTTTCATCAAGGATAGATATATCATAATAATTTGGTTTAGCGGCTAATTTTTCCGCTTTTTCCTTGGTACTAACTAATTTTATATCTACTCTATTCCTAATATTTTCCATAGTCTTACCAAATACGGAATTATTCATAAGTTTAAAGAAATCCTTTTCAAATGTGGTTTTAGCTTTTGTTCTTAGGTTAGTATTTTTATTGATATAAGTTTGTAACCATTCACTCTCATCAAAAGTTAACCCTCTATGAATTTTTTTAAGCTTTAAACCCAAACTTAAATATAATTTTAAATTTTCACGATGTAGTATATATTTATTTTTATCATATAAAGTAGGTATAAGTTTCTCAACCTTACCTTCCTTTAATCTTTCAGGAGCTAAGGGAAAATCATTATGCCAGTCGTGTAATCCCTTAGGATATTCTAAATCAACTTCTAATATACATGGCTGATCCCTCCAATTTTCTAAATCATCCATCCATTTAAAATTACCGGTAGGAAGTTTTTGGCACATTGCCCAACCATAGAGATTATTCGCATCCAAATAGGTAATAAATTTAGATGGCTCACTTGGGTTATATTTCTCACCCATATATTTATTATTAGCTTTTGCATATCGTTTAAAAATGGTTGAGATACCTCCTCTTATTCCGTTTTCAATAAATAAAATCATATCAGGGTCTGATAATAATTCTAATTTTACCTTAGTAGTTTTTAACATTGCATCCCAAGCTAATCCTGGTGCTGTATAAAACCAAGATGGGTCTAACCCATAATTATTGAAGCAAACATTCCTGAAATTCTCGAAGACATCCGCCAACAATAAAACATCAGTCTTATTATATAAATCATGATAATCTTTAAAAGTTTTCATGTTAAATGTTTTCCATACATTTTTAGCGTGTTGATAATCCTCCTTAGTAATTCCACTACATCTAAGCTTCGAGTAAAATGCTCTTTGTTCAGGTAACTTCGTTTCCTCTAATTTACTAAGGTTATCAAACCATTCATACGGGAATATACCTTTTTGTGAGACTAATTCAAACTTTTCCTCCTCAAAATATTTCATGAGATTAGTCTTTTCTTCCTTAGTTAGATTGCTAGCTAATGTGTCTAAACTTTTATCTAGAAATTTTAAACTATCAAGGAATCTAATCTCATGTTTTTTAGTTTTATTCACCCCTTTAACAGTATATTCTATTGGCAACATTTTAGACACACTTATATACGTTTCCTTATTTGTTGGTATACAACTCATATCACCAGGTGTACTCATTAAATCTTTTATAAATAAATGAACATCATACTTACTAAAATTATGAAAGAATACGGGTGTAAAAGTAGGTCTTCTATATTTTAAATTGCATTCATTGTGTGCGGCACCTCTATATTTACCCGTAAAATGACAATGGTCTCTTACTTTTTTATCTTTTTCCGTAAATGCCTCACTACATATCCAACAATTTACTGCTCTATCAAACTCTCTTTTATCCTCAACTCTATAAATCATTTCCCTTGTTGGTATCTTATCTATTTCTCTTATAACATTTTCTAAATCCTCTACAAATTTCTTAGCAGCATTTTCACCCGAATATTGGAAAACCCTTGAAGGGTAAACATCTTCGTAAAGAGATTTAATATAAAAACAATATCCTGAAATGTTATGCATATTAAGTACCCTTGTAGTGTTACCTTTCTTTTCGTTTTTCTTTTCTAACGTAGACTCCATATCCGCATAAATCGTGAAAGGATGTCTCTGTTGTTTATAGAAATTTTCGAAAGATATTTTGGTTCCTTTTTTAGGTAAATCTATTCTACAAGCATCTTTTTCACTACAATACTCTAAATGTTTATTTAAAGTTTCTTCTTTTGTGAAATGATTTAAACATCTTTGACAAATATAAATTTTACCCTTATAATTGGATATTTGTTTAGATACTAATCTACTCAAGTCTTTAATTAAACAATAATGATTTTTACCATCCTTCTCAAGAAACAAAAGATTAATATGATGTTCTCTTTTATAAACCTCATTACTTATACTAATCGGGTGAACACCATTGGAATTATTATATCCGTAAATTGATACTGATATTGAAGGATTTTGTGTCTCAAATTTAATTCTATCAGAAAGGGAAACGGGGTAAGCAATCCCTTTCATATTTATACTGTTTAACAAGGGTTTTAGTTTACTAATTCTTTCAGGATGTTCAATTGTTGGGTTCAAACCTATAACAATACAATATGCAAAACACATATCATCATTTTCATTTTTCGGGTTAATAACACTTTTTGTATTCACTATCCTAGGAGGACTTGGTATCCAAGAACTACCTCTTAATGGATTATATGTTACTGTATGTAATCTTAAATCAATTACAAAAATGACTCTCCAATAATCTATTTCCATTTCCCTCATCGCTACATTTTTTAATAGATCTTCCACCATTTCATCATATATTTCACCCACATCATACCCATCTAAATTAATGATTGGGTAACCAGAATTGAAATTCATCTCTTTTAGTTTATTAGTAGCAGATTGTTTCATCATACACTTCATAACGAGTTTAAGTTTTGTTTGGCGGTTATTTCTCATAATATTAGTTAATTTATCTTTCGCTAAATCAAGGAAATTAGCCGGTGTATAACCTCCTTTACCTTCTATAAAATATTCTATAGCAGCCCCTCTTAGTGATGATAATCTTTGTATAATATTTATTTCATCTTTATCTTTATATATCTTATTTATTTTTTCTTTTAAAGCCTTTATCCTAGGTGATATATTCCTAGGAATTTCTTTAATACTATCTAAATACTTCTCCAACTCATTAATTTCGGTTATAGGTGGAGTTAGTGTCTGAGGTGGTGGTGTATAAGGCGTTGGTTGTAATATTGGCACTCCATGATTATCAATATTATAGTCTAATATTGGTGCTTCCTGATTAATGGAGCGGTTCATGATGCGGTTAATTAATGCAGCTCTTCTAAGCGTAGAATATCCCCTGATTCCTATAGACTTAGCTTCTCGTTTTAAGTCTTTTACTGTGAATCCTTGGAATTGATTATCAAGTCCAGGGGGTGAAGAACTACTTAGACGATCAATTAATTCGGCTCTTTTAAGTCTAGAAAATCCTCGGATTCCTCTAAACTTTGCCAAATTTTTTAAACCTTTTACAGAATATATATTATAATTAATGTTTTCCATTTTTATATTATAATCTCTCATTTTTATAATATAAAAAATAATTCTTTAACTTAATATTAAAATTTACTGAATGTTAATCTTATATTTATTATTCCAAATTCCACCATTATAGTTCTTAACAATTTGTGGACAGCGGTCTATAAATTGACTTGCCTTATAAATCGATGGAAAAGTTTTTATTTCACCAGTTTCAACATCCTCTATACTAACTTTTTTAGGATTACGTATTAAAGTTTTTACTTCATCATACTTAGGGTCTTTGCTTTTTTCTTTTTTAACTATCTTAGGCGACTCCTCTGGTAACAAACCATGTTCTTTTACCAACTCCTCCAACCGCTTTTTATTCCAATAACCGTAAAAACTTATATTATTTTGTCTAAGAATTTTTTTTAAATCTATAATCTTTATCATTTTTTAATAAAAAAAAAAAAAATAGTTAACTTAATACACTACACTCATTTTATTTCCATCAGACTGGAAGTTAATTAACCTATCACTAATAATAACAGCATATGCCTCTGTATTCGCAAGCACATTTTCAGTAAAACTCACTTTGATATGGATATCAGTGACAGAGTATTTCAATCTCTCACTCTGTTTGGAAACATCAAACAAAAACAAAGGATAAAGGGTTTTATAATCTGAGGGAGTAATGTTAGGGTTTGACACCATTTCATTGATGTTATAAAACTTAGCCCTAAATACAGAAGCGTCCCCATACACTCTACTAAATTGGTTTGCAGTAAAACTGAGATTATAATCAACAGCGGGATATCTAGTAGAATTTAACGTAACATAAATGTTTTTAACGTTTCTATGGTCAAATATGGCTGGATTTTGTTGTTGGTCACCGCTTTTACCAGTTTGAAAACCAACAATGATAAAACGTGGCACTTCAGGTGATGATCTGGCAGAAAGTCTCCAGCTAAATGATGATGATGGAGGAACCGCAACAGAGTCGCACTGTCTCATTCTATATCCAACCGGTATTTTTTCTTTTTTCTCAATAATTTTATAAAGTTGCATTTTCTCTTCATCTGAGGGTAACACATGAGGTATAAACCAAGATACTTTAAATAAATTAATTCTACCATCAGCAGGAGCAACACCATCTCGAAAGATTGCATCATTATCATCACTTCTCGTTAATGTGAGAGTTTGCTTCATTCCATACAATATCTTATCATAATCCTCACAAAAACCAAATATATGTTTTAATGGAACTCTGAAGCTAAAGGTACCTCTTGGAAGAGGGTCATTAATAATATAATCTCTTCTTATAATAAAACCAGTGTTTCCGGCACCCGCGTTAGCTGATGTATCTTTAAACCACAATTGATTTAACCCTTGTGATTTAGAGAAATCATCCGGATATTTTAACAAACCAAGCATTGTAGTAGCCTGACCAGGATTCAATATAGATTCAATCTCCATACCCGAAAGTTGATACTTAATATTTTTAAAAAGATACATAAGACCATTGTTTGTTAAAGAAATATTAGTGTTAGCATCATAAACTGCTCCATTATCACTTCTTACTAATTCACCTACAAAAAGTAAATAACTCTCACTAGGATGAGTAAAAATATCTTGAGTCTCAATGTTAATCCTAATTTCTCCTGGACCGTTGAGATTGGTACCAGTGATTGGTTCATACTCATGGTATTCATACTCAACAATACTATCATCTTTTAAAATTGGTTCGGTGATTCTTAAAATGTCCATTTTATAAAGTGATTATAATTTTTAAATGAAATAAAAATTATAATTGTGTTACTTAATTTTCAAGCCACAGCTGGGGAAAAGACTTATTTTTATCATTAACAAACACACCTCGAAGTTTAATGCTTTTTGCAGTATCCAGACTAGTTTTAGGATAAACTTTATTACCGTATACAAGTGTTATTTTAGGTATACCACACTTTTGTAAAAATTCATTTACCTTTTCCTCAATCTCTTTCATCTTGATTACCTTTTCAGGAGATAACTTCACTTCAGCTCTTTTATAATTATATTTCGTTTTATCAATTTTAAGGATTTCACAATCTTTTATGTTTAAAGAAGCGCCTATTATATTAATAGTAGCACTATTGTATTTTCATAATTCACACGATTAAAACTTAATTTAGACATTCTTTTTTATAATGAATATAATTTTCTTAACTTATCTACATTTTTTCTTCATACTGTTTTAATACCCGCTCCACTGTTTAATCTTTTAACTAAGTCTTGAATAGCAATGGAACTTCCATCTATTAATGTACTAATGGATTGTGTTTTAGGAGTATCATTAGGTTTTGGTGTTGTGTTATATTTTTGTAAAATTTGCTTTGATTTTGGTGTTAAAGCTTTCGTAACTAATTTTTTCCCTGCTTCTACAGCTGCACTTTTTCCAACCTCTAAAGCTTTCTTTGCTCCTTCCTTAGCTACACTCTTTCCTACATCAAGGGCAGAAGACGCAATTTGTTTAGCTGCACTACTAGTAAAAAGCCTCGCTAAAAAGTTAGCAATACTATCAAAGATTCCGGAACCACCGTATGAATACCTTGTTTTAAATCCGTGTTTCTTAGTGATTATCATCTTTTTATAATATAGACATTAAATTTTTATAAGCGTGTGAATTTAAAACACCTTGTCTTTTTAATTCATCACAAATGCTTACTACCTCATTTCTTACACCTGTATTACCTGCTTCTTTACTTGCCATCAACAGGTCTAGTCTTTCTAGTAATGCGTTAGGGTCAGATGGGATAACAATGATACCACTACCTTCACGAAATCTTTTATTATCCCAAATAGGTTTAAGTATGTTATTCCATTTTTTACTTTTAGAAGATTTAGGATATTTACTTTTTGGGTTGTTGCCACGAAAAATGGAGGCCGTTTTTATCATCAACTTCGCGTAATTCTCATAATCATCACCCATAAAAATAGTATTATCAGGATCTTTAGATATGATTAACTCCCATAGACCAGGGGTACCTTCATATTCTTCACCATCCACAATAATATCATTGCCTTGAATAACAATTGGTTTGTTACCGATATAAAACTTACCCTTTCTATTACGTATTCCATACGTTTTATCAGCTTCATCCTTACCAGCTTCATCCGTACCAGCAAACTTTCTTAAATACGGCGCTGCTATTTCACCGATAAATATCGAGTCTCCTTCTTCTTCTGTTGGTTTATCATAAGCTTTGATAGATGGAAATGCTGGAAAAGTAATAGCCTGTGGTAAGCTTTCAAGACCTTCTTTAATAGGTTTAAGCCCCTCTGTAATCTCCTTTGTTGCAGTTTTTTGCGTTTCTGTTATAGGTCTAAAAAACTTTGAAAGGTCAGTTTGTAATTCTCGTTCACCTATTCTCTCTGCTAGTTGATTATCCCGAATATTCTTTTTCGTTTCGAGATACTCTTTTACAATTAAGTCTCTTTTTGCAGGGTCAGTTATTTTTAGAAATGACATTTTTAATTAGCAACATATTTTTTTAACGCAATTTAACGCAATTTAACGCAATTTAACGCAATTTTAATATATAAGAGAATATATAATTCTCTTATATATTTATTCATCATCATTATCCCCTATTTCACATTGACATTTACATCTAAAATTTAACTTAGGTAACTTAAAAGGGAAGCTTTCCACCATGGCTTTTCTCAACGAGCCTCCGAAAGGAATCCCTTGCTTCTTCCCTCCCTTTCTCAATCAAACTTTCCTTTTCTTCAAGTGTTACCTTCTTCTTAAAGTTAGTTCTTATTTCACTCTTCATTTCTTCATACTTATTCATTTCATCCATTATCAACTTAAACTCATCATCAGATATATGATTATCCATTAAAGCCTTTGATACATGATTAGCTATAGTATTAAGCTTAGCAGCAGCAAGAGTTTGAATTTTTAAATGTTTTTCAGCTTTATTAGTAGTTTTCCTAACAAATACTTTACTAACCAATGAAGAAAGACCGATTACACCAGCAGCAACTTCCAAACCTACAGCAACGGGTGCCGCTGCAACAGTTGAAAGCAAAACAACACCTACACCACCCAATGCTAATGAAACAACAACCAATCCACCTTCAACATTATCAACTGCTTTAGCCATCCTACTATATTTCTTATTCAATCTTTCCCTTTCAGTTATTTCCTTTTTGAGAAAATCTAAAACCTCAGATATTTTTTTAAGTCTATAAGAATGACCATTATCCACTACCTCCATTTCAATATCTTCATTAGGTGGAGCGTTAGGGGTAACCCGTTCTTTGGGTAGTGGTGGATATAATTTATTAGGGTGTTCCTGATTTGTATCTGCCATTTTATAAATATAATATTTTTTTTTTTTTTTTATGATAAATATTTTAGATAGCAGAATAACTCTCCCTCAGGTATTTCGATTGGTTTTTGTGAGAAATTATAAATGTAGACCAAGATATCATTAACATCATTATCAAGATGTATACCATTAGAAATGGTTAAACTATCTTTCCATTTATTACTAATAGATATCACTACAACTCCTCGTGTAGCTATATAACCAAATCCTAACAGAACTCTCATACCATCATTAGGAGGAATCTTGATAGTTAGTTGTGAGTATATTTTCCATTTTAGAGAATCTTGCTTTAAGGGAGGATATCTTACTTCATGTAAATGAGGTTTCCAAAATATAGTTTTATGTTGGGTAGTAATATTAGGTTTTATACCAAATTTATGAATATCCATTTTTATTTGTTGTAAATAATATTTAAATATTACAATATAGCTCCTAGGATAGGGATATTAGCAAATGGACTATTAGGTCCAAGTAAAAGTCCTTTTCCATCATACATTTTTCCTCCTTGCTTTAAATACAACCCATCACCAACGGAAGCTAATCCTTTACCTTTGTATGGTTTTAAGTATAATCCACTTCCATCAGTTTCAACTTGACAAACACATCCTCCTTTTTTAAGGTAAAGACCTGACCCCATAGCTTTTTGAACAGCTGTTTGAGCTAATCCAGAAAGAGCACCAACACCTAAAGCTGGTAAAACGGTTTTTGCAAGCATCGGTAAAGCTCTAGCAGCCAACCCAGCTAACATTCCGAGAAAACCCCCTTCTATTTTCATGTTATGTTTAAGTTGTCTCGCGGTCATTTTAATAGTTATACCCACACCATCCTCATAGGCTTTAGCCATTTTCTTCGCTTGTGAATTGGTAATTGCTAAAACATCATTACCTTGTAAATCTTCATGACCTAAACGAATACTTACTGGGCAACTAGCTTTAACAGCATGTTGAAGTTTTTGCTTTTGCCCTTCAGATATATTTACTTTAACATTGGTGTAACTAGTCATTTTATATACAAATATTTTTTTTTATTTAGCTCATCTCGCTTCTCTAATATGAAACCTAATCGTTAAATTTTCACCTCTAAGATTTAGTAAATTACCATCTTGGTCCGTAATATTTACATTTAGGTTATGTATTTCATCTAACGTTATTGGTAAGTATACTAAATTAACTGGTGACTCAATTATCTTATATCCAGGTGCAACATTTGGGAAAAAAGAGTAAATAGTATTTTTTGTTGAACCATTAACATAACTTCCTGAAATAATATCTATGTTAACAAGCAAACTATTTATGCTAAGAATGTTCACTACATTCTCTGACTCGTGAAATCCTTGCGAATATTTAGCTCGAGTAAATCCTAATACTTTAGCAATGGAACCTGGTTGATTAAAATCTACTTGATAACCACCATCAATAATAAGAACAGACTTTAGGGTATTAGTGTTCGCAGAAAAGTTAATAGGATACTCTTCATTAACTCTATCGTAATGACCATTTTTTCTCATTTCCTGACGAATCGTATCATTAATGTCAACGAGGTCGTAACTTCCTTCAGGTATTTTTATTTTATTCCATGTGGTGCCATTGTCTGGAGAATAAACGAATGTGTTGTTCGTTTCATCAATGTTTGGAAAAGAGTAGTAAGTTTCAAGGTTTACCAGAGCTATTTCGTATACTTTATCCTTTTCCAGTTGAATTGGAGGATTAAACCTTGTTCTAAAACTTGTTTTGTTGTCGCTTACTATGATTTGAAATGATGTTTTGTTGCTCGTATTTTTTACAATTTGTTCTAAAAGTTTTTCCATTTTATAATATTTAAATATTTTTTATACTAATCCAGGCATGTAAAAATTATCAAAACCGCTTCTATACTTCCCATTATATTTTCCACTGGTTAAGTCAATGATAACAAAACCATGTGGTGTTTCCCATACCTTTTCACAAAAATTTTTAAACTCATTCTTAGACATATCTCCACCTACATGGTCTCTATGAATAGGGTTAAGGTTTTGTAGGTCTTGTTGGAAAAGGCAAATAAAATTAGCGTTTTCTCTAATAGTTTGCCTTGGTAGTCTAAAATAATTCTGTGAGAGGTAAAAGCAGTCAACATTACTATGCCTTCCTCGAACGTAGTAACACTCACATTTATTTTGCTTTTCTAAAAGTAAATCATCGAAAATCATTAAATTTTTATTTCCTGAGTTTAACTCTCTCGGGTCAGGTACATCACTACCATTTTCAAAGAAGTTGCAATTTATATCCGATTTGTCTTTAATCGTTTTAGCCCATTCTTCAACTAAAGCTGATGGTGGAATGTCTTTTTCCTGTATCTTATCACACATGTTAAACAATCTTAAAATATATTCTTTTGGTAGTTTTTCTTCAAAAGCCTTTTTTAGTATTTTGTATTCTGGTTGAAAAAGACTTTTTCCAAAAACACTCAAATCGTTGTAGTCAAGCCAACCTGGTCTGAGTAAAAGGTTTAACAATAAAGTAGTTTTACCACATCCTGATTTACCTACAATTAAACCCCTAATACTTTTCGGTAAAAGGGGGTGATTAAATCTCTTTGATACTACTTCATTCCATGATAAGTTCATAATATCCATTTTTATTTAAATACTTTTTTTTTTTTTTTATATATAAAATAAAATGTATTGCGTTAAATGTAAAAAACATACAGATACGAATAATATAAAATATTCTGTTTCTAGAAATGGAAGAAATATGATGCAGGGGAAATGTGTTATTTGTGGAATAACTAAATCGCAATTTATAAAAAAAAACCACCGGGAGTAGTATATTAAATAAATTTATAAATAATTTACCCGTTGAAATGCATCTACCAGGTCACAACTTTACGGGGCCAGGTACCAAACTAAATAAAAGACTCAATCCAGATTTAACACCGAAGGAATGGAGTAAACCTATAAACCGTGTTGATAAAGCCGCTTATAATCATGATGTTTGCTATCTTCAACACAATGATACTGCTACAAGAAACGCAGTGTGTGATAAGAATATGTTAACAGAGTTAGAAGGGATTTACAATCCTAGTATTAGAGAAAAAATGGAAAGAGGTTTGGTAAGTAGACTCATTGGAACGAAAATGAAATTTGGAATGGGAGTAAAAAAAAAAGTTCTGAGATGATAAAATTAGCGGAAGAATTGCATAAACCTGTAAGAAGAAAATTTAAGAAAAGGAGAGTTATAGTAAACGGTATAGATAAGATATGGGCTGCGGATTTAGTAGACATGAGTGCTTTTTCTAAATATAATCACAACGTAAAATACCTTCTCGCTGTCATTGATATCTTTTCTAAATATGGATATCTGATGCCATTAAAAGACAAAACAGGCAAATCTGTTGCTATAGCGTTAAAGAGTATTTTTAAGGAGAGGAAACCTGAAAAAATGTGGGTGGATGAGGGTAAAGAGTTTTATAACAAAGACGTAAAAGCGTTAGTCGAAATATATTCCACCCAAAACGAGGAGAAATCTAGCATCGTTGAGAGATGGATTAGAACAATGAAAGAAAAAATGTGGAAGTATTTTTCCGCTAACTCTACAAATGTTTACATTAATGTGCTACCGGATTTGGTTAAAGAATATAATAATACAAGGCATTCATCTATTAAGATGACTCCGGTAGATGCTAGTAAAAAAGAAAATGAAACGAGAGTTTGGAGAAATCTTTACCCTCATAATCCTGAAATAAGAGACTCTAATCCTAAGTTTTCCGTTGGAGACAAAGTAAGGATAACTAAAAAGAAAAAGACTTTCGAGAAAGGTTATACGACGAGATGGACGGAAGAGGTTTTTATAGTTTCCGAAGTAAAACATACATCGCCTATAACGTATAGTATTAAGGATCTTAACGGAGACGAAATAGAAGGTACCTTTTATGAACCTGAACTTCAGAAAACTACCCAAAAGATGTTTAGGATAGAAAAGATTATTAAAAAAGAGAAAGATAAATCTTTTGTAAAGTGGAAAGGTTATCCTAATGAATTTAATTCATGGATTGATAATAAAAATATCGAACAATTCTAAAAATGGAAAATATTTCGATTGAAAATGTAATTTTACCGAATAAGCCGTTGAGCAATTTTGAATTAGAGGGTGCCGTAAAAAGATTAAAGATTCCTTATTTTAGAGGAGTTTTTTTACTAGACTCACTACCGAGAAAACCGAGTAAAACAGAATGTGGTATAGTAAACCTTGATAAAAGTGATGGGCCTGGTACACATTGGGTCGCTTGGTATAAAAATGGTAAAACTAAAATTTATTTTGATAGTTATGGCATACAACCACCTATTGAAATTCGAGATTATTTAAAAAGTCCAATACAGTACAATACTGACCAATTACAACAAGCTGGGCAAGTATTTTGCGGTCATTTATGTTTGTACATTCTAAAAGAATTATCTAGAGGTAACCAGTTCCAAAATGTTTTAAATAAACTTTTTTAGTGCTATATAAAAAATGCCTGTTGACAAATTTGGAAGAATGAAAGATGATGGTGAAACAAGCGGTGATGGTGTGTCACTCGCTTACATAAATAATAATTTTTTACGTAAAGATGGAACAACTGTTGTTACCGGTTCCATAGACATGAATGGTAATACATTAACGAGGGTTAGTAATCCAGTAAATTCTCATGATGTTGCAACTAAGGATTATGTTGACGTCAACTCAGGGTTGTTGAATGAAAACGGAGGATACCATTTTACTGGATATTTAAATATGGGTTTTAATCCGATAAGAAATGTTAAGGACCCAAAAGAACCGGGTGAAGCTGCTACTAAAAATTATGTGGATAATGTTGATAGAGCCTTCGTTTATAAAGACGGAAGGTGGTATGAGGCAGATGATGCAATTTCAATGGGAGGACGAGTAATTAACAATCTCGGAACCCCCACGAGACACGACCAAGCCTCTAATAAGTTTTATGTGGATACTAGGATTGAGGCGGCTACCGCAGGTGAAAAAGCTTTAACGAGAAAACGAGATGGGTCCTATTCAATAGATGGTGGAATAGATATGAATGGTAACCAGATTACTGGATTATCAAGCCCCATATCCCAAGATGCGGTTACCACTAAAGGTTATGTTGATGACCTCGTTAAAAATATTAGAGGTGGTCAAGGTGCTATGTATAAATCTTTCTCAATGAAAGCGAATGGAGAACTATCAGTAAACCAAAATATTGATATGAATAATTTAAGAATATATAATATAGCGGACCCAAGAAATGAAAAAGATGCTGTCACTAGAGAATATATGGAGCGTTTCTTCAGAGCATATAAGCCAAAACCTGCTATAACCGTGTGGGCTGAAGAACAGGGGTCAATTTTAAACGGTAATTACGAGTTTTCATTCGGTAATGGTAATTCGGGTAAAAGACACGGTTTAGGGGGTTATTGTATGAATGTGTCAGGTAGAATTATAAGTGGAAGTTTAACAATCGTTAAAAGGGACCGTAATGTACCAGAAGAGGTAAAAGTTAATATAACGGTAAACGGAAATGAACAGGTTGATTACTCTATTATTAAAAAAGCGAGTGAAATTTGTAGCTGTACGACTTTTCCAATGGCGTTGGAGGTAAATCAATGCGACATAATAAACTTTATTTCGAGAACAGATAACCGTGAAGTAACACACGGTTACATATCTATTTTGATAGAATTAGACTTGTAAATATATATATAATATATTATAAAAAATATATTATATATTTATTTAGTCATTTTAAATATTTTACAAAATTCTTTTAACAAAAATTACTGTCTACATATAGGACATCTACTTAAGGGGTGTATTTTATCACATTCCTCACATATACATAGATGTCCACAATTAATGAATGTTATATTAGGTTTATTAATGGTACATATGCAACATTTTTCCTCTGAAAATGTTTTTTGTTTTTTCGTTTTAGGTTTGCCTGTTTTAGGTTTTAAGAAATCTATAATATAATAATCTTTCTCTCTTATAATAAAAAAAGAATCATCAAAGTCACTTCTATTAATAAAAGTTATTTCACCCAACGCATCAGTAATTTTAACGAGTGTAGCGTCATCTCTATTACTTCTGTCATAATTGGATAGTGTTACATTTTTTGTTAATTCTTTTATTTTTTTTAATGCTTCATTCACATCAGGGTCTCCGTATAAATTATCAAATCTACCACTAAATTCTATAAAAGGTGAAAGATGGTTAAAATTTTTCAAATTTTTTCTTCTAGACCCTCTTAATACTTCAGGTCTAAGTTCAAAAACATAATTCTCACAAAAATTTATTTCCCGTTGATAAGGAGCTAAATGCATTGCAATTCCTGGTCCTGTTCTAGTATCAAACCAATAAGGACCAACTCTTTTTCTTTCTTCAGTTTTATTATCATAAAGACCAACCCACATAGCTAAACTATGTGTACCACATCGCTCCATTTCTTTACTAAAACAATAATATATAACAGGTGCTGCTTTTCTCAAAGCAGTACAATAATCATTATAATGAATATTTGGGAAATATACTTTTCTTCCTGGAATTTCATAAATAGGCATTTCATTATATTTAGTTTTAATATGTTTTTCTAATTTTTTTAATTCTTTAGGAGTAAATCTATTTAACACACTCATTTTTTTATAAGTAACATCTTCACTCCAAGGACAAAAATCTTTTATTATCTTTATTTCTATCGAAGTTATTATCCCATTTTTATTATTAATAGATGAACAAATTCTATTTATTGCTTCATTTAATTCTTCTAGAAAATTAGTATCATCATCATCTGGTTTATAGATGTCTATTGTAAACCCTCTAAGTTTAATTAAATTAGTATTTATTCTTACATATATTGTAATAGCATCATATGGAATCCCATGATTATCAGTTATTAGCATATTACTATAAATATAGTAAAAGAAACCTTTATAATCTGATAAAACATTATTTATAGATTGAATTGGAAATTCTTTATTTATAATATAAACATTTGTATCGGTTTGTGTTATAAAATTTCTAGCGTTCGTTAAAAATCTCATCTTTTTTATAAGTAATATAATTTCTTAACTTATTTATTTTTTAGAGAACAATATTGACACATTAGCATGGGGGTATACTAAAATAAAGACCATATAGGAATATGGGATGGGTTTGAGATTTTGCTCATATGGGTATATGATGGAAAAATGAAATGTTGATGTAGTAAGACAGGAAGTGGAAAGATGGTTAGTGAGTAAAATGATTATAATCCCTCATGCATGGACTTATTCTATGTTGACACATGGGGTCTAGGGGTTTATTAGTTGATGTGTTGACTTATCGTTAGTAGATTTATAGATGTTTTCATTTTCTGGTTACATTCCTGAAAAATGAAAATGAATTCTTGGAAAATGTTTGAAGGGTTAAGGGTTAAGAGTTAAGGGTTAAGGGTTAAAGGGTTAAAGGGTTAAAGGTTAAGGGTTAAAAGGTTAAAGGGTTAAAGGGTTAAGGGTTAAAGGGTTAAAGGGTTAAAGGGTTAAGGGTTAAAGGGTTAAAGGGTTAAGGGTTAAAGAGTTAAGGGTTAAAGGGTTAAAGGGTTAAAGGGTTAAGGGTTAAAGGGTTAAGGGTTAAAGGGTTAAAGGGATTGAGCATATAATGGTTTATTGGGGCAATAGCCGTATCTTTTATCTACTGCAGTACCTTCTCAAATCATACTGTAGTATGAATTGTCATAGTTTGTAAATTGGTAATTGTCATAGTTTGTAAAACTTACATCACACCGTAGACGGGCTGGCGCTATAAAAACCTTAGCTCAGAAAGGTGTGAAAACAATTGATTCGAGAGGTGCGAAAACATTGTGTTCGAATTAACAATCAATTTAAAGAGGGAAAATGATTACAGGGACTACCACCCGTGTTCGAATTATCGACTTATCGAGACTCAAAATAACTGAGCTGCTTTTAGTGCAATATAGTAGAGTTTTTGCCCAGACTATGGAAATTCTTCGAAAAATGCAGGGTTCTCGAATGTTCGAGACTCGAAATATCAAGGTTTTACTGTATATATCTGTGATCATGCACCGTTGTTATTTAAACTTAGCTTCCCTATTATTCCCCCTGAAAAACGTAAAAATCAGAATATGAGTTTTTATTATAAATGGGCTGATGGGAAAGGGATGAATTTCGTGGCAAGTTAATATCTGAACTAAAAAATTAAACCATGTTGTATTTGATACAGATCAGACAAGTAGATGTTCTGTAGAAAAAATGGTTCTATCTTTTTCAGAAATTGTTTGTAATGCGGCAACACTGCTATTTGAACATACTGTGAAACAGTACGCGAACGAGAACCAACAGCGGGCAAAAAATAAACAATGGTTTGATAGCGATTGTACTGTAGCTCGACGTCAGTATCTCGAAGCTTTGAATTTATTCAATACTAACAAATCTGATGAAAATAGAAAATCCCTATGCAATAAAAGTCTCACTTACAAGAAATCAATTCGTGCTAAAAAACACCAGTTTAAAGTAAAACAATCAAGCGAATTCGAAAATCTACGTAAAAAAAGACCCAAAGACTTTTGGAGTTATTTTCGAACAAAGAAAAAGGCCTACAAAGAAAAAGATTGAGACTATGTTGTAGGTCCTCCCTAGAATTTCCAATTAGCATTATGGTATAAACTTTTTAACATTGGTTTACGTGGTAAGATTTTAAATATTTTTCGTTCCATGTATGCTTCCGTAAAATCATGTGTAAAAAAAGTAATACATTTTCGGACTTTTTCGATGCTTCGATAGGAGTAATCCATGGTCAGACAAGCTCACCGGCACTTTTCGCTCTCTTCTTAGAGGATTTAGAACTTTATTTGCAGGATAGTAACAGTTGCGGTCTGACATTAAATGAAATATGTTTCATCATGTTATTATTTGCAGATGACATGGTAATAATTGGAAATTCTAGGGAGGACCTACAACATAGTCTCGATCTTTTATATGAATATTGTTCTAAATGGGGACTCAAAGTAAATATAGCCAAAACTAAAATTGTAGTTTTCAGGAAGCGAGGTCGAATAAAGGCAAATGAAAAATGGTATTACAATCACGACGAAATAGAAGTAGTTGATAATTTCAATTATTTAGGGGTTGTTTTTAATTATACTGGATCTTTTTTATTAAACAATCAGTTTGCTGTCGGAAAAGCCCTTAAGGCCATGTATGTTTTATATAGTACTATTTGTAAACATTTTGTAAACCCTAAAATTTCATTAGAATTATTTGATGCCTTTGTTAATCCAATTATCAATTTTAGGTGTCAGATATGGGGGTTCACTAAATCCAAAGAGCTAGAGCGAATTCATCTAAAATTTTGTAAAATTATTCTCGGGGTCAAACAGTCTACTTGCAATGCAGCCGTTTATGGCAAATTGGGACGTTATCAATTGTATATAAATAGATATGTTCTTATGATAAAATACCTTTTTAAAGTAATCAAGTCAGAAAATATTCTAATTAAAACCATCTATAAAACTGTTAAATGATGTGTCTGTTGGTAAGACAAATTGGTTATCACGAGTTAAATCTGTATTAGAAGAATATGGGTTTTTTTTATATGTTTGGGAGAATCCCAAAAGACTTAACCTTGATCATTTTATAGAAATTTTCAAACAAAGATTAAAAGATTCATTTTTACGGAAGCGGTATTCAGATTTATCAACCAATGCTGTTCTTTCTCCGCTATATGGTCATTTGAAAGATGAATTTGAAATGGCAAATTACTTATCTATTATTTGAACAAAAAGTCTCAGAATTTATTTGACCAAAATCCGCACGTCTTCCCATATTCTATGTGTTGAATCCGGAAGACATGGCCGAATTCGGATTCCTAGAAATGAAAGATTTTGTATATTTTGTGATATGAATTGTATAGATGATGAATACCATTTCATTATTGAATGTCCATTTTACTATAGTCTTCGCAAGAAACATATCGAAAAAAAGTACCATGTCAGGCCAAGTATATTTAAATTTGTAAGTTTGATGAAATCTGTAGAGTACAATAATGTTTTGAACATATGCACGTTTATTAAGCTTGCATTCCATAAAAGGAATGCTTACCAAAATTAGTAGCGGAAAGTACAATTCTAAGATCAGAATGCACGTGCTGTGCGGTCTGATCTGACTCTGTACCGACCGTAAAAGCAAGTAAAGTTATGTAAGACACTCCTTGGGGTTAAATACTATTTTTTCTACATCTTCCTAGAATTACCTTATGATAAATAAATAAATAAATCTAGTTAATCTCTCTATCTCTCTATCTCTCTCTCTCATCATATTTATGTCATTGTGACTATTGCTGATTTGTAAATATAACTTTTTGTAATATGATGTACATTATTATGTACAAGTGAAATAAAATATCTATTTTTTTTTCCATTATGTGACTGGAGTTACATTTAATTTGTCGTCTACAAATATTTTCAATGTGATCGAATCTAAAACTTTGTCCTTTGGGTAAGGGTTAACCATCAGTAAATCTATTTCTGTCTCAGTCTTAAGTTAGCACAAAGATATCGCAGGGCTAACCGTTTGGCTGCTAAGCACGAACTAGATGGATTTTGCAGAGAATATAGATAAGATCAGACTGCAGAAGAGGTGCAGTCTGATCTTGGATCTACACTGTCTGAAATGGTGAGATTTTCCCTGGTTAAAAGAACTTTGATATTGCGATATTTTGTAGTTGTACCCTGTACCACATAACCACATTTTTGCCGACAGACTGGTCCAAAATGAAAGCATTTGTAAAACAACAAGTTAAATGTTTGAGATGGTAGAAAACATTGTAGGAAAAAGATATATTGCTGGCCTTATGGTTTCAGACAAGAAGATTTTCAATATTTTTCAGTTTTGTTGCCATGGCAACCACAGTTTTTAAAGGAATCAAATTCTTTCAAGAAATTCTAAAGAGGACCATGGCAGGAACATTTCTGTAAAGTTTCATCAAATTGGTTTGGCAGTTTCAGAGGAGATGTTTGAAATAAAAGTTAATGCATGCATGGACAGATGGACGCACAGACGGACGGATGGGCGCACGGAAGCACAGCGGACACCGGGCTATGACATAAGCCCGCTGGCCTTTGGCCAGTGGAGCTAATAAAACCTCATGGTGGTTAAACGGGCAAACAACGTCACTAAGGCCATCTTTTTTATGTCAGCAAATAAAATTCACTGGTCTACAACTAATTGCAAAAACGAATGCATCATTACCTTGCACCCATTCTTCCATTCTGCTCTACCGCAAATCTTATCATTTGAAAACGTGAAGAAAGTAGATGCTTAGCCAAGCAGAACGAGTTATATCAAGGGGCAATATTCATATAACTATTTCACCAGCGTTTTTAGTTTTTTAATCATACCCAATACTGATTCCATTGAACACAGGAGATCTACAACATGTACTTTCCTAGATTCGAGCCCGGCCAGCTAGCTCAGTGATTAGCCTATCCGACCCATGATCTGGTGGTTGTGAGTTAGATAGCCTATTGAGGCAAAGTTTCTTTTCAGCGATTTTTCGCCTCTCACCTCTGGTGCATGTGAAAAAAGTAGTCGGTGACATGGAAAGAAACTCGTGTTAGTACTGGTGTGAGAAAGCCAGGAAACACATGAGTAGGTGCACCGACCACCGTGATATGACCTAAGCAATTAGAATGGTGTTAAACTCCAATACAAACAATCAATCAGTCAAACAATCCTAGTTTCCTACCATACTACGAAAAAAAAGTACATATTTAGCCCTAATCTACAATATATCAGAATGTTACAAATCATTTTTCATTTAACAATGGTTGATTTAATGTTTTCCATTTCGTTGGAATTGATTTTTCCAAGCTTGGTTGATATTTGAGAGTACATGAGCATAGTTTAACACTGTATCACTTTGCCACATTTGCCGTGTAACACATTGCAGTACCGTGAAAAAAACAAGGTCTATATAAAAATCCAAAGTAGCCCGAACATTGATTCATATAGCCCGAACATTGATTCATATAGCGTTGTCATCCTCAGGATACACTCTAACTTTGACTATAAGCTGAACAATCCATAATGTTTTGAGTACAAAACGAAACAATATTTACTCTCATGTCCCAAAAGGTGTCGGGTCCTCTTCATAAATTAACGGTAGGAGGGATCTGCCCACGACATAGCTCATAAGATGGTGGATTTAAAACTCTCTTACTGTGTAGGGTTCATGGTGTAATAAATGAGGAAATTACAAAGTTATCTTAAATGTACCACTTTGCCCTGTGTGTCATTTTGCCCTGGTCTTCCCTACAGCGGATAATTCCTTATCAATTTCTTGTCATCACTGCACTCTAGAATATAACATTTTCTAAGTCAATAGCAATGGTGGACAATATTCTGCTTCAACCTTGAAGCCCAGTGGGAACCCTGACAGAGACAAAGACAGTATTTTCTCTCTTTTGCACAATGTTTTTAGCCTTTAAAACTCAGTTCCATTAATTGAGCCATACTGAATTTGTCCTCTGCAAATGCTGTCTATTTGGGCATGCCTTGAATTTATTCTTTTCGTAAAGAGCTGGGCTGTTTGGATTGGCCACTACTTTAACCCTTTACCACACGACAAAATTTTAGACCTGTCCAAATTGAAAGCATTTGTAGATGACAGTTTTAACGTGGCTCATATGAAATGATTTTTCTTTGATAGGGTAGAAAACATTGTGGGAAAAGGAGAAAATGCTGGTAACCAGCATTTTCTTCTTTTCCCACAATGTTTTCAAAAGCCTTCTCTTTCAGGGGCGTTAAAAGTCATCATTGTGTGGTAAAGGGTTAAACATTTCAACTAAGTTTGTGCTCTAACTGAAAGTTTTATTCATGCTTGAGCTAGTAAGTATACCTTTACCAGACGACAAAATTTCAGCCTTGACCAAACTGAAAGCATTTGCAGACGACTATTTCAATGTGGCTCAAACAGTTGAAGATTTTCTTTGGTCGGGTAGAAAACATTGTGGGAAAAGGAGAAAATGCTGGTTACCAGCATTTTCTCCTTTTCCCACAATGTTTTCAAAAGGCCTTTTTCCTAGGGTAGTTAAAAGTCAGCATTGCGTGGTAGAGAGTTAAAACTTCAGTAACTATTCACTTATTACAGTTTTCAGCATCTGATTTAGTCAACCAGTATATTAACAGGATCCATAACCCTTTCTCAGATAACAAAATTTCTGCCTAGGCATAAATTATATGATGGGAACTTTCTTTGAAACTACAGAAAATATTATTGAAAAGGATGATAGTGCTGATTACCAGCATTTTCTCCTTTTTTAACAATGTTTTCAAAAGCCTCCCCACTCAGGGTCATTAAAACATGGAAATTTAGTAAGTCTTCACCATTCATCACTGAAATTTTAGACATGTCAAGATTGAAAGCATTTATAGCATAAAGCAATTGAATGTGGCTGCAATGCCAGAATGTATCTTTGAAATGTGTTAAAACATTGTGGGAAAAGGAGAAAATGCTAGATACCAGCTTTTTCTCCTTTTCATAAAATGTTTTCAAAAACCACCTTTCTCATGATTTTAAGATCCTCTATCTGACCATGAGACTACTAAGCACAACTCAAGGAACTTTCATGGACAGCGTAGGTCAAGATCAGACTGCACAGATCTTTGATTTACTATGTCCAATAAAGAAATTCTCTGTAATAGCAACATTTGGATTTTTTAAATCGGCTCAAAAGTTTCATTTAACTTATTTAGCAGGATATAGGGTAATAAACATTACAAGGATGGTGAGATTGAATATTAACTCTTTGACAAACAACAAAATTTTAGACTGGTCCAAATTGAAAGTGTTTGCAGACAACAAAATTAAGGACACTCAAAAATTGAAATTTGTTCTGGGAGGACAGAAAACATTGCGGAAAAAGAAGAAAATGCTGATTACCAGCATTTTCTCCTTTTCCCACGATGTTTTCAAAAGGCTTCTTTTCCAGGGTCGTGAAAAACGGATTGTTTGAGAAAGGGTTAAGTAACTTAGTAGGTAAAATGTGGTATTATACTGCAAAGAAATTTCTTGTGATCTGATTGGATAATATGCCCCGAACATGTATGTCATGTACACTGGCAAAACCCACTTAAAAACAGTTTCCCTTTCAGCAGTCTCGTATCCATGACTACACTTTCAGCATAACATCCAAATTGGTACTGTCGATCGGTCGATAGGAGCTGGGCTCTTACACATTCTAGAATGAGTAACAACCGTTTAGCCTGGAGAACATTTGAAATTAATAAGCAGGTTGTAATGTAATGTAATGAGTTACCTCCCTTATAATGTTACATATCGTCGAATCATCTAAAATCGCGAAACATCGAAGTTTGCGACCATTTTGTTTTTAGAATAAGTCACATGATACTTTATCGAAATCGAGGCTGGTGAGGTCATACTGATGGTTGAATTAGTTATCATCTGCAAAAGTCGCAGAAAAATGAGGTTTAAGTCAGCAAATCAGCTACATGGAAAAGCTCATTTTCAGAACAGGTAATTTCATTGGTGCAAAGACCGCTTCCTATAAAAACTACACACTATTCCAAAACAGAACTACATTGGAAAATTATCATACTACCATGATGCTTCTCTGTTAATGGATGTCACGTGACCATGTTAGATGTGGAGATCAAGGTCAGTCTATTTTTAAATTACTGGTTTTTTTCTGACTTTCCGCGAATATACCTGCATGACAAGATGGCTGCCATGAGTCGGCTGTGTCATGCCCGCTGAATAAATTTTGTGAATATTTGAAATAAATCGGGTATGTGTTGTGTACTTGAAGGAAAATAATTGAATAACACATACAGCCAAGTGGAATTTGAATTTTACCCCTATAACTTAAGTTAGTAAACGCCGAAGCTTAATACCGCGATTTTCAGTTTGTCGAGGGTACATCATAACATGTATATGAGCTATGCTTTGTGAAAGAGGGTCTTAATGCATCTGCGAAAACTATCAACCCAGGTCAGCCTGCACAGTCCATGCAGGCTGACCTGGGCCAAAACTTTTCGCTATTGGTCAATTTTCTGTATGTCAAGGGACCAGTGTACCTTATGATATAGCCAGAAAAATGTTAGACATACTGAATTTTATGGATCCCTAATTATGTGATGTATTGCATGGTATGATGCATCACGGAGATACATTAAGCCCCTGTTTGTCAGAGCATGACTCATATGTGAATGACATTGTGCAATCTTTAACCCTTTACCGCACAATGCCGACTTTTAATGACCCTGAGAGAGAAGCCTTTTGAAAACATTGTGAGAAAAGGAGAAAATGCTGGTCACCAGCATTTTCTCCTTTTCCCACAATGTTTTCTAACTTATCAGAGAAAAATTGCACCATTTAAACCTCATTGAAATTGTAGTCTGCAATGCTTTGAATTTGGATATGGCTAAAATTTTGTCGTCTGGTAAAAGGATAATGCATGTCCAAGGATACTGGCCCCCCTTCATGCTCATACATTAAAATCTTTCCTTGTAAAAGATCAATGTATGGTCACAAAGTATTATCTGCATAAATATTGCAGGGGTGTCATTGGATACCATCCAACTCATTGTAGCCAGCTTTAGGACTGAGTGTGTACATATAATAATTTGTCATCATGAAATTATTGTCATTGTATATAATGCTAATGTGAATCGTGTACTAAAACAAGAGTGCCACTGTCACAATATACGGCGCCGCATCGCAAAACCCTGACAATATGCGATAGGTCACATGATGAGAAACATTCTGTGAAAATTTCATCCAAATCTGTCAAGAAAAGTGAGAGGAGTTGCGTTCACATGAAATGGACGTACGTACGGACGGACAAAGGGATGGATGGACATATGGATGGAGAAGATGGCACCAATATACATCGCCTCCAGCGGTGTATAAAAATGTATTTGTATGCCAATAATACTTTAATGTACATAATGTATGGTAAAACTATGTATTGATTGATTAAATGGTGTTTTATGCCGCTTTCAACATTATTTCAGTCATATCACGGCAACGGCTCAC
The DNA here is from genome assembly GCA_946811185.2 of Hippopus hippopus. NCBI lineage: Eukaryota > Metazoa > Mollusca > Bivalvia > Cardiida > Cardiidae > Hippopus > Hippopus hippopus. The sequence goes on from OX328097.1 coordinate 16,141,180, forward strand.
ATAATTATTCATATTTTCCTGGTTTTCACCAGTACTAGGCTAGGGCTCTGAACTGGTAAAACTATGTAAAAAAACTACAATCAGTGAAACTATGTAAAAGAATTATAAAAAGAAAAAGCATGATAATCTGAGGCCTCAGGATGATAAAAAAAAAATCCTATCATTTTAATGTTTAGACAATCCATACAGTAATATATAAAAGATAAATTTAATTGCTTTGTTGGAAAGATTTGTAATCTGTCATTTGTTTATAAAGGAAAGCACCTAAAGGGTTTAGAAAGAATAAAGTGTTTAAAAATGCATTCTTATTTGCAATCTGTCATCTGTTTATGAGGGAAAGCAGCAAGCGGGTTTAGAAAGAGTACAGTGCCTAAAAATTATTCTAATTTGCAATATGTTATTTGTTTATGAGGGAAAGCAGCTAGCAAGTTTAGAAAGAAAGAAGTGCTAAAAAATACAAGGTGGCAGACTGGAGAAAACATCAGCTGCTACCAAATAAACATCACTGGAACAAGAAAATTAGTTTAAAATGAAATTCTGCCTTCACTCTGCATATCATGTCATGTCACATCATTAATGAGAGATGTCTGTGAAATATTTTCACTGTTGGACAAGGGGTTCAAGAAATATTGTAGTACATGTTAGCTTTAAATACAAACTTTAGCTTGTGATACCCTGTTTTCCATGTAGTCACATCAAGGTAAACATGTATGAATTATCTTATAAATTAAAGGAACAAGTGACATGGAGTGCACAGAAAAACCACAGACAGACAGACAGACAGACAAAGGTAAGAAGCATCTCAATTGGACTTTGAGAGCCTTCATGAAAAATGCTGGTTTTGGTATTTACCATTATGGCAATATCTTTAAGTGACAAACGCTTACAATTTGGACAGGTCTAAAATGCCATCATTTTGTAAAGATTTAAACATTGACTTCATATAGCTTGACTCCAAGTAAATTATAAGTCAACATCTCACAATAAAAGCCTCTGATGGATTTGAACAAAGTGATAGTCTTAAGGTTTGGTCAGACCGGCTAACGGATATGTAACAGAGGGAAAAAGGACAAAAACATGCAGAATTTGGTTATCCGGTGACAAAATTCATCTTCTCTGCCCCTTGAGGTTCACGCGATCGGTGTGTGGAGCGAAGAAGCCACACAATGACCACACTAGTACCTCACATGTAACGGGAAAAACGCATGTTTACCGGATATGTACCGGATAATACACGGTCTATTAACGGATATCACCGTACGAGTAACGGACTTTTACCGGATAAAGCGGAAATGCAACGCATGAGAACCGGACAAAACGTTCTTCCAACGTGCGATGAACGGAAATGTACCGAACACCAACGTACGAGGAACGTACCGGTCACTTGACATGCCGAGGGTATAAATAGTCAGATGCATCCAAAGTCTGTCATTTGCACGTCTCTGTCCGTTTTGTCCGGTGGAAATTTTTGAACATGCTCAAAACTTCCCACCGGACGGAATGGACATCACCTGACGTCGCCAGACAAGTAGCAGATTCACCGGATAAGAAACGGACATAAAACGGATACAAACGGACACGAACGTAAAAAATGAAATTATATCCGTTACTCGTCCGTTAGCTCGGTGTGACCAAGCCTTTATATTTAATAAATTTTGGCAAAATGTCTAATTAAAATAGAACTGTATAAATGACACAAAAATATTCCAAAAACTAATTGCTCAGACTTTCTTACCTGAATGGGTAGTTTCCTTTCACTGTTCAGTATCCAGGAAATTAAGGTGGTGTTGTAGACATTGGTAGGCAAGAACTAAGCAAAATAAACACTGGCTTTGGTTCAGGAAACATTTTCTTGTAACATAGACAAGGTACAACTTTAATTCTCCTATTTTTAAGTTATAGCTTGGGTCAATGTCAGCTAGCCTAATTCTGATAGGGGTCAAGGTTTTTATGTATAAATCTTTGGGGTGTTTAGATTCCCTTCATTGTAAATCATGTTTGGACAATTGTAGGCAAGATATTATTTTATGCAAGCTAATTACTGGTATGAGTCCAGGCAAACATGCACCATAATGTACTTTTTTACTGGTATGGGTCCAGACACCATAATGAACTATGGTAGAACTTGCTATACTTCTGACAAACTTGGGTTAAGCTTTTTTGTCAGATTGTTAAGTGCTACATCAATGGACTTATTTATGCCTCTCGACAAGAAACAGCAATATAAGTAGCTTTTACTGACTTTGCAAGCAATATAAGTAGCTTTTATTGACTTTGCAAATTAAACACAGCTGTCCCTGAATAGATTGACAACTTTTCTAGCTTGCCTTGATCCGTCATTGGTGACAGCATAAACTCTTTATTTGTAGACTATTGTCAACCTGAAATTTACCTGGATTTCAGCTAGTACTAGGGCAGCTTGTATAAAATACCTTGACTACAGTTATTCTAAGAGAGAATCGTACTCTTCCCAAAAATTCATGGATAGGAAAACCAAAAAACCAAAAAAAAAATGCGGGTATGAATTCCTAATCAAATTTATATTTCATGTATACTTACTAGTGCAGCAAAATCACCCATTTGGCCAGGACAACTTGTCTGAGCAATTCATTTCAAAGACACTGTTATTGTAATAAGGTCTTTACCATATTTTTTAATGTTATCAACTTACCAATGTCATTTTCAGACTAAACTGAAATAGGTTTTACTCTTTACCAAACAATCCCGACTTTTAACAACCTGAAAAAGAAGTCTTTTGAAAACATTGTAGGAAAAGGAGAAATTGCTGGTTTCCAGCATTTTCTCCTTTTCCCACAATGTTTTCTACCCTTCCCAAGACAAATTTCAATTTTTGAGCTATACCCATTTTGTCGTCTGCAAATGCTTTGAATTTGGACTGGTCTACAATTTTGTCGATTGGTAAAGATTTAAGTCATCAAACTCTTGATGTTAATGCTGTTACTACAGGAATGGAATCTAATCTATATAAGTTAAGCTTTACATAAGCTATGTATGTGAATGTGACATGTAAACAAGAGCCAGAAGTCTTTTGTGTTGTTTTAGTTACCAGTATATTACAACTGTATTTCAGCTACATGTAGATACATGTATTAGCCAGAAATTTTTAGTGTACTTTTAGTTATGTTACAATTATAATTATAATTATCATTTCAACTAGATACTTGTTTGCATAAATCTTCCATCAATATGATGATAAAGGATGATTGCATGTTATGTGAGACCTCTGCATGTCATCTGATTATGGTAGACATTTATGTGAATTTTTTTTTTTTATGATTTGGTAAGCAGTTGAAGAGATTATGGAGGATAAACAAAAATTATGACACATGGATGGACAGACAGAGAGCGATATAGGCAAATTCAATGCAATCAACATGTCTTTCCAAAATAAATTTATGGGAGACATAGCCATGTCCACCAACTTGTCATTGGAACAAACGCCTTTGAAATCTTTTCTATACAATACTTGATCAGATATTGAGCACTAATATGATTCTACTTTAGCTAAATAATGTCAACATGGTTATGATGGCCCCTGAGAATTTTTAAGGAACATTTCCATGATATAATATTTAATATAATCTATAATATACAATGTAATATATATTATCTTATGCAGACATTAACCTCTGAGTATGGGAAGCCTTACCAGGGTCCAGACTTTGGCTATAGGTCAAATTGTGGTAATTTTCCTCATGATTCACCTGGTATTTAGACAAAATTAAGTCAAACTATGTGACAGCTTGCTTTGTATAATGCATCACAAAGTTGCATTAAGCCCCCTTTCCCCAGAGTGCTGCTTACAGTATCAATATCTATTCAGTACAAGTGCCTTTTTGTGAAGTTTTATAAGTAGTACAGGTTCTGATGACATGATGAGTGTGACTGATCTTCAGAATTGGACAAAGTTCAAGAGATATTAATCAGCATCAAATTCTGTGTTTTCGACCTTTTAACTGCCGCTATGACCTCGACCTTACAGACAGGTATACAAAACTTCTACTCTGCATGCCATCAAGTATCAAGACTGACATGTGTGGAATAGTTTTAAGACCAGGCAAAGGGTTCAAAAGATATGAGAGCAGAACTTTATCTCCTAGCAGAATTGACATTGACATGCAGATATGATGCAGGACAACAGTATGATGCTATGTAACAAGTGACCCTTTTGCATGCCCCTCTTTGACCCAGAAGCACATTTTGAACAACTTGGATTTAAATGAAATATTTCATAATGCCGAGACCAAATATTTGGCTCATGGCCCAATAGTTCAAGACAAGGAAAGTAAAAAAGAAAACGAAATTGTAACTCTGCAAAATAACTGACCCATGTGCAGGACCTGTTTTGATGATGTTTACTTTATTTATACAAGACCATGTGATGCTACATAATATCAACACACCAGGCCTAATTGCTTTAGAGGAGGTTTTCATTATTTGTATAATAACTATTTTTATTTTTTTGGAAATATGGTTACCCTAGGCATGGCAAACTTTTATAGCATATGACCAATTTTAATAACTTTAAGGACCATTCCTTGATGCAACATACAAAATTTCGGTGCTGTTGGCTGTGTTTCAAGATAGAAAAAAAACTAGAGCTGTCACTGAATGTGACTTTATACCCCCGCCAGCGCTTTGACAGAAACAGGCAATTTAACAAAAAAATTTCGAAATTTAAGGGGAGATTACCCTGGAATCATAGGGAGTAGATGATTGAAAACTGCGTCTTGCACAACTTCAGTATACAATCAATGTATCGACAAATTTTCAATACAATAGCAGCAAAACTGTAGGAGGAGTTTGCAACACAAAATTACTAGTATTTTGTACACGGACTGACACATGGACAGACACACAGACGGACGGACTGACAGGCTGATTCCAGTATACCCCCGAAAACATTCATTTTGCAGGGGTATAAAAAAAAAAGTCCAGTTCAAGGGGAGATAAATCCTCAACCAGAAGGAGTTGACACTTGAAAATTGCGTCTTGCAAACCTTCAATATATGATCAATACACGTGGAAAGTTTCAATATAATTGAAGGAAAAGTGTATTACTAGTATTTTATAGACAGATTTATGTTAAGAAAAAAAAAGTGTCAAGTCCAAGAGGAGATTATTCCTCAACCAGGAGTTGACACTTGAAAATTGCGTCTTGCAAACCTTCAATATATGATCAATATATGTGCAAAGTTTCAATACAATTGAAGAAAAACTGTACAAGGAGTTTGCGACACAAAATTACTAGTATTTTATAGACAGATAGATGTTAAGAAAAAAAAGTGTCAAGTTCAAGGCGAGATAAATCCTCAACAAGGAGGAGTTGACACTTGAAAATTGCATCTTGGAAACCTTCAATATATGATCAATATATGTGCAAAGTTTAAATACAATTGAAGAAAAACTTTACGAGGAGTTTGCGACACAAAATTACTAGTATTTTATATACAGATAGATGTTAAGAAAAAAAAAAGTCAAGTTCAAGGGGAGATAAATCCTCAACGAGGAGGAGTTGACACTTGAAAATTGCGTCTTGCAAACTTTCAATATATGATCAATATATGTGCAAGTTTACATACAATTGAAGGAAAACTGTAGGAGGAATTTGCAACACAAAATTACTAGTATTTTAAAGACAGATAGATGTTAAGAAAAAAATGTGTCAAGTTCAAGGGCAGATAAATCCTCAACCAAGAGGAGCTGACACTTGAAAATTGCATCTTGCAAATCTTCAATATATGATCAATATATGTGCAAAGTTTCAATACAATTGAAGAAAAACTGTAGGAGGAGTTCACGACACAAAATTACTAGTATTTTATAGACAGATAGATGTTGACCAAAAAAAAGTGTCAAGTTCAAGGGGAGATAATTCCTCAACCAGGAGGAGTTGACACTTGAAAATTGCGTCTTGCAAACCTTCAATATATGATCAATATATATGCAAAGTTTCAATACAATTAAAGGAAAACTGTAGGAGGAGTTTGCGACACAAAGTTACTAGTATTTTGTACGCTGACGGACACATGGACAGACACATGGACGGACAAACGGACAGACAGGCCGATTCCAGTATACCCCCGAAAACATTCGTTTTGCGGGGATATAAAAAACCTCTGTGTACAACACCAAACCCTTGGAAAAGGGCCATCTTTGACCCAGGACTTAAACTTTATCTAAGAATCTTCTTTTGATACTACCGTATTTTGCTTAAATTTTGGGACAGTAAAAAATAATTAATTTTTTTCGTGTCCCAATACTTAGGTCCACAAAAAATAATCATTTTGTCAGCTGTCCCAAAACTATGATCAGACAAGACAAGCTGTCATACTGTAAGTCACTGGCCGCTAACCTGTCGAATATTGCCGACGTTAAAATATTGCTACGTCATTGATTTCAATAAACCTACGATCATTTGCAGCTTGGTCTACTTTTAGACAGATTGGAATTCCAGCGATCAATTTGAGCACTAAGAGTTTAAAACTTCGCCTTTTCTCATTGTTTTCATTGATGATTAACTTGTCACAATTATTGTCTGCATCCTGGGATCGTGATGAGGATGTTATTTTGCATTTGTAGATAAACTCACAACATATTTTACCTGCTTACGTGAGGTGAACAACGTAAATTCCACTCTGACTAGTACCTGCTCGGACCGTTCTCAAATTTGATTGGTTCGTCGATCTTCGATCAATAAACCTTGGGTAAAGTAGAATGCTATACCTTGATTTCTATTTAAACAATGAACCCGATTGACCGTGAAATACGTGTGTGTCAACTGTGTCAACTTCGGATGTACATATACACGTTATACACGTTATGTATCTTGGATACAAGTTTATCACACCCTTTTTACACTTACGTGGGATTTCTTTTTGAATTGGGGTTTAAATTAGTTTGCAGGTGATCAGGTTTTTTTGTCTTGAATCGGGAAACTCCCATTGAAATCCGGAGTGTTGAGAAGCATGCTTACGACGTTACGTGTGTAGAAATGAAACTGGGCGAAATAAATAGCCTACTTGTAAACAAAGGAATTAATTAATTAGGTATCAAACAGATTGAAAGATTTTTTTTTTAAATAGATATTCACTGTCCCAATTCTTTGGAACAAAAAATACTGATGTTGCTTTGCAATTTTTAGTATGGCCCAAATCTTTGGGTCATGAAAAATAATTATTTTCGTGAATTTTGATGGTGTCCCAATTTTTTGGGTGTCCAAAAACTTACGCAAAATCAGTACTCACATAAATGTAAGACTTAAGGCCAAAAATCGTCATAATTTCAGCCAAGAAGATTTAAATAAAACCTTTAGAACTCTATATAGATCAACAGACCTTGGGAACAGCGCCATCTTTGACACTATGTGCAGGACTTGAACAACTTAGATGAATAATTAATTTTTGATGCTACATACTTAATATTCAGAGCTTTTCCCCAAACATCTCCATAGTTTCAGCCAAAAAGTTTTTAAAACAGACAAAAAATATATAAACCCAAGTACAACAATAGACCTTAGGAATGGGACCATCTTTGACCCCATGTGGAGGACTTGAACAACTTTGATGAATAAGTATCTTTTGATGCTAGATACTTAATATTCAGTCTTTGGCCTAACATTTCCACAGTTTCAGCCAAAAAGATTAAAAAATAATGATAGAACCCCCAATGTACATGTACAAAAACAGACCTTGGGAACAGGGCAGTCTTTGACCCCATGTGCAGGACTTGAACAACTTTAAAAAAAATTATCTTTTTATTTTATATACTAGATATTCAGACTCTTAGGTCTAATATATCCATAGTTTCTGCCAAAAACATTAAAAACAAGAGTGCCATCATCACAATATACACCGCAGCATCGCAAAACCCTGACAATATGCGATAGGTCACATGATGAGAAACATTCTGTGAAAATTTCATCCAAATCCGTCAAGAAATGTTGGAGGAGTTGCGTTCAAAAGAAATAGACGTACATACGGACGGACGAAGGAACGGACAGATGGAGGGACGGACAGACGGAGAAGATGACACAAATATACGTCCCCTCCAGCGGCGTATAAAAAGAACCTCATAGAACCCAAAGTACAACAACAGACATTGGAATAAACAGGGCAATCTTTGACCTCATTTGCAGAACTTGAACAACTTAGATTAATAATTATCTTTTTATTTTATATACTAGGTATTCAGACTGTTAGGTCTATAATCTCAATAGTGTCAGCCAAATAGATTTTAAAAATTATAGAACCTCAAGTACAACAACAGACCATGAGAACAGGACCATCTTTGACCCCATGTGCAGGACTTGAACAACTTCTACGCATAATTATGTTCTGATGCTAAAAACTTATCATTTAGACTCTTTGGCCTAACATCTTCATAGTTTTGGCCAAAATTTTTTTTAAAAAACTTACAGAACAACAACAGACAACAGAACTTGGGAACAGGGCCATCTTTGACCCCATGTGTAGGACTTAAACATCTAAGGTAAAGATTGATTATATGTTGCTTCATACTTACCCAACATCTCCCAAGGTTCAGCCACAAATATTTAAAAAAAAACTATAGAACCCCATGTAAATGTACAACAGACCTTGGGAACAGGCCATCTTTGACCCTATGTGCAGAACTTCAACACTAAGCTAAAGAATGCTCTTTTAATGCTATGTACTAAACATTTAAAATTTCGGCTTAAACTCTCCATAGAAGATTAAATAAAAAATTATAGAACTCGATGTACTACAACAGACCCTTGGTACAGGGCCAATTTTGACCCCTATGGCAGAACTTGAAGAAACTTATTTAAAGATTCTAGGCTCAACGATTTCAGATGAGAAGAACAGAAAAAAAATTCGTTTAGGAAATCTTTATAAAAGTCTAAGGGCATACCATCTTAGACTTCTTGGTTCCAGTCAAGAAGATTGGAAAACAAAAGAAAAAAATTACAACACTATACAAATGTGACAATCAGGCAGAATTATTTCTCCAAAGAGCACAGTTTAAAACAACCGTAACTTTTAAACAAATGACAAAATTTTAGACTAGTCAAACTTGAACGCATTATGCTGACAACACAAAGTGACTCTAAAAGTAAAATTTGTTTTAACTCTTTACCACATGACAAAATTTTAGACAAATCCAAATTGGAAGCATTTCCAGAGAATATAGTATATGTGGCAAAAATAATGAGATTTGTCTGAAAAGATAATAAAACATTGTAAGAAAAGGAGAAAATGCTGGTTACATTTTCTCCTTTTCCCACAATGTTTGCAAAAGCTTTCATTCTGAGGGTTGTTAAAAGTCGGGATTGTGTGGTAAAGGGATAAGAAGGATAGCAGACATTGTGGGAAAAAGAGAAAATGCTCTCCTTTTCCTACAATATTTTCAAAAGACTTCTTTCCCATGGTTGTTATAAGTGTGGACTGTGTGGTGAAGGGTTCATGCTTCATACCAAGCATCTGTGCTCTAGGTTCATAAGTTCTAGACAATAATTATTCTTTTGAAAAATCCTAAAAATACCCTCATACATGTTACTTCAAACACAAATATATTGGTTCTGGACAATATTCTATTAAAAAATCCTAAAAATACCCTCATTCATACGCTACTTCAAACACAGATACATTGGTTCTGGGCAGTATCTTATTAAAAAATCCTAAAGATACCCTGATTCATGCTACTTCAAATAAAGATACATCAATATGGACAATATACCATTAAAAAATCCTACAAATACCCTCATTCATATGCTATTTCATAGGTTCCGGACAATAATCTAATAAAAAATCCTAAAGATGCCCTCATTCATAGACTACTTCAAACACAGATACATTGGTTCTGGATAATAATCTAATAAAAAATCCTAAAAATACCCTCATTCATACACTACTTCGAACACAGATACATAGGTTCCGGACAATATACTATTAAAAAATCCTAAAAATACCCTCATTCATACACTACTTCAAACACAGATATATTCGTTCTTGACAACATTTCTTTATATCCTAAAAAACTCTCATTCATGCTACTTTAAATACTGATACATCGGTTCCGGACAGTATTCTATTAAACAAGAGGGCCATGGTGGCCCTGTATCGCCCCACTGGCTTTTTAATCCTTTACCACACAAATCAAAGTGTTAATGACCCTGAAAGAGAAGGCTTTCAAAAACATCATGAGAAAAGGACAACATGTTGTCAGCCAGTATTTTCTCCTTTTCCCACAACGTTTCCTAACCTATCAAAGACAGAAATAGTCATTTAAGCTACATTCAATTTGTCTTTTTGCAATGGCTTTAAACTAATGGTACAGTAAAAAAAATTTGTCATTTCTTAAAGAGTAAAATTAACGTATCATGCGCTTAATTGGCATTAACAGAGACACACAGCATAAAAAGTCTGTATGGTAATAAACTTTGAAAACATAACCTCCACCCCGCCTGCCAAACAAAAACAGTCATATATTTTTAAATGTAAAGATAATGTCAGTGAATACAAGCAGGTTTATTCATTAGCATGCAAGGTAAAGTTCTGAAAAAATTTGAGTGATAGAAACCTTACTTTGAATTAAACATTCCATTCATGTGAGCATAACCATTAGCATCAAAATAAATCACTCTCCCTTAACCCTTTACCACACAATTCCAACTTTTTATGACCCTTGGAAAGAAGTCTTTTGAAAACATTGCGGGAAAAGGAGAAAATGCTGGTAACCAGTATTTTCTCCTTTTCCTACAATGTTTTCTACCCAATCAAAGAAAAATTGCACCACTTCAGCCACACTGAAATTGTCGTCTGCAAATGCTCTCAGTTTGGACAAGGATGAAATTTTGTCGTCTGGTAAAGGGTTAAAACAGAACATTTCCTCTCCAAAAAACTTGAATACCAAACTCCTATAATGTATAAGTGCAGTTTGATAATCAAGGGAGGTAAATAGTAACAAACTTTATCTTGTATAACAGGAGTTATTTCCCTTAATTACTATTTTAAATTACAGTCACTATATAAGCCCATGTTAAACTTGTGATCTCCGGGGCAGAGCCAATTTTGACCCCAGGGCTATAATATGAAGGAATTTGATAGAGGTCCATTAGATAAAGCTACATGCCAAATTTGGTAGCCGTGGGCCTTATGGTTTCAGACAAGAAGATTTTCAAGATTTTTCAGTTTTGTTGCCACGGCAACCAGAGTTTTTGAAGGAATCAAATTCTTTCAAGAAATTCTAAAGAGGACCATGGCAGGATCATTTCTGTGAAGTTTCATCAAATTTGGATGGGTAGTTTCAGAGAAGAAGAAGTTTGAAAAAAAAGTTAACTCACGCACGCACGGACGGACGGACGCACGCACGCCGGACACCGGGCCATGACATAAGCCCGCTGGCCTTTGGCCAGTGGAGCTAAAAATCCTAAAAATACCCCCATTCATGTTACTTCAAATACAAATACATTGGTTCTGGACAACATTCCATCAAAAAATCCTACAAAACCTCATTCATGTTACTTTAAATACAGATACATCAGTTACGGACAGTATCCTATTAAAAAATCAAAAAAAAAAATAAAATACTCATTCATGTTACTTCAAACACAGGTACATTGGTTCCAGACAATATTCCATCTAAAAATCCTAAAAGTCCCTCATTCATGTCATTTTAAATACAGATAAATCGGTCCAGGACAATATTCTATTAAAAACTCCTAAAATTACCCTGATTCATGTTACTTCAAGCACAGACACATCGCTTCAGGACAGGGCTCTTTTAAAAAGTCCTAAAATTACCCCCATTCATGCGCTACTTCAAATGCAGATACATCAGTTCCAGATACTGTTCTAATAAAAAGTCCTAAAAGTACCCTCATTTGTATGTTACTTCAAACACAGATACATCAGTTCGGGACAGTGTTCTATTACACAGTCCTAAAATTCCCCCATTCATGCCCTACTTAAAATGCAAATACATCAGTTCCAGACACTGTTCTAAGAAAAAATCCTAACAGTACGTTCATATGTTACAGCAAACACTGCTACATCGGTTCCAGACAGTATTCTAATAAGAAAATCCTAAAAATACCCTCATTTATATGCAACTTTGAACAGTGGTACATCCATTACAGACGATATTCTGTTGAAAAATCCGAAAATTACCCTCATTTATACGCCATCTAACACAGATACATCGGTTCTGGACAGTATTCTATTAACAAATCCTAAAAAATCCCTCACTCTTACGCTACTTCCAACAGATACATAGGTTGCGAACAGTATTCCACTGAGAAAACAAAAATTACCCTCATTCATATGTTATTTCAAACACAGATACGTCGGTTCATGACAGTATTCTAATAAAAAAAACCTAAAAATACGCTTATTCATACACTGTTTCAAACAGTGATACATGGGTTTTGGACAATTTTCCATTGAAAAACCCTAAAAATACCCTATTTTTATATGCTACTCCCAACACAGATACATTGGTTCTGGACAGTATTTTAAAAAATCTAAAAATACCCTCATTCATATGATACTTGCAGCACAGATACATCAGTTCAGGACAGTATTCAATTAAAAATTCCTAAAAATACCCTCATTCATATATTACTTCAAACACTGATACATCAGTTCCCGATAGTATTAAAAAAAAAAAAAAAAAAATCCAAAAAATACCCTCATTCATATGCTACTTCAAACAGTGACACATTGGTTCCTGAAAACATTCTATTGAAAATCTGAAAATTACCCTCCATTATACACTACTTCAAACACATATATACACCTGTTCTGGACTGTATTCTATTAAAAAAATCCTAAAAATACCCTCATTCATACGTTACTTCCAACACAGATACATCGGTTCCAGACAGTATTCCACTAAAAAATCCTAAGAATTCCCTCATTCATGTTACTTCCAACACAAATACATCGGTTCTAGACAGTATTCCACTGAAAAATCCTGAAAATACTCTCATTCATATGTTACTTCCAACACAGATACATCGGTTCAGACAGTATTCTATAAAAAAATCCTAAAAATACTCCTAATACACGCCACTTCTAAAACAGATACATCGGTACCGGACAGAATTCTTTTAAAAAATCCTAAAATTACCCTCATTCATATGTTACTTCCAAAACAGATACTTCTGTTCTAAACAGTATTCTATTAAAAAAATCCTAAAAATTCCCTCATTCATACTTTACTTCCAACACATGATACATTGGTTCCAGACAGCATTCCACTAAAAAATCCTGAAAATTCCTTCATTCATGTTACTTCCAACACAGATACATCGGTTCTAGACAGCATTCCACTGAAAAATCCTAAGAATACTCTCAATTGTATGTTACTTCAAACACTGATACATCGGCTCCAGACAGTATTCTAATAAAAAAAAAAAAAACTAAAATACCCTCATACATACCCTACTACAAACAGTGATACACTGATTCCAGACAATATTCTCTTGAAAAATCCTAAAAATACACTCATTCATACGCTACTTCCAACACAGATACATTGGTTCCGGACAGTATATAATTAAAAAATCCTAAAAATACCCTCATTCATGCGCTATTTCCAACACAGATACATCGATTCTGGACAGTATTCCATTAAAAAATCCTGAAAATACCCTCGTTCATATGTTACTTCAATCACTGATACATAGGTTTTGGACAGTATTCTTATAAAACATTCTAAAAGTACTCCATTCATATGCTACTTCAAACACAGATACATCGGTTCCAGACAGTATTCCATTAAAAAATCCTAAAAATACCCTCATTCATTATGTTTCTTCAAACACTGATATTTCGTTTCTGGACAGTTTTCTTATAAAAAATCCTATAAATACCCTCATTCATACACTACTTCAAACAGTGGTACATTGGATGAGAACAATATTCTATTGAAAAATCAGAAAATTACTCTCAATAATATGCTACTTCAAACAGTGGTACATCGGTTCCGAACAATATTCTATTGAAAAATCAAAGAATTACCCTTAATAATAGGTTACTTCAAACACATATACATGTTGCAATATACAGGTCAAATTCCTTATAAAAGGTGCAATATTGATGTTATAATTCCTCAGGGAATTCCCTAAACAATCAGAAATTGTTCTGTTTTTGTAAGAAAAGAATAGATTTGGTGTCCAACATTGTTTATATGTATTATTTTTCATATGACAGTCTGAAAGGAAAATACTATCAATGCCAACATTAGGCTGGATTACACAAATGAAATGCCACCAAAGACTTTTTCACGCTTATTTGGTTACTTTTTTACCTTTGAAAGTTGATCAAGTTTATACTTTAATAAATAAATCTTTTTCATGGTTTGCCAAGATGATGAATTCACAGAATTATAATCTGCCATACAAGTTTAGTAATACTGTACTCAGCAAAATGGAAAGAACTTTTAGATAAAAATATTGAACAGCAGTGTCCTTGAATAATAATATTAGGACTATTTTATGTCCACCTAAATTGTGTGAGCTTAGAAATTTGATTGATTTTGCAGTAGGTTCAGATCCAGTTAGGAAAAAGGCAGGAAGGGTGGGGGGGGGGGACGAACGGCAACAAAATGAAGAATAAGCAGTGTCTTTTTTTTTCTATTTCAGGTGAGTTCTAGAGCAAACCTGTAACTTTCATTTAACAGCTAAGTGGACATCAAACTTAAATATATATCCACTGAAGTTAACTAGTTAGGATAAATATTGTGGAACCTTACTTTGCTATTGAGCCACCAGCCCTGTCATAACCCAAGAATCACCTTTAACCCCGCATTCCAGAACTCCACATCAAAAGCGAAAGAGGAGTCGCACTTATATCAAAATAATCTGGGTATAATTTCTAAAAACATGTTTTGGAATCAAACAAAAGTTGATTCTAATCCCTGCAAGTTTCAAAGCAATGGGACAGAAAATGTCGACTTCGTTGAGTAAACAAGAAAAAGTCATCAAACAGCAGCTTTTCCTAAAATGATCATTGGATTTTTCTCCATTTTCAATCAGGTTCAACTCTGTGATGGTACAAATAATCAGTGCAAATTTCAAGAGAATTGGACAAAAGATGCATATTCAAGTATGTACACAAGAACTGCAAATTTTTAACTTTACATGGCTTTTCCCCATTGAATCATGAGTTTTTCTTCAAATTCAGTAGGATAAAAGCTATTCATGATAAAAAGAAACTGCACAAAGTTTAGGAAAACTGGACCTAAAATGCGGATGTTCCTGTGTAAATAAGAAAAAAAAAAAGAATAGATGGACAGATAGGCAGCCAACCAAAATCACAATATGGCATGGGCTCTTTAAACAGAAGGCCAGTAGAGCTATGACTATGAAACTCTTTGCAAAGGATGAGACAGAAAAGGAATCCATGTAAAACAATTCAACAAGGGACAATGAGTTCACATGGACCTTTAAGCCCTTGCTGTGACCTTGTATGTAGTGGTATGTAAACCCTCAAACCTGCATGCTATCTTATTAAGGCTGAAATTTAAGTGACATATAAGTAAAATTTAGATAATCAACTCAGTGCTTTGGAGCATGCACACAAAAATAACACAGGTGCCCTGACAGACACACAACTCTACCAAAGAAGACCTGGTGGAGAAGGGTGATGCTCCATATCGGTCTCCTCTGTGTCTGGGGACTCTTACCACCCATATGCCACAGAGGCAAAGGCGGCCACCTATTTCTAAGGCCCCGAGTGGCGGGGGGCCCAGCATGGAAACAAACTTAGAAACTATAAAATTCAAGGGCCATGACTGAGAAAAAATGATCAAACCAAAACATTGTCAATGTCATCCTTACCACAAACTTTTTTTAAAATTCCAAAAAGCTCTGAAATGAAATTAGAAATGAACTATGACAACGAGAACTTTTATGTCATGCATTTTTGGTAATTTAACTGAAAATAATGGCTGATTATATGCAATGCTAATTCATGGTTACAACCAGTCAAACATAGCACTACCTACCTACATACTACCCCTCCAAACCCACCCATTCTCACCGCTACCCGAACCCACTCCCACCCCACCCCTCCCCAAACCCAACCCCTTCCCTCCCCTCCACATACCTTCCAACCCCCAACCTTCCCAAAACCCACCTCCCCCCTCCCCACCAAAACCCAACACATAACCAATACCCAACCCACAATCCAAGATACTTCCTACCATTCCAAATCCAACACAACTTTAACCAACCCATCTACACTAGGAATACCCTCCCTTCCAATTCCCAAAAGTAGAATAGTGATAGCAATAAAATTACATTTTACATACACAGAGCAATATAATAAAATGACATGTGGTACCAGTATTCTTTAGATTTAATAAAGAAGGCTCAGGTACAGAAATCATAACTAGGGTTCTACAATTTCTAGAATGCCTTTGTTATAAACACGTCCTAAATTCAGCATGAAGAAAAGCATAGAATAATGTAAAGCAATAATGAGAAAAACAAAGGAATCCATAACGATGACCTGTGGTTCCAGTAAACTGCCTTTAGCATCACTATCTGATTGATTTTGAAATAAGTGGGTATGACTAAGAAACAGGGACTAGGGCTCTTCATTTGTAGCATAATTCCTTAGCAATATGACTCAGTAAGACTATAGTGTCCAATAAACTATCCTAGACTATGAATGTTTGTTCCTTATGACCCTTTCTGTGAGGTTTTAAGCTTGGAAAATTAAATCTGGCTAGAATAACGTGATTTCTCTTGGACATAGATGAAAAAGTTTTCAAATTGCCATCCAAATGGTCATCAAGAGGAAATTGTGTTGTAAATGTGTCATGGTTTCTTGAAAGAGTTGTAAAAGTATTGACTAAATGAAAATATGTTTAATGATTTTTTTCTCATTTCATAACATTTGACTCAAGGGCTACAATGCAGTCCTTCCTAAAGCAGGATTACTTTTGACCAACTGCTATAATTTCAACAATCCTGGTAGAAAGGTTTGCCAAATGTTACTGCATACCAAATATAACAAGTATGGTCTCACACAAGACCATCCAACAAAGCATAAGACATTAAAATCTTTTTTTTTTTCATTTCTGAATTATGGATTTCTAACAAAACATCATGTTACACATGGATATTAGAAATTGAGCTTTCCTTCTTTAACAATCTACAAAAGTCTCTTAGGAGTTTTTTACTTACGTATTCCTGGAACAAAACTCCTGAACATCTGACATTGCATGACATGATGATTATTCTTCACATTTTGGTTTCAGATCTGAAACATGAGTGCTTGAGATTTGGAAGTGAAGGACTGAAATCTCCTGGACTATGGATGAGCACAAACTTTTGGTAACATTAAATTCATAATGTTCTCTAGTCACTTCATACACACAACACACACAAATTAACACTTCTAAATATACACACATTTTTTTTGGTACATCCTTTTTTCACTTTTTTTCCCATAAAGTATATCGTTTTCTTTTTCTCTTTTTCCATTTTTTTTTTTTTTTTGTATTATTATTACTATTATTATTTCTTTTTTTTTTTTTTCTTCTTCTTTTTTTCTTATACTTAAAATATTTCAATCTTTTTGTACTTTTTTTTATATATTTTATAGATATTTTTTTTATTTTTTAATCAACTTTGCTGGGTTTTTTTTATTTGTGTTTTATAGCAAGCAGTATGATAAAATATATAAGAGGTCCATAATGGGATTGTACATTAAGTCTCCTTTTTCCATAACATGGCATTTCATTAAATGAAAACAAAGAAAATATACATCAAGCACCCTTTTTCCATGACACGTCATTACATATATAGGAAAAAATAGTATAAACGAACTATCCAATGGCAGACATGCATGAAGTCTCATCAATTTTCGCCAAGAACTTTACAAGATACAGGTCTGGGTGGACGGATGGGCAACCAGACTATTACTGGTCCATAATGAAATTATACATTTAGCCCACTTTTTTCATGACATGGCATTTCATGAAATAAAAACGAATAACTACTGTCTGTGGCTTATGATAAACAACATAAAGATGAAGTTTCACAACATTTTGTCCTGTAGTTAAAGAGATATTGTCCATAATGAAAATATACATCAAGCCCCCTTTTTTCATGACATAACTATTAATGAAAAAGGCTGAAATAATTTTATTGGCAGACTATCATAAGGAATATGTATGAAGTTTCATAAATGTTCATGTAGGATTCTGAGTTAAAGAGATATTGATCCCTAAAGGAAATATACATGAAGCCCCCTTTTTCTATGACACCATATTGAATATCAAAACAGCAAAAAACTCGGCGGACATCATAAGGAACAAGTGTATGAGTTTCCATTAGTTTTTGTCAAGGATTTTAGAAAATATCTGCCTGGAAAGACATACGACCAGACGGTCATTGGTCCATGATGATATTAAACATTTTGCCCCCTTTTTTCATGACGTGGTATTTCATGAAACAAGAGGGCCAAGATGGCCCTGAATCGCTCACCTGAATTTTTGAGAGGACCATAACCAACTTTTTTTAAAGTATTGAAATTTTGGAAACAAAATCATTATTTTGCCAAGCAATTATGAAAAGGTCACCTGTAAAAATCATTTCAAAATCTGTCACCACCCCTACAATCATCACCACAGCCATGTTTTCGACAAATCAGAATTCTGCAAATAAATTTTCGGATAGGTCACCCAAAGACCATTTCTTGAACAAGAGCACATGCGCAATAGTGGCTAAAAATATTAAGTTGAACAAGAGCACCTCATGAGGATGCCAATGATTGGCTGTTGGTTGCTGGATAGTAAGTTAAAATTCCAAGTAGCAAAAGGGGCATAATTTGGACAAAAAAAATTTCGAGTTACCTGCCCTTGTTGTATGGGTTGCTTTTTTACTAGTGAACAATTATTCCAAGTTTCAAGTACATGTGTTGAGTGGAAGCCGAGATATAACAAAATGTCAAAGTTTTTGCACAACAACAACAACGCAGATAACGACAACAATACCTTGATGTTTTCTTTGAAAACAGCTAAGCTAAATAAGGGGTATAATATAAGGATCATTTCTGTGAAATAACTTCAAAATCTAACTAGTGGTTTCAGAGAAGAAAAATTTTTAAGAATTAAAAATAGTATAGTATAGTGCAAATAGCCCCCACCCACCACAGCCATGTTTCTTGACAGACCAAAATTTCGCGAACAAATTTTCAAAAGGGGCACCCAAGGAACATTTCTGTGAAATTACTTCAAAATCTGACAAGTGGTTTAAGAGAAGAAGAATTTCAAAGAAGAATTTCAAAGAATTTTTTTAAGTCCATACAGTGCAAAGACCCCCCCCCCCCCCACCCTGGCCATGTTTTTCGACGGATCAAAATTTCGCGAACAAATTTTGAAAAGGGTCACCCAAGGAACATATCTGTGAAATTATTTCAAAATCTGACCCGCGGTTTCAGAGGAGAAGATTTTTAAAGAATTTCTTGGAAAATTCCATTTGGTTGCCATGGCAAAAAGAGTTTTTGATGGAATCAAATTTTGTGAACAATTTTTAAAGAGGACCTCCCAAGGAACATTCCAGCCAAGTTTGGTCCTAAATGGCCCCGTGATTTAGGAGGAGAAGATGTTTAAAGAATTGTTGACACCGCTGGACGCAAAGACCCCCCCCCCACCCTGGCCATGTTTCTCGACGGATCAAAATTTCGCGAACAAATTTTGAAAAGGGTCACCCAAGGAACATATCTGTAAAATTATTTCAAAATCTGACCAGCGGTTTCAGAGGAGAAGATTTTTATAGGGTTTCTTGGAAAATTCCATTTGGTTGCCATGGCAACCAGAGTTTTTGATGGAATAAAATTCTGTGAACATTTTTAAAGAGGACCTTAATTCCTGAAAGAAATTAACTTTTGCCTGGATGTTTTTGAAAGTCATTCAATTATGCTTCAGGTCATGTGCTGTGTGGCTCCTCCGTGCTAAAATCAAATGCATGTACTATTACCTGTGTCTTCAGTGTTAATACTTTTTTCGATTGGCATGGAATGAAATTCTTCCTCAGAATGTTCAGATAGCCCTCCTTATTTACTGTGTCGGCATTGTCCTCGCCATCTGCGAAAAACATGGTAACCACTATACCGTCTGCACTAAAAAAAAAAAGCCCATGAGGTAATTGTCTCATTGTGTAGCAGCTTTTCAATAAGAAAGCCCAATTTCTCTGTTGCTCTAAACCCATTCTACTGCTTGTAAACCTGTACGCTTCTAAGATAATCTTTTAACAAAGAGTTGACGTTATTTAAAGTCCTAGAATTGACGTTATGCAGGACACTTGTTGTGAAATGGACTTGTCAGAAAAAGTGTAGTGTATCAAAGAATGTTTAGGTAATGTCTGTGTATTATATATCAAATGAAATTTTATTATGTATGCAAAAAGGTAGTAGCTTTCCATTTACTTTAAACGTACATGTGTAGACAATATTCATGTTTACAATAAGGACATATATTATGAAACACCCTGTACATCAAGACCCCTAATTTTCCATGACACGGCATTACAAAAAACAAGAGGGCCATGATGGCCCTGTATCGCTCCACTGGCTATTAAGTAAAAACACTACAAGCCAAACATTACAATATTCAGCAAATTGATTTCAAACACAAGGACATGCAAACATTTTTCTATCTAATCCTACGAGAAAGTTGTGATCCATGGGCAAAGCCAATTTTGATCGCAAAGCTATAATTATTTGAATCCTGGTGGAGGTCCACAATATAAAGCTCCATACCAAATAATTCAGTTCTTGAATGTTATAAACAAGAAGATTTTCAAATTTTTCTCAATGAAAAGCCCTGTAAAACATGAAACCCATGAGACAGGGCTAAATCTAATAGCCTTAGTCTTTATAATGGTTAGTAACATGATGACTTAAGATAGTTTTCATTACAAAAGCCCATGTAAAACTGGTGACCTTGTGTTCCGTGGTGTGGGGACAAACTTGGGTCAAGGACTATAATTTGGGCCCTCCTTGTAGAGGCCCACTAGATAAAGCTACATGCAAAATTTGGTAGACCCCATGGCTATTATTTGAAGGAACTTGGTGGAGGCCCACTAGATACAGCTACATGCCAAATTTGGTAGCCCTAGGCCTTACAGTTTCAGAGAAGAAGATTTTTGAAAATTTTCTATATTTTTCAGTTTTGTTGCCATGAAGGAATAAAATTCTGTCATGGGATTCTGAAGAAGACCATGGCAGGATCATTTCTTTGAAGTTTCATCAAAATTGGATAAGTAGTTTCAGAGATGTTTGAAATAAAAGTTAATGCACGCACGGACAGATGGACAGACGGACCTTCAGTGCCAGTAAAAACCAAGTATATACATCAATCTCAGTTTGAAATATATCTTTTTAACCTATTACCAGACAATCCCTACTTTTGATGACCCTGAGAAAGAAGGCTTTAGAAAAGCATTTTCTCCTTTTCTTACAATGTTTTCTACTGTTCACAAAACAAATTTCAAATTTTCAATCACTTTTATTTTGTCGTCTGCAAGTGCTTTCGATTTAGACAAGCCTAAAATATTATCGTTTGGTAATGAGTTACATGTGTGCAAACAATTGTCATAATAAATCACTAAGATTTTTTTTTCAAACTTATTTTATTAATACTTTTTCTAAGCTAGTCATCATCAAACAGTAGACATGGTGTATTAATATGAACACTTCATAGTTTGTAAACACAGTCAGATATGTGGAGGATAATTTTTTGTTTTGGTGTATGATTGAAAATTCTTTTATTGAGTTGAAACAAATGCTAAAAGCTCCCCTTGAGCACGTTGTGCTCAAATGAGCTAAAAAGTTAACATACGGATGGACGGACAACGGGCCATAACATAAGCCTGCTGGCCTTCGGCCAGTGGAGCTAAAAAACTTGTCTAGCACCAATCATGTATCACTGCAGCTTGATAATCAAGGGAAGTAAATAGTAACGAACTTTATCTTTCATAAAAAGAGTTATTTCCCTTGATTAATGTTTAAATTGAAGTGACAATATTTTGAAGCCCATGTTAAACTTGCGATCCCTGGAATGAAGGCAATTTTGACCCCAGACCTACAATATGAAACTAGAATGTGTGGTTATAAACAAAAAGATTTTTTAATCTTGCCCAATAAAAAGTCATGTAAAACAAGTTTGCTGAATAAAAGGCCCTGTAAAATATGTGATCCATGACACAGGTTTATCAAGTTTTCACTATAAAAGCCAATGTAAAACCCCCCCCGGAGCGAAGTCAAATTTGACCCTCGGCTATAATTTGGACACCCTTGGTACAGGTCCACTAGATAAAGCTACATGCCAAATTTGGTCGCCCTAGGCCCCATGGCTAGGTCAAAGAAGAATTTTAAAGTTCTCCCTATATAAGCCCATGTAAAACTTGTTATATAAGCCCATGTAAAACTTGTTACCCCCGGGCAGGGCCTAATTTGACCCCAGGGCTATAATTTGAACAATCTTGGCAGAGGTCCACTAGATAAAGCTACATGCCAAATTTGGTAGCTCTAGGCCCTATGGCTAGGTAGAAGAGGAATTTTAAAGTTCTCCCTAATTTTTTGTTTGGTGTATGATTGAAAATTCTTTTATTGAGTTGAAACAAATGCTAAAAGCTCCCCTTGAGCACGTTGTGCTCAAATGAGCTAAAAAGTTAACATACGGATGGACGCACAACGGACAACGGGCCATAACATAAGCCTGCTGGCCTTCGGCCAGTGGAGCTAAAAAACTTGTCTAGCACCAATCATGTATCACTGCAGCTTGATAATCAAGGGAGGTAAATAGTAACGAACTTTATCTTTCATAAAAAGAGTTATTTCCCTTGATTAATGTTTAAATTGAAGTGACAATATTTTGAAGCCCATGTTAAACTTGCGATCCCTGGAATGAAGGCAATTTTGACCCCAGACCTACAATATGAAACTAGAAAGTGTGGTTATAAACAAAAAGATTTTTTAATCTTGCCCAATAAAAAGTCATGTAAAACAAGTTTGCTGAATAAAAGGCCCTGTAAAATATGTGATCCATGACACAGGTTTATCAAGTTTTCACTATAAAAGCCAATGTAAAACTTGTGACCCCTGGTGTGGAGTCAAACTTGACCCCCAAAGTTAAAATTTGGGCCCTCTTGGTAGAGGCCCATTATATAAAGTTACATGCAAAATTTGGTAGCCCTAGGCCTAAATATGGCTATGTACAAGTAGATTATTAAAGTTTCCTTATATAAGACCATGTAGAACTTGTGACCCCCTGGGGTGGGGCTACATTTGACCCCCTGGGCTATAATTTGGGTACCCTTGATAGAGACCCCCTAGATAAAGCTAAATGCAAAATTTGATAGCCCTAGCCCTTATAGCTAGATGCGAAAGATTTTCCTATATAAGCCCGCCCATGTAAAACATGTTACCCCCCCCCGGAGCGAAGTCAAATTTGACCCTCGGCTATAATTTGGACACCCTTGGTACAGGTCCACTAGATAAAGCTACATGCCAAATTTGGTCGCCCTAGGCCCCATGGCTAGGTCAAAGAAGAATTTTAAAGTTCTCCCTATATAAGCCCATGTAAAACTTGTTATATAAGCCCATGTAAAACTTGTTACCCCCGGGCAGGGCCTAATTTGACCCCAGGGCTATAATTTGAACAATCTTGGCAGAGGTCCACTAGATAAAGCTACATGCCAAATTTGGTAGCTCTAGGCCCTATGGCTAGGTAGAAGAGGAATTTTAAAGTTCTCCCTAAATAAGCCCATGTATAACTTGTAACCCCCGGGGCGGGGCCAATTTTGACCCCAGGGCTATAAATTGAAGAAACTTGGTAGAGGTCCACTAGATAAAGCTACATGCCAAATTTGGTAGCCCTTGGCCTTACGGTTTCAGACAAGAAGATTTTCAAAGATTTTCAAAATTTTTCAGTTTTGTTGCCATGGCAACCAGAGTTTTTGAAGGAATTAAATTCTTTCAAGAAAATCTGAAGAGGACCATGGCAGGATCATTTCTGTGAAGTTTCATCAAAATTGGATGGGTAGTTTCAGAGAAGACGACGTTTTAAAAAAAAGTTAACGCACGGACGGACGGACGGACGCACGGACGGACGGACGGACACACGACGGACAACAGGCCATGACATAAGCCCGCTGGCCTTCGGCCAGTGGAGCTAACAAGAGTATATATAACTGTGGTATTGCATGGTCAATCTGGGTGAAACTTTTTTCCCTGCATTTCCTAATGGTAGTTGATTGACGTGACAAGTTCAATGTACAAACTCTGTATACTTTTCAAGATAAGACTCAAAACATCAAAAATACATTTTGACCGTGTTACTTAAAATCACTCTGCCATTTTGCATGGAATCATAAAAAAGAAAAAATTGTTTTGGTGGAATGGGTTATTGTACACATGTATAAGGTTTCATGAAATTCTGCCTAATGGTATTGAAGATATTCTCCCGGACGGAAACACAAACACACGGACGGAAAGACGGACAGACAGATGGACAACGCTAAAACTGTATCGCCTTCGGTGGGGGGATAACAAAGCCAAATAAATGAAATAGAAGTTTTTCTATCACTATATATGATCCATGTCAAACTAGAGCTATCACTAAACGTGATCATACCCCCCACCAGCTCCTTGTCACAAAACAGGTCTTTGTCACAAAAAGCAGAATGGTTTAGTACAAAAGTACAAGTTGAAAAAAGTTCAAGGGAAGATAATTCCACAACAAATCGCACCAGGGTCATGAAAATTGCACATGCACAACTTCATATATATAAGAACACTGTGTGTAAATTTTAGTTCAGTACCTGAAAAACTGTCAGAGTGTTTCGCCGGACAAATTTGTGTCTACGGACAGACGGACGGATGGACAGCCATGACGATTCCAGTATATCCCCCTCCACTTCGTTAAAACAGGTGCCCCGACAGACAGACAACTCTACCAAAGAAGAGCTGGTGGAGAAGGGTGATGCTACATATTGGTCTCCTCTGTTTCTGGGGACTCTTACCACCCATATGCCACAGAGGTGAAGGCAGCCACCTATTTCTAGGGCCCCAAGTGGCGGGGGCCCAGCATGGAAACAAACTTAGAAACTATAAAATTCAAGGGCCATGACTGAGAAAAAATGATCAAACCAAAACATTGTCAATGTCATCCTTCCTTTAAAATTCCAAAAAGCTCTGAAATGAAATTAGAAATTAAACTATGACAACGAAAACTTTTATGTCATGCTTTTTTGGTAATTTAACTGAAAATAATGGCTGATTATATGCAATGCTAATTCATGGTTACAACCAGTTAAACATAGCACTACCTACTTAAATACCACCCCTCCAAACCCCAAACCCACCCATTCCCACCCCTACCCAAACCCACCCCCCTTCCCTCCCCTACCCAAACCCACCCCCCTTCCCTCCCCAAACCTTCCAACCCCCAACCTTCCCAAAACCCACCTACCCCCTCCCCACCAAAACCCAACACATAACCAATACCCAACCCACAATCCAAAATACTTCCTGCCATTCCAAATCCAACACAACTTTAACCAACCCATCTACACTAAGAATACTCTCCCTTCCAATTCCCAAAAGTAGAATAGTGATAGCAATAAAATTACATTTTACATACACAGAGCAATATAGTAAAATGACATGTGGTTCCAGTATTCTTTAGATTTAATAAAGAAGGCTCAGGTACAGAAATCATAACTAGGGTTCTACAATTTCTGGAATGCCTTTGTTATAAACACGTCCTAAATTCAGCATGAAGAAAAGCATAGAATAATGTAAAGCAATAATGAGAAAAACAAAGGAATCCATAACGATGACCTGTGGTTCCAGTAAACTGCCTTTAGCATCACTATCTGATCGATTTTGAAATAAGTGGGTATGACTAAGAAACAGGGACTAGGGCTCTTCATTTGTAGCATAATTCCTTAGCAATATGACTCAGTAAGACTATAGTGTCCAATAAACTGTCCTAGACTATGAATGTTTGTTCTTTATGACCCTTTCTGTGAGATTTTAAGCTTGGAAAATTAAATCTGGCTAGAATAACGTGATTTCTCTTGGACATGGATGAAAAAGTTTTCAAATTGCCGTCCAAATGGTCATCAAGAGGAAATTTGTGTTGTAAATGTGTCATGGTTTCTTGAAAGAGTTGTAAAAGTATTGACTAAATGAAAATATGTTCAATGATTTTTTTCTCATTGGAGAGGTTATCAGACCTCTCCAAAAGTGGTGAGTTTAAAAGGCAGACTGCCACAGAATTTGCTGTCTAAATCCATTTTTCTTGCGAAATTGTTCTGATACACAGTCTGTTTCGTCATGGTTTCTTAAATAAAGCGAAATCAAAAGCCCGAAACAGGAAATAGACGTGGTTTATTTTTATATGACGAATTTCAGACTGAAAGATTTGTTATATTAATTTGCCATGGTTGCAAATGACCTCTCAAATTATTGTAATTTTTTATTAAACAAATAAATCTAAGCAGAAGAGAAAATAAGAAGAATTTCGTTAAAAAATAGAAGGAAGACCGCTGGACAAGACCATTCGACTTGAAACTGCAGCAAGAAGGTCAAATGACCGTCATGTAAAGCATATGAGGTTTCTACGCGGCGGCTTTTTGACTTGTTTGTTTACATGCACCAAAATATATTGAAGTTAAAAACCAATAAACTATTTGAAAACATTGATGTTGACCTCTCCTGGCTTCTTTTGTAAAGAAGCCAACTTGTTTCATAACATTTGACTCAAGGGCTATAATGCAGTCCTTCCTAAAGCAGGATTACTTTTGACCAACAGCTATAATTTCAACAATCCTGGTAGAAAGGTTTGCCAAATGTTACTGCATACCAAATATAACAAGTATGGTCTCACACAAGACCATCCGACAAAGCATAAGACATTAAAATCATTTCTTTTTTCATTTCTGAATTATGGACTTCTAACAAAACATCATGTTACACATGGATATGAGGAATTGAGCTTTCCTTCTTTTACAATCTACAAAAGTCTCTTAGGAGTTTTTTACTTATATATTCCTGGAACAAAACTCCTGAACATCTGACATTGCATGACATGATGATTATTCTTCACATTTTGGTTTCAGATCTGAAACATGAGTGCTTGAGATTTGGAAGTGAAGGACTGAAATCTCCTGGACTATGGATGAGCACAAACTTTTGGTAACATTAAATTCATAATGTTCTCTAGTCACTTCACACACACAACACACACAAACTAACACTTCTAAATATACACACATTTTTTTTTTTTTTTTTGGTAATCCTTTTTTTCACTTTTTTTCCCATAAAATATATTGTTTTCTTTTTCTCTTTTTTTTTTTTTTATTTTTTTTATTTTTTCTTTGTATTATTATTACTATTATTATTTTTTTTTTTTTTTCTTATACTTAAAATATTTCAATCTTTTTGTACTTTTTTTTATATATTTTATAGATTTTTTTTTTTTCAACTTTGCTGTTTTTTTTGTTTTTTTGTTTTATAGTAAGCAATATGATAAAATATATAAGAGGTCCATAACAAGGCATTTCATTAAATGAAAACAAAGAAAATATACATCAAGCCCCCTTTTTCCATGACACGTTATTATATATATATAGAAAAAAATAATATAAATGACCTATCCAATGGCAGACATGCATGAAGTTTCATCAATTTTCGTCAAGGACTTTACAAGATATCGGTCTGGGTGGACGGATGGGCAAACAGACTATTACTGGTCCATAATGAAATTATACATTTAGCCCCCTTTTTTCATGACATGGCATTTCATGAAATAAAAACGAATAACTACTGTCTGTGGTTTATGATAAACAACATAAAGATGAAATTTCACAACATTTTGTCCTGTAGTTAAAGAGATATTGTCCATAATGAAAATATACGTCAAGCCCCCTTTTTCCATGACATAATATTTAATGAAAAAGGGTGAAATAATGTTATTGGCGGACTATCATAAGGAATACATATGAAGTTTAATAAATGTTCATGTAGGATTCTGAGTTAAAGAGATATTGATCCCTAATGGAAATATACATGAATCCCCCTTTTTCTGACACCATATTGAATATCAAAACAGCAAAAAAACTTGGCGGACATCATAAGGAACAAGTGTATGAATTTCCATTAGTTTTTGTCAAGGATTTTAGAAGATATCTGCACGGAAAGACATACGACCAGACGGTCATTGGTCCATAATGAAATTAAACATTTAGCCCCCTTTTTTCATGACGTGGTATTTCATGAAATAAAAACAAATAATAATTGTCTGTGGCTTGTGATAAAAAATATAAAAATGAAGTTTCATAACATTTTGTTATGGTAAAAGAGATATTGGTCCATATAGGAAATATACATCAAGCCCCCTAATTTTCCATGACATGGCATTACAAAAAACAAGAGTATATATAACTGTGGTGTTGCATGGCCAATCTGGATGAAACGTTTTTTCCTGCATTTCCTAATGGTAGTTGATAGATGTGACAAGTTCAATGTACAAACTCTGTATAGTTTTCAAGATAAGACTCAAAACATCAAAAATACATTTTGACCGTGATACTTAAAATCACTCCCAGTCTGCCATTTTGCATGGAATCAAGAAAAGAACTAGAAATAGGTGTGTCAGAGACACGGATGCCCCCGCTAAATGGTATTGGTCACAGATATGTCATATGAAAGAATCAGTAGGTATTACAGAAAATTGTTGTTTTGGATAACAGCTTAGACGGGGTTAAGAAGGTTTTTTATATATATAGCCAAGCAGATAAAAGATTATTTATACCTGATAACAAAATTGAGGACTGGTCCAAGTTGAAACCAATATGCAGACAATAAATTATATGGTTTGTATTGCATATGGCAGAAAACTTTGTGAGAAAAAGAAGAAAATGCTGGTTTTGAACATTAACTTCTTTTTATTCAGCGTTTTCCTTAATCTTTCAACTGAGGGTTACTTATACTCAGGATTATGAACATCTTAACTTGAGGAATGAGAGTGAGAAATATAGCAATAATAATTACTTTGTTGGACTTCCTCTATGAGACAGGAACAAATTGGATCGAATATTATCACACTGGACTATAGTTGAAGGGTAGGTTGCAGCCTCAATATTCTCTGGCATAGTTCTTTGGATGAGTCTTTTTAAAAACCAAAACTGTATCTTCATATCACAATTCTGCTGAGCAGGATGTAAAACTGGGTTGAACAGTCAATTTAAACATTTGACCTTCAACTGTGACCTTGACCTTGGGCGTATCGAAACAAACTTTTCGCATGACACTAGTACTTGTTAAGGAGAACAAGTGTGCAAAATTATTTTGAAATCCATTGATAAATGTAGAAGTTATGCTCCGGACAAGAATGGGACACACACACTAACGCACACACGCACTAACACTCACACACATAGACGGACACGGGTAACTCTATATACCCTTCCGCCATTTCATAAAAAACTGTTTTGGTGGAATGGGTTATTGTACACATGTATAAAGTTTCATGAAATTCTGTCCAATGGTATTGAAGATATTCTCCCGGACGGAGACACAAACACACGGACGGAAAGACGGACAGAGCCAAATAAACGAAATAGAAGTTTTTCTATCACTATATATGATCCATGTCAAACTACAGCTATCACTAAATGTGATCATACCCCCCCACCAGCTCCTTGTCACAAAACAGGTCTTTGTCACAAAAAGCAGAATGGTTTAGTACAAGAGTACGAGTTGAAAAAAGTTCAAGGGAAGATAATTCTGCAACAAATCGCACCAGGGTCATGAAAATTGCACATGCACAACTTCATATATATAAGAACACTGTGTGTAAATTTTAGTTCAGTACCTGAAAAACTGTCAGAGTATTTCGCCGGACAAATTTGAGTCTACGGACAGACAGACGGACAGACAGCCATAGTGATTCCAGTATACCCACCTCCATTTCGTTAAGACAGGTGCCCTGACAGACAGAGAACTCTGATGCTCCATATCGGTCTCCTCTGTTTCTGGGGACTCTTACCACCCATATGCCACAGAGGTGAAGGCAGCCACCTATTTCTAAGGCCTCGAGTGGCGGGGGCCCGGCATGGAAACAAACTTAGAAACTATAAAATTCAAGGGCCACGACTGAGAAAAAATGATCAAATCAAAACATTGTCAATGTCATCCTTCCCACAAACTTTTTTTAAAATTCCACAATTCAGATAATTCCACAACAAATTGCACCAGGGTCATGAAAATTGCACATGCACAACTTCATATTATATTAGAACACTGTGTGTAAATTTGAGTGCAGTACCTGAAAAACTGTCAGAGTATTTCGCCAGACAAATTTGTGTCTACGGACAGATGGACGGACGGATGGACAGATAGGCAGACGGACAGACAGCCATGGCGATTCCAGTATACCCCCTCCACTTCGTTGTGGGGGGTATAATAAAGGTAATCTCTAGTCTAATCTTGGTCTAGAATGAAGCAACAGACAGCATGGATTTAAGATCAGACTGCACTTTTCAAAATAATAGAACTGTGCACAATTTGAATGAACAACAATGATCAGGCTTAAAGCCCTGAATGTATAAAAAAGTGGAATTTTTCACTGACTGGCCAGAAAACATTGTTGGAAAATGGAGAAAATACTGGTTTCTCCTTTTTCCACTGTGTTTTCATAAACTCTCTGTCTCAGGGTCGTTAAAACAGGATTGAAAAGTAAAAGGATAAACCAAGGCCACATAAGGAGAATATTCCAAGTGGCATAATCTCTGATGTACAATATATTTTGTGAGGTATTCTTGTGATAATAGCCTTGAAATTGCATTATCTATCAGGGCCAAAATCACTATAAACCTTGGTGATTTGGCAGCAAGTTCAATCACCTCTAGGAACATACCCTGTGTTGGTAACCTGTTGATGACAGCATGACACTGGCATGTCACTATCACACAAGTGGGGTGTGATGGGACAATTCTGGCAATCTTCAGAACATCACTGACGACAAGCCGTTGGTATTCCATCCCAAAGTGGGGCGTAACCTCGAAAATCTGTGGTCACAGCACACAATACAGCTTCTTTTCCAGGATAAAACCAAGGAAACATCAGGTGTATGAGAATGTTAACCCATTTCTAGGGTGAAAACACCCTCTGATTACCAGCTACACTTCACTGGGAGGAATCCAGCAAACACTGTGATGATTGTGAGAGTGGGGCTTTAACAAGAGACTTGGGCTGATCTTACTTAAAGTAGATTCTGAATGTGTTATCTGACCTTTCTTGAATTGCATAAAAGAGACTAGTTACTAAATATCATTAGCCAAGTACAACTTAAAGTTCATTTTGCAGATATGGTAGATCAAGTTCAGACTGCACAGAGCATGCAGTATCATCTGTGATGTGCAATGCCTGATGTTTTGTTTGGTATTCTGATGAAATCAACCTTGAAGTTACATGATCTATGCCTGTTCTATTGATTTTAATGGTCCTTTTCTTATTGGGCAGGCACTTTCAAAGATCAGGCTTATACCATTAACCCCTCCCCCCCCTTTAGAAAATTCTACCTACTCTAACTTGTACACTGCTAAAGAAATGAAGATCAAGCTTGTATATGTTATGCCTTAAATGTAGAGAGACTTATACATAAAAATACTGTTCAACAAATGGAACAACAGGCCTAGGAGTGCCTAAATCGCTCTACCAGCAATTACTGACCAGTATAGTGAAAGAAGCAGTTAAATTTATGCTAAATTTTCCTACAGTATGTATCATCAGCTTCAAGCCATAAGGGAAAATTCTCTGATTCATTTAAAGCAATATTTCAGGAAATTTCTGTCATTTTCTAACATCCATTAGTCACTAATGCTAAAATAAAAAAAAAACAGGTTTGCACTGGGCCTGAATGCGTGCCAGTCGGAGTAACAGAATAAAAACAGTCTAATACATATCTTGCAAGGGACAAATAGGGCAATGATCAAGGAAAATCCTCAAATCTTTAGAAATCAGTCCAAATTCAACAGGGCTTTATTAATCACTGTAATACACAATAGCATCAAGCTTTAAAAAAAAGTGCAACAAATAATTTGGACTTCGTTTTGTACACAAGAATCAGTCAACAAATACAGTATCTTTGAAATACTGAGGGAAAATG
Source organism: Hippopus hippopus (assembly GCA_946811185.2). NCBI lineage: Eukaryota > Metazoa > Mollusca > Bivalvia > Cardiida > Cardiidae > Hippopus > Hippopus hippopus. Next base: position 16,173,376 of record OX328097.1, read on the forward strand.
GGAAAATGCTTGTAAACAACATATTCACAACATTTTGTACCATTTTTAAAGACAATTTTCACTATTTGTTTTCTACAAATCCTTTCAATTTGGTTGTGTCTAAAATTATGTTGTTTGGTAAAGAGTTAATACAAATAATCTGTGCAAGTTTCAGAAATATCCCAAAAAACAAAAAAATGTAGACCTTATTGTGTAAAAAATCAAACTTTCCCTACATGTTGGATTTTCTTAAAGTTCAAAGGGTTTCACACTATTGATGAATTGAATAATGTGCATAATTTTTAAAAAGATTAAACTACAAATGTTGACTATATCACAAATATAATGTATATAAATGGACAGATGGATGGACAGATGACAGAAACCTTGCCTTGGCGCTGGCTCTTCTAGCCTTAGGTCTGTAGAGCTAAACAATCCACTCCTTGAATTTTCTCTCATATTAACTCTCTAAACACAAATTTGAAAATAACTTCAATAAAGTGCAATAATAAATGAATTTTGTAAATAAACCCATATGATTGTATGGTGTTTGATGCTGTTTTTCAACATTATTTCAGTTATATTGCTGCAGCCAGACCTATCCATGCTTTCCTGGAGTCTCTTTTACCAGTACTCCGCACAATCTTCTTTCCAAGCCACTGGCTGCTTTCCCGGATAATTATCGTCGAAACAATAGTCAGCTGTGAGAGAGGAATGAATCTTCAGAAAGAAATTTGCCAAGCCTGTTGTGGGGGGGAAGGGGGGTTTCGTAAAGTCGTAAAAAATCTTAAAAGCATGTTGTAAACAAAAAAAAAAGGTAGAACATTTTTTTATCAATTTCACAAAAACTTTCCAAAACTTTTTATTTGCTCTGTTTAGCATCAGGGAAATTCCAGTCAGAAAAAGTGCAGTGTTGATTACTCAACGGGAGACAGAATAGTGGAAGTCTTATGTCTTAAATGAAAAGACCAAGATTTTCAGTTTCTCAGCACAAAAGAGGAGATATACTGCCTCTAAAGTTGGATCAAAACAAACCAGAATGGTTATTGATCTTTCAGGGGCAGATTGTTGTAAAAAAAATAATCCTCTCAAGCTTTATTTTCTCTATCAGAGATATCAAAGCTCCTAGTACATTAATTGTCACCAGCCAGCTTAAAAAGAAATTATTTGAGGGTTAGAATCCAAACAGTAATTGCAATGGTAAGTAAAAATATGCAAGCCATATACTGATTTGGATCCAGGAAAAACTCTTCATGTAAGATGTATTTTGAATTTGGTAGGACTGAAAATTAGCTCCACAAGTATTAGGTTATAACAAGGGCCAATGTCAGCTACTCTAATACTGGTAAGAGTCTAGGTTGTATCCAGAAAGTTAAGGAAGAGTTTGAGTTACGCCATTTTAAGTCCTGGTTAGGACAATTTTAGGCAAGATTTGTCACACAAGCTCGTTACTTTTCAAGGTCCAGGAAAAAATTCCCCTGAAAAATATATTCAGTTATAACTCGCCTAGTACTGGTCTTTACACATTTTTTGCAGTCTAGTCTTGATCTCTGCGATATGTTAAATTTATTTAAATCACCATCTTTGATTAGAAGGTGAAAAAAGTCCACTGATGTGGTCTGTAAAAATGGTCTGTCCTGTAGGTGATTTACTTGTTAATTATTTTCCATTTCTTCATTTTGAAGAAATACCCTAGATGTGTAAGGTTGACAGTACACTTGAACACAGCTGCCCCTGAATAGATCGACAACTTTTCTAGCTTGCCTTGATCCGTCTTTGATGACAGCATCCTCACCCCATCTGTGGACAGTTGCCAACCTGCCATTATCCTGGACTTAAGCCAGTGCTAGTCTAGCTTGTATAAAATATCTTGCTAACTATAACTGTACAAACCATGACTTATTCTGATGGAAATCTTACCCTCCCAAAAATCTATGGATAGAGAAAGATAAGGGCTGTTGTAATGAATTCTCTACAATTATCTGCATTGAATAGAGACAAATAAATCATGCTGGGATTACTTTCCTACAATTATCTGCCCTTAATAGGTCAACAAGCTTTCTGGAGTGCCTTGATCCTTCATTGGTGACAGTCTATTTCAACTTTTCTGTTCATAATACGAAAATCCTTTGGATTTTAGAAGATATAACTCACTACTTTGACTTCAGCGGCGTTAAAAAGAAAATGAAATGTATTTTTGTGTTTTTTCATGACACTGTCAAGTTTTTTATAAACAAGAGGATGACAATGGTTCTATATTGCTCACCTGAATTAACCTGGAAAGGTAAGTTTCCTACTGACAAATTCCATTCTTTTATGGTCAAAAACAATGATCTTCTGCTTTACTTTTTTTTTCTAAGATTTTGTGCATGATCTGCAGATCAAGATCGATCACATGGCTTGTATTTATATTTCTAGCTGATAGAAATTTCTTTAGAAATTTTGATTCTTAACCAGTCTATGGAACTATTTGTAATACTTGTAACCACAGGGAGGTGGACCATCAGTGATCAAAGTGACCCAATTTGATAAGGGACCATCTTATGATAATACATACCAAATATCAAAACTCTATGCCTAGTGTTACAGACAAAAAGTTTTTCAAAGTTTTCACAAATAAATGTATACAAAATAATAGCTTGAAAATTTGCCTTAAAAAAATAGTTCAAAGGTCAACTTATGATAACCACTTTAACACGGTTTGTTACAGCCTGATACTGGTTATCTAGGCAAAGTTTGACAATAAGACCAGGGCCCAGTTTTACCAAAAAAACTTATGTCTCTTATTTTACTCAAATCCCCTAACTTTTGACTTAAGTTTGGTATTTGAGACACATTTCACCAATATTAACAGGCTGTCGTTTCATTCTAAAATCCCGAGTTGACACAACATTTCAGACTTAGATGAGCAAAATATAGACTTACATCAGCTCAGACTTAAGTCCAATAGTTTGCTGAGTTGAGCCTGAAATGTTGTGTCACCTCATGAATTGAGAATGTCACTCTAGTCTGTAAATCTTAGTAAAATGTGTCTCAAATAATAAACTCAAGCTAAGCTGCAATATAAGTTTGTTGATTTGAGTACAAAAAGAGACCCAAGTTTTTGCATGAAACTGGGCCCCATTTCACGCAAAAACTTAAGTCTCTCATTTTGCTCAAGTCTGTTGAAGGACCCCATTTCCAGCTCATGTTAAGTCTGTTACTTGAGAGTTGAGACCCATTTTACTCATATTAACTGACTTTAGAAACATTCTCAAATCCTAAGTTGACACAACATTTCTCACTCATTTCAGCAAAATAATGGAATCAAGTCTGTTAAAATGACTTTAGTCAATTATTTTGACAAGCTGAGTCTGAAACATTGAGGTAACTTGGGGTTGGAGAATGTTTCTAAAGCCTGCAAATGTTAAAGAAATTTGACTGAAATGACCAAGTCACCTTAACCCTTTACCAAACAATCCCTGGTTTTCACGATCTTGAGAAAGAAGCCTTCTGAAATCATTGTGGGAAAAGGAGAAAATGCTGGTAACCAGCATTTTCTCCTTTTCCCACAATGTTTTCTTCCCTTCCCAAAACAAATCAATTTTTTAGTCACATTAATTATGTCGTCTGCAAATGCTTTCAATTTGGACTTGTCTAAAAGTATGTTGTTTGGTAAAGAGTTACGTCAGAGTCTGTTAGTGGACCAGAGCAAAATAAGAGTTAAGGTTTTTTGTTAAACTGGGCCCAGGTTTTTGCTATTTCAGCACCAGAATCATCTTGGTTCTTGTCCTGAATAAGAATAACTCTTTATAATTCATCTCTGAGTTTAAACACTACTTTCATTTGGCTCAGTTGTTTCTAAAGACAGGCAATTTATGTAACTAAGGGTGGACAAATGCATGGACTACAAGCAATCACAATTGACTATAGAGAAAAGTTTCCATTGGCTGTCTCTGCCATTACAAAGGGAAACTCTTCTATGTGAGCAATTTTTCCATTTGCCTACATGTATTTTTATTTATAATCTTGTCTTCATTTTTGGTAAAATAGATACAAACTTATTCTGCATTTCTCTGGCAGCATAAAAATTAGAGTAGTCAAAAAAAATATGTGGGGATAATGGTATAAGCTTGACCTCCTTACTCTTAATCCTGTACTGAATAAAGCTTTGAAAAAATTGTGAGAAACGAAAATGCTGGTTACCACTGCAAAGAAAAATCCATCAAAATTTCAATTTGTCTGTAAACAAGTCTAGTTTTTTTGTCATTTGGTTAAGAGTTAATCCTTTACAGAATAATTTTTTATTTTAAAATCCTAAGTAAGGAAGTTGAGGAAACTAGAGGCCCTTGAGGGTCTGAATTGCTCTACTGGCTGTAAGTACTGGCTGTAAGTTTGCTTACTAGTATTTTCTAGCAAACTTTCATTGATGTTAAAAGGAAAAAGACAAAAACACTGACAAAAGATAATGTGGAGGGGGGGGGGATGTAATTAGGCTTGAATCCACCAATACAGCATAATAAGTAGGCATGAAGAATTGAACAATTAGTGAAATAATCAAAGTAGAATTTGTTGAAACCACTTGTTTGGAAATCTGACAAGGATTTAGTATTTGTTAGATTGCTGCTCATTATGATAAAAGTTTTGGATTTCATGCAGTTTACATGAACCAACAATGTGGACTTTGTTGAATAAACAAGACTTAGTCATCAAATGGCTTCTTTTCCTTAACTGATGCTGGATTTTCTTCATTTTCAAAAGCGTAAAATCCCTTGATGATTATACAAGTGATCCAGTGATGCATCCAGAAACTTCAAAATGTGGGGCACATGCCCCCTAAACCTAACAAAAAGGGGGCACTCTAATCCGAAAATGGGGCATTTGATTTTTTTTTCTTTTCAAGAAAATGAAAGGAATAATTGGTTAGATAAAGGAGTGCTACAATAAATGTAAGATGTGCATCTTTTCTAATGCATCACACAATGATTCAACTCGTACAAACAGCAGTGTTCCCACTAGCTTTTTATTTCAAGGGTACACTTAAACCCTGAGCTGTAAATCTCGGGTAACATTTTATATTAGAGAATATGACAATATGGTTCCCAATTAGGCGTAAAGCAATCCAAATCCATATTGATGATTCACAGCAAAAAGTCTTTAAATTAAGATATTTGTGTAAATTTTCTGCTTAAAGTCATTTAAAAGCTAAAAAAACAGTCTGAAGTGACTCTGATCTGACAATGTTAAAGAGACATTTAGTTGTATCGTGGGTTTCCATGTGTCTTCAACCGATCAATTTTTCCTGTCTGTTAATTTCTAGGTAAGTATTTCTGCACGGTTGACACAAATTTGTCAATAAGGGTAACAAGTAACTTCAAAAACTGTCATTTTACACAAGATAAGCGTATAGAGGCCTATTTTTGTCCATGTATTCTCTTACCTGAGGTCTCGCGTGTAATTCGTGCCCAACTAAGGCCGACTGTTTTTCCAGCTTGGAATGAACGCATAATCCTTTTTCTAACAAACAGGTGATAAGTCATTTTCTTCTCAGACACAGCCTGATCATTTTCAGTCGTATCTTCTATAACTATTGCACGGTTTTACGAAAAAATCAAACAGTATTCTTTCTGTCGCCATTTCCGTCGATGACTTACGGAAACTGATGACTAAAAATTTTATCCAATAGAATTCATGGGATTTTTAGCACCTTTCTAATTTATGATGTCATCGAAAAACGTCATTGGGACTTGGGAAATCCAGCAACCTTTTTACGGTTAAGAGTTGTTTCCCTTACACTGGCTAATTCATAGTTTTTGGATGGAATAGTTTTCGAGACCGTCTTAGACTTTTCGGCACCGCGCAATGTGCTTTTAATAATGCGTGCATTACAGTAAAAATGCGGCATTTTGCATGCATAGTTTTTAGATTTTGGGGGCATTCTCGGAAATAAAGGGGCAATGCCGCACGCTGGATGCATCACTGGTGATCTGTGCAAGTTTTAAAACAAGTGGATCAAAATTGCCTACTCAATCAAGTAAACAAGAAATGCAACTCAAAATGGCTACTTTTCCTAACAGGGTTAAAGCTTTTGATGATAAAAATAACCTTTGCAAGTTTCAAGAAAATCTGACAACAAATGTAGTCTTAAATTATGCAGGAAAGAAAGACAAATGTTTAACTTTAAATGGCTACTTTTCCCTTCCTAGCTGTCACATTTTTTTCAAAATCGATAGAGTTAAAGCTGTTGATATTACAATTGATCTGTGCAAGGTTTACAAAAAGCTGACCACAAAGGCAGACTTTATTGTGAAAACAAGAAATGCAAATGTTCTACTTCAAATGGCTCATTTATCCTTTTTAATCGTCAGGTTATTTTCAAAATCAATGGGGTTCAAGCTAATGATGATATAAAGAAACTGTGCACGTTTCACAAAAATCCAACCGCAAAATGTGGACCTCATCGCATCAACAAGAATTGTAAATTTTCAACTTTTTATGGCTACTTTTCCCTCACTAATTGGGACATTTGTTTCAAAATCAATAGGGTTTAGGCTATTGATGATATCAAGAAACTGTATAAATTTTATGAAAATCTGACAAAAAATTTGGACTTCAATGATTAAACAAGAAAAAGATTAATAAACAAACGGACAGACTGACTAGGAAAACCACACCATGACATAAGCTCTGCTGGCCTTTGGCCAATACAGCTAAAAATTGACAGTAGACAGCATTTTATTTGTTTATGTATTGTTTTCTTCCTTTTGAAAGACAAATCTTATCAATGGAATCACAAGAAATTTTTGATTTGCAAATACTTTCACTTTTGATGATTGAAATGTTTGGAAAGAGATAAAGTGCCTGCCAAATATGAAAAGGATATCTTAAACCAATAGACAAGACCCAAATATTGTGACTTCAAGGTTTCTTTCACCATCATACTTCACAAACTGTCAGACAGTGTACATCAAAAATGTGACTGCATGTTCTGTACAGTCTGATCTTAATCTACACTCTGCAATATGAACTAAAAGTTGTACTTGACTCTAAAAAATTCAAAATCTACTTTACCTAGAGTCATCCCAAGTCTCTAATTAAATCCCATTCTCACACTCACAGTCATGATAATGGTCTGAATTCCTCATGGTGAAGAGTAGCACGTATACCAAGGGCATTTTCCCTGAAAAAATGGGGTAACACTCTCATAGACCCAATGTTACCTGGTTTTGTCCCAGTTCAAGAAGCTGGATTGCATGTTCTGACCAAAGGCTACCGAAGTTCAGCCCTAGTTTGTGACAGACTACCGCAGGTTTGCCGCCAGCGATGTTCCAAAGATTGACAGAATCGTCCCATCTCACCACATTGGTGTGTGGGTGCCACACCGTTGACTTGCTGGCATTCACAGGTGTTCAAAACAGACTGTGCCCCTAGAGATGATTCAATTTAGTTCCAAATTACCAAGGTGTATCTCTGTTTTGGCCCCAACAGAAGGCTGCTTTCACCAGAGAAGGGTTTAAGTGCCTGCCATATAAATAAAATGACAATTTGAGGAAGAAAAGCACGGTAGTCATACATTGCTCACCTAAGTTAATAAGAGCTAAAACTGCATGACAAAATGTAAGACCCATACTAGCTCAGAGTTTGAATCTTGATTGTTCTATCTTCATTAGGTAATGGCGAAATGTGCTGTAAATGAATAGTACTGTTATAAATTAACTGCTAAAACTATTGCCAACTGAACTTCCACAAACATAGCTCAAAGAGTGTTGAAGAAAATGCAGGTTTCACTCTTCCTGTTTATAGTAACAGTGTACATGACAATGTTTTACATCAATAAAGGTGTGCACATCGTCTGCATATAAAGATCTATATTACAGTGAAGTTTCACAGCCATAACTCATAGAATGTTAAAAACTACAGGACCAAAGGAAGAATTTTGAAGTTCTTCCAATAGAACACTATGTAAAACATGAGACCCCTAGGACTGGACAAACTTTAACATCTTTGGGTACAATTTGAACAACTTTGAGAATGGATCAACCAATGTAGTAGACACATACCAAACATCAACATTCTATGTTTTTGGGTATCAGACAAGATTTTTTTTCTACCGTTTTCCTCTTATTACTCCATGTTTGACCTGTGACCAATATGGCAGGACATTATTTTACCCCAGGGACATATAATGAAGAACTTTGACTAACAACTATCCTATCATGCTAAATATCAAGTATCAACATTCCAAGTCTTGTGGTCCTAGAAAAGAAAACCTTCAAAGTTTTTGATACATATATAGCACAGAACATAGAATCCCATAAACAAGAACTGTCATCATACAGCACAATTCACCTGTATAAGTTAATTTGTCAGGGGAGGGGGGGTGGGGCAGTGCCCTGAAACAGCTACAGGGTCCCAGCCAAGGACAGAAAACCAAACACCAAATCAATAGTAAGGGTAAGAACAATATCCATCACCAAACTAAATATGAAACAACTTAAACACTTGGTCTGGAGAAAATAAAAGCTCTAAAACAACTTAAACATGAAATTTCAAAATTGTCCATGACCTAGACTTTAAAATCATAGGTGTGGGGAGGGGTATATTGCTGAAAGAAACTTTGTACCTCTATCACAAATATGAACCAAAGTCATCATACAGTTTTGAAGATGTGGGTTCTTCAAAAAATTTAAAGTAAACTGTTAATGACCAATACGAAATTCAAAAGTCAGTTCAAAATGATCAGCAATTGAAGGTACAAAACTACCAAAAATGTACAAAGTTAACAGTGGGTATGACAAAAATATGCATAAAGCTTAACCTAACAATCCAGAGTTATAACAAACCTACGGAATGATTGCAAAGAAAACTTCAACATAAGATTTGAAAATTGGTGACCTTCACCTTAAGATTGTGAGTATGGGCATGGCTAGGGAATGGCTATATTAAACTTTGGACCTGTATCTGTTATCAAGCCATATTTGAACCTAATCCATCATTCAGTTTGGAAAATATGAGCTCTTAAAAAACTTACAGAAAGTATACCTTTGATGTACAGTATTAAAGTCTACAACCTGGACTTTAAGATCATGGGCATTGCACTTCTGGCAGAAACTTTGGACCTACCAGTATATCTATCATCGTAACAAATGTGAACCAATCCATATGGTTTGGAAAGTATCAGCTCTTAAAAATCTTAAATGTAAAAAAATGTAAATGAAAATGCTGCCTCCAACACAGATGCCAACATGGCGAGTAGTAAAATTGTTCACATTATTAAAATCATTTTGAATCAATTTTTGATTGACATGTCCAGAGGAGTTTGGACATTAAATTCAATTTTCTTTCATCCATTAGTGTCTGGGGGGAGTTTTTGTAATTGTGGTTGAACAGACATACAGTTGTTGGACAATAAGCAATCACAATGGCTCACATGAAGCACTTCATGCTCAGGTGAGTTTATCGGTAGTAAAGGTATAATTAAAGCAATTTCAAGGCTGCTCTCACCAGAATACCTCACAAAATATCAAAGTGTACATCAAAGTAGGGACAGCATCCCTGTGCAGCCTGATCTTGATCTACGAGGGCTGTCCCATTAAATCATAGACAATGGGAGTGACAATAAAACTGAGGGGTACAGTTTAACGAGATTCTATTCATCATTTTATTAAACTAAGATTACTATTTGCTGAAAACATCATTAAGACATAAAGTATAGTCATTAATTTACAATTTTGAAATATATCATAAATTGCCAACCAGTGCACATTGTGACGTTAACAACTGCATGTAACAGTAAGCTTATGCTCTTTAGAAATAGCACATCACTGCTCTAAAATACAGCACATCACTGCTCTAAAATATAGCACATCATTGCTCTAAAATATACATACTTATAAAATTATTGCAATCGGACATTAAGAAATCTTTTTATATCAAGTGTCTACGATTCAATGGGACAACCCTTGTACACTGTCTGCAACATGGGAATATAGCTTCTTAACGAGTAACAATAGATGGTTTTTATGGAGTAACAAATATACTTCTCAAACCTTGCTGAGGACCACTTATTGTCATCAAATTATGAATATCATGTCCTATCAAAATTTTACAACTCTAGCACTGAAACATACACATTAGCATTGGTGGTAGCCTGTAATTGTTTTTGTCTGTATAGCGTACGTGCATGGGAATCACACAATCACAACAACTCCTAAAAGTCATGTTTTCTCTTTGTACATGCAAACACTGTAATCTCACATATGTTATTTCACATAGTCTCGCTGACAGATAACATATACTTTCATCATACATAGGCAATTATGGTTAACAACGGTTTTCTTTGGTGAGTGCGAACATTAAGAACTCACATATACAATTTCACATAGGCTGGGTGACAGATAACATATTCCTGTGTGTTACACAGGCAAGTATGGATAACCAAGGTTTGAGGAGATATCTTTTGCCAGATATCATGAACAGAGTTGGATGTTACAGACAGGCCCAAACCTTACAAGTCAGGTAGAGTTGTCCTTTATCATATCTCAGCCTTACAAATGTGGTAGCAATCCAAAGTTTACGATATGTGATATCAATATGTAAAAATTTTACAGTTGTCATAATGATCACAAAAACAGGTACATACATAACCTGAAATTCCACATTGATCAATAACTAAGAGATGACAACCTCAAATTCAACTTTGATTTTCTAATCCTCTGTTTTAACCACTCAAAATTCAGTTTGAAATGAGTAATTAAAGGTACAAAACTACCAAAATAGGTACAGAATTAACAGTGGGGAGAACATGACAGGAATGATAATTACCCCTTTACCTAATCAAAGCGTTCAAAACGCTGGAGTGGTATTTGTCAAGGAAGCCATTGTGAGGAATTAATAATTTGAAAGAAAAAGAGAAATATTATTCAAATATTTGCTTGAAAGTCAACCTACTAAGCAAAGGAATACCTTTTTGGTTCAAGGGAGTGTACTCATGACAAAGTTAAGATTATTTGTGTATTGGTTGTCTCCCTTTGATCATTAGGAGGCGTCAGGAGTAATGTCCCTTGACAGTAGAATGCATGATGGATAGAGAGAGAAACCATGTAAATATATCGAATAAAATTAAGTTTGTACCTGAAAACTATGATTTTGAAATATCTTTGGCCGTAAAGATTTAATTCCCAACATTACAATCAATTATTTCGATCTATAAATATTCATGCAAAATCAAATGAAGTAGCGCGCAATCATGGGATGAACAAGCCAAGGTACGAACTGGTTTTGGAACGAAAAAGCCCAGGACCAAGCGATCAGTTGACAAATTTCGTATATATCATTGCGCCAATAGAAGGCTATGAGTGGGTGAAGCTATTTTCAATCAAAAATTAGTATTTCCATGATCGATGGCTCGCCCAGTGTATTTTAACATGCCATTTCCAATTACATATCAGAGTGCTACCAAAAAACTCATTTGTCTGAAAAAAATTGAGTTTAAATGGGTTTATTTCCTTCAGCTTTGCACAAAATATGATACATGTTCTTCAAAATTCAATATTGAACTCATAGTGGTATTGTCTTCAACAAATACCACAAAAATCCTGAGCTATAACAAACCTAAGGAAGAAGACTCGAAAAAATTGTGAAAAAAAAAAAGAATAAAATGCTCATAGCCAGCATTTTCTCCTTTTATAGTGTTACATTGTTTTCTATCCTTCCATCATCTGAGTACCATTTATTTTTGTCCTCTGCAAATGCTTTCAATTTTGGTCAAGTCTATATTGTTACTGTTTAGTAAAGAGTTAAATTGACTAAATGTGTAAGAAATGACCAGAATGAAGTCCAATCAAAAACAAAAATGACCAAAATGGAACAACCTATCTATGCAATAACCTTGAAACCTTCCCAGGGTGTCCACAATTGGATTAAAGCAAATTTCCCCGACTTTTCCTTGACTAAAACCAAATTTCCTTTTTTTTCTATTTTGCAATGACATCTGTTGGCCTCCTCCTTCCCCATTGCCAACCCTTTCAACCTTTTACTCTACAACAAGTGTATTGCTCTTTATACATGTATTTTTCATTCTGTTTTCTTTTTTAAGTTTGTTTTTCTTTGACTTTAGTGTCTATTTTTCTTTATATACGTGTACATGTATTTTCAAAAGTTATTTATACTATTGGATGAGTGCTTAAAATCAAATACATGTCATAATTCAGGGAAAGATAATGGCCTCCTCCTCCCCTACAGCCAAACCCTTACCACCTTTTTTCACTACCAATTGACCTTTCTGTAAACGCGAGTTTGGCAGGCCCACCTTAGTAACGTGGTATTTCGGTTGTCAAGCCTGACAAACAAACCAGAAAATGGCGTCGAATACAAAGAGAAAGAGCGTTTATATCAGTTTTATTCTAGCTGATATTTCGCTGTAGGTTAAATATCCCAACTTTTTTCCCCAACATTCTTATAAATTCGAACTTAATCGACAACTTAAACAGAAAAAATACTTAAAATAATGTCATATTTATGAGAAATCGAGAAGTAAAAAATAATGCAAATATGTTCTTAATTCTATGTTAGGTCACAGCATTTCAAATAAAAATACATTGTGTGTAACTTCTGTCGACAAAATGTATAATTACCTAAAGGGCAAAAGTTTTTAAGACATTTCGTCAGTATATAACATAATTTGACTGTAAACAATATAGGAAAAGGATTTACAATTTAACCCTTTACCACACAGTCCAGTCCTTCATCGACCTTGAAGGAGACTTTGAAAACGTTTCTCTCTTTTCTTGGCCATTTTCTACCCTTTCAAAGACAAATCTCATCACTGGAACAAACGTTAAACATGAAGAATATGCCGAGTGTGTAGATATAGATCAGACTGCGAATAGTATGCAGCCTAGTCTTGGATTAAAACGATCTGCTACTTATATTATTAAGCATACTGACAGTAGATTAAAGGTCTTACTTCTATTCTGTTCTGTTTCAGAACTTCAGTTTAAAAGGCAACTTATCTTAAATCAAATCAACTTTTGATTTAGCCATATTTAAGTGGATTAGCACATCTGCCATTTCAAAGGGTTTGTCGGTAAACTGTTAATTTGATAGGATGTGTCTTTGGTTGCAAACCAAAATTGCCGCTCTAATCCGCTTGACCACCCGTTGTCTCAGTATATCATTGAAGTTCGAAACAAACTGCTGTCAATGATATTGAAAGTTTGTTAATTGACGGCACACTTAACACATTTCAAAATTATCAAACATCCAGTTTCCCTTACCCAAAATTGAAATTTTTCTGTTGATTCAGACAATCTATGCATATTCGAATTGTGTCTAATTCAGTGTATTTTGTTATCGAATATGTTGTTGAGACGACTTAACTAGCCCCACAAAAACAATAAGCATCTAAAATTCCATTATTCTTTGGTAAAACTGAGTTATGTTTAGGTATTTATGTGTTTCATTCTTTCTCATTAAGGTTCAAAACTTTGCTGACACATGTAAATCTATTGCACTGTCCTTCATCCCAGAAATTCAGACTTTTTGTACTTCTTTAACATTGTGTAAATTAGTTAAAGCATCTAAAAGTTAATGAGGAAGTAGGCTTATCTTATCACTACGAATCCATGTATTCTGGTTACCAGTATTTTCTCCTTTTCCCATAATGTTTTCAAAAGCCCTCCTCCTGAGGATCAGCATTAAGGGTTAAGCACAATAAAATTTGAAAGTACATGTAGTTATCCAACAGACCTTGTTGGCGATTGAAACAGCAATTTTCTTAGATGGGTTTTTCTATGCCTATTTTTGGAAGTACTTTCTAAAATGACATTTATACATACTTTTGTGCATACATTACGATTCTTATTGATCTGTGATGGATGAAACTGTTCACGAGGTCCTCAACATAGTTTTGTCCACCGAATATATTTTCGAGATGCGTTTTCGGCTTTGGAAATGGGACGAACTTAACTCCCCCTGTATTCTATCTGGATAACCATTATCAGTGTCACAAATTTGTAACTACACCTTTTCACCATTTCAGAGATTTTTAATAACCGATAACAGAAATTGCTGTTTTGACAATTAAATAGATACGATCAAATTATCTTATGTCTATAACATACTGTGTCTAACTTTATTGTTTACATGACGCCCAATGCTGCATTTTGATTGGCTGATAAGCCCTGCGAAGACCTGTCAATCAATATCGGCAGAAAGGTCAATTGTCATAGTATTACTATTTGTATTTTAAATTTTGTTGTTCTATTTTCTTATCATAATTCAGGGAGATACAATTGCCTCTTCCTCCCCTACAGCCAAACCCTTATCACCTTTTTTCACAAAAGCCCGGCCTGGTGGCTCAGTGGTTAGCATATTTGACTCGTGACCTGGAGGTTGCGGGTTCGATACCCGGTTGTGGCGGACTTTCTTTCCGGCGATTTTTCGCCTGTCACGTCTGATGCATGTGAGAATAGTAGTCAGTGGCTTTGGAAAGAAAGTTGTGTCAGTACTGGTATGAGAAAGCCAGGAAACACATGGGTGCGCGTCACTGACCACCATGATATGACCTAAGCTGTTAAAATGGTGTTAAACTCCAATACAAACAAAACAAACAAACAAACCTTTTTTCACTACCAGTTTTCATTGTATTACTCTTTGTATTTAAAATTTTGTTTGTTTTTCTTGTCATAATTCAGGAAAATATTATGGCCTCCTCCTCCCCTACAGCCAAACCCTTACCACCTTTTTTTCCTACCAAATGTATTTGTATTGTAAATTTTGTTGTTTAATTGTTTTTCTTGTCATAATTAAGGGAGATATTATGGCCTCTTCCTCCTCCCTGCAGCCAAACTCTTACCACCTTTATTCACTAACAACTGTCATTGTATTACTATTTGTACTCTAAATTTTGTTGTTTGCTTTTCTTGTCATAATTAAGGGAAATATTATGGCCTCCTCCTCCCCTACAGCCAAACCCTTACCACCTTTTTTTCCTACCAAATGTCATTGTATTACTAATTGTATTTTAAATTTTGTTGTTTAATTGTTTTTCTTGTCATAATTCAGAGAGATATTATGGCCTCTTCCTCCTCCCTGCAGCCAAACACTTACCACATTTTTTCACTACCAATTGAAATTGTATTACTATTTGTATTCTAAATTTGTTGTTTGTTTTTCTTGTCATAATTCGGGGAGATACAACTGCCTCTTTCTTCCCTACAGGCAAACCTTTACCACCTTTTTTCACTACCAATTGAAATTGTATTACTCTTTGTATCTTAAATTTTGTTGTTGGTTTTTCTTGTAAATCAGGGAGATATTATAGCCTCCGTCTGCCCCTACAGCCAAACTTTTACCACCTTTTTTCACTACCAATTGTCATTGTATTACTCTTTGTTTCTTAAATTTTGTTGTTGTTTTTCTTGTAAATCAGGGAGATATTATAGCCTCTGTCTTCCCCTACAGCCAAACCTTTACCACCTTTTTTCACTACCAATTGTCGTTGTATTACTCTTTGTATCTTAAATTTTGTTGTTGGTTTTTCTTGTAAATCAGGGAGATATTATAGTCTCCGTCTTCCCCAGCAGCCAAACCTTTACCACATTTTTTCACTACCAATTCTTATTGTATTACTCTTCGTATCTTAAATTTTGTTGTTGGTTTTTCTTGTAAATCATTGTATTACTCTTTGTTTCTTAAATTTTGTTGTTGGTTTTTCTTGTAAATCAGGGAGATATTATAGCCTCCGTCTTCCCCTACAGCCAAACCTTTACCACCTTTTTTCACTACCAATTGTCGTTGTATTACTCTTTGTATCTTAAATTTTGTTGTTGGTTTTTCTTGTAAATCAGGGAGATATTATAGCCTTCGTCTGCCCCTACAGCCAAACCCTTACCTGTTAGCGTAGAAAAGATATGTTGTTTTTTGTAATCGGGGACGAGTAACGGTCTGTACAAAGTTAAATCCCTTGTTTACAATATATAGTCTACGGTTGACAGGAGTCAAACTACGGACCCCTATGACCCTAACCAGTATAAGGGTAGCTGACATTGCCCTTTATTATAACCTAATACTTGTAAAGCACATGCCCAATGATGAATTTTTCCTTGACCCAAACTAGTAAGTAGCACATATTAAGTATATTGCCTGTAATTGTTCTATCCATGATTAACCATTATAGGCCTACTAGTGGAAATGAACTGTTCCAAAAGTTAATGGACAAAAACATAGACCCTTACCAGTATTAAGGTAGCTGACATTGGCCAGTAACATAATACTTGTCTCCATGGTTGCAAGTTCTACCATTTAATGTAAAGCACATGCTGTATAATGAATGTTTTCTGTTTTCAAACCAGTGAGTAGCTCATATAAAACATCTTGCTTGTAATTGTTCTAGCCATGACCTATACTAGCGAGAATTGATCTCTTCCCAAATTTTGTGGATAAAAGCGTAGCCCATAATCAGTATTAGGATAGTTGACATAGGCCCTGTTTGTAACCTAATTCTTTCTTCCATGTTTGCAAGTTCCACCAATAAGTGTAATAAATGTAAAACACAATGCTCTATGAAGAACTTTCATGGACCAAAAAAAGGTAACCTGGTCATATAAATATCTTTCCTTTACCTTTCTAACCAAGACCTATACTAGTGAGAATTTAACTTTTTTGAAAATTTATGGATAAAAAACCTTGACCCAAACTAGTACTTGGGTAGCTTACTTAGGCCCTTGTCATAACCAAATACATGTCTCCAACTCTCTATGGTTGAAAGTTTTACCATTTAATGTAAAGAACATGCTCCATGAGGAAATTTTCCTGGACCCAACCAGTCAGAGGCTCATATAAAATATCTTAACTGAAATTGTTCTTACCATGACCTATCCTAGTTGGAATAGAACTCTTCCCAAAATATATGGATAAAACATTAACTCTAGCAAGTATTAGGGTAGCTCATATCTGTTCTCTTAATATCCTTATACTTATTTCAAATGGTTGCGAATTCCACCTTTTAATGTAAGGCACATGCACTATGAAGGATTGTTCAAGGTTTGAAACCAGTGAGTAGTTCATATAAAACATCTTGTTTATAAGTGTTATTGTTCTAGCCATGACCTATACCAGTGAGAATTGAACCTTCCAGAAATTTCTGGATAAAACTGAACCCTTTTCAATATATGGGTAGCTGACATTGGCCCTTGTTATAAACTTATATTTGTCTCCATGGTTGCAATCTCTACCAATTTATGTGAAACATAATTATGCTTTATGAAGAAATTTTCCTACATCCAAACCAGTGAGCAGCTCATATATAAAAACTTGGCTTTAATTGTTGTAACCATGACCTTTGATAGTGAGAATCCAGCCTTTTCCAATATTTATGGATAAAACCTTTACCATAACCAGTATTAGAGTAGCTGACATTGGCCCTTGTTCAGAACCTAATACTCGTCCTTATGGTTGCAAGTTCTACCATTTAATGTAAAGCACATGTTCTTTATGAAGAATTTTTCCAAGACCCAAACCAGTAGTAGCACATAAAACATCTTGCTTTTTATTGTTCTAATCATGAAAGGCAGAGTACTAGTGGTAATCCAACCTTTTCAAAGATTATTGATAGAATGTGGACCCTAACCAGTATAAGGGTAGCTGACATTGGCACTTATAATAACCTTATATTATCTTCATAGTTGCAAGTTCTACCAACCCATGAAAAACTTGTGCTATTGGAGGAAATTTTCCTAGATCCAATCCAGTAAGTAGCACATATCAAACATATTGCCTGTAATTGTTCTTTCCATGACCTTCCATTATACAAGTGGGGAATAAAACTCTTCCGAAAGTTAATGGATAAAACTTTGGCCCTAAACAGTATAAAGGTAGCTGACATCTGCCCTTATTATAGCCATATACTTGTCTCCATGGTTGCAAGTTCTACCATTTAATGGAAAACAAATACTCTACGAAGAGATTTTCTTGGACCCAAACCAGTAAGTAGCACAAATGAAAAATCTTGCCTGTAATTTTTCTAAACATGATCGGTACTACTGGGAATACAACTTTTCCCACAATTTATGGATAAAGCCTTGACCGTTTCCAGTAATAGCGTAACTGACATTGGCCCTCATTATATCTTTATACTTGTCTCCATGGTTGTTTTCTACCAATAATTGTGCAGCACTTAAAATTGTAGCTGAACCATATCAATAAGACACACAAATAATTATATTGCCTGTAATTGTTGTAACCATGACCTTCCATTACACCAGTGGGAATAAAACTCTTTCCGAAGTTACAACCAGTGGGAATAAAACTCTTTCCAAAGTTAATGGATAAAACAAAGACCCTAAACAGTATAGGTGTAGCTGACATTGGCCTTTATTATAACCTAATACTTGTTTCCATGGCTGCTAGCACTACCATTTTATGTAAAACACATACTCTTTGAAAAAGTTTTCCTGGACCGAAACCAGTAAGTAGCACATATAAAATATCTTGCCTGACATCATTTTTCTAACCATGATCTGTACTGGTGGGAATCTAACTTTTCCCACAATTTCTGAATAAAACCTAGACTCTTTCCAGTAATAGGGTAGCTGACACTGGACCTCATTATATCTTTATACTTGTTTCTTTAGTTGCATTCTACCAGTAATTGTACAGCACATGCTCTTATAAAGAATTATTCCTAGACCCAAACAATGAGAAGCACATATTTTATCCTGCTTGTGATTGTTCTAACCATGACCAGCACTAATGTAGTCTATTCTTCCCAAAATTTAATGAGAAACCCTAGGCCCTATTCAATTTTAGGATAGCTGACCTTGGCCATAGAGACTGTTATACTTATCAGTTAAACTGAGAGTCATACTAAATTTAATACAATCCAAGGTAGCATATAATTCAACAAGGGACATAACTCTGCCAATGTTCACTGAAAAAAGACATGCTGTCACTAAGCACAGCTCGATGTCTTATTGATGACTCCTACGTATTGTATGAAAATGAAGAAAAGTGCTTACAAAATTAATAAAAAAGCATTTAAAAATGCCCATAACACTGCATTTATTTACTAAAAAGGGACATGCTGACACTAAGGACAACTGACTCCTTTACATTTTCATCAACATTAAGCAAAGTTGTGAGGAAAAAAAGGAGCTGAAAAATCAAATGTAGCATAGAAAGGGCCATAACTCTGCAAATATTCATTACAAAGGGATATGCTGACACTATGCACAATCAGTTATCGGCAGTAAACTCCTGTAAAATTTCACTGAAAATGGGCAAGGGATTTAAGAAGAGAGGAGCAGCAAATCAAACGGAACATTTAATATATGAAGGACTACATACTGCAAAACTCATGGCATAGGGACAGGATGACTCTATGCACAACTACATATTGATTATGTGAAATAGCATCAAAAGTGTGATGAAATGATATTATATCTCATTAAAAAAGACAAAGCTACTGATCGCAAAGTAACTAAGGGTTTAAATATTGGCTTTGTTTAAGGGGGCAGTAGTATATGATTATAAATGAGTGTGTTCAGTGATACTTTAATCGTTAACAGGGCAATAGTATATAAATATCAATAAGTGTGTTCATTTATGGATATTTTAATTGTTGAAAGGAGCAATAGTTTATAATTATCATTGAGATTTTGAAGGAATCAAATTTTTTCTAGAAATTCTGAAGAGGACCATGGCAGGATCATTTCTGTGAAGTTTCATCAAAATTGGATGGGTAGTTTCAGAGAAGATGTTTAAAATAAAAGTTAACGCACACACGGACGGACACATGACGGACACCAGGCCATGACATAAGCCCACTGGCCTTGGTCCAGTGGAGCTAATATAAAACCGGATTTCAATTAAACAGGAATAATATAAACATAACATTAATTTTTTATGTCACTTTCAATCCATGCATATATGGCAAAATTTTAGGTACACTTTTTGTTATTCATTTAGAATATAAAAACTTCAGTGTTTATAAAAACTTCAGTGTTAAATATAATCATCAGATATTTTTTCTCTCATGTTTGAAAGCTGAAAAGGCAAGTTTTTGGTGCCATTCTTTTGAACAGAGAGACAGAACATTATTTCTATCAGTTATACAATTGTTTCTTGGTAAATATTTACAGAATGATAATTATTGTCAATTCTAATACTGAATAAAGAACCCTAGAAAATTAATCTTTGATAGAATTATAATGCATCACAACATTGCACCTTCCATAGTAATGACATTTTGATAATGGTTGTCCTGATAGAAATAGCGTGAAAAAAATTATGTTTACCTTTAACAGTCAGCCCTAATCAATCTCTACGACTGTGAACAACTCAACAGACACTTTTCAGTCTAGAAGAGACACATAATTTGACTTTCAATAATATTTTTGCTACAAAAATCTCAGAAAAGTGGACAAGGCCAGCATTTTCTACTTTTCCTGCAAAGTTTTCCACCCTATCAAAGACTGAAATCATTGTTTGAGCTAGATTTGACTTTTTGCCTTCAGATGCCTTTAATTAAGTTAGGTAAAAAATATTAATTAGAGTTATGACCCTGTAAAAGAAGGCTAAGGAAAACATTGTGGGAAAAGGATAAAATGCTGTTTACCAGCATTTTCCCCTTTTCCAACAATCTTTTCCAGCCTTTTCACACATGATTTTTAGCTTGGCTGTATTCACAGAAAATGACAAGCTATTGTCATAGTCCTGGCACCATCTGCATCACCATCGTCTGAAAACTTTGACATTTTGTAATATCTCTGTAATTACTGAAGATATCTACTTCATACTTGGACAAGTTGTTATGCAGAGAAAGAGGAACTCATACTACAGGGCAGGTAACCATCAAAATATTTGAACTCAGTTATACCACTTTTTTGTCTTGAAATTCTGACAAAAACTTTGACATAATGTAATATCTCTGTTATAACTGAAGATATTTACTTCAAATTTGGACAAATTGTTCACTTTCACAAAGGGAACTCATACAACAGGGGCACATAACCATCAAAATATTTTGCCACATGTATGCTCTTTTGAAGACTTAGAATTTTCATAAAAACTTTGACATTTTGTAATAATATAACTGCTTTTACTTCATACTTGGACAAGTTGCTAACTATCAAAAAGGGAAACTCATACAACAGGAGCAGGTAACTATCAACATATTTTTGACAGTTATTGCCCATATTTTACTTACAATTTTCACTAAAAATCAAGCAATTGCAGCCGAGCGTTGGCACCCATATGCGGTACTCTTGTATTGTCCAAGGTACATTTGTCTTTTGTAAATGTTCACAATTTGGCAGAGTCTCAAATTCGGTCACATGGGAAAGAGTTAAGGATTAACACCTTATTAGTTCAACTCACATTAACCATCAGTGCACAAAATAATTCTCTAGAATTCAAATTACTGACAGTTAATCAACAAACTTGACAAACTCCATAAAAATCTAACCACAAATTGTTATCTTTTATGTGGTAAAAAAAACAATGTATTTGAATTTAATGAATTTTAACAGCATAGCTTTTCCCTCAATGTTTTCAACCCTATCAAAGACAGAAATTGTCACTAGACCTAGATTTGATTTTTTGCCTTCAATCACCTTAAATTTGGTTGAGGAAAAAATCATTCTACAAAATCATGAAGTAGAATTCAAACTGCTGACAATCAATAACATACTTGACAACTCCATGAAAATCCAGCCACAAATCATATCTATTATGTGTACAAACAAATACTATGTTTTTACATCTGTTTTAATAGCTTAGGTCATATCACGGCGGTCAGTGCACCTTTGCAACAAATACATGTGTTTCCTAGTTTTCTCATACCAGCGCTGACACAAATTTCTTTCCAAGCCACTGACTACTTTTCTCACATGCAGCAGAGGTAACAGGTGAAAAATTGCCGGAAAGAAAATTTGCCTCAACCTTGTATCAAACCCGCAATCAATGATTCATGAGTCAGATATGCTAACCACTGAACTAACTGGCTGAGCAAAAAAATGCATATATACACTGAGAGATGGACAATGGAAATACCATCACTGAAGGGAATAAGGGAGTTTAACTCTTTACCAAACAACATAATTTTAGACTAGTCCAAATTGAAAGCATTAGCAGACGACAAATTAAAGATGTCTCAAATGGTAGAATTTGCTCCTGATAGAGTAGAAAACATTGTGGGAAAGGGAGAAGATGCTGGTTACCAGCATTTTCTCCTTTTCCCACAATGTTTTCAAAAGGCTTCTTTCATAGGGTCATTAAAACCCGGGATTGTTTGGTAAAGAGTTAATGCATCTGCAAAAAGTTTCAACCTATGTTAACCTGCGCAGTTCTTTAAAGCTGACATTGGTAGAAACTGTTTGCTTTTTGAACATTTTCTGCATCTCTAAGGACCATTCTTCCTATTGATTCAGCCAATTCTTACGCTAAATGGATTTTATGGATCCATAATGATGTGATGACTTGCTTGGTATAATGCATCTGGAGGCCAGCCACATTTTCTTTCCATTACTTATGAAAGGTGGTCAGAATATTTGTCGTGATGATATCTGCACAAGTTTGAAAATGGGCTATGTTTAGCTAAAAAGTAAGTAACTGAAACAAATACTGGAGAAAAGGTTGTATATACTCTAGAGGCCATGTTTTCAGTCCAATTTGTTAGAATGATTGTCTTAATAATTTGAGACAGTCATATCTCAGGAGAGATTTGAAAAAGGTTATGTTTGGCAAAATGACTCAAGTCGAGGGACTTCAGGGCTAACCTTTTTTATTGTAAGTTTTCTGAGGTAAATTAGGTTCAGGGGGTAATAAGTCAACACTTTACCAAAAATCCTGAGTTTTGACAACTCTGAGTAAGACAGCTTTTGAAAACATTGTAGGAAAAGGAGGCAAAGCTGGTAACCAACATTTTCTATTTTTCCCTCATGAGCATCTTCTCCTTTTCCCATAATGTTCTCTACCCTTTAAAAGACAAGTCCCACCAATTGAGCCACATTTTGGACAAGTCTAAAGTTTTATTGTCTGGTAAAGAGTCAACATTGATAAGAGATGATACTCACCTGATTCACACAACATTGTAAAATTTTATTCTGTAAGGGTCTTGTAAGTGTTAGTGCTCCTGTCACACTGTCTACTTCTAAGTCATCAAATGCAGATGTGTCCTCTTCAAAATTGAATACTAGAACATCCTGTCATTATCTGGAAAAATAAAAAACAAAATATACCTATGGGAAAAAGTTAAGCATATTCCATCCCATACAGTTAAAACAATTCTTTTGCCCAAATGTATCATTTTCTTTAATATCTATGTTTAGCGTTTAATTATATTTAACCCTTTCCCAAACAATCCCTGGTTTTCTCGACCCTGAAAAGGTAGCCTTTTGAAAACATTGTGGGAGAAGGAGAACCAGCATTTTCTCCTTTTCCCAGAAAGTTTTCTACCCTCCCAGAACAAGTTTCAATTTTTAAGTCATGTTAATTTTGTCGTCTGCAAATGCTTTCAGTTTGGACTAGTCTAACATTTTGTCGTTTGGTAAAGAGTTAACTCTTTACCAAATGACAAAATTTTAGACTTGACCAAATTGAAAGCATTTGCAGACCTACAAATTAAATGGCACAAATCATGAAATTTTTCTTTGAATGGGTAGAAAACATCGTGGGAAAAAGGAGAAAATGCTGGTTACCAGCATTTTCTCCTTTTCCCACAAGGTTTTCTAAAGGCTTCTTCCTCAGGGTCGCCAAAAGTCGGGATTGTGTGGTAAAGAGTTAAATGAATGGATGAAATGCACCACACAAAATAAAGTCATATGCCATGTTATTTTGGTCTTTGTTTACCTCTTTTTCAAGGAATATAAAATAGGCTTAACTTTTGGTTACCAGCATTTTCTCCTTTTCCCAAAATGTTTTCAAAAGGCTTCTTTCTCAGGGTCGTTAAAAGTCAGGATTGTGTGGTAAAGAGTTAAACAGATTATGATGACATCATTTTTCATTTCAGAATGACCAGCCTCTTATCTAGGAACTGTGTTTGCTCCATTTATTTATCACCAGGGCCCCATTTTCCAAGGGTAGTTACAAACAAAATTTTCTAAGTTTTTATGCAACTCTAGAGAAAATGCTTACGTGCGTTTTACTAGAAAAGTTTGTAACTAATTCGAGCTCAAGTTTTTGCATTACTTTACGAAAAAAAAAACTGCCTTAACTTTTGCGCAAGTGTGGCTAATATTAGAGGGGTCCGAATTTACTAGAATAATTAAGCCCGAAACAATTGACATAAAAATACAGAATGGCGAGGTACAGGGTTCGGTTGAATAAATATATAAGCACTGAGACTAGGAAGACACTTCCGATGTTGCTGGTCAGCAACTATAACTTTTTTTTTAGATAACAAATAATATGAGCCATGCTCTGACAAAAAAGGAGGCTTAATGCAATGCGAAAAATATCGGCCAATGTCGGCCTGCGCACACCATGCAGGCTGACCTGGGTCGAAACCTATCACTATAGGTCATTTTTCTGCATGTCAAAGGACCATCCTACCACAAAAGTAAGTTGGATGTTTAATTAAATGGATTTTGTGGATCCATAATTTTGTATTGAATTGCTTGGTATAATGTATCACGGAAATGTATTAAACCCCCTTTTTAGAGAGCATAACTCATTCTGTTTTATTTTACATGTATATACACCCTTTATAGCACGAATTAAGAAAAGACTTGCGATACAAAAGTTCATTTATTATTCTGTAAATACCTTCACATACTAACAGACATGTTGCTGAAAATAGGCAATATCTTTTAGCATTTTCTGCTTTTCTCAGAATGTTTTCTACTCTTCTAAAGGCAAATCACATCATTTGAATAGAAATAAAGCTGTCATCTGCAAACCCTTAACAATTAAACAAGTCTAAAATTTTTGCAGTTTTTGTAAAGAGTTACCTAGTTATCTCCTACAGATGTACAGATGACTTTTTGTGCGTTGCACAAGGCAGCTGTTGTTATGGGTGTAACAAAACATCGGACAATCATATCCCGATAACAAGCATGTCGATGCTACTGCATCGACTGCTCAGTTGAAAATCAATAACTATTGCCGAAATTTACCTCATCCAACCTGACCCATTTTCAAACTCATTTAAGATGTCATCAAGACAAACATTCTGAGTTTCATGAGTATTTGACTGAAAATGTGGCATCTACGGCATACACAAGGTTTTTAAGATTTAACGAAGTGACCTTGTTATTGACCAAACATGACCCATTTCCTAAATCATCCAAGATGTTATCAAGAAAAACATTCTGACTAACTTTCACGAGTATTGGACTGAAAATGTTGCCTCTAGAGCGTACACAAGTTTTTTCACACATTGTTCCAAGTGACCTAGTTTTTGCCCTGATGTGACATATGAAGTTTCACCAATTTTTTCGTCAAGGGTCTTGGAAGATATGTATGGACAGACAGGCAAACAGACAGTTATTGGTCCATTATGAAATTATATATTAAACCCCCTTTTTCCATGACATGGCGTATCATTAAATAAAACCAAAAAAATGATTGTGACTCATGATTATAATATAAATATGAAATTTCATAAAATTTTTCCCAGTAGGTATAGAGATATTGGTCCATAACGGAAATGTTCATCAAGCCCCCTTCTTTCATGACACATAAAAAAACCAAAAGGTTATCAGTGGACAATCATAAGGAACACATGTATTAAGTTTCATCCAATGTTCATCAGGGTTCTGAGAAGAAATCCGTCTGTAGGGACAAACTTATGAATAACAACACCACCCCCACCACCCCCGTTTGGCGGAGGATAATAATTAACCAATTATCAATCATAGGGGTCCGTAGTTTGACTCCTGGCATCCATAGACTATATAGTATAATCATATAGTCTATGGGTGCCAGGAGTCAAACTACGGACCCCTATGTTATCAACCTGTGCAGTCTGATCTTATCTCCCATAAAAAGCCACTCAAAGTTATGCCTTGTATTTTAAAGGTGAAATTAATTGAATGGTGTTCAATATGCTGAACAATTTATTCAAAATGCACATATTAAAAGATGACATCAATGTGGTGGAAGACCAGTCTTCTACCACCAAGAAAGAAAATTTTCATCATATAAAATGCATTTCAAAAAAAGACTGACTTGTTCAGTGTCTGATCCAGGGCGCGCGATTGCGAGAATCGCTTGAGTTTTTCATCATTCACGCACATTTTCAAAACCAGCATGCGACAATCGCACGCAAAAAATAATTAGGCAATTAGTGTTTGATCACTGATTAACGCTTGAATGCCGATGTGAAAATCGCTTTCACAGGCAGCACAACTGTACAGGAATCGTGTATGACATGTAATTTACGATCCCTGAACTGTATTAGATCATTCCTACAAATCATGAGTGACTCCCCTTTCTTACCTCATGGATTTTTATCATTCGTCACAACTTACATCACACTAGGATGCCGAATAGGATTTTTATTTTACGCAAAAATGTCTGCCATTTTTTCTTCTGGATTTAAATATAGATCAATAACAGGCTCCAACTCTTATTTATCAAAATAAATACAGTAAAGTACTGCCATTCCATCCACATACAAGGCTGTCAAGATGAATTTATTTTGATATTACTTTATTGGTTTCGTATTAATACGATTCCCAGGAGTTGAATTTTTTTTGCATGTAAACCCAAACAAATAGCAGACGATATTGACAGTTCTGTTTTCTGAGATAGACAAAAATGTCGAGTTGCTGATTTAATCATACACAGACTGGGTGGCAATAAAGGTGAATAATTACTGTTGGAAAATCTGTTGTTCAACATATAGAGGTTATTACACGGCTGATGAGGGCCGGAGAGTGATATCGGCCCGCCACCTTGATATCTGCCCTGCGGCCCTCGTCAGTCATGTAATAACCTGTTTATTACATTCATTCATCATTTGCTCATTTTTGTTTTTTCTAACATGTTTAAAAAGTTAAAACAGAGAAATTCTTGTCTTCGTTCAACACAACTCCTTTTTCCGCGGGTAAACGTCACGTTCATGACGTAATCATGCATCATTCATTATGACTATCGCAGCTGCAGTATAAGGCCATTTAAAATAAACAGTTCTTCATCTTTATTCATAGTTAAAAAGATGTCGGTATGTGTGTTTTTCCGTACCAAATATTCAATTTAGTATAATACGCATTATAAATGAGAAACAGGATAAATAGAATAGATAGTTGGTGCTCTGGATTGGGAAACTTAATCAGGCTTGGTTCCCCCAGCTCAACGGAAAAAATTCGCAGAACTATTAGCCTTCTGACACCACGCCTTACCCGATAAACTTTCCCAACCCAAGACAACAACAGTCTATTCTCTACTTATCGTGTTTGCTGGTTTTGCAATTCAATCGTTGTTTGTAGTCCTGAAGATTTGTTGGCTAGCGACTGACGGACTGATTCAGCCATTTTTTTTTCAAACTAGATATTTTGAGAACGTTAGTTTACGAGAGCGAGTGTTCTGTTGCTATAGATTTAGAACAAATATCTTGTCAACGGACAGGATATCAGATATCAGCCCATTGCCCCGCCATATCTGCCCTCGCGTGACACTGATATTACACCATTTTCAGCTGAAAATGTTACTATTATTAGTAACAGAATGTAATAAACATGTATATGTCACGGCCAGTGCGACGCAGAACTGATGAAAACATAGGGACTAGCGTTTTAACATCTATTTACAGTTATGACTTTCAAGTTTCAAAGTAAGATTTTGTGTTAGGTATGAACAAGGCTGAGGCAAAGTAGTTGGTACTACAGAATTGAAAGGGTTAAATGAATGATCCAAAAGAGATTAGTTCTGTTTCTTGCTTTTTGAAGTTGATCTTGATCCCCCATACTTTTCAGAAATCCCCCATACTTTTTAGAAATCCCCCATACTTTTCAGAGTGATGGAGGACAGTCCCCCACTTTTTTCAAATCCTAGATCAGACACTGCTTGTCATGGTATACAAACAGTATTGCAGTGTATTTTCAAAATTAAGTTGTGCATTTCCAAAAGAGTATTCTTGATCTATGGAGTCTGCAAAACTCCTGTTAATTGTTCATAAAAACTAGAGCTATCACTAAAGGTGATGAATACACCCCACCGGCTCCATGTCAAGAAATAACTTTTTGTCACAGAAATGCATAATGCCTTTGTCCAAAGTGTTAAGAGACTATTACACAGCTAATAAATACTGAAACAAAATAAAGAAACTTTGAAAAAGAACCTGAAATGGGCTCCTCTTCCATTTTCCTGGATTTGGAAAAATCATTCAACCAGAACCAAATTATAATATGCATATCTTAACTTCCTTTGCATATTGAAACTTCCTATCAGGTTTAATAGAAACCTGTCCTGTTGGTTTGGAGAAATAGCTGGGATTAAAACAAAGCTTGTGGGGGTTATAATAATGCAGTTTGATAATCAGGGGAGGTAAATAACAACACACACACACACACACACACACACACACACACACACACATATATATAAAATAAGAGGAGTTGTTTCCCTTGATAAGTGATGTAAATACAAGCAATTTCGTTGAAATGATATCCCCGGCCGAAAAAGACCTTTTTTGATACAAACATATTAAAGGTATTGTGTTTTGCATGTACATGTGGCCTTCTTGTTATTGGTCCATGATGAAATTATACATTAAGCCCCCTTTTTCCATGGCACAGCATTTCATTACATAAAAAAATATATAAGAAGTCCAGAACAGGATTATACATTAAGTCTCCTTTTTCCAGAACATGGCATTTCATTAAATGAAAACAAATAAAGAAAATATACATCAAGCCCCCTTTTTCAATGTCATTATATATATAGAAAAAAAATGTATCAACAGACTATCCAATGGAAGACATGCATGAAGTTTCATCAATTTTCGTCAAGGACTTTAGAATTTAGATATCCCTCCGGCGGAGGGATGGGCGAAAAGACTGTTATTGGTCCATAATGAAATCATACATTAAGCCCCCTTTTTTAGAGATGAAGTTTCATAACATTCTGTCCTGTAGTTAAAGAGATATTGGTCCATAATGAAAATATATGTCAAGCCCCCTTTTCCATGACACGACATTTCATGAAACAAGAGGGCCATGATGGCCCTGAAGTCACTCACCTGAGCCTTTTGATCAAACATGACCCATTCCCAATCTCTTCAGAGATATTAAGACAAACACTCTGACAAACACTCATTAGTATTGGGCTTACAAATATGGCCTCTAGAGTGCACACAAGCTTTTTCTAGAATTTGTCTCAGCGGCCTACTTGACATGTAGAAATTATCCAGACATACATTCCGACAAACTTTCAGGAGTATTTGAGAGAAAATGTGGCCTGTAGGGTGTACAAAAGGTTTTTCCGAGATTTGACCTAGTGACCTAGTTTTTTATCCAACATGACCAATATTCATACTAGTTTAAGATATTATCAGTACAAACAATCAAAGCAAATTTCAACATTACTGGACTGAAAATGTGGCCTCTAGAGCGTACACACTGTTTTTCAAGGATGAAACTTGGTGACCTAGTTTTTATTCCACGTGACCCATTTTCAAACTCATGCAAGATATCATCAAGACAAACATTCTAACAAAAGTTTAAAGAATACTGGACTGTAATTATAGTACAAAAGGTTTTTCCAAGATTTGACCTTGTGACCTACTTTTTTATCCAACATGACCCATTTTCATACTAGTCTAAGAAATTATCAAGACAAACATTCTGACTGAATTTCAAGATTATTGGACTGAAAATGTGGCCTCTAGAGCTTACATAAGGTTTTTCTAAGATTTGACCTGGTGACCTAGTTTTTGACCCAACATGACCCACTTTCAAACTCATCCAAGCTATTATCATGACAAACATTCTGACCAACTTTCAAGAGCATTGGACTGAAAATGTGGCTTCTGGAGCGTACACAATGTTTTTCTAAGATTTGACCTGGTGACCTAGTTTTTGACCCCACATGGCCCACTTTCGAACTCGTCTGCGATATTATCAAGACAAACATTCTGACCAAATTTCAAGAGTATTGGACAGAAAATCTGACTTCTGGAGCATACACAAGGTTTTTTAAAGATTTGACCTAGTGACCTAGTTTTTGACCCAACATGGCCCATTTTCAAATTTTTTTTAGAGATATCTTCAAGACAAACATTCTGACCAACTTTCAAGGGTATTGGACTGAAAATGTGGCCTCTAGAGCGTACACAAGGTTTTTCTAAGCTTTGACCTGGTGACCTAGTTTTAGACCTGACATGGCCGCCTTTCAAACTTGTTTGAGATATCATCAAGACAAACATCCTGACCAACTTTCAAGAGTTTTGGACTGAAAATGTGGCCTCTAGAGCGTACACAAGGTTTTTCTAAAATTTGACCTGGTGACCTAGTTTTTGACCCGACATGGCCCATTTTCAAACTCGTCTGAGATATCATCAAGACAAACATTCTGACAAACTTTCAGGAGTATTGGACTGAAAATATGGCCTCTAGAGCTTACACAAGGTTTTTCAATGATTTGACCTAGTGACCTAGTTTTAATGATATTGGCTGACTATCATAAGGAACACACATATGAAGTTTCATAAATTTTCGTGTAGGATTTTGAGTTAAAGAGATATTGATCCCTAATGGAAATATACATGAAGCCCCCTTTTTCTATGACACCTTATGAAACATCAAAACAGCAAAAAAAATTATGAAACTCGGCCGACATCATAAGGAAGAAGTGTATGAATTTCCATTAGTTTTTGTCAAGTATTTTAGGAGATATCTGTCCGGAAAGATCGACGAACAGATGGTCATTGGTCCAAGATGAAATAAAACATTTAGCCCCCTTTTCTCATGACGTGGCATTTAGCCCCCTTTTTTCATGACATTGCATTTCATGAAATAAAAACAAATAACTATTGTCTGTGGCTTGTGATAAACAATATAAAAATGAAGTTTCGTAACTTTTTTTTATGGTAAAAGAGATATTGGTCCATATTGGAAATATACATCAAGCCGCCTTTTTCCATGACACAGCATTACAAAAAAAAAAGGGTATATAACTGTGGTGTTGCAAGGTCAATCTGGGTGAAACTTTTTTTCCTGCATTTCCTAATGGTGGTTGATAGATGTGACAAGTTCAATGTAAAAACACTGTATAGTTTTCAAGATAAGACTCAAAACATCAAAAATATACTTAACCGCTTAACTTAAAAATCGCTTCCAGTTGGCCGTTTTGCATCGGAAAAAAAAAAGAAAGAAATTGTCTCGGCGGAATGGGTTATTGTACACATGTATAAAGTTTCACAAAATTCCGTCAAATGGTATTGGAGATACACAGACCGACGGACAGACAGACGGACAACGCTAAAACTATATCCCTCCACCTTCGGCCGGGGATAATAAGGCACTATATTAGCCCATGTTAAACTTGTGACCTCCGGGGTGGGGCCAATTTTGACCCCAGGGCTATAATATCAAACTAGAGCCCTTGAGGGCCTGAAATCACTCTACTGGCAGTGATTTTGCTTTTTTGCTAGCATACATTATTAATTCATGAAGCAAAAAGAAAAAAGACAAAAACACAAAAAAAAAGGGGGGGATGTTCTTACAACTGGGCTTAAACCCACTAAGACAGTTTAAGTTGGCATGGTGAATAGAACAAACAGTGAAAAAAAAAATGAAGTGCAATTTCTGAAAAATAACTGTTTGGAATCCAGCCAAAATTGATAGGGTTTCAGTACACCTTGTATTAAACAATCCCAGCAAAGAAATGCGACAGATAATGTGGACTTTGTTGAGCAAACAATGTTAAGTTATCAAACGGCTGCTTTTCCTGAACAGATTAATAGAATTTCTTCACTTTTAATAGAGTTCAATCCTTTGATGAACCAAACTATCTTTGAAAGTTTCAGAAGAATTGGATCAAAACTGTGGACTTCATTGCCTAAACAAGAAATGGAAATTTTCAACTTCAAATGGCTACTTTTCCCAAACTGTTTGTTGGATTTTTTTCCAAAATCAATAGGCTTCAAGCTATTGATTAGATAAACAACCTGTGCAAGTTTCACGGAAATCTGACAACAAATGCAGACTTTATCTTGTAAACAAGAAATGGAAATTTTCAACTTGAAATGGCTACTTTTCCCATACCGTTTGTTGGATTTTTCCAAAATCAATAGGCTTCAAGCTATTGACGAGATAAACAAACTGTGCAAGTTTCACGGAAATCTGACCACAAATGCAGACTTTATTGCGTAAACAAGAAATGGAAATTTTCAACTTCAAATGGCTACTTTTCCCATACCGTTTGTTGGATTTTTCCAAAATCAATAGGCTTCAAGCTATTGATGAGATAAACAAACTGTGCAAGTTTCACAGAAATCTGACAACAAATGCAGACTATCGCGTAAACAAGAAATGGAAATTTTCAACTTGAAATGGCTACTTTTCCCATACTGTTTGTTGGATTTTTTTCAAAATCAATAGGCTTCAAGCTATTGATGAGATAAACAAACTGTGCAAGTTTCATGAAAATCTGACAACAAATGCAGACTTTATTGCGTAAACGAGAAATGGAAATTTTGAAATTCAAATGGCTACTTTTCCCATACTGTTTGTTGGATTTTTTTCAAAATCAATAGGGTTGAAGCTATTGATGAGATAAATAACCTGTGCAAGTTTCATGAAAATCTGACAACAAATGCAGACTTTATCGTGTAAACAAGAAAAAGACTAACGGACGGACGGACAGACAGATGGACAGACAGACGGATGGATGACGGAAACCGTACCATGACATAAGCTCTGCTGGCTTTCAGCCAGTAGAGCTAACTAGAGGCGCTTGAGCGCCTGTATCGCTCCACAGGCCTGATATTTCTATAATGGCGCAAGGAAGTTTTTAACAATTATCATTCAATCCTGCATTTTAGCTCACTGAAGAAACAATTTGGTAGACAACCACCATAGGAACTTACCTGCAAAACAACAATGAAATCCAATGAATAGTTTTAGAGAAGAATTTTTTCAAAGATTTTACTTTATACCATAAAAGGAAAATGAGTCTCCCATAAAAGCCATGTTTTTTGACAGATCTTTTTTTTTTTAAGGAATTCTGTAAACCTGTATCTAAGGAACATTCCTGCAAAATAATAATGCTATCCAAATAGCGGTTTGGGAGGAGAAGATTTTTAAAGGTTTTTTACTTTGGTTGCCATGGCAACCAGAATTCTTCATGGAACACAATTATTTGAAGGAATTTGAAAGAGGACCACCAAAGGAACATTCCTGTGAAATTTGGTAAAAATCCAGTCAATAGTTTCTAAGGAGAAGTTTTTTAAAGAAAAAGTTTACGGATGCACGCACGGACGAACGGACGAATGAACGGACGCACGCACGGACACACGACGGACACAACGCCATGACAATAGCTCGCTGGCCTTCGGCCAGTGGAGCTAACAACAATGAAATCCAATGAATAGTTTTAGAGAAGAAATTTTTCAAAGATTTTACTTTATACCATAAAAGGAAAGTGAGTCTCCCATAAAAGCCATGTTTTTTGACAGATCTTTTTTTTTTTAAGGAATTCTGTAAACCTGTATCTAAGGAACATTCCTGCAAAATAATAATGCTATCCAAATAGCGGTTTGGGAGGAGAATTCTTCATGGAACACAATTATTTGAAGGAATTTGAAAGAGGACCACCAAAGGAACATTCCTGTGAAATTTGGTAAAATCCAGTCAATAGTTTCTGAGGAGAAGTTTTTTAAAGAAAAAGTTTACAGACGCACGCACGGACAAACGGACGGACGGACGGACGAACGGACGGACGGACGCACGACGGACACAACGCCATGACAATAGCTCTCTGGCCTTCGGCCAGTGGAGCTAAAAACCTTGGTAGAGGTCAATTAGATAAAGCTACATGCCAAATTTGAATGAATAGTTTCAGAGAAGATGTTTGAAACAGTTAATGCATGCACAGACGGACGCACAAAGGACACCGGGCCATGACATAAACCCACTGGCCTTCAGCCAGTGGAGCTAAAAAGGAGAAAATGCTGATTATCAGCACTTTATCCTTTTCATACCATGTTCTCAAAAGCCTTCATCCCTAGCGGCATAAAACCATCAGATCATCCGGTGAAGGACTAATATGTCAGAGCCAAACTCTGGCAAAAGGAATTTAAATGCATCTCAGTGATGTGTCATACTAAGCAAGTCATCATGGATCCATAAAGTCCATTATGTCTAACAACCAGCTCAATCATGAGTTAGAATGGTCCTTTGAAATACTTCAAGATAGCAAAAAGTTTTGACCCATGTAAGCCACGTAGGCTGACATGGGTCAGAATTTTTTGCAGATGCATTAAACCCCTTTTCATGGAGTATGGTCCATAAAATTTTCTATGTTTGATACCTACCAGTTTGAGGATCCATCTGGTACAATTTCCATATCCTTCAGTTCATTGATGAACAGTGCCTGAAAGGAATGATTTGCTGAAGTGAGAATGTTGATAGTTCAATTTTGAGAACTGGGCCAATATTCACCAACTGTCTTAAATTTGCAGACAACAGAAGAAGTTGACGGAATAACTGAACTTGGTTTAGGAATAGGTTGAAAACATTGTTGGAAAAGAAGAAAATGTTCATTATTGGCATCTCCTTTTCCAAAAATGTTTTCAAAAGGCTTTTTTCTCAGGATCTTTAAACATCAGGATTGTATGGTATGGGGTAAAAAAGTATTCTTAAACATTCTTGATTTAGGTAATAATGCAAACTTTGATTGGCTGAACCATTTGGTTTCGCCAATCAGAAATTACACTACTTTGAAATTTTCAAAACTTCTTGAGAATTAGACAACGAGTGTCGATAAGAATGGCTGATAAATATGGGTCCAGATCAGTGTCCTATCAATTTTGAAATGTAGTGGACTATGTAAATCCAAGATCAGACTGCACAGAAACTGTAGTCTGATCTTGATCTTTGCTGTCTGCAAAAGCAACTGAAGTTTGTTTCTTGCTTCGAAGTTAAAGTTTTTGAATTATTAACTTAAAACTGTGTGTGAAATTCGGGTACTTACATGGAAACTGTATCTGAAGATACTGAAATATTTCAGCCATCTCAGGAAAGCAGGAACTGTCTCAAGGTTCACCAGTAAACCACTAAACGCCTGAAATATACAAATATCAAATTTGTAGTAAAAGAATTTGAAGATACATGTACTTAAAACTTATGACCCTTAACCCTTTACTGAACAATCCCAAGTTCTAAAAACATTGTTGGAAAAGGAGGAAATGCTAGAAACCAGCATTTTCTCCTTTTTCCACAATGTTTTCTACCCATTCTTGGACAAATTTCATCTTAGAACTGTATTTATTAGGCGTTTACAAATAGCTTTCAAGTTGAACCTATCTAAAATTCTGTCGTCTGGTAAACAGTTATACTGAAAAATGAATTAAACTGAAAATTTCATCTGAAAGTAAAACAAGAGGGCCAAGATGGCCCTGGATCACTCACCTGAATTTTTGAGAGGACCATAACCAATTTTTTTTGAAGTATTGAAATTTTAGAAACAAACTCATTATTTTGCCAAGCAATTTTGAAAAGGTCACCTGTAAAAATCAGTTCAAAATCTGTCATCACCCCTACAATCATCACCACAGCCATGTTTTTGATGAATCAGAATTCTGCAAATAAATTTTGGGACAGGTCACCCAAGGACCATTTCTTGAACAAGAGCACATGCCTGATAGTGGCTAAAAATATTAAGTCAAACAAGAGTACCACATGCGGGTGCCAACGATTGCTGTTGGGTGCTGGATAGTAAGTTTAAATTCTAAGTCGACAAAATGATTTTAGAGTTACATGCCCTTGAAAGAATTTCCTAAAGTCCATACAGTGCAAAAAGCCTCCCCCCCTCCACCATGGCCATGTTTTTTTACGGATCAAAATTTCATGAACAATTTTGGAAAGGGTCATCCAAGAAACATTTCTGTGAAATTATTTCAAAATCTGTCCAGCGGTTTTAGAGGAGAAGATTTTTAAAGAAATTTCTAAGAAAATTCCATTTGGTTGCCATGGCAACCAGAGTTTTTGATGGAATCAAATTCTGTGAACTTTTTTTAAAGAGGACCTCCCAAGGAACATTCCTGCCAAGTTTGGTCCCAATTGGCCCAGCGGTTTAGGAGGAGATGTTTAAAAAATTGATGACACCACACGAGTGCAAAGATTCCCCCCCCACGGCCATGTTTTTCAATGGATCAAAATTTCGCGAACAACTTTTGGAAAGGGTCAACCAAGGAACATTTCTGTGAAATTATTTCAAAATCTGACCAGCGGTTTCATCAGAGAAGATTTTCAAAGAATTTCTTAGAAAATTCCATCTGGTTGCCATGGCAACCAGAGTTTTTGATGGAATCAAATTCTGTGAACACTTTTTAAAGAGGACCTCCCAAGGAACATCCCAGCCAAGTTTGGTCAAAATTGGCCCAGCGGTTTAGGAGGAGAAGATGTTTAAAGAATTGTTGACGACGGACAACGCATGACGGACACAGGGTGATCCTAAAAGCTCCCCTTGAGCATGTTGTGCTCAGGTGAGCTAAAAACACAAAATCTACTCTAATTTTAGAGGGTGTTTTTGCCTGAAAAATCCTGCCATTTCAGAATGGATGCCAAGATCAAAGATCAGACTGCACATTCTGTGCAGCAAGATTTTGATATACACCGTCTGCAAATGAGTATTCAGTCCCACTTACCGGCCTAAGTAACTATTTCAAGTAAGTATATAGTTGGAAGATGTATGTACTAGCCATCATTTTATCACTATGATCCTCAGTCATTTCAACAGAATTTATATAGCTATCTCACAATGGTATTTTTTTCTGTACATTTTTACCAAACATCAAAAAATCCATTTACTATAAGGATGTTCTTACTCTTGCCTGCATTAGGCTTGTTTCAGGAGGAAATGTATTACGAGGTTAATTCTTAAAGCACCTTTCACAACTATAGTTACTTTTGTATTAAGTATGGATCAAGATCGGCTACACAAACAATGCAGTCCGATCTTTTATCTACCCTGTCCGCTATGCAGAGACAGTCTGGGACAGAAAAACACCGAAATTACAATTATCTGGGTTTTATTTTCGACTGAAAATGTCTATTGGGTTTATTTGGTGCTCTAAGGTTTTACTAAATTTTTAGGAAAAATATACAGTCATGTGCTCTAGAATATAAAAAATAGAAAAGATAAACCTCTCACTCACCATCATGATGACATAGCACATGGCAATAAGCAGGTTGGCAACAGCAAGTATTCTGATGATGGTACTCAGCAGGAATGAAAGAACCGAAGCAGATAGGGACACCAGGAAAAGGGACAGGAAATAGCAGGAATCTGTCAAACTCAGATCTGTACCCTGTAAACAGATTTCATTTTTACTAGATTACCGGTATTCATCTTTTTAAAGACCCTGAGAAAAAAGGCATCTGTAAAATGGTGTATATAGGAGAATATGCTTGAATCCATCATTTCCCATCTTTTTTTTTTCAAAAAATTTCTGCCCTAGCTTTTTGAGCCACATTAACTTGTTGCCTGTAAAATTTCCAAGATAAATTTGTCTAAAAATTATGTTATCTTGTTTAGAGTTAATCTTGATACACATTGATTATCTATATACTTCAAGGACCCTTTCCGCTCTTTAATAGACAACAAAATTTTGGACTTGTCCAAATTGAAAGCGTTTGCTGATGACAAATCAAATGTAAATCACATGTTGAGATTTTTCCTTCACAGGGTAGGAAATATTGTGGGAAAAGGAGGAAATACTGGAAATCATCATTTTCTCCTTTTCCCAAAAGGTTTTACAAACCCACCATCATTATCGTCTGCAACAATCGCAGGAAAATGAGGTTTAAATAAGTCAATCTACAAATTGTAAAAGCTCATATTCAAATTATGTACTTAGTAGAGGATCTTACATGAGTGTTTATGTATTATCATTTTTATCAAACGAGTTGACTAAAATTGTATTACTCAAGCCTTGACTAGTGTCAAATACATTTTAGTCAACAAGTTTGATAAAAATGATGATACATAAACACAAATGATTCTATTTATCACATAAAACGAATGACAGAAAGAAAAATATCCCACATCATCACCCTTAGCCTCTATACCATTCACCAGATACGTTTACAGCTGTAGTTTGGTTTCAAATGTATACATACACAAGTAGATAGTTCTTTGATATTTACACCGATAGTAGAATGAAATAGTTTATAGAGGGGTTAAGTTATCTTATTTCCACAATAATATTGATTTTAAGAGACTTTCCCTGCCTTTCTTGGTTTTTATCAAGCATGAAAATCAAAAACTTTCCACGCATATACGTCTTAGCAACAATCACTTTTCTTTTTTTCATGAAACAGCGTAGCAGTACAAATTCCCACGCATGCTGTGGTTGGTTTCTCTGGCTTCACGCACTCATGACTGAAAATTGACTAGTACCGGGACCCAAAAAACGATAATACACTAGTGTATTATCACAAATAAGTCACGGGTTTAATACACTGCCATAGGAGGTTTTATGTGATAAAAGGGGATATTGCTTAAAATAGTGTTTTCACATAATTAAATATCATGTATGTATGGTAAGTATTCACATTCATGTTGCTTACGCATAGTTTACAAGACTGTTTCTTGAATTGTATACTACAAATTTGTTTCAGGTGGTATCAAGTTATAGAGACAACACTAGTGATCTATGAACCATGGAAAAAGTGAAGTAGGTCTGAGAGACACCATTTCAGGTACCCTGTAGTAATCTTATTGTATTCATATGCTAATACTACCATATGTCTTGATTTTTTCCCTAGATATCACATCCATTAATCCGAAACAAATCAATTCAGGCTGTTTATTTTGTGCAGTCTGAAAAGGCAACTCAACATAATATTATGTCATCAGCTACCATACTCTAAAAGTTATGGTATTAAGTGTAATCTTACCCAACATAAAGTAGGTCACAGCTGAGAAGCAGAGAGTAGGTAGAAATCTCATTTGTATAATGTCACATACATGTATAATGAAATAGGAGGACACTCTGTAGAAACCACTCACATTCTCATGTCTGAAAAAGAGCACACAGTCATGCTAATGTTCGTCCTTTTTTTATTTTTTATTTTCGTTAAACACGCTTTTATGACTATATCTGTCTTAGCAGCCAATGTAGATCAAGATCAGACTGCACAAAATGTGCAGTCTGATCTTTGATCTACACTGTCTGCTTTCCTGAAACACTTAAGACAAAACGCAATCATGATTTTGTAACTGTTTTGCTCTTATTTGTAAACTTAACCCTTAGAGCCTTTAACAGATATAGTTGCCTTTGCAGCCAGTGAAGATCAAGATCATACTGCACAAAATGTGCAGTCTGATCTTTGATCTACACAGTCTGCTTTCCTGAAACACTAAAGACAAAAGCAATCATGATTTTGTAACTATTTTGCTCTTATTTGTACACTTAACCCTTAGAGCCTTTAACAACTATAGTTGCCTTTGCAGCCAGTGTAGATCAAGATCAGGTTGCACAAAACATCTGCTTTGGTGAAGCTCTATAGAAGATAGCAACCATGAAACTGCTATTATTTGGGTTGTGTTTCTTAGATGAAAAGGTCTAATGGGTTTATTCGGCGCTCTAAGGTTAATAAGTCTGTTAGATTCATTTGGCACGCTAAGGATTAATCTTTAAAAGTATGGCGCTCTAACGATTAATAATCTTTAAAGAATGCAATAAAGCAAGAGAAAGGCAATGCATTTCTTGACTAGGAAGACACTGTACTCACAAGAAAATTGCTCTGTTCTTTATAAACACTTCCACAGCTGACAAATTGCCAAATACCATGTTCATAATGATGAAGAAGAAAGCTCCAACCCTGAAATCAAAAAGTTTCTTGATTGATTGATTGATTGATTGAATGGTATTTCTCACCACTTTCAACACAATTTCAGATAGATCACTGTAAGAGCTCACTTATTCATGTATGTCCTGGGTTCCACCAGTACAAGACTATGGCTCTAGACAGTTTTTCCCATGAAAAACCCATAGCTTCAAGTAAGGTTACAGATTGATAATCCTGCAACTTACAACTAAGCCACAGAGGACCCTCCTCTCCGCCCCTCAGCAAATAATATGTTTGTGTATTTTACAAATTTTTCACTACTTGTGGGTTTTCCAAATCTTTCTCTCATCCAACTTATTTTGTGAAAATCAGTTCTGGGTTCTTTAACCTTACAATCTCATGTTTTAACGTCCCTAAAAAAAAAGGAGGTACTGGAAAAGATTGTGGGAAAAGGAAAAAATGCTGTTCACCAGCATTTTCTCCTACTGTGTTCTCTACTCTTTCACATAAAAACTCTAGAATTTGGGCCACATTTAAATTGTTATCTGCAAAGGCTTTCAATTGACACAGGTCTAAAATTTTGTCGTTCTGTAAAGACTTCAGTGAAAAATTCAATAACTTAAGATATTGTTAATGAAGTAACATACTCTAGGCATAAACAGTGGTAATACCCAACTTGATCGTGGCAATATTATCAAGGCTGATAAGAAGCCTACAAATACATGCACTGACCTGTTCTGAAGTCCTGAAGTACACGAGTCATCAATCTGCCAGTAGATGGCACCAACAACAACACCAAATATAATCATAGTCAACACCTAGATGAAACAACAGTTGTTAGTGATATATCATGAAAGGTAAAACCCTTTACCACACAATCCAGAATTTCAACAACCCGAAGGAAAAGGACTTTTGAAAACATTGTGGGTAAAGGAGAAAATGCTGGTAGCCAACATTTTCTCCTTTTCCCAGTGTTTTCTTCCCTTTCAAAGACTCACTTCATTATATGAGCAACATTTAATTGTTTGTCTGCAAATTCTTTCAACTAGTCATATGGCCTAAAGGAACAATAGGATTAAATTCAGACAGAATAAAATTGTTAAAATGTATTCATTTATCATGCTTCGGTAACAGAGCTCCGTAGCTCGGTAACATAATAGGATTTGAAACTGATTTGGATCCCGCTTAGTTTTGCCATTGTCTTTTCACGGATATTATTATAGGTATTGTAATAAGATACAGTTTTCTCTCACCACTGATGATTGTTACCATGTTGGTGATGTGGGAAAGCAGTCAGTGACTTCGTAAGAATACTGCGTTCAAACTGCAGGAAGGCATAAATAGTTGCACTGGCTGGCAGGATTTAAGTAATTTATTGTAACAATATAATAATTATGCATCTTACCTGTAAAATTGATACAGCTGGATTTCTGACCAAATTTTTCAAAGTTCTCAAACTGCAGTACACAATCTGAAAGAGAGACAAAGGAAGATATACATTGTTGCATCTTTCTTGCAAGACGTCAGTCAAACAGATCATGAACCACCTTGTACATACTGTCAGTTTTGTTTGACTGTTTTTGAAGTCTGATCAGCATCTACAATATTCCTGTTTCATCTTTTCAACCCTACACCTTTCTACTGAGCCACATGACTTAAACAAGGACCCTAAAATACTAAATGGTCAGTGCATGTAAACTGGAATTTAGGGTATAGCAGAATACGAGCAAAAATCAACCATTGCAGTTTACATGTCCTATCCCAAATTCTTTTTTTTTTTATAAGATTAATCACAGCAGGAACATTAAAATATAGTTGAACAGCCTGAAGATGATCTAGCTTTATACATTATAGACCAATTATCTGATGAGGTTTGCTCAGGTTCACGAAGACAGGGATCAGACCCAAGGCATTATATGTCAAATCTCATACAAAAGATAGTGGGTTATTCTACATGTACCAAGAAGAGGAAATTGCTGATAAGCCATTCCTACCTGAGTGAAAATACCAGTAGCATATTCCACCTTCGGTATCACATTGAGTGTGCGGGACTGAAGTTTTTGTTGGTAATCTTGTTTGATGGGATCTAGCTGGCTTCTCAGTCTGTGAGGGAACAAGGGCAAAAGCATAATTGAGCCATGCTCTGTGAAATGGGGGCTTAATGCTTCTGCTAAAAGTATCGACCCATGTCAGTCTGCACAATCTGCACAAGCTGACATGGATGGAAATTTTTCCGTATTTGGAAATGAACTGCATATCCAAGGACTACACTTCCTCCAGATATAGTCAGTTGTTTGACTAAATGGATTTTATTGAACCACAATTATGACATGACATGCTTGATATAATACATCACCGAGATGCATTGAGCTCCCTTTTGCCACAGCATGGCTCATATTATAAATATTCAGAGATTTAAATAACTGATCATTACCAAATGACAAAATTGCAAACTATCTAAAAACGAAAGCATTTGTAAAACACAAATTCAGTATTAATCAGATGGTAAGATTTGTCTGTGATAGGACAGAAAACATTCTGGGAAAAAGAGAAAATGCTGGTCACCAGCATTTTGTCCTTTTCCCACAATGTTTTAAAAAAGCTTCTTTCTCAGGGTCTCTAAAACTTGGGACGAAATGGTAAAAGGTAAATTTTGTGGTGTTCTATAATGCTTTCAACACTACTTTGGTCATGTCACAGTGGCAGTCCAATATTCATGTGATTTCCTGGGTTTTACCTGTACTGAGCCAGACACACTGTGCTCTTGTTTTTCCTGAAACATTATCTCTGTGATGAGATCAAAATT
This sequence comes from Hippopus hippopus, assembly GCA_946811185.2. Taxonomy (NCBI): domain Eukaryota; kingdom Metazoa; phylum Mollusca; class Bivalvia; order Cardiida; family Cardiidae; genus Hippopus; species Hippopus hippopus. The sequence continues at coordinate 16,216,099 of OX328097.1, forward strand.
GTATCAATGAAGTAAATTTCAACAAGCACTGCAAACAAACTTTTTACCACAGAGTTATGCCTATGTCACAAATAAAACGGGTGCCGGATGATTTCTTCCAACTTCGCCGATTCGAAGATTTGAGACATCGTCCGGGCGCCATACAATTTTAAGACATTTTGCTCAAGCAGTCACAAATCAAACGGGCACCGGACAGCAGTTTCTTCAGAAATTCAGCGCGTGCGCTTTTCAGTTCAAAAAGGCACTGGGCGGCGACCGGGCGGACATCAGGCAGTAACAAGACGGCGCCCGTACCGACGTCTTTCGGACTTTGGGCCGCTGTCCGGCTACTGTCCGGTCACCGAGGTGTCGCTGTACGATTTATGCTATCATTTGCGGTCAACCATTCATTAGAAACAGACGTTTAAATTGTATCACTGAGAATATTGAATAATGCCTGTCCTCACTATGCGGCCTCTCCCAGCACTCTCCTGATCGTAAACAGCAGCAGCTGCTAATAAAGCTCTCTGCCTTCAGCGAGCAGCTTGCAATCTCTCTTGATGAAGGAGAAGATTCAACAGATTTTGTGGCAGTATAAGTGCCATCTTCACTTTAGAACTGATGAACTGATGAGGTCAGATATCAATATACACTTGTATAATAAAATGATCATGTCGCCAAAGATATGTTTGCCATCTGGTCGCCGTCCAGAAAAAAATCACAAAATCAATGCCGCCCGGCGATCTGATGGTCATCGGACGATTAATTATAATCACGCAGTGCCCATCTGGTCGCCGTCCGATTTCTGAAGGCATCGTCTGGTCACTGGACAGCGCCCTGACAAGCCCAGACGATGAGTTAACAGGCTCCCTGATGGCCCAAAAATTGTCCGGTCGCCGTTCAATTATAACTTTTTTCTAAACCTCGAACAGGCACCGGATGGCGTCTCAAAATTGAATTGCTGCAGTTCGAATTGAGCTGCCACCTCACAGTCGCCTGGCGGTCCCCGGATGATTGTCAAAATCTCCTGAAAAACTCGCCGTCCGGCAGCAGGTCGTTATTTTTGACTGGGGCATTAACTAGAGCTATTCACACAGGTAAATGGAATATTTATTGTAAATGGGTCATGCACGAGATTTTTACTGATCTTTCATTCTTTGTTCAAGCAGATCTCACAGGAGGGTTTTTTGCGAAGGATATTCGAAATTGAGCATTTTTTTTTTTCAATGAAAATAACAATATCGCTGAATAGATAGGGGGAAAACTACGATAAATCTACACGTGTAGAATTTGATAGAAAATCGGAGGGCGGGAAAGACAACATTCAAAAGCATGAACACGCTCGGATCAGAAAAGGCTAGATCTCGAAGGAAACCAAAGCAAGATCAATTCACCACGCTACTAAATGTATTACCAATCATAAAAATCTACATCAGATATAGAATGAATGACAAACTTACTTTGTTTTCCCAAAATGAAATGTGATTTCTTTGTCCTGGCCTGGGATCAATGATCCCTGGCCTTGCACAACCACCTCGACGCAGTGTCACGTGACCAGTTTTGATTGGTTAATTAGAAAATGCACTGAAAAGCAATGAAAATTTTCACCAAAACAAATTTGATATTGAAATACAATTACGCTTCCGATGCTTTAGATTGATCTTATTTCTGACATTTCCTTTCCCTGTCAAAGGCTACCCCCATTTGGCACTCGTCAAAACTCGGCTAATTCCGTAAATAGGCCTACATCTTGTTTACAGTTTGCATTTCAATATTATACTGACATGCTTTATGATCACTACTCGTATACAGATTGAATTTCTATAAATTGACATGTTTTATCTAATCAGAAACGGGGGAAATGGGGGTAAAACGAGTGGGGGAAATGGGGGGGGGGACTAAAGGTGGTTAAAAATTTACAACATGGGAAAATATTTCTCGTGTTATTATTCAAAGCATTTGCAGGTGACAAATAAAGCCTGTACCAAACAACCTCGTGGTTTCACAGCCCGAGGGGAAAAGGGCCTTAGAAAATGATGGTAACCATCTAGCAGCGAAAGGAACTTCCTTTCGCGATAGGATCGAGGATAAGGTCTATTCAGCCGCCCACCCGGCAGTGCAATATCGAGATCAAAGGAACATCGAGTTAACCTATCATCCATTTTCGTAAAGAATAATATGACACTTATTTCTCTTTAAAACTTAAAAGATAATGGAATATAAGTATTTTGTGAAGGGAGAATGAAAGGGTTAAAATTTGAACTGAAGCTACGTTCCTTATTTTCATGATCTAAACTCTGACATAATTTAACGTTACAGTTATAATATCCGTTTGAAGGGGAATGAATAAAAGTGCAACAAATGAAAGGTTCGATGATTCTTTTGAGATCGGGTTTGTACATGATTTCAGTAAATTGACTTTCGCTGCCTCCTTACGTGGGGCATTGATAAAGTAATAATCAGTCAATTTTTTAGCTCCCCTGAGCACGAAGTGCTCATGGTGAGCTATTGTGATCGTGCTGTGTCCGGTGTCCGTCGTCCGTCGTGCGTAGTCAACTTTTACCTTGTGTACACTCTAGAGGCCACATTTTCAGTCCGATACTTGTGAAACTTGGTTAGAATGTTTGTCTTGATGGTATCTCGGACGAGTTTGAAAATGGGTCATGTGGGTCAAAAACTAGGTCACCAGGTCAAATCTTAGAAAAACCTTGTGTACGCTCTAGAGACCACATTTTCAGTCCAATACTCTTAAAAGTTGATCAGAATGTTTGTCTTGATAATATCTCGGACGAGTTTGAAAATGGGCCATGTTGGGTCAAAAACTAGGTCACTAGGTCAAATCTTAGAAAAACCTTGTGTACGCTCTAGAGGCCAAATTTCAGTCCAATGCTCTTGAAAGATGGTCAGAATGTTTGTCTTGATGATATCTCGGACGAGTTTGAAAATGGGCCATGTCGGATCAAAAACTAGGTCACTAGGTCAAATCTTAGAAAAACCTTGTGTACGCTCTAGAGGCCACATTTTCAGTCCAAAACTCTGGAAAGTTTGTCAGAATGTTTGTCTTGATGATATCTCTAAAAAAAATTTGAAAATGGGCCATGTTAGGTCAAAAACTAGTTCACTAGGTCAAATCTTAAAAAAACCTAGTGTATGCTCAAGAAGCCACATTTTCTGCCCAATACTCTTGAAATTTGGTCAGAATGTTTGTCTTGATAATATCGCAGACGAGTTCAAAAGTGGGCCATGTGGGGTCAAAAACTAGGTCACAAGGTCAAATCTTTGAAAAACCTTGTGTACGCTTCAGAAGCCACTTTTTCAGTCCAATGCTCTTTAAAGTTGGTCAGAATGTTTGTTATGATGATAACTTGGATGAGTTTGAAAATGGGTCATGTTGGGTCAAAAACTAGGTCACCAGGTCAAATCTTAGAAAAACCTTATGTAAGCTCTAAAGGCCACATTTTCAGTCCAATAATCTTGAAATTCGGTCAGAATGTTTGTCTTGATAATTTCTTAGACTAGTATGAAAATGGGTCATGTTGGATAAAAAACTAGGTCACAAGGTCAAATCTCGGAAAAACCTTTTGTACTATAATTACAGTCCAATATTCTTTAAACTTTTGTTAGAATGTTTGTCTTGATGATACCTTGCATGAGTTTGAAAATGGGTCACGTGAAATAAAAACTAGGCCACCAAGTTTCATTCTTGAAAAACCGTGTGTACGCTCTAGAGGCCACATTTGCAGTCCAATAATCTTGAAATTTGCTTTGAATGTTTGTCTTGATAATATCTTAGACTAGTATGAATATTGGTCATGTTGGATAAAAAACTAGGTCATTAGGTCAAATCTCGAAAAAAATTTTTATACACCCTACAGGCCACATTTTCTCTCAAATACTCATGAAAGTTTGTCGGAATGTATGTCTGGATAATTTCTACATGTCAAGTAGGCCGCTGAGACAAATTCTAGAAAAAGCTTATGTGCACTCTAGAGGCCATATTTGTAAGCCCAATACTAATGAGTGTTTGTCAGAGTGTTTGTCTTAATATCTCTGAAGAGATTGGGAATTAGTCATGTTTGATCAAAAGGCTCAGGTGAGTGACTTCAGGGCCATCATGGCCTTCTTGTTTAAAATATCATTATTCGACGCCTTTCGGGCAAGTGTTACATGGGCCTACATAGAAAGAGTGGAATCTCCTCTACACATACATGCATGAAGAACTTGGGGTAAGCTTACACAGAGAATTAAACTTTCACTTGAAAGTACTTTTATTATGGACACTGCGATTCAAAATGGCAGACATAATGTTCAATTTTCAGGTAGATCAAAGAGCGTACTGCCAATTTCGCGCATGATTGCTTGGTTTTTCTGCGCCTGATATTAAGTCCGAATTAGACAAAGTTTATGGATATAGTGCACTATCGTATGCCACAGTTAGAAGATGGGGCCGGTTGTTTAAATCCGATTCTAGAACGGATATCAAAGATGAGCCTGTATTTGGCCGTCCCGCAACAGCAACACCTGGAAGTTATGTTGCTGCAGTGATTTAAGCAGCTGTAGAGGAAGATGTCCGATACATGATGGAGGAGATCAGTCAATTATATAGCATTAATTCGTTACCTGTTTTTCATATTCTGACTGATCCTTTTAACCTACATAAGGTTTGTGCCCGGTGGATACCCCACCTTCTTTCTAATGACTAAAAGAGTGGTGCGTGTTAACTGCAACACATCTGCTCTATAGATAGGTACGATATTGCTGACCAAAAACGCTTGAATGAAATTGTGACTGGTGATGAAACATGTAATAATTTTTATGAGCCAGGGGGCAAGGAAAAAACAAGTGTGGATCTGTGAAAATGGCAAAAGACCCCGAGTTGCGCGTTGAGCTCGCACCACGCCCCACCATGTATGCAATATTTTTTTAATGCCAGGGAATCATACGTTTTATTGCAAGGGAATTGTAGCTACAGTCCATGTACCAGAAGGAAGGAGTGTCACAGGAGCCTTTTGCTGAGATTCTGTTCTTTCGGTAGTTCAGTGTTGAGCACTTTGCTTCAGCCCGTCAAAGTACCAGCGTGCGCGGAATCAAGCTCCTCCGTGAGAATGCACCCGCTCACAAATCAGTCGTGGTCCTTTCTTACCTTAGTGACAAAAGTACTGTAAGTTTACCACATCTTTCATCTAGCCTTGATCTCGTTTCATGTCAGTTTTGTATCAATCCATACGTTAAAAAACTACATGAAAGGTCGCTACTTTGAATCTCGTCATGGCGTCGGCAGAGCGCTTTTCCAGTGCCTCAACACCATACTCAAAGATGCCCTCTGCAATGCATTTTCCGAGTGGATATAGTGTCTCAAAATGTGCACATGACTAAAGGAGGTATACTTTCAAGGGTTGTACTAACCATTTACACAGAAATATTCCGACAACAACTACAGAGCAACACTGATTAATACTTTTTAAATGTCCCTCGTGGAGACACTGAATGGATTCTGACCCTTTACTGAATAATCTCGAGTTTTAACGACCCTGGGAACAAAGGAGTCTTGAAAAATATTGAAAAAGGAGGAAACGCTCGTGACCCGCATTTTCTACTTTTCCCTAAATATTATCTACTTTTTAAAGACAATTTCAACCGTTTGATCCACGTTTAATCTGTCGGCTTCAAATGCTTTGGATTTCGACAAGTACTAAGTTTTGCGTTTGGTAAAAGGTTTCAATAGAATAAGATGTCACTCACTTCTTTAAAAGATTCACTATCGTAAATCAGGGAAAAAAAGGAGAGATGAAGAAAAGAACAGTAGAAGTGCTATAGTGTTTTTTTCCCTATTTTATCATGGGTCTGATTGTTCAGTTCATGTTTGCCGAACCCGGTAGCTAAGCTGGTAACGTACAGGGCCTGGGTTCACGAAAAAACTTATGTCCCTTATTTTACGCAAATCCAAAAAAGGTCCCGGGTTCTGACTTAAGTAGTGTTCGTTATTTGAGATGTATTTCAGTAACATTAACAGACTGTAGTAAGGTTCTCAAATCCTAGGGTGACACAATGTTTCAGGTTCAACCAAGCAGTATAAATGGACTTAAGTAAAATTAACAGACTTAAGTCCATAAAAAAAAAAAAAAAAAAAAAAAAAAAACTCAACTTAAGTCAGTAAGTAAGTCTGTTTGCTGATGTGAGTAAAATAAGAGACTTAATTTTTTTTCGTGAAACAGGGCCCAGGGCTTGAAACGCTGGAAACGTTTGTTCGATGTACATATTTATATAAAATTACCAAAGTGATCATATTTTGTAATCTGAAAAGAGAAATGGATAGTACATACTCGTACATGTAGATCGGTGTTCCTTTGATCTCGGTGTTTCACGGCCAAAGTGGGTTACTTGCAAAAGCGCAGCACTATGTACATGCTAGACGCAGATTAGTTAACACAGACGTGTCATAATAAAGTGTCTCCTTTTCCATCTTATGTTGATCATTTGTACATATAGGATTTGGAATTATTAAAATCTGTCACAGAGGGTAAGTCCATTCTAAATTCGAAGCCAAGTGATGCATTTATTCTGTCCGCACACATTTTGTTTTTAAATGCAATATTATAGATCCCTGTTTTAAAATAACTGCATATTAGAATTCATTTTTTTTTTTTTTCCAACTCTTGCCTTGCAAAACCAAGGCAGCCCGCGAGAAATGTATTATTTCTATCTCAGGGCTTCTTTTGGTCAGTAAATAATGTAGTCTGTATGTGAAAATCACGTTTTTATTTTGTCTCTCGAAAATGATAGTTGATGCAACTACTGGCACTGCAGATATATTTCCATTTTTATGGCGTATCATGATGTGGTTATTTAATTCATAACTGCAACAAGTTTAGGCATCTTTTTTGCAAATGCCCGAGAAATCCAACACAATATTCCCTGAACAAATCTAACGTTCGCTAACAGCGTCCGATAAAGAGCAGGTCAGACTTGTTGAGGTTACCTTTGTTGACACCGAGAAATAATTTCTTTGAGCGAGATGTTGAATTATCTGGCGCTAGGTGGCATTTTTCAAATACAAACCTATCTGATTTTGGCATTCTGGGTACCGGACTACCTTTCAAAACGGCAACTGTTACTTCGATTTTCAAAATAATAATAACGATTTCTCAACAAAACGCTACCTGGTACGATTTATCTAGCGGTGGTTGGCTAGCATGTAACCTATGCACCAGTCATTTATAAACACAGCCCCTATAAGCTCGAGAAACAGCCCCAGTATGAGCCCAGCATATTCGGGACGTTATTTTTGTTGTCAAACCCTGTAAGCGTAAATCGCGGTTTTTTCTATATCTATGTTTAGAACTGTATGCAAAGATTTTCGGTAAACAGAGGTATTTTTTTTTAATCATTTTTTTTCCGTGTAAAAGTATCGTATTTCTAGGAAATTTGGAGCGATAACTAGGCTTGATTTTACCACATATTTATTGTTAAAAGCCATTTTTCGCCTGCTACTTTTTTATTGTCAGAGTAGTTCTGTTTACGGACAGCGTAGCAATATTTATCCTGTTTAGGATAGTGATGCGTCATACGAGGGAGGGTCAGAAAGTTCATAGAACAGCGTATTGGGTCAAGCGTAACACAACATTTCTTTCCGTATTTTGACAACACAACATATCACCACTTTGAACATATCAAGTTCACTTGTCACAACATATTTGTGTGATTCTCGGAGGTATTGGCAAGTTACTGACCATCAAGCAATGATGGAAAATCAAAATGTTGAGTTTAGGGCACAAGTCAAGGATTGCACAAGCTGCTATTCGCGAATGTAAGTTTGAACAACTAAATCACCCACCCTACAGTCCAGATCTGGCCCCCAGTGATTATTACCTATCTAAAAATTTGAAATCCCATTTGCGGGGAACCAGATTTCGTGATGATGATGAACTCAAGGCTGCCACAGAGGCATGGTTTGAGGACCATACCGAAGACTTCTATTTCAAGGGTATAGACAGTCTGAAAGAAAAGTGGGCTAAGTATCGAAGTAAATGGGGACTATATTGAAAAACAATAATACAATACATGTATACAGTCTGCTGCTGAAATATATACCTCGTTCTACGAACTTTCTGACTCCCCCTCGTAGTAGACGGGTCAAATCTCCGAAGAATATGACATCTGCAGACAACGCGAGATATTGCGGGTTGCGGTTTTGAAAAGTTACCTGGATAACGAAAATCACGAATAGGAACGATATTGTACAGCAATACTAAACCACAAGTTTTTTCGATAAAAAGTTCATAAATTCAATTTGTAAATTTCATCAAAATCAAGGAAATATTAAGTGTGACAAAGAAATCTCTCTTTAATTAATTCAACCCATATTTCATAGCAAACAATCTTCCTTTCGTGGATGTGACCCTTCTTTCGCGAAAGAAGTTCCCTTCGCTGCTCAGCTTTTCCGAGATACCCCCTCCCCCATATTGGACAGAATTTTTGTAAGATTGTTCAGATTAGTCTATGTCCACCATCAATGCATAAATTACTTTTTGTTCTTTAATTAAAAATGGTAATTAAATGGATGCTATTTCATTATTCATTCCTTTCCCATATGACAAGGTTTAGGCTCTTTAAATGTAGCTGCAGACAACTATTTGGAAACTGATACAAATGATCTGAAGTTCATTCTTATGATTGAAAACGCTGTCGGAACAGGAGAAAATACTGCCTACCAGAATTTTGTCCTTATCCCATTATGCTTTCAATTGCCTATTTCCTTAAGGGTTATTAACCCTTGTCCTGCTGAATAACTCACATGATACCTTCAAGTCGATAGTAAAATCCCAAAGGTTGCTATTTCAAGGTAATTTTGAGGATGATAAATATCTCCTTATCTGACAGTTCTGTGCAGTCTGATCTTGATCTACACTGTCCGCAAAAGGTCAGTGAGTCGCGCTTAGCAGCCTAAGGGTTAACATGAGTGTTCAGTAAAGTGTTAAACCCCAATCGAAATTTTCTCCAGATCCAGATGTCAGATGCCAAGGAAACCTGACATGGATCCATAATTATGTTGTATACTGGTCTATCCCACAGATTGATATAAATGTATAGCTTGTGTTTGTATAAGCGTACACTTATCTGTCTTGCTATAGAGCTAGCTTTTGTAGCAATGTGGTAGAGCGTTTGCCTACGGAGTTTGGACCTGAAGGTTCTAGGTTCAATCCCAGCCTTTGGGGCTATTTAACAGAACTGTTACAGATACATGTAATCAGTATTCAGAACACCTTACGGTTTGTCCAAACATGACCTGTATTTGACCCTTGAATTTTGTGTCATACAAAGTTAAATTGGGAGAATTTTTGAGGATTTTTCTTTTTTTAGCCCTTTTTGTTTTATGAGTCATATGTAATAGGGCTTATGAAAACAGTGTTGGAAAACAAGACATCAGTATTTCTTTTCTTTTTTTCTTCCAGAATTTTTTTTCTGCCCTTTACAAATACAAACCACATAATCTGAGGGCTCCATATCTATTGAATTGTTTGTTTATTCTCTAAACAGCAAGCTATTTAATTTTTTGCCTCAAATCAAATTATTTCGTAAAAGGCCAATAAATACTACCAGATATATATTTCTTTTCATATAAAGTGTATGGTTAAATTCAGTAAAATGATGCGATTTTGGGCGTTTGATAATGGAATTGTAGGCTACTTTAGCAATAGGTCACTCTGTTTATTTTTATTACACCACATATGACGTCTTGATACTGATTTGAACATATAAATCCTTGTTGATGGCGCATGTTATTAAGTACCTTTTTCCACTATACTTTACTTATAAGATAACATATAGGCCATGGGGCAGGGCGTATACCTTTGCTGAACAAATGTTGTTGCTAAATGTTTTGTATATGCACGTGTCACTATAATAACACTCGCTCAATCGATCACCGGCTCGCCCGGCCGCCCGCCCGTCCGGCCGCTGACTCACTCACTCACTCACTCACTTGTGCAATACTCATCTGGGATTTTTTTTATAAATGTAATTTTTATACAATGTGGAATAAAATGATGTGTGGTGTGTTTATATCACCCTATATTTTCTCATCATTGATTATAAGATATACATACTTCAATTATTCCGAATTCATGATGCATTCATTCAGAGCGAAATTGTCGGGAATATACGGTGCACACCTGAGATGTTTTCAATTCATGTTTCTTTTTCACTGTGAGGAATGAAATAACGTTGGATGAATAAAACGTCCCATATTATCTCATCAATAATCATAAATCATCTTTCATTATGACCCTTTGAGCGTGTTTCTGTATTTTTTAATATTTTACTATTGGGCGTTAAATTAAGTTGGATGTATGAATCGACTGTAGGAAAAAATCCCGTGCTACAAAAGCCCCACAGACTCAACCATAGGACAAAACTACTTTTTAAATACTGCTTAAATAAAATTATGCCATTTAAACTTCCTTCTTATACAGTACGAAATTCTATAGTATGTACAGTGCAAATCTCGGGCGTTTTTGCACGTGTAATTTTTATACAAAATAATAGGACATACATATTTATCATACCGAATTTTAAGACCTTCATAGAAAACAAAATTATCGGGAATATACAGTACACACCAGAGATAATTTATATATATCATTTCTGTTTTACTTTGCGGAATAAAACTGTGTTGGTTGTAGAGGAATAAAATAGAGTTTGGTGCACAAAATGTCTCATATTATCTTATCAATAATCATTGGACATACATATTTACCATACCGAATTCTGAGACGTCCATTTGATACAAAATGACAGGAAATATACAGCACACTCTTTCAGCGTGTTTCTGTGTGTGTGAGAATGTTTTAATATATTTGAAAACAATTAATGTTTTGTATAAATGTTATTATTGGGCTTCAAATTAAGTTTAGTTTATGAGTGGACTTTAAGACGAAATCCCCGTGCTAAAAAAGCCCTACAGACAAAACCATACGACAAAACTACTTTTTAAAATACTGCTTAAGTATTATGTCAGTAAAAGTTCATTATAAAGTTTGATCTCATGTTGTTTCACCTATTAATGATATATCATTTATTTGTAAGATATTTATGTATGAGATATGATCTAACAGATATGTCAATGTCAGATTGGGAATATGTGAACAGCCATGATTTATATAAATTTTCTCGTGGCAGAACATCTTTAAAGATAATTCCTTTGAAGAGAAGTCCGGTATCAGGCTTAACTGCGAATAACCAAGATGTGGATCATTAATATTATGATTCTGTGAATATTTTATATGCCACACATGTTGGTTTGAAAGCTGCAACACATATGTAGGTATACCAAGTCATTACGCTTCTACAAAAGCAATAACATGTTGTGAAACACTGTTGTATCTCATATCCGACTTTTATTTAAACTGTGCACGTTTTGAAAGCATTGACACATACGATATCATCTGGTTGTTTTACGGAGTGATTTTCAGTCTAATGTCTGGTAAAATTCAATGGCCAAGTGGATAGGGTCTAGGATTAAGATGGGATGTTCCTGGTTTGATTCTCGCTTGCGGTTACAATAACGTCAGTCTCTGCAATGTTTTGTATACATGTTCTGCGCATTTTGCCGGGCGAAGTAAGAATTCCTGCCTGGCGCGATTCAATTACGGAATCGTCCCTTCGCAAAGTAGGAATTGGAACAAAATGAGAATCAGTTATCTCGCCTGTGCAAAGTAGTAATCGAGGACAGTGTAAGAATATTTATTTTCTCACGTTCATTTTCATATTTTCATCATTTTCTGGTCATTATTATTGATGTTTGTTTATTAGTACAGCGATACTATTGGTTGAGAGTGATTGATACTCATGGTAAAAACTATCTTGAATTTAGTTCTAACTAAAATAGCTTGAAAGGCACAATAACATGTAAAAATCGGAATAAATGCGGCTTTGTCACTAAACCATGTGCTTAGCATAATGTTTTTCAAGTTTAGGTCGACAGGATAATGATAAATAATGAATAAGGTAGCATGTGTTTTATTGTTTAACATGATAACCAAAATACCATACTAATATTAAATATTAAACAAAGATAAAAGAATTACGTAATGAGAAATAAATGGCATGTGTTGCAGCATGAGCATTGTTTGAAAAGGAAAACAATATCTGTAAAATACCACGCAATCCAAAGTTTTAATGACCCTTAAGAAGAAGGCTACTGAAAACATTGAGCAAAAACGAGAAAATGCTGACAACTAGAATTTTCTCCTTTTTCCATAATGTTTTCACTTGAGCTACATTTAAGGTCTACGGCCCCTAAATCACCAGTAAACATAGACGTTTTCGTAAAGGCTATTCGGCCAATCTCGGCAGCTTCCGTCTTTTAGTATGAGAGCTTAGAAGCCGTAGACTCGCTAACTCATCGGTAAATACCGTGTAACATCGACATTTTCGTAAAGGCTATTCGGCCAATTATGGAAACTTCCGTCTTATGATATGAGAGTTGGGGACCGAAGACGTACTTTAATTTGTCGTCAGCAAATACTTTTGAATTTGGTTGTATCTGAAAATTTGTCACTTGGGCAGTAAATCTATTTAGGCCTCAGTCTTACGATAGCACAAAGATATCTCAGGATTAACCGTTTAGCTGCTGAGCACGAACTAGATGGGTTTTGCAGAGAATGTAGATCAAAATCAAATTGCACAAGATATGTAGTCTAATCTTGGATCTACACTGTTTGATACTTTGAGATTATCCCTGGTGAAAAGAACTTTGATACTGCACTATTTTGTAGTTTTACCCTTTACCACTTAACCTAATATTTAACTAGTTCAAAATGAAAGCATTTGCAGACAACAAGTTAGATGTTGCTTAAACGACGAAATTTGTCTTTGAACGAGAAGAAAACATAATGGGAAAATAATAATTTGCTGGTTACCAGGATTTTCTCTTTTTCTCACGATGTTTTTATAGTTTAGCATGAAAGCATTGATCTACACCTTCGTCGTCGCTTGACCTTAGTTGCTTCATGTGGGAATGGAGAAATATCTTCAGTTGCAAGACAATCCATCATGTTTTCTGTTTCTTTACATTTTTTGTAAAGAAATCCCTTTTGATATTCTTACCTTGTCCGACTATTCTCACTTTGCTCTACCCTTTGAATTCTTCCTTTGTCCAAGCCTATTCCTATTTGCGCACAGACCATATCTGACCTTAATGCGATATATCTCCCTTGTGCAATTCTAGAATTGTCCAGTACAATTCCGGAATCAGCGGACAAAGTAGGAATTCCTACTTTGCGCAGGACAATTTCGGAATTGTACCCGGATTCTTTCTTTGCACCGAACATATACATGTATATAATTACACATAGGCAATGAAATGATACGGAGTGTATTTATCACCCCATATTTTCTCATCATTAAATAAAGGACTTACATATAAATGTTCCGAAATTTAGAGTGAGTAAATGTAAAACGATAATCTACAGAATGCACCATGCAAATCTGGGGCGTTTTTCTGTAAATGTGATTTTTATACAATCGCGAATAAAATAATGTGGGGTGTATATATCACCCCATCTTTTCACATAATTATTATAAGACATACATGGCAATAGCTACATGTATACTGAATTCATAGTGCTTTCTTACAATACAAAATTCTAAGGAATTTACAGTGCAAATCTTTCGTGTTTTTCTGTACATATAAATAGTATACAACCGGTAATAAAATGTGGGGTGTATATATTACCCCATATTTTCTCAGCATTGACTAAAGGATATTAACTTTAGTTATTCTGAATTCATGATGCATTCATAGAATACAGAAGTAGATACAAACGGACAGAGCTGGGACACCACAATTTCAACCATCCAACCCCACCACAATTTCAACCATCCAACCCCACCACAATTTCGACCACCCAACCACAAATTTGGCCCACCACAATTTCACACACCCAACCACAAATTTGGCCCGCCACAATTTCGCCCACCCAACCACAAATTTGGCCCACCACAATTTCGACCACCCAACCACAAATTTGACCCACCACACAACCCAACCATAAATTTTTGGCGCGCGAAAAAATCTCGCGCCCCCATCGCGACCCAAAAAAATCTCCCGAAATCGAGTTTTCCCTTGCCGGGGGCGGCTTCGCCATCCCACCCCACCCCGCCCCACTCGACTCGACTCCACCCCACCCCACCCCACTCCAGCCCAGCCCAGCCCACCCCATCCCAATCCAGCCCAACCCAGCCCAGCCCAGCCCAGCCCAACCCAGCCCAACCCCCCCCATCGCATACCCACCCCGAGTTTTTCCTTGCCGGGGGCGGCTTCGCCCGCCCCCGCGAAAGGCAAGCCGTGAGCCCATCACGCCCCTCACCTACTCACCCCCGCGTCAAACCGTGCGAGTCGAGTCATCTAGCCCGAGCGAAATTCGTTCGTGCCCCCAAGCTAACGTATCGATTTTGTTCTCGAGGATATAGCGTTTATCGTCGTTTCCGCTCAAGGCGATTTTAACGTATCGTTTCCGCTCAAGGCGATTTTAACGTATTTTTTTTGTAAGAAAAATTTAAGTTAAGCGTTTAAGTTCTATATTTAAAATGAGTTGCATCAAAAGCGGTGAACTTCGTAAAGAAAACCTTTCTATAAATTACGCGAATAAATATAAAAGCAAAGAGTTCGCTTTCGTTAAGATTCCGATAGAGTATAAATATTCTAATGGTAAAAATGGTTCGTTGTTTATACGTACCCCCGTTCTGTTTTCATACGGCGTTAATACGGGATTTGGAAATGATCTAAAAGATTACTCCTTAGCTTTAATATGTTATAACGATAAAAAGCCTTCGAAAAAGGAAATAGCTTTTAAAGAAGATCTGGAAAAGCTAACGGATTTTTTCCGAGATCACGGAGAGGACGAGGAACTAAAAGAAGACAAGATTAAAAATCCCGACAATATTAATATTTTAAGATATAATCAGAATGGAACGGCTATGTCATACCCGAAGCTTTACGAAAACAAACAAGATAAGACTCGCTTTTACGATGAAAACAACGAAGAGGTGAACCCTCTTTCGTATAAGAAAATTGCTTGTAAGTTGTTTTGTATTTTAAAAGTAGAAGGAATATTTAAAAATAAAACCGTCGAAACGATTCAGATTAAAGTTATATCGGTAAAAATAATAGAAAAGAATGTACAATTACCCGGAAAGGAAAAGGAAATTTTACCTAATATCTTAGACAAATATCCGAGTTCTGACGAAGACGAGGATAACTAAAACGATCGAACGTAAAATATAACTCTTATTATAAAACGAGTTATATTTTACATGTCTAACTCTATCAAAATAGATATATAAGTGTGCGTTACATCGCGGTTAGTTGATCTCGTAATAAAGTTTATCATGTCACATTGCTTTACCTCCAACCCCGCCGGAAAAACTGTACAGCTACAAATTTCGTCCGCTTTTTTAATAGTAGAGTAATCAACCCGCTCCACTCCGTTTACCGCTATATTAACTTTTACCTCTTCCGGTACATTAATATCCTTTTTAACAATCGTTAAACTTCCTCTTATAATTCTACCCGGCGCATTCATGCAGTAACCCTCTAAGCCATGCCTTTTACCCGAATTACCATTACCGAATGAAAACTCGTAATTACCGTCTCCAGTTGGTCCCTGTTCTTCTGCCCACACGGTTATAATAGGTTTAGGGGATACTCTTTTGTCCACATAGGATTTTGTTGCTAAATCTCCCTCTTCTACCGGGGTTGGCGCGTTTTTAAAAGTACCAGCATGAATAACTACATCACCCATCATAAAGTATTTTCCATCCTTATTTTTTACGATGACTCCACCATTATCGACATAATTTTTATTAGCAGCATCATAAGGGTCTTTAGGATTTCTTAAATATTTAATTTGATTATTTTTCATATTGATATCGCTAACTGCGGAAAAAGACCCATCCGGATTTTTTACGATGGCTCCACCATTATCGACATAATTTTTATTGGCTGCGGCATCGCGGGATGAGGGGTTAGGTAACCCAGTAATCAGGTTATTATTAATATCTATTTCACCATTCATTGAATAGAATCCGTCTTGTATTTTTGTTAAAGCTTTTTCACCCGCAGTAACCACCTCAACGAGGCTATCTACGTAAAACTTATTTGCAGCTTGATCATTTTCTAAAGGACTTCCAACATTGCTAATCCTTCGTCCTCCCATAGAAACGTCACCAACTGCCAAATACGTACCAGCTCCATAAACGAAAGCTTTATTTGTGCTGTCTACGTATCTTTTAGTTGCTGCATCTTGAGCATCTGCGGGATCCAAAAGATTAGTTAAACTATACCCTTTCATATCTATATCCGCAATAGCGAAAAAAGTACCGTCTTGTCCTTCTACTATCGCTTTGCTGCTCCTATCATCCACATAATTTTTAGTAGCGGTTCTGTTGGTTCCTTAACGTTTTTTATCGGATTAAAACCCATATTTAAATAACCATTTTTAACGTGGAATCCTCCGTTTTCATCTAACAACCCCGAGTTGGTGTCAACATATTCCTTAGTTGCCGCGTCATGAGGATTTACCAGATTACTAACCCTCGTTAATGTATTACCATTCATGTCTATAGAACCAGTTACGGCGGTCGTTCCGTCTATACGTAAAAAATTATTATTCACGTAAGCGAGTGACACGCCGTCACCGCCACCGCTCGCTTCATTGCCTTTCATTCTCCCGAATTTGTCAACGGGCATTTTTTAATATATTAAAAAAGTTTATTTAAAACGTCTCGGAATTTATTCCCCGCCCCTAACTCTTTTAGAACGTACAAACATAGATGGCCGCAAAATACTTGCCCGGCTCGTTGTAATTGATCGGTATTGTACCGTATCGGGCTTTTCAGATACTCTCGAACCTCGATAGGCGGCTGTATTCCGTAACTGTTGAAATAAATTTTAGTTTCACCGTTTTTATACCAAGCGACCCAATGTGTACCGGGTCCGCCGATTTTATCGAAGTTTACTATACCGCATTCTTTTTTACTCGGTTTTTTCGGTAACGTATCTAATAAAAAGACTCCTCTAAAAGAAGGAATCTTTAATCTTCTCACCGCATCTTCCAATTCGAAATTGTTCAACGGTTTATTCGGTAAAATTACGTTTCTCGCGATCTCGATATCCGCCATTTTAGAATCATTCGATATTCTTATTATCAACCCAAGAATTAAATTCGTCGGGATAACCCACCCACTTTACTAGAGATTTATCTTTCCCTTTTTTAATAACCTTTTCTATCCTAAACGTCTCTTGGGTAGTTTTCTGAAGTTCGGGTTCGTAAAATGTGCCTCGTATTTCTTCTCCGTTAAGATCCTTAATTCTATACGTTATAGGCGATGTACGTTTTACTTCGGAAACCGTAAAAACCTCTTCCGTCCATCTCGTCGTATAACCTTTCTCGAAAGTCTTTTTCTTTTTAGATATTCTCACTTTATCTCCGACGGAAAACTTCGGAGTTTCTTTTATCTTGGGATCATGGGGGTAAAGATTTCTCCAAACTCTCGTTTCGTTTTCTTTTTTACTCGCGTTTACCGGAGTCATCTTAATGGACGAATGCCTCGCGTTATTATATTCTTTAACGAGATCGGGTAACGCGTCGATGTAAACGTACGTGTTGTTAGCGGAAAAATACTTCCACATCTTTTCTTTCATCGTTCTAATCCATCTCTCAACGACGCTAGATTTCTCCTCGTTTTGGGTAGAACATATTTCGACCAACGCTTTTACGTCTTTGTTTTCAAACTCTCTACCCTCATCCACCCACATTTTTTCGGGTTTCCTCTCCTTAAAAATACTCTTTAACGCTATAGCGGTAGATTTCCCCAATTTGTCTTTTAATGGCACTAGCCATCCGTATTTAGAAAAGATGTCGATGACAGCGAGAAGGTAATTAATACCGCGATTATATTTAGAAAAAGCTCGCATGTCTACTAAATCCGCGGCCCATATCTTATCTATACCGTTTACTATAACTCTCCTTTTCTTAAATTTTCTTCTCACGGGTTTATGCAATTCTTCCGCTAATTTCATCATCTCGGAAGTGGTTTTTTTTCCACTCCCATTCCAAATTGCATTTTCGTTCCGATGAGTTTACTTACCAAACCCCTTTCCATTTTTTCCCTAATAGTAGGATTGTAAATCCCTTCTAACTCCGTTAACATATTCTTATCGCACACCGCGTTTCTCGTGGCAGTGTCATCGTGCTTAAGATAGCAAACATCATGATGATAAGCGGCTTTATCAACGCGGTTTATCGGTTTACTCCACTTCTTCGGCGTTAAATCCGGATTGAGTCTTTCCTTTAATTTAGTGCCGGGCCCCGTAAAATTATGACCGGGGAGATGCATTTTGAAAGGCATGTTGTTTATAACTTTATTTAGTATCGATCCGCCCCTCGCTGTCTTAACAAATTGGGTTTTAGTCGTTCCGCAAACCGCGCATATTCCGCGTTTCATATTCCTGTTATTTTTACTAACGACGTGAGTTATATTAATCGTATCAGTACGTTTTTTACATTTAACGCAATACATTTTATATAAAAATTAAAAAATCTTATATAAAATGGATATTATAAACTTATTGTGGAATGAAGGACTATCGAGGAGTTTAATCACTCCCTTTTACCGAGAAGTATTAGAGATTTAATTATAGGCAAATCGAGATGCGGCAAAACTACTTTATTGTTAAACCTTTTACTTAGACCCGGTTGGCTCGACTACAACGATTTGAGCGTCTTCGGAAAAAGTCTTTTTCAACCCGAATACCGAATACTAAAAAAGGCCTTCGAAGAAAAACTACCGAAAGAATGTATCTTAAGGTTGTTTAACGCGCGTAATGAGATACAAGAACTAGACGTTGAACCAACGGCTTTAGTCGAAGAATGGACTAAAACGATTAAAAATAAATCGGATATAGATTGCAACTTCTTCGAAAATGCGAGCGATGTGCCCGATCCGAAAGAGTTAAACTCGGAAAATAAAAATTTGATGATTTTTGACGATTTACTTTTAGAAAGGCAAAATAAATGCGAGTGTTATTACGTTCGAGGAAGGCATAGTAATGTCGACTGTTTTAACCTCTCGCAAAATTATTTTAGACTACCGAGACAAACTATTAGAGAAAACGCTAATTTTATTTGCCTTTTCCGACAAGACCTAAAAAACGTTAATCATATCTATAACGATCACATATGTCGAAGGACGAATTTAGAGAATTTTGTAAAAAGACGTGGGAAAGACCGCACGGTTTCGCTATCATCGATTTAACCAGTAAAAAACATGATGGGAAGTATAGAAACGGTTTTGACAATTTTTACGTGCCTAAATCGGTATAATAAAGTTAAGTTAAACAAATTATATTCGTTATAAAAAAAGAGAATGTTATAAAAATATAAGGATAATTGCGAATTAATTTTTCTAAGATTAAAATCTGATCTAGAAAAAAACGCAGAACGTTTTACGAGACATAATTTAAAAATGACAATAGAACAAATAGGAATAAAAAATTACGTTATTCCCGAAAGCTACGAGAAAAAGTATTTAGTAAAAATATTAATAGATTACTTAGAAGAACGAGTGGAGATCATGCGAGGAATGGATCACGAAGTTAGAATCGTAAAATTGTTGTACGATTTTTATTTTAACGTATATTTTATTATTAATATTACCTCCGCGTGTAAAACTTACGGGGAGATCGATGAAGACGACATGATAGAATTTTTTACCGATTATAATTATAGTTTCGAAAATAGCGCGAAAGATGGGTTAGAAGAATTTTTTAATATCGCTCTCGAGCATTTTAATTTATAAAAAATATTTAAATATTTATAAAATGGAAGAACTTTTAAAACGAATCGTAAAAAATACGGAACATAAAACGTCGTTTCAAATTATAGTAAGCGACAACGAGACGCGCTTTAGAACGAGGTTTAATCCTCCGATTCAACTGGAAAAGGATAAAGTGTACGAAATAGCTTTAGTAAACCTCGAAACTTACTACTCTTTTCCAAATATCGATGAAACGAACAACGTATTCATTTATTCTCCGGACGACGGTAATTCGTGGGTTAAAATAAAAATACCCGAAGGAAGTTACGACCTCGCTGACATTAATGATACCATTCATCAGGAAATGAGAAAAAGGGGTCATTACGACGAAGTTAATGAAGGGTACTATATTAACATTTCCGCGAACACCAATACCTTAAAGTCCGTTCTTACTCTGGAAAACGGTTATCGAGTAGATTTCAATCAACCGGGCTCCATCGCCAAAGTATTAGGATTTACTAGCGCTAAATATATACGAGGATTTCACGAGTCGGAGAACGTAATGAACATTCTTAGTATAAACAGTTTGCTCGTTAGCGTAGATATTATTTCGGGAAGTTACCTTAATGGTACGACGAAAAACGTTATTTATTCTTTTTTCCCGGATGCTGCGCCCGGATATAAGATAATCAAGTCGCCAGTTAATTTAGTATACCTGCCGATAACGTTAGACGAAATACATAACCTAGAGGTAAGTATTACGGATCAAGACGGTAATTTACTAAATCTTAGAGGTGAAAATTTAACGATTAGGTTTCATATTAGAGAAGCGAGATAAATAAAAAAATAATTATATAAAATGACGAGTTATAGTACTAACGTTAAAGTAAATATATCGGAAGGACAAAAGCAAAAGCTTCAACACGCCGTTAAAGCCGGTTGTCCGGTAAGTATTCGTTTAGGCCACAAAGATTTACGAGGTAATGATGTTTTAGCATTAACCGATTCTCAAGCGAGAAAAATAGCTAAAGCCTATGAGGACGGTAAGGGTATCACGATTAAAATGTCCGCGAAACAACTTAAATATAACACGAAAATAGAGGGAGGTTTTCTCGGAATGTTGGCCGGGTTAGCCGCTAGAGCTTTACCGATGCTCGCGAAAACTGTTTTACCGGCTTTAGGCGTCGGTGCTCTTTCCGGATTAGCTCAAACGGGCGTACAAAAAGCGATGGGGTCGGGTCTTTATCTTAAAAAAGGAGGAAGCGTTTGTCAAGTTGAAACCGATGGATGCGGATTATACTTAAAGCCACATAAAGGTAAAGGATTAAACTCTTTCGGCGATGCTTTATATTTAAAGCGAGGGGGAAAGATTTATGACGGAAGAGGACTTTTGCTCGGACCTAATAGTCCATTCGCTAATATCCCTATTTTAGGCGCTATATTATAAAAAAAATTTTAATTTAAAAAAAATATTTACTATATAAAAATGTTAAGCGAGAGCAGGGATCGTATATATAAGATCCCTGGCGAGAGTAATAAAGAAAATGGGATAAGGTGGTCTCCTTGTCCAAATTATTTTTGCCAACCTACGCAAATTAGGAGTAATATATGGGAATTATATTCTCAACAAGAAATAAAACTAGAACCTAAAACTCATGTAACTATTCCGCTCGGTCCCAGATTTATTTCGCCGCCTGGTGATAATTTACAAATTCTAATCGATAAAAATTTAATCTTAAAGGGTATAAGAATCGGCAATGATTCTGCATATAGAGGATTTTCTGCGAGAAATATAGATATTATACATACATCTTTTATAAATTTTACTAACGAAAATATTACTATCTCGAAAGGTGAACCATTATTTCTCGTTATATACGAAGATATTTAAATATTATTTATAACGAATAAAAAAATGGATATTCATAAATTCGGTATAAAACCTAATACTACTACTTGACATAAAACTATATTTTGCAAACCTCATTCGGTAAGATATCCTCCCTTAAAACGAGATCCTCTAAAATGGAAAATATACTTGCAAGTAACTATCAAGATTCCTCCTCGTGATGGCGCGAGAGTTTCGCTAGGATTCGGTTATATATCTACGCGAGGAGTTGTAGCGATATCCGTTAGTAATAAATGGAAAGATAGTTTAACCATTCTTAATGGAATGCATCTCGATAATAAGGCCGATGATATTTTAGTCTATATTTATAATTTCTCCGATAAACCTATCGAAATACCCGAGGGCGAGTTATTTTGCTACCTAAAATATCTGGCGTAAAAAAATATTATTTCTATAAAAAATGATAGAAACGGATCAAGAACATCCTTCTAAAAAATTATATCCTCCTCTGTCGGAGCCGAGCGCTCCACCTATGGATGACGGAGGCCACTCCTACCGTTTACAAAAAATATCCGAAGTACGAGAGTTTCTTGAGAACGAAATTCGGGAAAGAGACGCCTTAGCTAAAAAATATTTTAGAGCCGCGAGAATCGTTGACAACATCGACACGGTTTTGTTCACGGTAACCATGGCTTCGGGAGTAGGTGGAATCGGTTTACTATCTACCGTCGTAGCTATTCCAGCTGTCATAGCGTTAGAAGTAGTAGCCGCGGCAGCCGAGCTTCTTTCGATAGTAGGTAAATACGCGGTAAGAAAATCGACGACCAAGGTGGAAAAACATCGAAAGATTCGAATGGCGGCTGATGCTAAGCTCGATACAATTGCTTCACACGTATCTAAAGCTTTAATCGACAATTACGTGTCGGATGAAGAATTTAAACTTATCATGGAAGAACGAGATAAGTATAAGAAAATGAAGGAAGAGATATGAACGAAAATTAAGAAATCTACCGAAAACGAAGAAAGTTTAATCGAGAGAGGGAGGCAAGAAGCACGGGAGTCCTTTTGGAGGTTGGTGGAAAAGAATCTTGCCTAGAAAAATAAATTTTTCGTGCAACTTTAGTTACGAAACGAGTTGAGAAATATATATTCTGTTTAAAAGAATATATATTTTTGCCCATATAGGACTACGTTAAAAACTACGTTGAAAACTGCGTTAAAAACTGCGTTGAAAACTACGATGAAAACCGCGTTGAAAACTGCGTTGAAAACCGCGTTGAAAACGGCGTTAAAAGAATTATAATATATAAAAAATGTCTTTTTTAAAAATCGCCGATCCCGCGAGAAGGGACTTAATCGTAAAGGAGTATCTCGAAACGAGAAAGAATATTCGGGATAATCTACTAGCGGAGAGAACGGGTGAACGGGAACTTCAAGCTGATCTTTCGAAGTTTTTTAAACCCGTTACGGAAACGCAAAAAGCCGCAGCGAGGGAGATTACTGAGGGACTTAGACCTATTAGAGAGAGTATCGAAAGCTTACAGCGAGCTATTAATTTTCCGGCCTTTCCTTCTATCGAAGAAAAAGATCCGATAGTTATCGGCGAAATAGCGGAAAACTATTTAAGAAAGTTTGCTTCTAAGGATCAAGCCGATAAAACGTACGGAATATATGACAAAGAGGGTAATTTTTATATCGGGGACAAACGAGTCATTATTCGAGACAACGATATTATTATGGGAAATGAGGAATATAAAGGTACCCCCAGTCTATGGGAGTTAATCGTATCTAAAAATCCGGATAGAAATATTTATACGGAGGAGGATAAAGAGAATTACACGAAGTTGTTGGTAAAATCCAACTCCATGTATCGCGACAACGATCCGACGAATAAACGTCCTAAATCTTCTAGAGGTAATAAATGGAAAGATGTAGTTAAAGGTATCTGGCAAGATAAGAAAAAGTATGAAGGAAAGGGTATCGCTGTTGTTATCACGTCTGATCCTAACACATTACTAGAAAGACTAGACCTGCTGTTGGCGAGTAAAGAGGCGGGTAACACGGGAGTAAGGAACGAGCTAGTAGGTATTTGCGACGAATTAAAAAGACAAGGCGTTTTAAATTCGAACGCTTATAAAAAATTAATGTCTATATTATAAAATATGATTATTAAAAAACGCGGATTTAAAAGAAGGTATTCGTACGGCGGTTCCGGAATCTTCGATAGTATCGCTAACTTTTTAGCGAGGCTTTTTACGAGTAGCGCGGCTAAACAACTCGCGAGTTCTGCCCTCGATGCGGGAAAGAGCGTAGCTAAGGAAGGCACGAAGAAAGCTTTAGAGGTCGGAAAAAGCGCGGCTATAGAAACGGGGAAAAAATTAGTTACGAAAGCTTTGACGCCGAAATCGAAGAAAATTTTACAAAAATATGATATCCCTCAGGCGCGAGCCGAAACGCAAAACATTAGTACATTAATAGATGGAAGCGCTATCGCTATTCAAGATTTAGTTAAAAAATTAAACGGTGGAGCGGGTATTAAAGTAGTATGAGAAATTAAAATTCCTTATAAAAAAGAATGTTAACATTCAAACGCGTAGATTATAAAAAATACGGTACTAGTTCTATTAAAATACTAGGCGCGTTTTTAAACCTAAAAGATTGCAAAATCCTCGAAACTAATGAAACGAAATACGGTTATAAATAATCTGTTGTCGAGTTATCTTCCGAAAAAATAACCGAGATGAAAGAGATTGAGAAAAAGGTAAATGAACGTTTAGAAAAGTGGGGTATACCCCGAGTAACGTTTGTATACGGTAACAAAGTTTATCCTAAAACTAAAGAATATACCGTGAGTGTCATTGGGCTTAAAGGTGTGTACGTTAATGGCAAAAATAAGCCTTTTCCCCAGCTTTGGTTAGAATAATTATAATTATTTTAAAAAATTATAATTATAATTATAAAATATGAACATTTTAAAAATAACCGAACCAGTTTTAAAAGATGATAGTATCGTCGAGTACGAACACTTTGAGTACCAACCAGTCACCGGTACAAACCTCAACAACTTGGGAGGAGAAATTAGGATTAACATCGAGACACAAGATATTTTTACGCATCCTAGCGAGAGTTATTTACTTATTATAGGCGAATTAGTAAGAAACGATACTGGAGCAGTTTACGATGCAAACACCAATATTTCTTTAATAAACAACGGCCTCATGTATCTTTTTAAAAATATTAAGTATCAACTTTCGGGCATGGACATTGAATCTATATTGTATCCCGGTCAGGCTACTACGATGCTCGGTTTGTTAAAATATCCCGACGATTTTTCTAAATTGCAAGGGTTAAATCAATGTTGGTATAAAGATACAACGGCTAACGCGGCTGCTGGAAACACCGGTTTCATCGTAAGAAGAAATTATATTATTAATGATCCTCTTCCGAGAGGTACCTTTAGTTTCAGAATTCCGTTAAAACATATATTCGGTTTTTGCGACGATTATGATAAGATATTGTACGGAATGAAGCAAACTCTCACATTAACGAGAAATGATGATAATGATGCGGTCTTTCGAGATGGTGCTGCTCCCGCTGATGGTAGAATTAATTTACTTAAAATATCTTGGTATGTGCCGCACATGCTACCCGCGGATGGAGAGAAGATGGAACTTTATAAAATTATCGAGAGAAAAGAAAAAGTACCGGTCGGATATAGAATGAGGCAATGCGACTCTATCGCGGTTCCTCAGTCATCGACGTTTACTTGGAGACTTTCTGTTAAATCATCACCCGAGGTACCGCGTTTTATTATCTTCGGCTTTCAGACCGGTAAAACTGGTAATCAAGAACAAAATCCGGCCATATTCAATCATAGAAACATTAATAATATGTACGTTATGTTAAATTCTACTAGATATCCCGCGGCTGACTATAATCTTTCGTTCGCTGCGAACCAATTTAGTAGAGCATACGGTGACGCCGCTTTATTTAGATCTAAGTTTTATAACATGGATGAATTGGTGTCAAACCCTAACATTACCCCCTCTAATTATAAAACCCTTTATCCTTTGTTTTTATTCGACGTTTCCAAACAGAGCGAGAGATTGAAATACTCGGTCACCGATATCCAAATCAAAGCAAAGTTTGCCGAAAATCCACCCGCGAACACAGAGGCATACGCCGTTATTATTTGCGATAGATTAATTAACTTCCAGTCCGACGGAAATAAAATGAGTGTAGTGATATAAAAAAATGAAGTTAAGTTAATCAATTAGATCTTATATAAAAAAATGTTAAAGGTCGAGGATATAAAAAAATTCTTAGACAAAATAATATAAATTTCTACTCATACTGGGACAAAAAGCGGTTGGAGGAGTTGGTAAAAGAACATGGTTTGTACGATAAGGTACCTAATAAAAAAAGAAGTGAAGTCCCTACTATAAAAGAAGGAAGTAAAGACCCTAAGTACGATAGATTAAAAACTTTTATGGCTAATCCTAAGAAAGTTAGTATAGAGGATGTTGAAACTGGCGAAATAAGGCGGGTAGATTTATAGATCGCTGCCCGCAAATAATTAAGAACTTTAATGGGGGAATTTGGAATAATAAATATAAGATTAAAATCCTAACGGATTGACCGCCGCGATAGGAGATATATATTTTCTTAGCTTTTAAAAGAAAATATATATTTAACGCTATGTTTAACGCTAAGTTAAACAAAAAATTTTAAGTTAAGCATTAAAGTTACATATTTAAAATGGGTACAAATTATAATGCGTATACCGTAAGAGGTTTAAAAAATTTAGCTAGGTCTAAAGGAATCCGGGGATTCTCTACGCTTAGAAGAGCCGAATTAATCAATCTTCTACGTAATCCTGTGGTCGATCTATTCAGGGAGCTTACGGTAGGAGACTTAAAACGGGAATCTAGGTCTTTAGGAATTCGAGGATACTCTACGCTTAGAAGAGCCGAATTAATCGATCTTCTAAGTAATCCTCCGCCTATTAGTCTAGCCGATCTATTTTGGGGGCTTACGGTAAGAGACTTAAAACGAGAATCTAGGTCTTTAGGAATTCGAGGATACTCTAGACTTAGAAGGACTGGATTAATCGATCTTCTAAGTAATCCTCCGACCGATCAATTCAGGGGGCTTACGGTAAGAGACTTAAAATGGGAATCTAGGTCTTTAGGAATTCGAGGATACTCTAGACTTAGAAGAGGCGAATTAATCGATCTTCTAAGTAATCGGGGAGGGGATATCGGAGCCCCGGTATCGCAATCAACACCACTACCTAAAGTCGCGATCAAGAAGTTGATGGAATATTTAGATAGCGAAACCCCGAGAAAAATATCACCCGAGATAGAAGCTTTAAAAGGAAAGATAGATAAGTTATATAAGGATGAAGATGAAATAGAGATTGAAGAAGGGCCATCGGCACTTAACAGATTTACCAAAGAATATCTTATAAGAGGTAAAGAATCTTATACGCCTGAAGAATTCCTCGATTTAGCGAAAGATAAATTAACCGACGTCATGAGAAGGAATCGTCAAACGAAAGTTAAACCCATTATGATCTGTATGATGAAACACTCCGGAACTAAAGAATTAAAACCTATGAATTTCCATTCCGGATTTCCGATCGTTAATTTAAACGGGGATGATGTCGACGAAATATACACGGAAATGGTGGAACAGGTATTAGTTAATATAGCGAATAAGGAAATGCAAGCTGATTATTGGAGAGTCATTTACGTAATCGATTTAAGATTACACACGGTATCGTTTAACCCGATAAAGGGTAATTCTTGGTTCCCAACTCCTCCTAAGATAGTGAAAACAAAAAGCGTTATTAATCCGAAAAATAAAAACGATGATATGTGTTTCGCGTATTGTATTCTTATAGCTTTGAACACGACGGATGTTCATCCCGAAAGAATCGAAAGACTAATACCCTCATTAAACTCATTAAATATGGAAGGGATTAATTACCCCGTTTCCATTCAAGATAGAAATAAATTTGAGAAACAAAATCCTTCGATATCCGTATCGATACACGCGTATAACGGTTCCGATGGTGTCTACCCGCTTAGTATAAGTAAAGAAGTTTATAAAAGAGAACATCACGTTAATCTTTTACTTCTTGAGAAGGATGGTAAAAAGCATTATTGTTTAATTAAAGACATGAGTAAATTGTTATCTAAACAAATAACCGATTATGACGGTAAAACTTATATTTGCGAAAGATGTTTAAATCATTTCCAAAAAGAAGAAACTTTAAATAAACATTTAGAGTATTGCAGCGAAAAAGATGCCTGTAGAATAGACTTACCCGAAAAGGGTACCGAGATATTTTTTAAGAATTTCTATAAACAACAGAAACACCCATTTATGATTTACGCGGATATGGAGTCTACGTTAGAAAAGAAATACGAAAAGAGGGGGAACAGTACGAAAGTAATTCACGCGCATAAAATCTCGGGGTATTGCTTTTTCGTTAAATCGCTTTACGAAGATGTCTTCCCTTAAAAAATTTTCCGATATTCCGGCGAAAACGCGTCTAAGAAATTCGTAAAGCATCTAGAAAAAGTTATAAGAATAATAGATAGTATACCCGAGAGGGAAATGATTTTTAGAGCCGAGGATAAAAGAAAGTTTTACGGAGCGAGAGATTGTTGGATATGCGGGGAGCAATTTTATTCTCTGTCTTCTCAAACGAGAAAGGTAAGAGACCATTGCCATTATACTGGGAGATTTAGGGGAGCCGCGCACAATTTGTGTAATTTAAAATATAGAAGACCTACTTTTACTCCCGTATTCTTTCATAATTATAGTAGGTACGACGCTCATTTATTTATAAAAGATTTAATGAGTACACCGGGTGAGACGAGTTGTACACCTTCGAACAAGGAAACGTACATAAGCGTGTCTAAAAAGGTGCCGATAGAATGTGAGACGGAGAAAACTAGAACGCACAAGATTAGATTCCTCGATAGTTTAAAATTTCTAGGTAAAAGTTTTGACGAATTAGCTAGGACCCTAGCTAAGGAGGACAAGATTAATCTCACGAAATATTTCGAGGGGGAAAAGCTCGAATTGGTCTCTCAAAAGGGTATATTCCCGTACGAATGGTTCGATAGCCTCAGTAAGTTAGAGGAAACGAGATTACCCGAACGAAGAAAATTTTACTCGAAGCTTAAATATAGCGGAATTGATAAGGAGGATTATCGACACGCATTAAATGTATGGAAAATATTCGAGATGAAAACTTTTAAAGATTATCACAACTTATATAATAAGGTCGACGTTTTACTGTTGGCGGATGTTTTCGAAAATTTCAGGAACGTTTGCTTCCATAATTACGGACTAGACCCATCTTGGTTTTATACGGTGCCCGGATTAGCTTGGGAGGCGATGTTAAAAACTACTAAGGTAAAATTAGAATTATTATCCGACCCCGACACGATTTTATTTATCGAAAAGGGATAAAGAGGAGGTGTCTCGACTATTTTTAAACAATACGCGAAAGCGAATAATAGTTATATGGGCGAAAAATAGGATCCGAAAGAACCCTCGAGATTTATTACTTATTTGGACGCGAATAATCTCTACGGTTGGGGGATGATTCAAAAACTTCCCGTCGGTAATTTTAAATGGATGGACGATTTAGAAAATTGGCAAAGTCAACCCTGTATATTGGAGGTCGATTTGGAATATCCTAAAGAATTACAGGACCGGCATAACGATTTCCCGTTAGCTCCCGAAAGATTAATGGCCGATAAAGTCGAAAAACTTATACCTAATTTATACGATAAACATAAATATGTACTACATTGCGAAAATTTAAAGTTGTATTTGAGTTTGGGTTTAAAGCTTAAAAAGATTCATAGGGGGTTAACTTTCGATGAGAGCGAATGGTTAAAACCTTATATCGATAAAAATACTAACCTAAGAGCGAAAGCTAAATCCGCGTTTGAAAAGGATTTCTTTAAACTCATGAACAATTCCGTATTCGGTAAGACTATGGAAAATATTAGGAATAGAATAGATGTAAGATTAGTTAGTACCAGGGAAAAGGGGGAAAAATTTGCCGCTAAACCGAACTATTACGATATAAAAGTCCTCGATGAAAATTTATGTATGATTCAAATGAAAAAACCGCGTTTATATTTTAATAAACCCATTTACGTCGGGATGTGTATTTTAGATTTAAGTAAGATATTGATGTATAAGTTTCATTATAATTATATTAAAGATAAATACGGCGAAAAAGCTAAACTTCTTTTCACCGATACGGATAGCTTAATGTACGAAATAGAAACGAAAGATTTTTATTAAGATATTAGCGACAACGTTAAGGATTGGTTTGATACAAGCGAATATCCGTCCGATCATCCTTCTGGTATTCCCTTGGGATTGAATAAGAAAGTCGTGGGTATGTTTAAAGAAGAGTTGTATACCAAAGAGATTAATAAAATCGCCTTGAGCAGAAAAGACGATAAACGCTATATCCTCGAGAACAAAATCGATACGTTAGCTTGGGGACACGAACGAATTTCGCTCGGGCTAGATGACGCGACTCGCACGGTTTGACGTGGGGGTGAGTAGGTGAGGGGCGCGATGGGCTCACGGCTTGCCTTTCGCGGGGGCGGACGAAGCCGCCCCCCGCAAGGGAAAACTCGGGGTGGGTATGCGATGGGGGGTGGGTTGGGCTGGGTTGGGCTGGGCTGGAGTGGGGTGGGCTGGGCTGGGCTGGGGTGGAGTCGAGTCTAGTGGGGCGGGATGGGGTGGGATGGCGAAGTCGCCCCCGGCAAGGGAAAACTCGATTTCGGGAGATTTTTTCGGGACGCAATGGGGGCGATAGATTTTTTCGCGCACTGAAAATTTGTGGTTGGGTGGTGTGGTGGGTCAAATTTGTGGTTGGGTGGTCGAAATTGTGGTGGGCCAAATTTGTGGTTGGGCGGTCGAAATTGTGGTGGGCCAAATTTGTGGTTGGGTGGTCGAAATTGTGGTGGGGTTTGATGGTTGAAATTGTGGTAGGGTTGGATGGTTGAAATTGTGGTGTCCCAGCTCTGTCCGTTCGTATCTACTTACAGATTTATCGGGAATATACAGTGCACACCAATGATAAATACTGTACATTATTTCTGAGGAATAAAATTGTGTTGGGTGTAGAGGAAATACATAGTGTATAAAATGTCTCGTATTATCTTACCAATAATCATTGGACATACATAATTATTGTATCAAATCCTGAGACGTTTATTTAATACAGAATTATGGAAAATGTACAGCACACTCTTTCATCATGTGTCTATGTACGAAATATAGTTATTTTATATATTTTAAAAAAAAATACGTTTCGTATAATTGTTTTGATCTGGCTTCAAATTAAGTTCAGTGTGTGAATGGACTTTATGACAAAATCCCCGTTCTAAAAAAGCCCTACAGACAAAACCATTGCAAAAAACTTCTTTTTGAAATACTGTTTAAGAATTATGTAATTAAAAGTTAATTCTTAAGTTTGACCTTGTGTTGTTTCATCTATTAATGATATTTTATTTTTTTGCAAGATATTTTCATCTTTAAGATATGATCTGACAGATATGTTTATGTTAAATGGGGAATATGTGAATAGCCATGATTTATATAAATTTTCTCGTGGCAGAACATCTTTAAAGAATTCTCCTTTTAAGACAAGTCAGATATCAAGCTAAACTGTAAATTATACCGAGATATGGGTCATGTAGATTATAATTCTGTGTATATTATAAATGACACACGTGTTGGTTTGAAACTTGCAACACATATGTTTTCAAGTATACCGCTGACCCAGTCATTACGCTTCTACAAAAGCAATGTTGTGAAGCACTATTGTTTCTCATACACGATTTTTATTTAAAGTGAGCGCTTTGAAGGATTGACACATACGATATCATTTGGTTGTTTTCAGGAATGATTTTCAGTCCAGTTTCTGGTAAAACGCAATGGCCAAGTGGATAGCGTCTGGTATTTAAAACAGGATGTTCCTGGTTTGATTTTCGCTTGTGCTCACAATAACGTCAGTCACTGCAGTGTTTTTAGCTCACCTGAGCACGAAGTGCTCAAGGTGAGCTTTTGTGATCGCCCAATGTCCGTCGTCCGTCGTGCGTCGTCCGTCGTCCACAATTTCTTTAAACATCTTCTCCTCCTAAACTACAGGGCCAATCTTGATGAAACTTGGCAGGGATGTTCCTTGGGTGAAGCTCTACCAAAGTTGTTCAAGACATTGAATTCCACCCATAACTCTGGTTGTCATGGCAACCAAAAGGAAAAAAATAGCAAAATCTTTGAAAATCTTTTCCTCTGAAACTAGAAGGCGTAGAGCTTTGATATTTGGTATGTAGCATCTCCTAGTAGACCTCTACCAAGTTTGTTCATATGATGCCCCTGGGGTCAAAACTGGCCCCGCCCCAGGGGTCACAAGTTTGAACATAAGAACAAAAAAGGGAAAACTTTAAAATTCTTCTTCTGTGAAACTGGAAGGCTTGGAGCTTTGATATTTGGTATAAGTTTGTTAGCCCACCTGAGCACAACATGTTCAGTGAGTTCAAAATTGGGTCACCTGGGGTCATAAACTAGGTCACTAGGTCAAATTAAAGAAATACCTTTAGGGCACTCTAGAGGCTACATTTATTGCTCAAATGACCTGAAATTGGGTCAGAATGTTTGACTTGATGAAATCTCGGATGAGTTCAAAATTGGGTCACTTGGGATCATAAACTAGGTCACTAGGTCAAATTAAAGAAATACCTTTAGGACACTCTAGAGGCCACATTTTTGCCCAATTGACTTGAAAATTGATCAGAATGTTTGACTTGATAAAATCTCAAATGAGTCTGAATTTGGGTCAACTGGGATCATAAACTAGGTCACTAGGTCAAATTGAAGAAATACCTCTAGGGCACTCTAGAGGCCACATTTATTGTTCAACTGATTTCAAAATTGGTTAAAATGTTCCTCTTGATGAAATCTAAGATGAGTTCAGAATTGGGTCACCTGGGGTCATAATCTAGATCACTAGGTCAAATTAAAGAAATACCTTAAGGGTACTCTAGAGGCCACATTTCTTGCCCAATTGACTTGACAATTTGTCAGAATGTTTGTCTTGATAAAATCTCGGATGAGTTTGAATTTGGGTGACCTGGGATCATAAACTAGATCACTAGGTCAAATTAAAGAAATACCTTCAGGGCACTGTAGAGGCCACATTTTATACTAAATCGACTTGAAAATTAGTCAGAATGTTTGTCTTGATAAAATCTCACATGAGTGTGAGTTTGGGTCAACTCGGGTCATAAACTAGGTCACTAGGTCAAATCAAAGAAAAACCTTTAGGGCACTCAGGAGGCCACATTTTTGGCTCAATTGACTTGAAAATTGGTCAGAATATTTGTCTTGATCAATTCTTACATGAGTCTGAATTTGGGTCAACTCGGGTCATAAACTAGGTCACTAGCTCAAATTAAAGAAATACCTTTAGGGCACTCTTGAGGCCACATTTATTGTTCAATTGATTTGAAAATTGGAAAAAATGTTTCTCTTGATGAAATCTAAGATGAGGTCAAAATTGGGTCACCTGGGGTCATAATCTAGATCACTAGGTCAAATAAAGAAATACCTCTAGGGCACTCTAGAGGTCACAGTTTTTGCTCAATCGACTTGAAAATTGCTTAAAATGTTTGTCTTGATAAAATCTCACATGAGTCTGAATTTGCGTCAACTCAGATCATAAACTAGGTCACTAGGTCAAATTAAAGAAATACCTTTAGGGCACTCAGGAGGCCACATTTTTTGGCTCGATTGACTTGAAAATTGGTCAGAATATTTGTCTTGATCAAATCTTACATGAGTTTGACTTTGGGTCAACTCGGGTCATAAACTAGGTCACTAGGTCAAATTAAAGAAATACCTTTAGGGCACTCTAGAGGCCACATTTTTTGCTCAATTGACTTGAAAATTGGTCAGAATGTTTGTCTTGATAAAATCTCACATGAATCTGAATTTGGGTCAACTGGACTCATAAACTAGGTCACTAGGTCAAATTAAAGAAATACCTTTAGGGCACTCTAGAGGCCACATTTCTTGCTCAATTGATTTGAAAATTGGCTAAAATGTTTCTCTTGATGAAATCTAAGATGAGTTTAAAATTGGTTCACCTGGAGTCATAAACTATGTCACTAGGTCAAATTAAAGAAATACCTTAAGGGCACTCTAGAGGCCACATTTCTTGCTCAATTGACTTGACAATTTGTCAGAATGTTTGTCTTTATGAGTTTGAAATTGGGTCACCTGGGATCATAAACTAGATCACTAGGTCACATTAAAGAAATACCTTTAGGGCACTCTAGAGACCACATTTATTTCTCAATTAACTTGAAAACTGTTCAGAATGTTTGTCTTGATAAATATTTTGATGAGTTCTAAATTTGGTCACGTATGGTGATAAAGTAGGTCACTAGGTCAACTTACAGAAATTTCTTGTGGATGCTCTAGATGCCACATTTTAAGCTCAATTGACCACGCAATTGGTCAGAAATTGAATTTTGCACGTGGAGTGAAATTTTACCTATTTTCTCAGGTGAGCGATCCAGGGCCATCATGGCCCTCTTGTTTATACATGTTTATGATTACACATAGGCAATAAAATGATATGGGGTGTATATATCACCCCATATTTTCTCATCATTAATCAAATGACTAACATATAAATGTTCCGAATTTATGGTCTGTACATGTAAAACGAAATTCTACCGAATGCACAGTGCAAATCTGGGGCGTTTTTCTGTAGTTGTGATTTTTACTCAATTATGAATAAAATAATGTATATATCACCCCATCTTTTCACATCATTAATCATAAGACATACATAATAATAGTTATGTTGAATTCATAGTACTTTCTTACAATACAAAATTCTAAGGAATTTACAGTGCAGATCATTGGTGTTTTTTCTACACATGGAAATAGTTATACAATCGGTGAAAAATGTGGGGTGTATATATCACTCCATGTTATCTCAGCATTGATTAAAGAATACATGTATATACTTTAGTTATTCTGAATTCATGATGCATTCATAGAATACAAAATTATCGGGGATATACAGTGCACACCAGAGATAATTTCTATACATTATTTCTGTTTTACTTTGAGGAATAAAAAGAAATAAAAAAATGTTGGATGTTCTGTATGTACGAGAAATAGTATTCATATATACAAGTGTATTTAAAAAAAAATTAACGTTTCGTATAATTCTCATAAAATCGGGCTTCAAATTAAGTTCAGTGAATGAAAGAACTTTAGGATAACATCTTCATGCTTGAAAAGCCTTACAGACAAATCCATTGGACAAAACTTCTTTAAAAAAAAAAAACGCTTAAGTATTATGTAATTAAAAGTTAATTCTTAAGTTTGACCTTATCTTCTTTCATCTATTAATGATATATTACATATTTGTAAGATATTTATCTATAAGATATAATCTAAAAGATATGTTAATGTCAAATGGGGTGTATGTGAAAAGCCATGATCTTTTGAAAATGTCTTGTGTTAGAATATCTTAAAGGATTTTTTTATTTTAAGAGTAGTCCGGTATCCGGCTTGACTGTTAAAAATACCAAGATGTGGGTAATATGTATTGTGATGCTATATATATTATATATGTAACACATGTTGGTTTAAAAGCTGTAACACACATGTAGGTATACCGCCGACCCAGTCATTACGCGTCTACAAAAGTAATGTTATGAAACAATGTTGTTTCTCATATACGACTTTTATTGAAAGTGAGCGCTTTGAAAGCATTGACACATATGATATTATCTGGTTATTTTCCGGAATGATTTTCGGTCCAATATCTGGTAAAACTCAATGGCCAAGTGGATAGTGTCTGGTATTTAAGATCGGATGTTCCTGGTTTGATCCTAGCTTGCGCTTACAATAACGTCAGTCATTGCAATGTTTTTTTTTTACATGTATATGATTACACATAGGCAATAAAATGATATGGGGTGTATATATCACCCCATATTTTCTCATCATTAATCATAAGACATACACAATAATAGTTATACTGAAATCATAGTGCTTTCTTACAATACAAAATTCTATGGAATTTACAATCAAATCCTTGGTGGTTTTTCTATACATGTAAATAGCTATACATTCGGTAAAAAATTGTGGGGGTGTATATATCACACCATATTTTCTCAGCATTGTTTATAGGATATAAGTACTACAATTATCCCGCATTCGTGATGCATTCATCGAAATTATCGAAAATATACAGCGCACATCCGAGATGTATTTACATACCTGTTTTTTTTTTCCCCCACTTTGAAGAAAAGATAAAGATCGGTGTATAAAACATGCAGTATTATCCTGTCAATAATCATAAGACATACATATTTATCGTAACAAATTCTTGGACGTTCATTTAATACAGAATTATGGGAAATATACAGCACACTCTTTCGGCGTGATTCTGTATGTACAAGAAATAGTATTTTAATACATTTAAAAACTTTTAACGTTTCGTATAATTTTTATTATCGGGCTTCAAGTTAAGTTCAGTATACGAATGAACTTCATGACAAAATCCCCATGCTACAAAAGCCCTACAGAGTAAACCATAGGACAAACTACTTTTTAAAACACTTCAATTATATGTTGTAATGAAAGGTTCACTGTTAAGTTAGATCTTATGTTGCTTCATCTATAAATGATATATCATTTATTTGTAAAACATTTATCTATAAGATATGATCTTACAGATATGTTAATGTCAGGTTGGGAATATGTAAACAGCCATGATTTATATAAATTTTCTCGTGGCAGGATATCTTTAAAGATAATCTTTTTTAAGAGTAGTCCGGTATCCGGCTTGACTGTAAATTATACCAAGATGTGGATCTCACACACACACACACACACACACACACACACACACACACATATATATATATATAGTATAAAATATTTATTGGGTAAAAAGATTTATATGGTGTATCAAATAAATTTTTTGTGTATAGAAAATACTTGTTGAGTAAATATATATATATATTGTGTGTGTAAAAAATATTTATCGTGTGTAAGTCACTAAAGTATTTATGTGCGAAATTAAAATTCATTTGCTAGCAAAAAAAATATATATATGGTATCAGGAGAACTCGTCCCCTGGAGAACTCCTACCCTAACCTCGAAGGTAATGAGTTTTTGTGCGTCCTTCCGATCTCCTGTCGAACGGGCATCTGACTTACACCTCT
This sequence comes from Hippopus hippopus, assembly GCA_946811185.2. Lineage (NCBI taxonomy): Eukaryota > Metazoa > Mollusca > Bivalvia > Cardiida > Cardiidae > Hippopus > Hippopus hippopus. Next base: position 16,253,050 of record OX328097.1, read on the forward strand.
GAAAACATTGGTAACCAGCAATTTCTCCTTGCCCACAATGATTCTTCTACATGTCCAGCAACTTTCAGTTTTTCAGTCTCATTTATTCCATTCATTGCAAGTCCTTCAAAGTTGGACAAGTCTAATATGTGTTATTTGGTAAAGTGTTATTGTTGTAGCACTTTTCACAACTGTAGTTGAGGTTGCAGCCTGTAAAGATTATGATTAGACTACACAACATTGCAGTCTGATCTGTGATCTACTCTGTCCTCTTTGAGATATCGTGGGTAATAGCAACATTGAAATTTCAATTATTCGAGCCTTTAGAAGACTGAAAATGTTGGGTAACTCTAGAGTTCTACGGATTGATATGATAATATTATACATAATATATCTGGAATGATTTTAACCCTTTACAAACAATCCTGAGCCTTCATGACCCTGAAAAAGACTTTTGAAAACATAGTGGGTAAAGGAGAAAAAGCTGGTAAACAGCAATTTCTCCTTTTCGTACAACGATTTCTAATCTTTCTAATACAATTCCTGGTAATTTGAGCCACGTTTAATGTGTCATTTACAAAGATTTTCATTTGCATGATAAAACTTTTCCACCTTGTAAATAGTAACTCCTTATCAGATGGCAAAATTTTAGATTTCTCCGAATGAAAGGCTGAAAAGATAGATTTGTCTTTGAAAGGGTGGAAGAAGGAGAAATGCTGGTTAGCAGAGTTTTCTGCATGTCCAAAGATCATCCTACCTCATGATTTTGTTGGTTGTAAGACATAATGGATTTTTATATATCAATAATTATTGAAATACTTTGCTTGACATCATGTATCACCGAGACGCATTAAGCTAGAGTGTGGCTCATTCATTAACATATCATCTCATGTGTATTTCAAGAGTCGTTATAAAGTATGTTGAATACATCGCATTTATTTGTCATAATCTAATGGAAAAATAAATATAATGTAGTATTTTTGGTCCTTCAGTGTTATTGTTTATATCTCTGCAGGATCCTGCGTGGCTCATAGATGAAGATGTAGGATGTAATATGTAAGCAAAGGATCCTTGCACCCTAAACTCATGAGTCACGAAGTCAAATTGTGGAATATGTCTCTGGAATAGAAATCATTATTAGAAAACGAGAAAACACTGGTTTCCAGTATTTTATCCTTTTCCAACAATATTCTCAAAAGCGTTTTCTCGTTTTCTAATAATAATTTCTATTCCAGAGACATATTCCACAATTTGAACCATATTTGATATGCAGTCTTTAAATGCTTTGGATTTGGACAAGTCCAAAATTGTTCGGTCTGGTAGAGTTCAGGTGTCTCAGAGATCATGGCATTTACCATGGAAACTAACAAATCTATAAGTACGAAAGGGCTTCTAAGAAAATGTGTAAAAACATAGAAATTCCCCTCATTTAGTAAGTTCTCTGTTTGCCATAATGTATTTTGAAGTTATGTGCTGACTTGCTCCTTCTGGCTTTGGAGCCGAGCCCCGGTAGCTCATTTGGTACTCAGTAGCGTACAGGACTTGAGAACAGGGGGTTGCAAGTTGGATCTCCGGCTCAGCCAATTTATTTCGAAGGATTGATGATAGTCATTGCAACTGGATTCATTCCTCTCACACCGCTGACTAATGATTCCACAATGGTTATTTGGGAAATTAGCCAGTGGCTTGGAAAGAATAGTGTGCGGAGTACTGATAAGAAGAAACTCCAGGAAAGCGCGGATAGGTGCTCTGGCCGCCGCGATGTGACTAAAATATTGTTGAAACACCAACGCTCTGCCTTAGGGTCTTTTTGTGTTTTTGTTGATAACTACTGAATCCTGATCCTTGCAAAGCACTACATTCTTTCTGAATTGCAATTTTACATTTTAAAACTGCAGGCACAGCTGCCAAGTCAGATGCCCGAACGACAGGAGATCGGAAGACGCACGAAAACTCATTACGCTCGAGATAAGGGTACGAGTTCTCCAGGGGACGAGTTCGCTTGATATCATATATGTTTTTTTCTAGCAAATGAATTTTAATTTCACACATATTTATTTTCGTGACTTATAAACGATAAATATTTTTTATTCACAATAAAAATATTTTATACACAATATATATTTTTATACACAATAAATATTTTTTATACACAATATATATCTTTTAACCCAATAAACAAATTTTATACACAATGAATTATTTTATACCCAATATATGTTTTTTACTCGATAATTTTTTTTTTATACACAATGACTATTTTTTATACACATTATATGTAACATTCACACATAATAAATTATTTTATAGACAATAAATATCTTACTATAGAATATGAATTTTTAATATGGAAGACATATATTACCAGATACAATATTGTAACGTATTTCACACCATAGTCTGCTGTAAATTTATCTGGGTGTGATGAATTTACCTTCTCGAAAATGACAAATCCTAGACTTGTCCAAATTGAAAGTATTTATAGACGAAAACATAAAGCTGACTCGAAAATTGAAATTTGTTCTGGGTAGGGTAGAAAACCATTGTAGAAAAAGGAGAAAATGATGCTTACTCCTTTTCCCAAAATGCTTTCAAAAGCTTTCTTTCTCAGGGTTTTTAGTAGTCGGGATAGTGCGGTAAAGGCATAACCTTCTCCCAAACAATCAATGGGTTTTTTTATGACCCTAAGGTAGAAGGTTTTGAAAATGTTTGCAAAAGAAGAAAATGCTGATTTCCAGAAACATATCCTATCATAAGAGCCACAAGTCAATGGTAGTCTGCAATTCCTTTCAATTTGGACAATTCTCAAATTCTGTTGTATGTTAAAGCACCATGTCACATTTTCCTGATAGTTGTAGTTACCTTGTTTTTACGATGATCATTTTAAAGATATCTGCTACAAATCGCCCGGACAAGTGAGGGAATGAAAAGTTTCCAATCAGACTTCTGCTCATTTGTTAAAGTCCCGAGCATTTTTAAGAGTGTCTGATTGAAGCGCTTGGCTTGTCCATTGCCCATAGCATGGTAAGGGGTAGTGCGAGTTTTACGGATTGCCGCAAGCTTACACAGTTCCTGGATTGCCTTGGACAAGAAATTTCGACTTTGATCGCTGTGAAGCTGCTCTGGAAAGCCATAATACTGGAAGTACCCTTCGTACAAAGCTTTAGCTAAAGTGAGGGCTGTCTGGTTTTTGCATGGGACAGCTTGTGCAAACCGTGTAAAATGATCAGTTATGACAAGAATATTTTCTATTCCCCCCCTTTACACGGTTCTAGCTTGAGAAAGTCAATACAAACAAGCCCCAATGGCCTGGTAGTTGCAATAGGGACTAACTCTGCAAAAGGGCGATTCACAGGGGTTTTATGAAGAATGCATCTCTGGCATTGTTCAACCCTGCGATTGACATCCTTTTCCATTAATGGCCAGTAAAATCTTTGTCTGGCAAGCCAAAGAGATTTTTCCTTACCCTGATGACAGCTTTGTCATGAATACCTTGGAGAGCGGATTTCCTGTGACATTCAGGAAGAACAAGTTGTTTGATTTCATTGCCATCTTGGGTAGCAGTTCTGTACAGTATACCGTTTTCAACAAAAAGACGGTCCCATACACGAGAAAATTTTTGCACCGATTGAGGTTCAAAGGAAAGTTTACTCTTCACCCCTCCCTGAAGAGAACTGGTACCCAAGATGTCAATAACTCTAGAGATGGTAGGATCTTTGTTTTGTTCGGCCTTCCAATTGATGGAAGTAACTTGTTTAACGAGTTGCTGCTCCTCACGCTCCTCACTGGCCATATGAGTAGCAGCAATCTCAGACACACAATGTGCTAGTGGAGCTGAGACTGATATAGCTTGATGAATAGCTTTTAATTCATCATGGAAGACAAAACGTCTGGACAAACCATCTGCATCGGCATTACGCTTTCCACTTCGATATTCGATGGTGAAATTGTAATTAGCTAGTTCGGCTAACCATCTATGCTGAGTAGCATCAAGTTTCGCAGTTGTGGTGACGTAGGTCAAGGAATTATTATCAGTTCGAACAAGGAATTCATTGCCATACAGATAATCATGAAATTTATCTGTAACACACCACTTTAAAGCTAAAAAGTCTAGCTTGTGTGTTGGATAGTTCCGTTCAGGTGGTCTAAGAATGCGACTTGCGTAAGCAATGACTCACTCGACGCCATCTTGCTTCTGATAAAGTACAGCTCCAAGACCAAGTGCACAAGCGTCTGTATTAACAATAATAGGTAGGGTGTAATCTGCATAGACTAAAACAGTTGGCGAAACAAGCTTAGCTTTGATAGAATCAAATGCTGTTTGTTGTGCTTCACCGCAAACCCAAGGCGTTGCAGGTTTTGACTTTTTGGACTTTTTCTTGGACTTTTTATTGCACCTGTGGCCTTGTAGTACGATACGGGCGTAATTCTCCACGAATTTACGGCAATAACCTGTGAATCCAAAGAATTGTCTCAAGGACTTTAAATCATGAGAAACAGGCCAATCCTTAACTGCGGAGATCTTTCCAGGGTCTATAGAGATACCTTTATCAGACACAACGTGGCCAAGATAAGTTAGTGAAGTTTTGAAGAACTCACATTTAGAGGGTTTAACCTTCAAGTTATTTTGATCAAGGCGTTGGAAAACAGATTGTAAACGCTCTAAATAGTCGGAAAAGGTTGATGAAAATAAAAGAATATCATCAAGAAAAATGAGACAATGACCCCCATACATTTTTCCATCATACGTTGGAATGTCGCCGGGGCATTAGTTAGACGAAAGCCCATCCGGTTCCACTCATAGAAGCCAAGAGGGCCTACACTGAAAGCTGTTTTATGCTTGTCCTCTTCTTCAATTTCAAATTGCCAATATGCACTGTGAAGATCAAGTTTAGAGAAAAACTTGGCAGAAGATAAGACATCAATCGTGTCATCAAAGCGAGGAAGCATATAGGCATCCTTTCTGGTCATGTTGGTGAGCTTTCGCCAATCAATACAGAAACGAAGGGCACCTGATGGTTTACGCACCAACACAACATTGGACGAATATGGGGAATCAGATTCAAGTATGATATTTGCATCTAACATTTCTCTGATATGCTGATGCACTTCTTCAAACACTGAAGGGGGTATACTACGATAAGGTTGTTTAAAAGGTGTGTTATCCTCTAAGGTAATTTTGTTTTTGATAAGATTGGTCTTTCCAATATCTTTAGTGGAGTTACAAGACAAATGCCTCCATTTACCAAGGACCCAATAAAACTTGTGGAGTTGATCAGCAGAAAGATTAGAAGTATCTACAGAGAAACCTAAATCTTCCAAAGGTGTTTCGACATTTTCTTCAGTGGAAATGTAAGAAGTAAGATCATCGACTACCTTTACCTCTGAGATTTCACACAGGTTCGCTTTTAGTTTCAAGGATATGGTTTTTGCAGTCATGTTGCAAATTCGAACAGGGATTTTTACTGAAGACGTGGAGTTAATTTTAATAACTCTGGGACAAACTGCATATCCCATCGTCTCATCGGAAGACTCTGTAATAAGAGATGAAATATTACTGTCTAAACCCCTGGCCATGCCACTGACAGTGACTGTCTCGTATGGACCAACCCTAAAAGGTTTACGTGAGCATGCTTTGACACAAAATGAATGCGATGTAATACCTTGCATTGCAAGATTCCATTACTCTGGAATATCTTCTGTTTGTACATCAGAAGTCTGAATGAAATATTTACAACGTCTAAGTACATTTGTACCTATCACAACAGGACATGAAATGTTGAAATCATTGTCTGGAATGACAAGAATTGGTACATCCAAATTAAAAGAAGATAAAAACGGTAAAGAAATTGTTGCCTCAAAATATCCACTATATTGCATGGACGAACCATCAGCTATGGAGAGCGTCAGACCTAACGAATCAAGTGGCAGGATCTGATCATTTGGTTGCAACTTTTTAAAAGCTGACTGACTAATTGTTGTGACCATCGATCCTGTGTCCAAAAGACAAGTAAACATTATTGCATTGACGATAACGCTGTGCTGGTTAGAAGAACCAACAAGTCTTTGAATAAAGGAATCAGATTGGGCATTGAAATCACAAACTTCCGTTTTGCCCGCAACAGAAGTGGTTAATCTTTTGGCTGCTGCTGTTTATTCTGTTGCTTAGAAGGACTTTGTTCCTTTTTCCCATGTGAATTGTGTTGTTTTGAATTGTTATTTGAATTTCTCTTTCATCTGTAATTGCTTGTTACCTTTTTGATTGTCAAGTTTCTTCACAATCAAATCAAACTTGGAATCTATTTTTGTTTTAAAATCAGAAAAACGGGATTCAAGTGCATCAATTTTTGCAGACAACGAAGTAAATTCATCAACACTGACTAGGTTATGTACAGTTTTCTTTTTATTTGCAGATGACATTGGTTTTGAAATTTCTTTTTCTACCTGACGAATTTCGCTCAGCAATATGTTATAGTCAGTAATGAAATCATACTTATGTCTTGTTTGCAATTTAAGTACATCTGAAAACAAACCAGTCCAAAATTTATGGCGTAATAAGACAAAATTTAAGACTTGTACAAATTGAAAGTATTTACAAATGACAAATGAAGTGTGCTTAAAGTGATGAGATTTGTCCTTAGAAGGGTAGAAAACATTGTGAGAAAAGAAGAAAAATGCTGGTTATCAGCGTTTTCTCCGTTTCCCACAATGTTTTCCAAACCCTTCTGTATCTGGGTCGTGAAACACTGGATTGTACCGTAAAGGGTCAAGATGTACGGAAAACTGTTACAACCAACTGCAGTAGCAAAACGGAAGGCAATTTAAAGGAATAAAAAAGAAAAATATTCTTCCCAAGTCACTCGTTGCTTTTCTACGCAACCATCGTTGAAAAAATAATTCAGGCATGAGAGAGAAATGAATCCTGTAACAATGACTATCATCAATCCTCTGACACCAAGCTAGGGGTTTGTACCAGTGACCTGGTTTCAGGTCATGTATACTCTTGCCTGCACTAGCAGTCTGGGACTCAGCAGAGAAAAATAAAAAGTTCATTCAGAAACAGAACTTTATTGTGACCAAGATTCTAAGATAATAAGATTAGAAAAAGTGACTGATAACCAGCATTTTCTCATTTTCCACTCTGTAATGGTAAGAGCTCAAAAAAGAGAATTCTTCGAGAAAATAAAAGCGGAGGCGCCTTGCGCCGTAGCTTTTATTTTCTCGAAGAATTCTCTTTTTTGAGCTCTAACCAACTTAGTGATCGACTATAAACCGATTTTATATAAACTTTATCCGCTATAAAGTTTGTCCCACTTTTTATGCAAAGACATGCCCATGCTACCATGTGACCATATTGCCACGCCCACAGCACATGCGACCCTTTTTTATGTTCCTTCACAAAAATTGTAGTCATTGCATGTCGTTAAAGCTACATTTTATCATTATGAATGATCAACTCTAATAGTTACACACTATTTTTAAAACCCAAGTTCTCTCCATGTAAAATGTTAAACAGAAAACACTGTCTTTTAAACGCATTTCAACATCGAAGAATTGCACAATAATTCAATGCAAAACTGGTGTAAGCAACTAAGAAAGTCTGTTTTCTACAGAAGCCTTTTCGGGCTACAATTTTCTTCTTAAAATTGTTTTCAACATAGTTTTGGCTAAAATAAAAGGGAAGTCGACCGTACCTTTCGCAAACGCTGAATTAAAGGTCCATGTAATTGCATCGAAAATTCACGGGATGCCGATAAATTTTTTCATGTGTAAGAAGCGCGGGGAATTACGTTATCTACGCTCGTTGATTCCTGATATTTTATACAACCTTTAGCTGACGGAAATATTTACTCAACTGTTGACTTTGGTAAATGAAAATACTGTAATGTCGAAGGAGGCCTATCTACAAACTGTGCAACGGTTGGGTGGACAGACAAAAGCATGAAAACATCCGCCAGCTTCTTATCGATATCCTATTGCGTTATAGTGTAATAGTGTAGATATTGCCCTAAGCGTAAAGGAGAATCAAAGCGTTGAGAACGCTGATGTGGCATTTGTCAAGGAAGCCACTGTGTAGATTTAATAATTTGAAAACAGGAGGGCCATGATGGCCCTGGATCGCTCACCTGAGTCAATAGGCGAAATACACTCCACGTGCGTAATTCAATTTCTGACCAAGTGTCTGGTCAATTGAGCTTAAAATGTGGCCTCTGGAGCGTCCACAAGGAATTTCCTGAAGTTGACCTAGTGACCTAATTTATCACCCGGTGTGACCCAATTTAGAACTCGTCAAAACATTTATCAAGACAAACATTCTGAACAGTTTTCAAGTTAATTCAGCAATAAATGTGGCCTCTAGAGTGCCCACAAAGTATTTCTTAAATTTACCACGTGATCTAGTTCATGACCCCAGGTGACCCAATTCCAAACTCACTCAATATTTTACCAAGACAAACATTCTGACCAATTTTCAAGTCAATTGAGCAAAAAATATGGCCTCTAGAGTGCCCACAAAGTATTAGTTTAATTTAACCTTGAGACCTAGTTTATGACCCCAGATGACCCAATTTTGAACTGACTGAACACGTTGTGCTCAGGTGGGCTAACAAACTTAGAACAGGTTCACTACATACCAAATAACAAAGCTCTATGCTTTCCAGTTTTAGAAAAGAAGAATTTTAAAGTTTTCCCTCTTTGTTCCTTTGTTCGAACTTGTGAACCCCCGGGGCAGGGCCAGTTTTAACCCCAGAGGCATCATTGAACAAACTTGGTAGAGGTCCACTAGCAATTGCTACATACCAAATATCAAAGCTCCACACCTTCCAGTTTTAGGGAAGAAGAAGTTTTCCTTCTTTGTTCCTATGTTCGAAATTGTGACCCCTGGGGCGGGGCCAGTTTTGACCCCAGGGGTATCATATGAACAAAATTGGTAGAGGTCCACTAGGAGATGCTAGATGCCAAATATCACAGCTCCATGCCTTCCAGTTTCAGAGAAGAAGAATTTTAAAGTTTTCTTTCTTTGTTCCTATGTTCGAACTTGTGACCCCCGAGGCGGGGCCAGTTTTAACCCCAGGGGCATCATATGAACAATTTGGTAGAGGTCCACTAGGAGATGCTACATACCAAATATCAAAGCTCTACGCCTTCTAATGTCAGAGAAGAACATTTTCAAAGATTTTGCTATTTTTTTCCTTTCTGATGCCATAGCAACCAGAGTTAAGGGTGGAATTCAATCTCTTGAACAACTTTGGTAGAGCTTCACCCAAGGAACATCCCTACCAAATTTCACCAAGATTGGCCCAGCGGTTTAGGAGGAGAAGATGTTTAAAGGAATTGTGGACAGACGGACAGATGGACGCCGGACAATGACCGATCACAATACCTCACCTTAGCACTTCGTGCTCAGGTGAGCTAAAAAAAAAAAGAAAGAGAAATATTATTTAAATATTAACTTGAAAATCAACCTCCTAAGCAAATTAATACGTCTCTTTGGTTAAAGGGAGATTACTGGTGCCTAAGTTTGCGTTATTTGTGTATTGGTGGTCTCCCTTTGATCTTTCATGAGGAGTCAAGAGTAACGTCCCTTGACGGAAGGATGCACGATGGGTAGAGAGAGAAGCCATGTAAATATATTGAATTCAATTAAGTTTATACCTGAATACTATGATTTTGAGATATCTTTGGCCGTCAGCACCTAATTCCCAACATTACAATAAAGTTTCTTCCTGTAAATAGTCATCCACAATCAAATGAGTAGCGTGCAATCATGGGACGAACAAGCCCAGGCACGAACTGGTTTTGGAATGAACAACCCCGGAAGCAAAGCGGTCAGAAGACAAATTTTGTGCATATCATTGCGCCAATAGAAGGCTATGAAGAGGTGAAGCTATTTTTACTCAAAAAGAAGTATTTCCACGATCGATAGCCTTTTGCAGTTTATTTCAATACGCCATTTCCAATTATATATCTGAGTGCTATTGAAAAACTCATTTGTCTTGAAAAATTGAGTTTAATTGGGTTTACTTCCTTCGGTTTTGGACAAAATACCATACATGGTCTTCAAAATTCAATATTGAACATTTATTATTGATCTCATAGTGGCATTGTCTTCGACAAATGCCACAAAAATAGCTATCTCGTATCTCGCGGCAGAAATATGGTACCATAGGTTTAATTAGGTTTGTGTTTTTTTTTTTTTCAGTAATACTCTGCTTATCGATTTACTGTGCGCCGCCATGTTTAAGATCATGTCATTGGAAGTATTTCAAATAGATACAGAATCAGCCGAGTTGTGACAAGTGGGACGAGCACTCGTAACAACATCTAACCTCGTCTGTATAACGGTCGTTTCCATTTGAACTGCCAGTCACGTGATCTTATACATGGCGGTCCCACTGTAAGTCGTTTCGCAACGACATAAACAACCTCGATGAAGTTATTCACATCTATCTATCTGTCGGTGAAAACTCAACCCGAAGGGATAAACCACGTTAAAAAAAGAATGTACGAACTGTTTGTCAACAGAAATATAGTTAGAAAGATTTCGATAGAAAATTGAGACTCAAGTTTTCTTTTTTAAGAGGAGGCTTACAATTTTCAGAACGGTAAACCGGCGTATTTCCGGCGATGAAATGTACCGTGTAGGTGCATATCAAGCTACCAGATACAGCCTATGGATTTGATTGCTTCCATCACCCGAGGTATGCCGAATGGTGGGACGAGGTTATAAAATGTAGCGTTCGGCATACCTCGGGTGATGCGGTGATCAAGTACGGAATCGGCCGAGTTGTGACAAGTGAAAATGTAGGTAAGGAATCGATCGAGTTGTGACGAGTGAAAATGTAGGTAAGGAACCGATCGAGCTGTGACGAGCTCAGTCCACCCGTCACAACTCGGCCGATTCCGTACCTACATCTAACTTGATCATCCGAAGTACGCCGAGGTCAGTCGCTATGCGGTTTTCGTTTTGTTTTTCTCAGACGCCTTATCTTCACTTGATATGAGCTGAGAACCAGTTTGTTTTTTTTTTTTCTGATAAAGTGGCACTCTGTTATCGATCTTCGTAAAGGAGGTTGCGCGAGAAAATACGGATATCAGTCTGTTTTTCTGAATAATTATTAACTTTAAAGGGCCATCGAAGGATTTTCTCAGTGCAACATGACCGCTGTTTATCTAGAACGACAACGATTACCTTCAAATGTAAAATTTAGTTCATATGCGTAAATTTGTCCTCTGATAATTTTTTTTTTTTTTTCAAGTGCTTGAAATTTCAGCTCACAGTTTCCAATTTTGACCTGCATTTTGCGAGTAAATCTGTTAACTGTGATAATAACAGGTGCTGGGTTCAATCCCAGAGGTCTGCTTATGATTCATTAGAGTCAAACAATTTTTCCATGAATAGACCTATATGCGAAATAGAGGATTTTCTCCGAGAGTGACGGATGCACTCATCTCGCAAGCTAATTTTCACATAAATTTGACACTTTGAAGGGGAAGAGTCAAACCTGTAATGTTAAGATGGGACATTTTTCCAATTCAGTTGTACATAAGTTCCTACATTGTTACCATATGGCACGACACTGAACTTCTACTGTTCTAGACAGTCGCCTACTGTAGAACAGTTCCTTTTAAAGACTTACCAGTAAACGCCGTTGACTTTTATCTTCCCCATCACTGTGCCAAATACTTTTTTACGATTCAGTTTCGCTTTTTTAATACTGTTCCAGAATTCCAGACCTCTTTAGACTACCCGAGTACGCGGAGGAGCTATATATTTGTGCAGTAATTACGAAGATATAGGCTATTCGATTGATAAGCATATGGGTCCGGTAATCTTGCGCGTCGGGTAATCTTGCGCACTTCGGTAGATTCCTGTTCCTACAGTTCGCTTGCTAAATTCTACCCGTGTAGATTAAACAGATATCTTTCAACTCTATAAGATACATACAAGAAAATATTGTTGCATAATATCGATGACGCCGCAAATCAGTTGTTTCTGAAATAAGGCACATTACAACGGGTAAATTTTTTACGCCAAGCGCATCACTTGAACAAACTTTGTAGAGGTCCACGTGGTGATACTACATGACAAATATTTAAACTCTGGGCTATGGAACGCCATAACTGTCTTATGTTGTCATAAAACATTTCTTTATGTGATATTTTAGATCGTCTAGTCGTTTTTTTATTCCATTATTTCATATATGCATTACGAGGTGTGGTCTTTGCATTACGTTATGTGGTCTTTATATTACGTGATGGTGTTTTTAGATTACGTTATGGTGTTAAATTGTTATGTCATGTAGTTTCCTCAATACCTTATGTAGTCTTCTTATTACGTTGTGGGGATATTATATGACGTGATGTGGTTTTGAGATTACGTTATATGGTCTTTATATTACATGATGGTGTTTTTAGATTACATTATGGTGTAAAATTGTTATGTCATGTAGTTTTCGCATTATGTTTGGTAGTCTTCATATTACGTTGTGTTGTTATTATATTACGTGATGTGGTTTTGAAATTACGTTATGGCCTTTTCCTTAATCATTATGATGTCGTTTTAATACATTGTATGGTAAAATTGTTGTATCATGCAGTTTTCACATTACGTTTTGTAGTCTTCTTATTACGTTGTGTGGTTATCATATGACGTGGTGTTGTTTTGAGATTATGTTATGGTCACTATTTATGAAAGCATTGTGAGCAAAGGAGAAAGTGCTTTTGTAAGCAGTTTCTTCTTTCCCACAATGTTTTCTATTAAGTAAGATACTTATTTTACCCAGTACACAATCGCTTTGAATATCCGTGTGCAACTTTTATTTTGGACAGGTCTGAAATTTTGTCGTTTGGTAATGGATTAATATATCAAAGAATAAAGACATTTGATATATAATCGATAGCTATCCGAAGGAACTGTATGTGTATTATTCTGTTTGGTTAAGTTCGACGAAAAATGACAAAAAGTTGAAACCAATCCAAATGATTTTCACATGCAGCCGTTATTATCTATACCCCTTATATTATAGCCCAGTTTAGAACGCCATATTAACTCTTTCACTACCGAATAAATAAATTGTATTTGTTCATTGGCTAAAAATACACTTCCATTGCAAGATGAAGAAACAGTTCATTTATAATCTAGAATGAAAATGTGGACAATGTGGATCAGAGATCAGACTGCAGGTTCTGTGCAGTCTGATCTTGATCTACACTGTCCACAAAAGCTCCTTGTGCCGGCATTACGTTATGTTATTCTCTTTAATTATGGTGATGTCCTTTTAATATTTTGTTTGGTTTAATTGCTTTTTCGAGTTGTTTTCATATTACCTTATGGTATTCTTCTTGTTACGTTGTGTGGTTATAACATGACGTGATGTCGTTTCTTCATTACGACGTGGTGAGGACTAATCGTTCGGCTATGTACGGAAATGTGACACCGCTTACGTCAATTCAATCGTCCTTCAACTTCAGAAATGGCAGAGTCACTGGAACCTATTTCAACGCTCCTGATTGGCTACTTCTTTGGCCGGGAATAGGGTCTGTAAGTCTCGTCACGTGACTCCGAGAGTTCATCACTTCCGGGATCTACCGTAAATTTATCTCCTTTTCATCACAGAGAGAAACACGAAGCAATTACGGAGGATTAAGTCAGATTTTAGAAGTCCAAGCGATTTGAAAATTTCAGTAATCGATCAGAGAACGATATGTGACTATGTATACGCCACAATAAAGAACAGATCGTATTCAACGCAGGTAAACAGGTTGATGGTTGATCCTACTTTCGGTTTCGTATTTAATAGAATAATGTTTTTTTTGACGGACTTAAATAAAAATAGGTGAATCACGTTTCCTTTACAAAACTACAGTTGTGTGAAGGCATAAAATGAGAGCATAAGTACGAAGCAAGACGTTTGAAAGCAGATATTTATACTTGTAATCCTCAATTTGCCGAGGGCGATGGCACAGATCTACGTTTCCGCTGTTAAATTCAACCTCTGATAATATTCCAGTATTTAAAGACAGCCACTCCAGTTTTATGTTTTCAAAGATCAAACCATATAAGACAGCTCAGATTCAAGATCAGACTGCATGTTCAGTGCAGTCTGATCTCGACCGACACTTTGCTGAAAAGCATATTTATCTTTTTACCACAAGACAGAATCTTTGACTGGTCCAAATTGAAAGGATTTGGAGATGACAATTAATACCATATATGGCTCGAATGATGGAAATTTATTTGATAATTTAGAAAATATTGTTGAAAAAGGAGAAAATGCTGGTTACCAGCATTTAATCCTTTTCGTACTATTTTCAAAAGGCTTCTTTCTCTGGGTCTTTAAAATTCAGGATTGTGTGATAAAGGATTAATTGTGTTTCACCGGCCAAGGGTCATTAAAGAAAAATGCAATATGCTTGTTCCACTGTGCACACTGAATATTAGTGTTGTGCATGGTACTTTGGAAAGATACCCATTACCAGGTGCACTGACTGGCATATGAATGAAATGTTTAACCCTTCACCTTTATCTCTACAGAAAATGATTAAACCATTATGGAAATAGGAGAAAATGCTGGTAACCAGCGTGTCTTCCTTTTCTCAGGATATTTTCAACCCTTCCATAAATTAATTTCAATTGTTTAGCCACTCTTACTTTTTCGTCTACTATTGCGTTCATTTTATACAAGTCATTAACCCTGTTGTTTGGTAACAGCCTACCCAGATCTTTGATATAGACTATACACGTTAAAATTCAACATGCAGTTTGCATAAAAAATGTCCCATTGCAAGGCCTTATTGGTGTGTTACACATACAGACGAACACACACAAGATGGAAGGGCTTATGTCAGTGATTATAACAATGGCCTTCTTGTCATTTATTGCAGGTACAGAAATTCTTCCAGTATCCCAGGATGGGTTTGTGGGAGAGAACTTTGGTATCAGTGAATCTTTGGTACCAGTAAATCTTCATTGGAAAGATATTATGCCCTGTGTAATCCAGCAAAGGATAATGATTTATGACAGCTATTGAGACAATACAAAGACTTTCAAGGTATTCTATTATTATGTAATTAAAAGTTATTTTATACGAGGGTTGTTCGGAAAGTTCGTAGAATTTTGTTATATCTCTAGAATTGTTAATCAAATATACATGAAATTTGATATGCATGAACCTTGACTTATCCCAAAGCAATTTTTAAAAAAATAATAGAAAATCGAATACAGAAACCAGATATATGGGTTGTCGTAGCAACGTCATCATGGGTACCCGGAGCAATCCGTAAAATACCTATTTTTGGATTATGTCGTTGAAAAAATAAGCTTAATTTCCGTATGTTTGCTCAACGTGAAAAAAGCGCGGAAACGTCAAGTGATAATTCGACAACATTACGTCATTTCCTGAAAATTCAAAACAATTCGTTGTTCCGAAACAAAATTATAGTGTTTTCGTAATCTATCTGCGGAAGTTGTTACGGAAAAATCATGACGTCGAACTGTGGCGTTGAGCTGCGGAGTGTGGTGAAATTCTGTGTTGTATTTAATAAATCGCCAACAGAAACACTGCGAATGATAAAATCAACAGGAGCATATAATGAATACAGTCCAGCTTTTGTCTACAAATGACATTTGCGTTTTAGGAGCGGAAGGGAATCTATTAATGACGATTCCAGGAGCGGTCGACTGGCAGTCGTAACTTGTTCGATTAAGAAGTCGGTAAAGGATATGGTTCAGACCGACAGAAGAACCACCGTCAGAACTATTGCTAATGAACTCGGTGTTTCGTGCTCAACATTACATGGTATACTAACTGAGGAACTTGGCATGTCGAAAGTGAGTGCTCGGTGGGTACCACGATTACTCAAGGAAAATGAAAAGGAGCGCCGCGTACACTGTTCACAGAAGTTTCTTCACCGCTACGAATCTGTTCGAAAGAAGCGCCCACACATGTCTCTGGACAGAATAATTCTACATCAGGATAATGCCCTGGGGCACAGAGCAGAATCTACACAGCTCGAGATTAGTTTACTTGGTTTTGAAGTATTGGATCATCCGCCATACAGTCCAGATTTGGCTCCTATGGATTTCCGGGTTTTTCCCGAGTTGAAGGCGAGTTTACGTGGAAAGCGATTCGATTCAGCAGAGGAACTTACAAAACAGACTCAAATTGTTGTATCGTCACTAACTGAGGACTGGTACATTGAAACTTACAACAAATGGATGACCAGACATAAGAAATGCATAGATATTGCTGGTGACCATGTTGAGAAAGAGCGACGATCGCTTGATGTAAACGACGCTTGATGATTACGCGACGTCATATTGACTTCGGCGTGCTTTACAGCTTTTTCTCACAATTGTTACAGCTTCCCCCCCCCCCCAAGGCTGTTTAAACACAAGCTCATTTGAGAAAGAGCTAACAGGATGCCTACTCTTCTAAGTACTATAGAAAAATGACTGGCAAGTCATATCTTATGGTACATCCTGCTATCTTTTGGACTGTCATGAATTAATGAATCTTGTCTTGTACTTTATTGGCTTGGCAAATCCAAAGCTTCTAAAATACATAATATTTTATTCGGCACTGAACAGATGTTTTGGACAGATAATATAATTGTTCTGAAGCTGTTGAATCTCACTGTAGAGCCAATATGCATGAAATTATGTATTGGCTTAAATAAAGTGGTCAGTTTCTGATCTTCAAACATGTGACCACCAACTGGACGTTTAAAGGTGACATCCTGTGTAACATATTAGAAATGAACAACAGCATCTGAAATGAAATTATGAAAATCATTAACTTGAAATATGAGTGCAGTCCTTCAGGATACCCATTTCTGTGAACATTAATCAGACCAGAATTCTATCAAAGCCTGAGTGTCTCCCTGCACACTTTGCTAACTTGTGTACTACATTAGAACTGATTTGATTGGGAAACATAGCATGTCAGTTTTTGCAAAATTTGGTTACTTCCACTTGAATCTAGCTTTACCAAAAATTCCAGTGTTTTTTGGGAGCACTCTGACGTAAAAGGTATTGAGAGCATCGTTGGATAAGAAATTCCTGGTTACCAGCATTTTGTCCTTCAACAATGTTTTCTACCATTTTCTTTGTCAAAACCCATCTTTAGAGCCAAATTTTATTTTCCCTTGGGCTCTGCAAATACTATTTGTGATATGTATCTCATTAACTACTTTCATCAATATTGAAATATGAAAACTATTAGTCAAATTTGACTTTTATCCTCTTAATACCACTAGACCAATTTGTTAAATATTTATGAATCCTAGATAATTAAAATACTGCAATATAGTAACCTTATTGCTGTAGCTTTATCTAGAAATTTCACCTGGCTGTAAAATAACAAGCTTGGCCCATCTCCTCTTATACCATCAGCACAGTGACAACTGCATAATCTGAAGTTAGGATTTCATGGCCTATCTGCCCTCCTGCAGAAAAAGGATAAAGCAATGTATACTCAGTTCCATAAATAAGTGTGCACTTAATTTTCTTTTATTTCTCGTCGCATGCTTTACTGAAGACCAATAAATTTGGTATCATACTTTAGTTAAGAGTCTGTAGAAAATGCCAGGCTAATCAGATTTTGACTAACAGAAAGTTTAAGTTAGGTTTTTGCAGTTTAAATGAAGGTGGTACTAAAATCAAAGTTGCAAAAGTACTCAAAGACTAAGGTAACATTAAAGTTAGGTTTTTCTTAAAGTTCTTGTAATTTTTCAATCAATATCTTGTATGGCCACCTCTGCTGTCGATACAGGCAATTATTCGACGTCGCATAGAACTTACATAACGTAAAATCATTGCATCAGGAATGTTATTCCATTCCTGAACGAGAGCGGTGGCCAAAACCTAACTTTAATGTTACCTTAGTCTTAATGCAGATGTCATAATCGGCAGCATTGAATATGGTGCAAAGGAGACTTAGGTGCGAAACTACACTGGTGCGAAACGTATCAAAGCGGCAATATGTTTCTAAACGCCCCCGAACACTCGACTCGGGTGCATTTCAAGATTGAAATGGTTAGAAACATTATTTAATTGCCAAAACTAGGTTAGTTGGACCTCTTTAGATCAGAAATCGACCGAGCATATGTCCATTGCAGCAATGTATGAAAACTGGGTTACGGGTTTTCGCCGATTCCACGGCACGTTTTTAAATTACAGCTTTATTTCTCAACAATATTTTAACCCTTACCAACATCTTTCATCTCCAGTTTTTCCTCTCCATACCCTTTCTTGAGAATTTAAATGACAAACACGTCAGAGTAGCGTCAAGACTGTCGGTACATACACAAGCAAAATAGTGGAAAAAATCTCAATATGGCGACCAGTGATCCCGGAAGTGCATTTTATTTAAACGAGACTTACAGACCCTATTCTCAATAGGCCCAGGCGCGTAGCAGGAGCTTTTTTCAACTTACACAATTGTGGAAGGGGAATCTGGGGTCTGGAAGCCGTCCTCTATCGAGGATTAAGGATGCAGAGCCCCTTATCGGAAGACAGGGGTCCCCTGCGAAAATAAACTGAATCCGGGTCTTTCTGATCTTAAAAGCCGATTTGTGGATCATGAAATATTTTCATTCTTTTTACAAGCATGAATTGTTATTTATTTATTTATTTACTAGATCTAGTTATTATTTTTTTAATGGTGAATCAACGTTATGTAAACAAGCCATGTCAAACTTCACGAAGCTCAAGTCATTGGATGATAACGGTGAGTTAAATGTTAAATGAACCATTTCAAAATGTTTACGTTTATTAAATAAATGCTCACAAGATTCCAAACAACACAAAGCTTAAACCAACGTTGACTAGCCTCCTGACCTCATTTTGTCACATGATTCGTGTTCCAAACATCGACAAAGAATCACTGATCAGATTAGCTAAAGCAGTTTGAACTGAACCTTTAACGAAACTACTTTCTAACGGCATATCTCTCTCTCGCTCTCTCTATCTCTCTCTTGTTTCGGCATGCAAGCAAACGGCGAATACACCTAGAATGTACCCCACAGAGACACACCTATATGCCCCGAAAAAATTAATATATTCGAATTTTTAATAACAAAGTATTTGAAATCAATAATTGAGTCTGAAATGAAAACACAATGTGAAGTTTCGCCAAGGGCGAATCGAGGATTTTTTGCCGGGGGGGGGGGGGTATTCCGGAAAATCCGAAATAAATTTATGAACTGAAACTAAACGCAATCAGCCTTGTCTGAGAGACCACCTCTATAAGGCAGGAACCTTCATTAAGCGACCGAGAGTCAATATCCCAGTAAGATTTAAAAAAAAAAAAAAAAAGACAAGAGACAACATGGTATATCGCTCGACTTTTTTCAACTAATTCTATGTTGTTGGTACTTGGTAAATTTTCCTAGCAGACAATAGTTACTCTGACAATTCTACGGGGGTGGGATGGGGGCGGGGGTTCCGGACCCCTCTGACCCCACCATGTATCCGCCCATGTTCCCATTTCGATGTCAGCAAAACCATAATTTACATGTATGTTATCCGTGATTAGTCGACGCAAACCTATCTGCGTCGGTTGGATCAAAAGTTTCTGTTGATGAAGCCATTTTCAACGTAATAATGTTAGTTAAGGTATAGGTGCGTTATTTATTAAAACTCTTTCCTTAATGTTGACGACACAAGGAGCTTTTGTGGACAGTGTAGATCAAGATCAGACTGCACAGAACCTGCAGTCAGATCTCTGATCCACATTGTCCACATTTTCATTCTAGATTATAAATGAACTGTTTCTTCATCTTGCAATGGAAGTGTATTTTTAGCCAATGAACAAATAAAATTTATTCATTCGGTAGTGAAAGAGTTAATATGGCGTTCTAAACTGGGCTATAATATAAGGGGTATAGATAATAACGGCTGCATGTGAAAATCATTTGGATTGGTTTCAACTTTTTGTCATTTTTTGTCGAACTTAACCAAACAGAATAATACACATAGAGTTCCTTCGGATAGCTATCGATTATATATCAAATGTCTTTATTCTTTGATATATTAATCCATTACCAAACGACAAAATTTCAGACCTGTCCAAAATAAAAGTTGCACATGAAAATTCAAAGCGATTGTGTACTGGGTAAAATAAGTATCTTACTTAATAGAAAACATTGTGGGAAAGAAGAAACTGCTTACAAAAGCACTTTCTCCTTTGCTCACAATGCTTTCATAAATAGTGACCATAACATAATCTCAAAACAACACCACGTCATATGATAACCACACAACGTAATAAGAAGACTACAAAACGTAATGTGAAAACTGCATGATACAAAAATTTTACCATACAATGTATTAATACGACATCATAATGATTAAGGAAAAGGCCATAACGTAATTTCAAAACCACATCACGTAATATAATAACAACACAACGTAATATGAAAACTACATGACGTAACAATTTAACACCATAGCGTAATCTAAAAACACCATCACGTAATGCAAAGACCACACCTCGTAACGCATATAATATAATGACCACATAACGTAATCTCAAAACCACATCACGTCATATAATATCCCCACAACGTAATAAGAAGACTACATAAGGTATTGAGGAAACTACATAACATAACAATTTAACACCATAACGTAATCTAAAAACACCATCACGTAATGCAAAGACCACATAACGTAATGCAAAGACCACACCTCGTAACGCATATATAAAATAATGGAATAAAAAAACGACTAGACGATGTAAAATATCACACAAAGAAATGTTTTATGACAACATGAGACAGTTATGGCGTTCCATACTGGCCCATCTGGTTTGATTTATTATTGTCATGTACTACATTTAAGTAATAACATTAGAAGTGTAAAATTTATGTATACAAACGCAAAAATCTATGTTGACCTACTGTGATTGACCTATTTACCGACTGCTGATCTTAAGAACACGATGGTGAGAGGAAAACAATATTTCTGCAATCCCTACACTACTAGAACAAAAATATACATGCGGTTGTACCACAAAGAGTGCTTCGGGGCAAAGAGCATGAAAATTCCACTTAAACTTTTCCAGCTTGATTCAACTTCATTCAAAATGGCGGCTTCGAAATTTTGTGACAGATAATATTTGATCAAGTGACTTATTTCTCGAAATGTATTTTACAGTTTTTCCAAACAACAAAGTTGATACTATCTGGTTTTTATCGATCTGGCAATGAAAGTACGGTATTTTACATGTTAAAAAACAAAAAATCAGTCCAAATAGAAAAACAAAGTTGGTACGGGCTCGATCTGGTAATGAAAGTACCGTATTTTTACATGTATGTTAAAAAAAACCTGAACCAGTCCATATAGTAAACAATATGGCTACTTCCACAGGCACTTT
Source organism: Hippopus hippopus (assembly GCA_946811185.2). Classification (NCBI taxonomy): domain Eukaryota; kingdom Metazoa; phylum Mollusca; class Bivalvia; order Cardiida; family Cardiidae; genus Hippopus; species Hippopus hippopus. The sequence goes on from OX328097.1 coordinate 16,274,409, forward strand.
TCAAAAGCGAATAAAAATATAATGCCGCCAATCATGCGGCGCCACAAAAAAAATAGTTTAACCATTATTTTATTTATTTACATGCGACCTTTATCAGATGACAGATTCGTTTTCTATTTGCCGCCAATCTGTCAAAGTTATGAATCAAGGCCCGAATCGAGCATAAGTTTTTAAAACAGCGATTACGTAATCGCTGTTTTAATAATATTGGTTTTGTTTTCTTCTACAATTATTCTTTATATTAGACCTTGGGCTTCTGAGCGCGACTCACTGACCTTTTTGCGGACAGCGTAGATCAAGATCAGACTCCACAGAGCGCGCTCTCTGATCTTTGATCTACTCTATCCGATAAGAACATATCCCTCCCCGCAATTTACCTTTGAAATAGCAAAATTTTGGCTTGTATATCGGCTTATAAGTTTCATTTCACTTATTTAGCAGGATAAAGGTTAGCCACAAGTACTTTAGAAATCCTCTGCAGTGACTTCATTTAATATAGGTGTGCAAGATCACCGGACGGTTACAGGTATGCAGGATAAAACATCACGGTCAGTGTCTACTTCTAGAATGTTTGGGGAATCTTTAAACAACTATCATTTGTCATTATGTTGATCGATGAAATATTTTTATTATAGATAAATAGTTGTTAGAATCTTGCAATTCTTTTGAGTGTCATAATTAAAAGTCTTTTGCTTAGGTTCGCAAGATTACCGGACAACATCGGAATTTTTAGTTACCACTCCTCACAACTCAGCCGATTTCGTACCCACATCTAACTTGATCACCGGATGTATGCCGAATGTTTAAGTTACCTCTTTTGTCAACGTCAAGGACGTCTTGTGTCATGTTTTAAAAGTCTAAATACCGGATAAATGTGATAGTTCCCGTTAAATAGCCGTTTGAGTAAACATGGGTTGAAACACTTTTTTCCTCCCCTTAACTATCCGTTACTTAATCACCATCCTACTACAATGCTAAATTTTGAACCCCTGTTGATTAACAACTGTTTTGATTTTACTTTTTAAGACTTCCTTAAAATATAGTGTGCAAAAATTTAAATATGTAATGAACTTACGCCAAGTCCTAATATAGTCGTGTGTTTACATTTCTTTTTTTTGATGAAACAAATGCAAAAACAGTTACGTAAAATTATGAACTTTTTCAAATGTTGTTATACCGATACGAGTAGCATAAAGATGGATTGAAATGTTTTATTTCAAATTTTATTCATTCCTGAATACAAAAATTTCATTGACTGCAGGCATATGCTTACATGCACATTGACACTGCTTACATTGAAAAATAACCAAAGTGGTAAAGGAAATTTTGTTCAAGGCAAGTTAGGAAAACCAAACACAAACTCTGTAGCAAGGGTAATCCAAACAAAATATGAAACAACTTAAATATTTGGTCTGGAGAAAATAAAAGTTTTTAGAACAACTTAGAGAGAAACTTTGGACCTCTATCACAAATATAAACCAAATCCATCATACAGTTTTGAAAATGTGAGCTCTTAAAAAAATTTAAAGTAATCTTTTAATGACCAATATGAAATTCAAAATTCAGTTCAAATTGATGAGCAATCAAAGGTACAAAACTTCCAAAATATGTACAAAATTAACGGTCGGTACGACAGAAATAAACTTTAAGTCTTAACCTAAAAATCCAGAGTTATAATAAACCTAAGGAATGATCTCAAGAAAAACTTCAACATAAAATTTCAAAATTGGTGACCTTGACTTTAAAATCGTGAGTATGGGCATGGCTAGGGAATGGCTCAATGAAACTTTGGACCTGTGTCTGTCATCAACCATATTTGAACCTAATCCATCATTCAGTTTGGAAAATGTGAGCTCTTAACAAGAGGGCCGTTATGGCCCTGTATCGCTCCACTGGCTTTTTAACCCTTTACCACACAAATCGAAGTGTTAATGACCTTTAATGTTTCCTACCCTATCAAAGACAGAAATAATCATTTAAGCTACATTCAATTTGTTTTTTGCAATGGCTTTAAACTTGGTCCAGTAGAAAAAATTGTCCTTTCTTAAAGAGTAAAATTAAAGTATCATGCACTTAAATGGAATTGCAGAGACATACAGTATAAAAAGTCTGTATGGTAGTAAACTTACATGGAAAACATAACCTCCCTCCTGCCCAACAAATAAAAGTCATATCTTCCTAAGTGCAAAGATTATGTTAGTGAATACAAGCAGGTTTATTCATTGGCACGAAAGGTAACGTTCTGGAAAGAAGACTGAATGATAGAAACCTTACTTTAACTTTAATATTCCACTGATGTGAGCATAACTACTAGCATCAAAATAAATCACTCTCCCTGACAAGAGAACATGTCCTATCCAAAAAACTTGATTATCAACATCAATCATGTATCATTGCAGTTTGATAATAAAGGGACGTAAATAGTAACAAACTTTATATCATATAACAGGAGTTATTTCTCTTGATTACTATTTAAATTAAAGTCACTATATATAAGCCCATGCTAAACTTGTGATCCCTGGCACGGGGCCATTTTTGACCCCAGGCCTATAATATGAAGAAACTTCTTGGAGGTCCATTAGATAAAGCTACATGCCAAATTTGGTAGCCCTGGGCCTTATGGTTTCAGACAAGAAGATTTTCAAAGATTTTCAATATTTTTCGCTTTTGTTGCCATGGCAACCAGAGTTTTTTAAGGAATCAAATTCTTTCAAGAAATTCTAAAGAGGACCATGGCAGGATCATTTCTGTGAAGTTTAATCAAATTTGGATGTTTAGTTTCAGAGAAGAAGATGTTTGAAATAAAAGTTAACGTACGGACGGACGCACGGACGGACGGACGCACGGACGCACGACAGAGATAAGCCCGCTGGCCTTCGGCCAGTGGAGCTAAAAATCATATAAAAATTTTAAGTTTGATGTAAATTATTAAAGTCTACAACCTGGACTTTAAGATCATGGGCATGGGATTGCTGAAAGAAACTTTGGACCTATCGGTATATCTATCATCATAACAAGTATGAACTGATCCATATAGTTTGGAAAGTGTGAGCTTTTAAAAATCTTAAATGTAAAAAAACGTAAATGTAAATGCTGCCTCCAACATCGATGCCAACGCCGAGAGTAGTAGCTATTTAAAAATTTCAATACTAGTTTCTCGGGGAAGGTAATTGTGGTTGAACAGACACACAGTTGTCGGACAGCAAGCAATCACAATCGCTCACCTGAAGCACTTTGTGCTCAGGTGAGTTCATCAGTAGAAAAGGTATACGACAATTTCAAGGCTGTTCTCACTAGAATTACTCACAAAATATCAAAATGTACATCAAGGGAGTGATTGTATTCCTGTGCAGCCTGATCTTGATCTACGAGGGCTGTCCCATTAAATCGTAGACTATGGGAGTAACAATAAAACTGAGAGGAACACCGGTGCACATCATGACGTCAACAACTACATGTAACAGTAAGTAGATGCCCTTTAGAAATAGCACATCACTGCTCTGAAATGTTTATACTTGTAAAATTATTGCAATCAGATGTTAAGAAATCATTTTATATCAAATGTCTATGATTAAATGGGACAACCCTCGTACACTATCTGCAAGAGGTGAATATGGCTTCTTAAGAAGTTACAACTGATGGTTTTTCACAGATCAACAAATATACATCTCAAAACTTGCTGAGGACCACTTAGTGTTATCAAATTATGAATATCACATTATATCAAGATTTTACATTTCTAGCAATGAAACAAACACATTAGCATTGGTGGTGGCCTGTAATTGTTTTGTTTTTATAGTGGGCATGGGAATCACACAATCACAACAACTCCTAAAAACCATGGTTTTTTTTTTGTACATGTATGCAAACACTGTCATCTCACGTATGTTATTATCCCCCGCCGAAGACGGAGGGATATAGTTTTAGCGTTGTCCGTCCGTCCGTCCGTCAGTCCTTCCGTCCATCCTTCCGTCCGTCCGTCCGTGTGTCCGTCCGGGACAATATCTCCAATACCATTGGACGGAATTTCGTGAAACTTTATACATGTGTACAATAACCTATTCCGCTGATATACTTTTTTTCTTTTTTTGATTCGATGCAAAATGGCCTACTGGGAGCGATTTTAAGTTACGCGGTCGAGTTAATTTTTGATGTTTTGAGTCTTATCTTGAAAACTGTACAGAGTTTTTACATGGAACTTGTCACATATATCAACCACCATTAGGAAATGCAGTACAACAAGTTCCACCCAGATTGACCGTGCAACACCACAGTTATATACCCCCTTTTTTTATGCCGTGTCATGGAAAAAGGGGGCTTGATGTATATTTACATTATAGACCAATATCTCTTTAACTACAGTACTAAATGCTATGGAACTTCATATTTATATTATGTTTATCACAAGTCACAGACAATCATCATTTGTTTTTATTCAAAGAAATCTTATGTCATGGAAAAAGGGGGTTTCATGTATAATTTTATCATGGACCAACGACCGTCTGTTCGTCTGTCTTTCCGGACAGATATCTTCTAAAATCCTTGATAAAAACTGATAGAAATTCATACATGTGTTCCTTATGATTTAAGCAGATATTTTTTTTTTTTTTTTTTTTTTTCCTTTTTTGATATAATGCGGTGTCATAGAAAATGGGGGCTTCATGTATATTTCCATTATGGATCAATGTCTGTTTAACTCAAAATCCTTGACGAAAATTGATGAAACTTTATACGTGTGTTCCTTATGATAGTCAGCCAAAATAATTATTTTTGCTTTTTTGATTAAATGTCGTGTCATGGAAAAAGGGGAATTGGTTTATTTTTCCAATAGCGACACTATCTTTAACTAAAGGACAAAATTTTATGAAACTTCATGTATATTTCCATTATTTGTTTTCATTTAATGAAATGCAATGTTATGGAAAAAGGGGATTTAATGTATAATCTCATTATGGACCAATAACAGTAAGACCGCATGTAGATGCAAAACATATACGTCTTATATGTTTTTTATTCAATGAAATGTTGTGGTATGAAAAAAGGGGGCTTAATGTATAATTTCATCATGGACCAATAACAAAAAGGCCACATGTACATGCAAAACACAATACCTCTAATATGTTTGTATAAAAAAAAGTCTATTTCGGCGGGGGATATCATTTCAACGAAATTGCTTGTTTCACATAGTCTTGCTGACTGATAACATATTCCTGTGTCTTACACAGGCAATTATGGTTAACCAAGGTTTTCTTTGTTACATGCTCTAACTAGGCTCTAATGTCACAATGTCAGAATGTCATAGTCACAAAGCACCTTGATCACGGAAATTTATATTTAGTAAGAGAAATTTCTTACCAATTATTAAGTACGGTTGAAAAGTTAAACCATACACCATAAATTTTTATGTACTTGCAATTGATTCTGATGTTATTTTACGGCAATGATTAAACGGGACAAGGTCCGTCTTTATCATTTTATTCACAAGAAAAAAAAATTGAAATCAATCGCAAGAGAACAAAACACTATGAATTCATCCATATCCGTTTGTGTCATAGACTTTGGACTCATTCATTGCTAAATAATATTTTCACCTTTTCAAATGTTTCATTGTCCTATAAAAAAAAACTGTTAGATTTTCCAGTCGCAGAAAGTGTCTCAAAGAAACAAAGAACTTCTGATTTACCAAATGATAACTTTGTATCTAGGCCATTGATGAGAACTTTTTAAATCTTAGATTCCATTAAATTTACCTGAAACTTTCATCTACAATTACTGCCGAAGTGCAATATTTTAATTGTTATCTTCGTCATAAGCACATTTTATTCAAATGTGATTCATTGGTCATAGTTTCATCAGCAGATCTTTTATTTTTGGTAGTAATTTTAATGCTTAGTAGTAAAAGCAAGGGTCCACGTGTCCCAGGACTTTCTTCAATAAAACCCCTGCAATAGCAGCTTACATCTCATAGTTACAAAACCCTCTAACAGCGTGGACTTTCAGCATTAACTGTTTAATTTGATTCACTAATTTTTCTCTGAGCATTTACTGACATAAACAAATCGAAAACATTCATTTTCATATTTGAAACTCTAGTGCATTGAAAAAACAAACAAACAAACAAAAATGTTAGCATCTTAAATGACTAGTTTTTCACTTTGAATTATTGCATCAGCCAGTTTTATATGTACAGCTTTCCCACAGACCATCACTTGGAACCTCGTCATGACTACTCTCAAAATAGTTCCAAACTGCATATATGTTGTTTTAAATAGATCTTTCATGACGATCAGAGACTATGTAAAATATATGGAGGCCTAGATCTATGCATATTTTTAGACTAGGGAGCTAGTCTATAGGCATCCAGATTGAGCCAGACTCAATGTAAACAAAAAACCCCACAGCTGCCAAATACTGCCTCACAGAAAATAATTTTTTACTGTTAGGAATCTTAATTTTGTCATATATGACAATTTTGACAAAAAGCGGAGAATCTCTACCATCTCGATTTGGACATGTCTACTTACAAAGTAATAGACTGTACAAGATGTCATTGATAAGGTACATGATGTTTGCTTATATTTAAATTAAGTGACCTATGCAAGTCAGGCTCATATCACTGATTCCTACACAGCAGTACGTAAAATTATGAATGGATCTAGAAATAGATACCCCCAGGTAACTTATAGCAAATCCCAGCTACACAAACTCTCACTGGACAGGGAGCCCTTGTCATTCTTTCGGTCATTCATTATTTAGATCATTGTGAATGTGAGGGGAAGAAGTCCTTTGAAGACAATGCAGGAAAAGCAGAAAATGCTGGCTACCAGCATTTTCTTCTTTTCTCATATTGTTTTCCGGTTCTTTTAAAATATGGTTTCATCAATTGAGCCACGTTTAACTTTATGGTCAGGAACAGCTTTGAATTTGGAGGCGTGTAAAATTTTTCGTTCTGTAAAGAGTTAAATAGTAAACTTTTACATCTTGTGCTTTTGATTAACTATATAATCCAATTTAATCCGTAACCTGCTAAAAAAAAGTTAATTAAAACTTTCAAGCTGAGGGTAAAAACCGGAATATTATTTGAGAAAAATATCCCCTTATTGGACAGTGTATATCCAAGAACAGACTATACAGTCTGTACAGTCTGATCTTGATCTACACTGTCTGTCTGTCCGTTCGTCCGTCCGGACAGACATTTTTTAAAATTCTTGATGAAAATTGATGGAACATTCATACATGTATTCCTTACTATAGTCTGCCAATAAACATTTTTTATCTTTTTTTCATCGAAAAGGGGGGCTTAATGTATATTTCCATCATGGACTGATATCTCTTTAACTACAGGACAGAATTTTATAAAACTTTATATTTATCTTGTTTATCATAAGCCAAGGACAATCATTATTTGTTTTCCTCTTATAGTTTGCGGGTCGAAACTGGGAGGTATGGAAGTAATAGAATTCCTAGATCCGAACATAAATGTCTTACTTGTAATTCGGGGAAAATTGAAGACAAGTTTCATTTTGTGTTAGAATGCGAAGCATCTAGAAACCTAAGAAAACAGTTTCTAAAACCTTACTTTTACAGAAACCCCAGTATGTTTCAATTTATACAGTTACTTAATAGCCCGCAGAGATCAACCTTAGTGTAACGTGCAACGGCCTGCTCACCCATCCAGGCACTAACCTAACGCACTTTGCTTAACTTTTACGGAGAGAAATACACCAAACCGCATCGCTATGAAAGCTAGCTCGACAGCAAGGCAGGTTTGAAGTGCTTATATATCTAACCTCTCTCCGTGATATTACTCCTCCCTTCGAGAAGTCTCGACCCCGAGACTTATATACAAACATGTGTATACAAATAAACCAGGGGAATATACAAGGTAAGGCAACTCCAGTCCGGCAGTTGTCATAATCCCACCTCTGACACCAAATGTAACATGCAACGGCCTGCTCACCCATCCAGGCACTAACCTAACGCACGTTGTTTAACTTTCACGGAGAGAAATACACCAAACCGCATCGCTGTGAAAGCTAGCTCAACAGCAAGGCACGTTTGAAGTGCTTATATATCTAACCTCTCTCCGTGACATTAGTTTATAAGTACAGCTAAAAAACACAGAAACACGATTTTATTAACATGATTTATGTACATTCAATTTCATGTGTAGTGAGTTCGATCCATGTATCTTAAACTTAAAGCCCCAAGTGAGGCTTGGTAACATTTTTAGCCTCGAGGTGAGGCCAAAGTAGGAGAAGTTCAGCATTATTCATGTCTGAAATGTCTCAATAGACCGGACAATGTGGATCGGTGATCGGTCTACACGTTGGTGCGGTCTGATCCTGATCCACTTTGGCCGCAAACGCATCTTAGTCCCTGAAAACCGCCTTGGATTGTTTAATAAAAAAAAGTATTTGTGTTTCTATTGTTAAAAATTGGGATTCTTGTTTTATGGTATTTAAAAAAAAAAAAAAACGATATATTATGTACTTTTTCCCCATTCTACAGGCACATACCTCCAGTATTAATGTGAGTTGTAATATTATTCTCATTATTGTAAAAACCGGTATTTGTAGAATGACAGCAACGGGTATACTTTAGACACGATAAAATGTTTGTAACGTATTTAATTATTTTGTAAATTTAAATGACTGATCTTAAACTTTTGTGTTGCTCTGCCCGGCTCCATGGACTTTTCGGACGGCGTGGATCGAGATCATACTACACATAAAGTGCGGCCGGATCTATGGTCAACACTGTGCGATGAAGTGGAATTTTCGAGTTGATAAGAAAAATGAAACTGCAGCATTGGATTTTACTATTGGCTGAAAATGGTTGAAAACTTTTTCATTTTTTTTTTTACTCTTTTTCTTATTAGCAGTTTAGGAGGTAATAATAATAGTTATATTCACTCTCTAAAGTTGGATTTTAAAAATTTATACGAAAAAGACAAGTAAAACATATCTATAGAAGTTGATTTGAAAACATTGAGACAGAAATGTTACATATATTTGAACAAGATCATAAGAAATTAATCACTTTAAATACAGAGTAGATTTTCCACGTTTTATAAAAATACATCTTGGTTTACTATCGGTGGTTTATGTTTATGTTTATCATGGATATATATTGTACATGACGAGATACATGTACTTGCGTAAGTCATAAAATCTATCTATCTATCTAATCAAATGCTGTGTTATGGAAAAAGTGGGCTTAATGGATAATTTCACTATGGACCAATGACAAAAAGGCCACGTGTACAAGCAAAACACAATATCTCTTATCTGTTTCTATCAAAAGAGGTCTTTTTAGGCGGGAGATATCATTTCAACAAAATAACTTGTTTTAAATTGAAAGTTAACAAACTAAAGTTTTTCATGATATTTCTTGTTTTGAGAAGTAAATAGTCAAGAGCGTTGGTTAAAGTCAATGGATTGAACTGAATCTGGATTAGACCGGATTGGACTTAATAACCGGTGAACCGATGGAACTGGAACGGACTTAATAACCGAATTTGACAATTTTTCTTGAATCTTGTATAAACCAACCAAGTTTTATCTTTACCATAGCCACTAATTTCAAATTCGCTGGTCTGTCTGTACTTTCAGTACCGCCGTGTCCGGTAATCTTGCGCATCCGGTAATCTTGCGCACTACAGTATTTTTTTGTTCCGGAAGTTTGCGTATTTGTGAAAGGCCGTTTCTACGACTATTTCGGAAGAAAATAGGAATCAGCAAAATCGAAAAGGTAAGTTGAGCAAAATTTTTACCTGAGAGTGTTTTTAATAGTTTATGATGTCATCATTATAAATATTCATGAGGAACGCTCTTTGACCCATTTTCTGATAAAAGCCGGCTGCAACATTTCGTCTGTTTGTCAAACGAGTGTTTTGTGTCCAGTCATTGAAAAATATCAGTAAAAAACTTTCTTCGCAATTTTATAAGTCACAAAATCTACTTTTAACACCACTTTTGTTGTTTAAATGCAGCAACAATCAGATGACAGCTGCATCCCGTTTTGCCGCCATTCTGTCAAAATATTGAATGTAAGGACCCGGATCGCGCATGACCAATATTTTTTTGTACGGAAGCCAATAAATGCCATGAATTTTTCTATTCATTTAGAAATAGCTATTCATAAATAAACAAACTTGTAAGATCAACTTATAATAAAAATGAATTTAAGTGATCATAATAGCAGTCTCTTTTGATTTTTCTTTCTTTCAAGTTAAACAGTATGGCGACACCAAAAATGACTAAATATGGGTACCTCATGATGAGAGAAGCATACCAAGATGTGAAAGAGAAGGGTTTTGCAATCAGGCGAGCTGCAAGGGTACATGGCTTACAGCAGTCCACACTCCGTTGGAGGCTGGCGAAAGATAAACCAGATCACGTAAAGCGAGGGGGTCCAACATTTTTTACCCGAGCTTAAGAAGAGATGTTAGCTGAGCACTGCGTTTCCATGGCTCATCTAGGATATGGTTTTACCAGGTGGCAGGTACTTGATATGGCTAAAAACATGTGTGAGGCTATAGGAATGAACAGCGAGCCTACAAACCACTGGTTTTATGGATTCCTCAGTAGGTTTCCTGATTTCAAAATGGTTCACCCTAAGAAAAGGGATAAAGCAAGAGATGATGCTGTGAATCATGAAATGGTAAAGAGTTACTTTGAAGAGCTTTGTAAGACACTTGATAAATATGACAATATGACATTCAGGATAAGCCACACTTCATTTGGAATGTAGATAAGACAGGAATTTCCCTTGATCACACCCCCCCCCCAAGATCCTGGCCAAAGGTAGTAGTAATCCACATTGTACAACATCTGGTAAATCTGCAACAACAACTGTCATTGCTGCTGTTAGTACCCTTGGTGCAACCATCCTATGACATCCTATGTCATTTTTAAAGGTGAAAGAATGTCAAGAGATATTAGACATGATGGCCTTACAGGTACAGAGTATAGGTCTTCGCCAACTGGATGGTTTAATTCACACCTGTTCCTAGATTTCTTCAAAAATCACTTCCTACATCATGTAACAGCTAGACCATGTGTACTTCTGTATGACGGCCATTCAACCCATGTTACCCTTGATATTATTGATACTGCAAGGAAGGAGGACTTTCATTTATTTGTGTTGCCCCCTCATAGTAGTCACTGCCTTTGAACAACCCCTTGATGTGTCAGTATTCAGTCCGTTCAAAAAGAATCTCAGTACTAATTTTTACATGCTAATCCCAGGGCAGTTATAGTAATAGAGGATCTTCCGAAGATCATACGGGCTGCTTTTAAAAATTCATTGACAGTGAGTACAATCATGTCAGGTAACAGGAAGACAGGAATATTTCCTTTTGACCCATCTGCCCCTTGTGTTACTCCACCCGTAATCAACAAGGAAATAAAAGAGATGAAAGTGAGCAGAAAAGAACGGAAAGATAACAGAACTGTCAAAATACTTTTTCAAGACAAATCAAATTAACTTTAACAGACTTAAAGATTATGCAGAACCAAAGAAAAAAAGGTGTGTGTTTGTATCCCCTTACGGAGCAGCAATAACAGAAGACTCTTTCTATGAAAAAAAGAAAATAATGGAAGCAGAGAAAAACCAAAATATAAAGAAAAGGGAAAAAAAACTGAGACAGAGAAGGGAACGCTGAAATCAGGCAAGAGGAGTTTTACTTAAGCCGCCATTTTCATAGAAAGATGCAAGCTTAAGTGAAGTGGAGACTGATATGACTGGACATTTGGAAAGAACTCAGAGAAAGAAAGCAAGGAAAGACAGAGAAAAAAAAAGAAGGTAAATCTAAGACTGGGCAAAAAAAGGGAAAAGGTCCATTTCAGCATTCTGTTAGGGGGAAGGGTCCAGCAATTAAAGTGAAAAACAAGCAAATGGCAGAGTGTATTGAGTCAAGTGAAGAGATTGATACAGAATGTTGTGTAGTATGTGGTAAGTTCCAGCCGGAGGGATTAGATCTGAATCAAAGGATACAATTTGTTGACTGGGGTTGCTGTATGTCATGTGAAAAATGGGTGCATCTGAAATTTTGCTCTGTCATTGAAAAGTTGCACGAAAATGAGGAGTTCAAGTGCCCTTTGTGCAGCAGTGAACAGTAAAGAAAAAAATCATCCCTTCAGTGTAAATAAGTTAGTTTGATTACAAATTAAAAACTGTTAATGAGTTGAAATTTACCGTTGCAGAACTTTAAAACTGTAATTCGTGTTTATGGTCTGTGAGGGTCACCTAGCCTGGGTTCCAGTCCGTTCATTTTTTTTCCCTCCTTTTCTATCATTCAGACGTTACTTTGTCAAAATGACGGCCTGGGGACATTCGAAAACCGATCGCAGCGACATCTAGTTTACCCCATCTCACAATGGGGTAAAGTAGATGTCGCTGCAATCATTTCGGAATGTAAATGACTAAAAATAGATACAGAAATTTCAATAGCCTCGATTTGGTCACTCCCTGTTTGTGGGCCGTCTTTGAAAATATTGATAACAACATTTCAAACGGGTTTTCTTTGACTTTGAAGGATAGCTGTTAATCGTTTCGCCTGTTTCACTCTGAAAGCTTTTCAAAAGGATGTTTTTTACTAGTTTTGTTGAAGGTCGCGATGATTTTCTGATACAACAGGTTCGGGAAATCACTCGTTCCCGTTGCACTTGAATTAGTCAAAAAATGCGCCAATTCATCATCAACATTGTGACGTCGTGCGATAAACAAATCTATAATAAGATTATCGGCACAACTTATAATCATGGGAAGATCCTCGAATGTTCCCATGCGGTAATAGTAACGGATAGCTGCCAAAGATCGACAGCAGACCAAGATAAGGACAGTGTGATACGAAGTTATTAATAAATATTACCGCCTGGACCCAGGCTAAGGGCCACTATACCTTAGAGAATTTTTGTTGTGACTTCATTTTATATAAGTGCGCAAGATCACCGGACAGTTGCATGCCGGTAAAAACATGGTGGTCAGTGTTTACATTTTTAAAGTTTGATTTGTTTGAGGAGATTATTTTACGAAAAGCTTGTGCCATTATTCGGATGAGGTATTTCTGTAAATGGAAAAACGGCGTAGAGAATCTTTCAATTTTATGAAGTATTATAATCAAACGGTCTTTTGCTTATGTGCGCAAGATTACCGGACAGCAGCGTACTTTGATTCTGTACTGTAATCAGTGTTCTCAATTTTCAAAGAAATTAATGTGTGCTCAAATGATAAAATTGGCTTTAGTATCAAATTTGATATATTGAATAATAATTCTACAATAATGACTCATATATATAATTTCAAATAAATGCGAGAGACAACAATGCAAACAGTCATAAAATTTCCGTTACCACATGGTAACGGAAATTCTATAGGTTTGCATTGAGGTTATTCGGTATCTTCTTCAGTATCTGACATAAAACAATGTTTCAAAATGAAAAATCGTCTTTCATCCTTGTTTTAATAACCAAACATTACAAATCACAGCAAAAATTTAATTACACCAAAACTGACAAAATATGGAAGACACATCTATTAACCAGTTTCTATGAAGTAAAATTACCGTCTAGAATGTTTCAGACACAGAATATCTGTCACGTGGATCAAGTTCCGTGATCATTTACATAATCGCTATACGTAACAGCCAGGTTCTTCCCAGGTTTTTGATGAAATGATTGAATTTGATAGCATACGGTCACAGATATTTAAATCACAGAAATTTAATTTCGTATCTATGACCAAGGTGCTAGTTTCAAACAATGACTAATAAGAAGTTCTTGCTGGTTAGAGTTAATGGTTATAAATCTATAATTGTTTATAGAGTGAAGAAGACAGAGCATCCTCATCGATATTTTCAAGATACGTGGTAACGGACATTTTGCCGATTTACTTTTCATGGGATGTAACATCTTTTAATACACACTTTCTTTGTTGTGACTATTTTTTCAACTGTTCATGTATTTACTTTCGAAAGTCAAATACCTAAGGGTTTTGTTTGAGTCTTTCTGATACCAATAAATCAATTTATTTCTACGTGTGCTCGCAGTAATATTTACGTTATCGGAAATTTCATGAAGACCATAAAATCTAGCGACATGTACAGGGTGACCCCAAAAAAAACAGAAACCATAACGTTCTTAATTACTCCTACAAAAATAAAGCATAATTTTTTTAATTTTGTACACTTGAACTTCGGCCTGTGTATGACTATACCCAAAAGTTTCAGTTATCGAGGATGCTTTGCACAAAAGTCATGCTCTCTCCAAAATATGTTCTAAGTGACCTCCTCGGCATTGGAGACATACTTGCATCGGTTGCGCAAAATTGTCAATCACCCGCACGCACTCCTCTCTGGTGATTTCCCCGATTTTTCCTGCAATTGCAGTCTTGAGTTCACCAATTGTTTGAGGATTGTTGTGATACACATTGTCCACAGATAAAAATCTTGGGGGTTCAAGTCCGGTGAATGAGGTACACACTCGACATCACACTTCCTGCTGTTTAGTCTTTCCTGAAATCGCTCTCTCAGCAAGTCAAGGGTGTGATTTGATGTTTTAAGGGTCGCCCCGTCTTGCTGGAACCACTGATCATCTCGATCAACCCTCCGCGTCGTTCGAGTGATGTCCAGGACTTCCTCAACACTGCCACATAACGTTACATTCTGAGAGAGCGATTTCAGAAAAGGCTGATCAGCAGGAAGTGTGACTGACATCAAATGGGCACCTCATTTCTCATTCACCGGACTTGAACCCCGCCCCCTCCCCCAAGATTTTTATCTGTGGGAGTACCTGAAGGACAATGTGTATCAGAACAATCCTCAAACAATTGGTGAACTCAAGGCTGTAACTGCAGGAAAAATCAGGGAAATCACCAGCGAGGAGTGCATGCGAGTGATTGACAATTTTGCGCAATCGATGCAAGTATGTTTCCAATGCCGCGGAGGTCATATTTTGGAGAGAACTTTACTTTTGTGCAAAACATTCTAGATTACTGAAACTTTGGGGTATAATCATACACAGACCGAAGTTCAAGTGTACAAAATTAGAATAATTTTGCTTTATTTTTGTAGGAGTAATTAAGAAGTTTATGGGTTCTGTTTTTTTTTTTTTTTTGTCACCCTGTAAATGTAACTGATTTTTTTCTGACGTACATTTGTGTTGCTTCTTTTCAGGTTATTCATTGCAATCTTCTATCATTATGTCGATGATAAAAGTCAAACCTCGGTCAAACTGAGGCTCTGACTCTTTAGATTTAAAACTAAACTATATTAGGTATGGCGACAGTGAAGGACATTTAACATGTGGCCTTAAAACTTAGATAAAAATTTAATAATCATGATATTTTCAACATACTTTTGCTGGTGCTAAGATGCCTCAAGGTGCAACATATGATGGACAAAATATGTCTGTTGTCAATCTTCACTGTAAATTATGCAGCTTATTATGTAATGGACTTTAGATACTTACTGAGAATCACTTTCAAGTCTGATCTTCATATCTAAGAGTAGTATGTGTGTCATTTTGCGTGTAAACAAAGATGACGTAATCGGCGGCCATCTTGTTACTATAAGTAGTAACTCATTTGCATATAAGGATGTTCCTATGTTTAAACAAAGCAGCCATCTTGGATGACCTAATTTTTTAGCGGTATTTTAGTGACCTATTTTTTTTTTTTTTTTTTTTTTTTTGCGGTATTTGTTTTTATGGTGACCAAATTGAATGACCCAGTTTTAATAAAATAAGAGGTAAGTCCCTATTCAAAAATACGAATTTTTAAGTGTTAGTGTTATGACAATAAATAGTACAAATTTTGATAAATGTTAGTTTTAATCTTACTGGAAAAAAGTAGAAACATGAAGAAATATAGTACAAACATTTTGACAAAAATTGGTTTTGAGTTTACTGGAAAGAATCTGACAACTTAAAAAATGCACAAAATAATGGAAAAATGTTAGAATAAAAACAATAGTACTTTTCTGTAGATGTGTTCCCTTCAACGTCCTATACTCAAATGACCAAGATTATTACCATCAGTTTGCACGTGTCTATTTTGAGATATTCAATGTTCAGACATGTACAGGTGGGTGATCAATAGTCTTTTGTTAAAGTCGCCACACTGACTGGTTTTGTTTATTTAGGGACGGAAGTACGGACAATGGCCTATTCAACTGTCAAAGTTAGTCCCCTAACAAAGGACCAGATGACTGAACACAACGTCTGGTTTAGTTTACTTTGGGACGGAAGTACGGACAATGGCCTTTTCAACTGTCAAAGATAATCGCCTAACAAAGGACCATTTGGCTGAACAATAGTCTTTTGTTAATGTCTCCACAATGTCTGGATATGTTTGTTTTGTACAGGAAGTCCTAACAAAGGTTGTATTAAACTTTTCCAAACTTGTCAAAGCATAATTACTGATCGAACAAAAGTATTTGATATTTATATTTTAAAAGAGCTTATCAAACTGTCTCATACACTAATAAAATTTTTAACGACCTTGCGCGCAGAATATGTTTAAACATGAACTACTGGAAAACCTCAGAACATTTAAATGACAAAAGTCTGCTTAATCTTTCTAATATATTGTAATATTGTATATTTCAATACACTTAAACAGTTATGTATTTAACCCACAATCAAATAGAAACAAAAGGACACTTACCATCCTCATATGCATCACTATTAATACATTTTTATTACATTCGTAGCACATACATTTAAGGGAAAAAAAGGAACGAAATGTGTTATATTAAAACTATTATATACAATTTTGATATGTACAATTTAGAGAAAAAAAGAAGTTGATCAAATTAAGTTTCAGTGAATTTATTATTATTTATAATTTTTTTTTTTTTTTTACTAAAATAATTTGGATTTAAAATTGCAACCAATCTGACAGGCCAAAAGAGTTTGATATTCATACTCTTTTACTTTAATCAATCGTGAGGTTTTTACAATGGATATCAAACAAGTTAACGTAGTTAGCCAAAGATTATTATGGTCTATAAAGTCAGGCAAAAGAGCATGCGACAATTCGTGTAATAGCGTTCCAATTACATGCATTTCTGAATGGTGTTTTGTAATGTCCAACTTAATGCATGTATGGTGATCATTTATAAATTCCCTAAAGTTTGCAAGTTTGGCCTTCTTTCTGTTAAAAATGGTAAAAGATATTATAGGCTGTTTTTACAAAGATCTATGGTCCTGGAATAATTTACATGTCCAGATACGCTACATCTATTAATTTTTGTAACCTCGACACTGCAAACCTCATGTTCCAGAAAATGAATTAGTTCATCAGCTTGAACATGCTCTTTTACCAAGATATCATCTTCAAGAATATATTCTAGCAAAACACTTCCTTGACCAAAAGTGCTGGTCCCAATACCAGGAAAACTAAGGAAATCCACTGCATCCTTAATTTCAACAATTACAGATTTTATTGGTGCAATCAAAAATGCCGAAAAGATATTAATGATATCCATCATTGATTATAATGCAAAAGTGAAAAAAACAAGTCGTTCTCCCTTTAAAGCAAAAGATTAAATGACTCTAACAAGATAGGTCCAGTACCCATTTATATGTCAATATTTTTTTACTTGAGATTGGATTAAGACAGCTCATAAAGGCAGCTGGCCAATGTTGACACAACTACTTCAGATTACCGTGGTAACGGATTTAAATTTGTTAATATTTGCGACTTTAAGCCAAACTTATAGAGACGTATATTTTCCGTTTTAAAATGCTCTTCTGAACATTCTAACCGTCTGACAAGTAAAGCTGTGTACTGATAAGCCTAATTCTAGGAAATATAAGCAATGACACCAAATTCCAGGAAAACTAAGCAATGAAACCGATAGTAGTCTTTTTTTTCATTTTGTAACACAGTGTCTACTCATGAAATTTGAGATAACCCTACCAAATGATACACAACACTTTAGTCTTTCATTTTGACCTTTTGTCGATTCAATTTTTAGCCATGTCAGGCCCAATACTCCTTTTCTTAAAAATATCGACTTTTTTAATTGCAGTCAGATCGAATCAATATAGGTATCATTGGAATGGTCTTCTCACACTGATCAAGAAAATGACAACGGAGATACAAGGATTAAATCTTTGAGAGATACACGCTTTGGCATCCACTGGTACAAAAATGGCTCAAATCTTTATTTATTGACCGATTTTTACGTTCTTGGTGTCTATCTACGATAATTTTAACCTTGGAATTCAAATTTGAAGTCAGAATTTACCTAGAGATCATATGGAGATCGTCATTTTGCCTGAAAGATTTCAGATACGTTAAAAATGCACTAACTTTAACAAAAATGGCTAAAATCATTGTTTATGAACCAATTTTCATGATCTTGGTGTCTAAGTGTATTAACCTTTCCTCAGAAATCCATTTATGAGGATACTGAATACATTTTTGGTGAGATGGCGGTCGGAAATGACGCCATTTTCTATAAAAATTACTATAGAAGAACAGCACAAGGAAAAAATAGCTTTATACATGTTATTACACGTACTGGCATTAGTGTGTGTTTTAACAAGTTTGCATTTGACTGAATTTAAAACGTCCTTGATTGGATAATAAAGTATGACGTCATTTATTTAGTTCATTAAACCCTACGGTATTCCATTTACTTTATCATCGTTAAGAACTTCAGTATGAAACCTACATTTTCATCTTCAACTCGTGTCGTCGAAAAGCACTTAAGGTAGAACCCTCCTAATGGAAAACAGCTATTTCCACTATAATATTATCCTACAAAATTTGCTATGATTAAAAATGAGTATTATTGTAACAAAAGTATCAACAAATAATTTCAAGATAGACATCAAAGGAATATCTGGTTGGTTAAAAATTTGCAAAAGTACTATATCAGTGTAAATCCTTATTTATCAACTAACAATAAATTTTATTCCATGTTGTAATAGAAGCGTTAGGAGGCTACTACCTTAAATGCATATAATTTAAGTGCCTCTGTATTTTTCAACAAACGCGTTATGTATAATGTAATACAAAAGTGTTTAAATAATCCTGACACAGAGAAACAGTGTGGCAAACGCTTTGAGTTGACCAAAACGTTCAATTATGATATTGGACCTTTAGGATTTACAAATGAACCGAGTAACAAGCTGAAAATGATATTTACCAGGATAAAGAATGTAATTTGTGTTATAACTGCTTATCTGGTTCTCTAGTTAATAAACTGACAAACATGTTTGGGAACGTTTTCTATATTTAGATCATAACGAAAATGACTTGTCAACAAATCAGGCAGTGGTTCTAAAAATAGACAACCTATCAGATGCAAGAGGAAGTGGACCAATCAGAAGAGACTGATCTATGAAAGACATTGTAACGAGTGTGTATGCCAAAAGTGTTCCCATACTCAAACATGGCAAACACCAGATGCAAACTTAGTCTTGGTAACAATTGCTACGTACAGGTCAATAAATGGAAAAGGGAAGTGAGAGTCGATATCAGAGAATGGAAAGGTGACAAACCCACAAAAACAAGGCATAAGCTTAACTATGATGCGTTCGAAGAACCTAGTAGTTCAACTAGAACATGTTGACAAATCCCTCCAAAATAAAGTAACGTACGGATATCATATTGGGCGTAATGTCTATTGCAGTACTGGCGAAAAAAGCGTTTGTGTAGATATAAGACAGTACTGGAAACTGAATGAAGAAGAGTTTCGGACTAAAAATGTGGCCTCCAGATTGTACCGAAGGTTTTTCTAAGATTTGGCCTAGTGACCTAGTTTTTGATCAGATATTACCCATTATCAAACACTTATGAGATATCACTAAGACAAACATTCTGACCAAGTTTCATGAGTATTGGACTGAAAATGTGGCCTCTAGAGCGTACAATAGGTTTTTCTAAGATTTGACCAAGTGACCTAGTTTTGACACATTACCCATTATCAAACTCTTTTGAGATATCACAAAAACAAACATTCTGACCAAGTTTAAAGAATATCAGACTGAAAATGCATACACAAGGTTTTTCCAATTTTTGAGCCAGTGACCTAGTTTTTGACCCCACATGATCCAAATTGAAACTCATTCAAGGTCTCATCAAGACAAACATTCTGACCGAGTTTCAGGAGTATCGGACTGGAAATGTGTCCTCCAGAGCGTACACAAGGTTTTTCTAAGATTTGACCTAGTGACCTAGTTTTTGACCCCACATGACCCATTATCAAACTCGCCTGAGCTATTATTAAGACAAACATTCTGACCGAGTTTCAAGAGTTTTTGACAGAAAATGTGGTTTCTAGAGCGTACACAAGGTTTTTCTAAGATTTGACCTAGTGACCTAGTTTTTGACCCGACATGACCCATTATCACACTCGTCTGAGATATCATCAAGACAAACATTCTGACCAAATTTCAGGATTGTTGGACAGGAAATGTAGCCTCCAGAGCGTACACAAGGTTTTCCTAAGATTTGAACTTCTGACCTAGTTTTTGACCCAACATGACCCATTTTCGAACTCGTCCGAGATATCATCAAGACAAACATTCTGACCAACTTTCCAGAGTTTTGGACTGAAAATGTGGCCTCCAGATTGTACACAAGGTTTTCCTAATATTTGACCTACTGACCTAGTTTTTGATCCCACATGACCCATTTTCGAACTCGTCTGAGATATCATCAAGACAAACATTCTGACTAACTTTCCAGAGTTTTGGACTGAAAATGTGGCCTCCAGAGCGTACACAAGGTTTTCCTAAGATTTTACCTAGTGACATAGTTTTTGACCCGACATGACCCATTTTCGAATCGTCCGAGATATCATCAAGACTAACATTCTGACCAACTTCCAAGAGTGTTGGACTGAAAATGTGGCCTCTAGAGCGTACACAAGGTTTTTCTAAGATTTGACCTGGTGACCTAGTTTTCGACCCGACATGACCCATTTTCGAACTCGTCCGAGATATCATTAAGACAAACATTCTGACCAACTTTCAGGAGTGTTGGACAGAAAATGTGGCCTCTAGAGCGTACACAAGATTTTTCTAAGATTTCACCTAGTGACCTAGTTTTTGACCCGACATGACCCATTTTCGAAGTCTTCCGACATTTTATTGAGACAAACATTCTGACCAAGTTTCATGAGTATCGGACTGAAAATGTGGCCTCTAGAGCGTACACAAGGTGAAAAACTTGACGACGGACGACGGACGACGCATGCCGCACGACGGACGATACTGACGCCGGACACAGCACGATCACAATATGTCCCCATGAGCACTTCGTGCTCAGGTGAGCTAAAAAAGGAAAAAGTGGCTCGGTTAAAGTAGTACAATAATACTCATTTTTAATCATAGCAAATTTTGTAGGATAATATTATAGTGGATATAGCTGTTTTCCATTAGGAGGGTTCTGCCTTAAGTGCTTTTCGACGACATGAGTTGAAGATGAAAATGTAGGTTTCATACTGAAGTTCTTAACGATGATAAAGTAAATGGAATACCGTAGGGTTTAATGAACTAAATAAATGACGTCATACTTTATTATCCAATCAAGGACGTTTTAAATTCAGTCAAATGCAAACTTGTTAAAACACACACTAATGCCAGTACGTGTAACAACATGATTGTATAAAGCTATTTTTTTCCTTGTGCTGTTCTTCCATAGTAATTTTTATAGAAAATGGCGTCATTTCCGGCCGCCATCTCACCAAAAATGTATTCAGTACCCTCATAAATGGATTTCTGAGGAAAAGTTAATACACTTAGACACCAAGATCATGAAAATCGGTTCATAAACAATGATTTTAGCCATTTTTGTTAAAGTTAGTGCATTTTTAACGTATCTGAAATCTTTCAGGCAAAATGACGATCTCAATATGATCTCTAGGTAAATTCTGACTTCAAATTTGAATTCCAAGGTTAAAATTATCGTAGATAGACACCAAGAACGTAAAAATCGGTCAATAAATAAAGATTTGAGCCATTTTTGTACCAGCGGATGCCAAAAGCGTGTATCTCTCAAAATTTAATCCTTGTATCTCCGTTGTCATTGAAGTGATACCTACAAAACTATACATTTTCTTGATCAGTGTGAGAAGACCATTCCAATGATACCTATATTGATTCGATCTGACTGCAATTAAAAAAGTCGATATTTTTAAGAAAAGGAATATTGGGCCTGACACGGCTGAAAATTGAATCGATAATGGGGGAGTCAATATGAAAGAGTAAAGTGTCATATATCGTTTGGTAGGGTTATCTCAAATTTCATGAGTAGACACTGTGTTACAAAATGAAAAAAAAGACTACTATCGGTTTCATTGCTTAGTTTTCCTGGAATTTGGTGTCATTGCTTATATTTCCCAGAATTAGGCTTATCAGTACACTGCTTTACTTGTCAGAAGGTTGGAATGTTCAAAAAAGAAAATCATTTCATTACTGAAGGTAACAACTTTTATAACTTTCGACTAAAATCTTAAATTTTTACCAAATTTAATCCGTTACTAGAGTTTGTATAAATATTTATGTAAACATTAGCCAGCTGCCTTTATGAGCTGTCTTAATTCAATCTCAAGTCAAAAAATATTGACATATAAATGGGTACTGGACCTTAAAGGGGTGGGGGTCTTGTCCAATCTTGTTAGAGTCATTTAATCTTTTGCTTTAAAGGGGGACGACTTGATTTTTTACTTTTGCACCATAATCAATGATATACATATAAATGGGTACTGGACCTTAAAGGGATGGGGGGGGGTCTTGTCGAATCTTGTTAGAGTCATTTAATCTTGTGCTTTAAAGGGGGATGACTTGATTTTTCACTTATTCATCATAATCCATGATATACATATGAGGTCTGTTCGGAAATAATTGAGACAACGCTTATAATATGAGAATGATTAGACTGACAAACGAAATATTTCATCACAGCTGACATATACTTTATTACTTTATACATGCCAAATATGAGGCCGCTGGGTCTTCTGTATCAGTGTCCCCGCCCGTCGAAAATTTACATGTACCACCTCGCTCGGTCTGGAGCACAACAGCGTTTTGAACGTGACGTCCTATCAACATTACTGCTTGTTTACACTAGTACATGTCATTCCTTTTCAAAATAAACACCACTCAATCTAACTTCATATGTCGCTGCACCCATTTATCGTACAGTTTTACACCATTCACTATCTAATTACCTCACTACATTTAGTGCCGCAGTCTTCAATTCACTGAATCATTGAATCTTATACCTGTGAAATGGAACTTGACATGTGGAAAGACGTCGGTCATCGTCAATCCCCATTTCCTTTGTGATGTACAGAGATGATGCATCTTTAACACACCGATTTTGCCATCGCTAAACAAGAGCCCGAGACACGCATCTTCCGCTCCGTGTCATGTCAAACATCTTCTTTGGTTTCAATAGGAGTTTTTCCAAGCTTGGCGCAAAACTTTATGTGAGCTCGCTGCTCCGCCTTTACGTCGTTATCCATTTTGTCGCTGTTTCTTTGGTTGCACAAACTTCCGGAAAATGGTCAGAACTTGTTTACTAATAACGTGAACGTTATGAAACTTTACCGGAAATACGACAGAATAACGTAGTGTATATGACATTAATTTGATTGACTTTCCACGCTATTTTAATATGATTCAAGCTTCTATTCAAGTGCGATTTATTTGAGCTAGCTCATTTTTACAGCATGCTCCGGTTACTCAGCCCTCTTGTTGATTTTAAATGATATACAAATTTAACGTGTAACAAATGCCGATTTTATTTAAGTCTTTCAATTTATTAAAGGTTGATTGATGTTTATGAAAAATTTTACATACATACGTTGAGTTCTTCTCTCAAAACATACATTGTCTCAATAATTTCCGAACAACCCTCGTATAAATGGGTACTGGACATTAAAGGGGTGGGGGGTCTTGTCCAATCTTGTTAGAGTCATTTAATCTTTTCCTTTAAAGGGGGAACGACTTGATTTTTCACCTTTGCATCATAATCAATGATGGATATCATTAATATCTTTTCGGCATTTTCGATTGCACCAATAAAATCTGTGATTGTTGAAATTAAGGATGCAGTGGATTTCCTTAGTTTTCCTGGTATTGGGACCAGCACTTTTGGTCAAGTAAGTGTTTCGCTAGAATATATCCTTTAAGATGATATCTTGGTAAAAGAGCATGTTCAAGCTGATGAACTAATTCATTTTCTGGAACATGAGGTTTGCAGTGTCGATGTTACAAAAATTAATAGATGTAGCGTATCTGGACATGTAAATTATTCCAGGGCCATAGATCTTTGTAAAAACAGCCTATAATATCTTTTACCATTTTTAACAGAAAGAAGGTCAAACTTGCAAACTTTAAAAGTTCAATTACTTGATGGTCATACCTCATTAAATAATGAATATGGTGTTAGGGAATTCATAAATGATCACCATACATGCATTAAGTTGGACATTACAAAACGACATTCAGAAATGCATGTAATTGGAACACTATTACACGAATTGTCGCATGCTCTTTTGCCTGACTTTACAGACCATAATAATCTTTGGCTAACTACGTTAACTTGTTTGATATCCATTGTAAAAACCTCACGATTGATTAAGTAAAAGAGTATGAATATCAAACTCTTTTGGCCTGTCAGATTAGTTGCAATTTTAAATCCAAATTATTTTAGTCAAAATTAGAAAAAAATAAAATAAATTCACTGAAACTTAATTTGATCAACTTTTTTCCTCTAAATTGTACATATCAAAATTGTATATAATAGTTTTAATATAACACATTTCGTTCCTTTTTTTTCTCTTTAATATATGTGCTAAGAATGTTATAAAAATGGATTAATGGTGATGCATATGAGGATGGTAAGTGTCCTTTTGTTTCTATTTGATTGTGGGTTAAATACATAACTGTTTAAGTGTATTGAAATATACATTATTACAATATATTAGAAAGATTAAGCAGACTTTTGTCATTTAAATGTTCTGAGGTTTTCCAGTTGTTCATGTTTAAACATATTCTGCGCGCAAGGTCGTTAAAAATTCTATTAGTGTATGAGACAGTTTAATAAGCTCTTTAAGTATATAAATATCAAATACTTTTGTTCGATCAGTAATTATGCTTTGACAAGTTTGGAAAAGTTTAATACAACCTTTGTTAGGACTTCCTGTAAAAAACAAACATATCCGGACATTGTGGAGACATTAACAAAAGACTATTGTTCAGCCACATGGTCCTTTGTTAGGGGATTAACTTTGACAGTTGAAAAGGCCATTGTCCGTACTTCCGTCCCAAAGTAATCAAAACCAGACATTGTGGCGACTGTAACAAAAGACTATTGTTCAGCCATCTGGTCCTTTGTTAGGGGATTAACTTTGACAGTTGAATAGGCCTTTGTCCGTACTTCCGTCCCTAAATAAACAAAACCAGTCAGTGTGGCGACTTTAACAAAACACTATTGATCACCCACCTGTATATGTCTGAACATGAATATCTCAAAATAGACGCATGCAAACTCATGGTGATAATCTTGGTCATTTGAGTATAGGACGTTGAAGGGAACACAACTACAGAAAAGTACCATTACTTTTATTCTAACATTTTTCCGTTATTTTGTGTATTTTTTATGTTGTCAGATTTTTTCCAGTAAACTCAAAACTAATTTTTGTCAAAATGTTTGTACTATATTTCTTCATGTTTCTTTTTCCAGTAAGATTAAAACTAACATTGATCAAAATGTGTACTATATATTGTCATAACACTAAAAAAATTTGTATTTTTGAATTAGGACTTACCTCCTTTTTATTAAAACTGGGTCATTCAATTTGGTCACCATAAAAACTAATACCGCCAAAAAAATTAGGTCACGAAAACAAACAACGTCAAAAAATTAGGTCATCCAAGATGGCTGCTTGTCTAAACATAGTAACTTCCTTATATGCAAATGAGTTACTATTTATAGTAACAAGATGGCCGCCGATTACGTCATCTTTGTTTACACGCAGTGACGCTCATACTACTTCTAACATATTGTGTTTTAACAGGGAATGAGAAAAGGGGGTCGCTGGTTCGATTCCCGGCTCGGCCAGTTTCTTTCTGGGGATTGATTTTAGGCATTGCGACAGGATTCAATTCTCTCTCAACGCTAATCATTGTTTAGACGATGGTTATGTGGGGAAGCAGCCAGTTGCTTGGAAAAAATATTGTGCAGAGTGCCGGTACAAAAAACTTCAGGAAAGCATGGATAGGTGCACTGGCCGCTGCGATAAAACTGAAATAATGTTAAAAACGGAATTGAAAACCAAACAATCAATCAATATTTATCCTGTACAGGGCAGTGATGTGGTATATAGCAGACAGCATTCGGCAAACCTCGGGTGATCCGTCCATCCATTCGGCAAACCTCGGGTGATCCGGTGATCAAATTTGATGTCATTCGGCATACCTTGGATAATCCTTTATATGGAATTTCAGTTCTTCATATAGCGTATTTGTATTAGAAGTCTTTCCTGATGATCACCGTTGGTTTTTTTTTTAGAGTTAGAGGTTGTATTTTATTGTTGGAAATTCATTATAAACGGATTTAAAAAAAAAAAAGATAGCCTACCAATGGCTTGTTACGTACATGTATACAAGTAAAGAATTGGAGCTGTTGAAATTATTTTGTTAAGGTTTTATTTCTTTCCCATTCTTGCGTCTTTTTTTTTTTCCTAGAATTTGACCTAGATCTATTATTATAACACACGACAAAATTTTGGACATATCAAAACAAAATCTTTATCAGATGACAAATTAAAGTTTGCTAAAATTATGAAAGTTGTCTTGATAGGGTAGAAAACATTGTAGAACAAGAGGGCACTGATGGCCCTAAAGTCGCTCACCTGAGTCTTTTGACCAAACATGACCCATTTTCAATCTCATTTGAGATATCATGACAAACAATGTACTAAGCTTTCTTAATTACTGGACTGAAATTGCCTCTAGCATGCACACAAGCTTTTTTTTAGAATTTCTCTCAGTGACCTACTTTTTAGCCAACCATAGCCAGTTTTCCCATTGTAGATATTATCAAAACAAGACTGAAAATGTGGCCTCTAGAGCGTACACAAGGTTTTTCTAAGATTTCACCTAGTGACCTAGTTTTTGATCCGACATGACCCATTTTCGAACTCGACCGAGATATCATAAAGACAAACATTCTGACTAACTTTCAAGAGTTTTGGACTGAAAATGTGGCCTCTAGAGCGTACACAAGGTTTTTCTAAGATTTCACCTAGTGACCTAGTTTTTTACCAGACATGACCCATTTTCGAACTCGTTCAAGATATCATCAAGACAAATATTCTGACCAAGTTTCATGAGTATCTGACTGAAAATGTGGCCTCTAGAGTGTACACAAGGTTTTTCTAAGATACGACCTAGTGACCTAGTTTTTGATCCGACATGACCCATTTTCAAACTTGTCTGAGATATCATCAAGATAAACATTCTGACCAACTTTCAAGAGTTTTAGACTTAAAATGTGGCCTCTAGAGCGTACACAAGGTTTTTCTAAGATTTCACCTAGTGACCTAGTTTTTGACCCGACATGACCCATTTTCGAATCGTCCGAGATATCATCAAGACTAACATTCTGACCAAATTTCATGAGTATCTGACAGAAAATGTGGCCTCTAGAGCGTACACAAGGTTTTTCTAAGATTTGACCTAGTGACCTAGTTTTTGATCCGACATGACCCATTTTCAAACTCGTCTGAGATATCATCAAGATAAACATTCTGACCAACTTTCAAGAGTCTTGGACTGAAAATATGGCTTCTAGAGCGTACACATGGTTTTTCAAAGAGTTGACCTAGTGACCTAGTTTTTGATCCGACCTGACCCATTTTCGAACTCGTCCGAGATATCATCAAGACAAACATTTTGACCAAGTTTCATGAGTATCGGACTGAAAATGTAGCCTCTAGGGTGTACACAAGGTAAAAGTTGACGACGGACGACGCACGACGGACACAGCACGATCACAAAAGCTCACCATGAGCACTTCGTGCTCGGGCGAGCTAAAAAGGAGAAAATACTGGTTACCAGCATTTTCTCCTGTCCCCTCTATGTTTTCAAGTCTTCTTTCTCAAGGTAGTTAAAAGTCGGTATTGTGCGGTAGAGGGTAAAAATGACCACTGCGTGCGTACTGGCGGCATCCTGATCTGAAGCAGTTGTACTGAAACAGCAGTTGTTTATGATGAGGACTTGCTACTTTTCTCGCTGCTGTACTTACCTCTGTACTAAAGGACAAATGAAAGCATAATGCGGACGACGAATGAAATGTTGCTCAAAAGTAAGTTCTTTTTTGTTAAAAAGTAGAAACATTGTGAGAAAAGGTGAAAATGCTTGTAACCATCAACCATTTTCCTTTTACCACAATGTTTTCAAAAGTCCTTTTCCAAAGCGTGGTTAAAACCTGGCATTTTCTCCTTTCCCATATTTTGTCCTGTAAAATTTCCAAATTTTAACCCTTTACCATACAGTCCCGAGTTTTAACGACCCTGTGGAAGAAGCCTTTTGAAAACATTGTGGGAAAAGAGAAAATGCTGGTAACCATCATTTTCTCCTTTTCCCACAATTTTTTCTATCCTATCAAAGACAAATTCCATCAGATGAGCCACAGCTAATTTGTCCTCTGTAATTGTTTTCATTTTGGACAAGTCTAATATTTTGTTGTTGGATAAAGAGTTAAGCCACAAACACTTTGACCATGGTCAAGTCCAGACTTCGGTCATCTTTGATCACAGAGTAATGAGATTACCTCCAGCAGATAAGTCATTTGGTCTTGCAGACCACTTTTGAAACCATTGTGGTAAAAGAAAGGGAAAAGAATTTTCTTCTTTTGCCACATGGTCTTCTTGTAATAAAAGTAAATTCATGTTGTTTCCATTTTCGCAGGAAAAATTCCAAAGTAATCTGCCTGAAAATTGTTTCTGGAGTTCATAGGTCTCTCTAGCTTAGCTGTTTTGAAAAACTCCGCTGTTTTCTGGGAAAGCCTCAAGATAGCCCAGTTCTCACTATAGCTAAATTATTTGGATTTGTATTTAATGATAGGTTACAAGCATTTTCTCCCTTTATCACAGTGTTTTCAAAAGCATATTTTCTTAGGGTCATTCAAACTCTTGGCAGCAGTCATCTCTAAAAATATTCTTGTAAATTCAACATTAGTCTACTACAACTATCAGGAAATGTGACACTTTAAAGGCCCACTAGCTGCCAAAAGTTAACAATGGTGATTTGAATTTAAATCATACCATTTCAAGTATGGAAATTATTGTGAAGATGACAGTCTGATATTGTACAGTCTGTTAAAGTTTTAGTCACTGGCAGAAAAATGAATTTGAAAGCTAGGTAAAAAGTTGCCAGGTCCCTCTGTCTTTATTTATCTTGTTTTAAGTTTCATTTTTCTGCCAGCAACTAACACTTGGACTGACCATACAGCATCAGACTGTCATCTTTACAATGATTTCCATACTTTGAAAAGGTATCATAAATTTATATACTTTTTTCACCCAATCATTTTCTTTTAGGTGCTACTGGGTCTTTAACAGACGACGACATTTTAGAATTGTCCAAATTGAAAGGAATTGCAGACAACAAGTAAAATGTGGCTTTAGTGATTGGATATGTTTCTGAAAACCAGCATTTTCTTGTTTTCCAAATGTTTCCAAAAGCCTTCAATCTCGAGGTCATAAAAACACTGGACTGTTTGGGAGGTCAGGTCTTTACCACGCAATCCTGACTTTTAAGGACCTTCAGAAAGAAAGCCCTTTAACCCTTTACCACACAATGACAACTTTTAACGACCCTGGGGATGAAGCCTTTTGAAAACATTGTGGGAAAAGAAGAAAATGCTAGTAACCAGCATTTTCTTCTCTCACAAAGTTTTCTACCCTATCAAATAAAAATTGCGTCATTTCAGCCACTATGAAATTGACGTCTGCAAATGCTTTTGATTTGGATAGGTCTAAAATTTTGCCATGTGGCAAAGGGTTAAACATTGAGGGAAAAGGAGAAAATGCTGATAACCAGCATTTTCTCCTTTTCCACAATGGTTTTCTACTCTAACAAGAACAAATTTCAACTTTTGAATCATCTTTATGTTTTCGTCTGTAAATGCTTTCAATCTGCACAGGTCTAAGATTTGTCATTTTGGCAAAGGTTAATTCATCACACCCAGATACAATCTGCAGAAGGCCACTTTGTAAATATTCTTGTGAAATAGAGACAGTTTAAACTGTCAGTAAAAGATACTTATTTTCCTCACTTATTCAACTGTATAAAGGGATTTATCTGATTTTAGTTAGCACTAGAAAGAAAGCCTTTGGTAACATTTTGGGAAAAGGAGTAAGCAGCATTTTCTCCTTTTTCTGCAATGGTTTTCTACCCTACCCAGAACAAATTTCAATTTTTGAGTCATCTTTTTGTTTTCGTCTGTAAATGCTTTCAATTTGGACAAGTCTAAGATTTGTCATTTTGGAGAAGGTTAATTCATCACACCTGGATACAATTTGCAGCAGACAACTTGGTAAATATCCTTGTGAAATAGAGATAGTTTAAACTGTCAGAACTAGAGCTATCACTAAAGGTGATGAATACCCCCCACTAGCTCCATGTCAAGAAATATCTTTTTGTCACAGAAATGCATAATGCCTTAGTCCAAAGTGTTAAGAGACTATTACACAGCTAATAAATACTGAAACAAAATAAAGAAACTTTGAAAAGGAACCTGAAATGGGCTGCTCTTCCATTCCCCTCATGATGCAGTGCACTCTGCTCACCAAGATTTCTCTTGATGAATTCTACGGATAACTGCTTAAATCTTTTAAAAAGATATCACTTTACCAGCGTAACAGTATAATTACTGAGCAATAGAGCAGACAATAAAATTCATCAATCAGCCATGACTCATTGGAAAATCATTCAACCATGACCAAAATGGAATAAGCATATCTTTTTTTGTAATGAAACTTTCTGTGAAGTTTAATTGAAATCTGCCCAGTAGTTATTGAGAAAAAGCTGAAATAAAAACCTTCACCAAAGGTCCTAACTCATTGGAAAAATCATTCAACCATAACCAAATTATAATATGCATATCTAAACTTTGTACTGAAACTTCCTATGAGGTTTGATAGAAACCTGTCCCATTGTTATTGAGAAATAGCTGAAAAAAAAAAATCATTAAAGGGAAAAATTCATTGGAAAATCATTCAACCATAATCAAGTTACAACATGCACATCTTTGCTTTATTCTGAAACTTCCTATGCAGATTTGACAGAAATCCATCGTGTAGTTATTGAAAAATAAAGCAGACAAAAAATTCATGAAAGGGCCATAACTCACTGAAGAATCATTCAACCATAACCAAATAATAACATGCACATCTTTGCTTTATATTGAAACTTCCTATGAAGTCTAACTGAAATCCATCATGTAGTTACTGAGAAATAGAGCAGACAAGAAAATTCATGAAAGAAAAAATAACTCCTTTAAAAATCATTCAACTACCAAAATTATACTATGCACATCTTGGCTTCTTATTAAAACTTCCTATGAAGTTTGACTGAAATCAGTCAAATAGTTATTGAGAAATAGAGAGAAAAAAAATATAGGAAAGGCCCTAACTCATTGGAAAATCATTCAACCATAACCAAATTATAGTATGCACATCTTGACTTCATACTGAAACTTCCTTTGAAGTTTGACTAAAAAAATCAGTCCAGTAGTTATTGGTAAAATAGAGCAGACAAAACAATTCATGAGAGGGCCATAACTCACTGGAAAATCATTCTCCCGAAACCAAAGTATAATATGCACATTTTGGCTTCATATTGAAACTTCCTATGAAGTTTGACTGAAATCTGTCCTGTAGTTATTGAGAAATAGAGCAGACAAAAAAAGCTACAGGCCGACTGACCGACCTACCGACACGGCGAGTCCTATATACCCCCCCCAAACAAATTTTGTGGGGGTATAAAAAGATACTTATTCTCCTCACTTATTCAAATGTATAAAGGGGTTTTTCTGGTTAGCCAGTGGGCTTGTCATGGCCTGGTGTCTGTCGTGCGTCTGTCCGTGCGTGTGCTAACTTTTATTTCAAACATCTTCTCAAAAACCACCTATCTGATTTTGATGAAACTTCACAGAAATGATCCTTCCATGGTCCTCTTCAGAATTTATTGAATTAATTTGATTCCTTTAAAAACTCTGGTTGCCATGGCAACAAAACTGAAAAAATAATCTTCTTCTCTGAAACCATAAGGCCAAGGGCTGCCAAATTTGGCATGTAGCTTTATCTTATAGACTTCTACCAAGATTCTTGAAATTATAGCACTACGGTCAAAATTGGCCCCATCCCGGGAATCACAAGTTTAACATGGGCTTATAAAGTGATTTCAATTTAAATAGTAATCAAGGGAAATAACTCCTGTTACAAGAGATAAAGTTTTACTATTTACCTCCCTTCATTATCAAACTGCAGTCATACATGTACATGATTGGTGTTAGGTATTCAAGTTTCTGGATAGAAAGTGTTCTGTTTTCAGGGAGTGTGATTATTTGATGCTAATAATTATGCTCACATGAGTGGAATATTTAATTTAAAGTAAGGTTTCTATCATTCATTTTTTTTTTCAGAACTTTACCTTTCATGCCAATAAATAATTTACCACTTGTATTCAGTGACATATTCTTTGCATTTAAAAAGATTTGACTTTTTTTGTTGGGCAGGGGGGAGGTAACATTTTCCAATTATTTTATTGCCATACAGACTTTTTATGCTGTATGTCTGTGTCAATGCAAATTAAGTGCATATGTTTATTTTACTCTTTAAGAAATGACAATTTTTTTTGACTGGACCAAATTAAAAGCCATTGCAAAAGACAAATTGAATGCAGCTTAAATGACTATTTCTGTCTTTGATAGGAAACATTGCTTGAAAAGGAGAAAATACTGGCTGACAACATGTGCTCCTTTTCCCACAATGTTTTCAAAAGCCTTCTCTTTCAGGGTCATGAACACTTCGATTTGTGTGGAAAAGGGTTTAAAAAGCCAGTGGAGCGATACAGGACCATCATGGTCCTCTTGTTTTTTTTAGCACTAGGCTTTGGCTGTGCAATGCAATGCCACAGCCACTGCCACTGGAACATAAATGTAGCCAAATTGAAAGAGGAGAAATCCAGAGCCAGGAAATATTTAATTATGCCATTAAATATGAGCCATGCCCTGTGAAAAGGAAGTTTAATGCATCTGCAAAAAGTATGAACCCATGGCAACCTACGCAGTCCAAGCAAGCTGACATGGGTATAAACTCTTTGCTTTATGTAAATTTCTATAGGTCCAAGGTCCAGTCTACCTCATAATTCAGTCGTTTTTCAGACAGAAAGGATTCTTTTGGATCCATAATTATGTGATGACTTGCTTGGTATAATGCAACACCGAGATGTATTAGACCCCCTTTTGCCACAGTGCAGCTTACATGTATCTGTCATACGGTGCAATCACTTCATACAAAACCTAAGAAAATTCTAAATTTTGTCATAATGTGTCATAATGAAAAATCTTAAACGATTCCAAAATAATTTATGTAGTATTCCGACTTGTCCAGATTGAAAGCATTTATAGACAATGAATCAAATGTGGCTTACGTGGTATGATTTGTCTATGATGGGTTAGAAAACATTGTGGAAAGAAGAGAAAATGCTGGTAACCAGCATTTTCCCTTTATCAAACAATGTATTCAGCAAGCTTTGTAATAAAAGACCTTCTTCCTCTCAGTCATTATAATTTGGAACTGTTTGGTAAAGAGATCACCATGTCATAAATATGAAGGTTTCTAACAGATAACATATTGAAGTAATGCATAATAAACCTTAAGTAAACATATACTCACTTCACAAAACAAAATTTTAGACTTCTCCAAATTAAAAGCATTTGCAGACAAAATATTAGATGAGACTCAAATGATGAGATTTGTATCTACAGGGGTAGAAAACAATGTGGAAAAAGGAGAAAATGCTCCTTTCCCTTAGTGTTTTCAAAAGCCTTCCTGCGAGGTCCTTAAAACATGGGACTATGTGGTAGATAATTACAGACAAAAAGAACAAACACACACACATTTTTTAATATGACATCTGAAAGCTCAGCAGTACATATTTGACATATTTAACCATGAAAACCAGTCAATGTGATTCAAATGACAATGTGAAAGGATCCTCCAATCAATGACTGTTTTATTTTCATCAATGATCTTCATAATTTCACGGTGTCCAATCAATCAAACCAAGTGGTATGTTCTGAAATCCAAGGAAATTTTGTATTACTTCTTCAACTTTTCTCAACTTTTATGAAATGACAAAATTTTTTACTTGTCAAATTTGAAAGCATTTTCAGACAACAATTTATATATACTGTAACTCAAAATATTGAATTCATCACAGGGAAAATATTGTTGGAAAGGGAGACAATGCTGGTTACCTGTATTTTCTCCTTTTCTCACAATGTTTTTAAAAACTGTCTTCCTCAGGGTGGTTCAAAGTCGTGGTTGTGTGGTTATTTGTAAATATTTAAATTCTTTTCCAGATGACAAAATTTTCATACTTATCCAAATTGAAAGCATTTGCAGACGATAAATTCATTGTGGTTCAAATGATGAAATTTGTCTTTGACAGGGTCGAAAACTTTTTTGAAAATGGAGAAAATGCTGGTGTTCTGCATTTTCCCCTTTTCTCACTATGTTTTAAGAGCCTTCTATCTCAAGGATGTTAAAACTGTGTGGTTATAGAGGGTTAAGCCTTTAACAAACAACCTCACATTTTAATAACCCCTAGTAAGAAGATTTTAGAAAACTTTGTGATAACCAGCATTTTCATCTACGAACACATTATTTTTGTTCCCTAATAATGGTAAATCCCATGATATGAACGACATTCAATATGTCATCTGCAAATGCTTTCAAGATGGACAAGTCTCAAATCTTGTTGCCCAGTAAAGAGTTAAACCCTCCATCAAAGAACTCCAGGTTTACATGACCCTGAGGAAGAATGTCTTTGAAAACGTTGTGAAAGAAGGAGAAATTGCTTGTTACAAGCAATTTCTCCTTTTCTCACAATGTTTTCTACCTTCTCAGAAAATTTCAGCTCATTTATTTATACCCATTTCATCATCTGCATATACTTTCAATTTGGAGGAGTCGAAAATTTGTCATTTGAGAAAGGGTTAAGTGCTAACGACAACAGTTACTGTTTGTGCTTTTCTAGTACATGCAGACGCTGTTGAAGAAGGCTTGTCCAAAATGGGGAAATATGTGTAGGATTTAGTAATAAAGGCAAAAGCCTGCGCCGAAGGCGTGGCATGAAGACCGCCTATAGGTTACACATACGAATAAAACTCAAATTATCAAATTTCATAATTCAAATTACAAATCCTGTAAGACTTTTTTCAGCCATTTTGAATTTTTGTTGATTTTTTGTCCACTGGAGCTCAGCTTCCGGTGACAGACTGGACCGTACCAGAATTTCTTCACAAGAGCAAATCACATTTATTTACTGACAAACTTCGAGAAAACAGTCAGCATATGTTAAGAATTTTTCTAATAACAAGATTAAACATAAATCACATAGATTTTGGGAATGGTTGAATAAAAACCGTCTTTCGAGTATATTTGTTTTTGCAAAAAAAAAACGAAAAAATGACGTAATTACTGTATGTGTTCTACGTCACATACACTGAGTTCAGCAACTTAGGTTTGTTAACATACCGATCGTTCAAGAAAAAAAGTTGTGTCAGACTTTTAATATAAGACGATGTATGTATGTCTTAAAATGTAATATATCTACATTTTTTTCTTTGTCCGCGTATCATCACAAAAATATGGAAAAAAATATCAATTTTGTTAGATTCGATGACGTATGAACTACGCAGTGCGACACTCTTGCTTTGACATCATTTCTTGGTGTCGGCCTTGATCTCGTTCGTCCTTTTGCAGTTCGCCTTATTTCATGTTCGCTTTGGTTTCTTCAACACCTTTTCCTACGTCTAGTGTTTTTTTTTAAACTCTTTGTTCACAAGGCCAATGAAAAAAAAAAAACTTCCCCAGTTGTTATTAAATGAAGAAAAAGAGTATTGTAAATATTGCTGATTTTGAGAAAGGCTGAAATTTATGAGGAAAAGGGATAGATAGTTGGTACAACATACATGTAGAGGATTTGATTAAGATATTTTAGGAGATTTGGGACAACAGAGAGAGGAAGAGTGCTTGATGCATTGTTTTGGGGTTGGTTCGGTCTTTTCTTGGGTTAATGGATGGATGGGTGGATGTATGGTATTAATATGAGAGAAGAAGATTAATTGTATAGTGTTTAATGCCATTTGAAACATTATTTCAGTTATATCTGGGCAGCCAGACCACCTATCCATGCTTTCCATGAGTTTCTTTTACTAGTACTCCTCACAATATTCTTACCAAACAACTGGCTTTGAAACAATGGTCAGCGGTCACGAGAGGAATAAATCCTGTCGCAGTAAATATCATCAATCCTCAGAAAGAAATTTGCCGTGCCCCTGTTTCCTAGTCCTGTACGCTACTGACTGAGCTACCGAGAGAATAAGTTTAGAATGGATACATAGATGGGTATAAAGATTATATAGATTGATAAGAAGGTTTTAAAAAAAGTTTTAGTATCAATATATGCTTACTAGATTTAAGAAATAATCCAAGTTGTCAAAACTATGTTGGTCAAGATCTACTCTGAGTTTATCGTATAAATTTATTAAAGTAATTCAGAGGTAGACAAGCAAAAATCATGGCACATTCTTGCAACTGGTAAGCAGAGCTAGAGAAAAACAATGTACACACATATACACATACTCTTGCATTATCAGAGGTGCGAAGGGGGCTGATGTTGAATGGACCTCGCTGGAAGGAGTACTGTAGCCTACATATATAGGCCCTCACTCTCTGAGCTGGTCAGGATGACCAGCCCGCAAAGCTCAGTTGGTAGAGTGTAACAATCGTGAAGGTGATGTTTTGGGTCAATTGAGGGTGTGCGTTCAATTCCCACAGCTGGTCATCTAAAATTACCAATACTCTTTTGGATGAGACGTTAAACTGAGGTCCTGTGTGACGGTGCCATATACACTGAGCACATTATAGAACCGGGTATAACCTAGAAAGGGTTCGTCGTGTATCTGCACTGTCACCTGTACCAATACAAACAGCCTTTTGGGGTGGGGGTGGTGCACGATAAATGCAAATTCAATCAATCAGCTGGTCAGAGTTGAGAAGATGAAGGTACCTTTTGGTAGTACCTGGTCAGCATGTAAGCATCCTTTTAGTTTTTACTTTTTTTTTCCACGGAGCTGATTGTGATGGCTTTTGGCCTGCTATTGACCTGGCTTTGACCCTTATAACCCATAAGGAACTGTATGCCTGTCTGACTTTATTTTCAGACACACTAATTTTAGGAGGAACTTCTCCTTTTCCAAATATGGTTTGGATTAACATCTAATCTTGAAAAATATATTTAGATCTATAATTTGAATCTTTCATGGCTTTTCATAGGTATGCAAAGCAGGGGAAAGAGACAATTTCTTGCAATTTTACTTTTCATTATTTCTCTTCATATAGAATCCCCAAAGAGTTTTGACAGTATTCATATTCAAGTGCCTGAAAATTACGCCGTCTACATTACCTGCTAACAATATTTCTTGTTTATCTATGTACAACGTATAGAGCTAGATGTTAGATCTACAAAGTTCCCTTTTTTGCGGACAGGTTTCTACACCCCTATGTAGCAAAATGAAAATGATCAGAAATAATATATTTCTTAATGTACACAGAGCCATAAAAAATACAGGTATTTGTATGTTTATTCGGCCACTTTCAAGAATACTTCAGTTATTTATCGTGGCAGCCAATGCACCTATCCTTGCTTTCTTAGTGTGCCTTTAATCAGGATTACACTAACTTCTTTCCAGGTCAGTGGCTGCTTTCCCACCTTACATTTACCCAAACAATGATCAGCGATGACAGGTGGATGAATTCTGTCGCAATGATTATCATTGATTCTTGGAAAAAAACTAGTCCAGTTGGGATTCGGGACTTCTGATAATTTGGGGCTAAATTTCTTCACAAGTTAACCCTTTACTACACAATCCCGAGTTCAAACGGCCCTGAAGGAGAAGGATTCTGAGAACATTGCAGGAAAAGGATAAAATGCCGGTGAAATGCTACCCTATTGAGGGCTTTTGTTAACTTAGTATCACTTGAATTTGTTGTCTGCAGATATCTACTGCCATCCAAAATTGGCTGGGCAGTTTCAAATAAACATACCTGCACATGATCAGTTATTGTTTCAATTATGTTTTTATATGTCTGAGGAAAAAGTCTCTTTTGCCCGTTTCTAGGCTTTGCCTATTTTCATATTACTTTCAATAAAGAATTGGGAAAAACAAGCAATTACAGTTACAAAGCAATTACATCTTTTTCCACAATGTTTCCAACAGCTTTCTTCTGTAAGGTTGCTAGAACCTAGATTTATAAAGTAATTCGTAAACCTTTTTTCAAGAAAACATCATATTGTTACGACCCTAAAAACAGGCTTTTGAAAACATTATGGGAAAAGGAAAACATACCGGTAACAAACATTTTATCTCTTTCCCACGATGTTTTCTATCATTTTAAAGACAAATCAAATAATCTGAGCAACATATAATTTCTTGCCTGCAAATGTTGCAAATACAGGCAAGTCTAATCAAGAGCCGTCGTAGATGCATTATGCTCCCCAAACATGTCTCTTTTTAGGAAAGTGAAGGCCGTCTGTAAATGGTTGGTCACAGGAGAGGAGGGTGGGGCTGAAACAGGCTACTTGTGTTTGGTCCCATCTGCCAAACTGCATTTGCCAATGTTCAAATAATTAAAGAAGGGGCACAACTCTTGGAACAGTGGAGTAAAATTTCCTGTCAATGTGAACAATCTGTAAATCAAACATTACTATTATAGTCATGGCAAAATTGTCTGGAAAAAAAATCAGATTAAACATTTATAAACTTTGTGTTTGAGTTTGTCATTAAGCCCTCTTTTTCTATAACACAGGTTAGTATAAATAGGAAAGAATGAAATCATGGTCCTGGGGCTTTTGATCAGCAACATATATGTTGAATAGTCTTGAAGAAACTGGAAAATGTTTAATTTCAGAGTCCAAAAACACAAAACCTAAAGTTATAACATATTAAGCACTCCTTTCCCATAACATGGTTTTGCATAGATAAAAAAACATGGGCACACGGTGAAACTTTTAATAAACAATATAAATGTGAAGTTTCATGAAATTTTGACAAAAACATTAGTAAAAATTGGAATTTTACAAGAAACCCCCTTTTTTCCAAGACACAGCGTCAAATTGGAAAACCAGGAAAATAATATCGGCGCAATATCCTAAGGAGTTCATATATGAAGTTTCATCCAATTTCGTCCAGGGGTTGTGGAGAAATGGCTTTGGATGGACAGAAGGATGGACAGAAGGACAGACGGACAGACGCAGCGGGGACTATATGCTCCCCCTTCGGGGAGCATAAAAATTGTTGTCTGGTAAAAGTCTGGTTAATTCTTACAAGCAACAATGTTTAAGACCTGTCCAAATTGAAAGCATTTGCACACAACAAAATAATGTGGATAACAGAATGAATTTTGGGTAGAAAACATCATGGGACTAGAAATAGGTGTGTCAGAGACACGGATACCCCCGCTAAATGGTATTGGTCACAGGTATGTCATATGAGTGAATCAATAGGTATTACAGAAAATTGTTGTTTTGGATAGACAGGGTTAAGAAGGTTTGTTATATATATAGCCAAGCAGATAAAAGATTATTTATACCTGATAACAAAATTGAGGACTGGTCCAAGTTGAAAGCAATATGCAGACAATAAATTATATGGTTTGTATTGCATATGGTAGAAAACTTTGTGAGAAAAAGAAGAAAATGCTGGTTTTGAGCATTAACTTCTTTTTATTCAGCG
Source organism: Hippopus hippopus (assembly GCA_946811185.2). Classification (NCBI taxonomy): domain Eukaryota; kingdom Metazoa; phylum Mollusca; class Bivalvia; order Cardiida; family Cardiidae; genus Hippopus; species Hippopus hippopus. The sequence continues at coordinate 16,314,474 of OX328097.1, forward strand.
TTTTCCTTAATCTTTCAACTTAGGGTTACTTTTACTCAGGATTAGGAAGATCTTAACTTAAGGAATGAGAGTAAGAAATATAGCAATAATAATAACTTTGTTGGACTACCTCTATGAGACAGGAACAAATTGGATCGAATATTATCACACTGGACTATAGTTGAAGGGTAGGTTGCAGCCTCAATATTCTCTGGCATAGTTCTTTGGATGAGTCTTTTTAAAAACCAAAACTGTATCTTAATATCACAATTCTGCTAAGCAGGATGTAAAACTGGGTTGAACAGTCAATTTAAACAATTGACCTTCAACTGTGACCTTGACCTTGGGCGTATTGAAACAAATTTTTCGCATGACACTAGTACTTGTTAAGGAGAACAAGTGTGCGAAGTTTTTTTTGAAATCCATTGATAAATGTAGAAGTTATGCTCCGGACAAGGTCAATTTGAACATTTGACCTTCAACTGTGACCTTGACCTTGGGCGTATCGAAACAAACTTTTCGCATGACACTAGTACTTGTTAAGGAGAACAAGTGTGCAAAGTTTTTTTGAAATCCATTGATAAATGTAGAAGTTATGCTCCCGACAAGGTCAATTTAAACATTTGACCTTCAACGGTGACCTTGACCTTGGGCGTATTGAAACAAACTTTTCGCATGACACTAGTACTTGTTAAGGAGAACAAGTGTGCAAAGTTTTTTTGAAATCCATTGATAAATGTAGAAGCTATGCTCCGGACAAGGTCAATTTAAACATTTGACCTTCAACTGTGACCTTGACCTTGGGCGTATTGAAACAAACTTTTCACATGACACTAGTACTTATTAAAGAGAACAATTGTGCAAAGTTTTTTTGAAATCCATTGATAAATGTAGAAGTTATGCTCCGGACAAGGTCAATTTTAACATTTGACCTTCAACTGTGACCTTGACCTTGGGCGTATCGAAACAAACTTTTCGCATGACACTAGTACTTGTTAAGGAGAACAGGTGTGCAAAGTCTTTTTGAAATCCATTGATAAATGTAGAAGTTATGCTCCCGACAAGGTCAATTTAAACATTTGACCTTCAACTGTGACCTTGACCTTGGGCGTATTGAAACAAACTTTTCGCATGACACTAGTACTTGTTAAGGAGAACAAGTGTGCAAAGTTTTTTTGAAATCCATTGATAAATGTAGAAGTTATGCTCCGGACAAGGTTAATTTAAACATTTGACCTTCAACTGTGACCTTGACCTTGGGCGTATCAAAACAAACTTTTCGCATGACACTAGTACTTGTTAAGGAGAATAAGTGTGCAAAGTTTTTTTGAAATCCATTGATAAATGTAGAAGTTATGCTCCGGACAAGGTCAATTTAAACATTTGACCTTCAACTGTGACCTTGACCTTGGGTGTATTGAAACAAACTTTTCGCATGACACTAGTACTTGTTAAGGGGAGCAAGTGTGTGAAGTTTTTTTGAAATCCATTGATAAATGTAGAAGTTATGCTCCGGACAAGGTCAATTTAAACATTTGACCTTCAACTGTGACCTTGACCTTGGGCGTATTGAAACAAACTTTTTGTATGACACTAGTACTTGTTAAGGAGAACAAGTGTGCAAAGTTTTTTTGAAATCCATTGATAAATGTAGAAGTTATGCTCCGGACAAGGTCAATTTAAACATTTGACCTTCAACTGTGACCTTGACCTTGGGCGTATTAAAACAAACTTTTCACATGACACTTGTACTTGTTAAGGAGAACAATTGTGCAAAGTTTTTTTGAAATCCATTGATAAATGTAGAAGTTATGCTCCGGACAAGGTCAATTTTAACATTTGACCTTCAACTGTGACCTTGACCTTTGGCGTATCAAAACAAACTTTTTGCATGACAATAGTACTTGTTAAGGAGAACAATTGTGCAAAATTATTTTGAAATCCATTGATAAATGTAGAAGTTATGCTCCGGACAAGAATGGGACAAACACACTAACGCACACACACAGAGACGGACACAGGTAACTCTATATGCCCCCCTCCTTTCATGGTGGGGATATAAAAAAGGAGAAAATGCTGCTTGTCAACACTTTCTCCTTTTTCCACTATGTTTTCAAATACATTTATCTTCTTCCATAGGGTTGTTAAAACATGTCATTATAAAGGGTTTGAGGTAGTTAATATAGATGTACCTACCACAATTAAAATCACTTTTTCAACTGGGCAATAGCATCTGTTATTTTTTTCATTTTTTTGTCGTTATCAATGTAACCATCCCCATTCTGTAAACAGATAAAAATTCAATGATACTTAGTAAGATTTTATATATGTATAAAATTCATGATTTCTGTTCTCAAACCAGAACTGTCAAAGGCCTATGACTAACAACCCTCCACCCATCAATTGCCCTGTTAACCCTTAACTCTTTACCAAACAACAATTTTTTGCACTCGTCCAAATTCAAAGCTGTTGCAGATGACAATTTAGCTGTGGCTTAATATATGAAAATTGACTCTAAAAGGGTAGAAACCATTGTGGGTTACCAGCATTTTCTCCTTTTCCCTCAATGTTTTCAAAAGGCTTCTTTCAAAGGGTCGTTAAAAATCGGAATTGTGTGGTAAAGAGTTAAAGTGTCAAATAAATCTAAGAGACATTGTCAGTCCAAAAATAAGACCCCAATAAATGGAACTTCATGGCTGTTTTTTTCTATAAAGATTTAGCAAAGTGGACAGTGTACATCAAAGATCAGACTGCATGTTTTTTGCTGTCTGATCTTGATCTACACTGAGCACAAAAGCAACTACAGTCATGACAGGCGCTTTAAGGGTAAATGGATGGAGAAAAAAATTCAAAAGGGCAATGGCCCCTGTAACAGTTGAATGAATGAATATGTTTTATGGCCAATCAACAGCTTTGATCATTTAGGACACATATCTGTGTTAAAAGATAAGTAAAATTGAATTTTTATGCTGAAAAAAGATTTGAATAAATTGATGATAGTAAAAGGGTTGAAGTAAGAAGGATTCTGTGTGATCCCAATATGCATAAAAGACATTATTGAGTGACAGGGTAATCCCTACCTACTCAAAAAGTTTTAAATGATAAAGTTAAGTTTGTGATAAAAACATTTGAACAAAATGTTGATTTGACAGTAAAAAATCTTTAAATGAAGAAGAATTATGTGTTATTTTCAATGTGCATAAAATATGATACTGAGTGGCTGGGCTTCCCTACCTACTCAAAAGTTTTAAATGAACAATCATAATCAAAACTGCAGATGAGTAAGTCTCCACAGAAGGGACACTTCCATTAAAATTTAAGCTAATTTGTTAAAACCTATAAGAGGAGAAGGAAAAAACTGTGTTTAACCCTTTACCACACGACCAATTTTAGACCTGTCCGAATTGAACGCGTTTGCAGAGGACAGTTTCAATGTGGATCATATGAAATGATTTTTCTTTGATAGGGTAGAAAAGATTGTGGGAAAAGGAGAAAATGCTGGTTACCAGCATTTTTTCCTTTTCCCACAATGTTTTCAAAAGCCTTCTCTATCAGGGGTGTCAAAAGTCGTCATTGTGTGGTAAAGGGTTAACCCTTTACCACACATTCCGGAGTTTTAAAGACCCCCAAAGAATGAAGGCTTTTGAAAACATTGTGCAAAAAGTAGAAAATGCTGGTAACCAGCATTTTCTCCTTTACCCACAATATTTTCTATCCTTGACAGAAATCATCATTTGAGTTACATTTAAATTGCTGTCTGCAAATGCTTTCAGTTTGGACCAATCTAAAATATTATCGCTTAGTAAAGAGTTAAGGACTGAAAGACGACCTGAATCCTAACTTTGTTGTAGGAGGTAGGAAAAGACCAAGATAACTGTAACCAAGAAAATGACCAAGATTACTGTATTTATTTCAACTCAATAGTACCAGCAGATTACCATCATTTTCTCCTTTTTCAACAATGTTTTCTACTCTTTCACAGACAAATTCTATCATTTAAGCCAGATTTTATTTGTCAGCTGCGAATGCTTCTGATTTGGACTACGGTAGTCTAAAATTTTGTCATTTGGTATAGAGTTAACCCTTTATCAAATAATCCAGAGTCTTAACAACCCTGAAAGAGAAAACTTGAAAACATTGTTGGTAAAGGAGAAAATGCTGGTAATCAGCATTTTCTTCTTTTCCTACAATATTTTCTTCCCTATCAAAGGAAGAAATTATCATTTTAGCAACCTTTAATTTGTAATCTGCAAATGCTTTCAATTTGGTTGAGTACAAAATTTTGTTGTTTGGTAAAGAGTTAAACGGTATAGACTTTCTAGCCAAAACAACCTTGACTTAGAAATACATTATTTTGGTTCTTCCTCTGCCTTGAAAAGATGTTTTACATTTATCTAACCTTTCAAAAAATAACTTTAAAAAGATTGTAATGACACTTTTTTATGATCCAAGAAAAAAACTGACCCTCAATAGCAATATGGCCATCGATTGATGTAACATGGGATTGGTCTTCTTTCAATCCCAAAGGAAATTTTCAAATGTTCAAATTTTCTTTAGTCATGGGAAAAAATACTACTTAATTTAACTCTTTACCAAACAATCCCAAGTGTAAAGGACCCTGAGGAAGGAGCAATTTGAAAACATTGTGGGAAAAGGACAAAATGCTGGTAACCAGAATGTTTTCTACCCTAACAAACACAAATTCCATCAATATAGCTACATTTAAATTTAAATTGTCGTCTGCAAATGTTTTCAATTTGGACAAATCTATATTTTGCTCAGACAGTAGAAGAGTCAAAGGTGATTTTAATAACAAGCAATTTCATTGAAATGATATCCCCAGCCGAAAAATTTACTTGACCGCGTAACTTAAAATCGCTCCCAGTCGGCCATTTTTCATCGAATAAAAAAAAAAAAAAAAAGTGTCTCGGCGGAATGGGTTATTGTACACATGTATAAAGTTTCACGAAATTCCGTCCAATGGTATTGGAGATATTCTCCCTGATGGACGGACAGACGGAAGGACGGACGGACAGACAATGCTAAAACTATATCCCTCCGCCTTCGGCGGGGGATAATAATAAATAACAGAACATTTGATTGCGAGTTCAATAATTTAGGTATTTGGTCCCAGCCTTTCTATAAGGACTATGATTCATATTTACTGTAGATGGTCTCCAACGAAGAATTCAATTATACATTACTTACCTTCTTAGAATGAACAAGTTTGTCCCCAACAGTCACTTCAAAAAAGCCTGTTGCAGTTTGAGTGGCCTCGCTTGTCTGAAATATTTTATATAAAAATCAATATAGGGAGTATGATGATATTCAAATGAATAGGAAAGTTTGTTTGTTTGTTTGGTTGATGCTCAAAGCCATTGGGAGCATTACTCCAGTAATATCAAAGTGGCCTAAGCATCTATCAATGCTTTCCTGAAGTTTCTCTTACCAGTACTTTGCACAATATTTTTCCCAAGCCAGTGGCAGATTTTCGATATAACCATTGTTGAAACCAGAATCAAAGTTGAGAGAGGAATGAATCCTACAGCAAAGACTATCACAATCCTCTGGAAAAATTGGCCAAGCTGGGGATGGGAACCAGCAACCCTCTGGTTTCAAGTGAATGAGAATGTTCACTCTGAATTTTAACCTACGTTTTTTGATGTTTTGTGGAGTATTTTAACATGTTTGAAACTGAAATGGATGGCTCTTCTTGATGAAATCCAAACAAACCACACAATCCTGTGTTTCACCAGCCCTGAAGAAGAATGTTTTCAAAACATTGTGAGCACAGGATAAAATCTTAATACTTGCCGGTCAGCAGCATTTTCTCCGTTTCCCACAATATTTCCTATCTTTTCAAAGAAAAATTTCACCATTTGAGGCACATGTTCCTTCTCATCTGAAAACACTTTCAAAATAGCAAAATACTCTGGTAAAGGGTTAACCCTTTACCAAACGATCATGTTTTTAATACTCTGAGGAAGACGTTAACCATTTACCAAAAAATCATGTTTTAAAAACTCTGAGGAAGAAAGCTTTTGAAAACACTGTTGGAAAAGAAGGAAATGCTGATTATCAGCATTTTCTCCTTTCCCCACAATCTTTTCTCCCCTTTCAAGTCAAACTTTGTCATTTTGGTAATACTTGTCTTGTTGTCTGTAAATGCTTTCAATTTGGACAAGTCCACAATTTTGACTTCTGCTAAAGAGCTATGTATATCCACTCATACTCACTATCTCTAACAGTTCAGGGTATGCCTTCTCCAATTCCATACGAAGCTTTTGGAACTGAAACATGTTAGTGAAAATGTTTACATCAGCTGAACATTAACCCTTTACCACACAATCCAGACTTTTAACAATCCTGGGGAAGAAGGCTTTTGAAGCCATCAGGGAAAAGAAGAAAATGCTGGTAACCAGCATTTTCTTCTTCTCCCACAATGTTTTCTACCCTCTGAAAGTCAGATTTATTTTTTGAATGGCATTTAATGTGTCGCTTGCTAATGCTTTCAGTTTGGACTAGATTAAAATTTTGTCATGTGGTAAAGAGTTAAATATTAAGCCATAATTATACAAACTAAGATAACCATCAAAATGATGGACCTGCTAAGTTCTTATGCAGATAATGTAGATCAAGATCAGACTGCACAGAATTTAGAAGTGCACTGTCCACTAAAGACGAAAAGATTTTAGACTTGTCCAAATTGAAAGCTTTAGCAGACGAGAAATTAAATATGGCTCAAATAATAAGTTATGTCTTTGAAAGGGTAGAAAACATAGTAGGAAAAGGAGAAAAAGCTGGCCACCAGCATTTTCTCCATTTCCCGCAATGTTTTTAAGAGATCTCTTCGTCTAGGTTTTGAAAAGGGTTGAGATACATGTATGTGGAAAACTGTTACAAGCTACAGAAGTAATGAAATGGAAAGACATCTGGAGGAAAGGAAAAGAAAAATATCTGTTCTGGATAACTAGGCAAATATTTATGGAAAGGAAACATGTAATAATTGCTTGTGACCAGCCATTGCTTCTTTTCCCATGTTTTGTTCAAGTAATCCAAGGTGTAAAAACGTATATTTGTACAGTACAGTCAATTCAGGGCTCGACATTAATGATTGTCCAATGGATTTTGGCAAATGAAAACATGCCTTGGACAAGTAAATTCTAAATCTGGTTGTCCGATGGGACAAGAGCATTTTAAAATTTAATTTGGGGAGAAAAAACTAGAGCTGTCACTGAATGTGACTTAATACCCCCGCCAGCGCTTTGACAGAAACAGGCAATTATTTGTACACAGACGGACACACGGATGGACACACGGACAGACAGGCTGATTCCAGTATACCCCCGAAAACATTTGTTTTGCTGGGGTATAAATATTTGTGTATACATAATTAGTGTGTCGACGACAGAATTCCGTAATAATGGCATTTTGACAGCTGACTTTACTTGCCGATTTTATCTATAAGGTAATCCGTCCATCATTAAATCATTGGAGAGGTCATCAGACCTCTCCAATAGTGGTGAGTTTAAAAGGCAGACTACCGTAGAATTTGCTGTCTAAATCCATTTTTCTTGCAAAATTGTTCAGATACACAGTCTGTTTCGTCATGGTTTTGTAAATAAACCGAAATCAAAAAAGCAAAACAGGAAATAGACGAGGTTTATTTTTATATGACAAATTTCAGAAAAGATTTGTTACATTAATTTGCCATGGTTGCAAATGACCTCTCAAATAATTGTAATTTTTCATTAAGCAAATAAATCTAAGCGGAAGAAAAAAGAAGACGAATTTCGTTAAAAAAAAGAGAGAAAGAAGACCGCTGGACAATATCATGTGACTTGAAAACGTGGGAAAAAGGTCACATGACTGTCAAGTAAAGCATAAAAGGTTTCTATGCGGCGGCTTTTTTCTACTCACTCATTTAAGCTTTACTTGTTTGTTTACATGTACCAAAATATATTGAAATTAAAAGCCAATAAACTATTTGAAAACATTTATACTGACCTCTCCTGGCTTCTTTTGTAAAGAAGCCAACTTGTTTTCTTATAAACCTTCAGACGCCCACTGAAATTTCTTAGTAGATGCAAGCATTCAGTGCAAGCATTCAGTGACCTGGATGTATGCTCCAGGTCATCGAACGTTTGCATTTGCTGTGAAATTTCAGTGACCATCTGAAGGATTGTGACCATGATTTAATGATGGATGGATTACCTTAAAGAAATAAAGTAAAATCAAGCGTTCTCCCAATAAGCTTTTCCCAATAAGAACAATAACGGTAACTCTGCATTGACTGTAACTGGACAACTCGGCCTATAACCATTTCGACCCATAACAAAATCAACACGTACTGCTTTCGGCCTACAATTTTATGGTAACTATGGTATGATTACTATTTCTGCATATAATTTGTCAAGCTGTATGATCAGGTTGTTAGCCCGCAGTTAAACACAAAATCTAGGATTATTTTGTTTCATTAGTCTGAAAATGTGTGTGTGGGTGGGGGGAAATATATAGGTATTGCGACACCTACCCATATCGCCTATAACTACCCATCAACGGCAATTTTTGCAGTAGTAAGTCTATTTGACTATACCTAGAATCTTCAGTGGGGCAAAACCTTCTGTAATAGTTATGTTCATTATTATTATTATTACTATAATTACTATCTGTGATGCAACATAACAAATAATTGAACTGACCCTCTGGGGCTCCTTTATGATTATACCACCTACCGTAATAGCCTGTCACTGGAAAATCATTTTTTCTTTCTGTCAGTGATGCAAAATTAAAATACACAGATTGGCATAAAACAATCTGCGGTAGGGCTTCTTCAGAGGAATGAATGAATGAATGAATGTTGTTTTATGGCGCATCGACAGCTTTGGTCATTTAGCGCACACATCTGTGTTAAAAGATAGTAAATGTTTTATGTTTTATGTTGTTTTATGGCGCATCGACACCTTTGGTCATTTAGCTCGCATATCTGTGTTAAAAGATGAATAAAGTGGAATTTTTAAACTGAAAAAGGTTTGAATACATTGATAATAGTAAAAAGGTTGAATTAAGAAGGATTATGTATAATATGCATAAGGGACATTATTGAGTGACAGGGCAATCCCTATCTACTCAAAAGTTTTAATGTCCATAAAATATGATATTGAGTGGCTGGACATCCCTGCCTACTCCTAAATTTTAGATTAAAAAGGTAATACTGTGAATATTATTTTTCCTTGGAAATGAGTGTTATAACTGGTTAAGTGTGGAGCCTCCAATGGGATCAGTATACTAAAAGTTTTAGATTAAAAAAGGTAAGACTATGACTCAGCTGACAAGATATCTAATATAAAGGCGTATAAAGAATGTAAAAAGATGGGTAGGAAACTCAACAGTAAATATCACAGTTTATTGTAAATGCCAATCTCTTTTATGAAAGCGATAATAGATTCAACGCTGACAGAATCAAAAAGATTCTTTAAACTATCGACGTTGAAATATTTTGAACGAACTGGCTGAAAGTCAATGCAATCTAGTAGGATATGTTTTATAGAAAAGGATGCATTGCATGGAATACATTCAGGGGCATCGTCTCTGGTCAAGAGCCAGGAATGTGTGATGCGTGAATGGCCAATTCGAAGTCGTGCAATTATCACTTCTTCTCGACGAACGGACCTGTAAACGGGGTACCATTCGCCAAGGGACAGTTTAACTGAATGCAGTTTATTGAAAACATCAGCATCCCACTGGGATTGCCAAGAAGATTGGATATGTGTTAAAACGGAGGATTTAAAATCAGTGTGTGGAACTTTAAAATCTGAAATGGGAAGGTTAAGTGCAGATTTGGCAGACCTATCGGCATTTTCATTGCCTTTGATGCCTACATGACTTGGAAGCCAGCAGAACACCAATCTATTCATAGAAGAAATTTGTGAGATCCTTTCGAGTAAACTACAGATTAAGGGATTCTCAAGGCATTGATTTGAAAGGGCTTGTAATGTTGACAAAGAGTCCGAGAAGATAATGAAACGGTTGCAATTAGAACGTTCAGCTAGATTAAGGGCAAGATCAATTGCTTTAATTTCAGCAGAGAAGATAGAGGAGTTGTTTGGAAGGCGACACTTTAGGCTCCTTTGTCCATAAACAGCGGCAGCTGCTACAGAATTTCCCTCTTTAGATCCATCTGTATAGATGGGTTTGAAGGAAAAATAATGCTCCTTTATCTCGTTGTATCTAGCATGAAACACAGTTCTATCCGTGACAGACTTTTTGTCAGATGCAAGGTCAAATCTGAATTCTGCACTGTTTAGTGTCCATGGAGGGATTTCAGAGATTTTATAGTCGGCAATAGACTCAGTGTCTATGCCAAGGTTATCTACAATGGGCTCCATGCGGATACCAAATGGAGGAATAACATTTGGTTTCCTTTCAAAAAGATGTTTATATTGAGGTTTAAAAACAACATTATGAGTTGGATTAAAACGATTGGACTTCAGTTTTAAAGATATTGAAGCGAGAGTTTTTCCCTCCTGTAAGAAAGAGAAGGTTCATTAGCCTCAACATAGAGACTATTGACGGGAGAAGTTCTGAAAGCTCCAAGTACAAGACGCAGACCTTCATGGTGTATAGAATCGAGAATTTTCAGGTAAGATTTACGGGCAGATCCGTATACAATAGATCCATAGTCTAATTTGGAGCGAACTAAAGACCGATAAAGCCGCAAGAGGACTTTACGGTCTGCTCCCCATTCAGAAAGGGCCACAACCTTAAGAAGATTAAAAGCCTTCTTGCACTTCTTTTTAAGTACAGTGATGTGAGGAAGGAAGGAAAGCTTTCTGTCAAAGATGACTCCAAGAAATTTAAACTCAGAAACGACTTCAATTTTAGTTTTGTCCAAATACAGTTCAGGGTCTGGATGAACACCTTGTAGATTACAGAGGTGCATGCACTTAGTTTTGGACTTTGATAATTTGAAGCCATTTTCATCAGACCATGTTTGGAGCTTGTTGAGACACTGTTGAAGTTGTCTCTCAATAATATTCATATTTCGAGATCTGAAGCATATAACGAAGTCATCAACATAAAGGGAACAGTCTACACCGGGACAGATAGCTTTAACTATACTGTTTATTTTCACACTGAAAAGTGTAACAGAGAGAATACATCCTTGAGGTACACCCATCTCCTGTTCACGGGCTCCCGAGACAGTATTACCAACTCGGACGCGGAAAAGACGTTCATCCAAGAAGGCTGAAATAAAAAGAGGAAGACGGCCTTGAAGACCAAAGTCATGCAAGTCTTTAAGAATTCCATATTTCCAAGTCGTATCGTAAGCACTTTCAAGGTTGAAAAAGACAGATACTACATGCTGTCTATTAACAAAGGCTTCTCTGACAAAGGTTTCAAAGCGGACAAGATGATCTATGGTGCCACGTTGGCGTCGAAATCCACTCTGTACATCAACGATGAGGTTGTTTTTCTCTAAAAACCAAACAAGCCTGTCGTTGACCATACGTTCTAAGGTCTTGCAGAGACAACTTGTAAGAGCTATTGGCCGATAGTTAGCTGGGTCACTAGTATCCTTGCCAGGTTTTGGGATAGGAATGACTAGTGCTTCCCGCCAGGATGAAGGAAAAACACCTGACTGCCAGATATCATTGAATGAATGAATGTTGTTTTATGGCGCATCGACAGCTTTGGTCATTTAGCGCGCACATCTGTGTTAAAAGATAGTAAAAGTGGGATTTTAAACTGAAAAAGGTTTGAATACATTTATAATAGTAAAAGAGTTGAATTAAGAAGAATTATGTGTGATCTTAATAAGTATAAAGGACATTATTGAGTGACAGGGCAATCCCTATCAACTCAAAAGTTTTAATGTTCATAAAATATGATACTGAGTGGCTGGGCATCCCTGCCTACTCCTAAATTTTCGATTAAAAAGGTAATACTGTGAATATTATTTTTCTTTGGAAATGAGTGTTAAAACTGGTTAAGTGTGGAGCCTCCAATGGGATCAGTATACTCCCATTAAAGAGGTCCTGTCTCCAATGAGATAAGATGCCCCCAAGAGGGCTAATCCTCCCATTAAGGAGATGCAAACTGAATATTAAAGGAATAAAGAATGTTGTAAAAAGATGGGTAATAAAGGCAAGAGTAAATATCACAGTTTATTGTAAATGCCAATCTCTTTTATGAAAGCGATAATAGATTCAACGCTGACAGAATCAAAAAGATTCTTTAAACTATCGACGTTGAAATATTTTGAACGAACTGGCTGAAAGTCAATGCAATCTAGTAGGATATGTTTTATAGAAAAGGATGCATTGCATGGAATACATTCAGGGGCATCGTCTCTGGTCAAGAGCCAGGAATGTGTGATGCGTGAATGGCCAATTCGAAGTCGTGCAATTATCACTTCTTCTCGACGAACAGACCTGTAAACGGGGTACCATTCACCAAGGGACGGTTTAACTGAATGCAGTTTATTGAAAACATCAGCATCCCACTGGGATTGCCAAGAAGATTGGATATGTGTTAAAACGGAGGATTTAAAATCACTGTGTGGAACTTTAAAATCTGAAATGGGAAGGTTAAGTGCAGATTTGGCAGACCTATCGGCATTTTCATTGCCTTTGATGCCTACATGACTTGGAAGCCAGCAGAACACCAATCTATTCATAGAAGAAATTTGTGAGATCCTTTCGAGTAAACTACAGATTAAGGGATTCTCAAGGCATTGATGTGAAAGGGCTTGTAATGTTGACAAAGAATCCGAAAAGATAATGAAACGGTTGCAATTAGAACGTTCAGCTAGATTAAGGGCAAGATCAATTGCTTTAATTTCAGCAGAGAAGATAGAGGAGTTGTTTGGAAGGCGACACTTTAGGCTCCTTTTTCCATAAACAGCGGCAGCTGCTACAGAATTTCCTTCTTTGGATCCATCTGTATAGATTGGTTTGAAGGAAAAATAATGCTCCTTTATCTCGTTGTATCTAGCATGAAACACAGTTCTATCCGTGACAGACTTTTTGTCAGACGCAAGGTCAAATCTGAATTCTGCACTATTTAGTGTCCATGGAGGGATTTCAGAGATTTTATAGTCGGCAATAGACTCAGTGTCTATGCCAAGGTTATCTACAATGGGCTCCATGCGGATACCAAATGGAGGAATATCATTTGGTTTCCTTTCGAAAAGATGTTTATATTGAGGTTTAAAAACAATGTTATAAGTTGGATTAAAACGATTGGACTTCAGTTTTAAAAGATATTGAAGCGAGAGTTTTTCCCTCCTGTAAGAAAGAGAAGGTTCATTAGCCTCAACATAGAGACTATTGACGGGAGAAGTTCTGAAAGCTCCAAGTACAAGACGTAAACCTTCGTGGTGTATAGAATCGAGAATTTTCAGGTAAGATTTACGAGCAGATCCGTATACAATAGATCCATAGTCTAATTTGGAGCGAACTAAAGACCGATAAAGCCGCAAGAGGACTTTACGGTCTGCTCCCCATTCAGAATGGGCCACAACCTTAAGAAGATTAAGAGCCTTCTTGCACTTCTTTTTAAGTGCAGTGATGTGAGGAAGGAAGGAAAGCTTTCTGTCAAAGATGACTCCAAGAAATTTAAACTCAGAAACGACTTCAATTTTAGTTTTGTCCAAATACAGTTCAGGGTCTGGATGAACACCTCGTAGATTACAGAGGTGCATGCACTTAGTTTTGGACTTTGAGAATTTGAAGCCATTTTCATCAGACCACGTTTGGAGCTTGTTGAGACACTGTTGAAGTTGTCTCTCAATAATATTCATATTTCGAGATCTGAAGCATATAACGAAGTCATCAACATAAAGGGAACAGTCTACACCAGGACAGATAGCTTTAACTATACTGTTTATTTTCACACTGAAAAGTGTAACAGAGAGAATACATCCTTGGGGTACACCCATCTCCTGTTCACGGGCTCCCGAGACAGTATTACCAACTCGGACGCGGAAAAGACGTTCATCCAAGAAGGCTGAAATAAAAAGAGGAAGACGGCCTCGAAGACCAAAGTCATGCAAGTCTTTAAGAATTCCGTATTTCCAAGTCGTATCGTAAGCACTTTCAAGGTCGAAAAAGACAGATACTACATGCTGTCTATTAATAAAGGCTTCTCTGACAAAGGTTTCAAAGCGGACAAGATGATCTATGGTGCCACGTTGGCGTCGAAATCCACTCTGTACATCAACGATGAGGTTGTTTTTCTCTAAAAACCAAACAAGCCTGTCGTTGACCATACGTTCTAAGGTCTTGCAGAGACAACTTGTAAGAGCTATTGGCCGATAGTTAGCCGGGTCACTAGTATCCTTGCCAGGTTTTGGGATAGGAATGACTAATGCTTCCCGCCAGGATGAAGGAAAAACACCTGACTGCCAGATATCATTGAAAATATCAAGTAAAACTGAGAGAGAAGTAAAAGGTAAGTGTTTTAAAAACTGGTAATGAACTTTATCTGGGCCAGGAGAAGAATCGTGAGCTTTATTCAGAGCAGATTTTAATTCTTTAAAGGTGAAGAGTTTATTATAATGCTCTGAATTAGAAGAATTGAAATTAAGTTTTTTCTTTTCTTCTTTGGCTTTATTCCTCTGAAACTTTTCAGAATAGTTTGCAGAGGAAGACTTTTTGCAAAAGTTGTCGGCAAGAGCATCAGCTATATCCTGGGGCAATTCCAACGAAGTATTGTTAACTTCAAGGTGACTAAGAGGGGGCTGGCCTTTGCCATTGATCTTTCTGATCATGTCCCAGGTTTTTTTAGCAGTAGTTCTACTGTTTAATTTAGAGACATATTGTCTCCAAGCCTTGCGCTTACTTTCTCTAATGGTACGACGGGCCTTTGCCCTGGAAATACGGAATAGGTTATGATTTTCTTTGGTAGGCCTGAGGTTAAACTTTCTAAGGGCTTGTTTTCTGTCTCTGACAGCCTGTTTACAATCATCATTGTACCAAGGCTTGTCAGGACGTTTTGGATTTGTCGAGGTCTGAGGGACGGACTGTTTAGCTGCATCAATTAATAGGGAAGTAAAAAGTTTTGCAGGATCATCGCAATCTCCAAATTTGTCATGTGTAATGGTCTGTGCACAGAGGGTTTCAAATCTGTTCCAATTGGCTTTGGAAAGCTTCCATTTCTGCGGTCGTACACTGCTGGATGGTTGTGTAGATGAAAAGATAATGGGGAAGTGATCACTTCCACACAAATCCTCAGTCACTTTCCAGGTGAAATTGGGAAGTAAGACTGGGCTGCATAAGGTTAAATCAATGGAAGAATAAGATCCAGTTGCTGGATGCAAGTAGGTTTTGGACTTGTTATCATTCATGAAAGACAAAGAGTTGTTTGAAATGAAGCTCTCCAACTGTAAACCTCTCTGGTTAGTGTCATCGCAACCCCACATAACATTGTGACCATTAAAGTCCCCAGCAAGAATATAGGGGGATGGCAATTGGGAAATGAGATCATTCAGATTGGTCTCATTGATAGGTGTGCTCGGGGGGAGATATAAAGAACACAGTGTAACAGCACTGTGTAAAGATAACCTGATGGCAACAGCTTGCAAGTTTGTATTAAGAGAGATAACTTTATGAGGAATGTTGTTGTTAACAATAATAGAAACACCACCTCTGGCTTTTTCGCCTTCGGTAAAAATCTTATTGTAAATGGAATGATATTTGATAGTGATATCATCCTCCCGTTTAAGGAAGGTTTCTTGCAGACAAACAGCAACTGGTTTGTGATCATTGATTAAAAGGGAAAGTTCGTCAAAGTTTGACTTCAGACCTCGACAATTCCACTGGATTATGGTATCCATAGTGCATGAGGAAAGTATAAAAGCTAAAGTACAAAAATAGGCCGTAAACCAATGCATTTTAAAATAGGTTGGTTAAGATTTCATAACAGTTGTCTCGGGTTTGGACGAGTGCCAAGTGTCAGCATCCTTGTTCCAAGGATCTTTGGAAATGGACCAAATAGAGGCTTCTGAATCTGAAGCCTCACCTTCCAGACTTTCAGCATCTGCATCCATGTCCTCTAGCTCCGAAAATCTGTTGGAGGTAGGGACAGGATCATTTACTTTGACAGTGATTTCACAAGATCCTTGGGTATCTCTGGGTTGTGGTCTAGATTTGGAAGAAGACCTTTTAGGAGATCGGGGTGCATGATTAGATTTGTTATCTTTAGATGGGACGTTAGATTTAGTGGTAGACTGTGAAGGTTGAGGTTGGGATTTCTTTGGAGGTTGTTGTGAAGGGGGAGATGGCTTTGAAGCTTTTTGTGAGGAGATATTTTGCAAAGAGGTAGATGGCTTTGAAGCTGTTTTTGAAGAAATACTTTGAGAAGAGGTAGATGGTGTTTTTAGGGCAGTGGATGGAGTGGTGGGTTTGGATGTAGGTTGTGTCTGTTTAGGAGGCTTTGGAGGTTCGGAAGGTTGAATGTCAGGGACCAAGCTCTTCAACTCATTGGCCATTTCTGGAAACTTTTCAAGAAGTTTCTTTGCCAAGAGTTCACAAGTAGAGCAATGTTCCTTTCCAGATGTTGCAGATGACACTTTTGCATAGGATGTTGAACAATTCAACAATGTTTGGTCATTTCTGCGCTTTTCAACTATCTTCCGTGCTTCCACAAAAGTAATATTTTCTTTATATTTGATAGATAGGATTTCTTTTTCATCCTTCCAGACTGAACAGTCTTTAGAAAAGACTGGATGATGGCACTTGCAATTAACACAGAGCACAGGGTTATTGCAAGTATTAGGGTCATGATCAGAGCCCTCAAAAGCACATTTTGGACACACAGGTGTGCTTTTGCAATTACTTTCGTGATGGCCATACCTCTGGCATTTATAACAGCGCAGAGGGTTAGGCACATACACATCGACCTTCACAGATTGAAATCCTATTTTGATAGAAGCAGGAAGAATCGGAGTACAAAAGGTAAGGATATAGGTATTTGTATCTCTACGCATACCATTTCTGAAAACAGAGATCCGTTTGACCTCAGACACAGCCTGAGATTTGAGGTTACTTTTAATCTCTTCCACCGAGTCACAGTAGGATAGCTCCTTACACCTGATGACTCCTTTGCTGGTGTTAAGAGTTTTATGTGGGTACACTTTTACGTCCAAATTGTAAAATCTTTTATGTCCCAGGAGATTTTTGGCCTGCTGTTGAGAATGACATTCAATAAGCAGAGTGTCATTTTTCAGTTTTTTGACAGATTTTGGTGTGCCCAAAATGGAAGAGACTGTCTTCTCTATTACAAACGGAGAAAGTTTTGAGATGGGTTTTGATGGGTCAACTGCTTCTATTACAATAAAACGAGCAAATGTTGTGTTTGTGTTGAATGATACTTCTGACTCTGAATCAGAGTCAGAAAGAACACGCTTGGCTTTCTTTTGTGTTGCCATGTTTGTTTAATAGGGTTCATCACCGATGTTCCCCACCCGCCCCGGAGCCCAACAAGGGGACATGATCTGGGGAAACCCAACTCAGATCATGACAAGGATACATCGGTGATATACTCGAAGTGAAAGGGCTAGACTGGACAAATGTAGGCCCGCAGAATGTCGCACCAAGCATAGACTGTCTTTGGGCATTTACAAGTGTCAACCAAACACCATTCTTTCACCCGATTAGCCCATGAGCCACCGCCTTCTAGGGTTTTGACATACTGCAACTGATGATAGAGAAGAGAAATGACTTTTACTATGTATTTGTGTATGTACGGGTTTAGGAAAACAAAGTCAGAGAAACACCCTAGGGCTCGGCATGACCAGCCGATTGATCAGGACGGGCCTTCCTGACCCCTCGTTTAGTTCAGTTCAAGGCCAAAGTGTTGTGTAGCAAAAACAGAGCTATCAAAGGGCCATACTCTGAATCCACTCAACCACCAGGATCCCGTCATCGAACGACACGAGTTGCAGCCCACGGCAAACAGGCAGGCACAGTGGGGGGGTCTTACCCCTGCTGTAGTGCGACAGCTGAGCTATTTCTATCCCCCCGCCCAGCTGGGGGTACAGATATCATTGAAAATATCAAGTAAAACTGAGAGAGAAGTAAAAGGTAAGTGTTTTAAAAACTGGTAATGAACTTTATCTGGGCCAGGAGAAGAATCGTGAGCTTTATTCAGAGCAGATTTTAATTCTTTAAAGGTGAAGAGTTTATTATAATGCTCTGAATTAGAAGAATTGAAATTAAGTTTTTTCTTTTCTTCTCTGGCTTTATTCCTCTGAAACTTTTCAGAATAGTTTGCAGAGGAAGACTTTTTGCAAAAGGTGTCGGCGAGAGCATCAGCTATATTTTGGGGTGATTCCAACGAAGTATTGTTAACTTCAAGGTGACTAAGAGGGGGCTGGCCTTTGCCATTGATCTTTCTGATCATGTCCCAGGTTTTTTTAGTAGTAATTCTACTATTTAATTTAGAGACATATTGTCTCCAAGCCTTGCGCTTACTTTCTCTAATGGTTCGTCGAGCCTTTGCTCTGGAAATACGGAATAAGTTATGATTTTCTTTGGTAGGCCTGAGGTTAAACTTTCTAAGGGCTTGTTTTCTGTCTCTGACAGCCTGTTTACAATCATCATTGTACCAAGGCTTGTCACGACGTTTTGGATTTGTCGAGGTCTGAGGGACGGACTGTTTAGCTGCATCAATTAATAGGGAAGTAAAAAGTTTTGCAGGATCATCGCAATCTCCAAATTTGTCATGTGTAATGGTCTGTTCACAGAGGGTTTCAAATTTATTCCAATTGGCTTTGGAAAGCTTCCATTTCTGCAGTCGTACATTGCTGGATGGTTGTGTAGATGAAAAGATAATGGGGAAGTGATCACTTCCACACAAATCCTCAGTCACTTTCCAGGTGAAATTGGGAAGTAAGACTGGGCTGCATAAGGTTAAATCAATGGAAGAGTAAGATCCAGTTGCTGGATGCAAGTAGGTTTTGGACTTGTTATCATTCATGAAAGACAAAGAGTTGTTCGAAATGAAGCTCTCCAACTGTAAACCTCTCTGGTTAGTGTCATCGCAACCCCACATAACATTGTGACCATTAAAGTCACCAGCAAGAATATAGGGGGATGGCAATTGGGAAATGAGATCATTCAGATTGGTCTCATTGATAGGTGTGCTCGGGGGGAGATATAAAGAACACAGTGTAACAGCACTGTGTAAAGATAACCTGATGGCAACAGCTTGCAAGTTTGTATTAAGAGAGATAACTTTATGAGGAATGTTGTTGTTAACAATAATAGAAACACCACCTCTGGCTTTTTCGCCTTCGGTAAAAATCTTATTGTAAATGGAATATTTGATAGTGATATCCTCCTCCCGTTTAAGGAAGGTTTCTTGCAGACAAACAGCAACTGGTTTGTGATCATTGATTAAAAGGGAAAGTTCGTCAAAGTTTGACTTCAGACCTCGACAATTCCACTGGATTATGGCATCCATAGTGCATGAGGAAAGTATAAAAGCTAAAGTAAAGAAATAGGCCGTAAACCAATGCATTTTAAAATAGGTTGGTTAAGATTTCATTACAGTTGTCTCGGGTTTGGACGAGTGCCAAGTGTCAGCTTCCTTGTTCCAAGGATCTTTGGAAATGGACCAAATAGAGGCTTCTGAATCTGAAGCCTCACCTTCCAGATTTTCAGCATCTGCATCCATGTCCTCTAGCTCCGAAAATCTGTTGGAGGTAGGGACAGGATCATTTACTTTGACAGTGATTTCACAAGATCCTTGGGTATCTCTGGGTTGTGGTCTAGATTTGGAAGAAGACCTCTTAGGAGGTCGGGGTGTATGATTAGGTTTGTTGTCTTTAGATGACACGTTAGATTTGGTTGTAGACTGTGAAGATGGAGGTTGGGGTTTCTTTGGAGGCTGTTGTGAAGGGGGAGATGGCTTTGAAGTTTTCTGTGAAGAGATATTTTGCGAAGAGGTAGATGGCTTTGAAGTTTTTTGTGAAGAACTACTTTGAGAGTTTGTGGGTTTTGAGGATGCAGAAGAGGTTGTGTTTGTTTTAGATGCAGATGGAGAGTCAGGAATTAGTTTGGACAAGGTGGATGGAGGGAGAAGTTCTTTCAGCTCAGAAGCTACATCAGGAAATTTTTGAAGTAGAACTTTCGCAAGAATTTTACAAGTGCTGCAGTCGTCCTTTTCAGTTGACGAGCCAACAACACCTGCATAGCTAAGACTAGAAGAGGTTTTCTTGCGTTGTTCAAATATTTTCCTTGCTTCTGGAAAGCTAACATTATTGTTATATTTAATGGAAAGGATTTCTTTTTCTTCCCTCCATACAGGACACTCTCTTGAAAAAGTAGAGTGTTGAGACTTACAATTAATGCAAAGAGGAGGATTTGAACAAGTAGTACTTTCATGCTCAGGTCCTTGATGAGCACATTTAGAGCATGTTTCTTGATTTGGACATTTACTGATGTGATGGCCGTACCGCTGGCATTTAAAACATTGCAAGGGGTTTGGCACATACACATCTACTTTTACTACTTGGAAGCCTATCTTGATAGAGGTTGGAAGAACAGGTGAAGAAAATGTTAAAATGTATGTGTTTGTAAGTCTCTGTTCTCCATCTCTGTGTACAGAAATCCGCTGAACATCGGATACACCTTGTTGTTTTAGGTTGTCTTTAATTTCTTGTAAGGAGTTGCAGTATATAAGCTCTTTGCATTTAGTTACTCCTTTGCAAGAATTAAGTGAAGGATGTGGGAAAATTTTAACGTCCATGTCAAAGAATTTTGTGTTTTTTAAAAGATTCAGTGCTTGTTGATTAGTGAGACATTCAACTAGGAGGGTCTGGTCTTTCAGTTTTTTAACAGATTTTGGAGTTCCAAGGATGCTAGATATTTGTTTTTCTATTATAAAAGGAGAAAGTTTTGTGGCAGGTTTTGTATTGAATGAATGAATGTTGTTTTATGGCGCATCGACAACTTCGGTCATTTAGCGCACATATCTGTGTTAAAAGATAGGAAAGGTGGGATTTTAAACTGAAAAAGGTTTGAATACATTTATCATAGTAAGAGTTGAATTAAGAAGAATTATGTGTGATCTTAATATGTATAAAGGACATTATTGAGTGACAGGGCAATCCCTATCAACTCAAAAGGTTTGAATGACAGAGCTAAGTATGCGATTAAAAGGTTTGAACTAAATGTTGGATTGATAGTGAGAAGTTTTTAAATGAAGAAGAAATATGTATCATTTATAATGTGCATAAAATATGATATTGAGTGGCTGGGCATTCACTGCCTACTCGATAGTTTTAGATTAGAGGGTAAGACTGAGAAAATTTCTTTTCCTTGGAAATGAGTGTTAAAACTCAAAAGTTTTAGATTAAAAAAGGTAAGACTATGAATCAGCTGACAAGATATCCAATATAAAGGCGTATAAAGAATGTAAAAAGATGGGTAAGAAACTCAAGAGTAAATATCACAGTTTATTGTAAATGCCAATCTCTTTTATGAAAGCGATAATAGATTCAACGCTGACAGAATCAAAAAGATTCTTTAAACTATCGACGTTGAAATATTTTGAACGAACTGGCTGAAAGTCAATGCAATCTAGTAGGATATGTTTTATAGAAAAGGATGCATTGCATGGAATACATTCAGGGGCATCGTCTCTGGTCAAGAGCCAGGAATGTGTGATGCGTGAATGGCCAATTCGAAGTCGTGCAATTATCACTTCTTCTCGACGAACAGACCTGTAAACGGGGTACCATTCACCAAGGGACGGTTTAACTGAATGCAGTTTATTGAAAACATCAGCATCCCACTGGGATTGCCAAGAAGATTGGATATGTGTTAAAACGGAGGATTTAAAATCAGTGTGTGGAACTTTAAAATCTGAAATGGGAAGGTTAAGTGCAGATTTGGCAGACCTATCGGCATTTTCATTGCCTTTGATGCCTACATGACTTGGAAGCCAGCAGAACACCAATCTATTCATAGAAGAAATTTGTGAGATCCTTTCGAGTAAACTACAGATTAAGGGATTCTCAAGGCATTGATGTGAAAGGGCTTGTAATGTTGACAAAGAATCCGAAAAGATAATGAAACGGTTGGAATTAGAACGTTCAGCTAGATTAAGGGCAAGATCAATTGCTTTAATTTCAGCAGAGAAGATAGAGGAGTTGTTTGGAAGGCGACACTATAGGCTCCTTTTTCCATAAACAGCGGCAGCTGCTACAGAATTTCCTTCTTTGGATCCATCTGTATAGATGGGTTTGAAGGAAAAATAATGCTTCTTTATCTCGTTGTATCTAGCATGAAACACAGTTCTATCCGTGACAGACTTTTTGTCAGACGCAAGGTCAAATCTGAATTCTGCACTATTTAGTGTCCATGGAGGGATTTCAGAGATTTTATAGTCGGCAATAGACTCAGTGTCTATGCCAAGGTTATCTACAATGGGCTCCATGCGGATACCAAATGGAGGAATAACATTTGGTTTCCTTTCGAAAAGATGTTTATATTGAGGTTTAAAAACAATGTTATGAGTTGGATTAAAACGATTGGACTTCAGTTTTAAAAGATATTGAAGCGAGAGTTTTTCCCTCCTGTAAGAAAGAGAAGGTTCATTAGCCTCAACATAGAGACTATTGACGGGAGAAGTTCTGAAAGCTCCAAGTACAAGACGTAGACCTTCGTGGTGTATAGAATCGAGAATTTTCAGGTAAGATTTACGGGCAGATCCGTATACAATAGATCCATAGTCTAATTTGGAGCGAACTAAAGACCGATAAAGCCGCAAGAGGACTTTATGGTCTGCTCCCCATTCAGAATGGGCCACAACCTTAAGAAGATTAAGAGCCTTCTTGCACTTCTTTTTAAGTGCAGTGATGTGAGGAAGGAAGGAAAGCTTTCTGTCAAAGATGACTCCAAGAAATTTAAACTCAGAAACGACTTCAATTTTAGTTTTGTCCAAATACAGTTCAGGGTCTGGATGAACACCTCGTAGATTACAGAGGTGCATGCACTTAGTTTTGGACTTTGAGAATTTGAAGCCATTTTCATCAGACCACGTTTGGAGCTTGCTGAGACACTGTTGAAGTTGTCTCTCAATAATATTCATATTTCGAGATCTGAAGCATATAACGAAGTCATCAACATAAAGGGAACAGTCTACACCGGGACAGATAGCTTTAACTATACTGTTTATTTTTACACTGAAAAGTGTAACAGAGACAATACATCCTTGGGGTACACCCATCTCCTGTTCACGGGCTCCCGAGACAGTATTACCAACTCGGACGCGGAAAAGACGTTCATCCAAGAAGGCTGAAATAAAAAGAGGAAGACGGCCTCGAAGACCAAAGTCATGCAAGTCTTTAAGAATTCCGTATTTCCAAGTTGTATCGTAAGCGCTTTCAAGATCGAAAAAGACAGATACTACATGCTGTCTATTAATAAAGGCTTCTCTGACAAAGGTTTCAAAGCGGACAAGATGATCGATGGTGCCACGTTGGCGTCGAAATCCACTCTGTACATCAATGATGAGGTTGTTTTTCTCTAAAAACCAAACAAGCCTGTCATTGACCATACGTTCTAAGGTCTTGCAGAGACAACTTGTAAGAGCTATTGGCCGATAGTTAGCCGGGTCACTAGTATCCTTGCCAGGTTTTGGGATAGGAATGACTAGTGCTTCCCGCCAGGATGAAGGAAAAACACCTGACTGCCAGATATCATTGAAAATATCAAGTAAAACTGAGAGAGAAGTAAAAGGTAAGTGTTTTAAAAACTGGTAATGAACTTTATCTGGGCCAGGAGAAGAATCGTGAGCTTTATTCAGAGCAGATTTTAATTCTTTAAAGGTGAAGAGTTTATTATAATGCTCTGAATTAGAAGAATTGAAATTAAGTTTTTTCTTTTCTTCTCTGGCTTTATTCCTCTGAAACTTTTCAGAATAGTTTGCAGAGGAAGACTTTTTGCAAAAGGTGTCGGCGAGAGCATCAGCTATATTTTGGGGTGATTCCAACGAAGTATTGTTAACTTTAAGGTGACTAAGAGGGGGCTGGCCTTTGCCATTGATCTTTCTGATCATGTCCCAGGTTTCTTTAGTAGTAGTTCTACTATTTAATTTAGAGACATATTGTCTCCAAGCCTTGCGCTTACTTTCTCTAATGGTTCGTCGAGCCTTTGCTCTGGAAATACGGAATAAGTTATGATTTTCTTTGGTAGGCCTGAGGTTAAACTTTCTAAGGGCTTGTTTTCTGTCTCTGACAGCCTGTTTACAATCATCATTGTACCAAGGCTTGTCACGACGTTTTGGATTTGTCGAGGTCTGAGGGACGGACTGTTTAGCTGCATCAATTAATAGGGAAGTAAAAAGTTTTGCAGGATCATTGCAATCTCCAAATTTGTCATGTGTAATGGTCTGTTCACAGAGGGTTTCAAATTTATTCCAATTGGCTTTGGAAAGCTTCCATTTCTGCGGTCGTACATTGCTGGATGGTTGTGTAGATGAAAAGATAATGGGGAAGTGATCACTTCCACACAAATCCTCAGTCACTTTCCAGGTGAAATTGGGAAGTAAGACTGGGCTGCATAAGGTTAAATCAATGGAAGAGTAAGATCCAGTTGCTGGATGCAAGTAGGTTTTGGACTTGTTATCATTCATGAAAGACAAAGAGTTGTTCGAAATGAAGCTCTCCAACTGTAAACCTCTCTGGTTAGTGTCATCGCAACCCCACATAACATTGTGACCATTAAAGTCCCCAGCAAGAATATAGGGGGATGGCAATTGGGAAATGAGATCATTCAGATTGGTCTCATTGATAGGTGTGCTCGGGGGGAGATATAAAGAACACAGTGTAACAGCACTGTGTAAAGATAACCTGATGGCAACAGCTTGCAAGTTTGTATTAAGAGAGATAACTTTATGAGGAATGTTGTTGTTAACAATAATAGAAACACCACCTCTGGCTTTTTCGCCTTCGGTAAAGATTTTATTGTAAATGGAATGATATTTGATAGAGATATCATCCTCCCGTTTAAGGAAGGTTTCTTGCAGACAAACAGCAACTGGTTTGTGATCATTGATTAAAAGGGAAAGTTCATCAAAGTTTGACTTCAGACCTCGACAATTCCATTGGATAATGGTATCCATTGTGCATGAAGAAAGTATAAAAGCTAACGTAAAAAAAGAGGCCGTAAACCAATGCATTTTAAAATAGATTGATTAAGATTTCATTACACTTGTCTCGGGTATGGACGAGTGCCAAGTGTCAGTGTCCTTGTTCCAAGGATCCTTAGAAATCGACCAGATAGAGACTTCCGAATCTGAAGCCTCACCTTCCAGATTCTCAGCATCTGCATCCATGTCCTCTAGCTCCGAAAATCTATTGGAGGTAGGGACAGGATCATTTACTCTGATTGTGATTTCACAAGATTCATGGGTATCTCTGGGTTGTGGTTTCGATTTCGAAGAAGATCTTTTAGGAGATCGGGGTGCATGATTAGATTTGCTCTCTTTAGATGAGACGTTAGATTTAGTTGTAGACTGTGAAGATGGAGGTTGGGGTTTCTTTGGAGGCTGTTGTGAAGGGGGAGATGGCTTTGAAGCTTTTTTTGAAGAGATATTTTGTGAGGAGGTAGATGGTTTTGAAGTTTTTTGTGAAGAGATACTTTGAGAGTCTGTGGATTTTGAGGGTGTAGAAGTTTTGTTTGTTTCAGACGCAGGCTGAGTCTGAGTAGAAGGTGTTGGAATTTGGACATTGGGAATGAGAGCTTTCAGTTCATCAGTCATTTCAGGAAACTTTTGGAGAAGTTTTTTAGCCAACAGTTCGCAGGTTGGACAATGTCCATTTGCAGGCAAAGGAGAAGCAACATTTGCATACGTTGTGCTTTTGCTCAACAAAGCCTGATCAGACCTGCGTTTTTCAACTGTTTTCCTGGCTTCCAAGAAGGTAACATTCTCCTTAAACTTGATTGACAGGATTTCTTTCTCCTCTTTCCAAACTGGACATTCTTTGGAATAGGTAGGATGAGAAGACTTGCAATTGACACAGAGAAGGGGGTTATTGCAAGTCTTTTGGTCATGGTCTTCCCCTTCAAAAGCACATTTGGGACAAACAGGTGTGCTTCTGCAGTTACTTTCATGATGGCCGTACCGTTGGCATCTGTAACAGCGCAACGGATTAGGCACATAAACATCGACCTTGACCGATTGAAATCCAACTTTAACTGAAGTAGGGAGAGTTGGCGTAGAGAATGTTAAGATATAGGTATGTGTATCTCTACGAATGCCATTTCTGAGAACTGAAATTCTTTTCACATCAGACA
Organism: Hippopus hippopus; assembly: GCA_946811185.2. Classification (NCBI taxonomy): domain Eukaryota; kingdom Metazoa; phylum Mollusca; class Bivalvia; order Cardiida; family Cardiidae; genus Hippopus; species Hippopus hippopus. Next base: position 16,340,762 of record OX328097.1, read on the forward strand.
CAGCCTGGCTTTTGAGGTTTGTTTTGATTTCCTCCAAAGAGTCACAGAAGCTTAATTCTTTGCATCTAATGACCCCCTTGGAGGTATTAAGGGTCTTGTGTGGAAAGATTTTGACATCAAGATTGAAAAGTTTCTTGTGTCCAAGCAGGTTTCTAACTTGTTGTTGCGAGAAGCACTCAACAAGCAAGGTTTCATTTTTAAGTTTTTTAACAGATTTTGGTGTGCCTAAGATTGATGAGATAGATTTTTCAATGATAAAAGGTGAGAGTTTTGTTACTGGTTTAGAAGAGTCAACTGATTCAATAACTAAAAAGCGAGCAAAAGTTGTTGAAGGTCTTGAGTATTCTGATTCAGAATCTGAGTCAGAGAGTACACGCTTGGCCTTTTTTTGAGAAGCCATAGTTGTTGTTGAATATTCATCACCGATGCTCCCCACCCGCCTCGGAGCCCAACAAGGGGACATGATCCGGGGAAACCTAACTCAGATCATGACAAGGATACATTGGTGATATACTCGAAGTGAAAGGGCTAGACCGGACAAATGTAGGCCCGCAGAATGTCATACCAAGCATAGACTGTCTTTGGGCATTTACAAGTGTCAATCAAACACCAGACTTTCACCCGATTAGCCCATGAGCCACCGCCTTCTAGGGTATTGACATACAGCAACTGATGACAGAGAAATAATGTATCTGTGTATGTATGTGTAAAAGAAAACAGTCAGAGAAACACCCTAGGGCTCGGCATGACCAGCCGATTGATCAGGACGGGCCTTCCTGACCCCTCGTTTAGTTCAGTTCAAGGCCAAAGTGGTGTGTTGCAAAAACAGAGCTATCAAAGGGCCATACTCTGAATCCACTCAACCACCAGGATCCCGTCATCGAACGACACGAGTTGCAGCCCACGGCAAACAGGCAGGCACAGTGGGGGGGTCTTACCCCTGCTGTAGTGCGACAGCTGAGCTATTTCTATCCCCCCACCCAGCTGGGGGTAGGCAGGTTTTGTAGGATCTTGGGACTGGATAACAATAAAGCGTGGACAGTGAAAAGAAGAAGTAGAAATAGAAGGTTCCGTTTCAGATTCGCTATCTGAAAGAGGGCGCTTGCTTTCATTGAGCTTGGCCTTTTTTTGGGATGCCATGTTTGTGTTAAAAGTTTCACCACTGATGCTCCCCACCCGCCACGGAGCCCAACAAGGGGACATGGTCCGGGGAAAACCCATTCGCAGACCATGACAGGGATACATCAGTGGTATACTCGGTATGAAAGGGCTAGACTGGACAGATGCATTCTCGCAGAAAGTCCTACCAAGCTTAGACAATCATTGAAAGGTTACAAATGTCAGCCAAATACCAAAGAACTTTCACCCGATTGACCCATGAGCCACCGCCTTCTAGGGCTGAACAAGAAATATAACATCTGAAAAAGTTGTGATATGTGGATTAGATATGGAGAAGATGGTAATTCAATTGAGAGAAGAATGTAAAAATAAGAATATTAGATGCCCTAGGGCAAGGCATGACCAGCCGATTGATCAGGACGGGCCTTCCTGACCTCTCGTTTAGTTCAGTTCAGGGCCAAAGTGGTGTGTTGCGAAAACAGAGCTATCAAAGGGCCGAGCTCTGAATCCACTCAACCACCAGGATCCCGTCATCGAACGACACGAGTTACAGCCCACGGCAAACGGGCACGGGGGGGGGGGGGGGGTCTTACCCCTACTGTAGTGCGACAGCTGAGCTATTTCTATCCCCCGCCCAGCTGGGGGTAAAAGATAGTAAAAGTGGGATTTTAAACTGAAAAAGTTTTGAATACATTTATAATAGTAAAAGAGTTGAATTAAATAGAATTATGTGTGATCTTAATACGTATAAAGGACATTATTGAGTGACAGGACAATCCCTATCAACTCAAAAGGTTTAAATGACAGAGTTAAGAATGTGATAAAAAGGTTTGAACTAAATGTTGGATTGATAATGAGAAGTTTTTAAATGAAGAAGAAATATGTGTCATTTATAATGTGCATAAAATATGATATTGAGTGGCTGGGTATTCCCTGCCTACTCAAAAGTTTTAGATTAAATGGTAAGACTGAGAAAATTTCTTTTCCTTGGAAATGAGTGTTAAAACTAGTAAAGATTGGAGCCTCCAATGGGATCAGTATACTCCCATTAAAAAGGTCCGTCTCCAATGGGATAAGATGCCCCCAAGAGGGCTAATCCTCCCATTAAGGAGATGCAAACTGAATATTAAAGGAATAAAGAATGTTGTTAAAAAGATGGGTAAGAAACGCAAGAGTAAATATCACAGTTTATTGTAAATGCCAATCTCCTTTATGAAAGCGATAATAGATTCAACGCTGACAGAATCAAAAAGATTCTTTAAACTATCGACGTTGAAATATTTTGAACGAACTGGCTGAAAGTCAATGCAATCTAGTAGGATATGTTTTATAGAAAAGGATGCATTGCATGGAATACATTCAGGGGCATCGTCTCTGGTCAAGAGCCAGGAATGTGTGATGCATGAATGGCCAATTCGAAGTCGTGCAATTATCACTTCTTCTCGACGAACAGACCTGTAAACCAGGTACCATTCACCAAGGGACGGTTTAACTGAATGCAGTTTATTGAAAACATCAGCATCCCACTGGGATTGCCAAGAAGATTGGATATGTGTTAAAACGGAGGATTTAAAATCAGTGTGTGGAACTTTAAAATCTGAAATGGGAAGGTTAAGTGCAGATTTGGCAGACCTATCGGCATTTTCATTGCCTTTGATGCCTACATGACTTGGAAGCCAGCAGAACACCAATCTATTCATAGAAGAAATTTGTGAGATCCTTTCGAGTAAACTACAGATTAAGGGATTCTCAAGGCATTGATTTGAAAGGGCTTGTAGTGTTGACAAAGAGTCCAAAAAGATAATGAAACGGTTGCAATTAGAACGTTCAGCTAGATTAAGGGCAAGATCAATTGCTTTAATTTCAGCAGAGAAGATAGAGGAGTTGTTTGGAAGGCGGCACTTTAGGCTCCTTTGTCCATAAACAGCGGCAGCTGCTACAGAATTTCCTTCTTTAGATCCATCTGTATAGATGGGTTTGAAGGAAAAATAATGTTCCTTTATCTCATTGTATCTAGCATGAAACACAGTTCTATCCGTGACAGACTTTTTGTCAGATGCAAGGTCAAATCTGAATTCTGCACTGTTTAGTGTCCATGGAGGGATTTCAGAGATTTTATAGTCGGCAATAGACTCAGTGTCTATGCCAAGGTTATCTACAATGGGCTCCATGCGGATACCAAATAGAGGAATAACATTTGGTTTCCTTTTTAAAAAGACGTTTATGTTGAGGTTTAAAAACAATGTTATGAGTTGGATTAAAATGATTGGACTTCAGTTTTAAAAGATACTGAAGCGAGAGTTTTTCCCTCCTGTAAGAAAGAGAAGGTTCATTAGCCTCAACATAGAGACTATTGACGGGAGAAGTTCTGAAAGCTCCAAGTACAAGACGCAGACCTTCGTGGTGTATAGAATCGAGAATTTTCAGGTAAGACTTACGGGCAGATCCGTATACAATAGATCCATAATCTAATTTGGAGCGAACTAAAGACCGATAAAGCCGCAAGAGGACTTTACGGTCTGCTCCCCATTCAGAATAGGCCACAACCTTAAGAAGATTAAGAGCCTTCTTGCACTTCTTTTTAAGTGCAGTGATGTGAGGAAGGAAGGAAAGCTTTCTGTCAAAGATGACTCCAAGAAATTTAAACTCAGAAACGACTTCAATTTTAGTTTTGTCCAAATACAGTTCAGGGTCTGGATGAACACCTCGTAGATTACAGAGGTGCATGCACTTAGTTTTGGACTTGGAAAATTTGAAGCCATTTTCATCAGACCACGTTTGGAGCTTGTTGAGACACTGTTGAAGTTGTCTCTCAATAATATTCATATTTCGAGATCTGAAGCATATAACGAAGTCATCAACATAAAGGGAACAGTCTACACCAGGACAGATAGCTTTAACTATACTGTTTATTTTCACACTGAAAAGTGTAACAGAGAGAATACATCCTTGGGGTACACCCATCTCCTGTTCACGGGCTCCCGAGACAGTATTACCAACTCGGACGCGGAAAAGACGTTCATCCAAGAAGGCTGAAATAAAAAGAGGAAGACGGCCTCGAAGACCAAAGTCATGCAAGTCTTTAAGAATTCCGTATTTCCAAGTCGTATCGTAAGCACTTTCAAGGTCGAAAAAGACAGATACTACATGCTGTCTATTAATAAAGGCTTCTCTGACAAAGGTTTCAAAGCGGACAAGATGATCTATGGTGCCACGTTGGCGTCGAAATCCACTCTGTACATCAAAGATGAGGTTGTTTTTCTCTAAAAACCAAACAAGCCTGTTGTTGACCATACGTTCTAAGGTCTTGCAGAGACAACTTGTAAGAGCTATTGGCCGATAGTTAGCCGGGTCACTAGTATCCTTGCCAGGTTTTGGGATAGGAATGACTAGTGCTTCCCGCCAGGATGAAGGAAAAACACCCGACTGCCAGATATCATTGAAAATATCAAGTAAAACTGAGAGAGAAGTAAAAGGTAAGTGTTTTAAAAACTGATAATGAATTTTATCTTGGCCAGGAGAAGAATTGTGAGCTTTGTTCAGAGCAGATTTTAATTCTTTAAAGGTGAAGAGTTTATTATAATGCTCTGAATTAGAAGAATTGAAATTAAGTTTTTTCTTTTCTTCTCTGGCTTTACTTCTCTGAAACTTTTCAGAATAGTTTGCAGAGGAAGACTTTTTGCAAAAGGTGTCGGCAAGAGCGTCAGCTATATCCTGGGGTGATTCCAATGAAGAATTGTTAACTTCAAGGTGACTAAGAGGGGGCTGGCCTTTGCCATTGATCTTTCTGATCATGTCCCAGGTTTTTTTAGTAGTAGTTCTACTATTTAATTTAGAGACATATTGTCTCCAAGCCTTGCGCTTACTTTCTCTAATGGTACGACGGGCCTTTGCCCTGGAAATACGGAATAAGTTATGATTTTCTTTGGTAGGCCTGAGGTTAAATTTTCTAAGGGCTTGTTTTCTGTCTCTGACAGCCTGTTTACAATCATCATTGTACCAAGGCTTGTCAGGACGTTTTGGATTTGTCGAGGTCTGAGGGACGGACTGTTTAGCTGCATCAATTAATAGGGAAGTAAAAAGTTTTGCGGGATCATCGCAATCTCCAAATTTGTCATGTGTAATGGTCTGTTCACAGAGGGTTTCAAATCTGTTCCAATTGGCTTTGGAAAGCTTCCATTTCTGCGGTCGTACACTGCTGGATGGTTGTGTAGATGAAAAGATAATGGGGAAGTGATCACTTCCACACAAATCCTCAGTCACTTTCCAAGTGAAATTGGGAAGTAAGACTGGGCTGCATAAGGTTAAATCAATGGAAGAGTAAGATCCAGTTGCTGGATGCATGTAGGTTTTGGACTTGTTATCATTCATGAAAGACAAAGAGTTGTTCGAAATGAAGCTCTCCAACTGTAAACCTCTCTGGTTAGTGTCATCGCAACCCCACATAACATTGTGACCATTAAAGTCACCAGCAAGAATATAGGGGGATGGCAATTGGGAAATGAGATCATTCAGATTGGTCTCATTGATAGGTGTGCTCGGGGGGAGATATAAAGAACACAGTGTAACAGCACTGTGTAAAGATAACCTGATGGCAACAGCTTGCAAGTTTGTATTAAGAGAGATAACTTTATGAGAAATGTTGTTGTTAACAATAATAGAAACACCACCTCTGGCTTTTTCGCCTTCGGTAACGATTTTATTGTAAATGGAATGATATTTGATAGAGATATCATCCTCCCGTTTAAGGAAGGTTTCTTGCAGACAAACAGCAACTGGTTTGTGATCATTGATTAAAAGGGAAAGTTCATCAAAGTTTGACTTCAGACCTCGACAATTCCATTGGATAATGGTATCCATTGTGAATGAAGAAAGTATAAAAGCTAATGTAAAAAAAGAGGCCGTAAACCAATGCATTTTAAAATAGATTGATTAAGATTTCATTACACTTGTCTCGGGTATAGACGAGTGCCAAGTGTCAGTGTCCTTGTTCCAAGGATCCTTAGAAATCGACCAGATAGAGGCTTCCGAATCTGAAGCCTCGTTTCCAGATTCTCAGCATCTGCATCCATGTCCTCTAGAGAGAGTAGGAATACGGGGTCTAGTGCAGAAACTTTCGAGATGCCAATATCCCCATCTAAAACCAACTATGGCAGTGGCTGCTGATAATGGACAATAGCTAGTTACAAACAACCAGCTAAAACAACTTACATGCAACGAGCTAAAACAAGTCACCCCCACAAGTCACCCCCACAAGTCACCCCCACAAGTCACCCCCACAAGTCACCCAGCTGCTTGCTGCCAGCTGCTTGCTACCAGCTGCTTGCTGCCAGCTACCCAGCTGCTTGCTGCCAGCTACCCAGCTGCTTGCTGCCACCTGCTTGCTCCCACCAACCACCCAATGATGATATGATGACACAATGATGATATAATAATGATGTTGATGATATCGATGATGTTGGTGATGTTGATATAATAATGATGTTGATGATGTTGATGATGTTGATATAATAATGATGATGATGTTGATATAATAATGATGATGATGATGTTGATATAATAATGATGATGATGTTGATATAATAATGATGATGATGTTGATATAATAATGATGATGATGTTGATGATGTTGATATAATAATGATGTTGATTAATTGGGATGAATAAAATAAAATAAAATAAAAAAATAAAATAAAAAAAAAATAAAAATAAATAAATTAATAAATTAATTTATTTATTTACTTGTTAACTTGTTTACTTGTTTTAAGTTGTTTTAAGTTGTTTATGTTGTTTTATGTTGTTTATGTTGTTTATGTTGTTTATGATAGTATTGATTCTATCGAGGGTTGGGTTAATTCGAATTTAGGATATCTATAATGATTTAACGTTACCGTCGTTATTTTATCATCTAATAATATTCTTCCATCTAATTGAGGGGTTAATGCTATTTTATTTATTTCCTCAATATTTAATTTATGATCGTAACTTCTAATATTATTAAACTTTACACGCTTTTCCACACCTTCGTAAATGCAACTCATATAATCTTCCAATGTAATCCCCTTGATAATTTCCTTGTAAATACCTTTACATTTAACTGTTGTACCACTTTCATATTTAACATCTTTATCCACTTCATAAACAATATTACCATCCTTTTTCTTATGTTCTATATTATAACTGTAAGACTTGGAACATAAACCAGCGAACTCTGTAATTATTTCACCACCAGCTTCATCTTTAAGCATACCCATTACTTTCTTATTTTTACCAATATACTCTTTACCAATAGGATGACTTACATCAAAGTTGCTTGTATCAAAATGGTTTTCAACATCGGGAGCAATTTCCTTAAAGATATCTTCACTCTTTATGTGTAATATAAAGCTATCTGTATCTGTGTATAACAAACTCATTCTATCTTCGAATTTAGGATATAAATATTCGTAATAACACCGATACATTATTAACTTAGAAATTTCGAGAATAACAAAACCAACAAATATAGGTTTTTTACATTCAACAACCTCTTGTTGAGAATGGATGGCAATCAAGTTTTCACTAAATATTTTAGGGTGTAAAAATCTCGGATCCTTAGTTAATTTAGCTGCAACTTCTTTGTTATTGATAATTTTAACATTGCATCTTTTTCTAGGATTTTCAACTGTTTTACCATATATAGAGTTATTAAATAACTTCCAACAATCTTGCTCAAATTTAGAGGTAGCTTCACTTCTTTTTTTAGTATTATAATCGATATATCTTTTAAGTTTTTGGTTCACAACAAATTCATAACCATGATGAAACTTAGTAATTTTAACACCATGCTCCTCATAAAATTTTAACAATTTACCGTAAATCATATATTCTTTTCTTTTACCAAAATGAGCAACCAACTTTCTAACCCCATCTATTTTTACGTGGGTAGGTGCGAAAGGAAAACTATTCCAATAATCGTGTTTATCCTCGGGAAATTCTAAATCAACAACCAAAGCGCAATTGATATCTTTCCATATTTTTTCTATTTCGGGTGTTTCTACTTTACGTTTTATTCCAATAGGTAAAGGATGAGACATAGCATGACCATATAAATTATTTGCATCAACGTAAAATATAAAACTACTTTCCATATTAGGGTTATAATCCTTCATGTATTTATTATTAGCTTTAGCGTGTCTCACATTACAGAATGAAATACCACCTCTAATTCCTTTTTCAAAGTCTCTATAAATATCCTCATCCGTTATTAAGTAATATTTTTGATTGGTATACTTTAACATTTGTTTCCATGAATGACCTGGTAAAGTATAGGAATGTAAAGGATCTTCCCCAATTCCTTCGATACAAGTTTTTCTAAACGCTTCAAACGCATCAGTTAAAATTAACACATCTCTTTCACAATATATTCTTTGGTAGTCAGCTAACGTTTTACAACCAAATAATTTCCACGCTTCCAAAGCTTCTTTATAATCATCCTCACTAATTCTTTTATTATTTAAACAAGAATCAAAGCATTCTATAGGGGGTAATTGCATTTCTTTTAATTTTTCTATGGAATCTATATAATCGTAAGGAAAAGAACCTTTACCCTTTAACAATTCTATAGATTTATCATTAAAATGTTTTTGTATTTCAATCATTTCACTAGGTTTTAGATTATCACCCAATGCAGCTATTGAACCCTGTAAAAATCTATAACTATCCAAAAACCTTACTTCACAAGGAAAGTTGTTTACTCTAATCCATTTTGAAAATGAGATATAAGTCTGTTCATTAGAAGGTATCGCGTTGAAATTACCGTTACTATATCCAGCCAATGGAATAACAAATAAATGAGCATCGAATCTACTCAAATTATGAAAAAACACAGGTAACAATGAAGGAGTTTTATAACCACTTTCATAAAACATTGTTAAACATGTATCGATAGAATCCATTAACATATACACAAACTTTTTACCAATATCTTCCTCATCTTTTTCTATAGTATATGAGACCATATTAGATTTACAAATTCTTTCATTACTACTTTTAACGTAAAAACTAAAACCGGAAGGTTTAAGCGTCTTTATAAATCTAGTTTCTTCATCATCCCCAATCTTTTCATACGGTATGTTAAAAGTTTCAAAGTCTGCATATATCCAAATTAAAGGAGGATGCTTAACTGATCTTGCTGGTGTATATTTAAGAATTACTTTACCAGGTTCAGGCATTTGTAAAATTGCTCCATCATCACAATTTTTTTCGTGTTTATCTAAAGATTCTTGAGAATAACAATGTTTTTGGCAACTATAACATATAAATAGTTTAGCTTTTACATCATTTATCTGCGATGATAACAATCTACTTAAACTATTTGAGTTTTTTACGAGATAATAATGATCTTCGTAATATACTAAACAAATTCTTCGCGCGTTTTCATCACAATGCTTTTTACCATTATAAAAAATGAGTATTTTCTTAATTTCTTCATCAACACTATAAACCGCTAAATGGATATGAGAATTATTTCTTTGAAAGTTATCAATATCTTCTCCACTAACTGGATAAGTAATACCATCGAAATTAGCAAATTTGCTAGCTTTATTATTTTTATCAATATCTAGTAAATCTTTAGTTATTCGTTCAGCATTTTGTAGTCTAGGATTATAATCCCTCAATATACTCCAATAAAAACATCTATTATCCGTGTTTTGCATAGAAATTGTTGCTTTTTTATCACACACCCATTTAGGTAGTTTATGAGTTTTACAACCACCTTTAAAAGGTTTATAATTAGAATAATTTACGATGATTCCTTTAAAATTAAATACCGACCAACCACTTCCTTGAAACGCTTTATTTTGGAAACACTCAATTAATTCCTTAATTATATCTTTTAATAATTGTCTTTTATTACCCCATTGATAATTAATATGAGATTTAGAATTAAAGAATTTATCTTGTTTTTCCTCACCTTTTGTCATTTCAATAACTAAACTAAACATAACTTTTCTTTTAATATTTGCTTCGAGCGATTGTATTAAATTATTATTAAATTTGTTTAAATATTTATTGATGTATAAACTATTATTGTTAGAGTTATTTCCTTTAATATAAAATAATATACTATTAAAAAATCCTTTTAAACCGGAGTTTATTTCTTTTTGTTCAATACTATAACCTTGTTTAAAAGGATAATTAGCGGTTGTTTTTCCATTTAAAATATTTTCTTTTCCCTTATTAAAAGAAAAAGATTTTAAAGCACTTGTATTAAGTACATTACCAAACCCACTCATTTTTATATACATATATTAAAACTTTTAATATATGTATATTTCAAATAACATTAATTTTGAAATTAATTTAAAAAAATTATATTTATATATTAAAATGAGTGAGAAGCGAGGTAATAGTATAAAACTTACAATACCAAAAATTAGGATTAATAAGCAACAAAATCAAACTAGGTTATATAGTAGTTTTATTAGTGGAGGTAAACCTTCAATCTTTGCAAAAATTACATCTGCAACCCCTGAAACACAAGACACATTAAATGGTTTTGATGATGCAGTTTTTATAAAATATAATGAAGAGTTTAATAATGTTTTGAATACTATAATTGATGAATGTGATGATGGAAGTAAACAAATTATGGAAGGTGAATTTGATGTTAAAGATTATATCGATAATTATCAACTTAAAGGTTATATTATGGTAAAGGTAGATCCAGAATTATATAATAGTGAAAGTAATGATTTTTTTGAAGATTCTAATGGTAAGGCTATTCCAAATGACGTTTTTATATCTACTGATATTATTAAAGGAGAATATGTTTTGGAGGTTAAAGGATTATGGAGTAATAAAGAAAATACTGAAGGTGGTTTTATGATAAGATTGCTAACTGTTAAAGTGATTGAAAAGAGAAGTATATTTGAAAAATCCGAAGCATTAGTATTAAGTAAAAAGGAGAAAGCTAAAGGATTGTTGAGATAAAAATTTGAGGTAGTAAAATTATATATATATATTATTCATAATAATATATATATACATTAAAGTTTTTCCTCCTCGTTACACATATAAAATTCGTCAAACTTACATCTATATCTTCCTTCATCTCTTTTACTCGTTTGATCAATTACGAGAAAACCGTAAGGTTTTTCCCAACATTGATAACATAATCTTTTAAATTCTTCTTTAGACATATCCTTCTCCGCGTATTCGTTATAGATATAACCAACACTACGTTTATCTTGAGGAAATATACACAGAAAATTAGCATTTTCTCTAATCGTATTTTTATCCAAAGTAATAAAATTTTGCGTTAAAAAGAAACAATCTACGTTACTATGCCTTCCGTGAGTATAATAAGTTGATGGTTTATTTTGTTTTTCACCCGCTAAATCATCAAATATCATTAAATTTTTAGTTTTTCTGTTTAATTCATTAGGCATTGGTACATCATCTTTATCTTGATGAAAAGATGCCTCTATTTTAGTACCTGGTTTCTTATTATAAACATTCTTTTTAAGATATTTAAACAATTCATCTTTATTAACTTCCTTATCTTTATTTTCTTTTAATATCTTGAAAACAACATCCACACCTTCTTTGGGTAAACCAGCATCAAATGCATCTCTCATTAACGAATAATCGGGTTGATGCATACTCTTAGTGAACAACATTAATTTATCATAATCTAACCAACCTGGTTGTAATAATAAATTCAATAGTAAAGTAGTTTTACCACACCCAGATTTACCAACAATAATTCCTCTGATGCTCTTCGGTAAATACGGTATATTATCTCTATAATCGCATGTATCATCAGTTGAATAATTAACGATCTCCATTTTAATATACACTAATTTTAATTATATATTAAAATGATGAAGATATACTGCGTTAAATGTAAAACAAAAACTGACTCGGAAAACTTGTCGGAAGAAACGACGAGTAATGGGAGGAAGATGATGAGAGGAACGTGTGTAGTATGCGGCACTCGTAAATCTCAATTTATGAAGGGCTCAATTTCCTCTGGTGTGAGTGGAGGGTGTCAAGAAAGTGGAGCAACCGGAGGAAGTATGTTGAATACTTTAATTAATAAACTACCGATGGAAATGCATCTACCTGGTTATAACTTCGCAGGACCAGGTACAAAACTAAATAAAAGATTAAATCCGGATTTGACACCAAAACCGTGGAGTAAACCGATTAATAGAGTAGATAAGGCCGCCTATAATCACGATGTTTGTTATTTAGCGAACAATGATACTGAAACGAGAAATGAAATATGTGATATTAATATGTTAAACGAATTAAAAGGAATCGTAAATCCAACATTGGGTGAAAGAATGGCTAAAGGTATCGTATCTACTTTAATAGGTACCAAAGTAAAGTTTGGAATGGGAAATAATATTAAAAAAAAAAATTAGCCGATGAGATACATAAACCCGTTAGAAGACATTTCAAAACTAATAAAGTATCTGTTCCTCATATTGATCATACCTGGACAGCCGATTTAATGTTTTTACCGAAGAATATGAAAGAAGATAATGATAACATAGAAAACTTTTTAGTCGTTGTAGATGTATTTAGTAAATACGCGTGGGTTAAACCGGTAAAAGATAAAACTAGTTCTACAGTCGCAAAAGCATTTAACGAGATATTTAAAGAATCGGGTAGAAAACCTTTAAAACTGTGGACAGACAGAGGTGGTGAGTTTACCGGTTTAATCGATAATTCAAAAGAGCAACAACCTACTAATTATCAATGTCCTCATTGCAATCTTTATGTAAAGAGTCAAAGTGGATTAACGCAACATATAAATATACATTGCCCCGTATTACACCCTGAAAAGGCTAAAGAAGATAAAACTAAACTAGGTAAAGATATCACTTTATATCATACGGAAGGAAGAAATAAAGCCGTAATAGCCGAAAGATTCGTTAAAACTATAAAAGAAAAAATATGGAAGTTTATAACTAACAATGGTAAAATGAGAGTAACAGATGATTTACCCCAATTAGTTGATGAGTATAACAATACCATCCACTCGACGATTAAAATGACGCCTGTAGAAGGTAGTAAAAAAGAAAACGAGGAAACCATTTATAATGAAATATACAAAGAAGATTCCAAAACGAAAAAATCTATCGAAAAAGAACTTAAGGAAATAGATATTAAAGAAGGTGATCTTGTTAGAGTCGCCAGGATTAAAGCGGAAGGAGCAAAAGGTTATTTACCAAATTGGTCCGATGAAATTTTTAAAGTAAAAGGAGTTAATAAAAACGACTCACCGATAACTTTCGAATTACAAGATGCGAAAGGGCATAATATTAAAGGTAAATTTTATAAACAAGAAATACAAAAGACCGATTATGAAATGACTAATGATATGGGTGATAATAAACCGAGACTTAAATTTAGAGCTATGGAAGGAGTTGAAGCTGTATCAAAAGAAGCATTAAGACAAAAATTAAAGAAACAACGAGCCGCACAAAAAAAGAAACAACAAACGGGTCGAGGGTATGATGAATTAGACTATGTATTCGATAATCTACCTAATAAATCATTATCCAATTTTAAATTAGAAGAAGTTTGTAAACACCTACCCGGATGGAGAGGAGTATTTTCGAGAGACAAACTACCAATAAAACCTAACCATCCGATAGATTGTGGTATACTAAATCTAGATGATTCAACAGGTCCAGGCACACATTGGGTTTGTTGGTATCGTAATAAATCTACGAAATATTATTTCGATAGTTACGGAATTGATCCACCGACCGAAATGATAAAATATCTCGAGTCACCGATATACTGTTCGACAGACCCGATACAAAACCCGGGCACATATATTTGCGGGCATCTATGCGTTTTTGTATTACATAATTTGAGTAAAGGATATAGTTTACAACCCGTACTCACACATTTAATGAAGATTAAAGATTCGCTCAGGGGGTAATATAAGTGAATAATAAATTTATCATATTTCACAGTAGGTTTCGATGGTTAGAATATATATTTTAATCCGATTTTTAAAATATATATTACCTATTTAAAAATGTCAATCGTACACAAACATGGAATACATAATAAATTAACGAAAGGAAGAGGAGATGATGATGGTGTTGATGGTGTTTCCGTTAATTATATAAATAATCATTTTGTTAGAAGAGATGGAAAAGAACCGATGATCGGTAATTTACATATGGGTCTCAATACTATAACTAACGTTGTTGATCCCACCGAAAATGATCATGTTGCTACTAAAAATTATGTTGATAATATTAAAGGAGGTGGTTTTATGAAAAGAAATGTGAGTGGTGATTATGTCGCTAATGATAATTTAAATATGGGTAATCAAAGAATTGTTAACGTAAATTCTCCTATAGATGATAGTGATGGTGTTACTAAAAAATATGTTGATGATAATAACGCTTTTATACCTAGAGGTGATGGGGCATTTCTTGCTAATGGTCCATTACTTTTGAGAAAGTATAAAGTAGGTGGTGTTAGAGAACCGATAAGTGATGGTGAAGTCGTTAATAAAAAATATGTTGATGAAAAGGTTGAAGGATATATTGATGAGTTTAAAGATAATCAAGGTAGATTTACTACTAATTTAGATATTAATATGAATGGTAAAAAAGTTGTTGGGTTACCCTCTCCAATTGCATTGGATGAGGTTGCAAATAAAGAATATGTTGATAGAGTAGGTAATAATGCTAAAGAATATACGGATAGGGCGAGTGGTTTAATGAATGATAGGATAAGAGAGCTTCCTGCACAATCTTTTTTAAGGGATAATGGAAATATTGTACCAACATTTCCTATAAATATGGCTAGTAAATCTTTAAGCGATTTACCAGAACCTAAAGAAAATAAAGACGCTGTTACTAAACAATATGTTGATAGAATTATTGCTGATAATGTAAAGAATGGGGGTATACCAGGAGTTGATGAGGGAAATTTATTTTTTAAGGAAAATGGAAATTATCAGGCTACTGAGAATATTAATATGAGCTTTAAAAAATTGTTAAATTTACCTAAACCTATTAATCCGAATGATGCTGCTACTAGAGAATATGTAGATACAATTGTTGTTGAAAAAGTAAAGGATGGTAATAATCCTAATGAAGAAATTAAATATTTAAAACAATATAGTAGGCTTTTTTATGTTACAGCTGTCTGGTTTGATTTAGCTAATTCTAAAGAAACCTACCCTTTTTCTTTTAATGGTGGTCTAGTTGGGGATAGGTTTGGTGGTTATTGTTTACCAAAAACAGCATCTCTCATAGAAATAAATTTTAATATATTTTATCCCGATAATTTTATATCAATTACTATAGTACACAATGAAGAAATAGATAATGCTCATTTATTTACTATAGAAATTAAAAGAAGTCTGAAAATTGCAAATGGTATTATTAAAAAGAGTACACAAACCCATGAATTTTTTGAAGATGATATAATTAATTTATCTAATCTTGATTTGAGAGAAAAACCAATTAAAATAATACAAGGTGATTTTATAAATATTACACCTAAAGAGGATTTCTTTAAAGATACTTTTATTAGATATTATAGATATATTGGGAGGCCTGGTTATGATCCAAATATTATTAAAGAGAATATTAAATCTCTTGATGTTAGTATACATGCAGTTTTAACTTTTTCTGAAGATGTTTTTGAAGATGTAGATATATAACTTTTTATTAAAAAAGTTATATATATTTTAGATTAGCTTTTCCCCAACCTTTACCATTATATTAATATACTTTTTATAATATCTTTCACAATATTCATCTTGATATATTTTACTTTTTAATACTTCTTTTATACCATCTTCTATCATTAAAACTTTGGAATTATCAATTACATTATCAGATTCTTGTAGTTTTCGAAGCTCTTGTTGAATAGATGTAAATTCATTACTTATCAAATCACAATCTTTACAAAGGTCTTTTTCTTTTACTTCTTCAAGTAGTGATTTAGCTTTATTTTTTACCATTTCATCTTTTAAACTTTGAGAATTTACTACTTTTTTGAGTGTAGTAGTAATATCATTAATCTTTTCTTTTATTATCCTCATATTCCTAATGTAATATTCTACTTGATAGTATAAATATAATACTTTTGCTTTTGTTATATCTTCACTCATTTTATATTAACAATTTATTTTTCTTTTAATATACGAATTAGTTCTACAAACAGGACATTTATCCAATTTATTAATATTAATACATCTGTCACACATACACTGATGTCCACATTCACAAAATAATATATTAGGTTTGTTCTCATTACATATAATGCACATCTCCTCTACAAATGTGTCCATGTTGTTTTTAGGTATATCATCATCATTTATATACATATCATCATCATTTATAGACATATCAATCCCTATTTGTGTTTTTATCCTTATTGAGTCTATTCCAACACCATCCTCAACATCATATGCTCCTATAATTACACCTATTTCTTCTATCTTTTCATTTAACAAAGCAAAAAAATTAGTACAATTTTCTACCCCATAAATATTTAAAAAAAACTCTTCAATTGTGTTTGTTTCATCAATTAGTTCGATATTTATTTTAACATAGTTAAATAAATATATATTATCTTCTGAAAAATCATGGGAAAATATTATATCACTGTAAATATAATAAAGAAGACCATAATTATCTTTTAAAAAAGCATTCGCAAAATGAAATGGAAATTCATTATTTATAATATAAATTTTTTCTGTAAAATCATTTAATGATAAAATATCGAAACATTCAATACTTCTCCTTGTAATTAAATGATCGTTTAAAAACTTATACTTCGAATTTATCATTTTTATAATATATATATTTAAAAATTTTATATTTTTTCAATTAAGGATATATTTTTCATCTTTTATAAAATGAGTAGCAAACTGATAACTGTTTCTGATAATAAAACGGAGTTTAATAAAACCCTTAACCCACCTATTTACCTCAATACACCATGTGAGTTGGCGTTGTTTAGTCTTGAAACATATAACTCAATACCTAATGTTAATGAAAGTAATAATATGTTTAGATACTCTACAGATAATGGCAATACTTGGATAAAATATCAAATCCCTGTTGGGGCTTACGATATTATCGATATTAATAAAACGATTGGTGAACATTTAAAGGATGAAGGTTATTACGATGAAGATAATGAAGAGTATCGAATTAAGATCATACCTAATCTTAATACACTTAAAAGTGTTATGACTATAGATAATGGTTTTGTTGTAAATATGGGTGGGAGAAATTCGATTGGTAGTGTGTTGGGATTTGATAAAAAGAAATATCAATCTGGGGTTCATAATAGTGAAAAAGTAGTTGATATTTTACAGGTTAACTCTATTAATGTGGAAGTTAATTTGGTAAGTGGTAGTTATTTAAATGAGAATAAAAGTAATAATATTTATACCTTCTTTCCTGAAGCTGAACCTGGTTATAAAATTATAGAAAAACCTCATAATCTTATATATCTACCTTTAAATTTAAATTTTGTGCAAGATATAAACGTTAGATTAACCGATCAAAATGGTAAATTAATAGATTTACGAGGTGAAAGAATTACTATTACTTTTCATCTTAGGCGAGTGAAATAATAAAATAAATATTATATAAAAATGAGTCAATCCGAATATGTTATGAGAAACGTATATTTAAGTGAAGGACAAAAAAAGAAATTAGCTAGAGATGCGAAAAATAATTGTCAAAGTAGTATAAAATTAACGAATAAAACTATTAATAAGGAGGGGTTGGATTTTGCCTTTTCGATACCTCAGGCTAATAAATTGGATGCTGCTAGGAGAAAGAATACGGGTGTGCAATTGAAGGTTCCTAAGAAGGTTTTGAAGTATAATGAGAAATTACAGGAGGGGCAAGAGGGTGGATTTCTCGGTGCATTATTGGGAGGTATTGGAAGAGTTGCTTTACCTTTCCTCGGTAAAAAGGTGTTGCCAGCGTTGGCTAAAGGAGCATTGGGAGGATTAGCTGGAACTGCTTTTAGTAAAATATTTGGTGATGGTTTGTATTTGAAAAAAGGAGGTGATGTTGTTCAAATTGAGACGGATGGTGAAGGATTATTTTTAAAACCTTATAAAGGAAATGGTTTACAAAAACATGGGGATGGTTTGTTTTTGAGACAACGTGGGAAAATATATGATGGAAGTGGTTTAATTTTTGGTGATAATTCACCTTTAGGTTTTTTGAAAGGAATTCCTTTATTGGGACCCGCTATAAATGCTATATTTTAATAATTCTATAATAATAAAATGAGTGTATTTGAAAATGGTAGAAATTTAGAAAAAAAGAAAAAGGTTAATACTATAATGTGGTTACCTAATAAAAATGTTAATTTTCCACCGATTAAGGAAACGTCTATAAAATGGTTAATTAAATCTCAACTAGATTTAAAATTAGGAAGCAAAGAAGGTAAAAGAATATCTATTAGTTTCGGTTATAAAATGAGTAAAGGAGTCGTTTTGGTTACTTTATCTAGTAAATGGAAACTTCATATCGGCGTTATGAATAATATACAAATCGACGAAGAATGTGAAGATATCGTGGTTTATATTTATAACTTCTCCGCGCAAAATATTACGTTACCATCTGGGGAAGTTATATTTAATTTACAATATTTATTCTGACATATAAAAAATGACAGATATAGATGATAAACGGGGATTGTATCCTGAAATAAATCCCTCTGCTCCTCCATCGATTGAAATGGAGAGTAAGGATAATGGCCATTCTTATAGACTTCATAAAATATCCGAGATATTAGATTCTCTCAAGAAAGAAATAACTGAACGAGAGCGGTTAAATAAGAAATACGCGAGGATAGCTAAAGTAGTTGATAATGTTGAAGGTGGGTTGGTTGTTGTTTCGTTGGCTCTGGGTGGTGTTGGTGTTGTTTTGCTTTCAACAGTTGCTGCGGCACCCGTTGCTGTTGGGTTGGAAACTGCCGCTGGAGTAATTGGTCTTTCTTCATTGGTTAGTAAAGTATTTGTTAGGAAGACTGTTGCTAAAGCCGAAAAACATTTAAAGATTCAAATGCTAGCTACTTCTAAAGTTAATACTATAGAAAATCATGTATCAAAAGCGTTGATGGATAATCATATATCTGATGAAGAGTTTAAGTTGATAATGGAAGAAAAAAATAAATATGAAAATATGAAGAGTGAAATAAGAAGTAAGTTTAAAAAGAAAATAACGGTTGAGGAAGAGGAAAGTTTGATTGCAAAAGGAAGGGAAGAAGCGAGGGAATCCTTTCGGAGGCTCGTTGAAAAGAGTAATGGTGGAAAACCTCAATATTAAACTTCCTAAGTTACCTAAATTTAGATGTAAATGTATGTGTGAAATTGGGGGTGATGAATAAATATATAATATATTTACATGTATATTATATATTTTCAATAGGGGTATAAAGGTTATCAATAAGGGTATAGTGGTATAGGGATTATAACTTTATTTTCTTATAATTAAAAATGCCATTTTATAAAATAAAAGACCCTGTATTAAGAGATGCTGCTGTAAAAGACTATTTAGCTCTTAAAAAAAGATTGCGTGTTAAAGATGAAAGTGAAAGAGTAGATAAAGCTGGTTTTGAAAGGGGTATAGGTAAATTATTTAAACCTATAACCGAAGAAAGTAAAAAAGTTAAAGAAGAAATAAAAGCTTTACCATTTGAACAACTTAGAGAAGAAATAGCTGGTTTACCACCTGCTATTGCACAAGCTATGCCTGCTCCACCTCCTCCTAAGCTATTAGCAGATGTTGGAACAGAAATAGCACGTGGAGAAGTAAAACCATCAACATCAAAAGATGATGAAAGTGAAAGAAAAAGAACAGAAAAAGATATCACTGTATTTAGTAAAACTTTAAGTGGTGATGTTAGAGCAAAACCTACACTTAATAAAATTCAAGTATATTTTACTAATGAAGGAAAAACCATTGTAATTGGTGATGATAGTTATGATAATACTAATGATAATTTACGTGAACTTATTTTTGCTGAATACCCATCTGTTGAAGCTATGAATGACAAAGAAGCTATGAATGATTATGCAAAAATACTTGTTGAAACGCAAGTATTACATCAAAATGGTGATATTAAAAATAATACTCCCGATGCAAAATATACTCAAACTAATAAATGGAAAAACATTTACAAAGATATATGGTATAATAGATTTATTTATATGGATGATGAATTTATAAACGATAATTTTAATGTTATAGCAGACCAAATGAAAAGAACCTTAGAAAGAAAATCTCAAATTGAACAAGGTCAAAAAGTAAAAATTCATCAAAAAACAATAGATAAAATTAAGATGGTTCTTAAAAATGTAGAAATAATGCCTTATCGTAGAGAAATGCAAACTAGATTACAATCTCCTACTAAACAACCAACATCTTCACCTTTCTCAGGTAAAGGAATAACTAAAGGAGGTAAGCTTAATAATCCTATTATCATACCCGAAAGTATAATAGAATTAGGTGATAGACTTAGAACTTTATGGGCAAGTAAATTAGCTGGTAATACTGGATTAAGAAATCAAATAGTTGCTATATGTGACGCATTAAGAAGCAAAAACTCTATAACCCCTCAAGATTACGCGACAATTATGAATGAATTATAATTATATATTAAAAATGATAGTCACTTCTACATATTACGATTATGAACCTAGATATATCTATGGTGGAACAAATTTTTTTAGTCCTTTCATTAGCATCGCAAAATCTTTGTTAGGTAAACTATTTTCATCAGGAACTAAACAACTCGGTAAAAAAGTTGCTACTGATATTATAAAGGATGTTGGTAAATC
This sequence comes from Hippopus hippopus, assembly GCA_946811185.2. Taxonomy (NCBI): domain Eukaryota; kingdom Metazoa; phylum Mollusca; class Bivalvia; order Cardiida; family Cardiidae; genus Hippopus; species Hippopus hippopus. The sequence goes on from OX328097.1 coordinate 16,361,730, forward strand.
AGCTTTAGAACAAGGTGGTAAAAAAGTAAGTGAAAAAATTAAATCTCAAATTAGTAAAATGTTAACTGGTAGTACCAAGAAAGCACTCCCAGTAGCTGCAACATTAAATGTAGATGTACCTAATGATGATAATAAATATCCCGCTTTTAGGACTGGTTTTGGATTAAAAGTCGTTTAATTATAAAAAAATAATATAAATATATTAAAAAAATATGAGTCAATCACAGAAAATATTAATGTGGGATACACAAATTTTAATGGATGAATCAATTGAGCGGTATCAATATCGAGAATATGTACCTCAAGTTGGTGCTGGTGATTTGAATGGTAGTAGTGCAATTAGTTTTGTAATTGAAAGTCAAGATGTTTTTACTCATCCTCATAAAAGTTATCTGTATGTTACAGGAAAATTAGTTAAACAAGATGATAATAGATATGATGCGGGGGATCAAGTAACACTCGTAAATAATGGTATAATGCATTTATTTAATCAAATTACTTATGATATTAGTGGAAGAAGAATGGAATCTCTTAATTTTCCCGGTCAAGCTACTACAATGTTAGGTTTACTAAAATACTCTGATGATTTTGCTAGAACTAAAGGGTTAAATCAATGTTGGTTAAAGGATAATGGTGGTGGTGATTTCGATAATACTAATGAAGGAGGTAATACAAGAGCCTCATTTATAAAAAGCGCTAACACAGTAGGTAATTTCTCATTTTGCATTCCTCTTTCCCATATATTTGGGTTTTGTGAAGATTATGATAAAATATTATACGGTGTTAGACAAGAATTAACATTACAACGTAAAACTACTAGTAATGCTGCTATTTATAAAGGAAATGCAGCAGCAGGAGGTGCGGCTGATGCTGGAAAAGTAGTATTAACTAAACTTTCTTGGTTTGTTCCTCATGTTTTACCTGATGATGAAATAAAATATACATTGTATCAACAAATTGAAGATGGAATAGAAGTAAAAATGGGTTATAAATCTAGACGTTGTGAAAAATTTACAGTTCCACAAGCTAGTGAATTTACTTGGAAGTTAAGTCAAAAAGCTGCTGATGAAAGACCAAGGTTTTTAATTGTAGGTTTTCAACCAAATAATTATGAAACATTACAGGAACGTAATACAGGTATTTTCCAATGGAGAAATGGTGCAGGTGCAATTGCACCTATAGTAATAACTAATACCTTTGTTACTTTAAATAGTGATAGATATCCCGAAAGAGATTATAATTTAAATTTTAATGAAAATAATTTTAGTAGAGTATTAACTGAAGCTCAAGAATTTAAAGCAAATAGTACAGGTATACCAGATGTTTTATCCAATGGAAATATTAATCCGGTAGACTTTAAAAATCTTTATCCATTATTTGTTTATAACCTTTCTAAACAAAGTGCTAAATTGAGAGCTAGTATTGTTGATGTGGAAGTAACCTTTAGACTTTCTGATGCACCAGCAGCTAACACTATGACTGCATATGCTGTAATACTATCTGATAAAATAGTGCAATTTCAAGGAGATGGTAAGGCTAGTATGAGTGTAACAATGTAAATAGGTATGTATATATGTAATATATTATAAAGAATATATTATATATATTTATTTTTATTAAACAACATAAACAACATAAACAACATAAACAACTTAAAACAACTTAAAACAAGTAAACAAGTTAACAAGTAAATAAATAAATTAATTTATTAATTTATTTATTTTTATTTTTTTTTATTTTATTTTTTTATTTTATTTTATTTTATTCATCCCAATTAATCAACATCATTATTATATCAACATCATCAACATCATCATCATTATTATATCAACATCATCATCATTATTATATCAACATCATCATCATTATTATATCAACATCATCATCATCATTATTATATCAACATCATCATCATTATTATATCAACATCATCAACATCATCAACATCATTATTATATCAACATCACCAACATCATCGATATCATCAACATCATTATTATATCATCATTGTGTCATCATATCATCATTGGGTGGTTGGTGGGAGCAAGCAGGTGGCAGCAAGCAGCTGGGTAGCTGGCAGCAAGCAGCTGGGTAGCTGGCAGCAAGCAGCTGGTAGCAAGCAGCTGGCAGCAAGCAGCTGGGTGACTTGTGGGGGTGACTTGTGGGGGTGACTTGTGGGGGTGACTTGTGGGGGTGACTTGTTTTAGCTCGTTGCATGTAAGTTGTTTTAGCTGGTTGTTTGTAACTAGCTATTGTCCATTATCAGCAGCCACTGCCATAGTTGGTTTTAGATGGGGATATTGGCATCTCGAAAGTTTCTGCACTAGACCCCGTATTCCTACTCTCTCTCTAGCTCCGAAAATCTATTGGAGGTAGGGACAGGATCATTTACTCTGACTGTGATTTCACAAGATTCATGGGTATCTCTGGGTTGTGGTTTCGATTTCGAAGATCTTTTAGGAGATCGGGGTGCATGATTAGACTTGCTCTCTTTAGATGAGACGTTAGATTTAGTTGTAGACTGTGAAGATGGAGGTTGGGGTTTCTTTGGAGGCTGTTGTGAAGGGGGAGATGGCTTTGAAGCTTTTTTGGAAGAGATATTTTGTGAGGAGGTAGATGGTTTTGAAGTTTTTTGTGAAGAGATACTTTGAGAGTTTGTGGATTTTGAGGGCGTAGAAGTTTTGTTTGTTTCAGACGCAGGCTGAGCCTGAGTAGAAGGTGTTGCAATTTGGACACTGGGAATGAGAGCTTTCAGTTCATCAGTCATTTCAGGAAACTTTTGGAGAAGTTTTTCAGCCAACAGTTCGCAGGTTGGACAATGTCCATTTGCAGGCAAAGGAGAAGCAACATTTGCATATGTTGTGCTTTTGCTCAACAAAGCCTGATCAGACCTGCGTTTTTCAACTGTTTTCCTGGCTTCCAAGAAGGTAACATTCTGCTTAAACTTGATTGACAGGATTTCTTTCTCCTCTTTCCAAACTGGACATTCTTTGGAAAATGTAGGATGAGAAGACTTGCAATTGACACAGAGAAGGGGGTTATTGCAAGTCTTTTGGTCATGGTCTTCCCCTTCAAAAGCACATTTGGGACAAACAGGTGTGCTTCTGCAGTTACTTTCATGATGGCCGTAGCGTTGGCATCTGTAACAGCGCAACGGATTAGGCACATGAACATCGACCTTGACTGATTGAAATCCAACTTTAACTGAAGTAGGGAGAGTTGGCGTAGAGAATGTTAAGATATAGGTATGTGTATCTCTACGAATGCCATTTCTGAGAACTGAAATTCTTTTAACATCAGACACAGCCTGGCTTTTGAGGTTTGATTTGATTTCCTCCAAAGAGTCACAGAAGCTTAATTCTTTGCATCTAATGACCCCTTTGGAGGTATTAAGGGTCTTGTGAGGAAAGATTTTGACATCAAGATTGAAAAGTTTCTTGTGTCCAAGCAGGTTTCTAACTTGTTGTGAGAAGCACTCAACAAGCAAGGTTTCATTTTTAAGTTTTTTAACAGATTTTGGTGTGCCTAAGATTGATGAGATAGATTTTTCAATGATAAAAGGTGAGAGTTTTGTTACTGGTTTAGAAGAGTCAATGGATTCAATAACTAAAAAGCGAGCAAATGTTGTTGAAGGTCTTGAGTATTCTGATTCAGAATCTGAGTCAGAGAGTACACGCTTGGCCTTTTTTTGAGAAGCCATAGTTGTTGTTGAATATTCATCACCGATGCTCCTCACCTGCCTCGGAGCCCAACAAGGGGACATGATCCGGGGAAACCTAACTCAGATCATGACAAGGATACATCGGTGATATACTCGAAGTGAAAGGGCTAGACCGGACAAATGTAGGCCCACAGAATGTCATACCAAGCATAGACTGTCTTTGGGCATTTACAAGTGTCAATCAAACACCAGGCTTTCACCCGATTAGCCCATGAGCCACCGCCTTCTAGGGTATTGACATACAGCAACTGATGAGAGAGAAATAATGTATCTGTGTATGTATGTGTAAAAGAAAACAGTCAGAGAAACACCCTAGGGCTCGGCATGACCAGCCAATTGATCAGGACGGGCCTTCCTGACCCCTCGTTTAGTTCAGTTCAAGGCCAAAGTGGTGTGTTGCAAAAACAGAGTTATCAAAGGGCCATACTCTGAATCCACTCAACCACCAGGATCCCGTCATCGAACGACACAAGTTGCAGCCTACGGCAAACAGGTAGGCACAGTGGGGGGGTCTTACCCCTGCTGTAGTGCGACAGCTGAACTATTTCTATCCCCCTGCCCAGCTGGGGGTATTTTCAGAGGAATACTGACACCTACCGTTATAGCCAAATATTAACTGTAGGTTGCATGGTTAAATTTTAGAGTAAAGTAAAGTGATCACTAACACCAGACAAAGTGTTGCATGGTTAATTAAAACAACATGCTTCAGTTGGGCATTACCTTGAGACACAGGAAATTTTGTTTTCTTTTGCTTTATTTTTCTATTCCCATACAAAATGACAAATATGACATAAGTATTGATAGACCCCTCAGGAGCCCCTTTATTGGGATTGTGACACCTTAGTCTATAGCCCATTATTTACAGTGGTTATCAGGGATAATAAAAACAATAAGCTTCAGTGGGGCAGTACCACCAGACACAAGAACTTTTATTTTGTTTTTCTATCCCTATAGGAAAGATTACAAATTTAACGTAATCATTGACCAACCCCTCTCTGGCCCATTCTTTGGGACTGTGACACCTACCTTTACAGCCCATTATTTGAAGTGAAAATCAAGGATAATAAAAGCATTAAGCTTCAGTGGGGCAGTACCACCAGGCACAAGAATTTGTTATGTTTTTGTATCCTTCAGGAAAAATTATCAATACATGTATAAGGTAATCATTGACTGACCCCTCCAGGGCCCCTTCATTGGGACTATGACACCTTACCATATAGCCCATTATTTACACTGGATATCAGGGAAAATAAAAACAATAACCTTTAGTGGGGCAGTACCACCAGACAAAGGAATGTCTATTGTTTTTCAAATCCATGAGGCAAAATTACAAATATCGCATAATTATTGACCAACCCCTGTTGGGCCCCTCATTGGGATTGTGACACCTGTCCCTATAGCCTATTATTTACAGTGGATATCAGTGATAAATGTGGCAATAGGCTTCAGTGGGGCAGTACCACAAGACAGGAATTTTTCTTTGTTATGTTTTTCCATTCATAATCCCGAAATACAAATATGACATAAGTATTGACAGACTCCTCTGGAGCCCTTTTATTGGGATTGTGACACCTAAGCCTATAGCCAATTATTTACAGTGGTTATCAGAGATAATAAAAACAATAAGCTTCAGTGGGGCAGTACCACCAAACACAATTTTTTTTTCCCTTTTGTTTTTCTACTCTGAGGCAAAATAACAAATATAACATACTTATTGACCAGCCCCTCTAGGACTCCTTCATTGAGATTGTGACACCTGCCCCTATACCCCATTATTTAAAGTGGATATCAGGGATAATAAAAGCAACAAAATTGAGTGGGGCAGTACCACCAGACACAGGATTTTTCTTTTATCTTTTTATCCATGACATAAAAATAAGGAATGTGATGTTATTATTGACCGACCCGTCTTGGGCCCATTTATTGGGATTGTGATACCTACCACTGTAGCCCATTATGTACAGTGGATTTTGGGGATTATAAAAACAGTAAGCTTCAGTGGGGCAGTATCACCAGACACAAGAATTTTTTTTCACTTTCTATCCCTGTGGTAAAATCACAAAAAAAAAAAAAAAAAAACAATTTTTGACCGACCCTTCTGCAGCCCCTTTTAAGGGATTGTGACACCAACCCATACAGCTTTTTATCTACAGTGCATATCAGGGATAATAAAAACAATAAGCTTCAGTGGGGCAATACCACCAGACACAAGAACTTTTTTTCTCTATCTATCCCTGTGGTAAAACACAAAAAAAACATAATTTTTGACTGACCGCTCTGCAGTCCCTTTTAAGGGATTGTGACACAAACCCATACAGCTCTTTATTTACAGTGCATATCAGGGATAATAAAAACAATAAGCTTCAGTGGGGCAGTACCACCAGACACAATTTTTTGTTTTCCTTTGTATTTCTGTTTCTGAGGCAAAATTACAAATATAACATCTTTATTGACCAGCCCCACTAGGGCCCCTTCATTGGTATTGTGACACCTACCCCTATATCCCATTATTTACAGTGGATATCAGGGATAATAACAGCAATAAGATTGAGTGGGACAGTATCACCAGACACATTTTTTTTTTCTTTTGTTTTTCTACTCCTGAGGCAAAATTACAATTATAATGTACTTATTGACCAGCCCCTGTAGGGCCTCTTTGTTGGGATTTTGACACCTAACCCTTAAGCCCATTATTTACATTGGATATCAGGGATAATAAAGGCAACAAAATTAAGTGGGGAAGTACCATAAGACACAGGATTTTTCTTATATCTTTTTATCCGTGACAGAAGAATAACAAATGTGATGTTATTATTGACCGACCCCTCTAGGGCCCATTCTTTGGGATTGTGACACCTACCACTGTAGCCCATTATGTACAGTGGATATTGGGGATAATTAAAACAATAAGCTTCAGTGGGGCAGTACCAGAATTTTTTTTTCAATTTCTATCCATGTGGTAAAATAAAAAAAAACACTATTTTTGACCGACCCCTCTGCAGCCCCTTTTAAGGGAATGTGACACCAACCCATACAGGTTTTTATTTATAGTGCATATCAGGATAATAAAAACAATAAGCTTCAGTGGGGCAATACCAGCAGACACAAGATTTATTTTTTTCTATTTCTGAGGCAAATTTAAAGATATAATGTACTTATTGACCAGCCCCTCTAGGACCCCTTCATTATTTACAGTGGATATCAGGGATAATAAAAGCAACAAAATTAAGTGGGGCAGTACCACCAGACACAGGATTTTTCTTATATTTTTTATCCTTGACAGAAAAATTAGGAATGTGATGTTATCATTGACCGACCCCCCTAGGGCCCATTCTTTGGGATTGTGACACCTACCCCTGTAGTCCATTATGTACAGTGGATATTGGAGAAAATAAAAATTAAGCTTCAGTGGGGCAGTACCTCCAGACTCAAGAATTTTTTTCTCTTTCTATCCCTGTGGTAAAATCACAACAAAAAATGTAATTTTTGACCGACCCCTCTGCAGCCCCTTTTAAGGAATTGTGACACCAACCCATACAGCTTTGTATTTACAATGCATATCAAGGGTAATAAAAACAATAAGCTTCAGTGGGGCAGTACCACCAGACACAAGGTTTTTTTTCTTTTTTTATTGCTGAGACAAAATTACAAATATAACATTCTTATTGATCACCCCCTCTAGGCCCCCTTCATTGGGATTGTGACACCTATCCCTATACCGCATTATTTACAGTGCATGTCAGGGATAATAAAAGCAATAAGATTGAGTGGGGCAGTACCACCAGACACAGGATTTTTCTTAAATTTCTTTTATCCTTGAGTAAAAATAACAAATTTGATGTTATTATTGACTGACCCCTCTGGGGCCCATTTATTGGGATCATGACACCTACCCCTGTAGTCCATTATGTACAGTGGATATTTGGGATAATAAAAATGTAGTCCATTATGTACAGTGGATATTTGGGATAATAAAAACAATAAGCTTCAGTGGGGCAGTACCACCAGACACGAGGTTTTTTTTCTTCTCTTTCTATCCCTGTGGTAAAGTCACAAATAAAACATATCTACAGCCTTTTTTAAGGGATTGTGACACCTACCCATAGAGCTTTTTATTTACAGAGCCTATCAGGGATAATAAAAACAATAAGTTCAGTGGGTCAGTACCACTAGACACAAATTTTTTTTTTTGTTTTGTTTTTTCTTTTCCTGAGGCAAAATTACAAATTTAACTTACTTATCGATCAGCCCCTCTAGGTCCTCTTCATTGGGATTGTGACACCTACCCCTATATCCCATTATTTACAGTGGATATCAGGGATAATAAAAGCAATAAGATTGAGTGGGGCAGTACCAGCAGACACAAGATTTTTCTTAAATTTCTTTCATCCTTGAGACAAAAATAACAAATTTGATGTAATTATTGACTGACCCTTCTGGGGCCCATTTTTTGGGATTGTGACACCTACCCCTGTAGTCCATTATGTACAGTGTATACTGGGGATAACAAAAACAATAAGCTTCAGTGTGGCAGTACCACTAGACACAATATTTTGTTTTGTTTTGGTCTTTTGCCGAGGCAAAATTACAAATATAACGTACCTATTGACCAGCCCCTCCAGGGCCCCTTCATTGGGATTGTGACACCTACCCATATACCCCATCATTTACAGTGGATATCAGGGATAACAAACCAAATTGACTGACCCCTCTGGGGCCCATTTATTGGGATTGTGACACATACCCCAGTAGTGCATTATGTACAGTGGTTATTAGGAATGATAAAAACAATAAGCTTCAGTGGGGCAGTACCACCAGACACAAGAACTTTTTCTTCTCTTTTTATCCATGCGGTAAAATCACAAAAAAACGTAATTATTGACCGACCTGTCTGCAGCCCCTTTTAAGGGATTGTGTTACCTACCTATACAGCTTTTTATTTACAGTGCATATCAAGGATAATAAAAATAATAGGCTTCAGTGGGGCAGTACCACTAGACACAAGATTTTTTTTTTTCCCCCCTGAAGCAAAATTACAAATCTAACGTACTTATTGACCAGCCCCTCTAGGGCCCCTTCAATGGGATTGTGACACCTACCCCTATACCCCATTATTTACAGTGGATATCAGGGATAATAAAAGCAATAAGATTGAATGGGGCAGTATCACCAGACACAGGATTTTCTTAAATTTCTTTTATACGTGTGACCAAAATAACAAATTTGATGTTATTATTGAGCGAACCCTCTTGGGCCCATTTATTAAGATACTACCCCTGTAGCCCATTATACCTACCCCTGTAGCCCATTATATACCGTGGATATTGGGGATAATGAAAACAATAATCTTTAGTGGGGCAGTACCACCAGACCCAGGAGTTTTTTCTTCTCTTTCTATTCCTATGGTAAAATCACAAATAAAACGTAATTATTGATCGACCCCTCTGAAGCCCTTTTCAAGGGATTGTGACACCTACCCATACAGCTTTTTTCTTACAATGCATATCAGGGATAATAAAAATAATAAGATTCATTTGAGCAGTACCACGAGACACAAGACTTTTTAGCTTTTTTTTTTTCTTGCGGCAAAATTAGAAATTTAACATAATTATTAACCAGCCCCTCTAGGGGCCCTTCATTGTGACACCTACCCCTATACCCCATCATTTACAGTGGATATCAGACTGAGTGGGGCAGTACCATCATACACAGGATTTTTCTGCAATCTTTTTATCCTTAAAGTTGGTTGGTTGTATTGGGGTTTAACGCCACTTTAACAGCTAAGGTCATATCATGGCGGTCGGTGACGCACATGTGTTTCCTGGCTTTCTCACACCAGTACTAACACAACTTCCTTTCCAAAGCCACCGACTACTTTTCTCACATGCTTCAGCAGAGGTGAGAGGCGAAAATACGCCGGAAAGAAAGTTCGCCTCAACCGGGTCATGAGTCCGACACGCTCACCACTGAGCCACCCGGGCGGGGCTTTTTATCCTTAAAACAAAATAACAATTATTATGATGTTATTATTGACTGACCCCTCTTGGGCCCATTTATTGGGATTGTGACACCTACCCCTGTAGTACAATATGTACAGTGGATATTGGGGATAATAAAAACAATAAGCCTTAGTGGGGCAGTACCATCAGGCCCAAAAATTTTTTCTTCTCTTTCTATTCCTTTGGTAAAATCACAAATAAAACGTAATTATTGATTGACCTTCTGCAGCCCCATTCAAGAGATTGTGACACCTACCCATACAGCTTTTTTTTACCGTGCATATCAGGAATAATTAAAATGATAAGCTTTGGTGGGGCAGTACCACAACATACAAGATCTTTTTTGTTTGTTTTTCTAATCCTGAGGCAAATTACAAATTTAATGTACTTATTGACAAGCCCCTCTAGGTCCACTTCATTGGGATTATGACACCTACCCCTATACCCTATCATTTACAGTGGATATTAGGGATAACAAGACAAATAAGATTGAGTGGGGCAGTACCACCAAACACAGGAATATCTTTTGTTGTTCTATTCTAGAGGCAAAATTACCTTGTCTGGCCCTTTCATTGGGATTGTGACAACTGTCACTATAGCCTATTATTTACAGTTTGTTTAGTGATAACTAGAGTATAGGCTTCAATGGGGCAGTACCACAAGAAAAAAGCACTTTTTTGTTTTTGTTTTGGTTTTCCATCCCTAAGCCAAAATTACAAATATGCCATAAGTATTGACAAACCCTTCTGGAGCCCCTATATCGGTATTGTGACACCTAGGCCTATAACCCATTATTTACAGTGGTTATCAGGGATAATAAAAACAATAAGCTTCAGTGGGGCAGTACCACCAGACACAAGTTGTTTTTTCTTTTTGTTTCCTTTTGTTTTTCAATTCCAGAGGCAAAATTACAAATATGATGTACTTATTGACAAGCCCCTCTGGAGGCCCTTTATTGGGATTGTGACACCTACCCCTAAAACCCATTGTTTACAGTTCAGGGATAATAAAAACAATAATAGTGAGTGGGGCATTACCACCAGACACAGGATTTTTCTAATTTTCTTTTACCTTTGAGACAAAAATAACAAATGTTACATTATTATTGAATGGCCCCATCAGGGACCCATAAACTGGGATTTGACACCTAACCCTGTAGCCCATTATTTACATGGGATATAAGGGATAATAAAAACAATGAGCTTCAGTGGAGCAGTGACACCAGGCACAAGTTTTTTTTTTCAGTTTCTTTCTCTGAAGGAAATGTTACAAATTCAACATAAACATTTACCGATCCCTCTGGAGCCCCTTTATTGAGATTGTGACACCTGCCCCTAAAGCTTATTATATACAGTAGATATTAGTGATTATCAAAACAATAAGCATCAATTGGGCAGTACCACCAGACACATGAAATTTCTTGTTATTCTATGCCTGTGAGAAAATGACAAGTATGGCATTATTATTGACCTACCCCATAGGGGCAAATTATAGGGATTGTGACACCTATCCTTGTAGCCCATTTTTTACAGTGGATATCAAGCATAATAAAAACATTAAGCTTTAGTGGGGCAGTACCACCAGACACAAGAATTTGTTTTGTTTTCTATCCCTGAGGAAAATTTACAAATACATGTATAAGGTAATCATTCACAGACCCCTCTGGAGCCCCTTTACTGGGATTGTGACACCTATCGCTATGGCTTATTATACAAGGTAGATATTAGTGATAATTAAAACAATAAGATTCAGTGGGGCAGTACCACCAGACACATGGAATTTCATTTGTTTTTCTATACCTTAGGAAAAATCACAAATATGACCCTATTATTGACGGACCCCATCAGGGACCCATAAATTGGGATTGTGACAACTACCCCTGTAGCCCATTATTTACATGGGACATCAGGGATAATAAAAACAATGAGCTTCAGTGGGGCAGTACCACCAGACACAATTGTTTTTTTTGAGTTTCTTTCTCTGAAGGAAATATTACAAATTCAACGTAAACATTTACCAACCCCTCTGGTGCCCCTTTATTGAGATTGTGACACCTTTCCCTAAAGCTTATTATATACAGTAGATATTACTGATTATCAAAACAATAAGCATCAATGGGGCAGTACCACCAGACACATGAAATTTCTTGTTATTCTATGCCTGTGAGAAAATGACAAGTATGACATTATTATTGACCTACCCCATAGGGGCCAATTATAGGGATTGTGACACCTATCCTTGTAGCCCATTTTTTACAGTGGAAATCAAGCATAATAAAAACAATAAGCTTTAGTGGTGTAGTATTAACGGAACGCGATAACCATGGCCCTTGTTTACAATAATTCAGAGCATTCTATCTTCGTATACGTGAAGAACAGGTAAATTATCCGATAATTTCAATTAAAATGTACACTGAAAAGGTTTAAGAGTTTTAAAAGCCGTCGGATCTACTAAGCGAGCAATGGTGTAATGGAAAGATCCCTGCCTCTCAAACCGGCTATTCTGGTTTGAGCCGTGTAGTCTACCTCTCTTTTATTTTTAAGAAAGAAATTTATATATTTTTTTTTTGGTTTTCTCCTTTCTTTTCTTTTTCTTGTTTGATTGTCTTTTTTTGTGTTTTCCCCCTTTTTCATTTCTTCTTCCCTTTTTTAGACGTGTCGTATATCTTTTTGTCATTGATATTCTTTTTGTTATAACTACATCTTATTCTAATTCATTTTATTTTTTTTATTTTTCAAAAAACATTTCTATATGATTGATACAACAATACAATGATAAGTACGCAACTCTCATTCCGTTCACTGGCAGTATCTGTATGTCTTGAATGAATGAATGAATGTTGTTTTATGGCGCATCGACAGCTTTGTCATTTAGCGCGCACATCTGTGTTAAAAGATAGTAAAAGTGGGATTTTAAACTGAAAAAGGTTTGAATACATTTATAATAGTAAAAGAGTTGAATTAAGAAGAATTATGTGTGATCTTAATAAGTATAAAGGACATTATTGAGTGACAGGGCAATCCCTATCAACTCAAAAGTTTTAATGTTCATAAAATATGATACTGAGTGGCTGGGCATCCCTGCCTACTCCTAAATTTTCGATTAAAAAGGTAATACTGTGAATATTATTTTTCTTTGGAAATGAGTGTTAAAACTGGTTAAGTGTGGAGCCTCCAATGGGATCAGTATACTCCCATTAAAGAGGTCCTGTCTCCAATGAGATAAGATGCCCCCAAGAGGGCTAATCCTCCCATTAAGGAGATGCAAACTGAATATTAAAGGAATAAAGAATGTTGTAAAAAGATGGGTAAGAAAGGCAAGAGTAAATATCACAGTTTATTGTAAATGCCAATCTCTTTTATGAAAGCGATAATAGATTCAACGCTGACAGAATCAAAAAGATTCTTTAAAATATCGACGTTGAAATATTTTGAACGAACTGGCTGAAAGTCAATGCAATCTAGTAGGATATGTTTTATAGAAAAGGATGCATTGCATGGAATACATTCAGGGGCATCGTCTCTGGTCAAGAGCCAGGAATGTGTGATGCGTGAATGGCCAATTCGAAGTCGTGCAATTATCACTTCTTCTCGACGAACAGACCTGTAAACGGGGTACCATTCACCAAGGGACGGTTTAACTGAATGCAGTTTATTGAAAACATCAGCATCCCACTGGGATTGCCAAGAAGATTGGATATGTGTTAAAACGGAGGATTTAAAATCAGTGTGTGGAACTTTAAAATCTGAAATGGGAAGGTTAAGTGCAGATTTGGCAGACCTATCGGCATTTTCATTGCCTTTGATGCCTACATGACTTGGAAGCCAGCAGAACACCAATCTATTCATAGAAGAAATTTGTGAGATCCTTTCGAGTAAACTACAGATTAAGGGATTCTCAAGGCATTGATGTGAAAGGGCTTGTAATGTTGACAAAGAATCCGAAAAGATAATGAAACGGTTGCAATTAGAACGTTCAGCTAGATTAAGGGCAAGATCAATTGCTTTAATTTCAGCAGAGAAGATAGAGGAGTTGTTTGGAAGGCGACACTTTAGGCTCCTTTTTCCATAAACAGCGGCAGCTGCTACAGAATTTCCTTCTTTGGATCCATCTGTATAGATTGGTTTGAAGGAAAAATAATGCTCCTTTATCTCGTTGTATCTAGCATGAAACACAGTTCTATCCGTGACAGACTTTTTGTCAGACGCAAGGTCAAATCTGAATTCTGCACTATTTAGTGTCCATGGAGGGATTTCAGAGATTTTATAGTCGGCAATAGACTCAGTGTCTATGCCAAGGTTATCTACAATGGGCTCCATGCGGATACCAAATGGAGGAATATCATTTGGTTTCCTTTCGAAAAGATGTTTATATTGAGGTTTAAAAACAATGTTATAAGTTGGATTAAAACGATTGGACTTCAGTTTTAAAAGATATTGAAGCGAGAGTTTTTCCCTCCTGTAAGAAAGAGAAGGTTCATTAGCCTCAACATAGAGACTATTGACGGGAGAAGTTCTGAAAGCTCCAAGTACAAGACGTAAACCTTCGTGGTGTATAGAATCGAGAATTTTCAGGTAAGATTTACGAGCAGATCCGTATACAATAGATCCATAGTCTAATTTGGAGCGAACTAAAGACCGATAAAGCCGCAAGAGGACTTTACGGTCTGCTCCCCATTCAGAATGGGCCACAACCTTAAGAAGATTAAGAGCCTTCTTGCACTTCTTTTTAAGTGCAGTGATGTGAGGAAGGAAGGAAAGCTTTCTGTCAAAGATGACTCCAAGAAATTTAAACTCAGAAACGACTTCAATTTTAGTTTTGTCCAAATACAGTTCAGGGTCTGGATGAACACCTCGTAGATTACAGAGGTGCATGCACTTAGTTTTGGACTTTGAGAATTTGAAGCCATTTTCATCAGACCACGTTTGGAGCTTGTTGAGACACTGTTGAAGTTGTCTCTCAATAATATTCATATTTCGAGATCTGAAGCATATAACGAAGTCATCAACATAAAGGGAACAGTCTACACCAGGACAGATAGCTTTAACTATACTGTTTATTTTCACACTGAAAAGTGTAACAGAGAGAATACATCCTTGGGGTACACCCATCTCCTGTTCACGGGCTCCCGAGACAGTATTACCAACTCGGACGCGGAAAAGACGTTCATCCAAGAAGGCTGAAATAAAAAGAGGAAGACGGCCTCGAAGACCAAAGTCATGCAAGTCTTTAAGAATTCCGTATTTCCAAGTCGTATCGTAAGCACTTTCAAGGTCGAAAAAGACAGATACTACATGCTGTCTATTAATAAAGGCTTCTCTGACAAAGGTTTCAAAGCGGACAAGATGATCTATGGTGCCACGTTGGCGTCGAAATCCACTCTGTACATCAACGATGAGGTTGTTTTTCTCTAAAAACCAAACAAGCCTGTCGTTGACCATACGTTCTAAGGTCTTGCAGAGACAACTTGTAAGAGCTATTGGCCGATAGTTAGCCGGGTCACTAGTATCCTTGCCAGGTTTTGGGATAGGAATGACTAATGCTTCCCGCCAGGATGAAGGAAAAACACCTGACTGCCAGATATCATTGAAAATATCAAGTAAAACTGAGAGAGAAGTAAAAGGTAAGTGTTTTAAAAACTGGTAATGAACTTTATCTGGGCCAGGAGAAGAATCGTGAGCTTTATTCAGAGCAGATTTTAATTCTTTAAAGGTGAAGAGTTTATTATAATGCTCTGAATTAGAAGAATTGAAATTAAGTTTTTTCTTTTCTTCTTTGGCTTTATTCCTCTGAAACTTTTCAGAATAGTTTGCAGAGGAAGACTTTTTGCAAAAGTTGTCGGCAAGAGCATCAGCTATATCCTGGGGCAATTCCAACGAAGTATTGTTAACTTCAAGGTGACTAAGAGGGGGCTGGCCTTTGCCATTGATCTTTCTGATCATGTCCCAGGTTTTTTTAGCAGTAGTTCTACTGTTTAATTTAGAGACATATTGTCTCCAAGCCTTGCGCTTACTTTCTCTAATGGTACGACGGGCCTTTGCCCTGGAAATACGGAATAGGTTATGATTTTCTTTGGTAGGCCTGAGGTTAAACTTTCTAAGGGCTTGTTTTCTGTCTCTGACAGCCTGTTTACAATCATCATTGTACCAAGGCTTGTCAGGACGTTTTGGATTTGTCGAGGTCTGAGGGACGGACTGTTTAGCTGCATCAATTAATAGGGAAGTAAAAAGTTTTGCAGGATCATCGCAATCTCCAAATTTGTCATGTGTAATGGTCTGTGCACAGAGGGTTTCAAATCTGTTCCAATTGGCTTTGGAAAGCTTCCATTTCTGCGGTCGTACACTGCTGGATGGTTGTGTAGATGAAAAGATAATGGGGAAGTGATCACTTCCACACAAATCCTCAGTCACTTTCCAGGTGAAATTGGGAAGTAAGACTGGGCTGCATAAGGTTAAATCAATGGAAGAATAAGATCCAGTTGCTGGATGCAAGTAGGTTTTGGACTTGTTATCATTCATGAAAGACAAAGAGTTGTTTGAAATGAAGCTCTCCAACTGTAAACCTCTCTGGTTAGTGTCATCGCAACCCCACATAACATTGTGACCATTAAAGTCCCCAGCAAGAATATAGGGGGATGGCAATTGGGAAATGAGATCATTCAGATTGGTCTCATTGATAGGTGTGCTCGGGGGGAGATATAAAGAACACAGTGTAACAGCACTGTGTAAAGATAACCTGATGGCAACAGCTTGCAAGTTTGTATTAAGAGAGATAACTTTATGAGGAATGTTGTTGTTAACAATAATAGAAACACCACCTCTGGCTTTTTCGCCTTCGGTAAAAATCTTATTGTAAATGGAATGATATTTGATAGTGATATCATCCTCCCGTTTAAGGAAGGTTTCTTGCAGACAAACAGCAACTGGTTTGTGATCATTGATTAAAAGGGAAAGTTCGTCAAAGTTTGACTTCAGACCTCGACAATTCCACTGGATTATGGTATCCATAGTGCATGAGGAAAGTATAAAAGCTAAAGTACAAAAATAGGCCGTAAACCAATGCATTTTAAAATAGGTTGGTTAAGATTTCATAACAGTTGTCTCGGGTTTGGACGAGTGCCAAGTGTCAGCATCCTTGTTCCAAGGATCTTTGGAAATGGACCAAATAGAGGCTTCTGAATCTGAAGCCTCACCTTCCAGATTTTCAGCATCTGCATCCATGTCCTCTAGCTCCGAAAATCTGTTGGAGGTAGGGACAGGATCATTTACTTTGACAGTGATTTCACAAGATCCTTGGGTATCTCTGGGTTGTGGTCTAGATTTGGAAGAAGACCTTTTAGGAGATCGGGGTGCATGATTAGATTTGTTATCTTTAGATGGGACGTTAGATTTAGTGGTAGACTGTGAAGGTTGAGGTTGGGATTTCTTTGGAGGTTGTTGTGAAGGGGGAGATGGCTTTGAAGCTTTTTGTGAGGAGATATTTTGCAAAGAGGTAGATGGCTTTGAAGCTGTTTTTGAAGAAATACTTTGAGAAGAGGTAGATGGTGTTTTTAGGGCAGTGGATAGAGTGGTGGGTTTGGATGTAGGTTGTGTCTGTTTAGGAGGCTTTGGAGGTTCGGAAGGTTGAATGTCAGGGACCAAGCTCTTCAACTCATTGGCCATTTCTGGAAACTTTTCAAGAAGTTTCTTTGCCAAGAGTTCACAAGTAGAGCAATGTTCCTTTCCAGATGTTGCAGATGACACTTTTGCATAGGATGTTGAACAATTCAACAATGTTTGGTCATTTCTGCGCTTTTCAACTATCTTCCGTGCTTCCACAAAAGTAATATTTTCTTTATATTTGATAGATAGGATTTCTTTTTCATCCTTCCAGACTGAACAGTCTTTAGAAAAGACTGGATGATGGCACTTGCAATTAACACAGAGCACAGGGTTATTGCAAGTATTAGGGTCATGATCAGAGCCCTCAAAAGCACATTTTGGACACACAGGTGTGCTTTTGCAATTACTTTCGTGATGGCCATACCTCTGGCATTTATAACAGCGCAGAGGGTTAGGCACATACACATCGACCTTCACAGATTGAAATCCTATTTTGATAGAAGCAGGAAGAATCGGAGTACAAAAGGTAAGGATATAGGTATTTGTATCTCTACGCATACCATTTCTGAAAACAGAGATCCGTTTGACCTCAGACACAGCCTGAGATTTGAGGTTACTTTTAATCTCTTCCACCGAGTCACAGTAGGATAGCTCCTTACACCTGATGACTCCTTTGCTGGTGTTAAGAGTTTTATGTGGGTACACTTTTACGTCCAAATTGTAAAATCTTTTATGTCCCAGGAGATTTTTGGCCTGCTGTTGAGAATGACATTCAATAAGCAGAGTGTCATTTTTCAGTTTTTTGACAGATTTTGGTGTGCCCAAAATGGAAGAGACTGTCTTCTCTATTACAAACGGAGAAAGTTTTGAGATGGGTTTTGATGGGTCAACTGCTTCTATTACAATAAAACGAGCAAATGTTGTGTTTGTGTTGAATGATACTTCTGACTCTGAATCAGAGTCAGAAAGAACACGCTTGGCTTTCTTTTGTGTTGCCATGTTTGTTTAATAGGGTTCATCACCGATGTTCCCCACCCGCCCCGGAGCCCAACAAGGGGACATGATCTGGGGAAACCCAACTCAGATCATGACAAGGATACATCGGTGATATACTCGAAGTGAAAGGGCTAGACTGGACAAATGTAGGCCCGCAGAATGTCGCACCAAGCATAGACTGTCTTTGGGCATTTACAAGTGTCAACCAAACACCATTCTTTCACCCGATTAGCCCATGAGCCAACGCCTTCTAGGGTTTTGACATACTGCAACTGATGATAGAGAAGAGAAATGACTTTTACTATGTATTTGTGTATGTACGGGTTTAGGAAAACAAAGTCAGAGAAACACCCTAGGGCTCGGCATGACCAGCCGATTGATCAGGACGGGCCTTCCTGACCCCTCGTTTAGTTCAGTTCAAGGCCAAAGTGGTGTGTTGCAAAAACAGAGCTATCAAAGGGCCATACTCTGAATCCACTCAACCACCAGGATCCCGTCATCGAACGACACGAGTTGCAGCCCACGGCAAACAGGCAGGCACAGTGGGGGGGTCTTACCCCTGCTGTAGTGCGACAGCTGAGCTATTTCTATCCCCCCGCCCAGCTGGGGGTCTGTATGTCTTAATTTTCACCGGCCGTATCAGTACCCTGAGGCTTTTAACATTCAGTATCTGTTGCTTCCTTAGCTCTGACCGCAATTATTCACTGCTCAAAGGCTTCTTGATCTAAAATGTCTACTTTTAAAAAAACATGTTTATCCTACTAAGACCGCAAGCCTGCTGTAAATTTTTGACTCAGGTTGCTTTAGTTATCAATCAGTTTTTTTTGTTTGTTTTTTCAATATTGCTCCAAATTAAATCCTGATCTAGTTGAGCTTCCGAGAAGGTTAAGTTCCCAACTATAGGTAAAAGTGAGTAGACATTTCTATACCGTCAAAGCCCTGAAACAGGAAGAAAACTAGTAGCCAGAAGTTTGTGGCTATAGTCATCTTAGAAGTCTAAAACACTAAGCTATTTCTGGAGTCATTTCCCTTGCAAGAAATGTTTTGGTTCATTTTTCCCAAATTTCACTAGGATCATCGTGCAATCTCGTGTGACGTCAATTAAATATGAATCAGACTATTAATTACAACTACATATGTTCGCTATGATATAAAAAAAAAAATAATGTAACCATTGATTTACCTTAAAAAACAAATGCTTGATTTAAAAAAAAAAGTTTTCCTGTGCCTCGAACTAGATCCGCATAGATGGTAGCAGTCGCTATGACCACTGTACCATGGCGCCATTTACACGTTCGAGTGGAAAATTACCAATAAGTAGCTGCTTTGTCCCTGGTATACCCTATTTCAATGTTTTGAACTGATCCAGTGTTTGTAAAGAAAGGCCACAATTATCGCGTTTTGTTACTACCACCAGACACAAGAATTTGTTTTGTTTTCTATCCCTGAGGAAAATTTACAAATACATGTATAACGTTGATATGTCCTACCCTTTCTCAAACTACAAATCCCTAAATTTAGCTGTTTGACCTCTAGAATCCTTTTATTATTTAACTCCAATCTGTTTGGGGTCAGCCTATCCAGGTATTGAAGAATGTCTGCTATTCTCAATTCCTACATATGCTGTCTATGCCTGTTTCTCGCCTGAGTTGTAGGTACTTTAGCTAGCATGAAACCGATCATGTACTGCCAACTCAGATATGCCTGAAGATCGTCATGCACATGAGGACACGCCGTGCTGCCAGTTCTGGGTGTCTTTATAGGCTTGATCATCGTTTCTATTCTTCGTTTTCCGTCTTGATTTAGGTCAACATGACGGGACTATGTGTCTTCAGTCTAATCTTGTCAGCCAATTCCTCACTTCGGGAATGTTCTGTGCTAGCTAAAAGTCAAAATTACGATGGCATTTCAACTTATTTATGTCTTACTTGGCTGAGAAAGTGTTGTCATTGTCCATTATACACAATTTCAGATTTCATGCATTTTTCGCTGAAAGGCGATTTTCTTAGTTGACAGTTGAAACCGCATGTATTCTTGTTACCTGAGTTTTAATAGTCCATAAAGCGTCCTTGGAATTGTTTACATATTTATGCATCTAGGTCATTTTGTACTATTTTCAGCACAATAAGTTTTGGGTTTTTCCTTCGCCTACAATGTTTTGAGATTTTCAACGTTGGCTAGTTTTACTTACAGTAAATCAATCGTTGGTCGAACTCACAGCGACCCAAATCTTCCGACCAGTTTTAACGTGACCACGACCAGCTTTTTTGCGATATCAATCTGGCTGTGACCATGTCTGACCAAGGTTTTGGGTAGCGGCCAATCTGGCACTATAAAAAGACTGAGAAACTTTGGTCAGGAGCTCAGATCGATCATCATAGGGTAAGGAACAGCCGTTGGTCAACTCTTTGAGAATTAGAGTAAACTAGAAAATGTATTGGGTTTTGTAAAATAAGAATTTGGAGTGTAATTGACTATTTTGAGAGAATTACAAATTTTGTTTAAACAAAATTTCCGTCTATGTCTCTTTATTTCCCGGAACTACAGCATCTTATCTACACTGAGCTCATTTTCGGCAACCGGCGACTGGATAAGATCCTTCCCAACTTACCCCGAGAAGACCACCTGATACTATCACAGGGCATTTAAAGGGATCTAACCACTCTATCACCGATCGAACACTCACATCGTTTTGAGTCAAGCTAGTCCCATCGTGAGGCTATTGTGGGGCAATATAAAGAGAAGCTTCCACTCTACCATTTAACTAGGTCGTTACATATTTTACGGTGTGCAGAGGTGTGGGATTAAGTATCCCTCGAGATAAAAAAAAAACCCCAGATGTCAGAAACAGACTCTGAAGGAGAGAGACAGAGGTCTTTTTCAAGACAAGGTCAGATGCTAGTCTACAGCAACGACGAGAGTCAAATGATGATAGTCAACTGTCTACAACACCATACAGTGAAGACCCAGATGCAGACACTCAGGCCATGGAACAATGTAGTCCAAGTATGGCCGAAGAAGTTAAGAAAATGATGATAAAGCAGAATGAGCTTACAGAATTAGTACATGGACTTACCAATGTGTTAGCAAACTTGAATGAATGAAAACAAGCCAAACCACAAACAGGCCAGCCGGTCACACACCAGTGCACAAGATGACGATGAAAATGTCATTTGTCACATGCCACGAGAAGCAAATAGGGATAGGTCGCACAACGCAGTTCAACAGCAACAACAGTCAAGACCAATGAGAGGCGCAACCAATCCTACTTGCAGAAGACAAGCATTCGGTTACGAACATAGCCACCAGAACCATGACCTTTATTACAGCCCAGAAGATAGAAGCGAGCACAGATATAGACATAGTCCTGCTCCTAGACTAAGAAGACAAAGCAGACAACCCCATAGTACAATCAAGATACCTGCATTAAATGGGAAAGAAGGTTGGAGAGTGTGGATCAACCCCTTTGAAGCAGTTGCAGACAGACAGGGATGGTCCTTCGAGGACAGACTTGATGAACTTCTCCCAAAGTTACAGGGGCAGTGCAGGCGATTTCGTCTTCTCACAACTTAGGCCAGAAGCCTTACAGGACTACCGCAGCTTAGTTGATGAGTTAGATTGCAGGTTTAGAGCGATAGAAACTACAAAAACCTTTGCTGCCAAATTCAGTAGGAGGAACCAGAGGCCAAATGAAACAGTAGAAGAGTATGCGGCTGAATTAAAGTGTCTATATGACAAAGCACACAAAGGCAGGGATTACCAGACAAGGAGGGAAGACTTAGTGCACCGCTTCCTCGATGGTCGTAGAGACGATGAAGTCAGATGCGAAGTAGAGTATGTTAAAGATCCAAGTGACATTGACGAAGCAGTTTTCCATGTTGTGAATTTCATTCAGACAAGGCAAAAGCATACATCTAGCCCATATAATGACAAAAAGATGAGAAAGTTTGTGCAAAGTACTCGAAGCTCTGAATCCAGCCAAGATGACAGCAATAACAGTGATGAAGAGTATGGATGCCAGATTAAACCCGGAAACAGAGGACAAAAGAGCATCACCAACAGCATAGGCCAAGATAGCACTAAAGACACTAAGCAAACTAAGGATTGTACAACCCATGGAAAAGGAGTTGAAGGTTTGCTTAAGCAGTAACTTGCTAGAAAGGATTGAGGATTTAACAAAGCACAACCAAGCAAAACCAAGAGACAGAGGTTGTTTCAACTGCCATTAGGAGGGCCATTTTGCTAGGAATTGTCCCTTGAAGAAGAGAAACCACAGCCAACGGAGGGGTATGCAAATAAACGAGACTATGGAGGACAGAAAGCAGACTTTAAACGAGAATGGGCCAAGCCAAATGGCCATGGCATGGCCCCAGTAAACAAGGCAAGCGGCCATCAAAGCAGTGAGGGCAACAATGAAGGGAGGCACACTATAAGAAGACGCAATCTTTTAGTGATAGTGTTTATATTGAAGGTACAATTGAAGGTGTAAGTCTCGTATTTACCACCGACACAGGAGCCACTAAAACGGTGCTGTCTGAAAGGTTTTATAGAAATATTCCAGAAAGTAAAAGACCCGTATTAACCAAGATAGCCTGCTTGACCGGCGCAGGAGGTGCCCCTCTTAAAGAGTATGAAAAAGCAGTTTTCAGCATAAAGTTAGGATCTATCTCACTGCAGAAGGAACTCATAGTTGCAAATATTGAAGATGAGGGTTTCCTTGGCATGGATATTCTGCAAGATGACGAACATGGGCCAGCTGATATCCTTCTAAGTAAAGGTAAGATCATGCTCAGAGGGCAAGAAATCCCATGCATACAGATTGGGAAGAAAAACAGTGTGAGAAAAGTAGCTGCGGCCGACCTCGTGGTGGTACCCCCTCAAAGCGAGACCCTAATAAATGTATATGTAGAACGAAATGAAGCTGATGAGCTTAATGCCAATTCAAACTTCATCATTGAACCTACCGAGCATTTTAAAGAGACATACCCATTACAGATGGCTTCTGTCTTAGCGGATGTTAACAATGGTGTTACAACCAAAGTGCGAGTCCTGAATCCTTTCCCAACAGCAGTAACCATTCACCAAGAGTCAGTCATAGCCCAGACAGAACAAATAGATCAGATCAAAACTACACTAGTAGAAGAAGAAAGCCCCAGGCAGAAGTCTGACAACACATCCATTAGGAGAATAGATACATCTAGATCCAGAGAAGATCAGATCAAAGCACCCACGGCAAAGCTACAGAAAGCAAATAGTATAGTCCCAGATCACTTGAAAGATCTGTTAAATAGATCAACTTCCGGTAGAACTGAAAATGAAAAGGGAGAACTTGCTAACCTTCTCATTGAATTCCAGGACAGCTTTTCAAAAGACGAATGGGACATAGGCCTAACACATCTAGTACAGCATTCCATAAATACAGGTGATGCTGAGCCAATAAAGCAGCCGCCTCGAAGAGTACCAATGGCATATGCAAAAGAGAAGCAGGCCATTGAAGACCTACTAGAAAAGGGTGTCATAAGAAAAAGTACATCCCCTTGGGCGAGTCCAATTGTCCTGGTCCATAAAAAGAATGGAAGTATACGACCTTGTGTAGACTACCGGCGGGTCAATAGCCTCGTGAAGCCTGATGGTTTCCCACTCCCTCGTATTCAAGACTGTCTAGATGCTGTAGCTGGCGCAACACTTTTCAGCACATTTGATTTAACAAGCGGGTATTTCCAGATCCCACTGAAGGAGAGCGACATCCCGAAGAGTGCTTTCGTATGTAAATTTGGCCATTTTGAAATGCTGCGGATGCTGTTTGGTTTAAATAACTCGGCTAGTACCTTCCAGCGTACAATGGAATTAGTTTTACAGGGCCTTCAATTGGAGACTTGCCTGATATACATTGATGACATTATTGTTTTTAGTACAGACTTTGATGAACATATGACCAGAGTGAGAGAGGTCTTCAGCCGCCTTCAAGCTGCAGGCCTTAAGCTTCGACCCGAAAAATGCGAAATGCTACAGGAGGAAGTCACCTTCTTTGGGCATGTTGTTTCAGCTACTGGTGTGAAGCCCAATCCAGTGAATATTGCAAAAGTCATCGAATGGCCAGTCCCAAAAACCGCTAAACAAGTAAAACAATTTGTGGCCTTAGGTTCTTACTATAGAAGATTTGTACCCGATTTTGCTAAAATAGTGCGACCAATGGTTGATTTGACACGAAAGGGTCGCGAGTTTGTGTGGACAGAGGCCTGTCAAAGTTCTTTCGAGTGCCTCAAGAAGTTATTGGTGGGCGCCGATGTAATGGGTTATCCGTTGGAGGGTGGTGGTAGTTTCATCTTAGATGTAGATGCGTCCGATTGTGGGATTGGGGGCGTATTACAACAAATGCAAGACGGGCGCAAGTGAGTTATCGCGTACGCAAGTCGCGCGTTAAACAAAGCGGAAAGAAATTATTGCATTAGCGAAAAAGAGCTTCTAGCAATTCGGTACTTTATCAAGTATTTCAGGCAGTATCTATTAGGCGGCCGGTTCATAGTCAAAAGTGACCACCAAGCCCTAGTTTGGCTGTACAGCGTCAAAGAACCTAGAGGAAAAATCGCAAGGTGGATAGAGATCTTGTCCCATTATGACTTTGCCATAGAATACAGGCCAGGGAAGAAGCAAGGACACTGTGACGCTTTGTCCAGGTGTGAAAATCCGAAAGATTGCGACTGCCCCTGTAAAGATCTGAGTGAACCACTGAAGTGTGGCCTTTGCAAGAAATGCAGGAAGCGGGCTCAAGACATGCATCATTCGAGGCTAGATGATGATGTAAGACCAGCAGCCGACAAACATGAAGCCCTGCGTGCAGTGAATGAGCCACAACCAGGGCCATCAGTAGTCCAGGGTGCAGCTGGGACCTGTCGGCCCCAGTTATCCTGGGCAGGGGGGAGAACTCCAACGGAGTTGGGAAGACTGCAAGCTGCAGATCCCGATATTGGGCCTATATACCAGGCGAAAGTCCAGGGGACCAAACCTAACACCAGCAGCATGTTGCCTCAGAGTCCCGCCACAAGACACTACTGGGTCATATGGGAATCTCTACATCTAGAAGATGGCATTTTGTTAAAGAGAGTTTCGAAGAAGAATGGCTGCGGAGACTATGACCAGTACCTGGTACCAGCAGTAATGAAAACTGAGCTTTTATTCCAGTACCATAACTCTATAATTTCCAGACACCTTGGGCGCAAGAAGACTTACGAAAAGCTGCAGCAACATTTTTTTTGGTTTGAAATGAAGTTGGAGGTGCAACAGCATATCAGACAGTGTGACACTTGCGCAGCACTGAAGAAGCCAGTAAAGACCCCAAGAGCCCCGCTTGGGACAATAAAAGTAGGTGCACCCTGGGATGTAGTCGCAACAGACTACCTAGGACCATTTCCAGTTACACCCAGAGGAAACAAGTACATACTGGTGCTTTCGGACTACTTCACCAAGTATGTTGAGATAATAGCCGTCCCAGATCAGACTGCAGAGACCTGCGCATCAAGAATTTTGAATGAATTCATCTCAAGATGGGGATGCCCATTATCTATATTAAGTGATCAGGGCAGGAACTACGAGAGTAGAGTGTTTCGAGAGTTGTGTCGAACGTTGCAGATTCGAAAGACCCGGACTAGTCCGCACAACCCAAAGTGCAATGGACAAGTAGAGCGATTTAACCGTACCCTAAAGAGAATGATTAAGGCATACCTTTGTGAAGAACAGAATGACTGGGATTTAAACCTCGGCTGCCTGGCTAGTGCATACCGTTCCACACCTAATGAGAGTACTGGACTGACACCAAACTTGCTTGCTATGGGCCGCGAAATTAGATTACCAGCTGAGGTGGTATTCGGCAGTTCAAATGAGCGTGATCAAACCAATGTCACAAGCTACGGCGACTATGTAGATGTGCTCCGCTTTAGGATGCAATGGGCACATCAAGTGGCCCGTGAACACCTAAAATCTGCAGCGCAGCGTAATAAGAGTGTGTATGATGTGAACATGGTCCTTAATAATTACAAGCCAGGCGATACAGTGTGGATCCTTTCTGAAGGCAGTACAGTTGGAACTGCCCACAAGTTAGGTAAAACATACCATGGACCATACATAATTACCAGAAATCTCAGCAATGTTAATTTCGAAGTACAACTGGAGCAATCAGAGAAAAAGAAGGTGGTACACCACGACAAACTGAAACCATACAAAGGAGCAGATACTCTAGCCTGGATAGTAAAGACTAGGAAGAAATTACAGAAAAATTAATGGCCTTCAGTAAATGATGCCAATGGAACTATTAAGTGATAATAGTGTTTTCTTTGTTTAATGAGTGGTGCAAGTGATGTTGTTGTTTGTTTTTTTTTTTATTTTGTGGATTCATGTAACAGTCTGTATTCTTACACTTTAGAAAATGTAAAGTTGGTCACTGAAGTACAGTGTCGACCTAGAAGATTAGCCGAGTCCAAGTTGAAAAGATTTATCCTATAATGGTGTATAATGGTAGTCTGTGATGAAGAAATGATGCAGTTCAATTTCGGGTATTTTGGAAAAATGACGTCAGAGAGTAGTTGAAAGAAAGGGTGTGGGCATTATTGTAGGCAATAAGTTAAGATGATGAGCAGTTATATAGCGTATCAAGATGGAGTTTCTGGGAGTAGAAAGGGTGTGGGCATTATCGAAGGTAGTAAGCTAAGATGACGAGCAGTTAATTAGGGTATCGAGATGGCTTTTGGTAAGATGAGACAGAGATGGTTAAAAGGTGCCGGGTAATGGTCTGATGAATGTGAGTCCAATGGTGATATTTTTGTGCTGCATTAATCATTTCTAAGAGAAACTGCACATTACGGTTTAGGCTGCAGGAAGTTTGTAAGGTAGGAAAGTCATTCAGTTGGAGAGGTGGTGTTCCTTTTGATGACAAAAGTAAAGGTTGTCACTTGTCTTTACCAGACCGACTGTGTCCCCTAAAAGAGGATAGCAGTAAGAGCAGAGATGTTTCGGTGAGATGGTATGACAGGATACCAGTCTTCCCCTTTGCATGACATCGTCATAATCACAGAACCCATGTGATGAGATGTTAGGGCTTTATTTTGGTCTGTAGGAATTAAAGTCATTTGGCCATAGGCTTGGGAAACCTTGGTGCAGTTGAAAGTGACTGACCTGAGAGCTTGCTACTTTGTTATTTTTTTTGGGGTCGCCCGTCATGAAGAGTGTGATGGGCCCGTCCAGTGCCTGTCCAGGGCAGTTAGGCACACGACGGGTATAGATGTCTAAAGGCCGTCCTAGACCAGCCAAAGATGATACCATACCAAATGAAGCATTCAAATTGGATATCATATTAGTGTTTATTTAAGTCATTCTTTGTCATATACTGAACATTCTAGTGTTAAATGATGTGAGAGAAGTGTGATCTAGTGTAAAAGTATAAAACATCTAACTCTTAGTCCTTCAAAGTGAAATCAGTTTAATCATTTGGTCAGTGTGTAGTGATCAAAACTTTCTCAATGTAATCTTAGCACAGTGACAATTTAACTTGGTGTGAAGCATATATCTTATAAGTAAGTGTTAATTAAGGACGATAAACAGAGTGCTTCAATTTAGTTTTGTTCCGTGAACTGTTACACTTTAAATGTTAGGGGTGAAACAACAAAACACTATTAGGTACTCCTTTTCTTGAAGTGTTTAAAAGTATTTCCATTAGTTTTGACATATAAATAACTGAGATAGTTAAGTAAGTCTATAATATTAATTACTGTACCACCTGACATTTGCAATAAAGTTCCAAGTCTAGATGTTGTCAACAAACAGAGTTTCCAAGTTGTCAGTTAAAGTCTGAATGAAGTCATTTAGTGCAAATGAGCTTTTAAAATGAGGGTTTTAAAAAAGTTAACGTCTACTAAGTAAACATATTCAAATGGAATTTGGTCAGAGGTCAGCAGGCAAACCAATTTTTCTTTTGTAAGTTTTTTTTTTTGGAGTTTTAAGGTTCTACTGTTTATCTGTCATATTGCTTTTACATGTCAATTGTTATGTTTGGCAATCAGAGTTTTGCCAAAAAAAGAGGGGGGTAGTGATATGTCCTACCCTTTCTCAAACTACAAATCCCTAAATTTAGCTGTTTGACATCTAGAATCCTTTTATTATTTAACTCCAATCTGTTTGGGGTCAGCCTATCCAGGTATTGAAGAATGTCTGTATTCTCAATCCCTACATATGCTGTCTATGCCTGTTTCTCGCCTGAGTTGTAGGTACTTTAGCTAGCACGAAACCGATCATGTACTGCCGACTCAGATATGCCTGAAGATCGTCATGCACATGAGGACACCCCGTGCTGCCAGTTCTGGGTGTCTTTATAGGCTTGATCATCATTTCTATTCTTCGTTTTCTGTCTTGATTTAGGTCAACATGACGGGACCATGTGTCTTCAGTCTAATCTTGTCAGCCAATTCCTCACTTCGGGAATGTTCTGTGCTAGCTAAAAGTCAAAATTACGATTGCATTTCAACTTATTTATGTCTTACTTGGCTGAGAAAGAGTTGTCATTGTCCATTATACACGATTTCATGCATTTTTCGCCGAAAGGCGATTTTCTTAGTTGACAGTTGAAACCGCATGTATTCTTGTTACCTGAGTTTTAATAGTCCGTAAAGCGTCCTTGGAATTGTTTACATATTTATGCATCTAGGTCATTTTGTACTATTTTCAGCACAATAAGTTTTGGGTTTTTCCTTCGCCTACAATGTTTTGAGATTTTCAACGTTGGCTAGTTTTACTTACAGTAAATCAATCGTTGGTCGAACTCACAGCGACCCAAATCTTCCGACCAGTTTTAACGTGACCACGACCAGCTTTTTTGCGATATCAATCTGGCTGTGACCATGTCTGACCAAGGTTTTGGGTAGCGGCCAATCTGACACTATAAAAAGACTGAGAAACTTTGGTCAGGAGCTCAGATCGATCATCATAGGGTAAGGAACAGCCGTTGGTCAACTCTTTGAGAATTAGAGTAAACTAGAAAATGTATTGGGTTTTGTAAAATAAGAATTTGGAGTGTAATTGACTATTTTGAGAGAATTACAAATTTTGTTTAAACAAAATTTCCGTCTATGTCTCTTTATTTCCCGGAACTACAGCATCTTATCTACACTGAGCTCATTTTCGGCAACCAGCGACTGGATAAGATCCTTCCCAACTTACCCCGAGAAGACCACCTGATACTATCACAGGGCATTTAAAGGGATCTAACCACTCTATCACCGATCGAACACTCACATCGTTTTGAGTCAAGCTAGTCCCATCGTGAGGCTATTGTGGGGCAATATAAAGAGAAGCTTCCACTCTACCATTTAACTAGGTCGTTACATATTTTACGGTGTGCAGAGGTGTGGGATTAAGTATCCCTCGAGATAAAAAAAAAACCCAGATGTCAGAAACAGACTCTGAAGGAGAGAGACTGAGGTCTTTTTCAAGACAAGGTCAGATGCTAGTCTACAGCAACGACGAGAGTCAAATGATGATAGTCAACTGTCTACAACACCATACAGTGAAGACCCAGATGCAGACACTCAGGCCATGGAACAATGTAGTCCAAGTATGGCCGAAGAAGTTAAGAAAATGATGATAAAGCAGAATGAGCTTACAGAATTAGTACATGGACTTACCAATGTGTTAGCAAACTTGAATGAATGAAAACAAGCCAAACCACAAACAGGCCAGCCGGTCACACACCAGTGCACAAGATGACGATGAAAATGTCATTTGTCACATGCCACGAGAAGCAAATAGGGATAGGTCGCACAACGCAGTTCAACAGCAACAACAGTCAAGACCAATGAGAGGCGCAACCAATCCTACTTGCAGAAGACAAGCATTCGGTTACGAACATAGCCACCAGAACCATGACCTTTATTACAGCCCAGAAGATAGAAGCGAGCACAGATATAGACATAGTCCTGCTCCTAGACTAAGAAGACAAAGCAGACAACCCCATAGTACAATCAAGATACCTGCATTAAATGGGAAAGAAGGTTGGAGAGTGTGGATCAACCCCTTTGAAGCAGTTGCAGACAGACAGGGATGGTCCTTCGAGGACAGACTTGATGAACTTCTCCCAAAGTTACAGGGGCAGTGCAGGCGATTTCGTCTTCTCACAACTTAGGCCAGAAGCCTTACAGGACTACCGCAGCTTAGTTGATGAGTTAGATTGCAGGTTTAGAGCGATAGAAACTACAAAAACCTTTGCTGCCAAATTCAGTAGGAGGAACCAGAGGCCAAATGAAACAGTAGAAGAGTATGCGGCTGAATTAAAGTGTCTATATGACAAAGCACACAAAGGCAGGGATTACCAGACAAGGAGGGAAGACTTAGTGCACCGCTTCCTCGATGGTCGTAGAGACGATGAAGTCAGATGCGAAGTAGAGTATGTTAAAGATCCAAGTGACATTGACGAAGCAGTTTTCCATGTTGTGAATTTCATTCAGACAAGGCAAAAGCATACATCTAGCCCATATAATGACAAAAAGATGAGAAAGTTTGTGCAAAGTACTCGAAGCTCTGAATCCAGCCAAGATGACAGCAATAACAGTGATGAAGAGTATAGATGCCAGATTAAACCCGGAAACAGAGGACAAAAGAGCATCACCAACAGCATAGGCCAAGATAGCACTAAAGACACTAAGCAAACTAAGGATTGTACAACCCATGGAAAAGGAGTTGAAGGTTTGCTTAAGCAGTAACTTGCTAGAAAGGATTGAGGATTTAACAAAGCACAACCAAGCAAAACCAAGAGACAGAGGTTGTTTCAACTGCCATTAGGAGGGCCATTTTGCTAGGAATTGTCCCTTGAAGAAGAGAAACCACAGCAAACGGAGGGGTATGCAAATAAACGAGACTATGGAGGACAGAAAGCAGACTTTAAACGAGAATGGGCCAAGCCAAATGGCCATGGCATGGCCCCAGTAAACAAGGCAAGCGGCCATCAAAGCAGTGAGGGCAACAATGAAGAGAGGCACACTATAAGAAGACGCAATCTTTTAGTGATAGTGTTTATATTGAAGGTACAATTGAAGGTGTAAGTCTCGTATTTACCACCGACACAGGAGCCACTAAAACGGTGCTGTCTGAAAGGTTTTATAGAAATATTCCAGAAAGTAAAAGACCCGTATTAACCAAGATAGCCTGCTTGACCGGCGCAGGAGGTGCCCCTCTTAAAGAGTATGAAAAAGCAGTTTTCAGCATAAAGTTAGGATCTATCTCACTGCAGAAGGAACTCATAGTTGCAAATATTGAAGATGAGGGTTTCCTTGGCATGGATATTCTGCAAGATGACGAACATGGGCCAGCTGATATCCTTCTAAGTAAAGGTAAGATCATGCTCAGAGGGCAAGAAATCCCATGCATACAGATTGGGAAGAAAAACAGTGTGAGAAAAGTAGCTGCGGCCGACCTCGTGGTGGTACCCCCTCAAAGCGAGACCCTAATAAATGTATATGTAGAACGAAATGAAGCTGATGAGCTTAATGCCAATTCAAACTTCATCATTGAACCTACCGAGCATTTTAAAGAGACATACCCATTACAGATGGCTTCTGTCTTAGCGGATGTTAACAATGGTGTTACAACCAAAGTGCGAGTCCTGAATCCTTTCCCAACAGCAGTAACCATTCACCAAGAGTCAGTCATAGCCCAGACAGAACAAATAGATCAGATCAAAACTACACTAGTAGAAGAAGAAAGCCCCAGGCAGAAGTCTGACAACACATCCATTAGGAGAATAGATACATCTAGATCCAGAGAAGATCAGATCAAAGCACCCACGGCAAAGCTACAGAAAGCAAATAGTATAGTCCCAGATCACTTGAAAGATCTGTTAAATAGATCAACTTCCGGTAGAACTGAAAATGAAAAGGGAGAACTTGCTAACCTTCTCATTGAATTCCAGGACAGCTTTTCAAAAGACGAATGGGACATAGGCCTAACACATCTAGTACAGCATTCCATAAATACAGGTGATGCTGAGCCAATAAAGCAGCCGCCTCGAAGAGTACCAATGGCATATGCAAAAGAGAAGCAGGCCATTGAAGACCTACTAGAAAAGGGTGTCATAAGAAAAAGTACATCCCCTTGGGCGAGTCCAATTGTCCTGGTCCATAAAAAGAATGGAAGTATACGACCTTGTGTAGACTACCGGCGGGTCAATAGCCTCGTGAAGCCTGATGGTTTCCCACTCCCTCGTATTCAAGACTGTCTAGATGCTGTAGCTGGCGCAACACTTTTCAGCACATTTGATTTAACAAGCGGGTATTTCCAGATCCCACTGAAGGAGAGCGACATCCCGAAGAGTGCTTTCGTATGTAAATTTGGCCATTTTGAAATGCTGCGGATGCTGTTTGGTTTAAATAACTCGGCTAGTACCTTCCAGCGTACAATGGAATTAGTTTTACAGGGCCTTCAATTGGAGACTTGCCTGATATACATTGATGACATTATTGTTTTTAGTACAGACTTTGATGAACATATGACCAGAGTGAGAGAGGTCTTCAGCCGCCTTCAAGCTGCAGGCCTTAAGCTTCGACCCGAAAAATGCGAAATGCTACAGGAGGAAGTCACCTTCTTTGGGCATGTTGTTTCAGCTACTGGTGTGAAGCCCAATCCAGTGAATATTGCAAAAGTCATCGAATGGCCAGTCCCAAAAACCGCTAAACAAGTAAAACAATTTGTGGCCTTAGGTTCTTACTATAGAAGATTTGTACCCGATTTTGCTAAAATAGTGCGACCAATGGTTGATTTGACACGAAAGGGTCGCGAGTTTGTGTGGACAGAGGCCTGTCAAAGTTCTTTCGAGTGCCTCAAGAAGTTATTGGTGGGCGCCGATGTAATGGGTTATCCGTTGGAGGGTGGTGGTAGTTTCATCTTAGATGTAGATGCGTCCGATTGTGGGATTGGGGGCGTATTACAACAAATGCAAGACGGGCGCAAGTGAGTTATCGCGTACGCAAGTCGCGCGTTAAACAAAGCGGAAAGAAATTATTGCATTAGCGAAAAAGAGCTTCTAGCAATTCGGTACTTTATCAAGTATTTCAGGCAGTATCTATTAGGCGGCCGGTTCATAGTCAAAAGTGACCACCAAGCCCTAGTTTGGCTGTACAGCGTCAAAGAACCTAGAGGAAAAATCGCAAGGTGGATAGAGATCTTGTCCCATTATGACTTTGCCATAGAATACAGGCCAGGGAAGAAGCAAGGACACTGTGACGCTTTGTCCAGGTGTGAAAATCCGAAAGATTGCGACTGCCCCTGTAAAGATCTGAGTGAACCACTGAAGTGTGGCCTTTGCAAGAAATGCAGGAAGCGGGCTCAAGACATGCATCATTCGAGGCTAGATGATGATGTAAGACCAGCAGCCGACAAACATGAAGCCCTGCGTGCAGTGAATGAGCCACAACCAGGGCCATCAGTAGTCCAGGGTGCAGCTGGGACCTGTCGGCCCCAGTTATCCTGGGCAGGGGGGAGAACTCCAACGGAGTTGGGAAGACTGCAAGCTGCAGATCCCGATATTGGGCCTATATACCAGGCGAAAGTCCAGGGGACCAAACCTAACACCAGCAGCATGTTGCCTCAGAGTCCCGCCACAAGACACTACTGGGTCATATGGGAATCTCTACATCTAGAAGATGGCATTTTGTTAAAGAGAGTTTCGAAGAAGAATGGCTGCGGAGACTATGACCAGTACCTGGTACCAGCAGTAATGAAAACTGAGCTTTTATTCCAGTACCATAACTCTATAATTTCCAGACACCTTGGGCGCAAGAAGACTTACGAAAAGCTGCAGCAACATTTTTTTTGGTTTGAAATGAAGTTGGAGGTGCAACAGCATATCAGACAGTGTGACACTTGCGCAGCACTGAAGAAGCCAGTAAAGACCCCAAGAGCCCCGCTTGGGACAATAAAAGTAGGTGCACCCTGGGATGTAGTCGCAACAGACTACCTAGGACCATTTCCAGTTACACCCAGAGGAAACAAGTACATACTGGTGCTTTCGGACTACTTCACCAAGTATGTTGAGATAATAGCCGTCCCAGATCAGACTGCAGAGACCTGCGCATCAAGAATTTTGAATGAATTCATCTCAAGATGGGGATGCCCATTATCTATATTAAGTGATCAGGGCAGGAACTACGAGAGTAGAGTGTTTCGAGAGTTGTGTCGAACGTTGCAGATTCGAAAGACCCGGACTAGTCCGCACAACCCAAAGTGCAATGGACAAGTAGAGCGATTTAACCGTACCCTAAAGAGAATGATTAAGGCATACCTTTGTGAAGAACAGAATGACTGGGATTTAAACCTCGGCTGCCTGGCTAGTGCATACCGTTCCACACCTAATGAGAGTACTGGACTGACACCAAACTTGCTTGCTATGGGCCGCGAAATTAGATTACCAGCTGAGGTGGTATTCGGCAGTTCAAATGAGCGTGATCAAACCAATGTCACAAGCTACGGCGACTATGTAGATGTGCTCCGCTTTAGGATGCAATGGGCACATCAAGTGGCCCGTGAACACCTAAAATCTGCAGCGCAGCGTAATAAGAGTGTGTATGATGTGAACATGGTCCTTAATAATTACAAGCCAGGCGATACAGTGTGGATCCTTTCTGAAGGCAGTACAGTTGGAACTGCCCACAAGTTAGGTAAAACATACCATGGACCATACATAATTACCAGAAATCTCAGCAATGTTAATTTCGAAGTACAACTGGAGCAATCAGAGAAAAAGAAGGTGGTACACCACGACAAACTGAAACCATACAAAGGAGCAGATACTCTAGCCTGGATAGTAAAGACTAGGAAGAAATTACAGAAAAATTAATGGCCTTCAGTAAATGATGCCAATGGAACTATTAAGTGATAATAGTGTTTTCTTTGTTTAATGAGTGGTGCAAGTGATGTTGTTGTTTGTTTTTTTTTTTATTTTGTGGATTCATGTAACAGTCTGTATTCTTACACTTTAGAAAATGTAAAGTTGGTCACTGAAGTACAGTGTCGACCTAGAAGATTAGCCGAGTCCAAGTTGAAAAGATTTATCCTATAATGGTGTATAATGGTAGTCTGTGATGAAGAAATGATGCAGTTCAATTTCGGGTATTTTGGAAAAATGACGTCAGAGAGTAGTTGAAAGAAAGGGTGTGGGCATTATTGTAGGCAATAAGTTAAGATGATGAGCAGTTATATAGCGTATCAAGATGGAGTTTCTGGGAGTAGAAAGGGTGTGGGCATTATCGAAGGTAGTAAGCTAAGATGACGAGCAGTTAATTAGGGTATCGAGATGGCTTTTGGTAAGATGAGACAGAGATGGTTAAAAGGTGCCGGGTAATGGTCTGATGAATGTGAGTCCAATGGTGATATTTTTGTGCTGCATTAATCATTTCTAAGAGAAACTGCACATTACGGTTTAGGCTGCAGGAAGTTTGTAAGGTAGGAAAGTCATTCAGTTGGAGAGGTGGTGTTCCTTTTGATGACAAAAGTAAAGGTTGTCACTTGTCTTTACCAGACCGACTGTGTCCCCTAAAAGAGGATAGCAGTAAGAGCAGAGATGTTTCGGTGAGATGGTATGACAGGATACCAGTCTTCCCCTTTGCATGACATCGTCATAATCACAGAACCCATGTGATGAGATGTTAGGGCTTTATTTTGGTCTGTAGGAATTAAAGTCATTTGGCCATAGGCTTGGGAAACCTTGGTGCAGTTGAAAGTGACTGACCTGAGAGCTTGCTACTTTGTTATTTTTTTTGGGGTCGCCCGTCATGAAGAGTGTGATGGGCCCGTCCAGTGCCTGTCCAGGGCAGTTAGGCACACGACGGGTATAGATGTCTAAAGGCCGTCCTAGACCAGCCAAAGATGATACCATACCAAATGAAGCATTCAAATTGGATATCATATTAGTGTTTATTTAAGTCATTCTTTGTCATATACTGAACATTCTAGTGTTAAATGATGTGAGAGAAGTGTGATCTAGTGTAAAAGTATAAAACATCTAACTCTTAGTCCTTCAAAGTGAAATCAGTTTAATCATTTGGTCAGTGTGTAGTGATCAAAACTTTCTCAATGTAATCTTAGCACAGTGACAATTTAACTTGGTGTGAAGCATATATCTTATAAGTAAGTGTTAATTAAGGACGATAAACAGAGTGCTTCAATTTAGTTTTGTTCCGTGAACTGTTACACTTTAAATGTTAGGGGTGAAACAACAAAACACTATTAGGTACTCCTTTTCTTGAAGTGTTTAAAAGTATTTCCATTAGTTTTGACATATAAATAACTGAGATAGTTAAGTAAGTCTATAATATTAATTACTGTACCACCTGACATTTGCAATAAAGTTCCAAGTCTAGATGTTGTCAACAAACAGAGTTTCCAAGTTGTCAGTTAAAGTCTGAATGAAGTCATTTAGTGCAAATGAGCTTTTAAAATGAGGGTTTTAAAAAAGTTAACGTCTACTAAGTAAACATATTCAAATGGAATTTGGTCAGAGGTCAGCAGGCAAACCAATTTTTCTTTTGTAAGTTTTTTTTTTTGGAGTTTTAAGGTTCTACTGTTTATCTGTCATATTGCTTTTACATGTCAATTGTTATGTTTGGCAATCAGAGTTTTGCCAAAAAAAGAGGGGGGTAGTGATATGTCCTACCCTTTCTCAAACTACAAATCCCTAAATTTAGCTGTTTGACATCTAGAATCCTTTTATTATTTAACTCCAATCTGTTTGGGGTCAGCCTATCCAGGTATTGAAGAATGTCTGTATTCTCAATCCCTACATATGCTGTCTATGCCTGTTTCTCGCCTGAGTTGTAGGTACTTTAGCTAGCACGAAACCGATCATGTACTGCCGACTCAGATATGCCTGAAGATCGTCATGCACATGAGGACACCCCGTGCTGCCAGTTCTGGGTGTCTTTATAGGCTTGATCATCATTTCTATTCTTCGTTTTCTGTCTTGATTTAGGTCAACATGACGGGACCATGTGTCTTCAGTCTAATCTTGTCAGCCAATTCCTCACTTCGGGAATGTTCTGTGCTAGCTAAAAGTCAAAATTACGATTGCATTTCAACTTATTTATGTCTTACTTGGCTGAGAAAGAGTTGTCATTGTCCATTATACACGATTTCATGCATTTTTCGCCGAAAGGCGATTTTCTTAGTTGACAGTTGAAACCGCATGTATTCTTGTTACCTGAGTTTTAATAGTCCGTAAAGCGTCCTTGGAATTGTTTACATATTTATGCATCTAGGTCATTTTGTACTATTTTCAGCACAATAAGTTTTGGGTTTTTCCTTCGCCTACAATGTTTTGAGATTTTCAACGTTGGCTAGTTTTACTTACAGTAAATCAATCGTTGGTCGAACTCACAGCGACCCAAATCTTCCGACCAGTTTTAACGTGACCACGACCAGCTTTTTTGCGATATCAATCTGGCTGTGACCATGTCTGACCAAGGTTTTGGGTAGCGGCCAATCTGACACTATAAAAAGACTGAGAAACTTTGGTCAGGAGCTCAGATCGATCATCATAGGGTAAGGAACAGCCGTTGGTCAACTCTTTGAGAATTAGAGTAAACTAGAAAATGTATTGGGTTTTGTAAAATAAGAATTTGGAGTGTAATTGACTATTTTGAGAGAATTACAAATTTTGTTTAAACAAAATTTCCGTCTATGTCTCTTTATTTCCCGGAACTACAGCATCTTATCTACACTGAGCTCATTTTCGGCAACCAGCGACTGGATAAGATCCTTCCCAACTTACCCCGAGAAGACCACCTGATACTATCACAGGGCATTTAAAGGGATCTAACCACTCTATCACCGATCGAACACTCACATCGTTTTGAGTCAAGCTAGTCCCATCGTGAGGCTATTGTGGGGCAATATAAAGAGAAGCTTCCACTCTACCATTTAACTAGGTCGTTACATATTTTACGGTGTGCAGAGGTGTGGGATTAAGTATCCCTCGAGATAAAAAAAAACCCCAGATGTCAGAAACAGACTCTGAAGGAGAGAGACTGAGGTCTTTTTCAAGACAAGGTCAGATGCTAGTCTACAGCAACGACGAGAGTCAAATGATGATAGTCAACTGTCTACAACACCATACAGTGAAGACCCAGATGCAGACACTCAGGCCATGGAACAATGTAGTCCAAGTATGGCCGAAGAAGTTAAGAAAATGATGATAAAGCAGAATGAGCTTACAGAATTAGTACATGGACTTACCAATGTGTTAGCAAACTTGAATGAATGAAAACAAGCCAAACCACAAACAGGCCAGCCGGTCACACACCAGTGCACAAGATGACGATGAAAATGTCATTTGTCACATGCCACGAGAAGCAAATAGGGATAGGTCGCACAACGCAGTTCAACAGCAACAACAGTCAAGACCAATGAGAGGCGCAACCAATCCTACTTGCAGAAGACAAGCATTCGGTTACGAACATAGCCACCAGAACCATGACCTTTATTACAGCCCAGAAGATAGAAGCGAGCACAGATATAGACATAGTCCTGCTCCTAGACTAAGAAGACAAAGCAGACAACCCCATAGTACAATCAAGATACCTGCATTAAATGGGAAAGAAGGTTGGAGAGTGTGGATCAACCCCTTTGAAGCAGTTGCAGACAGACAGGGATGGTCCTTCGAGGACAGACTTGATGAACTTCTCCCAAAGTTACAGGGGCAGTGCAGGCGATTTCGTCTTCTCACAACTTAGGCCAGAAGCCTTACAGGACTACCGCAGCTTAGTTGATGAGTTAGATTGCAGGTTTAGAGCGATAGAAACTACAAAAACCTTTGCTGCCAAATTCAGTAGGAGGAACCAGAGGCCAAATGAAACAGTAGAAGAGTATGCGGCTGAATTAAAGTGTCTATATGACAAAGCACACAAAGGCAGGGATTACCAGACAAGGAGGGAAGACTTAGTGCACCGCTTCCTCGATGGTCGTAGAGACGATGAAGTCAGATGCGAAGTAGAGTATGTTAAAGATCCAAGTGACATTGACGAAGCAGTTTTCCATGTTGTGAATTTCATTCAGACAAGGCAAAAGCATACATCTAGCCCATATAATGACAAAAAGATGAGAAAGTTTGTGCAAAGTACTCGAAGCTCTGAATCCAGCCAAGATGACAGCAATAACAGTGATGAAGAGTATAGATGCCAGATTAAACCCGGAAACAGAGGACAAAAGAGCATCACCAACAGCATAGGCCAAGATAGCACTAAAGACACTAAGCAAACTAAGGATTGTACAACCCATGGAAAAGGAGTTGAAGGTTTGCTTAAGCAGTAACTTGCTAGAAAGGATTGAGGATTTAACAAAGCACAACCAAGCAAAACCAAGAGACAGAGGTTGTTTCAACTGCCATTAGGAGGGCCATTTTGCTAGGAATTGTCCCTTGAAGAAGAGAAACCACAGCAAACGGAGGGGTATGCAAATAAACGAGACTATGGAGGACAGAAAGCAGACTTTAAACGAGAATGGGCCAAGCCAAATGGCCATGGCATGGCCCCAGTAAACAAGGCAAGCGGCCATCAAAGCAGTGAGGGCAACAATGAAGAGAGGCACACTATAAGAAGACGCAATCTTTTAGTGATAGTGTTTATATTGAAGGTACAATTGAAGGTGTAAGTCTCGTATTTACCACCGACACAGGAGCCACTAAAACGGTGCTGTCTGAAAGGTTTTATAGAAATATTCCAGAAAGTAAAAGACCCGTATTAACCAAGATAGCCTGCTTGACCGGCGCAGGAGGTGCCCCTCTTAAAGAGTATGAAAAAGCAGTTTTCAGCATAAAGTTAGGATCTATCTCACTGCAGAAGGAACTCATAGTTGCAAATATTGAAGATGAGGGTTTCCTTGGCATGGATATTCTGCAAGATGACGAACATGGGCCAGCTGATATCCTTCTAAGTAAAGGTAAGATCATGCTCAGAGGGCAAGAAATCCCATGCATACAGATTGGGAAGAAAAACAGTGTGAGAAAAGTAGCTGCGGCCGACCTCGTGGTGGTACCCCCTCAAAGCGAGACCCTAATAAATGTATATGTAGAACGAAATGAAGCTGATGAGCTTAATGCCAATTCAAACTTCATCATTGAACCTACCGAGCATTTTAAAGAGACATACCCATTACAGATGGCTTCTGTCTTAGCGGATGTTAACAATGGTGTTACAACCAAAGTGCGAGTCCTGAATCCTTTCCCAACAGCAGTAACCATTCACCAAGAGTCAGTCATAGCCCAGACAGAACAAATAGATCAGATCAAAACTACACTAGTAGAAGAAGAAAGCCCCAGGCAGAAGTCTGACAACACATCCATTAGGAGAATAGATACATCTAGATCCAGAGAAGATCAGATCAAAGCACCCACGGCAAAGCTACAGAAAGCAAATAGTATAGTCCCAGATCACTTGAAAGATCTGTTAAATAGATCAACTTCCGGTAGAACTGAAAATGAAAAGGGAGAACTTGCTAACCTTCTCATTGAATTCCAGGACAGCTTTTCAAAAGACGAATGGGACATAGGCCTAACACATCTAGTACAGCATTCCATAAATACAGGTGATGCTGAGCCAATAAAGCAGCCGCCTCGAAGAGTACCAATGGCATATGCAAAAGAGAAGCAGGCCATTGAAGACCTACTAGAAAAGGGTGTCATAAGAAAAAGTACATCCCCTTGGGCGAGTCCAATTGTCCTGGTCCATAAAAAGAATGGAAGTATACGACCTTGTGTAGACTACCGGCGGGTCAATAGCCTCGTGAAGCCTGATGGTTTCCCACTCCCTCGTATTCAAGACTGTCTAGATGCTGTAGCTGGCGCAACACTTTTCAGCACATTTGATTTAACAAGCGGGTATTTCCAGATCCCACTGAAGGAGAGCGACATCCCGAAGAGTGCTTTCGTATGTAAATTTGGCCATTTTGAAATGCTGCGGATGCTGTTTGGTTTAAATAACTCGGCTAGTACCTTCCAGCGTACAATGGAATTAGTTTTACAGGGCCTTCAATTGGAGACTTGCCTGATATACATTGATGACATTATTGTTTTTAGTACAGACTTTGATGAACATATGACCAGAGTGAGAGAGGTCTTCAGCCGCCTTCAAGCTGCAGGCCTTAAGCTTCGACCCGAAAAATGCGAAATGCTACAGGAGGAAGTCACCTTCTTTGGGCATGTTGTTTCAGCTACTGGTGTGAAGCCCAATCCAGTGAATATTGCAAAAGTCATCGAATGGCCAGTCCCAAAAACCGCTAAACAAGTAAAACAATTTGTGGCCTTAGGTTCTTACTATAGAAGATTTGTACCCGATTTTGCTAAAATAGTGCGACCAATGGTTGATTTGACACGAAAGGGTCGCGAGTTTGTGTGGACAGAGGCCTGTCAAAGTTCTTTCGAGTGCCTCAAGAAGTTATTGGTGGGCGCCGATGTAATGGGTTATCCGTTGGAGGGTGGTGGTAGTTTCATCTTAGATGTAGATGCGTCCGATTGTGGGATTGGGGGCGTATTACAACAAATGCAAGACGGGCGCAAGTGAGTTATCGCGTACGCAAGTCGCGCGTTAAACAAAGCGGAAAGAAATTATTGCATTAGCGAAAAAGAGCTTCTAGCAATTCGGTACTTTATCAAGTATTTCAGGCAGTATCTATTAGGCGGCCGGTTCATAGTCAAAAGTGACCACCAAGCCCTAGTTTGGCTGTACAGCGTCAAAGAACCTAGAGGAAAAATCGCAAGGTGGATAGAGATCTTGTCCCATTATGACTTTGCCATAGAATACAGGCCAGGGAAGAAGCAAGGACACTGTGACGCTTTGTCCAGGTGTGAAAATCCGAAAGATTGCGACTGCCCCTGTAAAGATCTGAGTGAACCACTGAAGTGTGGCCTTTGCAAGAAATGCAGGAAGCGGGCTCAAGACATGCATCATTCGAGGCTAGATGATGATGTAAGACCAGCAGCCGACAAACATGAAGCCCTGCGTGCAGTGAATGAGCCACAACCAGGGCCATCAGTAGTCCAGGGTGCAGCTGGGACCTGTCGGCCCCAGTTATCCTGGGCAGGGGGGAGAACTCCAACGGAGTTGGGAAGACTGCAAGCTGCAGATCCCGATATTGGGCCTATATACCAGGCGAAAGTCCAGGGGACCAAACCTAACACCAGCAGCATGTTGCCTCAGAGTCCCGCCACAAGACACTACTGGGTCATATGGGAATCTCTACATCTAGAAGATGGCATTTTGTTAAAGAGAGTTTCGAAGAAGAATGGCTGCGGAGACTATGACCAGTACCTGGTACCAGCAGTAATGAAAACTGAGCTTTTATTCCAGTACCATAACTCTATAATTTCCAGACACCTTGGGCGCAAGAAGACTTACGAAAAGCTGCAGCAACATTTTTTTTGGTTTGAAATGAAGTTGGAGGTGCAACAGCATATCAGACAGTGTGACACTTGCGCAGCACTGAAGAAGCCAGTAAAGACCCCAAGAGCCCCGCTTGGGACAATAAAAGTAGGTGCACCCTGGGATGTAGTCGCAACAGACTACCTAGGACCATTTCCAGTTACACCCAGAGGAAACAAGTACATACTGGTGCTTTCGGAC
Organism: Hippopus hippopus; assembly: GCA_946811185.2. NCBI lineage: Eukaryota > Metazoa > Mollusca > Bivalvia > Cardiida > Cardiidae > Hippopus > Hippopus hippopus. The sequence goes on from OX328097.1 coordinate 16,404,688, forward strand.
TACTTCACCAAGTATGTTGAGATAATAGCCGTCCCAGATCAGACTGCAGAGACCTGCGCATCAAGAATTTTGAATGAATTCATCTCAAGATGGGGATGCCCATTATCTATATTAAGTGATCAGGGCAGGAACTACGAGAGTAGAGTGTTTCGAGAGTTGTGTCGAACGTTGCAGATTCGAAAGACCCGGACTAGTCCGCACAACCCAAAGTGCAATGGACAAGTAGAGCGATTTAACCGTACCCTAAAGAGAATGATTAAGGCATACCTTTGTGAAGAACAGAATGACTGGGATTTAAACCTCGGCTGCCTGGCTAGTGCATACCGTTCCACACCTAATGAGAGTACTGGACTGACACCAAACTTGCTTGCTATGGGCCGCGAAATTAGATTACCAGCTGAGGTGGTATTCGGCAGTTCAAATGAGCGTGATCAAACCAATGTCACAAGCTACGGCGACTATGTAGATGTGCTCCGCTTTAGGATGCAATGGGCACATCAAGTGGCCCGTGAACACCTAAAATCTGCAGCGCAGCGTAATAAGAGTGTGTATGATGTGAACATGGTCCTTAATAATTACAAGCCAGGCGATACAGTGTGGATCCTTTCTGAAGGCAGTACAGTTGGAACTGCCCACAAGTTAGGTAAAACATACCATGGACCATACATAATTACCAGAAATCTCAGCAATGTTAATTTCGAAGTACAACTGGAGCAATCAGAGAAAAAGAAGGTGGTACACCACGACAAACTGAAACCATACAAAGGAGCAGATACTCTAGCCTGGATAGTAAAGACTAGGAAGAAATTACAGAAAAATTAATGGCCTTCAGTAAATGATGCCAATGGAACTATTAAGTGATAATAGTGTTTTCTTTGTTTAATGAGTGGTGCAAGTGATGTTGTTGTTTGTTTTTTTTTTTATTTTGTGGATTCATGTAACAGTCTGTATTCTTACACTTTAGAAAATGTAAAGTTGGTCACTGAAGTACAGTGTCGACCTAGAAGATTAGCCGAGTCCAAGTTGAAAAGATTTATCCTATAATGGTGTATAATGGTAGTCTGTGATGAAGAAATGATGCAGTTCAATTTCGGGTATTTTGGAAAAATGACGTCAGAGAGTAGTTGAAAGAAAGGGTGTGGGCATTATTGTAGGCAATAAGTTAAGATGATGAGCAGTTATATAGCGTATCAAGATGGAGTTTCTGGGAGTAGAAAGGGTGTGGGCATTATCGAAGGTAGTAAGCTAAGATGACGAGCAGTTAATTAGGGTATCGAGATGGCTTTTGGTAAGATGAGACAGAGATGGTTAAAAGGTGCCGGGTAATGGTCTGATGAATGTGAGTCCAATGGTGATATTTTTGTGCTGCATTAATCATTTCTAAGAGAAACTGCACATTACGGTTTAGGCTGCAGGAAGTTTGTAAGGTAGGAAAGTCATTCAGTTGGAGAGGTGGTGTTCCTTTTGATGACAAAAGTAAAGGTTGTCACTTGTCTTTACCAGACCGACTGTGTCCCCTAAAAGAGGATAGCAGTAAGAGCAGAGATGTTTCGGTGAGATGGTATGACAGGATACCAGTCTTCCCCTTTGCATGACATCGTCATAATCACAGAACCCATGTGATGAGATGTTAGGGCTTTATTTTGGTCTGTAGGAATTAAAGTCATTTGGCCATAGGCTTGGGAAACCTTGGTGCAGTTGAAAGTGACTGACCTGAGAGCTTGCTACTTTGTTATTTTTTTTGGGGTCGCCCGTCATGAAGAGTGTGATGGGCCCGTCCAGTGCCTGTCCAGGGCAGTTAGGCACACGACGGGTATAGATGTCTAAAGGCCGTCCTAGACCAGCCAAAGATGATACCATACCAAATGAAGCATTCAAATTGGATATCATATTAGTGTTTATTTAAGTCATTCTTTGTCATATACTGAACATTCTAGTGTTAAATGATGTGAGAGAAGTGTGATCTAGTGTAAAAGTATAAAACATCTAACTCTTAGTCCTTCAAAGTGAAATCAGTTTAATCATTTGGTCAGTGTGTAGTGATCAAAACTTTCTCAATGTAATCTTAGCACAGTGACAATTTAACTTGGTGTGAAGCATATATCTTATAAGTAAGTGTTAATTAAGGACGATAAACAGAGTGCTTCAATTTAGTTTTGTTCCGTGAACTGTTACACTTTAAATGTTAGGGGTGAAACAACAAAACACTATTAGGTACTCCTTTTCTTGAAGTGTTTAAAAGTATTTCCATTAGTTTTGACATATAAATAACTGAGATAGTTAAGTAAGTCTATAATATTAATTACTGTACCACCTGACATTTGCAATAAAGTTCCAAGTCTAGATGTTGTCAACAAACAGAGTTTCCAAGTTGTCAGTTAAAGTCTGAATGAAGTCATTTAGTGCAAATGAGCTTTTAAAATGAGGGTTTTAAAAAAGTTAACGTCTACTAAGTAAACATATTCAAATGGAATTTGGTCAGAGGTCAGCAGGCAAACCAATTTTTCTTTTGTAAGTTTTTTTTTTTGGAGTTTTAAGGTTCTACTGTTTATCTGTCATATTGCTTTTACATGTCAATTGTTATGTTTGGCAATCAGAGTTTTGCCAAAAAAAGAGGGGGGTAGTGATATGTCCTACCCTTTCTCAAACTACAAATCCCTAAATTTAGCTGTTTGACATCTAGAATCCTTTTATTATTTAACTCCAATCTGTTTGGGGTCAGCCTATCCAGGTATTGAAGAATGTCTGTATTCTCAATCCCTACATATGCTGTCTATGCCTGTTTCTCGCCTGAGTTGTAGGTACTTTAGCTAGCACGAAACCGATCATGTACTGCCGACTCAGATATGCCTGAAGATCGTCATGCACATGAGGACACCCCGTGCTGCCAGTTCTGGGTGTCTTTATAGGCTTGATCATCATTTCTATTCTTCGTTTTCTGTCTTGATTTAGGTCAACATGACGGGACCATGTGTCTTCAGTCTAATCTTGTCAGCCAATTCCTCACTTCGGGAATGTTCTGTGCTAGCTAAAAGTCAAAATTACGATTGCATTTCAACTTATTTATGTCTTACTTGGCTGAGAAAGAGTTGTCATTGTCCATTATACACGATTTCATGCATTTTTCGCCGAAAGGCGATTTTCTTAGTTGACAGTTGAAACCGCATGTATTCTTGTTACCTGAGTTTTAATAGTCCGTAAAGCGTCCTTGGAATTGTTTACATATTTATGCATCTAGGTCATTTTGTACTATTTTCAGCACAATAAGTTTTGGGTTTTTCCTTCGCCTACAATGTTTTGAGATTTTCAACGTTGGCTAGTTTTACTTACAGTAAATCAATCGTTGGTCGAACTCACAGCGACCCAAATCTTCCGACCAGTTTTAACGTGACCACGACCAGCTTTTTTGCGATATCAATCTGGCTGTGACCATGTCTGACCAAGGTTTTGGGTAGCGGCCAATCTGACACTATAAAAAGACTGAGAAACTTTGGTCAGGAGCTCAGATCGATCATCATAGGGTAAGGAACAGCCGTTGGTCAACTCTTTGAGAATTAGAGTAAACTAGAAAATGTATTGGGTTTTGTAAAATAAGAATTTGGAGTGTAATTGACTATTTTGAGAGAATTACAAATTTTGTTTAAACAAAATTTCCGTCTATGTCTCTTTATTTCCCGGAACTACAGCATCTTATCTACACTGAGCTCATTTTCGGCAACCAGCGACTGGATAAGATCCTTCCCAACTTACCCCGAGAAGACCACCTGATACTATCACAGGGCATTTAAAGGGATCTAACCACTCTATCACCGATCGAACACTCACATCGTTTTGAGTCAAGCTAGTCCCATCGTGAGGCTATTGTGGGGCAATATAAAGAGAAGCTTCCACTCTACCATTTAACTAGGTCGTTACATATTTTACGGTGTGCAGAGGTGTGGGATTAAGTATCCCTCGAGATAAAAAAAAACCCCAGATGTCAGAAACAGACTCTGAAGGAGAGAGACTGAGGTCTTTTTCAAGACAAGGTCAGATGCTAGTCTACAGCAACGACGAGAGTCAAATGATGATAGTCAACTGTCTACAACACCATACAGTGAAGACCCAGATGCAGACACTCAGGCCATGGAACAATGTAGTCCAAGTATGGCCGAAGAAGTTAAGAAAATGATGATAAAGCAGAATGAGCTTACAGAATTAGTACATGGACTTACCAATGTGTTAGCAAACTTGAATGAATGAAAACAAGCCAAACCACAAACAGGCCAGCCGGTCACACACCAGTGCACAAGATGACGATGAAAATGTCATTTGTCACATGCCACGAGAAGCAAATAGGGATAGGTCGCACAACGCAGTTCAACAGCAACAACAGTCAAGACCAATGAGAGGCGCAACCAATCCTACTTGCAGAAGACAAGCATTCGGTTACGAACATAGCCACCAGAACCATGACCTTTATTACAGCCCAGAAGATAGAAGCGAGCACAGATATAGACATAGTCCTGCTCCTAGACTAAGAAGACAAAGCAGACAACCCCATAGTACAATCAAGATACCTGCATTAAATGGGAAAGAAGGTTGGAGAGTGTGGATCAACCCCTTTGAAGCAGTTGCAGACAGACAGGGATGGTCCTTCGAGGACAGACTTGATGAACTTCTCCCAAAGTTACAGGGGCAGTGCAGGCGATTTCGTCTTCTCACAACTTAGGCCAGAAGCCTTACAGGACTACCGCAGCTTAGTTGATGAGTTAGATTGCAGGTTTAGAGCGATAGAAACTACAAAAACCTTTGCTGCCAAATTCAGTAGGAGGAACCAGAGGCCAAATGAAACAGTAGAAGAGTATGCGGCTGAATTAAAGTGTCTATATGACAAAGCACACAAAGGCAGGGATTACCAGACAAGGAGGGAAGACTTAGTGCACCGCTTCCTCGATGGTCGTAGAGACGATGAAGTCAGATGCGAAGTAGAGTATGTTAAAGATCCAAGTGACATTGACGAAGCAGTTTTCCATGTTGTGAATTTCATTCAGACAAGGCAAAAGCATACATCTAGCCCATATAATGACAAAAAGATGAGAAAGTTTGTGCAAAGTACTCGAAGCTCTGAATCCAGCCAAGATGACAGCAATAACAGTGATGAAGAGTATAGATGCCAGATTAAACCCGGAAACAGAGGACAAAAGAGCATCACCAACAGCATAGGCCAAGATAGCACTAAAGACACTAAGCAAACTAAGGATTGTACAACCCATGGAAAAGGAGTTGAAGGTTTGCTTAAGCAGTAACTTGCTAGAAAGGATTGAGGATTTAACAAAGCACAACCAAGCAAAACCAAGAGACAGAGGTTGTTTCAACTGCCATTAGGAGGGCCATTTTGCTAGGAATTGTCCCTTGAAGAAGAGAAACCACAGCAAACGGAGGGGTATGCAAATAAACGAGACTATGGAGGACAGAAAGCAGACTTTAAACGAGAATGGGCCAAGCCAAATGGCCATGGCATGGCCCCAGTAAACAAGGCAAGCGGCCATCAAAGCAGTGAGGGCAACAATGAAGAGAGGCACACTATAAGAAGACGCAATCTTTTAGTGATAGTGTTTATATTGAAGGTACAATTGAAGGTGTAAGTCTCGTATTTACCACCGACACAGGAGCCACTAAAACGGTGCTGTCTGAAAGGTTTTATAGAAATATTCCAGAAAGTAAAAGACCCGTATTAACCAAGATAGCCTGCTTGACCGGCGCAGGAGGTGCCCCTCTTAAAGAGTATGAAAAAGCAGTTTTCAGCATAAAGTTAGGATCTATCTCACTGCAGAAGGAACTCATAGTTGCAAATATTGAAGATGAGGGTTTCCTTGGCATGGATATTCTGCAAGATGACGAACATGGGCCAGCTGATATCCTTCTAAGTAAAGGTAAGATCATGCTCAGAGGGCAAGAAATCCCATGCATACAGATTGGGAAGAAAAACAGTGTGAGAAAAGTAGCTGCGGCCGACCTCGTGGTGGTACCCCCTCAAAGCGAGACCCTAATAAATGTATATGTAGAACGAAATGAAGCTGATGAGCTTAATGCCAATTCAAACTTCATCATTGAACCTACCGAGCATTTTAAAGAGACATACCCATTACAGATGGCTTCTGTCTTAGCGGATGTTAACAATGGTGTTACAACCAAAGTGCGAGTCCTGAATCCTTTCCCAACAGCAGTAACCATTCACCAAGAGTCAGTCATAGCCCAGACAGAACAAATAGATCAGATCAAAACTACACTAGTAGAAGAAGAAAGCCCCAGGCAGAAGTCTGACAACACATCCATTAGGAGAATAGATACATCTAGATCCAGAGAAGATCAGATCAAAGCACCCACGGCAAAGCTACAGAAAGCAAATAGTATAGTCCCAGATCACTTGAAAGATCTGTTAAATAGATCAACTTCCGGTAGAACTGAAAATGAAAAGGGAGAACTTGCTAACCTTCTCATTGAATTCCAGGACAGCTTTTCAAAAGACGAATGGGACATAGGCCTAACACATCTAGTACAGCATTCCATAAATACAGGTGATGCTGAGCCAATAAAGCAGCCGCCTCGAAGAGTACCAATGGCATATGCAAAAGAGAAGCAGGCCATTGAAGACCTACTAGAAAAGGGTGTCATAAGAAAAAGTACATCCCCTTGGGCGAGTCCAATTGTCCTGGTCCATAAAAAGAATGGAAGTATACGACCTTGTGTAGACTACCGGCGGGTCAATAGCCTCGTGAAGCCTGATGGTTTCCCACTCCCTCGTATTCAAGACTGTCTAGATGCTGTAGCTGGCGCAACACTTTTCAGCACATTTGATTTAACAAGCGGGTATTTCCAGATCCCACTGAAGGAGAGCGACATCCCGAAGAGTGCTTTCGTATGTAAATTTGGCCATTTTGAAATGCTGCGGATGCTGTTTGGTTTAAATAACTCGGCTAGTACCTTCCAGCGTACAATGGAATTAGTTTTACAGGGCCTTCAATTGGAGACTTGCCTGATATACATTGATGACATTATTGTTTTTAGTACAGACTTTGATGAACATATGACCAGAGTGAGAGAGGTCTTCAGCCGCCTTCAAGCTGCAGGCCTTAAGCTTCGACCCGAAAAATGCGAAATGCTACAGGAGGAAGTCACCTTCTTTGGGCATGTTGTTTCAGCTACTGGTGTGAAGCCCAATCCAGTGAATATTGCAAAAGTCATCGAATGGCCAGTCCCAAAAACCGCTAAACAAGTAAAACAATTTGTGGCCTTAGGTTCTTACTATAGAAGATTTGTACCCGATTTTGCTAAAATAGTGCGACCAATGGTTGATTTGACACGAAAGGGTCGCGAGTTTGTGTGGACAGAGGCCTGTCAAAGTTCTTTCGAGTGCCTCAAGAAGTTATTGGTGGGCGCCGATGTAATGGGTTATCCGTTGGAGGGTGGTGGTAGTTTCATCTTAGATGTAGATGCGTCCGATTGTGGGATTGGGGGCGTATTACAACAAATGCAAGACGGGCGCAAGTGAGTTATCGCGTACGCAAGTCGCGCGTTAAACAAAGCGGAAAGAAATTATTGCATTAGCGAAAAAGAGCTTCTAGCAATTCGGTACTTTATCAAGTATTTCAGGCAGTATCTATTAGGCGGCCGGTTCATAGTCAAAAGTGACCACCAAGCCCTAGTTTGGCTGTACAGCGTCAAAGAACCTAGAGGAAAAATCGCAAGGTGGATAGAGATCTTGTCCCATTATGACTTTGCCATAGAATACAGGCCAGGGAAGAAGCAAGGACACTGTGACGCTTTGTCCAGGTGTGAAAATCCGAAAGATTGCGACTGCCCCTGTAAAGATCTGAGTGAACCACTGAAGTGTGGCCTTTGCAAGAAATGCAGGAAGAGGGCTCAAGACATGCATCATTCGAGGCTAGATGATGATGTAAGACCAGCAGCCGACAAACATGAAGCCCTGCGTGCAGTGAATGAGCCACAACCAGGGCCATCAGTAGTCCAGGGTGCAGCTGGGACCTGTCGGCCCCAGTTATCCTGGGCAGGGGGGAGAACTCCAACGGAGTTGGGAAGACTGCAAGCTGCAGATCCCGATATTGGGCCTATATACCAGGCGAAAGTCCAGGGGACCAAACCTAACACCAGCAGCATGTTGCCTCAGAGTCCCGCCAAAAGACACTACTGGGTCATATGGGAATCTCTACATCTAGAAGATGGCATTTTGTTAAAGAGAGTTTCGAAGAAGAATGGCTGCGGAGACTATGACCAGTACCTGGTACCAGCAGTAATGAAAACTGAGCTTTTATTCCAGTACCATAACTCTATAATTTCCAGACACCTTGGGCGCAAGAAGACTTACGAAAAGCTGCAGCAACATTTTTTTTGGTTTGAAATGAAGTTGGAGGTGCAACAGCATATCAGACAGTGTGACACTTGCGCAGCACTGAAGAAGCCAGTAAAGACCCCAAGAGCCCCGCTTGGGACAATAAAAGTAGGTGCACCCTGGGATGTAGTCGCAACAGACTACCTAGGACCATTTCCAGTTACACCCAGAGGAAACAAGTACATACTGGTGCTTTCGGACTACTTCACCAAGTATGTTGAGATAATAGCCGTCCCAGATCAGACTGCAGAGACCTGCGCATCAAGAATTTTGAATGAATTCATCTCAAGATGGGGATGCCCATTATCTATATTAAGTGATCTGGGCAGGAACTACGAGAGTAGAGTGTTTCGAGAGTTGTGTCGAACGTTGCAGATTCGAAAGACCCGGACTAGTCCGCACAACCCAAAGTGCAATGGACAAGTAGAGCGATTTAACCGTACCCTAAAGAGAATGATTAAGGCATACCTTTGTGAAGAACAGAATGACTGGGATTTAAACCTCGGCTGCCTGGCTAGTGCATACCGTTCCACACCTAATGAGAGTACTGGACTGACACCAAACTTGCTTGCTATGGGCCGCGAAATTAGATTACCAGCTGAGGTGGTATTCGGCAGTTCAAATGAGCGTGATCAAACCAATGTCACAAGCTACGGCGACTATGTAGATGTGCTCCGCTCTAGGATGCAATGGGCACATCAAGTGGCCCGTGAACACCTAAAATCTGCAGCGCAGCGTAATAAGAGTGTGTATGATGTGAACATGGTCCTTAATAATTACAAGCCAGGCGACACAGTGTGGATCCTTTCTGAAGGCAGTACAGTTGGAACTGCCCACAAGTTAGGTAAAACATACCATGGACCATACATAATTACCAGAAATCTCAGCAATGTTAATTTCGAAGTACAACTGGAGCAATCAGAGAAAAAGAAGGTGGTACACCACGACAAACTGAAACCATACAAAGGAGCAGATACTCTAGCCTGGATAGTAAAGACTAGGAAGAAATTACAGAAAAATTAATGGCCTTCAGTAAATGATGCCAATGGAACTATTAAGTGATAATAGTGTTTTCTTTGTTTAATGAGTGGTGCAAGTGATGCTGTTGTTTGTTTTTTTTTTTATTTTGTGGATTCATGTAACAGTCTGTATTCTTACACTTTAGAAAATGTAAAGTTGGTCACTGAAGTACAGTGTCGACCTAGAAGATTAGCCGAGTCCAAGTTGAAAAGATTTATCCTACTTTTAGCAGGCGCTACGGTGGTTAATAGAGTGCAGTATTAACTCTGAAGATTATCTTAAGAGTTGCAAAAATTGTAATGTGTAAGGTGTATAATGGTAGTCTGTGATGAAGAAATGATGCAGTTCAATTTCGGGTATTTTGGAAAAATGACGTCGGAGAGTAGTTGAAAGAAAGGGTGTGGGCATTATTGTAGGCAATAAGTTAAGATGATGAGCAGTTATATAGCGTATCAAGATGGAGTTTCTGGGAGTAGAAAGGGTGTGGGCATTATCGAAGGTAGTAAGCTAAGATGACGAGCAGTTAATTAGGGTATCGAGATGGCTTTTGGTAAGATGAGACAGAGATGGTTAAAAGGTGCCGGGTAATGGTCTGATGAATGTGAGTCCAACGGTGATATTTTTGTGCTGCGTTAATCATTTCTAAGAGAAACTGCACATTACGGTTTAGGCTGCAGGAAGTTTGTAAGGTAGGAAAGTCATTCAGTTGGAGAGGTGGTGTTCCTTTTGATGACAAAAGTAAAGGTTGTCACTTGTCTTTACCAGACCGACTGTGTCCCCTAAAAGAGGATAGCAGCAAGAGCAGAGATGTTTCGGTGAGATGGTATGACAGGATACCAGTCTTCCCCTTTGCATGACATCGTCATAATCACAGAACCCATGTGATGAGATGTTAGGGCGATTTTGGTCTGTAGTAATTAAACTCATTTGGCCATAGGCTTGGGAAACCTTGGTGCAGTTGAAAGTGACTGACCTGAGAGCTTGCTACTTTGTTATTTTTTTGGGGGTCGCCCGTCATGAAGAGTGTGATGGGCCCGTCCAGTGCCTGTCCAGGGCAGTTAGGCACACGACGGGTATAGATGTCTAAAGGCCGTCCTAGACCAGCCAAAGATGATACCATACCAAATGAAGCATTCAAATTGGATATCATATTAGTGTTTATTTAAGTCATTCTTTGTCATATACTGAACATTCTAGTGTTAAATGATGTGAGAGAAGTGTGATCTAGTGTAAAAGTATAAAACATCTAACTCTTAGTCCTTCAAAGTGAAATCAGTTTAATCATTTGGTCAGTGTGTAGTGATCAAAACTTTCTCAATGTAATCTTAGCACAGTGACAATTTAACTTGGTGTGAAGCATATATCTTATAAGTAAGTGTTAATTAAGGACGATAAACAGAGTGCTTCAATTTAGTTTTGTTCCGTGAACTGTTACACTTTAAATGTTAGGGGTGAAACAACAAAACACTATTAGGTACTCCTTTTCTTGAAGTGTTTAAAAGTATTTCCATTAGTTTTGACATATAAATAACTGAGATAGTTAAGTAAGTCTATAATATTAATTACTGTACCACCTGACATTTGCAATAAAGTTCCAAGTCTAGATGTTGTCAACAAACAGAGTTTCCAAGTTGTCAGTTAAAGTCTGAATGAAGTCATTTAGTGCAAATGAGCTTTTAAAATGAGGGTTTTAAAAAAGTTAACGTCTACTAAGTAAACATATTCAAATGGAATTTGGTCAGAGGTCAGCAGGCAAACCAATTTTTCTTTTGTAAGTTTTTTTTTTTGAGTTTTAAGGTTCTACTGTTTATCTGTCATATTGCTTTTACATGTCAATTGTTATGTTTGGCAATCAGAGTTTTGCCAAAAAAAGAGGGGGGTAGTGATATGTCCTACCCTTTCTCAAACTACAAATCCCTAAATTTAGCTGTTTGACATCTAGAATCCTTTTATTATTTAACTCCAATCTGTTTGGGGTCAGCCTATCCAGGTATTGAAGAATGTCTGTATTCTCAATCCCTACATATGCTGTCTATGCCTGTTTCTCGCCTGAGTTGTAGGTACTTTAGCTAGCACGAAACCGATCATGTACTGCCGACTCAGATATGCCTGAAGATCGTCATGCACATGAGGACACCCCATGCTGCCAGTTCTGGGTGTCTTTATAGGCTTGATCATCATTTCTATTCTTCGTTTTCTGTCTTGATTTAGGTCAACATGACGGGACCATGTGTCTTCAGTCTAATCTTGTCAGCCAATTCCTCACTTCGGGAATGTTCTGTGCTAGCTAAAAGTCAAAATTACGATTGCATTTCAACTTATTTATGTCTTACTTGGCTGAGAAAGAGTTGTCATTGTCCATTATACACGATTTCATGCATTTTTCGCCGAAAGGCGATTTTCTTAGTTGACAGTTGAAACCGCATGTATTCTTGTTACCTGAGTTTTAATAGTCCGTAAAGCGTCCTTGGAATTGTTTACATATTTATGCATCTAGGTCATTTTGTACTATTTTCAGCACAATAAGTTTTGGGTTTTTCCTTCGCCTACAATGTTTTGAGATTTTCAACGTTGGCTAGTTTTACTTACAGTAAATCAATCGTTGGTCGAACTCACAGCGACCCAAATCTTCCGACCAGTTTTAACGTGACCACGACCAGCTTTTTTGCGATATCAATCTGGCTGTGACCATGTCTGACCAAGGTTTTGGGTAGCGGCCAATCTGACACTATAAAAAGACTGAGAAACTTTGGTCAGGAGCTCAGATCGATCATCATAGGGTAAGGAACAGCCGTTGGTCAACTCTTTGAGAATTAGAGTAAACTAGAAAATGTATTGGGTTTTGTAAAATAAGAATTTGGAGTGTAATTGACTATTTTGAGAGAATTACAAATTTTGTTTAAACAAAATTTCCGTCTATGTCTCTTTATTTCCCGGAACTACAGCATCTTATCTACACTGAGCTCATTTTCGGCAACCGGCGACTGGATAAGATCCTTCCCAACTTACCCCGAGAAGACCACCTGATACTATCACAGGGCATTTAAAGGGATCTAACCACTCTATCACCGATCGAACACTCACATCGTTTTGAGTCAAGCTAGTCCCATCGTGAGGCTATTGTGGGGCAATATAAAGAGAAGCTTCCACTCTACCATTTAACTAGGTCGTTACATATTTTACGGTGTGCAGAGGTGTGGGATTAAGTATCCCTCGAGATAAAAAAAAAACCCCAGATGTCAGAAACAGACTCTGAAGGAGAGAGACAGAGGTCTTTTTCAAGACAAGGTCAGATGCTAGTCTACAGCAACGACGAGAGTCAAATGATGATAGTCAACTGTCTACAACACCATACAGTGAAGACCCAGATGCAGACACTCAGGCCATGGAACAATGTAGTCCAAGTATGGCCGAAGAAGTTAAGAAAATGATGATAAAGCAGAATGAGCTTACAGAATTAGTACATGGACTTACCAATGTGTTAGCAAACTTGAATGAATGAAAACAAGCCAAACCACAAACAGGCCAGCCGGTCACACACCAGTGCACAAGATGACGATGAAAATGTCATTTGTCACATGCCACGAGAAGCAAATAGGGATAGGTCGCACAACGCAGTTCAACAGCAACAACAGTCAAGACCAATGAGAGGCGCAACCAATCCTACTTGCAGAAGACAAGCATTCGGTTACGAACATAGCCACCAGAACCATGACCTTTATTACAGCCCAGAAGATAGAAGCGAGCACAGATATAGACATAGTCCTGCTCCTAGACTAAGAAGACAAAGCAGACAACCCCATAGTACAATCAAGATACCTGCATTAAATGGGAAAGAAGGTTGGAGAGTGTGGATCAACCCCTTTGAAGCAGTTGCAGACAGACAGGGATGGTCCTTCGAGGACAGACTTGATGAACTTCTCCCAAAGTTACAGGGGCAGTGCAGGCGATTTCGTCTTCTCACAACTTAGGCCAGAAGCCTTACAGGACTACCGCAGCTTAGTTGATGAGTTAGATTGCAGGTTTAGAGCGATAGAAACTACAAAAACCTTTGCTGCCAAATTCAGTAGGAGGAACCAGAGGCCAAATGAAACAGTAGAAGAGTATGCGGCTGAATTAAAGTGTCTATATGACAAAGCACACAAAGGCAGGGATTACCAGACAAGGAGGGAAGACTTAGTGCACCGCTTCCTCGATGGTCGTAGAGACGATGAAGTCAGATGCGAAGTAGAGTATGTTAAAGATCCAAGTGACATTGACGAAGCAGTTTTCCATGTTGTGAATTTCATTCAGACAAGGCAAAAGCATACATCTAGCCCATATAATGACAAAAAGATGAGAAAGTTTGTGCAAAGTACTCGAAGCTCTGAATCCAGCCAAGATGACAGCAATAACAGTGATGAAGAGTATGGATGCCAGATTAAACCCGGAAACAGAGGACAAAAGAGCATCACCAACAGCATAGGCCAAGATAGCACTAAAGACACTAAGCAAACTAAGGATTGTACAACCCATGGAAAAGGAGTTGAAGGTTTGCTTAAGCAGTAACTTGCTAGAAAGGATTGAGGATTTAACAAAGCACAACCAAGCAAAACCAAGAGACAGAGGTTGTTTCAACTGCCATTAGGAGGGCCATTTTGCTAGGAATTGTCCCTTGAAGAAGAGAAACCACAGCCAACGGAGGGGTATGCAAATAAACGAGACTATGGAGGACAGAAAGCAGACTTTAAACGAGAATGGGCCAAGCCAAATGGCCATGGCATGGCCCCAGTAAACAAGGCAAGCGGCCATCAAAGCAGTGAGGGCAACAATGAAGAGAGGCACACTATAAGAAGACGCAATCTTTTAGTGATAGTGTTTATATTGAAGGTACAATTGAAGGTGTAAGTCTCGTATTTACCACCGACACAGGAGCCACTAAAACGGTGCTGTCTGAAAGGTTTTATAGAAATATTCCAGAAAGTAAAAGACCCGTATTAACCAAGATAGCCTGCTTGACCGGCGCAGGAGGTGCCCCTCTTAAAGAGTATGAAAAAGCAGTTTTCAGCATAAAGTTAGGATCTATCTCACTGCAGAAGGAACTCATAGTTGCAAATATTGAAGATGAGGGTTTCCTTGGCATGGATATTCTGCAAGATGACGAACATGGGCCAGCTGATATCCTTCTAAGTAAAGGTAAGATCATGCTCAGAGGGCAAGAAATCCCATGCATACAGATTGGGAAGAAAAACAGTGTGAGAAAAGTAGCTGCGGCCGACCTCGTGGTGGTACCCCCTCAAAGCGAGACCCTAATAAATGTATATGTAGAACGAAATGAAGCTGATGAGCTTAATGCCAATTCAAACTTCATCATTGAACCTACCGAGCATTTTAAAGAGACATACCCATTACAGATGGCTTCTGTCTTAGCGGATGTTAACAATGGTGTTACAACCAAAGTGCGAGTCCTGAATCCTTTCCCAACAGCAGTAACCATTCACCAAGAGTCAGTCATAGCCCAGACAGAACAAATAGATCAGATCAAAACTACACTAGTAGAAGAAGAAAGCCCCAGGCAGAAGTCTGACAACACATCCATTAGGAGAATAGATACATCTAGATCCAGAGAAGATCAGATCAAAGCACCCACGGCAAAGCTACAGAAAGCAAATAGTATAGTCCCAGATCACTTGAAAGATCTGTTAAATAGATCAACTTCCGGTAGAACTGAAAATGAAAAGGGAGAACTTGCTAACCTTCTCATTGAATTCCAGGACAGCTTTTCAAAAGACGAATGGGACATAGGCCTAACACATCTAGTACAGCATTCCATAAATACAGGTGATGCTGAGCCAATAAAGCAGCCGCCTCGAAGAGTACCAATGGCATATGCAAAAGAGAAGCAGGCCATTGAAGACCTACTAGAAAAGGGTGTCATAAGAAAAAGTACATCCCCTTGGGCGAGTCCAATTGTCCTGGTCCATAAAAAGAATGGAAGTATACGACCTTGTGTAGACTACCGGCGGGTCAATAGCCTCGTGAAGCCTGATGGTTTCCCACTCCCTCGTATTCAAGACTGTCTAGATGCTGTAGCTGGCGCAACACTTTTCAGCACATTTGATTTAACAAGCGGGTATTTCCAGATCCCACTGAAGGAGAGCGACATCCCGAAGAGTGCTTTCGTATGTAAATTTGGCCATTTTGAAATGCTGCGGATGCTGTTTGGTTTAAATAACTCGGCTAGTACCTTCCAGCGTACAATGGAATTAGTTTTACAGGGCCTTCAATTGGAGACTTGCCTGATATACATTGATGACATTATTGTTTTTAGTACAGACTTTGATGAACATATGACCAGAGTGAGAGAGGTCTTCAGCCGCCTTCAAGCTGCAGGCCTTAAGCTTCGACCCGAAAAATGCGAAATGCTACAGGAGGAAGTCACCTTCTTTGGGCATGTTGTTTCAGCTACTGGTGTGAAGCCCAATCCAGTGAATATTGCAAAAGTCATCGAATGGCCAGTCCCAAAAACCGCTAAACAAGTAAAACAATTTGTGGCCTTAGGTTCTTACTATAGAAGATTTGTACCCGATTTTGCTAAAATAGTGCGACCAATGGTTGATTTGACACGAAAGGGTCGCGAGTTTGTGTGGACAGAGGCCTGTCAAAGTTCTTTCGAGTGCCTCAAGAAGTTATTGGTGGGCGCCGATGTAATGGGTTATCCGTTGGAGGGTGGTGGTAGTTTCATCTTAGATGTAGATGCGTCCGATTGTGGGATTGGGGGCGTATTACAACAAATGCAAGACGGGCGCAAGTGAGTTATCGCGTACGCAAGTCGCGCGTTAAACAAAGCAGAAAGAAATTATTGCATTAGCGAAAAAGAGCTTCTAGCAATTCGGTACTTTATCAAGTATTTCAGGCAGTATCTATTAGGCGGCCGGTTCATAGTCAAAAGTGACCACCAAGCCCTAGTTTGGCTGTACAGCGTCAAAGAACCTAGAGGAAAAATCGCAAGGTGGATAGAGATCTTGTCCCATTATGACTTTGCCATAGAATACAGGCCAGGGAAGAAGCAAGGACACTGTGACGCTTTGTCCAGGTGTGAAAATCCGAAAGATTGCGACTGCCCCTGTAAAGATCTGAGTGAACCACTGAAGTGTGGCCTTTGCAAGAAATGCAGGAAGCGGGCTCAAGACATGCATCATTCGAGGCTAGATGATGATGTAAGACCAGCAGCCGACAAACATGAAGCCCTGCGTGCAGTGAATGAGCCACAACCAGGGCCATCAGTAGTCCAGGGTGCAGCTGGGACCTGTCGGCCCCAGTTATCCTGGGCAGGGGGGAGAACTCCAAC
The DNA here is from genome assembly GCA_946811185.2 of Hippopus hippopus. Taxonomy (NCBI): domain Eukaryota; kingdom Metazoa; phylum Mollusca; class Bivalvia; order Cardiida; family Cardiidae; genus Hippopus; species Hippopus hippopus. Next base: position 16,421,430 of record OX328097.1, read on the forward strand.
GGAGTTGGGAAGACTGCAAGCTGCAGATCCCGATATTGGGCCTATATACCAGGCGAAAGTCCAGGGGACCAAACCTAACACCAGCAGCATGTTGCCTCAGAGTCCCGCCAAAAGACACTACTGGGTCATATGGGAATCTCTACATCTAGAAGATGGCATTTTGTTAAAGAGAGTTTCGAAGAAGAATGGCTGCGGAGACTATGACCAGTACCTGGTACCAGCAGTAATGAAAACTGAGCTTTTATTCCAGTACCATAACTCTATAATTTCCAGACACCTTGGGCGCAAGAAGACTTACGAAAAGCTGCAGCAACATTTTTTTTGGTTTGAAATGAAGTTGGAGGTGCAACAGCATATCAGACAGTGTGACACTTGCGCAGCACTGAAGAAGCCAGTAAAGACCCCAAGAGCCCCGCTTGGGACAATAAAAGTAGGTGCACCCTGGGATGTAGTCGCAACAGACTACCTAGGACCATTTCCAGTTACACCCAGAGGAAACAAGTACATACTGGTGCTTTCGGACTACTTCACCAAGTATGTTGAGATAATAGCCGTCCCAGATCAGACTGCAGAGACCTGCGCATCAAGAATTTTGAATGAATTCATCTCAAGATGGGGATGCCCATTATCTATATTAAGTGATCAGGGCAGGAACTACGAGAGTAGAGTGTTTCGAGAGTTGTGTCGAACGTTGCAGATTCGAAAGACCCGGACTAGTCCGCACAACCCAAAGTGCAATGGACAAGTAGAGCGATTTAACCGTACCCTAAAGAGAATGATTAAGGCATACCTTTGTGAAGAACAGAATGACTGGGATTTAAACCTCGGCTGCCTGGCTAGTGCATACCGTTCCACACCTAATGAGAGTACTGGACTGACACCAAACTTGCTTGCTATGGGCCGCGAAATTAGATTACCAGCTGAGGTGGTATTCGGCAGTTCAAATGAGCGTGATCAAACCAATGTCACAAGCTACGGCGACTATGTAGATGTGCTCCGCTCTAGGATGCAATGGGCACATCAAGTGGCCCGTGAACACCTAAAATCTGCAGCGCAGCGTAATAAGAGTGTGTATGATGTGAACATGGTCCTTAATAATTACAAGCCAGGCGACACAGTGTGGATCCTTTCTGAAGGCAGTACAGTTGGAACTGCCCACAAGTTAGGTAAAACATACCATGGACCATACATAATTACCAGAAATCTCAGCAATGTTAATTTCGAAGTACAACTGGAGCAATCAGAGAAAAAGAAGGTGGTACACCACGACAAACTGAAACCATACAAAGGAGCAGATACTCTAGCCTGGATAGTAAAGACTAGGAAGAAATTACAGAAAAATTAATGGCCTTCAGTAAATGATGCCAATGGAACTATTAAGTGATAATAGTGTTTTCTTTGTTTAATGAGTGGTGCAAGTGATGCTGTTGTTTGTTTTTTTTTTTATTTTGTGGATTCATGTAACAGTCTGTATTCTTACACTTTAGAAAATGTAAAGTTGGTCACTGAAGTACAGTGTCGACCTAGAAGATTAGCCGAGTCCAAGTTGAAAAGATTTATCCTACTTTTAGCAGGCGCTACGGTGGTTAATAGAGTGCAGTATTAACTCTGAAGATTATCTTAAGAGTTGCAAAAATTGTAATGTGTAAGGTGTATAATGGTAGTCTGTGATGAAGAAATGATGCAGTTCAATTTCGGGTATTTTGGAAAAATGACGTCGGAGAGTAGTTGAAAGAAAGGGTGTGGGCATTATTGTAGGCAATAAGTTAAGATGATGAGCAGTTATATAGCGTATCAAGATGGAGTTTCTGGGAGTAGAAAGGGTGTGGGCATTATCGAAGGTAGTAAGCTAAGATGACGAGCAGTTAATTAGGGTATCGAGATGGCTTTTGGTAAGATGAGACAGAGATGGTTAAAAGGTGCCGGGTAATGGTCTGATGAATGTGAGTCCAACGGTGATATTTTTGTGCTGCGTTAATCATTTCTAAGAGAAACTGCACATTACGGTTTAGGCTGCAGGAAGTTTGTAAGGTAGGAAAGTCATTCAGTTGGAGAGGTGGTGTTCCTTTTGATGACAAAAGTAAAGGTTGTCACTTGTCTTTACCAGACCGACTGTGTCCCCTAAAAGAGGATAGCAGCAAGAGCAGAGATGTTTCGGTGAGATGGTATGACAGGATACCAGTCTTCCCCTTTGCATGACATCGTCATAATCACAGAACCCATGTGATGAGATGTTAGGGCGATTTTGGTCTGTAGGAATTAAAGTCATTTGGCCATAGGCTTGGGAAACCTTGGTGCAGTTGAAAGTGACTGACCTGAGAGCTTGCTACTTTGTTATTTTTTTGGGGGTCGCCCGTCATGAAGAGTGTGATGGGCCCGTCCAGTGCCTGTCCAGGGCAGTTAGGCACACGACGGGTATAGATGTCTAAAGGCCGTCCTAGACCAGCCAAAGATGATACCATACCAAATGAAGCATTCAAATTGGATATCATATTAGTGTTTATTTAAGTCATTCTTTGTCATATACTGAACATTCTAGTGTTAAATGATGTGAGAGAAGTGTGATCTAGTGTAAAAGTATAAAACATCTAACTCTTAGTCCTTCAAAGTGAAATCAGTTTAATCATTTGGTCAGTGTGTAGTGATCAAAACTTTCTCAATGTAATCTTAGCACAGTGACAATTTAACTTGGTGTGAAGCATATATCTTATAAGTAAGTGTTAATTAAGGACGATAAACAGAGTGCTTCAATTTAGTTTTGTTCCGTGAACTGTTACACTTTAAATGTTAGGGGTGAAACAACAAAACACTATTAGGTACTCCTTTTCTTGAAGTGTTTAAAAGTATTTCCATTAGTTTTGACATATAAATAACTGAGATAGTTAAGTAAGTCTATAATATTAATTACTGTACCACCTGACATTTGCAATAAAGTTCCAAGTCTAGATGTTGTCAACAAACAGAGTTTCCAAGTTGTCAGTTAAAGTCTGAATGAAGTCATTTAGTGCAAATGAGCTTTTAAAATGAGGGTTTTAAAAAAGTTAACGTCTACTAAGTAAACATATTCAAATGGAATTTGGTCAGAGGTCAGCAGGCAAACCAATTTTTTTTTTTGTAAGTTTTTTTTTTGGAGTTTTAAGGTTCTACTGTTTATCTGTCATATTGCTTTTACATGTCAATTGTTATGTTTGGCAATCAGAGTTTTGCCAAAAAAAGAGGGGGGTAGTGATATGTCCTACCCTTTCTCAAACTACAAATCCCTAAATTTAGCTGTTTGACATCTAGAATCCTTTTATTATTTAACTCCAATCTGTTTGGGGTCAGCCTATCCAGGTATTGAAGAATGTCTGTATTCTCAATCCCTACATATGCTGTCTATGCCTGTTTCTCGCCTGAGTTGTAGGTACTTTAGCTAGCACGAAACCGATCATGTACTGCCGACTCAGATATGCCTGAAGATCGTCATGCACATGAGGACACCCCGTGCTGCCAGTTCTGGGTGTCTTTATAGGCTTGATCATCATTTCTATTCTTCGTTTTCTGTCTTGATTTAGGTCAACATGACGGGACCATGTGTCTTCAGTCTAATCTTGTCAGCCAATTCCTCACTTCGGGAATGTTCTGTGCTAGCTAAAAGTCAAAATTACGATTGCATTTCAACTTATTTATGTCTTACTTGGCTGAGAAAGAGTTGTCATTGTCCATTATACACGATTTCATGCATTTTTCGCCAAAAGGCGATTTTCTTAGTTGACAGTTGAAACCGCATGTATTCTTGTTACCTGAGTTTTAATAGTCCGTAAAGCGTCCTTGGAATTGTTTACATATTTATGCATCTAGGTCATTTTGTACTATTTTCAGCACAATAAGTTTTGGGTTTTTCCTTCGCCTACAATGTTTTGAGATTTTCAACGTTGGCTAGTTTTACTTACAGTAAATCAATCGTTGGTCGAACTCACAGCGACCCAAATCTTCCGACCAGTTTTAACGTGACCACGACCAGCTTTTTTGCGATATCAATCTGGCTGTGACCATGTCTGACCAAGGTTTTGGGTAGCGGCCAATCTGACACTATAAAAAGACTGAGAAACTTTGGTCAGGAGCTCAGATCGATCATCATAGGGTAAGGAACAGCCGTTGGTCAACTCTTTGAGAATTAGAGTAAACTAGAAAATGTATTGGGTTTTGTAAAATAAGAATTTGGAGTGTAATTGACTATTTTGAGAGAATTACAAATTTTGTTTAAACAAAATTTCCGTCTATGTCTCTTTATTTCCCGGAACTACAGCATCTTATCTACACTGAGCTCATTTTCGGCAACCGGCGACTGGATAAGATCCTTCCCAACTTACCCCGAGAAGACCACCTGATACTATCACAGGGCATTTAAAGGGATCTAACCACTCTATCACCGATCGAACACTCACATCGTTTTGAGTCAAGCTAGTCCCATCGTGAGGCTATTGTGGGGCAATATAAAGAGAAGCTTCCACTCTACCATTTAACTAGGTCGTTACATATTTTACGGTGTGCAGAGGTGTGGGATTAAGTATCCCTCGAGATAAAAAAAAAAACCCAGATGTCAGAAACAGACTCTGAAGGAGAGAGACTGAGGTCTTTTTCAAGACAAGGTCAGATGCTAGTCTACAGCAACGACGAGAGTCAAATGATGATAGTCAACTGTCTACAACACCATACAGTGAAGACCCAGATGCAGACACTCAGGCCATGGAACAATGTAGTCCAAGTATGGCCGAAGAAGTTAAGAAAATGATGATAAAGCAGAATGAGCTTACAGAATTAGTACATGGACTTACCAATGTGTTAGCAAACTTGAATGAATGAAAACAAGCCAAACCACAAACAGGCCAGCCGGTCACACACCAGTGCACAAGATGACGATGAAAATGTCATTTGTCACATGCCACGAGAAGCAAATAGGGATAGGTCGCACAACGCAGTTCAACAGCAACAACAGTCAAGACCAATGAGAGGCGCAACCAATCCTACTTGCAGAAGACAAGCATTCGGTTACGAACATAGCCACCAGAACCATGACCTTTATTACAGCCCAGAAGATAGAAGCGAGCACAGATATAGACATAGTCCTGCTCCTAGACTAAGAAGACAAAGCAGACAACCCCATAGTACAATCAAGATACCTGCATTAAATGGGAAAGAAGGTTGGAGAGTGTGGATCAACCCCTTTGAAGCAGTTGCAGACAGACAGGGATGGTCCTTCGAGGACAGACTTGATGAACTTCTCCCAAAGTTACAGGGCAGTGCAGGCGATTTCGTCTTCTCACAACTTAGGCCAGAAGCCTTACAGGACTACCGCAGCTTAGTTGATGAGTTAGATTGAAGGTTTAGAGCGATAGAAACTACAAAAACCTTTGCTGCCAAATTCAGTAGGAGGAATGAATGAATGAATGAATGTTGTTTTATGGCGCATCGACAGCTTTGGTCATTTAGCGCGCACATCTGTGTTAAAAGATAGTAAAAGTGAGATTTTAAAGTGAAAAAGGTTTGAATATATTTATAATAGTAAAAGAGTTGAGTTAAGCAGAATTATGTGTGATCTTAATAAGTATAAAGGACATTAATGAGTGACAGGGCAATCCCTATCAACTCAAAAGGTTTAAATGACAGAGTTAAGAATGTGATAGCCTCCAATGGGATCAGTATACTCCCATTAAATGAATGAATGTTGTTTTATGGCGCATCGACAGCTTTGGTCATTTAGCGCGCACATCTGTGTTAAAAGATAGTAAAAGTGGGATTTTAAACTGAAAAAGGTTTGAATACATTTATAATAGTAAAAGAGTTGAATTAAGAAGAATTATGTGTGATCTTAATAAGTATAAAGGACATTATTGAGTGACAGGGCAATCCCTATCAACTCAAAAGGTTTAAATGACAGAGTTAAGAATGTGGTAAAAAGTTTTGAACTAAATGTTGGATTGATAGTGAGAAGTTTTTAAATGAAGGAGATATATGTGTCATTTATAATGTGCATAAAATATGATATTGAGTGGCTGGGCATTCCCTGCCTACTCAAAGGTTTTAGATTAAAGGGTAAGACTAAGAATATTTCTTTTCCTTGGAAATGAGTGTTAAAACTGGTAAAGATTGGAGCCTCCAATGGGATCAGTATACTCCCATTAAAGAGGTCCTGTATCCAATGAGATAAGATGCCCCCAAGGGGGCTAATCCTCCCATTAAGGAGATGTAAACTGAATATAAAAGCAGTGGTAGAAACTCAAAAGTTTTAGATTAAAAAAGGTAAGACTATGAATCAGCTGACAAGATATCTAATATAAAGGCGTATAAAGAATGTAAAAAGATGGGTAAGAGACTCAACAGTAAATATCACAGTTTATTGTAAATGCCAATCTCCTTTATGAAAGCGATAATAGATTCAACGCTGACAGAATCAAAAAGATTCTTTAAACTATCGACGTTGAAATATTTTGAACGAACTGGCTGAAAGTCAATGCAATCTAGTAGGATATGTTTTATAGAAAAAGATGTATTGCATGGAATACATTCAGGGGCATCGTCTCTGGTCAAGAGCCAGGAATGTGTGATGCGTGAATGGCCAATTCGAAGTCGTGCAATTATCACTTCTTCTCGACGAACAGACCTGTAAACGGGGTACCATTCACCAAGGGATGGTTTAACTGAATGCAGTTTATTGAAAACATCAGCATCCCACTGGGATTGCCAAGAAGATTGGATATGTGTTAAAACAGAGGATTTAAAATCAGTGTGTGGAACTTTAAAATCTGAAATGGGAAGGTTAAGTGCAGATTTGGCAGACCTATCGGCATTTTCATTGCCTTTGATGCCTACATGACTTGGAAGCCAGCAGAACACCAATCTATTCAAAGAAGAAATTTGTGAGATCCTTTCGAGTAAACTACAGATTAAGGGATTCTCAAGGCGTTGATTTGAAAGGGCTTGTAATGTTGATAAAGAGTCCGAAAAGATAATGAAACGGTTGGAATTAGAACTTTCAGCTAGATTAAGGGCAAGATCAATTGCTTTAATTTCAGCAGAGAAAATAGAGGAGTTGTTTGGAAGGCGGCACTTTAAGCTCCTTTTTCCATAAACAGCGGCAGCTGCTACAGAATTTCCTTCTTTGGATCCATCTGTATAGATTGGTTTGAAGGAAAAATAATGCTCCTTTATCTCGTTGTATCTAGCATGAAACACAGTTCTATCCGTGACAGACTTTTTGTCAGATGCAAGGTCAAATCTGAATTCTGCACTATTTAGTGTCCATGGAGGGATTTCAGAGATTTTATAGTCGGCAATAGACTCAGTGTCTATGCCAAGGTTATCTACAATGGGCTCCATGCGGATACCAAATGGAGGAATATCATTTGGTTTCCTTTCAAAAAGATGTTTATATTGAGGTTTAAAAACAATGTTATGAGTTGGATTAAAACGATTGGACTTCAGCTTTAAAAGATATTGAAGCGAGAGTTTTTCCCTCCTGTAAGAAAGAGAAGGTTCATTAGCCTCAACATAGAGACTATTGACGGGAGAAGTTCTGAAAGCTCCAAGTACAAGACGAAGACCTTCGTGGTGTATAGAATCGAGAATTTTCAGGTAAGATTTACGGGCAGATCCATATACAATAGATCCATAGTCTAATTTGGAGCGAACTAAAGACCGATAAAGCCGCAAGAGGACTTTACGGTCTGCTCCCCATTCAGAATGGGCCACAACCTTAAGAAGATTAAGAGCCTTCTTGCACTTCTTTTTAAGTGCAGTGTTGTGAGGAAGGAAGGAAAGCTTTCTGTCAAAGATGACTCCAAGAAATTTAAACTCAGAAACGACTTTAATTTTAGTTTTGTCCAAATACAGTTCAGGGTCTGGATGAACACCTCGTAGATTACAGAGGTGCATGCACTTAGTTTTGGACTTTGAGAATTTGAAGCCATTTTCATCAGACCACGTTTGGAGCTTGTTGAGACACTGTTGAAGTTGTCTCTCAATAATATTCATATTTCGAGATCTGAAGCATATAACGAAGTCATCAACATAAAGGGAACAGTCTACACCAGGACAGATAGCTTTAACTATACTGTTTATTTTCACACTGAAAAGTGTAACAGAGAGAATACATCCTTGGGGTACACCCATCTCCTGTTCACGGGCTCCCGAGACAGTATTACCAACTCGGACGCGGAAAAGACGTTCATCCAAGAAGGCTGAAATAAAAAGAGGAAGACGGCCTCGAAGACCAAAGTCATGCAAGTCTTTAAGAATTCCGTATTTCCAAGTCGTATCGTAAGCACTTTCAAGGTCGAAAAAGACAGATACTACATGCTGTCTATTAATAAAGGCTTCTCTGACAAAGGTTTCAAAGCGGACAAGATGATCTATGGTGCCACGTTGGCGTCGAAATCCACTCTGTACATCAACGATGAGGTTGTTTTTCTCTAAAAACCAAACAAGCCTGTCGTTGACCATACGTTCTAAGGTCTTGCAGAGACAACTAGTAAGAGCTATTGGCCGATAGTTAGCCGGGTCACTAGTATCCTTGCCAGGTTTTGGGATAGGAATGACTAATGCTTCCCGCCAGGATGAAGGAAAAACACCTGACTGCCAGATATCATTGAAAATATCAAGTAAAACTGAGAGAGAAGTAAAAGGTAAGTGTTTTAAAAACTGGTAATGAACTTTATCTGGGCCAGGAGAAGAATCGTGAGCTTTATTCAGAGCAGATTTTAATTCTTTAAAGGTGAAGAGTTTATTATAATGCTCTGAATTAGAAGAATTGAAATTAAGTTTTTTCTTTTCTTCTCTGGCTTTATTCCTCTGAAACTTTTCAGAATAGTTTGCAGAGGAAGACTTTTTGCAAAAGTTGTCGGCAAGAGCATCAGCTATATCCTGGGGCAATTCCAACGAAGTATTGTTAACTTCAAGGTGACTAAGAGGGGGCTGGCCTTTGCCATTGATCTTTCTGATCATGTCCCAGGTTTTTTTAGCAGTAGTTCTACTGTTTAATTTAGAGACATATTGTCTCCAAGCCTTGCGCTTACTTTCTCTAATGGTACGACGGGCCTTTGCCCTGGAAATACGGAATAGGTTATGATTTTCTTTGGTAGGCCTGAGGTTAAACTTTCTAAGGGCTTGTTTTCTGTCTCTGACAGCCTGTTTACAATCATCATTGTACCAAGGCTTGTCAGGATGTTTTGGATTTGTCGAGGTCTGAGGGACGGACTGTTTAGCTGCATCAATTAATAGTGAAGTAAAAAGTTTTGCAGGATCATCGCAATCTCCAAATTTGTCATGTGTAATGGTCTGTGCACAGAGGGTTTCAAATCTGTTCCAATTGGCTTTGGAAAGCTTCCATTTCTGCGGTCGTACACTGCTGGATGGTTGTGTAGATGAAAAGATAATGGGGAAGTGATCACTTCCACACAAATCCTCAGTCACTTTCCAGGTGAAATTGGGAAGTAAGACTGGGCTGCATAAGGTTAAATCAATGGAAGAATAAGATCCAGTTGCTGGATGAAAGTAGGTTTTGGACTTGTTATCATTCATGAAAGACAAAGAGTTGTTTGAAATGAAGCTCTCCAACTGTAAACCTCTCTGGTTAGTGTCATCGCAACCCCACATAACATTGTGACCATTAAAGTCCCCAGCAAGAATATAGGGGGATGGCAATTGGGAAATGAGATCATTCAGATTGGTCTCATTGATAGGTGTGCTCGGGGGGAGATATAAAGAACACAGTGTAACAGCACTGTGTAAAGATAACCTGATGGCAACAGCTTGCAAGTTTGTATTAAGAGAGATAACTTTATGAGGAATATTGTTGTTAACAATAATAGAAACACCACCTCTGGGTTTTTCGCCTTCGGTAAAAATCTTATTGTAAATGGAATGATATTTGATAGTGATATCATCCTCCCGTTTAAGGAAGGTTTCTTGCAGACAAACAGCAACTGGTTTGTGATCATTGATTAAAAGGGAAAGTTCGTCAAAGTTTGACTTCAGACCTCGACAATTCCACTGGATTATGGTATCCATAGTGCATGAGGAAAGTATAAAAGCTAAAGTACAAAAATAGGCCGTAAACCAATGCATTTTAAAATAGGTTGGTTAAGATTTCATAACAGTTGTCTCGGGTTTGGACGAGTGCCAAGTGTCAGCATCCTTGTTCCAAGGATCTTTGGAAATGGACCAAATAGAGGCTTCTGAATCTGAAGCCTCACCTTCCAGATTTTCAGCATCTGCATCCATGTCCTCTAGCTCCGAAAATCTATTGGAGGTAGGGACAGGATCATTTACTTTGACAGTGATTTCACAAGATCCTTGGGTATCTCTGGGTTGTGGTCTAGATTTGGAAGAAGACCTTTTAGGAGATCGGGGTGCATGATTAGATTTGTTATCTTTAGATGGGACGTTAGATTTAGTGGTAGACTGTGAAGGTTGAGGTTGGGATTTCTTTGGAGGTTGTTGTGAAGGGGGAGATGGCTTTGAAGCTTTTTGTGAGGAGATATTTTGCAAAGAGGTAGATGGCTTTGAAGTTGTTTTTGAAGAAATACTTTGAGAAGAGGTAGATGGTGTTTTTAGGGCAGTGGATGGAGTGGTGGGTTTGGATGTAGGTTGTGTCTGTTTAGGAGGCTTTGGAGGTTCGGAAGGTTGAATGTCAGGGACCAAGCTCTTCAACTCATTGGCCATTTCTGGAAACTTTTCAAGAAGTTTCTTTGCCAAGAGTTCACAAGTAGAGCAATGTTCCTTTCCAGATGTTGCAGATGACACTTTTGCATAGGATGTTGAACAATTCAACAATGTTTGGTCATTTCTGCGCTTTTCAACTATCTTCCGTGCTTCCACAAAAGTAATATTTTCTTTATATTTGATAGATAGGATTTCTTTTTCATCCTTCCAGACTGAACAGTCTTTAGAAAAGACTGGATGATGGCACTTGCAATTAACACAGAGCACAGGGTTATTGCAAGTATTAGGGTCATGATCAGAGCCCTCAAAAGCACATTTTGGACACACAGGTGTGCTTTTGCAATTACTTTCGTGATGGCCATACCTCTGGCATTTATAACAGCGCAGAGGGTTAGGCACATACACATCGACCTTCACAGATTGAAATCCTATTTTGATAGAAGCAGGAAGAATCGGAGTACAAAAGGTAAGGATATAGGTATTTGTATCTCTACGCATACCATTTCTGAAAACAGAGATGCGTTTGACCTCAGACACAGCCTGAGATTTGAGGTTACTTTTAATCTCTTCCACCGAGTCACAGTAGGATAGCTCCTTACACCTGATGACTCCTTTGCTGGTGTTAAGAGTTTTATGTGGGTACACTTTTACGTCCAAATTGTAAAATCTTTTATGTCCCAGGAGATTTTTGGCCTGCTGTTGAGAATGACATTCAATAAGCAGAGTGTCATTTTTCAGTTTTTTGACAGATTTTGGTGTGCCCAAAATGGAAGAGACTGTCTTCTCTATTACAAACGGAGAAAGTTTTGAGATGGGTTTTGATGGGTCAACTGCTTCTATTACAATAAAACGAGCAAATGTTGTGTTTGTGTTGAATGATACTTCTGACTCTGAATCAGAGTCAGAAAGAACACGCTTGGCTTTCTTTTGTGTTGCCATGTTTGTTTAATAGGGTTCATCACCGATGTTCCCCACCCGCCCCGGAGCCCAACAAGGGGACATGATCTGGGGAAACCCAACTCAGATCATGACAAGGATACATCGGTGATATACTCGAAGTGAAAGGGCTAGACTGGACAAATGTAGGCCCGCAGAATGTCGCACCAAGCATAGACTGTCTTTGGGCATTTACAAGTGTCAACCAAACACCATTCTTTCACCCGATTAGCCCATGAGCCACCGCCTTCTAGGGTTTTGACATACTGCAACTGATGATAGAGAAGAGAAATGACTTTTACTATGTATTTGTGTATGTACGGGTTTAGGAAAACAAAGTCAGAGAAACACCCTAGGGCTCGGCATGACCAGCCGATTGATCAGGACGGGCCTTCCTGACCCCTCGTTTAGTTCAGTTCAAGGCCAAAGTGGTGTGTTGCAAAAACAGAGCTATCAAAGGGCCATACTCTGAATCCACTCAACCACCAGGATCCCGTCATCGAACGACACGAGTTGCAGCCCACGGCAAACAGGCAGGCACAGTGGGGGGGTCTTACCCCTGCTGTAGTGCGACAGCTGAGCTATTTCTATCCCCCCGCCCAGCTGGGGGTATCAGTAGGAGGAACCAGAGGCCAAATGAAACAGTAGAAGAGTATGCGGCTGAATTAAAGTGTCTATATGACAAAGCACACAAAGGCAGGGATTACCAGACAAGGAGGGAAGACTTAGTGCACCGCTTCCTCGATGGTCGTAGAGACGATGAAGTCAGATGCGAAGTAGAGTATGTTAAAGATCCAAGTGACATTGACGAAGCAGTTTTCCATGTTGTGAATTTCATTCAGACAAGGCAAAAGCATACATCTAGCCCATATAATGACAAAAAGATGAGAAAGTTTGTGCAAAGTACTCGAAGCTCTGAATCCAGCCAAGATGACAGCAATAACAGTGATGAAGAGTATGGATGCCAGATTAAACCCGGAAACAGAGGACAAAAGAGCATCACCAACAGCATAGGCCAAGATAGCACTAAAGACACTAAGCAAACTAAGGATTGTACAACCCATGGAAAAGGAGTTGAAGGTTTGCTTAAGCAGTAACTTGCTAGAAAGGATTGAGGATTTAACAAAGCACAACCAAGCAAAACCAAGAGACAGAGGTTGTTTCAACTGCCATTAGGAGGGCCATTTTGCTAGGAATTGTCCCTTGAAGAAGAGAAACCACAGCCAACGGAGGGGTATGCAAATAAACGAGACTAAGGAGGACAGAAAGCAGACTTTAAACGAGAATGGGCCAAGCCAAATGGCCATGGCATGGCCCCAGTAAACAAGGCAAGCGGCCATCAAAGCAGTGAGGGCAACAATGAAGAGAGGCACACTATAAGAAGACGCAATCTTTTAGTGATAGTGTTTATATTGAAGGTACAATTGAAGGTGTAAGTCTCGTATTTACCACCGACACAGGAGCCACTAAAACGGTGCTGTCTGAAAGGTTTTATAGAAATATTCCAGAAAGTAAAAGACCCGTATTAACCAAGATAGCCTGCTTGACCGGCGCAGGAGGTGCCCCTCTTAAAGAGTATGAAAAAGCAGTTTTCAGCATAAAGTTAGGATCTATCTCACTGCAGAAGGAACTCATAGTTGCAAATATTGAAGATGAGGGTTTCCTTGGCATGGATATTCTGCAAGATGACGAACATGGGCCAGCTGATATCCTTCTAAGTAAAGGTAAGATCATGCTCAGAGGGCAAGAAATCCCATGCATACAGATTGGGAAGAAAAACAGTGTGAGAAAAGTAGCTGCGGCCGACCTCGTGGTGGTACCCCCTCAAAGCGAGACCCTAATAAATGTATATGTAGAACGAAATGAAGCTGATGAGCTTAATGCCAATTCAAACTTCATCATTGAACCTACCGAGCATTTTAAAGAGACATACCCATTACAGATGGCTTCTGTCTTAGCGGATGTTAACAATGGTGTTACAACCAAAGTGCGAGTCCTGAATCCTTTCCCAACAGCAGTAACCATTCACCAAGAGTCAGTCATAGCCCAGACAGAACAAATAGATCAGATCAAAACTACACTAGTAGAAGAAGAAAGCCCCAGGCAGAAGTCTGACAACACATCCATTAGGAGAATAGATACATCTAGATCCAGAGAAGATCAGATCAAAGCACCCACGGCAAAGCTACAGAAAGCAAATAGTATAGTCCCAGATCACTTGAAAGATCTGTTAAATAGATCAACTTCCGGTAGAACTGAAAATGAAAAGGGAGAACTTGCTAACCTTCTCATTGAATTCCAGGACAGCTTTTCAAAAGACGAATGGGACATAGGCCTAACACATCTAGTACAGCATTCTATAAATACAGGTGATGCTGAGCCAATAAAGCAGCCGCCTCGAAGAGTACCAATGGCATATGCAAAAGAGAAGCAGGCCATTGAAGACCTACTAGAAAAGGGTGTCATAAGAAAAAGTACATCCCCTTGGGCGAGTCCAATTGTCCTGGTCCATAAAAAGAATGGAAGTATACGACCTTGTGTAGACTACCGGCGGGTCAATAGCCTCGTGAAGCCTGATGGTTTCCCACTCCCTCGTATTCAAGACTGTCTAGATGCTGTAGCTGGCGCAACACTTTTCAGCACATTTGATTTAACAAGCGGGTATTTCCAGATCCCACTGAAGGAGAGCGACATCCCGAAGAGTGCTTTCGTATGTAAATTTGGCCATTTTGAAATGCTGCGGATGCTGTTTGGTTTAAATAACTCGGCTAGTACCTTCCAGCGTACAATGGAATTAGTTTTACAGGGCCTTCAATTGGAGACTTGCCTGATATACATTGATGACATTATTGTTTTTAGTACAGACTTTGATGAACATATGACCAGAGTGAGAGAGGTCTTCAGCCGCCTTCAAGCTGCAGGCCTTAAGCTTCGACCCGAAAAATGCGAAATGCTACAGGAGGAAGTCACCTTCTTTGGGCATGTTGTTTCAGCTACTGGTGTGAAGCCCAATCCAGTGAATATTGCAAAAGTCATCGAATGGCCAGTCCCAAAAACCGCTAAACAAGTAAAACAATTTGTGGCCTTAGGTTCTTACTATAGAAGATTTGTACCCGATTTTGCTAAAATAGTGCGACCAATGGTTGATTTGACACGAAAGGGTCGCGAGTTTGTGTGGACAGAGGCCTGTCAAAGTTCTTTCGAGTGCCTCAAGAAGTTATTGGTGGGCGCCGATGTAATGGGTTATCCGTTGGAGGGTGGTGGTAGTTTCATCTTAGATGTAGATGCGTCCGATTGTGGGCAGTATCTATTAGGCGGCCGGTTCATAGTCAAAAGTGACCACCAAGCCCTAGTTTGGCTGTACAGCGTCAAAGAACCTAGAGGAAAAATCGCAAGGTGGATAGAGATCTTGTCCCATTATGACTTTGCCATAGAATACAGGCCAGGGAAGAAGCAAGGACACTGTGACGCTTTGTCCAGGTGTGAAAATCCGAAAGATTGCGACTGCCCCTGTAAAGATCTGAGTGAACCACTGAAGTGTGGCCTTTGCAAGAAATGCAGGAAGCGGGCTCAAGACATGCATCATTCGAGGCTAGATGATGATGTAAGACCAGCAGCCGACAAACATGAAGCCCTGCGTGCAGTGAACGAGCCACAACCAGGGCCATCAGTAGTCCAGGGTGCAGCTGGGACCTGTCGGCCCCAGTTATCCTGGGCAGGGGGGAGAACTCCAACGGAGTTGGGAAGACTGCAAGCTGCAGATCCCGATATTGGGCCTATATACCAGGCGAAAGTCCAGGGGACCAAACCTAACACCAGCAGCATGTTGCCTCAGAGTCCCGCCACAAGACACTACTGGGTCATATGGGAATCTCTACATCTAGAAGATGGCATTTTGTTAAAGAGAGTTTCGAAGAAGAATGGCTGCGGAGACTATGACCAGTACCTGGTACCAGCAGTAATGAAAACTGAGCTTTTATTCCAGTACCATAACTCTATAATTTCCAGACACCTTGGGTGCAAGAAGACTTACGAAAAGCTGCAGCAACATTTTTTTTGGTTTGAAATGAAGTTGGAGGTGCAACAGCATATCAGACAGTGTGACACTTGCGCAGCACTGAAGAAGCCAGTAAAGACCCCAAGAGCCCCGCTTGGGACAATAAAAGTAGGTGCACCCTGGGATGTAGTCGCAACAGACTACCTAGGACCATTTCCAGTTACACCCAGAGGAAACAAGTACATACTGGTGCTTTCGGACTACTTCACCAAGTATGTTGAGATAATAGCCGTCCCAGATCAGACTGCAGAGACCTGCGCATCAAGAATTTTGAATGAATTCATCTCAAGATGGGGATGCCCATTATCTATATTAAGTGATCAGGGCAGGAACTACGAGAGCAGAGTGTTTCGAGAGTTGTGTCGAACGTTGCAGATTCGAAAGACCCGGACTAGTCCGCACAACCCAAAGTGCAATGGACAAGTAGAGCGATTTAACCGTACCCTAAAGAGAATGATTAAGGCATACCTTTGTGAAGAACAGAATGACTGGGATTTAAACCTCGGCTGCCTGGCTAGTGCATACCGTTCCACACCTAATGAGAGTACTGGACTGACACCAAACTTGCTTGCTATGGGCCGCGAAATTAGATTACCAGCTGAGGTGGTATTCGGCAGTTCAAATGAGCGTGATCAAACCAATGTCACAAGCTACGGCGACTATGTAGATGTGCTCCGCTCTAGGATGCAATGGGCACATCAAGTGGCCCGTGAACACCTAAAATCTGCAGCGCAGCGTAATAAGAGTGTGTATGATGTGAACATGGTCCTTAATAATTACAAGCCAGGCGATACAGTGTGGATCCTTTCTGAAGGCAGTACAGTTGGAACTGCCCACAAGTTAGGTAAAACATACCATGGACCATACATAATTACCAGAAATCTCAGCAATGTTAATTTCGAAGTACAACTGAAGCAATCAGAGAAAAAGAAGGTGGTACACCACGACAAACTGAAACCATACAAAGGAGCAGATACTCTAGCCTGGATAGTAAAGACTAGGAAGAAATTACAGAAAAATTAATGGCCTTCAGTAAATGATGCCAATGGAACTATTAAGTGATAATAGTGTTTTCTTTGTTTAATGAGTGGTGCAAGTGATGCTGTTGTTTGTTTTTTTTTTTATTTTGTGGATTCATGTAACAGTCTGTATTCTTACACTTTAGAAAATGTAAAGTTGGTCACTGAAGTACAGTGTCGACCTAGAAGATTAGCCGAGTCCAAGTTGAAAAGATTTATCCTACTTTTAGCAGGCGCTACGGTGGTTAATAGAGTGCAGTATTAACTCTGAAGATTATCTTAAGAGTTGCAAAAATTGTAATGTGTAAGGTGTATAATGGTAGTCTGTGATGAAGAAATGATGCAGTTCAATTTCGGGTATTTTGGAAAAATGACGTCGTAGAGTAGTTGAAAGAAAGGGTGTGGGCATTATTGTAGGCAATAAGTTAAGATGATGAGCAGTTATATAGCGTATCAAGATGGAGTTTCTGGGAGTAGAAAGGGTGTGGGCATTATCGAAGGTAGTAAGCTAAGATGACGAGCAGTTAATTAGGGTATCGAGATGGCTTCTGGTAAGATGAGACAGAGATGGTTAAAAGGTGCCGGGTAATGGTCTGATGAATGTGAGTCCAACGGTGATATTTTTGTGCTGCGTTAATCATTTCTAAGAGAAACTGCACATTACGGTTTAGGCTGCAGGAAGTTTGTAAGGTAGGAAAGTCATTCAGTTGGAGAGGTGGTGTTCCTTTTGATGACAAAAGTAAAGGTTGTCACTTGTCTTTACCAGACCGACTGTGTCCCCTAAAAGAGGATAGCAGCAAGAGCAGAGATGTTTCGGTGAGATGGTATGACAGGATACCAGTCTTCCCCTTTGCATGACATCGTCATAATCACAGAACCCATGTGATGAGATGTTAGGGCGATTTTGGTCTGTAGGAATTAAAGTCATTTGGCCATAGGCTTGGGAAACCTTGGTGCAGTTGAAAGTGACTGACCTGAGAGCTTGCTACTTTGTTATTTTTTTTGGGGTCGCCCGTCATGAAGAGTGTGATGGGCCCGTCCAGTGCCTGTCCAGGGCAGTTAGGCACACGACGGGTATAGATGTCTAAAGGCCGTCCTAGACCAGCCAAAGATGATACCATACCAAATGAAGCATTCAAATTGGATATCATATTAGTGTTTATTTAAGTCATTCTTTGTCATATACTGAACATTCTAGTGTTAAATGATGTGAGAGAAGTGTGATCTAGTGTAAAAGTATAAAACATCTAACTCTTAGTCCTTCAAAGTGAAATCAGTTTAATCATTTGGTCAGTGTGTAGTGATCAAAACTTTCTCAATGTAATCTTAGCACAGTGACAATTTAACTTGGTGTGAAGCATATATCTTATAAGTAAGTGTTAATTAAGGACGATAAACAGAGTGCTTCAATTTAGTTTTGTTCCGTGAACTGTTACACTTTAAATGTTAGGGGTGAAACAACAAAACACTATTAGGTACTCCTTTTCTTGAAGTGTTTAAAAGTATTTCCATTAGTTTTGACATATAAATAACTGAGATAGTTAAGTAAGTCTATAATATTAATTACTGTACCACCTGACATTTGCAATAAAGTTCCAAGTCTAGATGTTGTCAACAAACAGAGTTTCCAAGTTGTCAGTTAAAGTCTGAATGAAGTCATTTAGTGCAAATGAGCTTTTAAAATGAGGGTTTTAAAAAAGTTAACGTCTACTAAGTAAACATATTCAAATGGAATTTGGTCAGAGGTCAGCAGGCAAACCAATTTTTTTTTTGTAAGTTTTTTTTTTGGAGTTTTAAGGTTCTACTGTTTATCTGTCATATTGCTTTTACATGTCAATTGTTATGTTTGGCAATCAGAGTTTTGCCAAAAAAAGAGGGGGGTAGTGATATGTCCTACCCTTTCTCAAACTACAAATCCCTAAATTTAGCTGTTTGACATCTAGAATCCTTTTATTATTTAACTCCAATCTGTTTGGGGTCAGCCTATCCAGGTATTGAAGAATGTCTGTATTCTCAATCCCTACATATGCTGTCTATGCCTGTTTCTCGCCTGAGTTGTAGGTACTTTAGCTAGCACGAAACCGATCATGTACTGCCGACTCAGATATGCCTGAAGATCGTCATGCACATGAGGACACCCCGTGCTGCCAGTTCTGGGTGTCTTTATAGGCTTGATCATCATTTCTATTCTTCGTTTTCTGTCTTGATTTAGGTCAACATGACGGGACCATGTGTCTTCAGTCTAATCTTGTCAGCCAATTCCTCACTTCGGGAATGTTCTGTGCTAGCTAAAAGTCAAAATTACGATTGCATTTCAACTTATTTATGTCTTACTTGGCTGAGAAAGAGTTGTCATTGTCCATTATACACGATTTCATGCATTTTTCGCCGAAAGGCGATTTTCTTAGTTGACAGTTGAAACCGCATGTATTCTTGTTACCTGAGTTTTAATAGTCCGTAAAGCGTCCTTGGAATTGTTTACATATTTATGCATCTAGGTCATTTTGTACTATTTTCAGCACAATAAGTTTTGGGTTTTTCCTTCGCCTACAATGTTTTGAGATTTTCAACGTTGGCTAGTTTTACTTACAGTAAATCAATCGTTGGTCGAACTCACAGCGACCCAAATCTTCCGACCAGTTTTAACGTGACCACGACCAGCTTTTTTGCGATATCAATCTGGCTGTGACCATGTCTGACCAAGGTTTTGGGTAGCGGCCAATCTGGCACTATAAAAAGACTGAGAAACTTTGGTCAGGAGCTCAGATCGATCATCATAGGGTAAGGAACAGCCGTTGGTCAACTCTTTGAGAATTAGAGTAAACTAGAAAATGTATTGGGTTTTGTAAAATAAGAATTTGGAGTGTAATTGACTATTTTGAGAGAATTACAAATTTTGTTTAAACAAAATTTCCGTCTATGTCTCTTTATTTCCCGGAACTACAGCATCTTATCTACACTGAGCTCATTTTCGGCAACCGGCGACTGGATAAGATCCTTCCCAACTTACCCCGAGAAGACCACCTGATACTATCACAGGGCATTTAAAGGGATCTAACCACTCTATCACCGATCGAACACTCACATCGTTTTGAGTCAAGCTAGTCCCATCGTGAGGCTATTGTGGGGCAATATAAAGAGAAGCTTCCACTCTACCATTTAACTAGGTCGTTACAAAGTAATCATTCACAGACCCCTCTGGAGCCCCTTTACTGGGATTGTGACACCTAACACTATGGCTTATTATACACAGTAGATATTAGTGATAATTAAAACAATAAGATTCAGTGGGGCAGTACCACCAGACACATGGAATTTCATTTGTTTTTCTATACCTTAGAAAAAATCACAAATATGACCCTATTATTGACGAACCCCTCAGGAACCCATTCATTGGGATTGTGACACCTACCCCTGTAGCCCATTATTTACATGGGATATAAGGGATAATAAAAACAATGAGCTTCAGTGGGGCAGTACCACCAGACACAATTTTTTTTTGAGTATCTTTCTCTGGTGAAAATATTACAAATTCAACGTAAACATTTACCAACCCCTCTGGTGCCCCTTTATTGAGATTGTGACACCTTTCCCTAAAGCTTATTATATACAGTAGATATTACTGATTATCAAAACAATAAGCATCAATAGGGCAGTACCACCAGACACATGAAATTTCTTGTTATTCTATGCCTGAGAGAAAATGACAAGTACAGTACTGTCGCCACAAATCTTTGAGAATTCGCGCTCGTGCATAATGTGGGAAAATGCGCGGAAAGGATAAAATGTCCGCACAAATCCTCCACAAAACACTCGCAAGTTCCATGAAAGCTCCCCGCATCACGCGCGAAGAGTAAACTACTCGCGCGAACACAGTTAAATGTCCACGCGCGAACAGCAAGATGTTCGCGCGTGAACAATGGAAATAGTTGCAAGTTAGCGAAAAATACGATGCATACAGACAAAGTTAGCGAGTGATGCATGTACAAATATTTTCTTTTTTAAAGAAAAGAGAGTTCGTCCGTTTTTAACAGCTCAATGAAGGTTCTACATGTATATTGGTCGACTGGGTTCGATTCTTACCCTAGTAAGCCAACTCACTTTCTGTATTGAACGATAGCCCATTGTTTGATCAGATATCTGTTTGTTTTCTTACTCTTGTCAGATAGGCATTGTGTGGTAAAGGGTTAATAGACATGTCTCTCTTGGAAGCATTTGCAGGCTACAAATGATGGAAGATTTCATACACTACAATTTAAAGTCCTTGAAAAACAAGAAGAAAGAATTTCCTTTCTTTCAACGATTCCTGAAGCCGAAGTCTTCAATGCCAGTAAAACACGATATTTTTGGTACAGGGATAAAGAAAATATTTGTTTTCCTTAAACACACAACCCTTAAAATAACCCTTAGAAAGAGGTGCATGAAACCAGTTGTGAGAACAGAAGAAATTGCTGGTAGCAAATATTTCCCCAATTCTCACATCGTTTTGACTCGATTTCACTTACAATGTAAGCAACACTTGTTTGTCATTTGCAACTACCATCAGTTTTGACGAGTCCAAAATTCTTGTTTGGTATAGGGCTACACGCAAGAGGAGATAACAGCACGGATTAACTCTTTACCAAACGACAAAATTTTGGACTAGTCCAAATTCAAAGCAGTTGCAGACGACAAAATCAAAGTGAATCAAAAATTGAAATTTGATTTGGGAAGGGTGGAAAACATTGTGGGAAAAGGAGAAAATGCTGATGACTGGCATTTTCTCCTTTTCCCACAATGTTTTCAAAAGCTTTCTTTCTCAGGGTCGTTAAAAGTTGGGATTGTGTGGTAAAGAGTTAAGTAACAGCATATTACCGTATTTGCAGTCTCATCCTTGAGCTTTACATCTCCCATATGTTATTGTTGTATTGTTTTTCTGCCAAATGGGCGAGCATTATGTAACAAGAATAAAATAAATACAGAATTAAAGAAAATTCTGAAAACTCGGCTAGACATTTCTCACGAGAGCTAGTTTGCAACGTACTAAGAAGACCTTGAACTTAGGTAAGTAAAAGTCGCCTTCCGCAGAAGCATGAAAAATCATACCAGTGACTGTGAGGGAAATGGTTTAAACCATAACTATGTTATCCCTCTAGATCAATTAAAGAATTTATGAATATGCAACACGGAATTCCTTTACTTCGTTTATCTTTAATCCCTTTACATGTATATTTAAATCTTATGCATTTATTATCGTATGCATCGTCTCTTTTTTTTAATTTCGGCTGCAAGGAAATTCTTTTAGAAAACAGCCAAACTTTTTTTTTCTGCTGACTACACAAAACATGTGACACGTCTGCCCAGGTGTTCAAGAAACAACCATTCCTAAATGCTTCAAAACATTATCAGCTAATATAAGGCAGGCACGATACTTGCTTATTGCGTGATTATTTTGTGTTGACTGGCAGTCTGCTTGTAGCAAGGTATAATTTTTTTTTAATTTGGAGCATAACAGTTGTAAATATGGACAACAAACACTTGTACTACAACCTTCTCACTTCAAATGATTCCCACGTTACATCATACCCCCAGTCTAGTTCAGATAACTGTCCCCAAAGGCGATGTTACTTTTTGACTGTTCGCCTATGGGTACAGAGTCAAGACAAAATCAGTTGAAAGCTCCACACAGATTTTGTGCGCAAGTTTGAACTCTCATAATTTTGCAAATAGAGCACAAAACTGGGATTTAAACATACCTGTTGCTTGCGTATTTTATATTCCTTCACTTGAAATACAAATATTTTCAATTTAAATGCTGAACATAAGAGAAAACCGTGCATTTCATCTGTTACTCAGGTTGTTTACGTTCCCGAAAACACTCAAAATGGCCGCCACGCACAACAAATTCCTACAGTGTTTTTTCCGGAGATTTACATGTTATAAACGTTTTCTACAAGCTCTTTAGGTGATGAAAGGTTTAATAATTTGTCTTTGGTCATGTTAGTTACTTAAATTTAATTGCATTTCGCTGCAATACAGATTAAACCGACGAAACAGAAAGTCAGTATAGAGCTCTATCTTTGCCACCGGAAAATTTACGACGGACTTGAGACGGTACGGTGCACAATAATTGTCCAAATATGAAAAAAATCACTGTAGCATCTCATTATTGAGACTAACCCCCAGTCCTATTTTAGCTCTTTAGAAAAACGACCAAAAAAAATGGATTGGTCTAAATTGAAAAAATATTGCTGACGACAATTTACATGAAGTTCAAATGAGATTATTGTCTTCGATAGTAAATAGAGTAGTAATAGAGTAGTAAATATTGTTAGAAAAGGAGAAAAAGCAGGTTACCAGCATTTTCTCCTTTTTCACAATGTTTTCTAGAGGCATTTTCATCATGGCCGTTAAAACTTGGGATTGTGTATTGAAGGGTTAACTACAAACACTTGTGTACCCGTGACAGGCGTGAAATCTTGTTGACAATGGATTGTTTTACATTTTTGGTCGTTCAAAATTACTCTGCCGATGGCAAGATGGCGGACGGTGTGGGTACACATCAGACATAGCAAAACGTGCAGTCTGACCTTGGATCTACACAATCCACTGTTTAACTATGACTCAACTCGTATCAGAAAGCGACTCCTTGTAGGGCAAAACAGGTAAGAACATTTAAAACATCTATTTCAACTTGAAAACACGCCGAAACTGGATAAGTTTTTATGCATAATTTCTTATGCATTTAACCTGTACCATCTCCATTAGATTGATAATTGCCTGTTTAACAAACATCTCTTTATAATATTCACACCTTTCCCATGATAATTATCAAGATTGCGTGATAAGATGAGAGTCCTTTGAATTAGACAATTAAATCTTTTTAATTCCCTTGTGTAAGCTTACGCCCTTGGTGTTGCGTGAAGTACACATGTACAGTTCTAGTGCGGAGGCCAATGAATTTGTTGCGCGATGTATAAAACTCCGCGCGTGAAACTTTGCGCGGAGAATCTGAATTCTCGCGCGAAAGTTTGCATAACTAACTTTCTATCTCGTGCTCGGATCATGTTAATTCCCCGCAAATTTCACGGAAAATATGCGCGGAAAAATTTAAGAATTCGCGCTTGATGCACGAATTCTCGAAGATTCGCGACGACTGTACTGTATGACATTATTGACCTACCCCATAGGGGCCAATTATAGGGATTGTGACACCTATCCTTGTAGACCATTTTTTACAGTGGATATCAATCATAACAAGAGGGCCATGATGGCCCTGTATCGCTCCACTGGCTATTAAGTAAAAACACTACAAGCCAAACATTACAATATTCAGCAAATTGATTTCAAACACGAGGACATGCAAACATTTTTCTATCTAATCCTATGAGAAAGTTGTGATCCATGGGCAAAGCCAATTTTGATCGCAAAGCTATAATTATTTGAATCCTGGTGGAGGTCCACAATATAAAGCTCCATACCAAATAATTCAGTTCTTGAATGTTATAAACAAGAAGATTTTCAAATTTTTCTCAATTTGGGCACCCTTGATAGAGACCCCCTAGATAAAGCTAAATGCAAAATTTGATAGCCCTAGCCCTTATAGCTAGATGCGAAAGATTTTCCTATATAAGCCCGCCCATGTAAAACATGTTACCCCCCGGAGCGAAGTCAAATTTGACCCTCGGCTATAATTTGGACACCCTTGGTACAGGTCCACTAGATAAAGCTACATGCCAAATTTGGTCGCCCTAGGCCCCATGGCTAGGTCAAAGAAGAATTTTAAAGTTCTCCCTATATAAGCCCATGTAAAACTTGTTATATAAGCCCATGTAAAACTTGTTACCCCCGGGCAGGGCCTAATTTGACCCCAGGGCTATAATTTGAACAATCTTGGCAGAGGTCCACTAGATAAAGCTACATGCCAAATTTGGTAGCTCTAGGCCCTATGGCTAGGTAGAAGAGGAATTTTAAAGTTCTCCCTAAATAAGCCCATGTATAACTTGTAACCCCCGGGGCGGGGCCAATTTTGACCCCAGGGCTATAAATTGAAGAAACTTGGTAGAGGTTCACTAGATAAAGCTACATGCCAAATTTGGTAGCCCTTGGCCTTACGGTTTCAGACAAAAAGATTTTCAAAATTTTTCAGTTTTGTTGCCATGGCAACCAGAGTTTTTGAAGGAATTAAATTCTTTCAAGAAATTCTGAAGAGGACCATGGCAGGATCATTTCTGTGAAGTTTCATCAAAATTGGATGGGTAGTTTCAGAGAAGAAGACGTTTTAAAAAAAAGTTAACGCACGGACGGACGCACGGACGGGCGGACGGACGGACTGACGGACGGACGCACGACGGACAACAGGCCATGACATAAGCCCGCTGGCCTTCGGCCAGTGGAGCTAATAAAAACAATAAGCTTTAGTGGGGCAGTACCACCAGACACAAGAATTTTTGTTTTCTATCCCTGAGGAAAATTTACAAATACATGTATAATGTAATCATTCACCGACCCCTCTGGGGCCCCTTTACTGGGATCGTGACACCCAACGCTATGGCTTACTATATACAGTAGATATTAGTGATAATTAAAACAATAAGATTCAGTGGGGCAGTACCACCAGACGCATAGAATTTCATTTGTTTTTCTATACCTTAGAAAAAATCACAAATATGACCCTATTATTGACGGACCTCCTCAGGAACCCATTCACTGGGATTGTGACACCTACCCCTGTAGCCCATTATTTACATGGGATATCAGGGATAATAAATAGTACCACCAGACACAAGTTTTATTTTTGAGTTTCTTTCTCTGAAGGGAAAATTACAAATTTAATCTAAACATTAATCAACCCCTCTGCAGCCCCTTTAGAGGGATTGTGACACCAACCTATACAGTCAATTATTTAAATTGGATATTAGGAATAATGAAGAACATAAGTTTAAAAGAGGCAGTTCCACCAGACACAGGTTTTTTTGTTTGTTTGTTTGTTATTCTTTCCCTAAGGCATAATTACATGTATGACATTATTATTGACCAGCCCCTATAGGGCCCAATTATTTGGTTTGTGACCCATATCCCATTATTTACAGTGGTTATCAGGGATGATAAAAACAAGAAGCTTCAGTGGGGCAGTACCATCAGCCACAGGATTTTTTTTCTTTTCTATTTTTCTTTTCCCGGGGCAAAATTACAAATATGACGTTATTATTGACCATCCCTCTTAAAGCCCATTCATTGGGCAGTCACACACATACCCTTTAGGCCATTATTTACAGTGGGTATCAGAGATAATATACAATAAGCTTCAATGGAGCAATCCCACCAGACCACACAGGAAATTTTTTTTTTCATGTATTAGGCAAAATAAGAAATACCTGTATTCATGACATAATTATTGCCCAACCTTTCTTGAGCCCCTTTATTTGGGTTGTGACACCAACCCTATAGCATAATTTTCATAGTGCATATCAGGGAAAAAAAAAACAATGAGCTGTAGTGGGGCAGTACCAGCTATCACAGAAATAATTTTGTCTTTTTACCTCTGAGGCAATATTACCTTTATAACAAATTGAAGTACATGCAGGTAGTGTGGTCAGTAGGAAGGAAGCATGGGTCTAACCCGGTCTGTATGTACAAAGGTAGTTAGGAATGTAGGCAGGCATGCAAACAAGCAAGCAGGCAGGAAGGCAGGCAGGCAAGTGTGTCTGTAGGTAGTAGACAGATTGGTAGGAAGGTAGGTTGGTTGTAGGTTGGTTGGTAGGTTGTTGGATAGGTATGTCAGTAGGTAGGTTGGTCGTTTGATAGGTAGGTAGGTTGTTGGTTGGTATATCAGTCAATAGGTTATAGGTTGGTAGGTAGGTAGGTAGGTATGTTGTCGGATTGGTATGTGAGTAGGTTTGTCGGTAGGTAGGTATGTCAGTAGGTAGGTTGGTCGGTTGATAGATAGGTAGGTTGGTAGGTAGGTTTTAGGTTGGTAGATTGGTCGAGAGTTCATAGGTTAGGTAAGTAGGTTGTCAGTTTGTTGGTCTTTTGATAGGTCTTTAGTTAGGTAGGTAGATGGGTATTTAGGTAATTTTATGTTTTTCCATTTTGTTGATTGAAACAAGTTGTCCAGAGCCACCCAATGTGTTTTGTGACACCTATCCTAATGCCCAAATTTCATAGTATAGGTATTATGACAGGTATTATGAATTAGGTTTGATGGGGCAATGCCTCCAGTCATCAATGTTTACTCTTTCTAAGGTGTTACACTAATCTACAAGTAGCAATTAATAGGCCTGCATTTAACCAACCCTCTGGAACCTCCTATTTATGCTTATTACAAACACAATCAATGGGGCAATACCTCATGTCAATAATTTAGTAGATTTACAATGAACTGACTGAGGTTGAGCCCATTCTTGGGGATTGTGACACCTACCCTTGTTGCCCAGTTCATAAAGTAGGTATCCTGCATAATTGTGCTAATAACGTTTGGTGGGACAGTACCTACAATGATAGATTCTTTGTTCTTTCTTTGGTGCAAAATTAAAATTAACCCTTTACCACCCAACAAAATTTTAGACTCATCCATATTGAAAGCATCTGAAGAGGAGAAACTATGACTTAAATGCTGAGATTTGTTTTTGAAAAAGTAGAAAACACTGTGAAAAGGAGAAAATGATGGTTACTAGCATTTTCTCCTTTTCACACATTGTTTTCAAAAGCCTCTTTTCTTCGGGTAGTTAAAACTTGGGATTGTGTGGTAAAGGGTTAACATAACGATATCATGTTAACCTTTCTTGGGCCTCTCTATAATAATTGTGACATCAAATCTCTTGAAGATGATGTCATGACAACGTCACATGCTCCGAATGTAGGGAAAGAATTTATTTGAAATGTGATTAACATAATAATTGTGTATTCAGCGGTTCGTGTTTTATACTTTTTTCGACAACATATATTTCACCTAAACTCGATATACAGGGGGCATAAATGCAAAGGAAAGAGCCTATTTACTGGTATTCTTATCTCTGTTCCCTGTCTACGATTTTTAAAAGATAACATTTACTGCAGTAGATGTATCCTCAATCAAATTCATTCAACCTTTCTCTTCAGTAAATAAGTTTGCATAAACGAATGGTAGTGCAGAAGTAGATAAATTACAGGCAAATTTACTTATTATAGCATTCTTACCTTCTCAAAATTGTGATCAAAATCGCTATTTGCCGATTTTATTTAGTATCGAACTCATCATGGGTCGAATAGTCCAGTGATTGTCAATTCAGAGTTACCGTTACTATTCTTACTGGGAAAAGCTTATTGGGAGAACGCTTGATTTCGGTAAAAAATAACTAGGTCATATACTGCATATTAAGCTCCGCCCACTTAGTCACAATACAATGTAAACTGGCTCCGCCTATCTCATTAGACCTGAGATGTCGATTAAGTACTACAGTCTTAAGGGGGTTGGTAAATAGCAGTACATGTTTGAGGTTCCACTCGATTTGATGGCATTTTCATTGGTGTTCTAACTGTCCAATTTGTATTCAACTTTAACTGTTAACTACAATTATGAAATTAAGTAACCAACTAACCGTAGCTTAATGAATGGACATGTATCTTAATATTGCATTTAATCGAATCTGAAAACTATTGCAATAACATATAAACATGCTAAATTAAAGTTGAAATCAACTTTGATTAATATAGCGGGCGCTTATGAGTCAAACCGTTCACTTCAAAATGAATGCAGACGCGGACAAGTGAAAACCTGGTACGGACAAGTGATTTTGCAATGTACTTGTCCGACTGATTCAGTAAATCAAAAAGTTAATGTTGAGCCCTGCGATTATCAAAATCTGTGAGTTTTTGGGAAGCATGTATAGGAAATCTTACCTTAGGGGCATAACCTCAGGCTCCACTGCAAACATAAGACAGAAATACATGTATAAACTATTTGTCAAAGAACAAAGTTTTACACTTGTCCAAGATTGCAGACGAGAAATAAATTGTTACTTACATGACTGAATATGTTTCAGTCTTGATATGGTAGAAAATTTTGTGGGAAAAAAGGAGAAAATGCTGGTTACCAGCATAATCTTCTTTCTCGACAATGTTTTCAAAAGCTTCTCCCTTACAACCTTTTAAACTTGGGATTGTTTGGTAAAGAGTTAATATATGAGACTGTATGTATGAATGGTGTGTAACACCGCTTTCCATGTTATTTCAGCTTTATCACTGTGGCCATTGTACCTATGGTATCTATGCTTTCCTGGAGTTACTTTTACCATGACTTAGAACATTATTCTTCCCAAGCCACTGAATGCATTTCCACACATACATCACAGAAGAGATTTTCAGCCAAAAAAAGTGAAAACATAGATCTACATTAATTATTCAAATGCAAGAAACGTTTAACCTGTATACTCAAAACATATAAGAATGAGGAGTTTTCCTCTTTAATTTTGTCACTTTTGTCAATTATTTGAGGTGTCGATTTTCACCAACATCAAAGTTGTCAGTGCAGCTATGCATGCATACCAGCTTTACTAATGCTATGAGAAACAAGCTTTGTATATTCCACTTCTAAAGTAAGATTTTTAGGGTTTATGAGCCCATTTGTGGGTAATCGAGTTTAGCAGTTGGTTCAGGGGAGGGTTCCCTAAACTTGTCAATATGTAAAGGCACCTTTATTGGTGTATCTGTATAATGTCAGTCAACTTTGATAAAAACAGCAACTACATGTAATCTGTATAGATTTTCAATCCCAGAGTTCTGCCAAGGTTTCATTATCTTAACCCATTACCACACAATCCCCGAGTTCAAACGACCCTGATTAAGACGGCTTTTGAAAACATTGTGGGAAAAGGAGAAAATGCTGCAAATAACAAATATTTTCTCCTTTTCAAACAATGTTCTCTACCCTGTAGGAAATGAATATCAGTTTTTGACACGCATTTATTTTGTTGTCTGCAAATGCTTTCAATTTGGTGCAGTCGTTGGTAAAGTCAAACAGTTGCCCTCCCCCCACATACGATAAATTTCATCAGTGATTTTTCCGAGATTTACATGTTATAAACGACTTAGAAGCTCTTTATGTAATGAAGGGTTTAATAATTGGTCTTTGGTCATGTTTGTTACTAAAAGTTAGTTGCATTTTGCTGCGATACAGATTAAACCGACGAAACAAAAAGTAGCGCGATCAGTATAGCGCTCTATCTTTGCTACCGGAAAGTTTATGATGGACTTGAGATGTACAATACATGTCCAAATATGAAAAATATTACCGTAGTGTCTCATTATTGAGTCTAGTATCTGTCTGAGAACCATTGAATACGAGTTTCTGGAAATCCGGGTTAGGTGCTCAACATATGATGGCAGTTCTATGGCAACTAATCCATGTACGATTTTATACGATAGACAAAGCCGAGATTCGTTTCTCCTCTGTTCCAGAGAACGCCAGCCAAGGTGGTTTAGGTAAAGTGATAGTGAGTCAGACACCCTCACGCTATTTTTAGTGATTCTGTCTATATTTGGAAACATATCGTAGCCTGGTTTTCGCTGGTACCTTGCTTGATATTCCCGAAAGAATATGGAAGCTTTCACAGCCAGAAATAAGCCTATTTGTAGTGGAAATACGTGTTTTAAAGAAGTAACTCCATAACGATAATGACTCGGACGAAATCGACGATGAGTCGGACATGCATGATTTTGAGTCGGACAATAGGTGTTACCACTTTATTATACCTAATAAGTGGTTAAACCTTAATCAAACAATCCCGAGTTTTATCTATCCTGATATAGAATGCTGATAACTAAAATTTTCTTCTTTTCTTTCAATGACTTCTACCCTTTCTGAGACAAACTTCACCATTTTTGCACATTCATCTTGTCGTCTGCATTTGCTTTGAATTAGCTCAAGTCCTAACCTTTGACGTCTGTTAACGTGTTAAAACGGAGACAATGACCTATTTAAAACTCGAACAGGTGAAAGAGCGTAGGTGAGACTGTCGTTAAAAATTATCGAGTGGCCAACATCACGCGACTTTTTTGCCTCATCATATCAGTCTGCTTTTGGTTGCCAAAATAGAAGGTGGTCAGTCAAAAGCTATTAGTTTTCGCTACTCGGGGTTGCGTTTGGAGAATTTATGCTTGGATGTACTGACCAACGACAACTCAAGGTTTCCTGCTCTGTATCTCAGCTCCTTCAGGTACATTTAGCGGGAAAAGAAATTCGGGACCGATCAATCCACCAATAATAGAACAACGTTAATGTATCTTATAGTTAATCCTATTTAACTATAAAAATACGTTAGAGTCGATCTTTATTTTCGTGAAGTCCTGCATTGCTGTCCGGAATGTAGGTCACTAAAATGCGGACATTGGAGGCAATTATGAGACTGCGTAATAAATGCCTCTGATCTTTATATACATAGTCCGTGTATTATTTGACCTACTTTTGGGAAAAAAAAAAAATACTTGGAGAATTCCCTGAAACAAGTTTTAACATAGCGGATGGTACGGCGCAAATTCACATTCCAAGTTCAGTGCAAGTTCAGTCCAATTGCTCCAAGCCGTCTGTAAAATGGCTTAAATTAGCCTAATAAGAAGTTGAGCATACAGGCATCTTTCAAACTATGTGACATGGAAAAAAAAAAGGTTTAAGCTACTATAATTGAATTCTCACATTACAAAAACGTTTTCACAACCATGTTATGATCACACTGACCGTATCACCGAATTTCGTTTATTTCTTTTTAACTTTGTAATCCAGAAATAGTAGAAAGTTTGAAAATGGTGCATGAGTTTAAATCATCTATAGAGCTAAAGTATTTTTAAAGTTGTAAAGTTTCAACTGTTTTAATCAAAACCATTTGCAGGGAATTTTGAAAAATTCAATCAGCCAAAAACGTAAGATTGATCATTTTGTTAATGGATCCTTACATTGTCATCCAGGATCATATTCTTATGTAGCATTATTACAAGAGATTTTTCAGTTTTCTCGATAATGAACCATGCCCTTTAAGTGGAGGCTGCATGATTCTTCGATACGTATCGACCCTACCAATCTGAGGAGACAGACTTCCAGTTGCATAACACCCGAACTGTGCATACCAACAGCGTAAACTTGCATTATATAATGTTCTTGAACGACCTTTTTTGAAGAATGACATGTACAAAGCAGACAGCAGTAGAACGAAGTAATAAGTAATAAGGAAAAAAATCCACGACCAAGTTTCAAATCTCAATATCACATTCATGTACAGTCAAATCTCGGTAATTCAAAGTGATAGGGACCACCAGATTTTCTTCGAATTATCGAAATTTCGAATTTTTGAAATCAGCAGTTTTCGGAAATGTTCGCAAGTTTCCATTCGGTATTGATGTTTTATACACAGTTTGCTCGTAGGCTATGTACGCAGACTCCTGTATTACAGGGGTAAAAGTTAAAAAATCTGAAAATACTGAAAATTGAGCTGGTGGGTCCAGGGCAACACCCTGGCCAGGGGTCCAGGGGGCCAGAGGTCCCCGGAAGCTCCTGAGATTTAGCTATTTTATAAGCATCAAATTCCTCTAATGAGATCCAGTTTTAGCATTTTAAAGTTTAAAAAATCTTGAAACGAATGAAATACATGATATGCTAAAACCTAAGAAAATCTCAAAGTTTTTAGCACCCATGTTATTGTTGTCCTCTTTTATCTCCATTTTGTACACAGGACCTAATCAGATTAGCCCTACATCAGTTTTGTACTTGAAAGTACAGCAAGTATGAGAAAAGGACATATCTAGTATTTAATATTTGATTCATTAAAATGTAATCACATGTGCTAAATTTCTGTCAAAAGAATAAAATCAAATCTGTCAAATAGGAAAACAACTCTCTCTTTAAGAATGGCTAATTTATCAGGGAGAATGTGACAGAGTGTGCTGTGCATTTTCTAGCTTGAGGTTTTTGTACCCTTTGGTAACTGGAGTTTGGGGTACACAAACAAGGATGGGGGTTCAGATCTAAACTACATATTAATTTCATTAAAATATCAAGTTTTAATGACAGCCTAGATAGACTGTTTTCATGCGACATGCACAAACAAGATTTTATAGATAGATCTACATGTTCACTGTTAAAAGCTCTTCAATCACTTTAAGAAAATTTCCTAAAATGTGCAAACATTTTTGGTAAAATCAATTCTAATGTTTGTTAAAACAAGCAGGTAAGTGATATACCATGGAACTAGTCCAATTCCTGTAAAAAATCTATCAAATCGGCAGTGTGAGGCAATCAGTTTAAATGCAAAAATGATTATCACTTTGTAACCGGAAGAGCAACCCAACTAGCTATTGGTTGTACAATCGGTTTCTCCATTGAACTGAGAATGCCCTTTTGCTTTAAATACTTTGACAATTTGTCTACATGATAATAAGTTTATAAAGATGTGGTGTTTTGTACTTTAAATTTTTTTTACTTTATTTAATATCATTTATTTTGATCTTTAAATTTTAATTTCCAAACCAGTTAAAAAAAATTCAGACATATTTCAAGCATTTGCAGACGACACCCCCCCCCCCCCGCTTTAGATCTATATTTTCATTTCATAAAACAACAATTTCACTCAAGACAGAATTTTAGATTTCACTTATTGTTTTATTCAGAGATTTGTGTAAATTCACTGTTTAAATTCATTATTAAAGATGAGAAGATAGTTTGTAGTCCCTCTGATCAGACGATGCCACGCTGATCATGGTAGTGTCATGGGTTTTCACGTTTTTTTTGGCGATCAATTTTATCAATTTTTCGTGTCAATTAATTTCTGGAGAAGTATTACCACATGATTTAACATCAGTTAGTCATTTTAAATAGCAGGTAACTTTAAATTCTGTCACTTTACACTAGATCAGAGGATTAACACCGTTATTACGTTCTAGTAAATGACTCGCCAGCTTAATTAGATCACGCACGTGTCCTTCACATTTTATACTGATCGTGTTTAGCCCATATTTCTGCCGGATGCGCACCAGCTAGGTTATATGAAGCTCTTGACGATAATTTCATGCGTCAGATTGACAATTAAGCAAATATTTTTTAGCGTCAAAGACATGTCATTTCAAATTTCCAAGCATCAAAACCCTGTCTCAGGGATCAAATAAGAAACTTGCCGAGTTGTCGAGTTTTGACAACACATCCATGGACAAAAATTTCTTTCTCATTTTTCCGGCCAATTTTCGTTTGTTATCACTATATTGAATCCTAGAGTGTGATTAATATCAGTCACAAAACCAAGTGCTACAAACCAGTATTCATGTTTCACGACCGAGCGAGCTTCGGTACCGACTGCAATTGATTCCGGGATTTCTCAAGAGCTAATCGCAATCGGAAGCCAAAACTAATTGACTTTCAACTATAGTCAATCATTGGCCCACCACTACAAATCGGACTACAGTGTATGAATGAAACTTTTCCCCCTTTTTTGGTCGCTTCGGCATTTGAGTAGCACGTACTGTCAACTTCGGAAGATAGTTTCCGATCCCCAGCTCTGACATCCATTTGTTATTGAAAAGAACAAAGATAATTTAAACTGAGCCATCTTTCGCTAGCAAATAATCAAATTGCAGCCAATATTTGTCCCCTAAAACAAAGGGCTTTGTTAATGCTTTATTTTGTTTTACAATCCTAGCAGCAAAAATGTTGAAGTCAGCAAACCGATCAAAACAGAGCCGCAACATTTTGGACACAAACAATATAACATCATACGATAACCTTAGAACGTTCCGGTTCAGCATCTATATTTAGAATTGGGAAACCCTAAGCAAGAGTGAGTGACTGTAAACATTTCAGTGCAAATTGTCCCCGAAATTACAAAATTCTTTGAATTTCATTGTTTTTAGGGCGAGTGCGTTTGACGGGAGACATTAATGACCGATATCAGCCCCGGACAAAGCAAATGCAGTGGGGCAATAAATTTTATTGATACGGCATCTGGAAATCTATTGACTTGCAATAGAGATGAGATAAAGGTGTACCCCCCTCCCCCCCAAAAAACTTTCTACTCAGATTTAAACGATTTGGAAAAATGACCTGGTCGGCCCCTGAAAATACGGAATTCCGTCACAATACGGATAACTTTTACCCCTGGTATTAGCATTAAAAATGATGAGCAAAGTTTCTCATCGCTCTTTATGCTTAACAATCCTTGAAAACAAAACATGAACTTACCTTTTTATTTTATTTACATTCTGCTACCGCGTGGAATGTAAGATCAATTAGTCTCATACTGATGGCCTAATTTACCAATGAAAAGGCGGAATAGAAATGGCTCATGTGAGTGGCCAGGAACGATTTGCATCAGAATGCAATATGCACGCTGTCGAAGATCTTTGCAAGCAATTCACATTTTACTAGTCACGTCCGTTATGCACTCGTCACAACTCGGTCGATTCCGTAACTACTTCTGACTTGATCAACAGATCACCCGAGGATTGCCAAATGGTCTGTTATGCATTTTTATTTTCTACTTTTACTTTCAACTGTCCTTGAATTCTTCGAAAATAGTCTACTTTCAGTTTCCCGAAAATCTAACTTGATACAGATCTAATGTATTTCATGTTCATAATACTTTCACTTTCACTAAACATCCACGAAAAAATCATGTGATCAATGTTTATTTTCTCAATGATGCCCAATCAACATTTAATCAGTGAAGGATTATCACCCAAGCGAGTTAACGATTTGACAAGGTGTCAATAACCTGTATTTGCAAAATTACAATGTACCTGTGAAATAAATCAGGTGTGCAAACAATCGATGTTTATTGCTCAAAAGAAACGTGACCTTTATGCCTGACTGTGCTGGACATTTTCTAACTTCGAATTTTGAGATGGATTTTCATGGGAATTTCTTTGATCGGGACCGACAGATTTATTCGAAAAATTGAATTTTTCGAATAATTGAAATTCAAAAAATCGGTAATATTTTTACATAAAATAATAGCAAAATCAGGGTTGTCAAAATGTTTTTGAATAACAGATCAAAACTGAAATCTAACAGATCAGACCAGGGATCAAGGGAGCCGCCTAGGCAACGCCCTGGTAGGGGGACCAGGGGGGCAAAGCCCCCCAGCCGAAATTGAATTTCAGCAATTCTAAACACCTTGGAAGCCATCTCCTTGCATGCAAATCCCTTCATTCTTCTTTCTCAGTCTTTGCCAAAATACATTACATTTGCTCTTTGGAGAAAATAATATTAAACTTTTTTTAATAAAATAGATCATTTGTAATATATTTTTAAGCTTTTTGCACTGGGAAAAAAGTGGATTTTTAGAGAAAAATACTGCTATTAGATATAAAATACAAGTGAAAGAATTTTTATAATTGAGTGTTATTTAAAAATTATCTGTTTATAGACTCTAATTCTGTTATTCACTTAATTTGCATTTCTGGTGTGTAGTGCCTTTCATCTTAATTCTTTGTTGTTATAAATGCATATTCTCATGCCTACATTGTATGTATAGAAAATAATAAATCAGAATCACCCTTGAGTTTATAAAATATACATGTACTTGGTCAAGCTTTACTGCCGGTGAGATCTAAGTGGGTAAGAAATCGGTGCAGTTATATGCCTTGAAATAAGTTGTATACAGGGTGTCCCAAAATATATGTCCCAGTAATGACGAAAAAGTTTTTGATTTTAAGAAAAGAAATTTGTGAAGTTCTACATACCATTTTAAAGCTGATTGTCAAAATTTTTGTGTAGAATACACAAAAATGTTATAAAGCATCGTGGTAATGTAGTATGACGCAATTAATGATGTCATATGATATGTTGTTTATTTAACGATTGTTAAATCGATGGCTGAAGGTGATGAATTGTTGGACTCTTCTATGAGCTTGGAAATTAGCGTAGTTAAGTGATAAGACATGTAGGAAAGCATTACACAAGTATAACAGTGCAGTCCAGAAAACAAATATGATGTTTACAAATTTCAAGAATTTGGAACAGTATCAGACAGATGGAGTGAAAATGAAGGACGTCCCAAGACAGCCCAGTCAGATGCAAATGTTGCTAAGGTCACCTCTGATCACTGCATTGATATTTAAAAAGAAAGTTTGTGTCTGAACTTTTAAAAAGATGTTTCTCATTAAATGATTGTTGGTTTCAACAAGATGGAGCAGCACGCAATACAAGGAGAGCTGCTGTTAACTTTCTGACCAATACTTTGGAAGGAAGCTGATTTTATTGAAGACCACAGTAGAATGGCCGACTCATCCGCCCACTTCAGACCCGTTAGATTTTTTTTCTTTGGGGACTTATCAAAGACAAGATGTATGGTTTTAAACCAGCATGTTTTAACTTAACTCAGAATGGCTATATTCGTATGAAAATACGGAAGATTATAGGGGGCACCTGCCAAAATGTCATTAAGAATTTTTGACGTCGTGTCAGTTGCGTACAGCAGAAAAGGGGTGGACTTGTAGAACATGTGTTATGAGGGATTGAAGGCAACTTAGTCCTTAAAACTATTGTCTATACAAAATTTTAGATGTTTTTAATAATACTACTAAGAGCTGTCTAGTTATGTTGAATATTTACTAGCAAAATTGGGCTTTGAAACTGGGACATATATTCTGGGACACCCTGTATTTGTGCAATTTATTCCTTTTTTTTTTTTTCATCTACTTGTGAAAAAAACTAAGCTACCTTTAAATTTCTGACAACATACCCGAGTCATAACAATCCACTGTAAAGTCAAAATTCAGCAAATTCATCGGCTTTCCAGGGTTTGACACATTTTTTTTTCTTTGGGATCCAGCAGGAATCCCTAACTTTATTATCTGGGTGCGCTCCTGATTATCAGGGATCCCTCCGAAGTTACAAAACAGAATGTTTTGACTGATCAGTTCATTTTTATTATTTCATTTGATTTTTTTTTTTTTCAATAAATTAGATTCATCACCATTTTGTATCCTTTGTTTTGTAAAATGGCTACATCATGAGCCAACAGATCATCGTTCTGCTCCTCCGCATCAATAATCTGTTGTACTTTTGAAAAATCTGGATGCAGATCATGCAAATCCTGCGAATACGACTCAGATAATTATGGACTTTTTTGTGTGATACAATCAAAAATGACTAAATACAGATGGGCTAACAGCAAAGTATGTAATGTATACATGTGAAAAGAAAATAGATTTAGGCCTGTGTCACAAGAAATTCAGTACTGACAACTGTATAAGTACCATGTAGTGCAATGGCCATCTTTCATACAAAGAGCTAAAACATCTGCCAAGCATGTAAGACACTATATTATAGGGATCTGAAAAACAGAAATATGGGTATGAGTGTCCCAAGAGTGTCACACTAAATAGGAAACAAGAGGGCCATGATGGCCCTGAAGTCGCTCACCTGAGCCTTTTGATCAAACATGACCCATTTCCAATCTCTTCAGAGATATTAAGACAAACACTCTGACAAACACTCATTAGTATTGGGCTTACAAATATGGCCTGTAGAGTGTACACAAGCTTTTTCTAGAATTTGTCTCAGCGGCCTACTTAACATTTAGAAATTATCCAGACATACATTCCAACAAACTTTCATGTGTATTTGACAGAAAATGTGGCCTGTAGGGTGTATATAAGATTTTTCCGCAATTTGACCTAGTGACCTGGTTTTTTATCCAACATGACCCATATTCATACTAGTCTTAAGATATTATCAAGACAAACATTCAAAGCAAATTTCAAGATTATTGGACTGAAAATGTGGCCTCTAGAGCGTACACATGGTTTCTCAAGGATGAAACTTGGTGACCTAGTTTTTATTCCACATGACTCATTTTCAAACTCATGCAATATATCATCAAGACAAACATTCTAATAAAAGTTTAAAGAACATTGGACTGTAATTATAGTACAAAAGGTTTTTCCGAGATTTGACCTAGTGACCTAGTTTTTTAATCCAACATGACCCATTTTCATACTAGTCTAAGAAATTATCAAGACAAACATTCTGACCAAATTTCAAGAGTATTGGACTGAAAATGTGGCTTCTGGAGCATACACAAGGTTTTTTTAAGATTTGACCTAGTGACCTAGTTTTTGACCCAACATGGCCCGTTTTCAAATTTGTGAGAGATATCATCAAGACAAACATTCTGACCAACTTTCAAGATTACTGGACTGAAAATGTGGCCTCTAGAGGTTTTTCTAAGATTTGACCTGGTGACCTAGTTTTTGACCTGACATGACCCATCTTCAAACTCATCCAAGCTATCATCATGACAAACATTCTGACCAACTTTAAAGAGCAATGGACTGAAAATGTGGCTTCTGGAGCGTACACAAGGTTTTTCAAAGATTTGACCTAGTGACCTAGTTTTTGACCCAACATGGCTCACTTTCGAACTCGTCTGCGATATTATCAAGACAACTATTCTGACCAAATTTCAAGAGTATTGGACTGAAAATGTGGCTTCTGGGGATACACAAGGTTTTTTTAAGATTTGACCTGGTGACCTAGTTTTTGACCCCACATGGCCCGTTTTCAAATTTGTGAGAGATATCATCAAGACAAACATTCTGACAAACTTTCAAGAGTTTTGGACTGAAAGTGTGGCCTCTAGAGCATACACAAGGTTTTTCTAAGATTTGACCTAGTGACCTATTTTTTGACCCAACACGACCCGTTTTCAAATTCGTGAGCGATATCATCCAGACAAACATTCTGACCAACTTTCAAGAGTTTTGGACTGAAAATGTGGTCTCTACAGCATACACAAGGTTTTTCTAAGATTTGACCTGGTGACCTAGTTTTTGACCCAACATGGCCCATTTTCAAACTCGTATGAGATATCATTAAGACAAACATTCTGACCAACTTTCAGGAGTATTGGACTGAAAATATTACCTCTAGAGCGTACACAAGGTTTTTCTAAGATTTGACCTGGTGACCCAGTTTTTGACCCAACATGGCCCATTTTCGAACTCGTCCGAGATATCATCAAGACAAACATTCTAACCAACTTTCAGGAGTATTGGACAGAAAATGTGGCCTCTACAGCATACACAAGGTTTTTCTAAGATTTGACCTAGTGACCTAGTTTTTGACCCAACATGACCTATTTTCAAACTCGTCCGAGATATCATCGAGGCAAACATTCTGACCAAGTTTCATGAGTATCAAACTGAAAATGTGGCCTCTAGAGCGTACACAAGGTTTTTCTTAGTTTTGACCTAGTGACCTAGTTTTTGACCTGACATGACCCATTTTCGAACTCATCCTAGATATCATCAAGGCAAACATTCTGACCCAACTTTCAGGAGTATTGGACAGAAAATGTGGCCTCTAGAGCGTACACAAGATTTTTCTAAGATTTGACCTAGTGACCTAATTTTTGACCCGACATGACCCATTTTCGAACTCGTCCGATATTTTATTGAGACAAACATTCTGACCAAATTTCATGAGTATAAGACTGAAAATGTGGCCTCTAGAGCGTACACAAGGTTTTTCTTAGATTTGACCTAGTGACCTAGTTTTTGACCCAACAAGACCCATTTTCAAACTCGTCCGAGATATCATCAAGGCAAACATTCTGATCAACTTTCAGGAGTATTGGACAGAAAATGTGGCCTCTAGAGCGTACACAAGATTTTTCTTAGATTTGACCTAGTGACCTAGTTTTTGACCTGACATGACCCATTTTCGAACTCGTCCGAGATTTTTATTGAGACAAACATTCTGACCAAGTTTCATGAGTATCGGACTGAAAATGTAGCCTCTAGAGCATACACAAGGTAAAAGTTGACTACAGATGACGCACAACGCATGACGGACACAGCAAGATCACAAAAGCTCACCATGAGCACTTCGTGCTCAGGTGAGTTAAAAAAAATTGGGTCTAAATGGTCACAGGTCCAAATGGTCAGGGGTCTAAAGTCTCAATATTTCTCCCACCTCTAATACGCCAAAATTTATGACAAAAGTAACAGCTGAGCAGCTGTAGAAATGGTAGATATACCGTATATCATGTATATTATGTTTTTTATAGCATGTACATAGATTTAAGTTACTGTATTAGTCCAGTGACGAAGGGGTTTGATGATTCAAAATTCGTCATAAAGTATCCTTTTGAAATCATCCTTCTAATTTTGCTGATAGGGACCCTGGCGCTTTGTTTCATAAACGCTTTGCGTTTCTAGACGCTCTTCGGGTGTATTCTTTCTTTTTTCAGCAGGCTGAGTTATGTTCTAGAAAAAAATCCGTGCCGCTAAAACTCAAGACAATTATCGGCCAAAACCGTAACAACTGGACGCTTAACAAAGCAATTTAATTTTAAAGAGCGTCTCAATGACTACATAGGTTACAAGAAGTTGCGATTGTGATAAAAGCAGCATTTATTTTTAAATTGGTTTTTCCGAGTATTTTTAAAGGACACGGCTTGAAAAGGGGGTTTCTCACTAAGCTTGCATTTATTATAAAACGTCTTAAAAATAACAAGGATCCTAACAGAATTTAAACCAATATAAACAATGCAGGCGGTTAAAAAAAGCTCGCATTGACAGCAAAACTAACCGATCCAAACGTGATTTTAAGCAATGATTTCGATCGCCAATCGGCTTATTTTGACAACACTG
This sequence comes from Hippopus hippopus, assembly GCA_946811185.2. Taxonomy (NCBI): domain Eukaryota; kingdom Metazoa; phylum Mollusca; class Bivalvia; order Cardiida; family Cardiidae; genus Hippopus; species Hippopus hippopus. The sequence continues at coordinate 16,462,737 of OX328097.1, forward strand.
AAAACACGTCGGGACTGATGGTCATCTTCTAAAAATCCTGTAGTTTCGAAAAATTGGCATTCGAATCACCGAGATTCTACTGTACTGATTTTTCTCCAGATATGCATGCATTGTCAAACTAAAAAGATGCGCAAAAATGATGCAATGAAGGAATTCCTCTAAGCCTTTCAATAAATGGTGATGGCAGATGCTGAACAGCTCCGTGCCCTTTGGCATTTTGTGCCACACTGCGTATAAATATTCTAAGCCTGGCTACGCCTATGTGAATCTTCCTTTGTGAAAAGGGTTAATGCATCTGCATGTAATAATTGTCCATGCCCTTGGGATGTGTTGGGGCCAGTAATTTCAATAAAAATCTAGATAGAATTTCCATGGTAAATATGTAGAATACTTATGAAAGTAAAAGGTTTTCTCCAACATTAGCCTGAGCAGACTGCTAGGGCTGACACTTGGCACAGAATCATGAAGCCCACCTTTAAAGAGCGTGGTTCATATCCAATCACTTTTTATCATAAAGTTAAAGATTACGTATTGGGCTTTATAAATAACATCAAGCGAATTACTGATGGTATTTCATTTCATGATGTTTTCACCTGAAATGACTTTGAAACAGAAAAAAGGTGTACACAAAACATGATAAGCGGATTTGAATATGAGCACAAGTAGTGCTTCATTTTAATTTTCATTATTGCGGGTAGTGCTTTGTCTATTGTATACAGGAACGAAAATGTTAAGGGATGATCTGGCAAGTTGGACTGTCCGGCTCAATATCAAATCAACACTTTTCGGTGTCCGACTCAATATCAAATCAATGGGTAAATTGGAAAATTTAGCATTTTCACATTGAAAAACCTTTCTCAAATGCTACTAAATATCAAGTAAACTGGAAATTCCCTTGTAATGATGTAATATGAGTGTTGTCTGGGATGATTATCAATGTAAATGGGATCATACTAAAATACGCCCTACTGGAAAATTCGCCCTACGACGCCCTACGTTAAATTTATTTCCCTACGGGTATACGGACTGTGTCGGATGAAATTAATTACTTATACCTTTTAAAATATACTTTATCTAACATAACCTCAAATATCATGACTTTATTTTGTATAATTTTGGAGATATTTGATCGATAGTTTTCGTACTGACGATGGGTGACAGGTGCTCTACACGCCCTACCACTTCAACGCTTGCCCTACTTGTTTTCGGGTGATATTTTCACCAATAAACTATTTCTGTACATAGAATAATGTTTATTTTTACTGAATTTTACTTGTTTATTGTTCATTTCTAGGTTTTATTGATGTTTCAGACGAAAACGTCCACACGCGTGAGATTCAAGGGAGATGATTTGATAAACATAATTTCCTAGAGATAGAGTTACCCTTCATAGATCGATACGATTCCTATCGCTTTAGTTTGCAAAATGTTCAGGAAAAGAGCTGTTGAATAAAGAATGTGGGGAAACAACAGATTTAACCAATCGGGAGTGTATGAAATTTGTCAGTTTTTGCATCCCTGTACTTGTCTTTGAATTCAAGTTGTATAGTGTTTTATTACATATAAATAAAACATTCTGTCTCTAACATATTTAACGCATTTACATGACAATTAAAGTTTTCTTAGAAAAGAATTCATGTATTTAGAAAGATCGTCAAATGAAACTGAATCATCGGTATTTGTGATCATGCATGTTAAAATGATAATGATTGAAATATTTTAAAAAAAAAATGGTGGAATCAGAGAAAAACCGCGCGTCCCCGACGTCGAACCTGTAAATAATAAAGTAAGAACTGAAACATAACAAAAGTCCGGATAAATGATACCATGCAAGGATAATAGTTCGGCCAGTTCCAAAGCACGTGAAAAACTGACTGGTAATCAACCCTCTTCCTGACAACAAAATTTCAGACTGGTAAAAATTTAATGCATTTGCAGACGACAAATTAAAGACCCCCTAAACAGCGAAATTTGGCCTTGATCAGATAGAAAATATGTTTTGAAAACAATGCTCTGAACAGCTTTCTTCTTCAGTGAAATTGGAATAGTCAAGTAAAGTGTTAAAGAAATCAACATCCTAGTAATAGGATATTAATCCTGTGCCTAGCTGCAGAAAGTCAACCGTATTACTGCAGAAACTCCAAAGAATATGTAAATGTCCGCATATACATAAACTTATAGGCGGCCCAAATCCGTCTTTAGGTTAATACCTTTAATCCGCGTTTTATTCGTATCCATTACATCTGCACATGCTTGGATTTCGTAGAACGGATTTTTTTTTTCGGAGCTTCAAAAAAGTTTAAGACTTTCAATGCCTTCTTTTAGCGGACGTAAATGTAAAAGACGTCATGAAAATTTCTTAAACTGTTCGATAAAATGACAATACGCAGGTTTTTTTTCCTCATTTAAAATTTCACTTTTTATCAAATTCAAATTACTCGTCACGGCAAAACACGAAAACCCACGACAAAACAGGTGCCAAATTTACATCATCCGCTCAAAGACCCTTCAAACTGTCTTTCTGTCCTAGATAATGACTAAAATTAGCTTACTTGCATAAACACTCAATAGTTTATGATATTGGAGCAGGAATTTGAATCTAATTACGACGGAAACTGAATTATTTCTACATTAGATGGGGGGGGGGGGGGGGAGGGTGTCGGTATGAGATTTCTGAAACAAGTGCAAACGACATTCATACAAATATCTAGGACAAAAGAAAAAAAACTTGAAGCTATTCACCATAAACCCGTAAAGTGCCTGTCACAATTTCAGTTGCTTCTGCAGTCAGTGTAAATCAAGATTAGACTGTGCAAAACGTGTCGTCTGATCTTTGAAATCTCTACACTGCCGGCTTTACTGAGACATTCTAGCTAGACAATATATACTGACCTTGAAATCGCATTTATTTACGTCTCCCGTCTAGATTTAGAATACTTGATGGGTTTATTTTGCAATTTTAAGGTTAAAATTTTGCTATCGCACAAATCTTCCTGCTTTTAAGTTTTTTGTGCTTGCGCGCAGAATAACTCCTCGTTTCTGTATAGTCCAGCATATGAATTTCTATGGACATGCGCTAACTTTTCTGCTGTTGAGTTTTTGCGCTGATTCACTCCTCCTCACTATTGTCATTTTGAGTCTTTTGTAGACTTCTAAGTATCAGTATTTTTGGGGGGTCACTGAGTAACATTGCTGCCTTACGCAATGACTTCATTTTGGGATATGAAATTACGGGTTATGAGTTTTGTCTTTGATACGGTAGAAAACATTCACGGCGAGAAAAGCAGAATCTGCAAGTTAACAGCATTTTCTACCCTTAAGGTTTCTTAAACGTTTTGTCCCAGGGTCATCAAAATTTTGGAGTTTGTGGTAAAGGGAAAGGGTATAAATTTCTTTTCCGAGAGTGTTTGTGCTGTATGACATGCCTCTGTGTGATATTGTACGCAAACTAACAGAAGGAAAAAATCTTTAAAGTTAGACAAACGAAAGATTAATAGGATTTAAGAAAAGTTAAATACAGTAGGGATATAGATTTGTACATTTGATTTTCATATGGGCCACTATCTGATGAGACTCAAAGAGGGGTTGAAATAGAAGGGTTATCGTCTGTTTTTTTTTGTCTGCCTATCTGTAGGAAAAGAAGAAAATGCTGGTTACCAATATTTTCTACCTTTCCAACAATGTTTTCAACAGCTTTCTCAAGGTTGTCATGACTAGGGATCATATCTATGAAAGATAACCCTATCTTTAGGTAAGGCCTAAAAAAAAAAAATAGTTTGTTTAGGGTAACGTCTCCAAAAATGTTAGGTAGGATAGGGACGAATTTTTTTTTTTTTTACCTCCCCCCCCCCCCAAAAAAAAAACATTTTGAAATGGTGGTATTTGCTTTCGAAAATGGAAAAAAAAAAGAGAAAATGGTGGCTACCAGCTCTGAGTCCCTTTTCTCATTATGTGTTCAAAAGACCTCTAGTCTGTCACTAACTTTCTGATTGTGCGGTAAATGGTCAAATTCTATCTAAACTATACTTCTATATTTGCATCTTTTTTCCCCACTGAATGCTGTCCACTTTTGTTTAACTCTTTTCTGAATTGAAATTTTTTAGACTTGTCCAAATTAAAAGTATTTGCTGACAACAAAACAAATGTAACTCACAAATTGAAATTTGTTTTGGGAAGGGTAGAAAACAAGGGAAACAAAGAAAATATGGGTTTATAGCATTTTCTCCTTTTCCCTCAATTTTCCCACAATGTTTTCAAAAGTTTTTTTTAAGGATTGTTAAAACTGTGGATTGTGTGGTAAAGAGCTAAAACAGCTGAAAAAGTGAAAAACATTTATTTGCAAGTTTCTAAATAAACTGAATAAATACTAGAATGTTTCATTTGTTTTTATGTTTAATACCCTCCCCCTCCAGAACACTTTAGAGGACTATATATATTATACTGATTTAAAGTAAACATTTTATCTGTAGAAAAGTTGGGTTTACAAAGGTTATGCATATTGTTTTTTATCTAGAACACACATTCTTGACACAACTTTGAAATTACAAGTATCCACTTTTGTTGTCCTTCAGAGTTATAATGTGAAACAAGAGTGTCGTCATCACAATATACGCCGCCACATGGCTGCTATTTCAAGCAGCTAGCTTTAGAGACTAAAGTGTTGGAATTTCTAGTACCTACCTGGGTAGCTCAATAGATATATTGTGTTACTTTTGATCTAAAAGTTTTACGCATGGACTGATGGATTGACAGACGGACGCACAACGGACTCATTGGTCATTGGCTTTGATTAAGCAATAAAAATATGAAGTTTCATGAAATTATGTCCATTAGTTGGAGATACATTGATGAAAAACATTTTTTTCCCATGACACAGCAATAAATTCCAAAACCCTAACAATATGCGCTAGGTCACATGATCTGTGAAAATTTCATCCAAATCCGTTGAGATATGTCAAGTAATTAAAGAGATATTGGTGAAAATGAAATATAACATGAAGCCCCCTTTTTCCATGATGCAACTATAAATCGCAAAACCTTGACAATCTGCACTAGGTCACATGATGAGAAACATTCTATGAACATTTTATCCAAATCCGTCAAGAAATGTGGGAGGAGTTGCCTTCACAAGAAACAGACTTTTGTAAGGATGGACGCAGTTTAAATTTGACATGAAGCCCCCTTTTTCCATGACACAGTAATAAATTCAAAAACCCTGACAATATGCGCTAGGTCACATGATCTGTGAAAATTTCATCCAAATCCTTTGAGATATGTCCAGTATTAATTAAAAAGATACTGGTGAAAAATGAAATATAACATGAAGCCCCCTTTTTCCATGATGCAGCTATGAATTGCAAAACCTTGACAATATGCGCTAGGTCACATGATGAGAAACATCCTGTGAAAAATTTACCCAAATCCGTCAAGAAATGTGGGAGAAGTGCTGCTGCTCCTCAATTTTATATAGATCAGACACATTTTACCTGGAAACTAAAGTGGCATCACTTGCCGTAAGTGTAGGAGAGATTAGAAAGCCTTGGAAAATTTTTGCATAGCGGCTCCTAGCCTAGGCAGTTTCAGGTTTTTCTCTAAGACCAGGTAGGGTAAATCAAGCTGAGTGAAAGGGGGAGGGGGGGCAGAGCGAGAACAAGGCAAGTTTGGGTAGATTTATATTTTCCGAAAGAAATTATTGTTGCCTCATTGTAACAAAGATAGAAAAAAAATATGAAAATACCTGTCTAATATGAAGACCTATCGACGCTTGATACAAATCTAAACTTCTATCGTTGCCGTCGTCTAGTTTAGTCCACAGTCCGTCCTGTCAGATAAGTTGCAAGAGAAACGTCCATTAAAATTTTTCGAATGTTAAGGCTTGGTCAGACCGGCTAACGGATATGTAACGGGGCGGAAACGGACAAAAACATGCAGAATTTGGTTATCCGGTGACAAAATTCATCTCCTCTGCCGCTCGAGGCTCACGCGATCGGTGTGTGGAGCGAGGAAGCCACACAATGACCGCACTAGTACCGCACATATAACGGAAAAAAACGCACGTTTAACGGATATGTACAGGATAATAAAAGGTCTATTAACGGATATCACCGTACAAGTAAGGGACTTGTACCGGATAAAACGGAAGTGCAATGCATGAGAACCGGACAAAACGTACGATGAACGGAAATGTACCGAACACCAACGTACGAGGAACGTACCGGTCACGTGACATGCCGAGGGTATAAATTGTCAGATGCATCCAAAGTCTATCATTTGCATGTCTCTGTCCGTTTTGTCCGGTGGAAAGTTTTGAACATGCTCAAAACTTCCTACCGGACGGAACGGACATCGCCCGACATCGCCGGACAAGTAGCGGGTTCACCGGATAAGAAACGGACATAAAACGGATACGAACGGACACGAACGGATAAAATGATTTTTTATCCGTTACTCGTCTGTTAGCTCGATGTGACCAAGGCTTTATATCTGCATTGAACACCTTAATCGTTCGTAGTTCTGGAGCATGCTAGCACTTTTGCCGAATGATGTTTAACTGAACTTGTTCAATCTGAAATCTAGCAAACCGAAAGTAGCGACAATGCACTACAGAACCGGAAATGCGTTGATGACAACAGAGCACTCGTCACAACTCGGCCGATTCCGTACCTATAGATATGATGGCTCCCATCACCCGAGGTATGCCAAATGGACAACAGAGATGACGGGATCCTGTCTATATTTTACGCCAAGAAAAGCGAAAATCAAAAGTAAAATTTCGTTACACAGTCTGTATAGTACTGCAGTATTTCGGGCGTGATTTGTTGTAGAAGATAAAACTGGTACCCGTTTGTCTTTTGTAACCGTGCGATAGGATACGAACGTTCGATAAACAGAAGTTCCTGTGTGGAGTTAGCGAAAAAGCCCGATCTCTCCGCCTGCTTGTATGTATTTTTAGAAATGGAAAACCCACGTTATTGCGTTTGACAATTTGTGTTTAAGGTCGGTTCAATATACTCCGATACACGGTAGCTTTTGTACAGGCGTAAGAGTTTTCATGCATAATTATGTATGTAGTAGTACATGATTGTACATCTATAATATAATGCGCAATATTTGCCGAAACAGGCGTCCTGTGACACAGTATGATAAAAGGCTGATTTTTTTTTTATCGTAAGACAAAAAAAAAAAAATTAGGGTCGGGGCAAAATCTCCAGGTAGGGTCGGGTTACCCGTAACAAACTATTTTTTTTTTTACGCCTAATTGTGTTTATCAAATTATCTCCCTTCGAATCTCACGCGTGTGGACGTTTTCGTCTGAAACATCAATAAAACCTAGAAATGAACAATAAACAAGTAAAATTCAGTAAAAACAAACATTATTCTATGTACAGAAATAGTTTATTGGTGAAAATATCACCTAAAAACAAGTAGGGCGAGCATTGAAGTGGTAGGGCGTATAGAGCACCTGTCACCCGTCGTCGGTACGAAAACTATCGATCAAATATCTCCAAAATTATACAAAATAAAGTCATGATATTTGAGGTTATGTTAGATAAAGTATATTTTAAAAGGTATAAGTAATTAATTCCATCCGACACAGTCCATATACCCGTAGGCCGATAAATTTAACGTAGGGCGTCGTAGGGCGAATTTTCCTGTAGGGCGTATTTTTGTATGACCGATGTAAATGTCCAATAACAAAATTACCAATCTTACTTTTTTGGCTCAATTGAAGCTTACAAAATTGACCGAAAACGGTGTTTATAAAAACGGGTTCCACTTAGAACGGAAATACATCACAAAATTAAAACCGTCTTCTTCGCTGAGAATGAATAAAGACCTGTATTACAGAGTTGCGTTTCTTATGTTTCGAGGTCCGTACCAGGTGCGAATTTACGTTAAAAAATGTCCGACTCCAGATCGTGTCCGACTCTCTATCACTTTACCCTATCATTTCAATAACACTTGCCTGTCTGCAGTAGTTGACTTACCAGTAAACGACGTGGACTTTTGTCTTCCCCATCACTGCGCCAAATGCTTTTAAACGATTCAGTTTCACTTTTTTAGTGTTGTTCCAGAAGTTGACCTCGTTAGACTACCAGGTAGGTGGACTGCTTGAATTACGGACGTTTCGTACCATGACCATTTCGTACCAGTCACTTCGTACCATAATTTGACCATTTCGTACCATAGGTTATACCATTTCGTACCATGATTTTACCACTTCGTACCATAGTGATACCATTTCGTACTATATTTTTGGGACCTATGACAAAGTTTTGACTATGAAAAATGTCCGTTATGACTATCTTAAAAGAAGAAAAACAAAATAAAATTCAATTTAAATTTATATTGTTGAAAGTGAAGCAATATATAATAAATAGGCAATAACACATTCTGATTATCTCCTTTTCGCATAATGTTGTCAAAGTAGTTTATCACAGAGTCATAAAAACGAATTGCTTTTGTAACGTGTGTAGTTTTAGCAAATGAATATTGTGGAAAATGATGTTTTTACAAGAAATAAAATTGTCACATTGACCATGACGTTTGACACTGTCCTTGTCTTGGCATCATGTTTAGAAAAATAATAATAATTGAAATGGAATGGATGACAGATGGGGGTATATAAGATCTCTGATCTATGCAATCAAGGGTAATCAAACAATTATAATTCTTTGACTGAATGTTCAATTTAATGTAATCAGTTTGATCCCAGTGAAAATTACCCGACCTGCAACAAGCATTACAAACACACTAATTACCTGTTTTCTCAGTCGCAACTAATTTAATTGATATATGTTTATCCCGTAAATTTGATTACAAAAGCATTGGTTTATACTAAGTAAATATATCAAATGTCTCTTTTTTTAACATTTATTGATACTTTTGGTCATGGTACGAGATGGTATTATCATGGTACGAAGTGGTAACGCTATGGTACGAAATGGTAAATATATGTTACGAAGTGGTAAATCTATGGTACGAAATGGTCATAAACGGAATGGTACGAAATGGTTATGGTACGAAGTGACTGCATACCGACAGCTTCACTCGTCACAACTCGGCTGATTCCGTACCTACATCTAACGGATCATTCGGCATACCTCGGGTGATGGGAGCCATCAAATCCCTCGGCTGTATCTGGTGGATTAATATGCACCAGATCGGTACATACTCCTCTTAAAAAAGAAAACTTGAGTTTCAATTTTCTATCGAAATCTTTCTAACAATATTTTATATAGGATAAATTATATTGGTAAGACACAATGTTCGTCATGGAATCTATTCTGTATCACTAAGATCATAATTGATGATTTTGTATGCTATGAATATGATATGGTACCAGCCATTTTACGCTCACAAACGTGGCCAAGAACAGTTCTTTCAGTACTTTGATTCAAACAGAATTGCTTCTATTTGTGTAAAACAGCTGTTTTGACTAAAGATATGAGTGTATAAACCCATCTGAACATGTTTCTGACATATTAAATGTAGAAAATAAAATGAAAATTTAACCTGAACTGCTATTCATTGATATCTCATATGCAACAGTGCACTTGATGACCTTTGACCTCTATAACTCGCAAAAGCCCCACTCGCCAGGTGGCAGACTTTGACAAAGTGCTCAGGAGACCTTGGGGTTTCAGAAAATAATAGTGCCGAAAATTCCCCTGGGGGGGGGGGGGGGGGGTCTATTGGTGGCTTAAGGTCTACTTGATCTTGAAATCAAACGGTTTTGAGTTCAAATTCTGTCTTTGCCAAAACTAATTTTGAGCGTTGTCAAAAGTAGAAAGCATTTTTCTTTCGTAGATTTATACATGTGAAATAGGGCGAACTGTCCCTAATTTCCTGAACAAAATAAAGACAGTTCCTTGACAATTTCGTTAAGTTATGTCCAGAAAAAATATCTTTGAATGATTATTGGTCAACATGTAAAAGACCATCTTATGGGAACATTTCCTCACTGCATGTAGATCTAGATCTATATTAGAGAGACTTTGATTTTTACGAGGAATCCGTCAGTAGGTTGGGAAGAATAGTAGTATTGAGCAGAGTACTGGTAGAAGGAACTTCAGGAATGCATGGTAGGTGCACTTGCCGCCGCAATTAATATACACACAAAAGGAATCGTTAGTGCACAGGTCTACCCACGTTTTACCTGGAGTTTCATTACAACCAGAGTGCTTAGATCGCTAAAATCAGATTATAGACTATGTGGCTTTCCTTTTTCATCCCATCTGCTTTCCTACACATCCGTCGTTGAAACAGTGATCAGTGCAGAGACAGGAATGAATTCTGTCGCAATGACTAGATCTAGATCTATCATCAATCCTAGGAAAGAAATTTGCCAAGTTTTCAGATAGATATCCAACTTATGGCAAAAATACGCCAAACTTTTCACTCTATTAACAAACTTTCGTAACATTAAATAGATCTAAATATATTTGAGCCATGTTGCAGTAAAAGAGGGTTTAATGCATCTCTGTGATGTATGATACCAAGCAAGTCATCACATAATTATACATCCATATTGTATGATAACTGACTGAATCAAAAGGCATGCAAACTGGTCCTTTGACATGTAGAACGTTGAAAAATAGATCTAGCAAAGAGTTTTGACCCAGGTTAGCTTGCGCGGACTGCACAGGCCGACCTGGGTCGATAGTTTTTTGCAAATGCATTAAGCCCCCTTTTTACAGATCATAAATCCGGCTTACTCTGTAAATGGCATTTTGAAAAAGCCAAAAAACTAGTTTAGTCATGATTTCTTTGACACAATGTTTTCCGCGAAAAACGGCTCGTGCATGACGTAAGAATAGTATGATTAATGACGTCATTATTTCCTAGCATAGATCATTGCGTATGTTTATACACAAATAGACGCTTAACACGCTGAAAGTAAGTAAGAAATTAGATAATCTGTACTCATTAAACTGATAATGATTTTTAAGTAATCATCCGATCGGTAGATAATTTTTGACCAATCAGGTACTCGTGCGAAAGATTGTCATACGTGTGACGCTGTGCGACTAACCGGAAGACACTCAATTTTTAAGTCATCCCTATTTAGATTTAGACTAAAACCGAGAACGAAGTTGGAATTTCATTTTTGAAAATCTAGAACGGTGTTACCGCAAAACGAGCTTTGCTCGTTACGGGCTTCACCCGTAACTCGCTGTCGCTCGTTATGGGCTTCACCCGTAACTCGCTGTCGCTCGTTATGGCACATGTAAACAGTTTGCTTCGAATTGGCCATGGTGAAAATTAGAAATAGTTGAGTAAGGTAGGTTTTTAATGCAATTTTGATAAGAAGGGTAGTTACTACACTCATGAATTGTGTTAGATTAAGGAAAAGAAGCATTTGGTTTGTCTGTGAAACAGGAGGTCATGACCTTTCCTTCTTTGTTCTATAGTTTTGACCCCAAATGCGAAAGTGAGGGGTCATGGAGCTAGCGGCTGCTTTTAGCCGCGAAAATAAGGGTAGGGTCAGGGCACGAAAGATTGCGAAAAAACGGCATGGTAATGTGCTATTTTGGATTTTATCTCCAGATTATGTGTTGTTTTGAGTTTCAATTTAGCTAGGCATTTTCAGGCTAGCTTCCTGGGTTTGCATTTTGTGAATTTTGGAATATAGGCTAAAATGGCATATTTTGTCAGTTTTTTTCCGACCATGCCACTTGCCTATATTGATCATTAATATCACTATTTCACAAGTTGGACATGATTTATTGATAAAATCTAAAGAATTAGGATTGTGCTGTTGCATTTAAGTGCTCCTTATAGTTTCAGGCTGATTATACAGACCTTTGTTCCAGGAGTTTGTGTTTGGCCTATTGTCGACCGAGACGCGTTTAGCTGCAAACTGTGTTCTGCTACCTATAATATTACGTAGCCGATTTGACATACACACAAATTTTCGGTATCCGGTTAAAACGTCCCACAGTCAAAACATCCCACAGTCAAAACGTCCCACTTTTGGTTAAAACGTCCCCATTTCCATTCCAAATTGGTTAAAACGTCCCCCTAAAACGTCCCCTTTAAACGACCCCGTATATTTTATTAAAGTTATTATTTTTTTCTTGTTTGATTATTTCAGAAAACGTTCACATTTGATGTTTAACATTACGATGTTGTCATTTATTGTTACAAGTCATTGAATTTTAACCCATATCCTGCCAAACTTATAGTTTTTAAGAGGCCCAACATTAATTTTCGATAATTTTTTTATGACATTCAGCTTAATTAATACGACTTAAATCGTTATTCGATATCGTCACTGTGTACTTCAATACCAGACTACCCTCATGTGCGTATGGATCCTTTTTTACGATTTTAGCTAATTACAATCAAGGTTGTTTAATGTAAGCTAAGCAGAATCAAGATTTTATATAATTTAGGCTAAGGGTTAAGGCCCATATTGTCTCCCTACATGAATGTTTATTCGACACGCTCAAACGCCTCCTAGATTGGCTATTTAACGCCTCCCTGTCTACAGCGTTCTGATTTATTTTTGTGTACAGTTTCCTAATCTAAACAATTCGAAGTCTTAACGACCAAGAGAACGAAACATTTTCATAACACCGTAAGAAAAGGACAAAGCGAGTAATCAGCATTTTAATCTTTTCCAACAGTGTTCCGCGAGAACGTGTATGTTTTTCTGTTGGGGGCAAATAAGGTAAAGAGCAATCACTGACCAGTGTGTTTTACAAAAATGTTTCAATCTCTGCTCTTTTGTTTGCCGTAAAAACGCGTAAGTCAGTGGAATTGTATTAATTTTCTCGTCTTTTTTTTTTTTCCTGCATTGAAGGACAGTCCTAGACAAAACCTATCACTTTAACACACAAAAAAGGACTCTTCCACGATTATAGACATTTTAAAACAGAGCTCTGTTCTGTAAGTCAAATTCGCAGATAGAAAACTGCGGGAAATGGAGAACGAATAGGTATCTGGCAATATCTCCAGTGCCAATATGTTTTAGACTATCTTAGGTTTAGTTAAATTGAGATTGTTAGAGTGTAAAAGCAGTGTGTGATAAGGAGAACACGCCAGTAACCGGGATATCTCCTCTAAAAGTAGGGTTGGTAAAGGGTAAAAAACACATGCAGATGATAAATACAATGTGGTTGGACAGATAATAGGATCCGAGTAAGAAAGTATAGAACACATTCCTGTGAAAAAGGAGATGAAACAAAGCCAAGGGAACTCTCTCTCTCTCCCTCCCTCTCTCTCTCTCACCAACATGTCTATAACCTATAGCATATTACGATAAACTATACGAAATGTCTTGCCGTAAGCGTTCATTAAACTTCGACTCCACACCATAGCATGCCGATCTCAACCCACACTATCCGCCATTGAAATTTAATTAAAAAAGTATGGTGTTTAACACTATTTCAATTATGTCGCGGCAGCCAGTGCACCTTCCCATGAAAGTATCGTGGATACTGATAAAAGTGTTGGTAACAAGAATTTTTTCTTGCAGTGGGGGGGGGGGACGTTTTAACCAAAAGTGGGACGTTTTGACAGTGGGACGTTTTGACTGTAAACCTAAATTTTCAGTTACCTCCCTTGTCAATGTCAAGGACGTCGTGAGTCATGTTTAGGCTATCAAGCAAAGCAACCACTTTTTACCGGATTATCCATCAAAATCCGGGGTGTGCGTATTATCACAGTAAAGTAGGAGTGTATGGGTATCAGCCTCGACAGAAAACTATCATACAACAAGGTCGGTATGTTTCTCGATACCAGCACCATCATTGTCAGACGTGCTACAAAGACCTGCATTGATTGGTCTATTTCGGAGGTGTGTCATCCCCATTGAAATTATATTCTGAACTTGATACCTACCTTATGTATCAAGCCAGTTACCCCTTAACCACAGGAATTTGACATTCTGTAATCAAAATATATGATTAAATATGAAAAGAAATAGGCGTAATACCGTAAAACGCCCCTTGTGGAAACGGGAAAATTTTCGCTCGTTAATATTTGGCGTATTTACTTACGTTTTTCCAGGGAACTAGACAATATGCATAGTAAATACTGTGTTGATTGATCATGATCGTTCACACGCTTGATGTTGCAAAAAAAGAAAACCTACGCTGTAAATTGACATTTGACAGAAAATTAAATGTCTTCTTCAAACACTTTTTACCCCAAAAAATAACAAGCCTCGTTTTTCTTTTCTAATATTTTTACCCCAACACAAACCCTTTTCCGGGGATGATATTCCCAAAAAATACAGCAAAACATTGCATTGAATCCGAAAACCTATCTACATACTGGTTCGCTACCAGTGGCCGCCAATTACCAGTGGCGGCCATTCCTGTGATATCACGTTTGTGCGTACATTAGCATATCAAAGCTCTTGTTCATGTTAAAGAAGAAGAAATGGTGTGTCAAATAACCAATAAAAGTTGAAATTTGACGCAGTGTAAGTAAAAATATAAACAAGTATCCCCCGTCATCCCCCATGTGTCAAAAAATCACTTCCGGGGGATTGACCTCTATCATTTCTATCGCCGATTTAAGCCTTAAATAATCTAACAGAACAATGTTTCAGTATCAAAGAAGTCACTTATACGGTGATTTTTCACTTACCTCATTAATTATTCCATTATTTATGTATTTAAGTATTAAATCCTACATATTCACGAGAGACACAAATCATGCTATGCTTGCAGAAGGCAAGGGTTAAATGACGTCATGCAGAGGCATAGCTATCCAGTTCAGACAGTAATTATACTCTTTTTCATAAACTTCGTATTGCTTACCAGGTTCCCTTGGATGGTGGGACAAAAATAATATAAATGAGTACTATTCTAGATTATTATATAATTTTAGTTTGTTCTATTTTTATATTCTTATTTAGATCTAGACTATCAATAAAAAACTTACTATGTAAATCTACGACATGAATTGTATTCCTGAATGACTGGTGAAAAAAGGTATAAAATGAAGTTTTTCGATTTTTTAACAGATGCCTGCAATATCCTATTTAACGGCAAAACTTTAAATGGCTTTATCTGGCCCATAACTGTTGGAAAAGTGACAAGAAATTTTATAGGCCTACTCTATTTCAAGGATAACAGTCAATGACACTCAAGTTTGACCCAGCATGTCGGAGAGTGCGGTTATAAATGTAACATCAGTTTGACCCAGCCATAATGCTTTATGGTGAAGAAGTTGCAAATTGCATCAGCTAAGTAGATCTACCTAGAATACATGACTAGACGAGGTTTTTGAAGGAGCAATAATCAGAAAGGGGGGGGGTGTATATTAATGCAAAGAAGCAGTAACCTTATTCATAATGTTATGTTGGCCATGCAACAAATGGTTAAGATTTTTTTTTTTAAGATATAAATGTCTCACAGCTCTCGGATGTTCTTTGGAAACTTAAGAGATAAAGATCAAGGATGGTTAGTGTAATGAACAACAACTTAGATCCTCTTGAGGCCACACTGGATTGTGTTGTACACACAATCACAGAATTGAAATTTATAGAAAGCCAAGTTCATCTTAAACCAGTTGCTGTATCTTATTCTTTGCTAGATCTACAATTGAATTTTAGTCTTGTCCATATTAAAAGCATGTGCAGATGGCATTACAATGTGTTTCCAATTTAAAAAAAGTTTAAAGTGAAGAAAACATGGTAGAAAAACATGACGATGCTGATAGCATACATTTTCTTCTTTTTCACAACGTTTCTGAAAGCTTTTTTTTTCTTAATTTTCACCTTTTTCAAATTAATGAGCTGAATTAAAAAATAAAAGAAAAAATAGTTCAAGCAACAAAACTGTTTTTTTTTTTTTTTCAAAGCAAAACTCCGCTATACTCAAGCTGAAGTTTTCAGTGATGGCTGCATGGCTGGGTTTTATTGATAAAAATACTATCATCAACAAAGCCAAGTTTCCTGCAGTTTGAAACCACACAATGGACTATCTGTGTTCTACTGCTCAGTGCTGACAATAAAGGTGTACATCTATAAACAATTAGACCCTGAGGGCTGAGACTGTAACTTTTTCTACTATTTGGACCCATTGGAAAAAGTGTGAGCTTAAATATCACCAAGTGCCACAACCTGTAAGAATCTGATTATCATGATGATAATTTATTTATTTACCAAAACTCTGTTTAAAGTATTACAAACATATTACCAAATAATTACAAACAGTTTTGAACATAATTACTTTTGCTACCAAAGTTGATTGTAAGAAGCAAACTCATAAATATGTGTGTATTAAGGTCAAAGGCTGTCATTTGGGGTTCTTTAAAGAAGTGTGAAATCCTTCTAGTCAACAGAGATTCCATTTACATATCACATGTAACTCCATCATGGCTGATATACAATTGTAGAGACAGATCTGAAGAACAGAGGGACCAACTGCAGAAGAAATATTTAGACATACAACTGCAGCAAAGAAAGGTTCAATTTGGTTGGCCAGTTTGCACTTTTCAGTCAATCCTCTTTTAAAGAAGGGCCTGATTCCAGAATCCTTGTCACATGTATTTTCACTAGCTCCAGCCAAATCTGAAAATACAAGATGAAATTCTCTGTTACAATTTTTAAAGCTTTTATTATAAAACTGTTGTACTTCTCTCATCTAAATATGAAATAATAAACAGGTATTAAGCAATATTCAAACATGTTCACATATTAAAATATTCATAATATCTATTTCAATTTAAATTACCAGACCATAAAAAATTATACCAGGGAAAAAAAAACATGTACATACAAAGGTGTACATGTCAAATTAACACTGTATCTATTTGGGGTTCCTGAATTTGTAGGAAACAGTGATAACATGAGTTCACAAGAGGCTGGAAGAAAAGAGAAATGCTGAAGAGGAGAGATAAGAGCAGAAAGAAAGTAGGAGGGTAGAAAAGAAAAGAAGCATTAAATGTGTAACATCTGAATGCACTAAAAGGCTACTTAATCAAAAACAGAAAAACAGCAGTCTTACACTGTTTTAGATGATGTAGTCTGATAAGTGTGTTTACAATTCTGTGTTTCCAGGCTATGAACAGTTTGCAGTGAACTGGAATAGAAACTTGTAGTTTCACCAAAAGAGTGTGGGTTATCCATGTTTTGGATAAAAGATATTTTGTCTGTAGTAATTGTTGTCAGTGAGAGAGTTTTGCTGTAAAAGAAATACATCTATTTTACAATTAAGATCTTTATGTGAAATATGATAATTTATCATCTTGCACCATTTTTATTTTCTGCACCAAATCGCATGGTGCCATCAGCTAACAGAAGTCACATTACACCTTTCCTCTAAAAAAGGCTTTTGTGATTGTGAAATAATAAAATTTGTGATTATGAAATAACAAAATATACTTTTAATCTGTTCAATGGATCAGTTTCAACATTGATCAGATTTTTTTATAAACTGCGTGTTAGTGAAATAATTGGCTTTTTCTAAAATCCTTACTGAAATAATTTTGCAGTATTTTACCATCGCAACTAAGTACATCAAGAAATGAAATGCTATCAGAAAACGAAACTGAGCTCATACTCACCCAAGTTTTGTTTTTTCCCTCCGCGTTTTCCCCTTTTTTAAGGAAGAATATTAGGCCTATATGCAGTTAAATATTGATAAACTTCCAGAATTACACTAACGTTACTCCCTGTGCAACCTCAGCTGCCACAGTGTATATCTATTTTTGGCTCGCGCATGCGTGTATAAAGTGTTGATAGAATGTGGACCCAGTTGTTGGTTGTTCCTTGTTAATCATCTGTAGGGATCGTATGTGTATAAAGTGTTGATAGAATGTGGACCCAGTTGTTGGTTGTTCCTTGTTAATCATCTGTAGGGATCGTATGAGACCTTAGACTTGCTAGAATATTGCATAATTTCAAGAAAAAGTGATTTTCCATTCGATATCTTATGGCGATTATGATATTACAGTAATTCTGTGTACAAAATTCGGGTGGCCGCCACTGGTACTCTTCGTAACGTAAGTTCGTCCAATGACGGACCTGGTTATCCCCATCGTTCCGAGTTTCAGTTATAGTCTATTTCAGATTTCCACTCATGAATTTAACAATATTGAACCCTAGTTTGCCCACGTAAAATATGCATTGTCAACTTGAAGAGGATTAACTTGTAGATTAGAAAAGGTCTGAAAAAATGGCCGCCACTGGTTGCGAGCCAGTATAGGTCTACTACAGTAAAACAATTCGGGCCGTTTTCATTTTGACAATTTATTTCAAGTATTGGTTCATTCCATAAAATGGCATTCCCCATACATGTAAAGACAAAAAAACCAAAGTATTAGATCTAGATCGCTGTATATACATACTACCGTAAAATGCGCACAGGCTGTCTCTTTTTCAAGTATTGGTTCATTCCGTAAAATGTCACTACACAACAAATACTTCAACTTTTTGAAAAAAAAACTCTTTCCCCCATAAAAAAAAAGCCCCGTTTTTGTTTTCTAATATTGTCTCCCCCAAAGAAACCCTTTTCCGGGGGATAATATTCCCCTTACATTCAACAAAACACAGTATTAAATCCAAATCACTGTCTATATATACTACCGTAAAACGCCCGGAGCGTTTTCTTTTTCAGTGTTTATTTCATTCCGTAAAATGTCAGTACACAACAAACACTTCACCTTTTTTGAAAAAAACTCTTTCCCCAAAAATACCAAGCCCCGTTTTTCATTTCTAATATTGTCTCCCCCAAAGAAACCCTTTTCCGGGGATATTATTCCCCATACATACATCAAAACACAGTATTAAATCCAAGTTGCTGTCTATATATACTACCGTAAAACGCCCGAGGCGTTTTCTTTTTCAGTGTTTATTTCATTCCGTAAAATGTCAGTACACAACAAACACTTCACCTTTTTTGAAAAAACTCTTTTCCCAAAAATACCAAGCCCCGTTTTTCATTTCTAATATTGTCTCCCCCAAAGAAACCCTTTTCCGGGGATATTATTCCCCATACATACATCAAAACACAGTATTAAATCCAAGTCGCTGTCTATATATACTACCGTAAAACGCCCCGGGGCGTTTTCTTTTTCACTGTTTATTTCAAGTATGGATTCATTCCGTGCATTGTAAGTACACAAAATTGTATTAAATACAAATTGCTGTCTATATATATACTACCGTTAAAAAGCCCCGGACCTTTTTCTTTTAGACAATTTATTTCAAGAATTTATTCATTCCATAAAATGTCATTTGACAAGAAATTTACCGTATTTGCAAACAAACTCTTTCCCCCAAAAATACCAAGCCCCGTTTTTCTCTTTTAATATTGTTTCCCCCAAAGAAACCCTTTAGAGGGGATATTATTCCCCATATATACATTAAAACACTATTAAATCCAAATCGCTGTCCATATATATATACTACCGCCGTTATATATATATATATATATACCACGGCCGTTTTCTTTTTCACTGTTTATTTCATTCTGTAAAATGTCACTACACAACAAGTACTTCTCCTTTTTTGAAAAAACTCTTTCCCCCCAAAATACCAAGCCCCGTTTTTAGCTCACCTGAGCACGAAGTGCTCATGGGGAGCTATTGTGATCGTGCTGTGTCCGGAGTCGGTCGTCCGTCGTGCGGCGTTTCTTGTGCGGTGTGCGTCGTCCGTCGTCAACTTTTCACCTTGTCGTGCAGCGTGCATCGTGCGGTATCCGTCGTCCGTCGTCAACTTTTCACCTTGTGTACGCTCTAGAGGCCACATTTTCAGTCTTATACTCATGAAAGTTTGTCAGAATGTTGGTCTCAATAAAATCTCGAACGAGTTCGAAAATGGGTCATATCGGGTCAAAAACTAGGTCACTAGGTCAAATTTTAGAAAAATCTTGTGTACGCTCTAGAGGCCACATTTTCTGTCCAATACTCCTGAAAGTTGGTCAGAATGTTTGCCTTGATGATATCTCGGACGAGTTCGAAAATGGGTCATGTCAGGTCAAAAACTAGGTCAGTAGGTCAAATCTTAAAAAAACCTTGTGTACGCTCTAGAGGCCACATTTTCTGTCCAATACTCCTGAAAGTTGGTCAGAATGTTTGCCTTGATGGTACCTCGGACGAGTTCGAAAATGGGTCAGGTTGGGTCAAAAACTAGGTCACTAGGTCAAATCTCAGAAAAACCTTGTGTACGCTCTAGAGGCCACATTTTCAGTCCAACACTCTTGGAAGTTGGTCAGAATGTTTGTCTTGATGATATCTCGAACGAGTTCAAAAATGGGTCATGTCGGGTTAAAAACTAGGTCAGTAGGTCAAATCTTAGGAAAACCTTGTGTACGCTCTGGAGGCCACATTTTCAGTCTAAAACTCTTGAAAGTTGGTCAGAATGTTTGGCTGGATGATATCTCGGATGAATTCAAAAATAGGTTATGTGGGGTCAAAAACTAGGTCATTAGGTCAAATCTTAGAAAAACCTTGTGTACGCTCTGGAGGCCACATTTACAATCCAAAACTCCTGAAAGTTGGTCAGAATGTTTGTCTTGATGATATCTCAGAAGAGTTTGAAAATGGGTCATGGTTGGGTCAAAAACTAGGTCACTAGGTCAAATCTTAGAAAAACCTTGTGTACGCTCTAGAAACCACATTTTCTGTCAAGAACTCTTGAAACTTGGTCGGAATGTTTGTCTTGATAATAGTTCAGGCGAGTTTGATAATGGGTCATGTGGGGTCTTAAACTAGGTCACTAGGTCAAATCTTAGAAAAACCTTGTGTATGCTCTGGAGGACACATTTTCAGTCCAATACTTCTGAAACTTGGTCAGAATGTTTGTCTTGATGAGACCTTGAATGAGTTTAAATTTGGGTCATGTGGGGTCAAAAACTAGGTCACTGGGTAAAAAATTGGAAAAACCTTGTGTACACTCTAGAGGCCACATTTTCAGTCTGATACTCTTTAAACTTTGTCAGAATGTTTGTTTTGGTGATATCTCAAAAGAGTTTGATAATGGGTAATGTCGCGTCAAAAACTAGGTCATTTGGTCAAATCTTAGAAAAACCTTTTGTACGCTCTAGAGGCCACATTTTCAGTCCAATACTCATGAAACTTGGTCAGAGTCTTTGTCTTAGTGATATCTAAAAAGTGTTTGATAATGGGTAATGTCTGATCAAAAACTAGGTCACTAGGCCAAATCTTAGAAAAACCCTGTGTATGCTGTAGAGGCCACATTTTTAGTCTGAAACTTAAACGTTGGTCAGAATGTTTGTCTTGATAATATCTTAAAAGAGTTCGAAAATGGGTAATGTTGGATCAAAAACTAGGTCACTAGGTCAAATCTTAGAAAACCTTGTTTACTTTCTAGAGGCCTCATTTTTAATGCAATACTCATGAAACTTGGTCAGAATGTTGGTCTTGCACCAGTTTGCAAATGGGTCATTTCGGGTCAATAACTCATGAAAATCTTGGTAGAATGTTTGTCATAATATCTCAAAAGAGATTGAAAATGGGTCATGTTTGGTCAAATGACTCAGGTGAGCGGTTTCAGGGTAATCATGGCCCTCTTGTTCATTTCTAATATTGTCTCCCCCCGAAGAAACCCTTTTCTGGGGATATTATTCCCCATACATACATCAAAACACTGTATTAAATCCAAATCACTGTCTCTATATACTACCGTAAAATGCCCCGGGCGTTTTCTTTTTCACTGTTTATTTCATTCTGTACAATGTCACTACACAACAAATACTTCTCCTTTTTTGAAAAAACTCCTTCCCCCAAAAATATCAAGCCCCTATTTAGCTCACCTCAGCACAAAGTGTTCATGGTGAGCTTTTGTGATCGTGCTGTGTCCGGCGTGCGTCGTTCGTCGTCCGTCTTCAACTTTTACCTTGTGTACGCTCTAGAGGCCACATTTTCAATCCGATACTCATGAAACTTGGTCAGAATGTTTGTCTTGATGATATCTCAGACGAGTTCGAAAATGGTTCATGTCGGGTCAAAAACTAGGTCACTAGGTCAAATCTTAGAAAAACCTTGTGTACGCTCTAGAGGACACATTTTCAGTCAGATGCACATGAAACTTGGTCAGAATGTTTGCCTTGATGATGGGCGGGGGGATAGAAATAGCTCAGCTGTCGCACTACAGCAGGGGTAAGACCCCCCCACTGTGCCTGCCTGTTTGCCGTGGGCTGCAACTCGTGTCGTTCGATGACGGGATCCTGGTGGTTGAGTGGATTCAGAGTATGGCCCTTTGATAGCTCTGTTTTTGCAACACACCACTTTGGCCTTGAACTGAACTAAACGAGGGGTCAGGAAGGCCCGTCCTGATCAATCGGCTGGTCATGCCGAGCCCTAGGGTGTTTCTCTGACTTTGTTTTCCTAAACCCGTACATACACAAATACATAGTAAAAGTCATTTCTCTTCTCTATCATCAGTTGCAGTATGTCAAAACCCTAGAAGGCGGTGGCTCATGGGCTAATCGGGTGAAAGAATGGTGTTTGGTTGACACTTGTAAATGCCCAAAGACAGTCTATGCTTGGTGCGACATTCTGCGGGCCTACATTTGTCCAGTCTAGCCCTTTCACTTCGAGTATATCACCGATGTATCCTTGTCATGATCTGAGTTGGGTTTCCCCAGATCATGTCCCCTTGTTGGGCTCCGGGGCGGGTGGGGAACATCGGTGATGAACCCTATTAAACAAACATGGCAACACAAAAGAAAGCCAAGCGTGTTCTTTCTGACTCTGATTCAGAGTCAGAAGTATCATTCAACACAAACACAACATTTGCTCGTTTTATTGTAATAGAAGCAGTTGACCCATCAAAACCCATCTCAAAACTTTCTCCGTTTGTAATAGAGAAGACAGTCTCTTCCATTTTGGGCACACCAAAATCTGTCAAAAAACTGAAAAATGACACTCTGCTTATTGAATGTCATTCTCAACAGCAGGCCAAAAATCTCCTGGGACATAAAAGATTTTACAATTTGGACGTAAAAGTGTACCCACATAAAACTCTTAACACCAGCAAAGGAGTCATCAGGTGTAAGGAGCTATCCTACTGTGACTCGGTGGAAGAGATTAAAAGTAACCTCAAATCTCAGGCTGTGTCTGAGGTCAAACGCATCTCTATTTTCAGAAATGGTATGCGTAGAGATACAAATACCTATATCCTTACCTTTTGTACTCCGATTCTTCCTGCTTCTATCAAAATAGGATTTCAATCTGTGAAGGTCGATGTGTATGTGCCTAACCCTCTGCGCTGTTATAAATGCCAGAGGTATGGCCATCACGAAAGTAATTGCAAAAGCACACCTGTGTGTCCAAAATGTGCTTTTGAGGGCTCTGATCATGACCCTAATACTTGCAATAACCCTGTGCTCTGTGTTAATTGCAAGTGCCATCATCCAGTCTTTTCTAAAGACTGTTCAGTCTGGAAGGATGAAAAAGAAATCCTATCTATCAAATATAAAGAAAATATTACTTTTGTGGAAGCACGGAAGATAGTTGAAAAGCGCAGAAATGACCAAACATTGTTGAATTGTTCAACATCCTATGCAAAAGTGTCATCTGCAACATCTGGAAAGGAACATTGCTCTACTTGTGAACTCTTGGCAAAGAAACTTCTTGAAAAGTTTCCAGAAATGGCCAATGAGTTGAAGAGCTTGGTCCCTGACATTCAACCTTCCGAACCTCCAAAGCCTCCTAAACAGACACAACCTACATCCAAACCCACCACTCCATCCACTGCCCTAAAAACACCATCTACCTCTTCTCAAAGTATTTCTTCAAAAACAACTTCAAAGCCATCTACCTCTTTGCAAAATATCTCCTCACAAAAAGCTTCAAAGCCATCTCCCCCTTCACAACAACCTCCAAAGAAATCCCAACCTCAACCTTCACAGTCTACCACTAAATCTAACGTCCCATCTAAAGATAACAAATCTAATCATGCACCCCGATCTCCTAAAAGGTCTTCTTCCAAATCTAGACCACAACCCAGAGATACCCAAGGATCTTGTGAAATCACTGTCAAAGTAAATGATCCTGTCCCTACCTCCAATAGATTTTCGGAGCTAGAGGACATGGATGCAGATGCTGAAAATCTGGAAGGTGAGGCTTCAGATTCAGAAGCCTCTATTTGGTCCATTTCCAAAGATCCTTGGAACAAGGATGCTGACACTTGGCACTCGTCCAAACCCGAGACAACTGTTATGAAATCTTAACCAACCTATTTTAAAATGCATTGGTTTACGGCCTATTTTTGTACTTTAGCTTTTATACTTTCCTCATGCACTATGGATACCATAATCCAGTGGAATTGTCGAGGTCTGAAGTCAAACTTTGACGAACTTTCCCTTTTAATCAATGATCACAAACCAGTTGCTGTTTGTCTGCAAGAAACCTTCCTTAAACGGGAGGATGATATCACTATCAAATATCATTCCATTTACAATAAGATTTTTACCGAAGGCGAAAAAGCCAGAGGTGGTGTTTCTATTATTGTTAACAACAATATTCCTCATAAAGTTATCTCTCTTAATACAAACTTGCAAGCTGTTGCCATCAGGTTATCTTTACACAGTGCTGTTACACTGTGTTCTTTATATCTCCCCCCGAGCACACCTATCAATGAGACCAATCTGAATGATCTCATTTCCCAATTGCCATCCCCCTATATTCTTGCTGGGGACTTTAATGGTCACAATGTTATGTGGGGTTACGATGACACTAACCAGAGAGGTTTACAGTTGGAGAGCTTCATTTCAAACAACTCTTTGTCTTTCATGAATGATAACAAGTCCAAAACCTACTTTCATCCAGCAACTGGATCTTATTCTTCCATTGATTTAACCTTATGCAGCCCAGTCTTACTTCCCAATTTCACCTGGAAAGTGACTGAGGATTTGTGTGGAAGTGATCACTTCCCCATTATCTTTTCATCTACACAACCATCCAGCAGTGTACGACCGCAGAAATGGAAGCTTTCCAAAGCCAATTGGAACAGATTTGAAACCCTCTGTGCACAGACCATTACACATGACAAATTTGGAGATTGCGATGATCCTGCAAAACTTTTTACTTCACTATTAATTGATGCAGCTAAACAGTCCGTCCCTCAGACCTCGACAAATCCAAAACATCCTGACAAGCCTTGGTACAATGATGATTGTAAACAGGCTGTCAGAGACAGAAAACAAGCCCTTAGAAAGTTTAACCTCAGGCCTACCAAAGAAAATCATAACCTATTCCGTATTTCCAGGGCAAAGGCCCGTCGTACCATTAGAGAAAGTAAGCGCAAGGCTTGGAGACAATATGTCTCTAAATTAAACAGTAGAATTACTGCTAAAAAAACCTGGGACATGATCAGAAAGATCAATGGCAAAGGCCAGCCCCCTCTTAGTCACCTTGAAGTTAACAATACTTCGTTGGAATTGCCCCAGGATATAGCTGATGCTCTTGCCGACAACTTTTGCAAAAAGTCTTCCTCTGCAAACTATTCTGAAAAGTTTCAGAGGAATAAAGCCAGAGAAGAAAAGAAAAAACTTAATTCCAATTCTTCTAATTCAGAGCATTATAATAAACTCTTCACCTTTAAAGAATTAAAATCTGCTCTGAATAAAGCTCACGATTCTTCTCCTGGCCCAGATAAAGTTCATTACCAGTTTTTAAAACACTTACCTTTTACTTCTCTCTCAGTTTTACTTGATATTTTCAATGATATCTGGCAGTCAGGTGTTTTTCCTTCATCCTGGCGGGAAGCATTAGTCATTCCTATCCCAAAACCTGGCAAGGATACTAGTGACCCGGCTAACTATCGGCCAATAGCTCTTACTAGTTGTCTCTGCAAGACCTTAGAACGTATGGTCAACGACAGGCTTGTTTGGTTTTTAGAGAAAAACAACCTCATCGTTGATGTACAGAGTGGATTTCGACGCCAACGTGGCACCATAGATCATCTTGTCCGCTTTGAAACCTTTGTCAGAGAAGCCTTTATTAATAGACAGCATGTAGTATCTGTCTTTTTCGACCTTGAAAGTGCTTACGATACGACTTGGAAATACGGAATTCTTAAAGACTTGCATGACTTTGGTCTTCGAGGCCGTCTTCCTCTTTTTATTTCAGCCTTCTTGGATGAACGTCTTTTCCGCGTCCGAGTTGGTAATACTGTCTCGGGAGCCCGTGAACAGGAGATGGGTGTACCCCAAGGATGTATTCTCTCTGTTACACTTTTCAGTGTGAAAATAAACAGTATAGTTAAAGCTATCTGTCCTGGTGTAGACTGTTCCCTTTATGTTGATGACTTCGTTATATGCTTCAGATCTCGAAATATGAATATTATTGAGAGACAACTTCAACAGTGTCTCAACAAGCTCCAAACGTGGTCTGATGAAAATGGCTTCAAATTCTCAAAGTCCAAAACTAAGTGCATGCACCTCTGTAATCTACGAGGTGTTCATCCAGACCCTGAACTGTATTTGGACAAAACTAAAATTAAAGTCGTTTCTGAGTTTAAATTTCTTGGAGTCATCTTTGACAGAAAGCTTTCCTTCCTTCCTCACATCACTGCACTTAAAAAGAAGTGCAAGAAGGCTCTTAATCTTCTTAAGGTTGTGGCCCATTCTGAATGGGGAGCAGACCGTAAAGTCCTCTTGCGGCTTTATCGGTCTTTAGTTCGCTCCAAATTAGACTATGGATCTATTGTATATGGATCTGCCCGTAAATCTTACCTGAAAATTCTCGATTCTATACACCACGAAGGTCTTCGTCTTGTACTTGGAGCTTTCAGAAGTTCTCCCGTCAATAGTCTCTATGTTGAGGCTAATGAACCTTCTCTTTCTTACAGGAGGGAAAAACTCTCGCTTCAATATCTTTTAAAGCTGAAGTCCAATCGTTTTAATCCAACTCATAACATTGTTTTTAAACCTCAATATAAACATCTTTTTGAAAGGAAACCAAATGTTATTCCTCCATTTGGTATCCGCATGGAGCCCATTGTAGATAACCTTGGCATAGACACTGAGTCTATTGCCGACTATAAAATCTCTGAAATCCCTCCATGGACACTAAATAGTGCAGAATTCAGATTTGACCTTGCATCTGACAAAAAGTCTGTCACGGATAGAACTGTGTTTCATGCTAGATACAACGAGATAAAGGAGCATTATTTTTCCTTCAAACCAATCTATACAGATGGATCCAAAGAAGGAAATTCTGTAGCAGCTGCCGCTGTTTATGGAAAAAGGAGCTTAAAGTGCCGCCTTCCAAACAACTCCTCTATTTTCTCTGCTGAAATTAAAGCAATTGATCTTGCCCTTAATCTAGCTGAAAGTTCTAATTCCAACCGTTTCATTATCTTTTCGGACTCTTTATCAACATTACAAGCCCTTTCAAATCAACGCCTTGAGAATCCCTTAATCTGTAGTTTACTCGAAAGGATCTCACAAATTTCTTCTTTGAATAGATTGGTGTTCTGCTGGCTTCCAAGTCATGTAGGCATCAAAGGCAATGAAAATGCCGATAGGTCTGCCAAATCTGCACTTAACCTTCCCATTTCAGATTTTAAAGTTCCACACACTGATTTTAAATCCTCTGTTTTAACACATATCCAATCTTCTTGGCAATCCCAGTGGGATGCTGATGTTTTCAATAAACTGCATTCAGTTAAACCATCCCTTGGTGAATGGTACCCCGTTTACAGGTCTGTTCGTCGAGAAGAAGTGATAATTGCACGACTTCGAATTGGCCATTCACGCATCACACATTCCTGGCTCTTGACCAGAGACGATGCCCCTGAATGTATTCCATGCAATACATCTTTTTCTATAAAACATATCCTACTAGATTGCATTGACTTTCAGCCAGTTCGTTCAAAATATTTCAACGTCGATAGTTTAAAGAATCTTTTTGATTCTGTCAGCGTTGAATCTATTATCGCTTTCATAAAGGAGATTGGCATTTACAATAAACTGTGATATTTACTGTTGAGTCTCTTACCCATCTTTTTACATTCTTTATACGCCTTTATATTAGATATCTTGTCAGCTGATTCATAGTCTTACCTTTTTTAATCTAAAACTTTTGAGTTTCTACCACTGCTTTTATATTCAGTTTACATCTCCTTAATGGGAGGATTAGCCCCCTTGGGGGCATCTTATCTCATTGGGTACAGGACCTCTTTAATGGGAGTATACTGATCCCATTGGAGGCTCCAATCTTTACCAGTTTTAACACTCATTTCCAAGGAAAAGAAATATTCTTAGTCTTACCCTTTAATCTAAAACCTTTGAGTAGGCAGGGAATGCCCAGCCACTCAATATCATATTTTATGCACATTATAAATGACACATATTTCTCCTTCATTTAAAAACTTCTCACTATCAATCCAACATTTAGTTCAAAACTTTTTATCACATTCTTAACTCTGTCATTTAAACCTTTTGAGTTGATAGGGATTGCCCTGTCACTCAATAATGTCCTTTATACTTATTAAGATCACACATAATTCTTCTTAATTCAACTCTTTTACTATTATAAATGTATTCAAACCTTTTTCAGTTTAAAATCCCACTTTTACTATCTTTTAACACAGATGTGCGCGCTAAATGACCAAAGCTGTCGATGCGCCATAAAACAACATTCATTCATTCATTCATTCATTGCCTTGATGATATCTCGGACGAGTTTGAAAATGGTTCATGTCAGGTGAAAAACTAGGTCACTAGGTCAAATCTTAGAAAAACCTTGTGTACGCTCTAGAGGCCACATTTTCAGTCCAATACTCATGAAACTTGGTCAGAATGTTTGCTCCGATGATATCTCATACGAGTTTGAAAATGGGTCATGTTGGGTCAAAAACTAGGTCACTAGGTCAAATCTTAGAAAAACCTTGTGTACACTCTAGAGGCCACATTTTCAGTCAGATACTCATGAAACTTGGTCAGAATATTTGTCTCGATGATATCTCGGACGAGTCTGAAAATGGGTCCTGTCGGGTCAAAAACTAGGTCACTAGGTCAAATCTTAGAAAAACCTTGTGAACGCTTTAGAGGCCACATTTTCAGTCAGATACTCATGAAACTTGGTCAGAATGTTTGTCTTGATGATATCTTGGATGAGTTCGAAAATGGGTCATGTCAGGTCAAAAACTAGGTCACTAGGTCAAATCTTATAAAAACCTTGTGTACGCTCTAGAGGCCACATTTTCAGGCCAAAACTCTTGAAAGTTGGTCAAAATGTTTGTCTTGATGATATCTCAGACTAGTTTGAAAATGGGTCATGTCGGGCAAAAATCTAGGTTACTAGGTCATATCTTAGAAAAACCTTGTGTACGCTCTCGAGGCCACATTTTCAGCCCAAAACTCTTGAAAGTTGGTCAGAATGTTTGTCTTGATTATATCTTGGTCGAGTTCGAGAATGGGTCATGTCGGGTCAAAAACTAGGTCACTAGGTCAAATCTTAAAAAAACCTTGTGTACGCTCTTGAGGACACATTTTCAGCCCAAAACTCTTGAAAGTTGGTCAGAATGTTTGTCTTGATTATATCTCGGTTGAGTTCGAGAATGGGTCATGTCGGGTCAAAAACTAGGTCAAATCTTAGGAAAACCTTGTGTACGCTCTCGAGGCCACATTTTCAGCCCAAAACTCTTGAAAGTTGGTCAGAATGTTTGTCTTGATTATATCTTGGTCGAGTTCGAGAATGGGTCATGTCGGGTCAAAAACTAGGTCACTAGATCATATCTTAGAAAAACCTTGTGTACGCTCTAGAGGCCACATTTTCAGCCCAAAACTCTTGAAAGTTGGTCAGAATGTTTGTGTTGATGATATCTCGGTCGAGTTTGAGAATGGGTCATGTCGGGTAGATTGAAAATGGGTCATGTTTTGTCAAAAGACTCAGGTGAGCGACTTTAGGGCCATCATGGCCCTCTCGTTTCATTTCTAATATTGTCTTCCCCAAAGAAACCATTTTCCGGGGATATCATTCCCCATACATACATCAAAACACTGTATTAAATCCAAATCGCTGTCTATATATACTACCGTAAAACGCACCGGGGCGTTTTCTTTTTGGCTGTTTCATTCAAGTATGGATTCATTCCGTATAATGCAAGTAGACAACAAATAACTTACCTTTTTTGGAACAAACTCTTTCCCCAAAAAAACCAGGCCCCGTTTTTCTTTTCTAATATTGTCTCCCCCAAAGAAACCCTTTTCTGGGGATAATATTCCCCTTACATTCAACAAAATACAGTATTAAATCCAAATTGCTGTCTCTATATACTACCGTAAAACGCCCCGGGCGTTTTCTTTTTCACTGTTTATTTCATTCTGTAAAATGTCACTACACAACAAATACTTCTCCTTTTTTGAAAAAACTCTTTCCCCCAAAAATACTAAGCCTCATTTTTCATTTCTAATATTGTCTCCCCCAAAGAAACCCTTTTCCGGGGATATCATTCCCCGTACATACATCAAAACACAGTATTAAATCCAAATCGCTGTCTCTATATATACTACCGTAAAACGCCCCGGGGCGTTTTCTTTTCCACAGTTTATTTATAGCAATGATTCATTCCGTAAAATGTCAGTACACAACAAACACTTCACCTTTTTTGAAACAAACTCTTTCCCCAAAAAATACCAAGCCCCGTTTTTCATTTCTAATATTGTCTCCCCCAAAGAAACCCTTTTCTGGGGATATTATTCCCCTTACATTCAACAAATCACAGTATTAAATCCAAATCACTGTCTATATATACTACCGTAAAACACCCCGGGACGTTTTCTTTTTCACTGTTTAAAGTATGGATTCATTCCATGCATTGTAAGTACACAAGATTGTACTGAATACACATTGCTGTCTATATATATACTACCGTAAAAGGCCCCAAAGCTTTTTCCTTAAAATGTCATTTGACAAGAAATTTACAAAATTTGCAAACAAACTCTTCCCCAAAGAATACCAAGCCCCGTTTTTCATTTCTAATATATACCGTACTACCGTAAAACGCCCCGGGGCGTTTTCTTTTTGGCTGTTTCATTCAAGTATGGATTCATTCCATACACTATTAGTAGATAACTAAAACCCCCCAGTAGCGATTTGGAACAATACAATGTTCTGCTGTATGCCTGTATAGCGACATTTAACGGAATGAACCCATACTTATAATACAATGTCAAAAAATATCACCAATCAACTAGATGTACACAATTTTTATTGAATATTAATGACATTTCATAAATTAAATAAAATCAAGTGTCTGAATGACTCAGATCAAGCCCAAAACAGAAAACGCGCCTAGGGGCATTTTACGGTATTATGCCAAGAAATACTCCCCTATATATAAAAGAAACACAAGGAATGCAATGCCTCGACTACACAAAAATGCCCAACCCACCAAAATTAACCAACGAAACAAAGCGTGATCACAATTTCCTTTACCCTAGTCACAGTTAACACCAAAATGCACCTGTGACATTCGTTGATCCTTAAATAGACACCTTTTCACCGGAGATATCCGTCATTTTTTACAGCTTTTTTGACAATCACAATCCATCACTATTCTCAGGCCCGCAGTAAATATTGTGGCCGAGTTCACGATAAAACTACAGTGTATGGTTTACATGAACTTGAGTCTAGAGTGGCAACATAATGAAACAAGGCCGATTTTGCAATCTATATAATTCGTTGTCTGCGCATGTCATATTCTTCGAAGATTCGACCTGTCTGCCATGATGCATCACCCATCCCCGTATAACTGGGAAAAGTAGGGCTTATACCAAAGCTAGAAGCCTATTACCCATACATGTAGGAGCTGTTTTAATAAATGGCTGATGCAGAGGTTACATGCTAGCCGATCAATTTGCAGACGACAAATTAAACATGGCTCAAACTCTGGAGTCTGTCATTAAAAGGGCAGAAAAAAAGAAAGAATATGTAGCTGCCATATATCGCATTTCTTTGCCTATTCCTTCAGTGTTGAAAACATAAGAAACCCAACCTTAAAAAATGATGGACGGCAGAAGAGGTAGTAGAATATGATTATTGAAACTCACTCATAGTTCAATGTGAAGAGAAACAAAGGACAGTAACCGAGCCAGTAATAAAACTGCCTTTTTTCTGTGAACATTATTTTGCATGTTATTAAAAAGCGAAAGTCCTATTTTAAGGTAACACAATACAAAATAATAAAATGCCAATGAGTACGAAAAAAGTACTATCCCCTTTCACGTCTATTTGCTAAGGTGTAAACAAGTGCTACAAGGTATCAGTCAAAGGTAGCAACTCTTGTATACATATTCATATCATAAATGAGACCAGTGGCCACCTTTAAGCCCTCAGAATAAACCTGTCCATATTTTTCACCAATTCCAAATTTTTTAATTTGATGTAAATCTCAAGAAGCGGACAAAACCCAGCTTATACATCTACGCCAAAAATGAGTCACCTTAGTAGAATTCTGTAGTTTTTGCTTGTCTAGTTTTATGCACGAGACAGAAACACTTCACAAGCATTCCACCTAGCATTTTTATGACAATTTTGGAGGAGCTGGTACAATTCACACATGCGGAACGGCTCTTTTTTTTTTTAGATAAACGAAGTTTTATGGGGTTTTAGATGTAGAAAATCTCGCCAAATACTGGGCTCTGATTGGACGAAAAACTAGGATGATCACTAATTCATTTTCGTGAAGCAGAAACCTTACGCTCTCAAATCGTCATAATGTTTGTGCAATACTAAATGGACACCTTACAAGTAGGCGGAGCTTAACTCTTTACCAAACAAGAAAATTTTAGACTAGACCAAATTGAAAGCATTTGCAGACGACAAATTGCTCAAATGATGGAATATGTCAGTGACAGAGGAGAAAACACTGTGGGAAAAGGAGGAACTGCTGGTAACCATCAGTTTTTTTTCTTTTCCCACTATGTTTTCAAAAGGCTTCTTTCTCATGGTCATGAAAACCAGGGATTGTTTGGTAAAGGGTTGATATTTTCATTCCTGTGTTTCACGAAAAATGGCCAGTTGAATCCAGCTAATGTCAACAGAGTTACGTCGCCTGCCGGTTTTTTTTCCTATTCACACAAGTCAAATATCTTTTCTTTAAAAAAGAATACTGAGAAATATTTTTGTTTGTTATCTCTAGAAAAATATCTAGTATCATGCAATATACATAAATATATTAAAACGAAAATAATAATAGTTTTATTTACTGCGGGCCTTACAATAGTGACATCAGTGAACGGCCTGCTAGATGGATTGTAATTGTCAAAAAAGCTGTAAAAAATTATGGATATCTACGGTGAAAAGGTGTCTATATAGGGATCGCCAAATGTCACAGGTACATTTTGGTGTTATCTGTCGCTAGGGTAAAGGAAATTGTGATCACTCTTTAATTTGTTGATGATTTTTGGTGAGTTGGGCATTTTTGTGTAGTCGAGGGTGATTCAGGCGTTGCATTCCTTGTGTTTCTTTACTATATAGGGGAGTGTTTTTAGCTCACCTGAGCACGAAGTGCTCATAGTGAGCTATTGTGATCGTGCTGTGTCCGGCGTCCGTCGTGCGTCATGCATCGTCAACTTTTACCTTGTGTACACTCTAGAGGCCACATTTTCAGTCCGATACTTGTGAAACTGGGTCAGAATGTTTGTCTTTATGATATCTCGGATGAGTTCGAAAATGGGTCATGTCGGGTAAAAAACTGGGTCACTAGGTCAAATCTTAGAAAAACCTTGTGTACTCTCTAGAGGCCACATTTTCTGTCCGATACTCATAAAACTTTGTTAGAATGTTTGCCTTAATGATATCTCGGACGAGCTTGAAAATGGGTCATGTCGGGTCAAAAACTATGTCACTAGGTCAAATCTTAGAGAAACATTGTGTATGCTCTAGAGGCCACATTTTCTGTACAATACTCTTGAAAGTTGGTCAGAATGTTTGTCTTGATGAAATCTTGGACAAGTTCGAAAATGGGCCATGTCGGATCAAAAACTAGGTCACCAGGTCAAATCTTAGAAAAAACTTGTGTACGCTCAAGAGGCAATTTTTTCAGTCCAATACTCCTGAAAGTTGGTCAGAATGTTTGTATTGATGATATCTCGGAAGAGTTAAAAAAATGGGCCATGTCGGGTCAAAAACTAGGTCACCAGGTCAAATCTTAAAAAAACTTGTGTACGCTCTCGAGGCCACATTTTCAGTTCAATACTCTTGAAAGTTGGTCAGAATGTTTGTCTTGATGATATCTTGAACGAGTTTGAAAATGGACCATGTCAGGTCAAAAACTAGGTCACCAGGTCAAATCTTAGAAAAACCTTGTGTACGCTCTAGAGGCCACATTTTCAGCTTAAAACTCTTGAAAGTTGGTCAGAATGTTTGTCTTGATGATATCTTTGACAAATGTGAAAAAGGGCCATGTTGGGTCAAAAACTAGGTTACAAGGTCAAATCTTAAAAAAACCTTGTGTATGCTCCAGAAGCCACATTTTCTGTCCAATACTCTTGAAATTTGGTCAGAATGTTTGTCTTGATAATATCGCAGACGAGTTTGAAAGTGGGGTCAAAAACTAGGTCACCAGGTCAAATCTTAGAAAAAACCTTGTGTACGCTCTAGAGGCCACATTTTCAGTCCAATACTCTTTAAAGTTGGTCAGAATTTTTGTCATGATGATAGCTTGGATGAGTTTGAAAATGGGTCATGTTAGGTCAAAAACTAGGTCACCAGGTCAAATCTTAGAAAAACCGTATGTAAGCTCTAGAGGCCACATTTTCAGTCTAATAATCTTGAAATTTGGTCAGAATGATTGTCTTGATAATTTCTTAGACTAGTATGAAAATGGGTCATGTTGGATAAAAAACTAAGTCACAAGGTCAAATCTCAGAAAAACCTTTTGTACTATAATTACAGTCCAATATTCTTTAAACTTTTGTTAGAATGTTTGTCTTGATGATATCTTGCATGAGTTTGAAAATGGGTCATGTGGAATAAAAACTAGGTCACCAAGTTTCATCCTTGAAAAACCGTGTGTAAGCTCTAGAGGCCACATTTTCAGTCAAGTAATCTTGACATTTGCTTTGAATGTATGTCTTGATAATATCTTAGACTAGTATGAATATGGGTCATGTTGGATAAAAAACTAGGTTACTAGGTCAAATCTCGGAAAAAACTTTTATACACCCTACAGGCCACATTTTCTCTCAAATACTCATGAAAGTTTGTCGGAATGTATGTCTGGATAATTTCTAAATGTCAAGTAGGCCGATGAGACAAAGTCTAGAAAAAGCTTGTGTGCACTCTACAGGCCATATTTGTAAGCCCAATACTATTGAGTGTTTCTCAGAGTGTTTGTCTTAATATCTCTGAAGAGATTGGAAATGGGTCATGTTTGATCAAAAGGCTCAGGTGAGCGACTTCAGGGCCATCATGGCCCTCTTGTTTCATAACTTATCATATATCTTGATCATAGAATGTCAAATTCCTGTGCCTTAGCCGACCAGTCCCTTATGTTAAGGGCATCAAATGCGAAAACCTGTAGATCTATCAAATATTAAAAATATAGTCACTTTAATGACTGGGTAAAAATACAGACGCTGAATATGAATTATCCAATAGAACTATCATAAAAACAAAATCAGTTGTTCAAATCTACATTAAGTATGATTTCTTTCGCTTTAATTGTATTTGTTTTCATGTACTTTCTGGTATGTTTGTGTGTGATGTAAATGTGTTAACGTTCTTGACTTGAATATTTGCGACAGTGATTAAATAGGCTGTCCGTGGTTTGATTTTGAAAATAACATATTGGTAAGTAATTTTCCAATTTCAAATATCATCATAGCAGTTAAAAAATTGACAAAGTTTAGGGTTACATGCCGAGTTTAATTATGCCAAATGGCCAATCTTTCCAAACCCACTTTGTGACAGGCAATTTTTTGCCATTTTCTAGTGATCATTGGTATTTGTGACCATTTAAGTCCATCTTCCCATTCAGATATTGGTCGAATCTAGTTCACCATGACATAAAGCTGTTTGGTAATGGTTAAAATCATGATGTTTTAGAATGAAGACAAAGAAAATCAAGTACGACAGAGAAAAATCGAAAATGCCAAATTAACTGACTTTGAATGCACATGTACTAAGACTTGACAAAACATGCAAACTTTGGACGAAATACCTGTTACGAAATAGTAACTTCCTTTGAAAATTCAGCCAATGAAAATTTTTGAATGTAGTTCCTGTGGAGACACCATCTGCGTAGCTTGATGCATTTGATCAATTTGATCATTTTTTTATTGGACTGAAGAGGAAAGCCAATCCATTTATCATATCCAAAAAAATACTTAAAAGGATGCTGAAATTTATATATAAATAGGTAAATCTTGTATTTCATCATGACCACCAAAACTTAAGACCAGGTTTGTTATTTTTATCAAAACAATAGTTTTCTTCTAATTTTCCTGTTAAAACATTTTATTCGTTATATCCCATCCTCAATTTGAAATCAAATTTTTGAAATCATTTGTAACACAGCTCGATGGATGACTCTTTTTTTTACAATATAAAAATTAATTTTAATTAGCCTTTCCTTTGTGTAGCTAATATAGGTTTGGTAAAGGCCTGGCTGGATAACTCAGTGGTTAGCGTATCTGACTTGTGATCTGGTGGTTGCTGGTTCAATACCTGGTTGAGGCAAAATTTCTTGCTGATGATTTTTTGCTTCTCACCTCTGATGCATGTGAGAAAAGCAGTCAGTGGCTTGGAAAGAAAGTTGTGTCAGTACTAGTGTGAGAAAGCCAGGAAACACATGTTTAGGTGCACTGACATCTCTGATATGACCCTAACTGTTAAAACAGCCTTAAACTCCAATACAAACAAACAAATTGTTTGGTAAAGGGTTCAGGGTAAAATTATATGAAAATGAACTCTTTTTGTGATAAAGCACATAATTAGTTACTTTGATGACAGTGTAGATCAGATAGCATAGAATGTGAAAACTGATCTTTGATATACACTGTCTAATAACTTGTGAAATATCATGGCCAAAGAGGACGTTGATTTTAAGCTCCACTGGCCGAAGGCCAGCGGGCTTATGTCATGGCCCAGTGTCCGTCGTGCGTCTGTCCAACAGATGTGCATGCATTAACTTTTATTTTAAACATCTTGTTCTCTGAAACTACTCCTCCAATTTTGATGAAACTTCACAGTAATGATCCTGCCATGGTCCTCTTCAGAACTTTTTGAAAGAATTTGATTCCTTCAAAAACTCTGGTTGCCATGGCAACAAAACTAAAAAATATTGGAAATCTTTGAAAATCTTCTTGGCTGAAACCATAAGGCCTAGGGCTACCAAATTTGGCATGTAACTTTATCTAGTAAACCTCTATCAAGTTTCTTTAAATTATAGCCCTGGGGTCAAAATTGGCCCAGCCCCGGGGGCCTCAAGTTTTACATGGGCTTACATAAGAGAAAACTTTAGAAATCTTCCTGTACCTAGCCATAAGGCCTAGGGCTACCAAATTTCGCATATGGCTTTATCTAGTGGGCCTCTACCAAGAGTGCCCAAATTATAGCCCTGGAGTAAAAATTTGCCCTGCCCCGGGGGTCACAAGTTTTACATAAGCTTATATAGAGAAAACTTTAGAAATCTCCCTGTACTTAGTCTTTAAGCGCAGGGCTACCAAATTTTGCATGTAGCTTTATCTAGTGGGCCTCTTCCACGAGTGCCCAAATTATAGCCCTAGAGTCGAATTTGATCCCACCCCAGGCGTCAGAAGTTTTACATGGGCTTATAATTATAGTGAAAACTTCAGAAATCTTCTTTTTACTAACCATAAGAACAGGGCTACCAATTTTAGTCCTGTCTCAGGGGTCTCATTTTCAAAACCATTTGGCCAAGTATTGTAATGTTTGGCATATAGGGTTTTTACTTATTAGCCAGTGGAGCAATACAGGGCCATCATGGCCCTCTTGTTTTTTCCAAAGCCTATTGAGTGTATTTGTAAAGCGATTGTAGATTTGTATTACTATTGTCACTACCATATATATGGTGTATACAGTCGTAATTCTAATATCAGCAGAAAAACATGTCAGATTGATGGATCGAATTAGTACTAACAGATAACGGTTTCTATGCAGCCCGCTTGGCAGAACAAGATTGACTTTCCTTGCCCCTGCTAACTCCAATGATTAATTACACATAATATGTTACATACATTACATGACTTGTGATAGAAGTTTTATTTTTCTTTACACCATATTAATAGCTTGATTCTGTTCCACAAAAAAAATTTTCAGGACCTCGAGTCCTTTGATTCACAAAGATGACAAAACACAGGACTGGTTGGCAAGGTTTAACCCATTACAAAACAATTACGACTTTTAACAATCCTGAAAAAGAAGGATTTTGGAAATGTCGTTGGAAAAAGAGAAAATGTTGGTTACTGGCATTTTCTCCTTTTCCCACAATGTTTTCTACCCTATCAAAGACAAAAGTTATCTTTTTAACAACAACTAATTTGTCGTCAGCGAATGTTTTCAATTTGGTTGAGTCCAAAATTTTGTTGTGTGGTAAACATTTAACTGTTTTTAGATTTGTCCATATCAACTGGAAAGCATTGGCAGATGACTGTGTAGATGTGGCTCACATCACGGGATTTGACTTTGAAAGGGTTGAAAACATTGTTGGTAAAGGAAAAAACGCTATTTTCCAGTATTTTCTCCTTGACCAACAATAATTTCACAAGCCTTTTTCCTCAGAGTCATTAAAAGACTGGATTGTTTTGTAAAGAGTTAATATCAATTTAAGAAGAAATATATTTCAGTCAGCGATGCAGCTATTGACAACAGAATACAGTACAGCAATGTCTACCGACTGGTTGAGGCATACAGATCATACGGCCACAGAAAGGCCACTTTGGACCCTCTTGGATTGCAGCCAGAAATGTCAGTGATTGTTGTTTTTTGCTTTTTGTATTAACCCTCTCCCAGACAACAAAGTTTAGAGTTTTGCAAATTGAAAGCATTTGCAGACGACAAATTAAATGTTGCACAAATAATTTGGTTTTTTTAGCTCCACTGGCCAAAGGCCAGAGAGCTATTGTCATGGCGTTGTGTCCGTCGTGCGTCCGTCAGTCCGTCCGTCCATCCGTCCGTCCGTCCGTTCGTCCGTGCGTGCGTCCGTAAACTTTTTCTTTAAAAAACTTCTCCTCAGAAACTATTGACTGGATTTTTACCAAATTTCACAGGAATGTTCCTTTGGTGGTCCTCTTTCAAATTCCTTCAAATAATTGTGTTCCATGAAGAATTCTGGTTGCCATGGCAACCAAAGTAAAAAACCTTTAAAAATCTTCTCCTCCCAAACCGCTATTTGGATAGCATTATTATTTTGCAGGAATGTTCCTTAGATACAGGTTTACAGAATTCCTTAAAAAAAAAAAAAAGATCTGTCAAAAAACATGGCTTTTATGGGAGACTCATTTTCCTTTTATGGTATAAAGTAAAATCTTTGAAAAATTTCTTCTCTAAAACTATTCATTGGATTTCATTGTTGTTTTGCAGGTAAGTTCCTATGGTGGTTGTCTACCAAATTGTTTCTTCAGTGAGCTAAAATGCAGGATTGAATGATAATTGTTAAAAACTTCCTTTCGCCATTATAGAAATATCAGGCCTGTGGAGCGATACAGGCGCTCAAGCGCCTCTAGTCTTTAAAAGGTTTGAAAAAATTATCAAAAAGGAGGAAATGCTTGTTATTGGTATATTCTCCTTTTCTAACAATGTTTCATGACCTTTCTTCTTCAGGGGTGTTAAACTTGGGATTGTGCAAGTTTATTGAAACATGAAGTCAAGTTTACTGGCAACATGTTACCAGACAACAGAATTGCAGACTTGTCCATTTTGAAAGTATGAGCAGATAAGAAAATGTCAAGAACTGTTTTGAAAGGTTACCAGGATTTTCTCCTTTTCCTATCATGTTTTTAAAAGCAGTCTGCTTTAGGGTCTTGGAAATTTGTGATGGTCAAGTAAAGGATTCTAGCTCTGTGATTGTTTTTGTCGACCTTTGCATTTGATTGAGACATATAGTCCTGATAACCGTTAACTCTTTACCAAATGACAAAATTTAAGACTTGTCCAAGTTGAAAATATTTGCAGATGACAAATTAAATGTCACTGAAAAATTGATATTTGTTTTTGGAGAGGCAGAAAACATTGTGGGAAAGAAAGAAAATGCTGGTTAGCAGCATTTCTCCTGTTCCCACAATGTTTTCAGAAGGTTTTTTCTCAGGGCCATTAGAAGTCGGGATTGTGTTGAATTAACCCTTTATTGAACAATAAATTTCAGACTTGCCCATATTCAAAACATTTGCAGACAACAATTCAAATATGGCTCAAATTTTGAGAGAGTAGAAAGAGTAGAAACTAAAAGGTATTGAGTTCAATACCCATAAGTGGGTGTGAACTTTGAGACTGTTCAATGGCCCACACATTCAGCACGAGTACTGGTATAGTTTCCAGGGAGCAGAATCGAAAGAGATTAGCATTAGTTGTTAGAACTTGTTTCTCATGT
Organism: Hippopus hippopus; assembly: GCA_946811185.2. Lineage (NCBI taxonomy): Eukaryota > Metazoa > Mollusca > Bivalvia > Cardiida > Cardiidae > Hippopus > Hippopus hippopus. Next base: position 16,503,229 of record OX328097.1, read on the forward strand.
TTAAACTAAACTAAAGGGTAGAAAACTTTATGGGTAAGGGAGAAAATGCTGGTTACTGGCATTTTCTCCTTTACCCACAATATTTTCCAAAGGCTTCTCCGTCAGAGTTGCTAAATGTCTGTATTGTGTACTAAGCACCTTTAAAATAATATATGCTTAACTCTTTTCCAAACAAAACTAGTTTAGAATTGTCCAAATTGAAAACATTTGCAGAGGAAAAATTAAAGGTGGCTCAAAGGAAGAAATATGACCTTGATAGGGTAAAAGATAAGACTTGAAAACATTGCAGGAAAAGGAGAAGAAGCTGGTTACCAGCATTGTTTCCTTTTCTAACAATATTTTCAAAAGGCTCCTTTTCTCATGGTTGTTAAAACTCGGGATTGTTGGTAAAGGGTTAAAAAAGTGCAATCTGATCTTTGACTTACACTGTACTGAAAGAGTATTAATATATGGTACACAAAAGAACCATGAAATTACAAATATTTGGATCTTATTTTTGGACTGAAAATGACTGGGTTAGTCTTCACTCAAAGGGTTAATGAAAAGTTATGTTTACTAGTTAGAATTTTGCCTTGGCCAGACCATCTTTCTTGGATTTGATAAAGACCATTGAGACCAGCTATAGAAGAAGGGCTGGTGCACCTTTCCCTGCATTCCTGATGTTCTGCAGTTCTTTTTGTAAATTTTAAAATTCTTTCCAAGCCAAAAGCTACTTTCTCACAAAAAAAAAGTTAAAAAAGAATTTTCATCGATGAAAGAGGAATGAATCTCCAGGGTCCGTATTCACCAACCGTTCTTTAGAATATTCTTAGTCTTATTCTCCAAGATTTTGTTCATTTGAAAGTAACACAAGTGCTGACTGGCTAAACCGTTGGGTTTATCCAATCAGAAGTTGTTTAATATTCTAATGTAGAAAACTCTGCAGAATAAAACAGAATATTCTTTAGAATGGTTGGTGAATGCAGACCCAGATTCATTCCTCTTTCATTGATGAAAATTGTTTTTAAGGAGAAAGTAGCTATTGGCTTGGAAAGATTTTGAAAATTTGTGAAAAGAGATGGTAGAATCCTCAGGAATGCAGGGAAAGGTGCACCAGCCCTCCTTCATTAGCTGAAATACTGTTGAAAATTGCTTCAAAATTAACACAAAAGTAGATGCACAATAAACCAGAGTTACATCCACAGGGATGATGGGTAGATAATGTCATGTCATGATATCATATTTTAGTATTTAACTCTTTACCAAACTATAAGATTTAAGTCTTTAACAAACAATAAAATTTTATACTGGTCTAAATCAAAAGCATGTGCAGATGACAATTTAAATGTGGCTTAATTGATGATTTTTTTTTTTTTGAAGGAGTTACCAGCATTTTCTCCTTTTCCCACAATGTTTTTAAAAACTTTCTTCCCCAAGTTCGGTAAAACTCGGAAATGTGTGGTAAAAGGTTAAGACTGGTCCAATATGAAAGCATTTACAGACAACAACTTAAATGTAGTGCACATGATGGAAACATGCTTAGAAAGAGTAGAAAACATTGTGGAAAAGGAGAAAATGCTGGTAAGCAGCATTTTCTCCTGTTCCCACAATGTTTTCAAAAGCCTTTCCCCAAGGTCTTAAAGGCTTCATGGTGAAGCAGCACACCCATTAACCTTTTACAAAACAATTTTGAGTTTTAGCGACCATGAGGTGGAAGACTTTTGAAAATACTGTGGGAAAAGTAGAAAATGCTGGTCATCACGATTTATCTTATACCTTTTCAAAGACCCTGCCATTTGAACAATGTTATATATTTGTTGTCTGCAAAAAGCTTTCAAGTTGGATTGGTCTAAAATTTTGTTGTTTGGTTAAGAGTGAAAGAGAGATGAACCAGGAAAATTCCATTAACAGTAACTGTTGGTAGTATATCTCTTACAAATTTTGTGTTAACCTCAGAAAAATTGATCTTTTATTTATACATTGATCAACAGAAATCCACCAGAACTAGCGCCTGAGAGATGTGGAGTAGCATCTGGTTCCCAAGTTGTAGATTTACTAGGTATATTTTATGGTGGAGACGGGACCCAGCAGATGAATGTGTCACAGTTAATAAGTTTTCTAGAAAAGGAGTATTGTGACGCAATTGCTGCAGAATTTCAACATCTGTCTGTGAGTTGAATTTCCTGTAATTCGTGATAGAAAAGCCCCATGTGTTGACTGCTCTTGGGAAAAAGGCTTTCGAAAACATGGTAGGAAAATGAGAAAATGCTGGTAACCCTCATTTTCTCCTTTCCGTACATTGTTTTCAGCCCTTTCAAAGACTAATCCCATCTATTGATAAGCCTTTTACTTGTTGTCTGCAGCTGCTTTCATTGTTGTTGAGTCTACGATTTTGTTGTGTGGTAAAGAGTTAAAACTTTTCCAAATAATCTAGTATTAAAACAGACAGAAAGCCTCTAAAGGGGTCCTGAGTGGCTCAGTGATAAAGTGTAGGTCTTGTAATCTGGGAGGCCCATGTTCAAGCTTCAATGGAAACACTGGTTTTTTGTGCATTTGTCCTTAGGCCAGACACTTTGGAGTGCCAGCCCAGTGCTGGTGAAACCCAAAATACACATGAATATGTGATCTATTGCTGTGATATGACTGAAATGATGTCAAAAGCTGCAAAAAACAGCAATCAGTCAGTCAGTCTAAAATAACAGTTAAGGGAAAACTGTTCAAGGGGCTTTAGACGGGATAGTTTGGCTAAGGATTTAACCCTTTACCACACAGTTCCAGGTCTAAACGCTTTACCACACAATCACGAGTTTTAACGACCCTGAAGAAGAAGGCTTTTGAAAATGTTACGGGAAAAGGAGAAATTGCTGGTAACCAGCATTTCTCCGTTTCCCACAATGTTTTCTACCCCATCAAGGACAAAAAACATCATTTGAGTTACACTGAATTTGTCGTCTGCAAATGCTTTCAATTTGGTCTGGTATAAAATTTTGTTGTTTGGTAAAGAGTTAACAACCCTGAGAGAGAAGGCTTTTGAAAACATTGTGGGAAAAGGGGGTTGAATGCAGCTGCAAAAAGTTTTGACCCATGTCAGCCTGCGCAGTCCGCACAGGCAGACATGGGTCAAAACTTTTTGCTTTTGGTCAGTTTACTGCATGTCCAAAGAGCATTCTACCTTAATATTCTGTTGATTTCTAGACAATATGGATTTATGGATCCATAATTATTTGATGACTTGCTTGGTATAATGCATCACAGAGATACATGAAACCCTCTTTATTCCAGAGCATGGCTCTTATATCAGTTTGGAGAAATCAAAAGTTCCTTACACATACATGTATTTTTTTGTTCTAATATTTAGTCTGAAGAACAGAGAGAGTGGTTTGCACATGCATTTGAAACGAAGAACAGCATTGAAATACCTGCAGAAAGAAAGCTATCTATTGCCAATTTATTGCTGAAATGTCAGGTAAGTGTAGCAAATTTTCCACACTCAGTGGTCAGCACCACATCCAAAATTTCAGCTTTCTGTTTTACACAATTTGTACAAGACTTTCTTTCAACTCTACTCATTATCAGTGTAGTATTAATGTGTCTTGCCACTGAATTTTGTTTTGGCAAGTTTTAAATGTTTATTAGATGACAGTCTCGTAGACTTGTCAAAAATTGAAAACAGAAGCAGACAACATAGTAAATGTGGCTATAATAATGCTTCTTTAGTTTGTGTAGCCTCAAATTGAAGAAGTTGTTGAAAGGGTAGAAAGTATTGTTGGAAAAGGAGAAAATGCTGGTTATCAGCATTGTCTCATATTCCTATGTTTTCAAAAGCCATTTTTTCAGGGTTGTTAAAACTCTGGATCGTTTTGTTAAGGATTAAAGTTGCAAAAAAAGACATAGTGTACATGTAACATGATTTGAAATGCTTTTTATTGACAGGCATTTGACCATTTTCTTGCCAACAAGTTTGTGACCTTGAAAAGATATGGCGGAGAAGGAGGAGAGAGTATGATGGTTTTCTTTGATGAAATATTCAGAAAAAGTACTTTCGGTAATTTTCTTTTTTTTTTTTTGTTTAAAGATATATCGAGGATTGACATGTTTTCGATACCATAACCGCTAAACGCAGACAGGAAAGTTACTCTTGATAAACTTCAGATTATTCATCAATTTTCCTTTCATTCTGCTCTAAATCTATCGTCTAATCAACAAAAATTTGTTTCATACGGATGAAAACATCCATAAACAACATGGAAAAGAACTATATGTACAGTGACAAGAATTTACCGACCTTGACCTGTTTTCGAGACTTTTTCATATCTTCTTGTTGGAGAGTTCTTATACAGTCTTGACCAAAAGTATTGGCACCAAATGAGTTGTGAAGGTGTAAACAAAGGACAGGACATGTGTTCACAGTAAGTGATTAAATTTTAGACTTGCCCAAATTAACAGTATATTTTTAAAACCACATCATTTATGTAAACCAAATTGAAAACTATGTCCAATAAAAGATAGAAAACATTAATGGAAAAGGGTCATGTTTTTAGCTCACCTGAGCACGAAGTGCTCAGGATGAGCTATTGTAATCACTCACCGTCCGTCGGCGTCCGTCGTCTGTCTGTCCGTCCGTCCGTCATCCGTCCGTTCACATTTTTTTGTTTACACTCTAGCATCTACAAATATTAACCAATCAGCACCAAACTTGGTCAAAATATATATGACTATAAGATCTCGCATGAGTTCGATAAGGGGTCTAATCGGACGAGAACAACTGGAGTTATTTGCCCTTGAATTAGAAAAATTGCTATATTTGACTTTGTTTACACTCTAGCATCTACAAATATCAACCAATCAGCACCAAACTTGGTAAAGATATATATGACCATAAGATTTGGGATGAGTTCGATTATGGGTGTAATCGGACCAGAACAACTGGAGTTATTTGCCCTTGAATAAGAAAAATTGCTATATTTGACTTTGTTTACACTCTAGCATCTACAATTTTTAACCAATCGGCATCAAACTTGGTCAAAATATTTATAACCATAAGATCACAGATGAGTTTGATTATGGGTCTGATCCGACCAGAACGACAGGAGTTATTTGCCCTTGAATTAGAAAGTTCTATAGAATAGTTCTTTGTCCGGAGCATAACTTTGTCATCTCCAATCCGATTGACTTGAAACTTGGCATTTGTGTTTGTTGCAATAATGCGGAGTGCAGTGTGAAAGAACAATAACTCTTCCTCGTGCTGTCTTTGAGTTATTTCCCTTATCGTCATTTTTACAGCATTTTCTGCTTGTGCGGAGCATAACTTTGTCATCTCCAGTCCGATTGACTTGAAACTTGGCATTTGTGTTTGCTGCATTAATACGGAGTGCAGTGTGAAAGAACCATAACTCTGCCTCGTGCTGTTTTTGAGTTATTTCCCTTTGATGGTCATTTTTACAGCGTTTAGTGCTTGTCCGGAACATAACTTTGTCATCTCAAGTCAGAACGACTTCGAACTTGGTATGCATGTTTGTTGCAATATTACGGAGTACAGTGCGCAAGAACAATAACTCTATATAGCATGGATTTTGAGTAATTCCACTTTGATCTTCATTTTTACAGTCCTGTTCTTTGTCCGGAGCTTAACTTTGTTATCTCTAGTCCGATTGACTTGAAACTTGGCATTTGTGTTTGTTGCAATAATACGGAGTGTAGTGCGAAAGAACCATAACTCTACCTTGTGCTGTCTTTGAGTTATTTCCCTTTGATTGTCATTTTTATAGCATTTTCTGCTTGTCTGGAATATAACTTTGTCATTTTTAGTCTGAACATCTTCAAATTTGGTATGCATGATTGTTGAAAAATTATGGAGGGCAGTGCACAAGAACTATAACTCTTCCTAGCACGAATTTTGAGTTATTCCCCCTTTGATCTTCATTTTTATAGCATATCTTGCTCGTCAGGAACATAACTTCATCATCTTAAGTAGGAATGACTTGAAATATGGTATGCTTATTTGTTGCAATATTTGGAAGTGCAGTGCTCAAGAATTGTAACTCTACCTCTTGCTGTCTTTGAATTATTTCCCTTTGATCGTCATTTTTACAAGCGTTTAGTGCTTGTCCGGAATATAACTTTGTCACCTCAAGTCAGAACGACTTCAAACTTGGTATGCATGTTTGTTGCAATATTACGGAGTACAGTGCGCAAGAACACTAACTCTACTTAGCGCGGATTTTGAGTAATTTCACTTTGATCTATATTTTTACAGTATTTCTTGCTTGTCTGGAATGGAACTTTGTCACCTCAAGTCAAATTGACTTGAGACTTGGTAAACATGTTTGTTGCAGTTATGAAAAGTGCAATGCACTGGAGCCATAACCTTACCTAATGCTACTTTGGAATAAATCCCTATTCATTTTTTTTTTTTTTCCCCCAGCTTTTCATGCTTCTCTACAATACAACTTTGTCTTTCCATGTTTGAATGACCTGAAACTTTATATGCATGTTTCCTTAACATTAGAGGAGACATTCATGCCTATTTCAATCACTTACATGATTTCTGCTGCACTATTATTTTCCTCTACCTGCCCTTTACGATTATTATCCCCCCTCGACAACTGGCAGTGGGACGGGCGTATCTTACGACAATTTGCCGCTCTTGTTACAGTATTTCTTGCTTGTCCGGAATGGAACTTTGAAGTCTCAAGTCACATTGACTTGAGACTTAGTAAACATGTTCATTGCATTACCTGCCCTTTGCAATTATTATACCTCCTCGACAACTGGCGGTGGGATGGGCATATCTTGCGACAATATGCCGCTCTTGTTTCATTATCATTTGGCCTTGAACCTCTATATTTGGTATTTATCTTCATTGTAGACCTTTACTGCTTAGTGCTCAGGTGAGCGATATAGGGCCATCATGGTCCTCTTGCTCAATGTTTACTCTTCTGTGCACATGCTTTTTTCACTGTCAACATGACATGGGCACACAAACTCAGAACTGCGTACAACGGTTTGATTGCAACAAAACTTCAAGTGAGTCCAGTGATGCAGCCGGGATAGTCACACTTAGCCCATTTGGTTATAACAAGTGACACACAGTTTTTTAATTCCTCTGGTTCCCAACGTTTACAAACGCAGCATTTTTCCTCTTCGTTTATTTCCTCATCGGATGAATCTGATGATTGGACAGACGCTACAGTGACACCAGAGATCCCAGGCTGTTCACTATCCATATGTTGTTTCTTTGAGCTTACTTTTGATGTATTTGTTGAACCATTTCTCTTTTTGGCAGATTTTCCCTTTGTTTCAGAAGCTTTCTTCATTGATTGACCAACGTGTTCTCGAATTTCTTTTTCTTTTACAGACGAAGTAATTAAAGTTCCGGATACAATTTTGCTTATGTTGTTTTTCTGTGTTTTCTGTTCAAATGTCTGTTTATCTCTGATAACCTTTTCAACTGTTATGAAGTAATTTTCTTTATCAACACCTGATGCTCTGTGCTGACATTCATCTAATGCTTCACAAGATGTTTCATTTTCTGTTTCAGAGGGGGATTCTGGTGAAATATATGCCTTTGATGGTGCCAACTGAGAATCTAAGATCTGTTCTGGCTTGTACGGGTATATTCCAGTCCTTTTGAAGGAAGACCTCAGGTTAGATGAAGACAATGCAGCTGTGTAAGTTGTGCAGGCCAGAGAACATACATTATACCTGGTTATCTTTGATGAAGGGTTTGCCCTCAAAAATTTGTGACACTCAGAATTGTATATCCTCTGCAAAGGCCCAAAACAACCAACATCAAGGGGCTGTAACACAAAAAGGTGAATGAATGTTCTCTGGCCCAATCAAGTACTGGTAATGTTACGTGGGATTTATGGCCATCAAAAATCAGTATCACAGGCTGCCTTTCATTTTCTCTTTGTATGTACTTAATAAAGTGCGAGTCAAGATACTCTAGGAATACTGATGAATTGGACCACCCGGAGTCTAAACTGTCCCCTGAGCACCAGGGCTTGCTCCATCTAGTACTTCAGAGCGCATACGTTGGCCTTTAAAGACAAAGAAAGGGGTATTTGTGTCCCAATGGCATTTCCACATCCTATAATTGTTGTGGTGCAAGATCTATCAGATGTAATAGCGGGTACTGATTTATTGGCACATACAATGTAAGGTGGATTGTGCTCTGTCTGAATTCCCTTTTCATCGACATTGTAGATACATTCTGGCTTTTGCATCATATCATCAGTTTGAAGAGCAGTTTTTAGATTGGCAAAGTACTGAGTAATGTTTTTACTTGATGTGGCTTGTGCCCTGTATTTACTTAAAGCTCTAGGTTTCAATACTTTCATTTCAGGCCATCTGCATAGAAAGCCGCGGAACCAGCGGTCACTTAATGGGTGATCCATGTCACGTTTACCAAGGGATACAGCATAGTTGGAAGCTTGGTCCACCACTTCAACACGAGAGTAACCGTAACCCAGTTCTGCCATGGCTTTTAAATGATTGATAAACAGGGCCTCTTCCTCCTGACTAAATAATGCTTGGGGCTCTGACGACATCGTCTCTGGATCGACCCTTCCAGCCACTCTGTCCCGAAGTGTTGTCTGTGGTACACCATACTGTCGAGCTGCTCGCTTCACTGGCATATTCCTTTCACGTACAGCTTGGAAGGCATTAAACATGGCTGTTGGTGAATAGATTCTGTACCTTGACACAGATGAAATTAAAGATTAATTCAATAATTAAAAAAGAATCTTAGAAGCTGCTTTTGTTATTTTTTTCTGAGTATATTGGGAGGGGAATCGGGCAGGATACACACGCTCTCTCTCAATAAACTATAATAACTAAATATTGCCTCCCCTTTGAAATAGTGGTCTGTTAAAACAGGTACATTAAAAATGATAGAGTGATAAAAAATTGTGTATGAACTTTTCACACACCCTGTACTATTAAAGTCAATATTACATTTGGGACATTATTTATTGTCACAAACATGATTCCAGAATAGTAAATCTTTTATCTATTTTGCGGAAGAGTCTCAAACTGTAAGGGAGATGAACTTTTGAAACACCCTGTACATCCGGGAAGTTTATAGTCATGTGACAGACTTCATGATAGCAGACGAATGGGAACACCTCTGTACATATTCTGATTGTCAAATTTTGTTTCAGCATGAATATTATCGAAGTTGCTATGCAACCCCAAAAAAGTAATAGCAAAAATCGTCATTTTATGAAATAGTTACTAAAATTAACATTTACTCACTTGTTTTTGTCGCATTTTATTGGTTTTTCTGGATCAGCGATAAAAGTTGCTTCCCGTTGCTTCGAGTAAACAAACTGTGATGTCATTGTACATCCGGGTGTCGCAATAAAGGGAAAGAACTGCAGGTCTCGAAAATAGGTCAGCATCGAAAACACGTCAATCTACGATACATAAACACAGGGGTAAAAGTTTTCCGTATTGTTACGGAATTCCGTATTTTCAGTGGCCGACCAGGTCATTTTTCCAAATCATTTAAATCTGAGGAGAAATTTTCTTGGGGGGGGGGGGGGTACCCCTTTATCTGGTATCTGTTGCAAGTCAATAGATTTCCAGATGCCGTATCAATAAAATTTATTACCCCACTGCATTTGCTTTGTCCGGGGCTGATCTCGGTCATTAATGTCTCCCGTCAAACGCACTCACCTTAAAAACAATGAAATTCAAAGAATTTTGTAATTTCGGGGATAACTTGCACCGAAATGTTTACAGTCACTCACTCTTGCTTAGGGTTTCCCGATTCTAAATATAGATGCTGAACCGGAACGTTCTAAAGTTATCGTATGATGTTATATTGTTCGTGTCCAAAATGTTGCGGCTGTGTTTTGATCGGTTTGCCGACTTTAACATTTTTGCCGCTAGGATTGTAAAACAAAATAAAGCATTAACAAAGCCCTTCGTTTTAGGGGACAAATATTGGCTGCAATTTGATTATTTGCTAGCGAAAGATGGCTCAGTTTAAATTATCTTTGTTCTTTTCAATAACAAATGGATGTCAGAGCTGGGGATCGGCATCTATCTTCCGAAGTTGACAGTACGTGCTACTCAAATGCCGAAGCGACCGAAAAAGGGGGAAAAGTTTCATTCATACACTGTAGTCCGATTTGTACTGGTGGGCCAATGATTGACTATAGTCGTAAGTCAGTTGGTTTTGGCTTCCGATTGCGATTAGCTCTTGAGAAATCCAGGAATCGATTGCAGCCGGTACCGAAGCTCGCTCGGTCGTGAAACGTGAATACTGGTTTGTAGCGCTTGGTTTTGTGACTGATATTAATCACACTCTAGGATTCAATATAGTGATAACAAACACGAAAATTGGTTGGAAAAATGAGAAAGAAATTTTTGTCCATGGATGTGTTGTCAAAACTCGACAACTCGGCAAGTTTCTTATTTGATCCCTGAGACCGGGTTTTGACGCTTGGAAATTTGAAATGACATGTATTTGACGCTGAAAAGTATTTGCTTAATTGTCAATCTGACGCATGAAATTATCATCAAGAGCTTCATATAACCTAGCTTGTGCGCATCCGGCAGAAATATGGGCTAAACACGATCAGTATAAAATGTGAAGGACACGCGCGTGATCTAATGTAGCTGGCGAGTCATTTACGAGAACGTAATAACGATATTAATCCTCTGATCTAATGTAAAGTGACAGATTTTAAAGTTACTTGCTATTCAAAATGACTAACTGATGTCAAATCATGTGGTAATACTTCTCCAGAAATTAACTGACACGAAAAATTGATCGCCAAAAAAAACGTGAAAACCCATGACACTACCATGATCAGCGTGACATCGTCCGATCAGACGGACTTCAAACTATCTTCTCGACTTTAATAATGAATTTAAACATTGAATTTACACAAATCTCTGAATAAAACAATAAGTGGAATCTTAAAATTCTGTCATGAGTGAAAAAATTGTTGTTTTATGAAATGAAAATATAGATCTAAAGGGGGGGGGGTGTCGTCTGCAAATGCTTGAAATATGTGAATTTTTTTTAACTGGTTTGGAAATAAAAATTTAAAGATCAAAATAAATGATATTAAATAAAGTAAAAAAAATTTAAAGTACAAAACATCACATATTTATAAACTTGATATCATGTAGACAAATTGTCAAAGTATTTAAAGCAAAAAGGCATTCCCAGTTCAGTGGAGAAACCGATTGTACAACCAATAGCTAGTTGGTTTGCTCTTCCGGTTACAAAGTGATAATCATTTTTGCATGTAAACTGATTGCCCCACACTGCCGACTTGATAGATTTTTTACAGGAATTGGACCAGTTCCATGGTATATCACTTACCTGCTTGTTTTAGCAAACATTAGAATTGATTTTACCAAAAATGTTTGCACATTTTAGGAAAGGTTCTTAAAGTGTTTGAAGAGCTTTTAACAGTGAACATGTAGATGTATCTATAAAATCTTGTTTGGGCATGTTGCATGAAAACAGTCTATCTTTTAATGGGCTGTCATTAAAACTTGATATTTTAATGAAATTAATATGTAGTTTAGATCTGAACCCCCATCCTTGTTTGTGTACCCCAAACTCCAGTTACCAAAGGGTGCAAAAACCTCAAGCTAGAAAATGCACAACACACTCTGTCACATTCTCCCTGATAAATTAGCCATTCTTAAAGAGAGTGTTCTTTTCCTATTTGACAGATTTGATTTTATTCTTTTGACAGAAATTTAGCACATGTGATTGCATTTTAATGAATCAAATATTAAATACTAGATATGTCCTTTCTCATACTTGTTGTACTTTCAAATACAAAACTGATGTAGGGCTAATCTGATTAGGTCCTGTGTACAAAATGGAGATAAAAGAGAACAAAAATAACATGGGTGCTAAAAACTTTGAGATTTTCTTAGGTTTTAGCATATCATATCTTTCATTCGTTTCAAGATTTTTTCAACTTTAAAATGCTAAAACTGGATCTCATTAGAGGTATTTGATGCTTATCAAATAGCTAAATCTCAGGAGCTTCCGGGGGCCTCTGGCCCCCTGGACCCCTGGCCAGGGCGTTGCCCTGGACCCACCGGGGGCCCTAGCAGCCCCCAGGCCCCCAGCTCAATTTTCAGTATTTTCAAATTTTTTAACTTTTACCCCTGTAAACATAACATGACATTGTACAAGCAGATAAGAAAATTGGTTGGATGGAAGAACTATGACTGATAAGCAAAAGCTACTTTTTTTCATTTGTAAACTTATAACCTCTTGAAGCAAATCCCAGCAGACAGCTTTGAAAAAATCTTTGTCAAGTACAGTGGAACCCCGTTAGATCTGTGTAAGCAGTTTGGCTATTTTTCACAAAGTTTTCGAAAAGTATATTCTGCAGAAGCATGAAAAGTTGTTCCTTACAGGGAAAAGGTTGAAGCCCTGTGTCATCCCCATTATTACAGAAATAAAGCATTGTTGAATAAAAAACCTTGTTGCTTCTCTTCTTTATTCATCGGTAATTAATCCATTTAACTTTAGCATCAAATCTTGCATTTTTTTTTATCTCGGTCATAACAAAATTATCAGAAAATAGCCGAATGACTTTCTCTCTGCCAGCTACACAATGTACGAGGGTTGTCCCAAAATTGTGTAGACAGCCTGTAACACAATCAGTGTTAACACAATAGATTCAGCAAGTTTCGGAATTTCTTAACAAGAGCTTTGTGCATGTGTGTGTGAAACTTAGACTAACTATCTTAAGAATTACTCAATCTATCACGATTTAAAAAAAGCCGTCCCTAGAAAACAATTAATTCTTTTTCAAAGTACTCTCTGTGGTGCTCTATGCATTTACGGTGGCTTGTGACCCACTTACTGTATACATCTTCAAACCTCTTGCTTTTTAAATTGCTCAACATTCACAGAGTTTCCTGTCACTGTTTGCGTAGTATTTGCGTCATATCTAGTTGTACACAATATTCGAAAACATTCCACTCTGCAGCCATGTCCTTTGACGTCGCCATTTTCAACATGTTGGAATTAACCACCGCACTGGGATTTATCCTATAACTTTTTTCAAAATAACATTACGTAAGCATCCTTCGGTATGATGACGACAAATGCAATGACGTTAATCCACGTCGAATGATTTCCCACAATTATGACCATGTTTGGAATTATAGACATGTAAAGATGTAGCATGCTCATAAAACCCAGACATATTTTGGTGTGCGCCTGGTTACATACCCCATTTGTGTAAATGACTTCATAAAATGTACTATTTGCGATCTTGATTTTTTATTTTATACGGGAATATGCACAAATGACTAACTGATTCAACATGCAAATTTTACTGAAATCTGACGACGGGTTCCTTAAAAAATAGTGTCGGACAGCCCTCGTACATGTGACATGACTGGATTGTTCTAGCAATAATCATTAAGATACGCAAAAAGGCTATATCAGACCATGTAAGGCGGGCGAGATATTGGCTTATTCCATGATCGTTTGGTTTTGATTGGAGGTCAGCCCATAACCAAGTGTACATTCTTTGGGCAAAACAGTTGTAAGTGTGTACTACAAATGCTTGCAGTACAACCCTCTCACTCTGAATTATTGGCACGTTACGTCATACCCCAATGCAAACTTTACTGCAGACATTAATTTTGTGAATACATGACTGGTGTGAGATCTTTACGGATGGAAAGGTAGCCCTTGTTTCCAACCACACGTTTTTACCCATGCAGATAATTATCGCACGGTAAGACCCGAGCGGTAGACCATTTCCAACCCTGCGTTTTAAGCTAGATTTCAGCAGCAATAAACTGCACGGTAATCTCTCAATTTTGCCTATTCATCATGGCTGCCATCTATTTGTCGAGTCTTCTCCAAAGACGAAAAAGGCATAATAACGTAATGATAGAGTTTATAAAGAGGATAGTAAGAAGAGATCGGAGGAGGAAGCATACATAATCCTTTTGTTCTTTCAAGCTTTGATTATAGAGACCTGGAGGTTCTTGCACCAACAATATCAGTTTTTCCATTTGTTGAGTGGACAAAGCTGGCATTTTACCCTTGGTAGCCATGTTTTTAGCGGCATGTAAAAGACAAAAGTCATTTAAAACGTCAGCATTGCTGACATCACGTTCCATAATTATATGGGTATGCAGATATTTTACCGTGAGGTAAAAAACCAACATGTTGGTTTTTTTGCGCATGGACTTTTCGCCGCGGGTGAAAAGGCATGGTTGGAAATGAGACATTGAAATTTAACTTGCCCATTTATTTTTACTTTCCATGTAGAGAAAATCCGTATCACCCGCGCAGGTAAAAACGCGTGGTTGGGAACAAGGGCTTAAATGTTTATGGTCGTATTTAATCGTTCACTGTCCATGACAGGATGCCGAATTTTAACTCTTTACTAAACTACAAAATGTTAGACATGTCCAAATTTGAAGCATTTGCAGACGGCAAAAAAGTGAGCCAAATTTGAAATATGTTCATGGAAGGGTAGAAACAATGTGGTGAAAGGAGAAAATGCTGGTTTCCAGAATTTTGTCCTTTTTTCTACATGCTTTTCAAAAGCTTTCTTTCTCATGGTCGCTTAACTGAGGTAAAGGGTTAAAGTCTTTGCAGACGTTGTAAATAAAAATTAGACTTCAAAGAGCGTGCAGACTGATCTTTGATCTATACCATCCGCAGCTGAGCTATGACCGAAATCACATTAGTAGAAAGCTACTTCTGTTATGTCTAAAAAAAGTAGGAACATATTTAAGATCCGTTTATTTCAAGATTGAAAACCTGTCCACACAGGGTCTTTATTACAAACAGTTTAGATCCCTCCACCGAATTCTAATTTATAGACCCTGATGCACGATGTTTTTCAGTTTGACTTTCATCACGTATGTCGGGTTGTCTCATTTGATTATTGATAGAGATTTCGTTAGTAATAGTCGATTTGGGTTTGTTCTGCAATCGTCAGCATGACTGAAAAACATGGCAGCGGCACCGTCTGCAATCCAACATGATAGCGTTTTGTTTGATTTCTGAATGAACCTGGCTGTAACCATAGGCTTTTGAAACTCTATTGGTCTATCAAGGGATAACGAAATTTTCATTATTGGATACCATTACTATAAATAGCACTTTGGGGATTCCCTCTGTATTGTATATAGTAAGACAAGGTGTGCAACGAAATCGAAGAAAATTTGACCCCAGTCCCCTTTCAGAGATGATAGTTAAACGAAAACGGATAAATAAGTCACCGGTGCAGATTTGTTCATAAATGATTTTTCTTCTGTACCCTGACCTTGGAACATTCCAAACGGCTCTTGCCATCAAGCAATAGCTCTAATCTGAAAAGATTTCAAAAGCTTCCACATTTTCTGGATTACCATGCGCTGACGTCACACGATTTATAATCCAGCAGCTAATAATAATTTTTTTTTCAAACATAAATCAGAAATTTTATTGTCGGTGTATTGATGAAATTATTAAATTAATGTAACGTCTAATATAAGTTACCTTTTTTATTTTCAATCCAGTATCATGATTTTCATCTTCCATTTTGCATATTTTCAAATGCATTTTCAACGTTTATTGGTCAAAAACTTCGGCGCGTCTTTTGAAAGCAAATTCACATGAGTTATAATTCGCTGCGTCGTAATGAATTGTGTGACATCAGCATATGGCGATCCGATTCAGAAAATGTGGAAGCTGTTTAATTTTTTTAAATGATAGCTATTGCTTGATGGCAAGAGTTGTTTGGAACTTTCAAGGGTCAGAGTACAGAAGAAAAACATTTGTAAACCCATATGCATCGGTAATTAGGTTTATTTTTCCATTTTTTGTTAAATATTATCTCTGAAAGGGGATGGGGGTCAAATTTGTTTTCGATTTCGTTGCACACCTTGTCTTACTATATACGGTATAGAGGGCGTGGCCATTGTGCTATTTATAGAAACGGTGTTATTGAAAATTTGAGTATATTCTGTGATATACAGGCAATGCACCAATGTACTATAAGTGTTCGATGATGGACCAAGGAAAATTTAAGTGTTCCATGATAGACCAATAGAGCTTCAAAGGCCTGTGCTGTAACTGAGCAAAACAGCCGCTGAATTATTTCTAATAAATATCATCCTAAAGGTAAAAGGAGTTTTTTTATGTAGTTGTACAGTTGTTTGAATGACCAGATTTAGTAATAGAACTAAATGGGAATCGTTTATACGTTACATGCAAAAGAATCTAAATTGTTAAATGTCCAATAAATAAATGTTTAAACATATAAACGCATGTCTGTAGCTAAGTATTTGAACTAGATCTACCTCCACTGCTACTATGTAAGACTTTGCCCTTATCAGTTTAATAATAGTCCCCAAACAAATTGAACCTTATTATTTTGGCTACTCTGAATTGTTCAAAATGTTAATTTCCATAATAACCAGATTATTACTATCTTAATTTTGTCCTAACATTTTGGCGAATAACTAATTAATTAAGGCCATAGTTCTGGCAATGGTTGGCGGATGGGTCGCAGGTAGTGGGGGGGAGTGTCAGCGTTATATATTTAATCTTGGACTATCAACACAAATGTATACCAAACAACAAAACTTTGGACTTTCAAAAACCAAATTGAAAGCATTTGCAGGTAACAAATGTAGCTCAAATGATGATTTCTGCCTTTTGATAGGTTGATTGGGTAGAAAACATTGTGGTTAAAGGAGATAATGCTGGTTACCAGCATTTTCTTCTTTTCCCACAGTATCTTCAGACAACTTCTTCCTCATGGTCTTTAAAACTCTGGATTGTTTTGTAAAGGGTTGTAGAAGTTACTTTAATGGCATGATTTTTAGCTCAACTGTTTTCGAAGAAAACAATAAGGTATTGTCATAGCTCAGGAGTTGTCAACGTCTGCGTTGTCACTTACAAAAAGCTTACATTTTGTAATATCTCTGTTATTGCTAAGATATTTACTTCAAAATCGGACAAGTTGTTAACTGAAGATATTAACTTCAATCTGAGACAAGCTGTTATTTATCAAAAGCAGAACCCATACAACAAAGGCAGATAACCATCAAAGTGTTTTTGACATACCATAGTTATGCCCCTTTTTCAACTTGGATTTTTCATTGAAAATCAAGCAACTGTAGCCAAGTGTTGGCACCTGGTGCTCTCATTATCTTCTCTTACAGCTGGAATAGAAGAAATAGTTTTATGTATGCCACATAGAGGTCGATTGAACTTTCTTACTTCTCTTCTAAAGTTTCCTCCTGTTAGAATTTTTCAGAAGGTATGTATGGTTGAAGTACACATGTATGTACATTTTTGGCTTTTTGTCTAAATTATTTACCAGATGACAAAATTTTGACTTGGTGGAAAATGAAAGCATTTGCAGATGACAAATTAAATATGGCTAAAATGGAGGGAAAACATTGTGAGAAAAGAAGAAAATGCTGGTTGCCAGCATTTTCTCCTTTTCCTACAATGTTTTCAAAAGCTTCATTTCTTAGAGTTGTTAAAACGGGGGATTATTTTGGTGAAGGGTTAAATGTTCTTCTGGGAAAATTTTTCAGAAGGTATGTACATGTATTATGTGTGACATCATATTTGAAGTCATTTTTTAGCTCCACTGGCCGAAGGCCAGCGGGCTTATGTCATGGCCCGGTGTCCATTGTGTGTGCGTCTGTGTGTGCGTTAACTTTTATTTCAAACATCTTCTTCTCTGAAACTACCCATCCAAATTTGATGAAACTTCACAAAAATTATCCTGCCATGGTCCTCTTAAGAATTTCTTGAAAGAATTTGATTCCTTCAAAAACTCTGGTTGCCATGGAAACAAAAGCAAAAAATATTGAAAATCTTTGAAAATTTTGTCTGAAACCGTAAGGCCCAGGGCTACAAAATTTGGCATGTAGCTTTATCTAATGGACCTTTAAGAATTTTCTTCATATGATAGCCCTGGGGTCAAAATTGGCCCAATGCCAGTGATCACAAGTTTAGCATGGGCTTATATAGTGACTTCAATTTAAGTAGTAATCAAGGGAAATAACTCCTGTTTATAAGAGTTAAAGTTTGTTACTACTTATCTCCCTTGATTATCAAACTGCAATAATACATGATTGATGTTGATATTCAAGTTTTTTGGATAGGACATGTTCTGTTTTCAGGGAGAGCGATTTATTTTGATGCTAATAGTTATGCTGACATGAGTGGAATGTTTAACTTAAAGTAAGGTTTCTGTCATTCAGTTTTCTTTCCAGAACTTTACCTTTCATGCCAATGAATAAACCCGCTTGTATTCACTGACATAGTCTTTGCACTTAAAAAGATATGTTTTCTTTTTGTTGAGCAGGGGGGAAGTTATGTTTTCCAACTAAGTTTATCACCATACAGACTTTTTATGCTGTATGTCTCTGTCAATGCCAATTAAGTGCATGATACCTTAATTTTACTCTTTGGGAAAGGACAAATTTTTTGACTGGACCAAGTTAAAAGCCATTGCAGAAGACAAATTGAATGTAGCTAAAATGATTATTTTTGTCTTTGATAGGGTAGGAAACAGTGTTGGAAAAGGAGAAAATACTGGCTGACAACATGTTGTACTTTTCCCACAATGTTTTCAAAAGCCTTGTCTGTAAAGGTCATTAACACTTCGATTTGTGTGGTAAAGGGTTAAAAAGCCAGTGGAGCGATACAGGGCCATCATGGCCCTCTTGTTACATTTCACAGAAGTGAATGGGTTTTATGGATATTAACGCGGGTGCATCTATAGATGATTTTGCATCTTCTGATCTATACTTTGCTAAATATCGTTATGTGATAAAAAGAATCTGATATTCATTGGCGTTTGAGATAAAATTTTATTAAACTCATCATAAAAAAATGTTATTAAGCTTGTGATTAACCACTTTTAAATCTTACCAAATAAATTTTAAACTCTTTACCAGATGACAAAATTTAAGAGATGTAAAACTTAAAAACAATTGCAGACAAAAATTAAATGTGATCCAAACTTAAGGGTGTGTCCTTGAAAGGTCAGAAAATATTTTTGGAAAGGAGAAAATGCTCATTACCAGCATTTCCTCCTTTTAACAAAATGTTTTCAAAAGCCTTGTTTTTCATGGTCATTAAAACATGGGAATGTTTGGTAAAGCGTTGATGATTTTACAACCCTTAGGGATAAGACTTCTAAAACCAATTTACGGAAAGAAGAAAAAGGCTGGTCACTATCATTTTTATTTTCCTTTTCCCATCATGTTTTCTTATCATTCAAAGAGAAATTTCATCATCTTGTCTACATTTGTTGTGCTCAAATCCTATCAGTAACAATTATTCTAAAATTTTGTCTTTTGATGAAGATTTGACATAATTAAATTAGCTACTTTGTCTAAAAATTTTATTGTTTAGGTATCAGGGATATCAGAAATACCTCCAGGATCAAAGGGCACTGGTGATGTTGTCTCCCATTTATGTAGGTTGATTTTGTCTCGAGTTTAACACCAGGTTAAGAGCTTAGGTCATATCACATAGATCAGTGCACCTATGTATGTGTTCCCTGGCTTTCTCATACCAGTACTGACACAACTTTCTTTCCAAGTCACTGACTGCTTTTCTCACATGCATCAGAGGTGAGAGGCAAAAAATTGCCTGAAAGAAAGTTTGCCTCAACAGGTTATCGAATCTGCAACCACCAGGTCATGAGTCACATACACTATCTACTGAGTTACCCAGCAGGGCTTATATGAAATGTTAGGGTCATAGTCTATCACTTAGTGTTGAGACTTTTTGTGTCATGCAGCAGATCGCTCTTGGAAACATGTGGTGAAGAGAGAAAGTTCTCAATTGCATTTTTTTACCTTATAACCTGTATCTTGTCCAATTTATGTTGCTTTGTTACTTTGAGTGATACCTAAAGTCATACTGTTGCACTTAGATTACTTGTAATAAGCTACCAATGAATTGTTAGCTCTTAACATATTGTGACCATATGATAAAAATTGAAGAAATTTGCAGACAACAAATTAGCTGTGCAACAAATGACTGGATTTGTCATTGGAAGGATACAAAACATGGGAAAAGGAGAACTGCTCCCTTCTTCATGTTTGTCAAAAGTCAGGACTGTTTAATAACAGGTTTACCCTTTACCACACTATCCTGATCCCAACTTTTCACGACCCTGAGGAAGCAGGCTTTTGAAAACACTGTGGGAAAAGAAGAAAGTGCTGGTAACCAGCATCTTCTTCTTTTCCCGCAATGTTTTCTACCCTTTGAAAAACAAATTTCATGTGTTGAGTATCATTTAATATGTTGTGTGAAAATGCTTTGTTGTGTGGTAAAGGGCTAAAAGGAGTGCATAATTAGATTGATAGTATACATTATTTGAGTCTCTTCGAGATTTTAGGTCAAGGGTTAAATTCTGGTAAACACTTTTCATTGTAGATACCTCAGTAGATTTACAATACGAAAATAAAAGTGTACATGTATCACTTATACCAAATCCATCCCATCTAGAGGTAAGCATTTGTTAGAAATTTAGATCATCTCTAATAATACACATTTATTGCATGGGTTCACATCTTATCCTTTTTAAAACAGCGATTACATAATTGTTGTTTTAATAATATCGGTTTCAGATGTTTCGAATTTTTTCGATGCTCCGTTTTAAAAAGCACCCCTGGCGACAAAAATTCACTGTCCACCTCAGTTTTTCAAATCCAATTTTACCGGGTGTGCATTACCTTTGTTTACTGATCATGTATCCTTGTCGGGTATTTTGATACAATCTTTCTCCTCAATTCATCCATTATGCGAAAAATTATTTCTATAAAACAGGATCAATAACAAAAATCTTGACCTTCATAACCTTCAAATCCTCCAGAAACAGCTCCCAGAGTAAACTCCCTGTAAAATTGCCGGATATTTTCAATTATTATCGAACTACAGTGAAACAGATTCCGATCCTTCAAACTTTTTTTCTTCGAAATTAAGATTTGTATGCTAGACTAGGTGTAAACGATCTTATAAAAACCATTTGAAAGTTAAGTTTGATTTACGACTGGGTATTGAATTTAGAAGGTCCAAAATGTAAATTTTTGGATATAAATAGTAAAAATTATCTTTCACAGGTACGAGTCATAAGAATCGTTCATTTGATACCAAAGTGCTTTGATCTAGTGGGCTAGTCATGCGTCACATTCCTTTTTGCGTGTTGTACATTGTTCGATAACTTTGTTAATTTTTTCACGATAGTGTAAAGGAGAAAAAAATTAGTCAAATTAGTAAATCCTAGAGCGATTAGAAGTATTACATATGTAACTTATAGACGACTAGGGGGAAAGTAATTGCACGCAGCACCCGTTATACACCGGTATATTTATTATTGAAACCCGGCCCTGTAAATCACTGCCATAGAAATTTTAACTGAACTACCATTTTAGTGTTTCCAGTCAACAATACGAGTTCATGAGTCCTGTCAAATTTTGAATGATGGTTTGTGCACGTAGGCGGGATTCGTATACCATTTGATACAAGGTACAATTTTGACATTATTTTTAGCTCAGCTGAGCACAAGGTGCTCAGGATGAGCTATTGTGATCACTCACCGTCCATCCGCGTTCGTCCGTCCATCGTCCATCTGTCCGTTCACATTTTTTTGTTTACACTCTAGCATCTACAAATATTAACCAATCAGCACCAAACTTGGTCAAAATATATATGACCATAAGATCTCGGATGAGTTCGATTATGGGTCTAATCGGACCAGAACAACGGGAGTTATTTGCCCTTGAATTAGAAAAATTGCTATATTTGACTTTGTTTACACTCTAGCATCTACAAATATCAACCAATCAGCACCAAACTTGGTCGAAATATATATGACCATAAGATCTCGGATGAGTTTGATTATAGGTCTAATCGGACAAGAACGACTGAAGGTTATTTGCCCTTGAATTAGAAAAATTGCTATATTTGACTTTGTTTACACTCTAGCATCTACAAGTATCAACCAATCAGCACCAAACTTGGTCAAAATATATATGACCATAAGATCTCGGATGAGTTCGATAATGGGTCTAATTGGACCAGAACAATTGGAGTTATTTGCCCTTGAATTAGAAATATTGCTATATTTGACTTTGTTTACACTCTAGCATCTACAATTTTTAACCAATCAGCACCAAACTTGGTCAAAATATATATATATATGACCATAAGATCTCGGATGAGTCGATAATGGGTCTAATCGGACCAGAACAACGGGAGTTATTTGCCCTTGAATAAGAAAAATTGCTATATTTGACTTTGTTTACACTCTAGCATCTACAATTATTAACCAATCAGCACCAAACTTGGTCAAAAGACATATGACCATAAGATCTCGGATGAGTTCGATAATGGGTCTAATCGGACCAGAACAACTGGAGTTATTTGCCCTTGAATTAGAAAGTTCTATAGAAGAGTTCTTTGTCCGGACCATAACTGTGTCATCTCCAGTCCGATTGACTTGAAACTTGGCATTTGTGTTTGTAGCAATAACACGGAGTGCAGTGTGAAAGGACCATAACTCTACCTGGTACTGTCTATGAGTTTTTTCCCTTTGATCGTCATTTTTACAGCATTTTCTGCTTGTCCGGAATATAACTTTGTCATCTCTAGCCTGAACATCTTCAAATTTGGTATGCATGATTGTTGAAAAATTATGGAGTTCAGTGACAAGAACCATAACTCTTCCTAGCACGAATTTTGAGTTATTTCCCCTTTGACCTTCATTTTTATAGCATTTCTTGCTTGTCCGGAGCAAAACTTTGTCATCTTAAGTAGGAATGACTTGAAATATTTAGAAGTGTAGTGCACAAGAACTCTACCCCGTGCTGTCTTTGAGTTATTTCCCTTTGATCGTCATTTTTACAGCATTTAGTGCTTGTCTGGAATATAACTTTGTCATCTCAAGTCAGAACGACTTCAAACTTGGTATACATGTTTGTTGCAATATTACCGAGTACTGTGCGCAAGAACAATAACTCTACCTAGCGCGGATTTTGAGTAATTCCACTTTGATCTTCATTTTTACAATATTTCTTGCTTGTCAGGAATGGAACTTTGAATTCTCAAGTCAAATTGACTTGAGACTCGGTAAACATGTTTGTTGCATTACCTGCCCTTTGCAATTATTATACCTCCTCGACAACTGGCGGTGGGACGGGCATATCTTGCGACAATTTGCCGCTCTTGTTTCATTATCATTTGGCCTTGAACCTCAATATTTGGTATTTATCTTCATTGTAGACCTTTACTGCTTAGTATTCAGGTGAGCGATATAGGACCATCATGGTCCTCTTGTTTTAGATCTTTTGGATATATACTAACAAAGTTCTGGATTGTTAACTGTCTACAGGCAAAATGTAGCCAAACTAAAACGTACTAAAGTACGGTCACAACGTGCACTCGTGGTTAGTGGAGTCAAAATGTACTCAATAAAGTAAAAAATGTTCCCATGATTTGTAGTGTTTTTATTCTTTGATCTTTGTAAATAAAAAGTCATGTTCTAAAATGTAAGTCAATTTCTTTGTAATTTCCAATTTTAAGTGTGTGATTTTAAATGTTGGTTTATGGCGGATATGTGCCTTTCATAAATGACTAGAACTATTGATAAAACATATCATAATTATATTTGAAAATTTTTAGGTACCATTATAAATAAACTATGAACATGTTTTTTTTTTATCAAAAAAAAGATCTACGTATATGTTTAAAGAATTAATGCTTTAGCACACAACCCTGAGTTTTAATGACCATATGAACATAACCTTTAAAAAAAAATTTTAGAAGGAGAAAATGCTGGTGACCAGCCTTTACTCCTTTTCCGACATTTTTTTATACCCTATCAAAGGCAAATTTCACCACTTGTGCCACGTTCAAATTGTCGACTGCAAATGCTTTCAATCTGGACAAGTCTACATTTATGTCATGAACAGTAAAAAGAGAAAAAATCATGTAGGTGCAATTTCTACTTTCAAAGTGGGTGTGACTTACTTTCAGAAACAAATTAGTTAAAACAACACTGCCAATAATATTTTTCTCAACTTTGGTATCGGTTTATCACTCGATAAGGGTTGATTGCTTGCAACTAAACTTTAGTACAGAATTAACAACATTATACATGGTGACTAACAGTGGAATTTGGGGACCTTTTTTAAACATAAAAAATAGACCATATCTTACTAAAAGTATAGGCTGTAAAATTTGACCTGGCAGGGCAGAGCTATGTTTTAGCTCATCACATTTTAGATTGACAATTAATTGGTAATATGGAAATCATTGTGAGTAACCGTATTCCATAAAGCAAAGGATTGATAAAGTATTGTGTGTGGGTAGATTTACTACAAACAATTCCAGACTGGCTTGTGGCCATTAAATGAAAAATAAACTAGTTGACTGATGTCAAAGGTTAGCCATGCCCCATGAGATCAAGGTTGGTACAAGTAATTAGCTCCACTGGCCGAAGGCCAGAGAGCTATTGTCATGGCGTTGTGTCCGTCGTGCGTCCGTCAGTCCGTCCGTCCATCCGTCCGTTCGTCCGTGCGTGCGTCCGTAAACTTTTTCTTTTAAAAACTTCTCCTCAGAAACTATTGACTGGATTTTTACCAAATTTCACAGGAATGTTCCTTTGGTGGTCCTCTTTCAAATTCCTTCAAATAATTGTGTTCCATGAAGAATTCTGGTTGCCATGGCAACCAAAGTAAAAAACCTTTAAAAATCTTCTCCTCCCAAACCGCTATTTGGATAGCATTATTATTTTGCAGGAATGTTCCTTAGATACAGGTTTACAGAATTCCTTAAAAAAAAAAAGATCTGTCAAAAAACATGGCTTTTATGGGAGACTCATTTTCCTTTTATGGTATAAAGTAAAATCTTTGAAAAATTTCTTCTCTAAAACTATTCATTGGATTTCATTGTTGTTAGCTCCACTGGCCGAAGGCCAGCGAGCTATTGTCATGGCGTTGTGTCCGTCGTGCGTGCGTGCGTGCGTCCGTTCATTCGTCCGTGTGTGCGTGCGTCCGTAAACTTTTTCTTTAAAAAACTTCTCCTCAGAAACTATTGACTGGATTTTTACCAAATTTCACAGGAATGTTCCTTTGGTGGTCCTCTTTCAAATTCCTTCAAATAATTGTGTTCCATGAAGAATTCTGGTTGCCATGGCAACCAAAGTAAAAAACCTTTAAAAATCTTCTCCTCCCAAACCGCTATTTGGATAGCATTATTATTTTGCAGGAATGTTCCTTAGATACAGGTTTACAGAATTCCTTAAAAAAAAAAAGATCTGTCAAAAAACATGGCTTTTATGGGAGACTCATTTTCCTTTTATGGTATATAGTAAAATCTTTGAAAAAATTCTTCTCTAAAACTATTCATTGGATTTCATTGTTGTTTTGCAGGTAAGTTCCTATGGTGGTTGTCTACCAAATTGTTTCTTCAGTGAGCTAAAATGCAGGATTGAATGATAATTGTTAAAAACTTCCTTTCGCCATTATAGAAATATCAGGCCTGTGGAGCGATACAGGCGCTCAAGCGCCTCTAGTTTTTATTTTGTTTTGACTGCATCCCTTATCAACCTCTGAAAGAGACGCAGACATCCATTTCATGGATTTTTCTTGCTAATCAATTCGAACTGTCGCAGCAAACAGAACAAAAACACCGCATTGAGGTAATACGGCAAAGGACCAAATACTTTTGATCTAGATACAAAGGCTGCTGTGGATAATATTTTCATTTTTAACTACCTTATTTATCAGACTTCTTATTCTAGACATGTCTTTGCAGATTCATTTTTGGACAACAAATGAATCCTCATTTAAGTTTTGAACTTTGTTGTCAATACATGAATCTAGAAAACATTGTTGGAAAAGGACAATAATTTCCTCTTACTTTCCAGAAAAAGAAGGAAAAGTGCAATCATTTGATACAAGCTTAACTCTTTAATGTTTACAGTCAGTGTAAAAACCTAACCTTTTATCACACAATCCCAAGTTTTTACGACCGTAAGAAAGAATCATTTTGAAAATGATGGGAGGCAAGGAGAAAGTCCTGGTAACCAGCATTTGTTCTATTTTTCCCACAACGTTTCTCATTCTTAAAAAAAAACAAATTCAATTCAATCATTTGAATCACATTTAAATTATTGCCTGCAAATGCCTCAATTTGGAACTCTGTGAATTTGACGCTGGAAATTTGGAAATAATTGAAAGTTACAGAAAATAATCAGTGACTTACTTATTTGTCTACAAACACTTGCCTTTCTTGAAATTGACATTACATTATCTTCTGCTGGATGGCATTCTTCAAATACACATCAATCTGATTGGGCATTATGGGTACAGAACCGTACTGCTTTTCAAAATGACAACCGCTACTCTGAATTTCAAAACAAAATAAACGTTTACTAGTGCTGTTTATTCAGGTATGATCAGCTAGCATGTAACCTATGCACTGGCCATTTATTAAAACAGCCCCTATAGGCTTGGGTAATAGCTTCAATATAAGCCCTACTTTTTCCTTGTACCTTGTATATGGGATGGGTGATGTGTCATAGCAGACAGGTCGAATCTTCGAAGAATATGACATGCGCAGACAATTGACATGATGGATGCTCAGGTAAAGAGTGGTTAAATGCATCTCCATGACACACTTTACCAAGCAATTCATCAAATTATCATGGATCCATAAAGTTCAGTTTGTGCAACAAACAACTGAATTCTTAGGTATACTGGTCTTTTGATAGTCAGAAAATTGACCAAAGATAAAAAGTTTCTGCCCAGGTCAGTATGTGTAGGCTGAGCTGTGATACTTTTTGCAGATGCATTCAGCCCCCTTTTGACAGAGCATGGCTCATATAGCAAGTACTGTATGTATTCTAACCCTTTACCCACTAACAAAATTTTGACTTGTCCAAATCAAAATTTTTATAGACAAGAATTTAAATTTGGCTCAAATGGTGCAATTTGTGAGTGACAGGGCAGAAAACTTTGTGTGAGGAGAAAATGCTTTTTACCAGCATTCTCTCTTATTCTCACAATTTTTTCCAAAGCCTTCTCCCTCAGTGTAGTTAAAAGTATGGGTTGTGTAGTAAAGAGCCAGTTTTACAATTCATGATATTTAGAATAAGAACTTTATTGATAGTCCATTACACCTTTTTTTCTTCTGTTGGTAAACAAATGATGTTTCGAAATCATACAATGGGCAATTTAACAGGAAATGCAGGTTGTCCATGACAAAATCTTTTGTAAAGAAGCCAACTTGTTGTAACTTATTGTCATCTTTAGTCCAAAATTAGCCTGCATTTGTGTACAAGGCAAATTCCATTTCGTACGTAGTAAGAACTTTTCGCATGACATAGCTCAAATAATTTATGATCATCCATACCCTACAAAACTTACCACGCAAATACAGGATTTTAAGTATAAGTTGGCTGTAATCGCAGTCTACAAAGAAACTGGCAAAAACTAAACCAGGAGATACCTTGTTTTGCCTACAGACTTATTATGAATGAAATGGATATCATCGTATCATCGGCAGATCAAGCCGGAGCGGGGGGAGGGTGTTCCGGACACACACCCCCCTTAGAAAATTCAAAGTAAGCGATGTCTGCCTGAGATCTTGACCAAGTATGAATGTAGCAGTAGATTCTAGATCATTTCTTTGCAGGGGTTTCTAGTAATATTGTTCGCAGACCTGTATACCATTATACCGGTATACACTCTGACAGGAAATACAAACATTTTGTGCAGTAGCAAATTTGAATATGTAATGATCTATTCGATTTCCGGACTCCTTCCACCATCCTAGAAAAAATCCTGGATCCGGCCCTGGATAAAGATTCTAAAATCTTTAAATTGCAACCCTGATTAACAGGATTTTCTCCATTCTTAAAAATGATTTCAAAAGCTTTCTTCCTCAGGGTCATTGAAAGTCGTTATTGTGCGGTAAAGGGTTAATGTATCCTTTGTTTTTGTCTTTGGAAAAATAATAAAGGTCATGTCTATTAAAAGGGCCTTTTATTACAGTCTTCTTTCTTTTTATCAATGTCTTACACCCTTTTTTTCAAGACTTGTTCAGATGCTATCACTGTAAGACAAAAAACCTAACCCTCATCCTCCCTCTCTATTTTGTAGGTTGGTCGGTATTTTAATTTTATAAAATCACTGTTTTTATTTATTATTATTATTAGACAAAAGTTTAAGCATCCACATATACTGATACTTATGTAAACATACTGCTTAAAGTCATTATTAAAGCTGAAAAGACAATCTGAATTGCCTGTGATCAGACAATATCAAACTGACATTGAGTTGTGTCATAAGTTTTCGTGGTTTTTTTTTTTGCAGCAGTGTAATTTTCAAGTTATTTGATTTTCGGGTAAGTTTTTCCGTGTGATTTGAAATCAATCTGTCAGTTAGGGCAGCAGGGAACCTCAAATTCTGTCATTTTATACTAGATAAGGGCATGAACATCATTATCACGTTTTCGTGAACAACACACCAGCTTGATGAGAAACTTTCTAACAACCGCTTGATCTGGGCAAGTTAAGAAATTTCTACCGAGTTTTGGGGGAATAGAATAACAGACGATTTTATCGACAATTGGGGGAAATAATTGACAGCTGAATTAAATATTCAACAAATGTCGACTGACAGGGCGAGCACCATAATTTATAGTGAAAAAGAGAAACTACTTGTACCGAGTAATTTCTCTTTTTCCCCATTTCCCACAATGATTTTTCTGAAGTCCAAGAATGCAGTATTTGTTTTACAATAAACCCATGTAAAAGGAAAAACTGGGTAATGTGTTTGCTATTGCCACAAAGTGTTTGCACACTGCAGTACTTTGTTCCAGAGACATAGGCACGAATATGAGTGTTCGGTACTATTGTTATACATTCGGCAAACGTTGAGTGATCCGGTGATCAAGACCCTCGGCTGTATCATGTAGCTTGATATGCACTAAAGCAGTACATTTCTTCGCCAGAATTACGTTTTACTGTTTTCAAAATTGTTTGACTCCTCTATAAAAAGAAACCATGAGTCAAAATTTTCAACCGATATCTTTCTAAAAATATTTCCGTCGACAAACTGTTTGTACATTCAAGTTTTAGTGTTGTTTATCAATTCCATTGAGAGCTTTCATCGACAGATCAGTAGATGCGAGTAACTTCACCGTGGTTGTTCATGTTGTTTCTAAGCGATTCACATGGGCACCGCCATGTTTAAGATCATCTGATTAGCAGTTCAAAATGGGAACCTCTTTTAGACGGAGGAGCTTTGATGTAGGTACAGAATCGGCCGAGTTGTGACGAGTGTGTTATTATACTGTTTATTTTTGTTGTTGTTTTCGAATCATTCATTTTCCATGTACGGCCACACTTAAAGGTGATTGCACGTTATCTGAAATATAACCTGGGTATCTACCTACACAACTTACATTAGTGTCTGTGAGTTTTTTGCTTTTACGATATAAAAGGTACATTATGGGAATCAGTGTAGCTACACACGTTCCAGACATTTCAACATCAGTACTACTCAAAACACCTTTTACAAAACAATAAATGGATGCTTTTCAAGACCCATACCAACATCAGTGGTGAGAGGCAAATAAAACGTAACAAAATTGTTTGATGATGATAAGACATCATTACCCCTGTTCTCCAATTCACGAGATAATCATCTAAAGTGATTTCAAAACTGTTTGTATATTAATAGATAGGGAAAATGATGTGTCTAGTTCTTGTGCTGAAAAATTGGGTACACATGTGTGAGTGCACGGTCGGCTGTGATGTTACTAAAATACTGCCGAGAATCGAAAACTAAGATTAACAAATCATCAAATGTTGTCTATAGATACTCTATCACAACCTGCCTGACAAAAACACAGAAACGTACAAGTCATATTGGCTCTGAAACATTAGCACCGCCCTACACACGCAGTTTTATAGTTACATTTTATCAGTTCTCTGCAACATTTGTACATTTCGGGAAGTGTGCTCGAATTTTGATTCCATATGCCCAACCCAAAATTTATGGAATGGGCAATTCCTGCATGGTATGGTACATTTGCCTCAATACATAGGCAGCCTGATATACAGCCCTATTAATATGCTAAAGTGAAGTGGACTGTGAAAGATGTATGTTTTCAATTTTTCCACTTTTTTGGGAGAACAGATGCCTTCTAGCCTCATTCACAGAGTAAAAGGCTGCAGTTTTTGGATACAGAAGATCATAAATTTTTCCAGAGCAGCTATGTCTTCGTCAGTGAAAGTATCCACCAGTGACGACAGTTTCTTTCATGCAGATAAAACTTCACGCTGAAATTGCCACATTCTAACGGCTGTCTTTTTACCAACACTATTAAAATAGGACACTATGTCACATCCTGAAAGCGCACAAACAAATAACAAAGCCCATGATGTGTCAGGTCCTAACTGTTCCGCAATGTGATGTGTAGGAATATACCAAAATGAATTTGAATGGTCCTATCCCAACCACAATGAATACTCTCTGAATAGGCTTGCAATCGCAACTGCAATTACTAACATATCAGCGTCTGTGGCGTATATCATTACAGTCTTTGTTCATTGATGAAAAGCATTTACTGCGTGTAGT
The DNA here is from genome assembly GCA_946811185.2 of Hippopus hippopus. Classification (NCBI taxonomy): domain Eukaryota; kingdom Metazoa; phylum Mollusca; class Bivalvia; order Cardiida; family Cardiidae; genus Hippopus; species Hippopus hippopus. The sequence goes on from OX328097.1 coordinate 16,533,844, forward strand.
TCCATGCTACTATATGATATATTGCTCATTTTACCCCGTAATTATATACTTGTTCTCCAAGATTTGAGATCATATTGTATTACCTTGAAAACAGTCGCCGTATAAAAGTTTCCTATTTACTCCTTTAAAGACAAATATAATCAATATCGTCGATATTTTATCAAACTATGGTCATTCTTATGGCTTCATGACAAATATTACACTTGGTGGTTGTGAGATTGCAAAAATTACAATGGATAGAAAATGCAATTTTTGACTTGGCAGCTATCCACTCGTTCCATCGAGGATATCGTATGATGCTTGTCACATGAATGTGTACGACCTTTGTCTTGCATAATCATGGCGCTGGCAAGAAAGTAGAGTCGAGATACTCTACACAGTGACAGGTATACTGCCGCAACAATATATGTCACAAGAACCCAACAGCTATTTACTCGAGGATGTCAGAATTTTATATTGAGAGTGCAGTGGAATGATTTCAAAGACAGTAACTGTTGTAGATATACAAATTTTGTGTACATGTGTACATAAATATTTAATGTGTTTTTTTATTGCTGAAAGAAAGGGAAAAGACATGACCTTACAAATGGACGAGTGCGACATTTCCTGTAATGAAACAACAAGCAGTCTAGCGTTCTATTTTTAGATTGGGGGTATGCAAATGACTCTAGCGATACACCTCCAATGTTTATAATTTTGACCTGAAGTAATTTTTTCCCAATCAACATTCACATTAACAAATCTGAAACTTCTTTTCAATTTTTTGGGGCCACAGATATTGCAAATATATTGATTTAAACACATTTCTACGCTCCAAGGCTTAAAATGAGTAGTTGGGGAACTTTAAGGTTTCATGGCACGAAATGGCTTCCGTACAAGAAAATATCGGCAAATAAACCTGCTTGATTTTTATAATAAATCTCAATAGAAAACACTTCATATTATATTTTACCCTATATTTTCATGCTGGAGATAGGTTTAGGCCGTTGGGAAAGAATAAAACTTGTTTATTTCGTATTTTCTGATTCAATCTGTCATCTCGTGATCTTGTAGAGATTTGACAACAGCAAACGCTCATATAAGTGTTTTTCTCCTATTCGTCTCTTGATACTGTTTATTGTGACAAATTTATTTTATAAAAAATGTTACTCACTATGTTTTCATCTGCATACACGTCTTTTTCCTAATTTCTTAGGATTATTTTGATAAGTATTTAAACAAATGCAGCCATCATAAACACTCATGATTTTACTTACGAAATTAATAACGTCATCAAGTAAAATGTATGTATGGTAACGCTATCGTGCCATAAAAAAATCGGTAAAAATTCAGGTCACTAGGTCAAATTAAAGAAATACCTTTAGGGCACTCAGGAGGCCACATTTTTGGCTCAATTGACTTGAAAATTGGTCAGAATATTTGTCTTGATCAATTCTTACATGAGTCTGAATTTGGGTCAACTTGGGTCGTAAACTAGGTCACTAGGTCAAATTAAGGAAATACCTTGAGGGCACTCTAGAGGCAACTTTTATTGTTCAATTGATTTGAAAATTGGTTAAAATGTTTCTCTTGATGAAATCTAAGATGAGTTCAAAATTGGGTTACCTGGGGTCATAATCTAGGTCACTAGGTCAAATTAAAGAAATACCTCTAGGGCACTCTAGAGGTCACATTTTTTGCTCAATCGACTTGAAAAGTGGTTAAAATGTTTGTCTTGATAAAATCTCACATGAGTCTGAATTTGGGTTTGATTTGTGTTCTGCATGGGCACTCCATATTGTAACTTCGATTTGATAAATATAATGAATTATTATTACTGCAAGAGCTATCAGTTGATTAAATATATATAAACTTCAGTGGCTTATGTTGCTTTTTAATGCCATGGTCAGAGACTTGTTGACTAAAAGTAGGACTGTTAGGCTAACGTCAACCTGTACCGGGTGAGTGCCATATGGTGATATATTAGGTATATCATGGTCCTCTGAGGTACAGAGGAATCACATATTTTGATTTATTATATACCTGTGATTTTTCTGACTCAAATACAAGCGTTTCACACCGTTGAAATACAACACGACGGAAAAAAAATTCGTATCTACACACAGTGAAATACGGTTTCAAATATGGTATGATGATGTATTCCACGAGCGAACTACTTTCAGCCTCTTTCCAAATTTTATTTTTACGCAACATAGTAAGAATCATGAAGGAGGAGGTGATTGCGTGATCAGTCTATTTTTAGAAATGCATATTTATTTCCAATGAGCGTAGATCAGCTATATACATGTACCTGTACCTGTAAATTATAATCCTTGTGTAGATCGCCTTACGAAGATTTTTATGGCGATATTCTTTTTCCTAAACAAACTATCATTAAAAGATGGATATATATATGTACATCAATGCAATAAAACAAGGTATCAAACTAAATCCAAAATATAACAACTCCTTTGCACAATTATTAGTAATTGTGACATTCTCTATATGTTGAATTGAACTGTTTTTTCCTTACATTGTTTATTTGATACTTTTTCTTTCCATTGATGCTACAATCAGAAAAAAGCACCTGAATATTAAAAGAATAACATTGGTATAAACACTGAAAATACATGTTTTTGATACCTAGCTAAAATTTCCAAAGAATTTGCTTTGTTCACCTTATTTCATAATATAACAATTACACAAAAATCAGTCTTAAAAACTTTAAACAAATAAAATTTGCAATTACTTTCTTCAAATTGATTCAAGTCTGAATAAATGAAAAATGAAATAAGGGTTATATATATTTTTACCTCTTCAAACAACCATTATTATTATTACCTGAATGGTCAATCAAAAAACAAAGATTTACATTTAGCCCTATTTAATTGCCATTTTGCATAGGGTTTGGCCAAAGCTATCTCAGCCAAAACTTTAAACCTCTGTCTTAATCATCATCCGATTTTTCAGCATTGAAATATCATAGATAAATGACTTACCAGTCATGTTAAGCTTTGGTTACAGTTGGATACCTTGTCTTATAATTTTTTTGTAAATGGCAAAACTATCACATTATATACAACAACTGCCTGTGTTGCAAATGATAAAAGATGCCTATACACTGTTTACCAACTTACAACAATTAATAGTATTGCATTAGTTGTACTAATCCTTCAAGTTGGAAATTCACTTGGAAAAATAAAGCAAAGCCTATCATGAAGTCATGTTTTTTATTAGTTAGGCTGTTTTCAAAGAAAATCTGAGGTATTGCTATAGCCTTGGCATCCACGTTGTTGGCGTTCTCGGCATAGGCACCCGCATGCGGTGCTCTTGTGTCTCGTATGCCCCCACATTGATGGATTCAGAGCATTATGTCAGTCCAATTATCCAAAACTTAAAATTATGTCTCCCTGCTGTTGTTTTTGGCAGCACAGTCTGTCTGTCTCTCTGTTCATCTGCTTTTCCGATTCCAGATGAAATCTCTGAATATGTTAGGATGATTTTGATATAATTTCATACATTTGTTCAGTATAACCTACCAGCAGTTGTGTAAAAAACCAAAAATTTCATCGGCTCAAAACCAGGGTATGCCTTATTTGAAAAGAATAGCCTGCCCTTGATAAACCATATAAGTTACAAATATACTAAGGTGAGCGATATAGGACCATCATGGTCCTCTTGTTAATCCAATTCTTTTGAAACTTGCAAAGGTTATTTGGTTCATCAATGGATTGAACTGTTTAAAAGTGAAGAAAATGTACTAATTAGTTCAGGAAAAGCAGCCATTTGATGACTTAGTATAGTTACTCAACAAAGTCCACATTATTTATTAGTCACATTTCTTTGAATTTGCTAGGATAGTTATATGCAATGCATATTGAATCCCTATCAAGTTTGGCTGGATTCCAAACTATTGGTTTTGAGAAAGTGTACTTCAGTTTTTATTACTATTTAATTTTGTTGAATTCACCATGCCTACTTATACTGTCCTAGTGGGTTCAAGCCCAGTTGCAAGAACATCTGGGCCCCCCCCCTTTTTTTTTTGTCTTTTTCCCCTTTTGCATCATGAATTCATAGTGTATGCTAGCAAAAGAGCAAAATAACTGCCAGCCGAGTGATTTCAGGCCCTCAAGAGCCTCTAGTTTTTCTGACTTTTGAAAAGACATTTGAAATCATGGTATGAAAATGAGAAAATACTAGTAAACAATATTTTCCCCTTTTTTAACGATGTTTTTCGATCTACCACCTAAAAATCTCACCAGCTAAGCCTCATATATAAACGGCAGTGGATCAAGACAGCGCTTAATTTACCTCTCCACCAGAAGACAAACCATTGGATCCTCAAAGTTTAAAAAATTTGCTGATGACATATTAAATTTGGCTCAAGTTAAAGGATTTGTCTTTGAAAGGAAGCAAAACATTGCAAGAACCATATTTTCTCCTTTCTCCACAGTGTTTACTACTAGGCAGATTCTTATATTAGAAATTGTACTAGATGCTTTGAACTTGCACAAGTCTAATGGTTTGTCTAGTCGTTTGGTACGGTAGAATGAAATCTAAAAAAACAAAAAATGAATGACTGGATCTTGATCAGTGGTCAGGATCTCCCAGTACCGGTAATATTTATACAAACGACCAATGTTCTGTTTCGTGACTGTACCGTCTGGGGTATGCAACTTTTTTGGCAAATTTATATTATGTATTGAAAATAATATCTCATATTGCTATAAAATTTTCTAAAAAACCTTATATGCAGAACATGAAAAATATGTAGAATATCTAGATACAAAAATCCACAACTAAAAAAATATCAGAAATCAATGCAAATAACCTTATTGGTGATCAATATTAATTACTTCCCTTAAGCAAATATTCCATTAAAACAGTATTTGAAGAAGATGATGATATCGCGTCTAACCCTAAATATTCTTCACAATTATAATTTATGATAAAGAAAATATGACACAAGGAAAACTTTGAAAAAGGCTGAATATTTTAGTCATACGCAAATATGTAAGCCCACTGTGAGAACAAACAGCATAATGTTATAAAATTTTGATCGTTCCACCATTCTTTTGACCAGCCCGCATAGCTCAATAGGTAGAGCGTAGGACTCGTGAACGTGATGTTTTGAGTCACTTGAGGGTGTGGGTTTGATCCCCACGGCTGGCCATCTAAAATTACTAATAGTGTTTCGGATGAGATGTTAAACCGAGGTCCGTGTGACGGTGCTATACACCGAGCACGTAAAAGAACCAGGCGTAACTTAAGATGGGTTTCGTCCTGTATCTGTACTATCCCCCATAACAATACTAACAGCCTTCAGGGGGCGTTGCCCATATGGGCAACCGGTGGCGATGATAAATAAACGCAAATTCAATCAACCATTCTTTCAGATACGCTCTCTTCCAAGCGTGTGTCAAACATGTTGCCATTCTGTCTTGGTATACAGATTAAATTTCATATACCTTCGTAGGGTTTCTCGGTCGTATGTTTGCCTGTGACATGTTCAATATCAGTTGAAATATAGCAAGAATTCATATTTCTTTTAATTACAGTAAAAAAAAAATGCAGCCACTTCCTTAGAGCAGCACAAAGCAATTTAGTCAAAATTGTAATCGTCCTTCTTGTGTAATGCCATTTGCTCACAGTTTCAACAGTATTGATATGGAAAAGCAGCCAGTGGTTTAGGAACATTATAATGCAAAAACTGTCTGAAAATGTGCTTGTGTTTAGTCAAACACTAAATGATACTTACAGCTTGCAATTTCTTATTTAAAAAACGTCACTTCAGATTACATTTTGGTTTGTATGCAAAAGAGATAGTGTGTTTAATGGTTTTAGTAAATAAAATGAGATGAAAAATTTTGACTCTCTCTCTCTCTCTCTCTCTCTCTCTCTTTCGAAATGAGCATCAAGTGTGCAGCACCATTCAAACTCAAAATTACTGGGCAGGTACCTGTTTTCGTTGGCAGATATTAATGCATAACTATTTAGCATGGTGTTTTGTTCAGTTGAGATCAACATAGAATTCTTTTACCACAAAAGAAACCAAGTCTGTCCGTTTTTAAAGTACTTTTAGGTAAAAAGTATTGCCCTCATGTTCTGATCTCCTCTGAAATAGATAATTAAGAACAATATCAAAAAATAAGAATTACCAGTATTTTCTCCTTTCCTGCGTGTTTTTTTTTAGTTGTCTCCCTTGGGCCAGAGGAATGTGAAATTTTATGATAAATGGTAGAAGACACTCTTTCCTGAATAAATTATCGCTGGAAACCTGTAACCAAATAATTAATCGCCAGCTTGCTGTTTTTTCAGTACTGTCAGTACTTTGATTTCCATTTATATATTCTGACATTACTTTGTCAGAAATGAGTCATAACTACGGAATAGGCTGAACTTTAATTTCCAGAGCTCTGTATAGACTGTTACAGGGAAACTGCAGTAAGGAGAAATTATTAGCGCCTGGAGCTAGGCTAACATACTGTACTCATGAAGGTTTATCACCGTTTTAACAGCATAGGTCATATCGTGGCAGTCAGTGCACATATGCATGTGATTTCTGGCTTTCTCACACCAGTACTGTCAAAACTTTCTCTCCAAGTAACTACTTATCTCACATTTATCAGAAGTGAGAGACAAAAAAATGCCTTAAAGAAAGTTTGCGTCATCTAGGTATTGAACCTGCAACTACCAGGTCACAAGTCAGATATGCTAATCACTGAGCTACCTGGCCGGGCCTCAGAATGGTAGAAAGACTTTTATTTTTGCCAATTAGAATTGAGTATAAGTATCTTTCTTTTTTCTAAAAGTATACCATATTGACTGCTGTTTGTTGTATTTTTTGAGTATTTTATTTTATTCATATGACTTTATAAAAGAGTAAGTTTAAACTTAATAGAAGAGTTTACTCTTTACCAAACGACAAAGTTTTACACTGGGCCAATTTGAAAGCATTTGCAGACAGCGAATCGATTGTGGCTCAAAAGATGATTTCTGTATTTGTTAGGGTCGAAAACATTGTGGGAAAATAAGAAAATGTAGGTAACCAGTTTGTCCTTTTCCCACAATGTTTTCAAAAGCCCTCTTCTTCAGGATTGTTTAAACTCGGGATTGTGTGGTAAAAGGTTAAGCTAAAAGGTTAAGTCAAATTTGGTTAATGTGTTTATTCAGTTTGATCCCTCTTTAAACATTACAGTTTATACCAGAAAGAAAGTCGAATTATGAGTTCAAATTGCAGTCTTTAATTTTTTTTTTTTTTTTTTTTTTTTATTCCAGGCAAATAATCCAGTAGCAGTGGGAAAACTCCGCTCTAAACAGCAGACGTTGAAGGAAGGAGATTATTGTATGGGTGAAGAGTCAGAACCAGGGGACAGAACTCTGTGTATACAAGTTCATGGGGATGCTTCTTTTTCAGCTCAGGTTAGTGTTTCTAACTTTCTGAGTTCTAATGTACATGAACTATGCCAAAGAGTCACAATATGGCAACCTTCTTATTTTAACTCTGTTCCACTCAATCTGGCATTTTAAGGACCTTGAATAAGAAGGCTTTTGAAAATACTGTGGAAAAAGGAGAAAATGTTGGTCATCAGCAATTTCTCGTTTTTCCACAAATTTTTCTACCCATTACTAGACAAATTCTACAATTTGAACTACATTTGATATGTTGTCTGCAAATGCCTTAGATTTGGACAAGTCCAAAATTGTGTCATGTAGTAAAGAGTTAAAGACTTAATGTCCCTGTAGATCAAATGTTAGAGCTTTTGTGATAAAGCTCTAAAATAAGCTACATGTATATGTAATGTAAACATAAGCTTTATTGTCAAAAAAGTTGCAGCCATTTATTTGGTCAAAAAAATTATTGTGCGTCCAGAAATTTAAATTGTAAAGGTATTTGGCAATGAGTTCAAATACTGTAATAAAGATAATGAATCTGGAAATCTCAGTCTGCTGGATGGTATCACAGTTTCAAAGCTGTTTTTAGGGGAACATCTAGCAAACTATTGGAATAGATCCGACATTAACTGCATTTAATGTGCATCTAATCTTGTTGTTCACTGTTCACAAAAGCTTTCTTTGTTACCTCCAGTATGCTACCAGTTAAATTTTTATGCTCTTTGCAGGGTATAGTTGCTGAAACCTTCAGTTTTGCTGAATGTCCACATTACAGAATTGGGGGCAGTGTTCATTTTATTGTGAACAATCAGTTAGGATTTACCACAGAGGCAGAGAGGGGACGGTAAGTTGGAACTCTTTTCAAATATGTATAGTTTTATTCCAGAGGACAAAATTTTGGACTTTTTAGCCCACCTGACTAGGAAGTGGTCATGGTGAGCTATTTAGAATGGTTGAATGTCAGTCGTCCATTGTCTGTCCATACTTTGATGTTTACACTTCAGTGTCTACAAATATCAAGCAAACAGAATCAAACTTGGTCAAAGTGTATATGGCTACAAGATCTGGGATGAGTATGATTATGAGCGTAATTGGACCAGAATGCCTAGAGTTATCTGCCCTTGAAATGGAAAAATTGCTTAATTTGACTGTTCAATTTTTAGTGTGATTGGATCAGCATGTTTATCTGCCCTTAAAATAAAAAAATTTGCTAAATTTGACTCCATCTACTCTCTGGCTCCTTTGTTTTTTTATCAAACCCGATAATACGAGGGGTGATCAAAAAGATCGCGGACCACCTCGTTATTTTGAAAACTACTACACGTAGGATTACAAAAATTTGTATAGATGAGCATTGATTATCTGGTAACTGACTAAAGCTTTCAAATGTCGTCTTATTCAAGTAGGTAAAGTGTGACGTCATTCTCATGACGTCATATACTGCATTAGTGGTCCAAAATGTCGGACGACGTTTTATTTGAGCCGAGAGTAATCATAAAGTTTTACGTCAAACTCGGAAAATATTTATCGGAAATCAAAACCGATTGAGAAACAGTTTAAGGGGACTCTGCACTAAAGAATTCTGATATTCGTACATGGATCGGACCAATTTAGACAAGGGTGCGATACTGTTAAAGATGGCCCTAAATCTGGCTGTCCATCAACATCAATCACAGACAAAATCATAACGTGTGTAGAGTAGCATGCAAAACAAAATCATCGAGATACTGTCAGGAAAATAGCTGACACATACAACATTTCATATAAAAGTGCTCAGAAGATTTTGATTGAGAATCTTGGAATGCCGTGTGTTTGCTTAAGGTGGGTACCTCGGCAACTGACGCCCGAGAAAATGGGGGTTAGGGTCGAAATCTGTTAAGAAATTTCAGAACGCATTAGGATAGAGGGGTCAAACTTTACCCATCGTATTGGAACAAGCGATGAAACATAGGCACACTTTAACGAGACTGAATCTAAACAATAAAGCAATGTATGGAAACATCCAACATCGCCTTCCGCTGGTAAAGCCAACCTCTCTAAGTCACTTGGTAAAGCTATACATCATGTATTTCTGTTCTCCTTTTTTTCCTCTACATCATGTTGTATCTATACATACTGCAGTCAATACTGAGTTTTATGCCAAGATTATTCAAATAAATTTCACAAACACCATACGGAAAAAACAGCCTGAAGTCCTGCGGGGTGACGTCACTTTACACTAAGATAACGCCCTAGCTCACAAAGCCGCGCTTGGACAAGAAACGTTGCAAAAACTAAACATAGAAACACCAACCAATGCCCCTTAAAATTTAGTCCTGACTCCATGTGACATCTGACTAGTTCCTGTTTTGGAAGATTCTCTATGTGGCACGCACTACAAGAGTAGAGAGGAGCTAACCCTCGCTATGACCGGGTCCTTGAGAGTAATGTCACGTGACGCGCTCGCACACGTGTTTCGCACGAGGAAATCAAGAATTAGTAAGTGCATAGAACTCAAAGGAGGTTACTTTCAAAAATAGTAAACACTCCAAGTTGTTTTTTATAATGATATTCCGATACCGGCACTGGTCCACGTTCTTTCTGATCACCCCACGTATTTTAACAGAAAGTACATGATTTTAAGGTCTTTTACAAGATCAATTTTGAGCATAATCGGACTAGTATGTCTAGAGTTATCTGCTCTTGAATTTGAAAAATGCTTAATTCTTCATTGTTTACACTGTAGCTCCTTCTTTTTTTTTTCACCAAACCTAATCATAATTTAACAGAACATACATGAGAGAGGCTATTGTTCGCATTATTATCTTGACCGAGGGGCTAATGTCCTGGTTGTAATATTGATTGAGGGGCTAATTTCCGCCCTGGCAATTTGACCGAGTAGGTATTGTCCACCTTGTCAAAAAACGTGCAAGGGGCTAATGCCTGGAGGGGCTATTGTCATATACTCCTTTTTAATGCACATTTAAAGAAAAAGTACTAGTATGTTTGTATATAGAAAGAAGAAAATGTACTTTACTGTACTTAACCTTTCTTTCTTTTACTGAGGTGAGCGATATAGGACCATCATGGTCCTCTTGTTATTGTTATTGAAAGCATTTGCACAAATTTAGTGTGTTTCAGTTGATTGCATTTCTCTGTTACCCTGTACCACAAAATTGAAAGCATTTGCAGACAACAAATTAAAGGTGACTCAAATGCTGGAGATTTGTCCTTGATAGGGTGGAAAACATGGTGGTTAAAGGAGAAAATGCTGGTAACCAGCGTTTCCTCCTTTTCCCACAATGTTTTCTAAAGTCTTACTTCTCAAGGTCGTTAAAAGTTGGGATTGTATTGTAAAAAGTTAGAGGGATAGAAGACAGTTTTGGGAAAGGAAAACTAGTTACCAGTATTATCTGCTTTTTCCACAATGTTTTCAAAAGCAAAGTTTTTCAGGGTTGTAAAACCACAGTTTTTTAGCTCACGTGAGCACGAAGTGCTCAAGGTAAGCTTTGGTGATTGTGCTGTGTCCGTCGTGCGACGTATGTCATGCGTCGTCAACTTTAACCTTGTGTACACTCTAGAGGCCACATTTTCAGTCCAATACTCATGAAACTTGGTCAGAATGTTTGTCTTGATGATATCTCGAACAAGTTCGAAAATGGGTCATGTCGGGTCAAAAACTAGGCCACTAGGTCAACTCTTAGAAAGATCTTGTGTATGTTCTAGAGGGTACATTTTCAGTGTGATACTCATGAAACTTGGTCAGAATGTTTGTCTTGATGATATCTCAGACGAGTTTGAAAATGCTTCATGTCCGGTCAAAAACTAGGTCACTAGGTCGAATCTTAGAAAAACCTTGTGTACGCTCTAGAGGCCACATTTTCATTCCGATACTCATGAAACTTGGTCAGAATGTTTGTCAAGATGATATCTCAAACAAGTTCGAACATGGGTCATGTCGGGTCAAAAACTAGGTCATTGGGTCAAATCTTGGAAAAACCTTGTAAACTCTAGAAGCCACATTTTCGGTCCGATACTCATGAAACTTGGTCAGAATGTTTGTCTTGATGATATCTCAGATGAGTTTGAAAATGGGTCATGTTGGGTCAAAAACTAGGTCACAAGGTCAAACCTTAGAAAAACCTATTCTACACTCTAGAGGCCACATTTTCAGTTCGATATTCATGAAAGTTGGTCAGAATGTTTGTCTTGATGATTATCTCGAACAAGTTCAAAAATGGGTCAAGTTGGGTCAAAAACTAGGTCACTGGGTCAAATCTTAGAAAAACCTTGTGTACGCTTTAGAGGCCACATTTTCGGTCCAAAACTCTTGAAAGTTGGTCAGAATGTTTATATTGAAGACATCTCAGACATGTTTGAAAATGGGTCTAGTTGGGTCAAAAACTAGGTCACTAGGTCAAATCTTAGAAAAACCTTTTGTACACTTTAGAGGCTACATTTTCAGTCCAAAACTCTTGAAAATTGGTCAGAATGTTTGTCTTGGTAATACCTCGAACAAGATCGAAAATGGGTCAAGTCGGGTCAAAAACTAGGTCACTGGGTCAAATCTTCGAAAAACCTTGTGTAGGCTTTAGAGGCCACATTTTCGGTCCAAAACTCTTGAAAGTTGGTCAGAATGTTTGTCTTGATGACATCTCAGAGAAGTTTGAAAATGGGTCAAGTCGGGTCAAAAAGTAGGTCACTAGGTCATATCTTAGAAAAACCTTTTGTATGCTGTAGAGGCTACATTTTCAGTCCAAAACTCTTGAAATTTGGTCAGAATGTTTGTCTTGATGACAGTTCCAAAATGGGTCATATCAGGTCAAAAACTAGGTCACTTGGTCAAATCTTTGAAAAACCTTGTGTATGTTCTAGAGGCCACATTTTTAATCTGATACTCATGAAACTTGGTCAGAATGTTTGTCATGATGATATCTTGGATGAGTTCGAAAATGGGTCATGTCGGGTCAAAAACTAGGTCACTAGGTCAGATCTTAGAAAAACCTTGTGTACGCTCTAGAGGCCATTTTCAGTCCGATACTCATGAAACTTGGTCAGAGTGTTTGTCGTGATGATATCTCGAACAACTTTGAAAATTGGTCATGTCGGGTCAAAAACTAGGTCACTAGGTCAAATCTTTGAAAAACCTTGTGTACGCTCTAGAGGCCACATTTTTGGTCCAAAACACGTAAGAGTTGGTCAGAATGTTTGTCTTGATGATATCTCATACAAGTTTGAAAATGGGTCGTGTTTGGTCAAAAACTAGGTCAAATCTAAAAGAACCACGTGAACACTCTAGAGGCCATATTTTCAATTGAATACCCATGAAACTTGGTCAGAATGTGTGTCTTGATGATTTCTTGGACGAGTTTGCAAATGGGTCATGACGGGTCAAAAACTATATCAAATCTTACACAAACCTTGTGTACCCTCTAGAGGCCACATTTTCAGTCAAATAGTCATGAAAGTTGGTCAGAATGTTTTTCATAATAATACCTTGAATGAGTTTGAAAATGGGTCACATGGGATAAAAATCTAGGTCACCAGGTCAAATCTTTAAAATAGCTTGTGTAGGTTTAGAGTCATCATTTTCTGTCAAGTACTTATGAAAATTAGTCGGAATGTTTGTCTTGATAATCAATATAATGAAATTGAAAATGGGTAGCATTGGGTAAAAAACTAGGTCCCCATGTCAAATCTTGGAAAAACCTTGTGTACACTCTAGAGGCCACATTTTCTGTCCAACACTTGTGAAAGGTGGTCAGAATCTTTGTTTTGATAATATCTACAATGGGAAAATGGGCTATGTTTGGCTAAAAATTAGGTCACTGAGATAAATTCAAGAAAAAGCTTGTGTATAAGTTAGAGGCCAAATTTTCAGTCCAATAATTATGAAAGCTTGATAGAATGTTTGTCACAGTATCACGAAAGAGATTGAAAATGGGTCATGTTTGGTCAAAAGACTCAGGTGAGCGACTTCAGGGCCATCATGGCCCTCTTGTTTTTAGCTCACCTGAGCAGGAAGTGCTCATGGTGAGCTTTTGTGATCGTGCTGTGTCCAGCGTGCGTCATCCGTCGTTCGTTGTCCGTCGTCAACTTTTACCTTGTGTACGCTCTAGAGGCCACATTTTCAATCCGATACCCATGAAACTTGGTCAGAATGTTTGTCTCGATGATATCTCGGAGGAGTTCGAAAATGGGTCATATGGGGTCAAAAACTAGGTCACTAGGACAAATCTTAGAAAAACCTTGTGTACGCTCTAGAGGCCACATTTTCAGTCCGATACTCATGAAACTTGGTTAGAATGTTTGCCTCGATGATATCTTGGACGAGTTTGAAAATGGGTCATGTAGGGTCAAAAACTAGGTCACTAGGTTGAATCTTAGAAAAACCTTGTGTACACTCTAGAGGCATTTTCAGTCAGATACTCATGAAACTTGGTCAGAATGTTTCTCTTGATGATATCTCAGATGAGTTCAAAAATGGGTCATGTCTTGTCAAAAACTAGGTCACTAGGTCAAATCTTAGAAAAACCTTGTGTACGCTCTAGAGGCCACATTTTCAGTCCGAAACTCAAGAAACTTGGTCAGAATGTTTGCCTCGATGATATTTTGGATGAGTTTGAAAATGGGTCATGTCGGGTCAAAAACTAGGTCACTAGGTCAAATCTTAGAAAAACCTTGTGTACGCTCTAGAGGCCACATTTTCAGCCCAAAACTCTTGAAAGTTGGTCAGAATGTTTGTCTTGATGATCTCTCATATGAGTTAGAAAATGGGTCATGTCAGTTCAAAAACTAGGTCACTAGGTCAAATCTTAGAAAAACCTTCTGTACGCTCTAGAGGCCACATTTTCAATCAGATACTCATGAAACTTTGTCAAAATGTTTGTCTTGATAATATCTTGGACAAGTTTGAAAATGGATCATGTCGGGCAAAAAACTAGGTCACTAGATCATATCTAAGAAAAACCTTGTGTACGCTCTAGAGGCCACATTTTCAGCCCAAAACTCTTGAAAGTTGGTCAGAATGTTTGTCTTGATGATATCTCGGTTGAGTTCGAGAATGGGTCATGTCAGGTCAAAAACTAGGTCACTAGGTCAAATCTTAGAAAAACCTTCTGTACGCTCTAGAGGCCACATTTTCAGTTAGATACTCATGAAACTTGGTCAGAATGTTTGTCTTGATGATATCTCGGATGAGTTCGAAATTTGATCATGCTGGGCCAAAAACTAGGTCAGTAGGTTAAATCTTAAAAAAACCTTGTGCACACTCTACAGGCCACATTTTTAGTCCAATGCTCTTGAAAGTTGGTCAGAATGTTTGTCTTTATGATATCTCGGATGAGTTCTAAAATGGGTCATGTCTGGTCAAAAAGTAGGTCACGAGGTCATATCTTAGAAAAACCTTGTGTACACTCTAGAGGCCACATTTTTGGTCCAAAATTCTTGAAAATAGGTCAGAATGTTTGTCTTGATGATATCTTGGACAAGTTTGAAAATGGGTCATGTCAGGCAAAAAACTAGGTCACTGGGTTAAATCTTAGAAAAAACCTTGTGTACGCTCTAGAGGTCAGTTTCAGTCCAAATTTCAGTCCAAGTTGGTCAGAATGTTGTACTTGATGACATATCAGATGACTTTGAAAATCGGTCATGTTGGGTCAGAAACTAGATCAGTTGTTCAAATCTTAGAAAAAACCTGTGTATGCTCTATAGGCCACATTTTCTGTCCAATACGTATGAAAAGTGGTCAGGATCTTTGTTTTGATAATGTCTACAATGGGAAAATTGGCTATGGTTGGCTAATAAGTAGGTCACTGAGAGAAATTCTAGAAAAAGCTTGTGTATATGCTAGAGGCCAAATTTTCAGTCCAATAATTATGAAAGCTTAGTAGATTGTTTGTCATGATATCTCAAAAGAGATTGAAAATGGGCCATGTTTGGTCAAAAGACTCAGGTGAGCGACTTCAGGGCCATCATGGCCCTCTTGTTTTTGGTAAAGTGTTAACTCTTTGCCCGGTAGCAGATAGGTTGAATGAGGACCAAATGATAGGACTTTTTATACCCTTCACAACAAAGTGGAGGGCGTAGACTGGAATTGCCATGGCTGTCCATATGTCCATCTGTCCGTAGACGCAAATTTGTCCGGCAAAATACTGAAACAGTTTTTCAGATACTGAACTCAAATTTACAAACAGTGTTCCTATATATATGAAGTTGTGCATGTGCGATTTTCATGACCCTGCTGCGATGTGTTGCAGAATTATCTCCCCTTGAACTTTGCAATTTTCGCTAAATTATATTGCTTTACTGTGAATTCTGTGTTTAATATAATCTATCCGTCCGTCTGTCCGTAGACACAAATTTGTCCGCCGAAATACTCCTACAGTTTTTCAGGTACTGAGCTCAAATTTACACACAATATTCCTATATATATATGAAGTTGTGCATGTGCAATTTTCATGACCCTGCTGCGATGTGTTTGCAGAATTATCTCCCCTTGAAATTGGCAATTTTTGCTAAATTATATCGCTTTAATTCACAATTTGTCCAATGTAATACTCCTACAATTTTTTTAGAGCAGATACTGTTAACATTACCTCAAGGACTGCCAGCTATTGTGCTTGGAAATTTCAACAGTGACCTTTCCAAACCTTTAACCCTTTCCCAAACGACAAATTTCAGACTCCTAGATTTTAGACAAATTCAGAATCGGTATAAATTAGCTTTGGGTCTCTGATAGGGTAGAAAACATTGTGGGAAAAGGAGAAAATGCTGGTTACAAGCATTTTCTCCTTTTCCCACAATGTTTTCAAAAGCCTTCTTTTCCAGAGTCGTGAAAACAAGGAATTGTTTGGCAAAGAGTTAATTGCCAGTAAAGAGTTTTTGTACTTGATGAGATACTATGGTCTCCATCCTCGTGTGTCATCACCAAAGCATCGCAAAGGTGGATTGCTTGATAATGTTTTCATTAACTTTCATTCAGATGACATAATACTTAATATAACACCGAAATACTACAGTGACCACAGTTTGATTACAGCTGCATTCCATTCGAAAAACATGTTTTGTAACTATTAATGACAATGTTACCTCTATATCACTCCAATAGTTCAGATTACTGCCTATGTATATTGCTAAAGATTTATTATATACCTTTGGTCTCTGTGTTTTAACGGTGACAAATTAACCTAACCCTTTAACGAGTGTAAACCCTTTGTCGGAAGTTTCATTTTTTAGCTCCACTGGCCGAAGGCCAGAGAGCTATTGTCATGGCGTTGTGTCCGTCGTGCGTGCGTCCGTCCGTTCGTCCGTGCGTGCGTCCGTAAACTTTTTCTTTAAAAAACTTCTCCTCAGAAACTATTGACTGGATTTTTACCAAATTTGACAGGAATGTTCCTTTGGTGGTCCTCTTTCAAATTCCTTCAAATAATTGTGTTCCATGAAGAATTCTGGTTGCCATGGCAACCAAAGTAAAAAACCTTTAAAAATATTCTCCTCCCAAACCGCTATTTGGATAGCATTATTATTTTGCAGGAATGTTCCTTAGATACAGGTTTACAGAATTCCTTAAAAAAAAAAAGATCTGTCAAAAAACATGGCTTTTATGGGAGACTCATTTTCCTTTTATGGTATAAAGTAAAATCTTTGAAAAATTTCTTCTCTAAAACTATTCATTGGATTTCATTGTTGTTTTGCAGGTAAGTTCCTATGGTGGTTGTCTTCGGCCAGCGAGCTATTGTCATGGCGTTGTGTCCGTCGTGCGTCCGTCCGTCCGTTCGTCCGTCCGTTCGTCCGTGCGTGTGTCCGTAAACTTTTTCTTTAAAAAACTTCTCCTCAGAAACTATTGACTGGATTTTTACCAAATTTCACAGGAATGTTCCTTTGATGGTCCTCTTTCAAATTCCTTCAAATAATTGTGTTCCATGAAGAATTCTGGTTGCCATGGCAACCAAAGTAAAAAACCTTTAAAAATATTCTCCTCCCAAACCGCTATTTGGATAGCATTATTATTTTGCAGGAATGTTCCTTAGATACAGGTTTACAGAATTCCTTAAAAAAAAAAAGATCTGTCAAAAAACATGGCTTTTATGGGAGACTCATTTTCCTTTTATGGTATAAAGTAAAATCTTTGAAAAATTTCTTCTCTAAAACTATTCATTGGATTTCATTGTTGTTTTGCAGGTAAGTTCCTATGGTGGTTGTCTACCAGATTGTTTCTTCAGTGAGCTAAAATGCAGGATTGAATGATAATTGTTAAAAACTTCCTTTCGCCATTATAGAAATATCAGGCCTGTGGAGCGATACAGGCGCTCAAGCGCCTCTAGTTTTTTTCAACTCTTACTTTTGTACTAAACCATTCTGCATTCTGTGACAAAGAGCTGTTTTGTGACAAGGAGCTGGTTGCGGGGTATGATCACGTTTAGTGATAGCTCTAGTCTTTGACTGTAATAAAACAATATGGAAGTAGAAGAAATGCTGGTTAGCAGCTTATTCATGGGTTCTTATTGCTGGTTACCAGCATTTTCTCCTTTTCCTTCAATCTTTTCAATGGTATCTTTCCCTGAGGCTTTTACCCTTTACCAAACAATCCATTGTTTTAGCAAACCAGAGAATGAAGGCTTTTGAAAACATAAGAAGCAGCATTTTCAGCTCCTCCACCAATGTTTTTTTCCCTTTCAAGCATAAATCACATAATCTGAGTAGCAATTAGTTTGTTGTCTGCAAACTCTTTTAGCCAAGCTGCGATATAGCTCAATCGGTAGTGTACAGGACTTGAAAACAGGGGATCGCCGGTTCGATCCCAGACTTGGCCAATTTCTATACGAGGATTGATGATAGTCATTGCAACAGGATTCATTCCTCTCTGACCACTGACCATTGTTTGGATGAAGGTTATGTTGGAAAGCAGCAAGTGGCTTTGAAAGAATATTGTGTGGAGTACTGGTAAAAGAACTCCAGGAAAGCATGGACAGGTGCACTGACCGCTGTGATAAAACTGAAATAATGTTGAAAATGGCATTTAACATCATACAACCAATCAATCAAACTCTTTCAGTTCTGACAATTTTAGAACTTACTTGTTTTTGTAAAGGGTTTACGGTTTAACAAACGACAAAATATCTGAACTCGTCCGATTTGAAAGCATTTGCAGAAGTCAAAATGAATGTGATTCAAAAATTGAAATTTACCTGTGGAGGGTAGAAAACATTGTGGGAAAAGGAGAAAATGCTGGTAACCAGCATTTTCTCCTTTCCCACAATATTTTCAATTGCCCTCTGTCTCAGGGTCGTCAAAACTTGGGATTGTCTGTAAAAGGGTTATAATGTGGGATTGTGTGGTGAAGATAACTCTTTAACAAACAATATAATTATAGTTCCGTCCAAATTGACAGCGTTTGCAGACCAAAAATTTAATGAAGCTCAATTGGCTGATTTTTCAATGAACTATTGGAAAACATTGTGAGAATAGGAGAAAATAATGGTTACCAGCATTTTCTCCATTTCCTACAATGCTTTCAAAAGATCACTGTTGCAGGGTCATCAAAACTTCCGATTGGGTGGTAAAGGATTAATCGTATACCAAACAAGCCTGCGTTTAAACAACTCTAAAGAAGATGAGTTTTGAAAATGTAGTGGGAATAGGAGAGAATGCTGGTTACCAGTATTTTCTCCTTATCCCACAATGTTTTCTACCTTTTCAAAAACAATCTTCACTGTTTGAGCCATATTTATAATGTTATCTGCAAATGCATTTGATTTGGACAAGTCTAAAATTATGTTGTATGGTAAAGGGTTAAAGGTTGATATTCAGAGATTTCTGTCTGATACAGGCTTGCAATTTTACTGATGATTTCTTCAGGTCATCTCAGTACAGCAGCGATGTTGGAAAAATTAATGGCTATCCTGTGTTACATGTCAATGCAGATTTTCCTGAGGTTTGTTTTTTATGCACCCGCCATGAAATGGCGGAAGGGCATATAGAGTTACCTGTGTCCGTCTGTGTGTGCGTGTGTGTAAGTGCGTGTGTGCGTTAGTGTGTGTGTCCCATTCTTGTCCGGAGCATAACTTCTACATTATTTCAAAATAATTTTGCACACTTGTTCCTTAACAAGTACTAGTGTCATGCGAAAAGTTTGTTTCGATACACCCAAGGTCAAGGTCACAGTTGAAAGTCAAATGTTTAAATTGACCTTGTCCGGAGAATAACTTCTACATTTATCAATGGATTTCAGAAAAACTTCGCACACTTGTTCTCCTTAACAAGTACTAGTGTCATGCGAAAAGTTTGTTTCGATACGCCCAAGGTCAAGGTCACAGTTGAAGGTCAAATGTTTAAATTGACCTTGTTCGGAGAATAACTTCTACATTTATCAATGGATTTCAAAATAATTTTGCACACTTGTTCCTTAACAAGTACTAGTGTCATGCAAAAAGTTTGTTTCGATACGCCCAAGGTCAAGGTCACAGTTGAAAGTCAAATGTTTAAATTGACCTTGTCCGAAGCATAACTTCTACATTTATCAGTGGATTTCAAAAAAACTTCGCACTCTTGTTCTCCTTAACAAGTACTAGTGTCATGCGAAAAGTTTGTTTCGATATGCCCAAGGTCAAGGTCACAGTTGAAGGTCAAATATTTAAATTGACTGTTCAACCCAGTTTTACATCCTGCTCAGCAGAATTGTGATATGAAGATACAGTTTTGGTTTTTAAAAAGACTCATCCAAAGAACTATGCCAGAGAATATTGAGGCTGCAACCTACCCTTCAACTATAGTCCAGTGTGATAATATTCGATCCAATTTGTTCCTGTCTCATAGAGGAAGTCCAACAAAGTAATTATTATTGCTATATTTCTCACTCTCATTCCTCAAGTTAAGATCTTCATAATCCTGAGTATAAGTAACCCTCAGTTGAAAGATTAAGGAAAACGCTGAATAAAAAGAAGTTAATGCTCAAAACCAGCATTTTCTTCTTTTTCTAACAAAGTTTTCTACCATATGCAATACAAACCATATAATTTATTGTCTGCATATTGCTTTCAACTTGGACCAGTCCTCAATTTTGTTATCAGGTATAAATAATCTTTTATCTGCTTGGCTATATATATAACAAACCTTCTTAACCCTGTCTAAGCTGTTATCCAAAACAACAATTTTCTGTAATACCTACTGATTCCCTCATATGACATATCTGTGACCAATACCATTTAGCGGGGACATTCGTGTCTCTGACACACCTATTTCTAGTTAATAGGTTTCTTCTTCTGTGTTTTTAACCCTTTACTAAACAATCAGTGGTGTCAGTGGTTGTGAGGTAGAGCGTCAGCCTCGTAACCATAAGGTTCCGAGTTCAAGAACCGGGAGCAG
Source organism: Hippopus hippopus (assembly GCA_946811185.2). Classification (NCBI taxonomy): domain Eukaryota; kingdom Metazoa; phylum Mollusca; class Bivalvia; order Cardiida; family Cardiidae; genus Hippopus; species Hippopus hippopus. Next base: position 16,554,562 of record OX328097.1, read on the forward strand.
GTGTCAACTTTGGGATTTATTCATTGGCCCACACATTTGGCGCTAGTGCTGGTCCAGTTCGCAGGAAACAGAATTAAGAGAGATTAATAAAAGTTGTAAGAATTTGTTTCTCAATCTATGTAAAATAAATATGTTTAAAACACCAGCTTTGTCTAATTTTGGCAGCTATTGTTACTTTAAATTTGTCATCTGCAAAAGCTTTCGATTTGGACCAGTATGAAATTTTGTAATGTGGTAAAGAGTTAAGATTTTGGCTTCTGTATTAAATTTTTATAGATGTTCATAGATGTTTCTGTACAGTTTCATTTTGTGGATAGAATTAACCATTTACCAAACATTCTTCAGTTTTGATGACCTGGAGAATGGAAGGCTTTTTAAAAACATATAATTTTTAAACCCTTTTAATGACTTATCATATATTTGAGTCAAATTCAGTTTGTTATCTGCCTTTATGCTTTCAAAATGAACAAGTCAAAAATTTTTTTCAAGCCATAAAGAGTTTAACATTGTTCTAGATAATGAGATTATTCCTGCCATGTGGATCCAGTTACAGCCCTACACTTGGCTTTTGAAAATATTTTGGGAAAAGAAGTCATTGTATGTTAAAAGGAAATTTTCCTTATTGCTATTTGTTAGCTCACCTGAGCACAAAGTGCACATGGTGAGCTATTGTGATTGTGCTGTGTCCGTCGTCCATCATGCGGTGTGGGTCGTCAGATTTTACCTTGTGTACGCACTAGAGGCCACATTTTCAGTCCAACACTCATGAAACTTGGTCAAAATGTTTGTCTTGATGATATATCGGAGGGTTTTGAAAATGGGTCTGGTCGGGTAAAAAACTAGGTCACTAGGTAAAATCTTAGAAAAACTGTGTGTGCGCTCTAGAGGCCTCATTTTCATTCCAATACTTTTGAAAGTCAGTCAAAGTGTTTGTCTTGATGATATCTCCATCAAGTTTAAAAATGGGTCATGTCCGCTCAAAAACTAGGTAACTAGGTCAAATCTTAGAAAAACATTGTGTGCACTCTAGAGGCCACATTTTCAGTCCAATACTCTTCAAAGTTGGTCAGAATGTTAGTCTAGATGATATCTCAGAAGTTTTCGAAAATGGGTTAGGTAGGGTCAAAAATTAGGTTACTAGGTCAAATCTTAGAAAAACCTTGTGTACGCTCTAGAGGCCACATTTTCAGCCCAATGCTCTTGAAAATTGGTCGGAATGTTTGTCTTGATAATATCTCAGACGACTTAGAAAATGGATCATGTCAGGTCAAAAACTAGGTCACTAGGTCAAATCGTAGGAAAACCTTGTGTACGCACTAGAGGTTACATTTTCAGTCCAATACTTTTGAAACTTTGTCAGAATGTTTGTCCTGATGGTATCTTGCGTGGGTTTGAAAATGGGTCATGTGGGATCAAAAGCTAGGTCACCAGGTTTAATCTTAGAAAAACCTTGTGTACGCTCTAGAGGCCACATTTTCAGTCCAGTAATAATGAGTGTTTGTCAGAATGTTTGTCTTAATATCTCTGAAGAGATTGGAAATGGGTCATGTTTTATCGAAAGGCTCAGGTGAGCGACATCAGGGCCATCATGGTCCTCTTATTTTCAGTATTATTAAAAGAGAAGTCATTTTCTTTGTTTCTAATTATTTTTCTTTGTGTACCTTGCACTAGGTAATTCCTTACCAGACAACAAATTATAATGTTGAAAGCAGTGGACAAAAAAAAAATGTTGGTCAAAGTATGGATTTAGCCTTTGATCAGCTTGAAACTTTGTGGGAAAGGAAGAAATGCTTGTTGCCAGCATTTCCTCATTTTCCCACAATGTTTTCAAAATTTTTCTATTTTTAGCTCCACTGGCCGAAGGCCAGCGGGCTTATGTCATGGCCCGGTGTCCGCCGTGCGTCCGTGCGTGCGTGCGTGCGTTAACTTTTTTTTCAGACTTCTTCTCTGAAACTACCCATCCAAATTTGATGAAACTTCATAGAAATGATCCTGCCATGGTCCTCTTTAGAATTTCTTGAAAGAATTTGATTCCTTCAAAAACTCTGGTTGCAATGGCAACAAAACTGAAAAATATTGAACATCTTTGAAAATCTTCTTGTCTGAAACCATAAGGCCCAGGGCTACCAAATTTGGCATGTAGCTTTATGTAATGGACCTCTATCAAATTCCTTCATATTATAGCCCTGGGGTCAAAATTGTCTCTGCCCCGGAGATCACAAGTTTAACATGGGCTTATAAAGTGACTGTAATTTAAAATAGTAATCAAGGGAAATAACTCCTGTTATACAAGATAAAGTTTGTTACTATTTACCTCCCTTGATTATCAGACTACACTTATACATTATTGGAGTTTGGTATTCAAGTTTTTTGGAGAGGAAATGTTCTGTTTTAAGGGAGAGTGATTTATTTTGATGCTAATGGTTATGCTCACATGAATGGAATGTTTAATTTAAAGTAAGATTTCTATCACCCAAATTTTTTCAGAACTTTACCTTTCATGCTAATGAATAAACCTGCTTGTATTCACTGACATTATCTTTGCATTTAAAAAGATATGACTGTTTTTGTTTGGCGGGTGGGGTGGAGGTTATGTTTTCAAAGTAAGTTTATTACCATACAGACTTTTTATGCTGTATGTCTCTGTCAATGCCAATTAAGCGCATGATACGTTAATTTTACTCTTTAAGAAATGACAAATTCTTTTTACTGTACCAAGTTTAAAGCCATTGCAAAAAGACAAATTGAATGTAGCTTAAATAACTATTTCTGTCTTTGATAGGTTAGGAAACGTTGTGGGAAAAGGAGAAAATACTGGCTGACAACATGTTGTCCTTTTCTCACGATGTTTTTGAAAGCCTTCTCTTTCAGGGTCATTAACATTTAGATTTGTGTGGTAAAGGCTTAAAAAGCCAGTAGAGCGATACAGGGCCATCATGGCCCTCTTGTTTAGGATTGTGAAGGTATGATGAAGGGAATGATTGCTAAAAATTGTCAGAAAAGTCATTTTCTTTCATTCTTATATGCCTCTATTTGTCACTTGTTCATATGTCTGTAAATAGCCTGTATAGGTTAACTCTTTTCTAGATGACAAAATTTAAGAACCATCCATATTAAAAGCATTTGCAGACAACAAATTTAATGTGGCTAAAATTGAGAAGATTTGTTTCTTAAAAGGTTAAAAAAAAATTGTGAGTAAAGGAGTAAATGCTGTTTACCAGCATTTCTCCTTTTCCCACAATATTTTCACAGTCCTTCTTCCCCAAGGTTCTAAACAAAGGTGATTTTCCTGCAAAAACTTAATATGTGTATCTACATTGTATTTCAGGATGTACTGAAAGCAACTTCTATAGCTATGGAATACAGACAAAAGTTTCGCAGAGATGTCATTATAGACTTTATTTGTTTTCGTAAATACGGTCACAACGAGCTAGATGATCCATCGTTCACACAACCAATCATGTATAATGTTATACGCAATCGAAAAAGTATTCCTGAAATGTATGCTGATCAGCTCAAGGTATGTCTTGCAATATTGAATTCATTGGTCTTAATTTTTGTACTTAAATCTTTACCAAACAACAAGATTTTAGACTGGTCCAAGTATTGAAGCATTTTCAGATGACATCCAATTTGGCACAAATAATGAAATTTGTTTTTGACATGTATTAAAAAGGGTAGAAAACATTGTGGTAAAAGGAGAAAATGCTGTATACCAGTATTTTCTTCTTTTCCCATTATGTTTTTAAAAGTATTGTCCCTCAGAGTTGTTATAACACAGGACTGTTTGGTAAAGGGTTAACCAAATTGATGTTAATTACTTCAGTCTTTACTTATCCAAGTTAAAAGCATTTTCAAAGGACGAACTAAATTTTTAGTCTAAAATTTGGTGATCTGATGAAGAGTTAACTGTTTACCAAATGATAATATTTTAGACACATTTGTGGAAAATATTGTGAAGGCAACAGCCTGTTATGGTGTGGTTGGTGCATGTGTTAGTCGCTGGCAGAAAAAAGAATTTTAAAATCAGGCAAAAAGTAAACAAAAGACATAGCTACCTGGCAGGTTTTAACCTAGTTTTAAAATTAATTTCTCTGTCAGTGACTAACACTTGGACCGACCGTACAATAACAGATTGTCATCTTCACAATAATTTCCATATTTTTAAATGGTATGATATAAATTTAAATGCATTTAAACACCTGCTTTGTTTACATTTGTGCTTTATTGTTACTTTAAAGTAATGATAAAGGCCAAATGTAAACAAAGGGGGTGTTTAAATACATTTGAATTTATATCATACCATGGAAATTATTGTGAAGATGACAATCTATCTGTCATTGTACAGTCGGTCCAAGCATTAGTCCCTGACAGAGAAATTTATTTCAAAACTAGGTTAAAACCTGCCAGGTAGCTGTGTCTTTTGTTTACTTTTTGCCTGATTTTAAAATTCTTCTTTTCTGCCAGCGACTAACATATGGCCTGACCACACAATAACAGACTGCATCTCCACAATATTTTCCATACTTTTAAATGGTATGATTTAAATTTAAATTTATTATGACACCTGCTTTGACATTTTGGCCTTTACTGGGCCTTTAAAGAGTGAATCTGAATTTAAAGCGGGTTGACAACATTGTAGAAAAAGAAGATGCCAGTATCCAACATTTTCTCCTTTTCCAACGATGGTCTAAAAAGCTATCTTCCTCAGGAGCAAAACGCTGCAAAGGTTTGATTGGCTATGTGTTAAAGCACTTCATCATCAAAGACATGATACACCATATGACTAAATGATGATAACTCTAAAATTTCCTGTTTCCACAATGTAACAGTACTTTAACCTTTTACCACACTTATCTATATTGAAGAAATTTACAGATGACATTTCAAATGTTTTTTATATGATACGGTTTGTCCTTGAAAAGGTAGAAAACATTGTTGGAGAAGTAGAAAATGCTGGTTGACAGTATTTTCTCCTTTTCCCACAATGTTTTTAAAAGCCGTTCTTCTCAGGGTCATTAAAACATGGGACATTGTGGTAAAGGGTTAAGCCTTTAACCACATGAAAATAATTTTATGCTCATCCAAATTCAAAGCATTGCAGATTACAAATTAACCATTGCTCAGAACATGAGACCTGTCTTTGAAAAGGTAGAGAGCCTGGCGGGGTAGCTCAGTGGTTAGCGTGTCTGACTGGTGACCTGATGGTTGAGAGTTCGATGGCCAATTGAGTCAAACTTTCTTTCCAGCATTTTTTGGCCTTCTCCTCTGATGCATGTCAGGAAAGTAGTCAGTGACTTGGAAAGAAAGTTGTGTCAGTATTGGTGTGAGAAAGCCAGGAAACACATGCCCAGCTGCAACTCCTTTTCCTACAATCTTTTCTTATGCTTTATTCATCAGTGTTGCTAAAACTCAGAAATAATTTGTGGTAAAAGTTTAAGAGAGTCAGTTGTAAGAAATATGAATTTTGAAATATTGTAAAATATCATGACTTATAGATCATAACGGTACTTTGATTTTGTTGTGATCTGTAGGCTGATGGGGTGTGTACAGATGAAGATCTTGCACAGCCTGTACAAACCTGGAATAAGGAATTAAATGATAATTTTTCTTCAATGCAGAAATCTCCTATAACTGTAAGTGGCTTGTCTATTTCTTGGTTTCTTAGATAAAGTTTTTTTAGCTAACCTGAGCACGAAGTGCTCAAGGTGAGCTTTTGTGATCGTGCTGTGTCCGTCGTGCAGCATTAGATGTGCGTCGTGGGTCATCAGCTTTTACCTTGTGTACGCTCTAGAGGCCACATTTTCAGTCCGATACTCATGAAACTTGGTCAGAATGTTTGTCTTGATGATATCTCAAACAAGTTTGAAAATGGGTCATGTTGGGTCAAAACCTAGGTCACTAGGTCAAATCTTAGAAAATCCAAGTGTATGCTCTAGAGGCCACATTTTCAGTCCAAAACTCTTGAAAGTTGGTCAGAATGTTTGACTTGATGATATCTCAGACGAGTTCGAAAATGGGTCATGTCAGGTCAAAAACTGGATCACTAGGTCAAATCTTAGAAATACCTTGTGTATGCCGTAGAGGCCACATTTTCAGTCAGATACTCATGAAACTTGGTCAGAATGTTTGTCTTGATAATATCTTAGACAAGTTCGAAAATGGGTCAGGTTGGGTCAAAAACTAGGTCACTAGGTCAAAGCTTAGAAAAACCTTGTGTATGCTCTAGAGGCCACATTCTGTCCAAAACTCTTGAAAGTTGGTCAGAACGTTTGTCTCGATAAAATCTTGGAAAGTTTGAAAATGGGTCATGTTGGGTCAAAAACTAGGTCACTAGGTCAAATCTAAGAAAAACCTTGTGTACACTCTAGAGGCCACATTTTCAGTCAGATACTCATGAAACTTGGTCAGAATGTTTGTCTTGATGATATCTCAGACGAGTTAAAAAATGGTTTAAATCGGGTCAAAAACTAGGTCACAAGGTCAAATATTAGAAAAACCTTGTGTACGCTCTAGAGGCCACATTTTCAGTCTAATACTCTTGAAAGTTGGTCAGAATGTTTGTCTTGATTATATCTTGGACGAGTTCGAAAATGGGTCATGCTGGGCCAAAAACTAGGTCTCTAGGTCAAATCTTAGAAAAACCTTGTGCACACTCTAGAGGCCACATTTTCAGTCCAATACTCTTGAAAGTTGGTCAGAATGTTTGTCATGATGATATCTCAGACAAGTTTGAAAATGGGTCATGTCGGACAAAAAACTAGGTCACTAGGTCAAATCTTAGAAAAACCTTGTGTATGCTCTAGAGGTCACATTTCCAGTCTAAAACTCATGAAACTTGGTCAGAATGTTTGTCTTGATGACATCTCAGACGAGTTCGAAAATCATTCAAGTTGGGTCAAAAACTAGGTCAATAGGTCAAATCTTAGAAAAACCCTGTGTATGCTCTATAGGCCACATTTTCTGTCCAATACTTATGAAAGGTGGTCAGGATCTTTGTTTTGATAATATTTACAATGGGAAAATTGGCTGTGGTTGGCTAAAAAGTAGGTCACTGAGAGAAATTCTAGAAAAAGCTTGTGTACATGCTAGAGGCCAAATTTTCAGTCCAATAATTATGAAAGCTTAGTAGATTGGTTGTCATGATATCTCAAAAGAGATTGAAAATGGGTCATGTTTGGTCAAAATACTCAGGTGAGCGACTTTAGGGCCATCATGGCCCTCTTGTTATAGTTAAAGTCACAACCCCATAGGTAGAGCGAAATATTACTGTAAGATATTTAGTGAACCGTGTATATACATACGAGGGCTGTTCGATATGTAATGTGTATTGTACCACAGCGCGATAACGCTTTGCACGATTTCGTGGATGATGATACGCTTGAATAGCTCTATTCAATACCTTTCCAACGGTATAAACACGAGCCTTCAGCTCCACATAGTTTTAAACTTATAGTCATTTCAATAGAGCTAGTCGTTGACCACTGTTGTAAAAATGGTTGGGAAACGGATTAAGAATATTGAAGAAATTAGAGCTTATATAAAAGTTTGCACAAAACTCGGTCATTCGGTAATGCAGATTTTTACTGAATTAGGGGAAGTTTATGGGTCTGATAAGGTATCTTATGAGACAGTTCGTAGTTGGAAAAAAGAAATTTCTGACTGGCACAGAGTCCGTCAAAGATGCAGCAAAATCTGGCCGACCTGTGACTTTAACAGGCAAGGCAAATGTCTCAAAAGTCAGGGAAATAATTGAAAGTAATGGCAGATACACAATTCGTGATGTTGCCAACGCTGTTGGCATATCGCTATCGCGGGTGCATTTCATTTTGAAGCGTATTTTGGAAGTACGAAAGATTTCTGCCAGATGGATACCTCATATATTGACAGATGACCAAAAACGGGTACGAGTACAAACCGCTAAGCAATTGCTCAAAGTGTTTCCCAAATTCAATCAAAGACAATTTGCAAACATTGTTACTGGTGACAAAACATGGGTTCACTATTTCAAACCAGTAAGAAAAATTGGAAACAAAATATGGCTAACTAAACACGGTAGAAGGCCTGTAGTTGCCAAAAGAAGCACAAGCACAAAGAAGGTTCTTTATTGCATATTCTTCTCATGTGATGGTATAGCCATACAAATTCCGGTGCCGAAGAGCAAAAGTGTTACAGGTCAGTATTACCGAGATGTTATACTAAAAAAGGTCAAGAAATATTATCTTAAACGACGCCCTGTGTCAGGATTTAGGCATGTTCGTCTACTTGAAAATAATGCTCCATCACATACATCTGAGCTTGTGAAGCAATTTTTGAAGTCGGAGAAGGTTACCGTCTTGCCACACCCACCATACTCTCCAGATCTAGCCCCATGCGACTTTTTCCTTTTTCCAAAACTTAAAAAGTTCTTATCTGGTCGTCGTTACAAGTCCTGACAAGCCCTTGGCTCAGCCGTCAGTCAGTGCCTCAGAGGTCTACCTAAATAAGTGTACCGTGACGCATTTCAGAAATGGATTCAGAGATTGAAATTATGTATTTCAAACCGCGGAGAATACTTTGAAGGGATGTAATGTTCATTTCACTATTTGAGTCGAATGCTTTTGAGATATCGTACAATACACATTACATATCGAACAACCCTCGTATATGTATGAATATAAACCAGGTTGTGGGGATATTTTAAAGATGCATCCTTACAGCCAGACAGAAAGAAATACTATTAAGATTTGGTAGACTGTAGAATGGTTCAGAATAAAGTCTGCTGTGTAAACATAGATAAATTATCGATATACATGTAGATGAAGTGTGGGGAAATGTCACAATAATGATATATTTCATGGCCACCAGAAAATAAAATACCCTTTCTATCGGTGATAATCTATGCAACCTTGCATCCATCAGGGGCATCACTTGGCATGAAGATACATGAATGATTATAGTTTAATAAAATAAAGATGAAATGGGTTAAAAAGTGGCTGAAAATGAGTATAGATGTATTTTTTATCCTAAAAATATTGTTTCATCCCTTTACCTTTGTTGTTGATACTGTTTAGAATTACCAGATGAAGATGATTCTAATCAATCCACACAACATAGGCTTTTAATGAAAAAATTAAGGCGATGTTTCTTTTGGAACTCAAAATAGTTCTGTTGTCTATACTTTTTGAGAAACATTTCTCTGAGTGTAAGTATATTCCCATGAAATGACTAGGCTTTATTCAGTTGTCAAAATATAGCTTTGACTCCTTGCAAGAAAACATTATGAGAATGTCTTGCATTTTCAACTGACATGTAAATTGTATGGTCTGATTTCAGAATTTCACCTATAGGGAATTGGAAACTAACTCTTACTTTGTGAAGACTTGACTTTTTAGCTCACCTGAGCACAAAGTGCTCAAGGTGAGCTTTTGTGATTGTGCTGTGTCCATCGTACGTCGTCAAATTTTACCTTGTGTACAATCTAGAGGCCACATTTTCAGTCCGATACTCATGAAACTTGGTCAGAATGTTTGTCTTGATGATATCTTGGACGAGTTTGAAAATGGATCATCTCGGTTCAAAAACTAAGTCACTAGGTCAAATATTAGAAAAACCTCGTGTACACCTATAGGCCACATTTTCAGTGCAAAACTCTTGAAAGTTAGAATGTTTGTCATGATGATATCTCAAACGAGTTCGAAAATGGGTCACGTCGGGTCAAAAACTAGGTCACTAGTCCAAATCTTAGAAAAACCTTGTGCATGCTCTAGAGGCCACATTTTTGGTCCAAAACTCTTGAAAGTTGGTCAGAATGTTTGTCTTAATGATATCTCAAATGAGTTTGAAAATGGGTCACGTCGGGTTAAGAATTAGGTCACTAGGTCAAATCATAAAAAAATCTTTTGTACGCTCTATTGGCTACATTTTCAGTGCAATACTCATGAAACTTGGTGAGAATGTTTGTCTTGATAATACTTTGGATGGGTTTGAAAATGGGTCACACCTGGTGAAAAACTAGGTCACTAGGTCAAGTCTTTAAAATAGTTTGTGTATCTCTAGAGTCAACATTTTCTGTCCAATACATATGAAAATTAGTTGTAATGTTTTACTTGATGATCAGTATGATGAAATTGAAAATGGATCATATTTGGTGAAAAACTAGGTCGCCACGCAAATCTTGGAAAAACCTTCTGTCCGATACTTATGAAAGATGGTCAGAATCTTTGTTTTGATAATATCTTCAATGGCAATGTTTAGCTAAAGAGTAGGTCACTGAAGGAAGTTGTCGAAAAAGCTTGTGAACAAGCTCGAGGCCAAATTTTCAGTCCAATAATTATTAAAGCTTGGTAGAATGTTTGTCATAATATCTCGAAAGAGATTGAAAATGGGTCATGTTTGGTCAAAAGACTCAGGTGAGCAACTTTAGGGCCATCAAGGCCCTCTTGTTAAGAAAATAAGTAAATTATCTTTATCGAGGGAATCCTATGCATGCACAAAAATACCAACAGAAGTTTCACATAAATAATTTATATGTACCTTGAATTGAAAACCAACTATATGTCAATTCATAATTGTCTAAACACTTACACATTACGATGTGTTAATAAAAGAAGGAAATTAGTACATGTACACACAATTTATGTTGCTCTCCGTCAGTTAGTGTAGTGTCCACATGTTTACAAATTGCTGATACATAATGGCATCTTATTGACTTGAATGTGGCACAAACAAAATAAAAAGTTCCATCTGAACCACAAATTAATCTATGTGACTTACTTTACAAGTTTTCCATGAACAGTAAATTGTAATCACCCAAGAGTCCATTTTTGATTGAAATGTTTTTCACCCGAATGATAAACACCTGATTACCGCCTAAAAGTCAACTTCATTCTTTACAATCTTAATCTATGGGTCATTTCTTATTGTTCTGATCAATAAACACGATAGCGTCAAGATAGCCAATAGATAAACAAACAGACCCAAGATATAATTGTACATGTGGTACAGCGCATAGTCCATTACGGACATATGAAAATAGATGTTCATACAGAAGTTGTGTAAAATGAGTGGTTGTTTCATGGAGTTGAATTAACACATAAATTTGTATTGGTTCTGAAAATGCCAGTCATAGCTTCAGGATAGCGGTGTGCTTGTATTTGGGTATTTGTTGATCATTGAAATAAGAAAAATATCAGTTCTGAAAACAAATGTCTACAACAGTGGGGTGCTTGTATTCTTCGGTTGGTCATAAGGTGAGGTTTTACTATATGTATTATACATTCTATTTTTACAGCCATATGATCTTCAACGTCAGTGGACAGGGTACCGACAAGCCCCAGCTGAAATTACAAGCTGGGACACAGGTGTTGCCTGTAATGTGCTTCAGTTTATAGGGACTAAGTCAGTAGAAGTTCCAGATAGTTTTGTAAGTTCTTCATTTTCCAAATGGCAAAAGATTATCTACCTTTTTATGGTCGAATTTGGCCTGTGATATTAGCTTACTTAATTTAACTTTACCCCCGTCAACCCATTACTACAGTCCCATGTTTTAACAACTGTGCAATTGGAATCTTTTGAAAACATAGTGGGATAAGGAGAAAATACTGATTTCTAGCATTTTCTCCTTTTCCCAAACTGCTTTCTACCATTCCAAAGATAGAAGTCTTCTTTTGGGTTACATTTAATTTGTCTTCAAATACTTTTAATTTGGTGGTGTCCAAAATTTTGTCCTTTGGTAAAGAGTTAAGGGTGTACATGAAACAGTTTGTCTTTCTGAATTTGCACATTCATTTGTGGCTCACAGGTGACTATGTTTTGTAAACTCCTTTTTTTTTGCTGTCATCCAAAAGCTATAGATGTGCAAGACAATTTATGTTTGTCTGTGCTGAATGAAGTTGTATAAATGTGCTGTACAAACCATCCTTGAGATTTCTATAGAGTATGACAAAATTTAGACTCGTCTAAATTGAAAGCATCTGCAGATGACAAATTCAGTGTGACTCAAATTATGAAATTTCTTTGAAAAGACAAAACATTCCAGAAAAAACAAGAAAATGCTTGTAACCAGCTTTTTCTCCTTTTCCCACATTTTTTTCAAAAGCCTTCTTCCTTAGAGCCATTAAAATAGGAAATATTGTGGTAAAGGATTAAAAGAGCTTTTCAGTTATCAAGAAGACCCTAGACATTGTTAACTTGAGGCTGTGTTAGCCAAGATGTCTCAGGAAAACCAGATATTTTAGATCTATTGTCTGACAGCCCAAAATTACCATAAGTTGCCCTATTAACATGCTAAGAGAACATTCTTTACTTATGTGCAGAATTTCTGACTTGTTTGTATTCTCCAAATCAAAAGCATTTGCAGACAAAATATAAAATGTGGATCAAATGCTGGGCTTTGTCTTTGAAAGGACTGAAAACATTGTGGGAAAGGAGAAGATGCTGATTGCCTACATTTTTTCCTTCTCCAACAACGTTTTCAGAAGCTTTCATCTGCTGAATGTAGAAACAAGGGGTTGCTTTCAGAAAGTTATATAGTATGTAGAACCGTTCAGAAAAGATTGTCTCAAAAGTATGATTTAATCCAGTTCTTTCTCTACAGAAATTACATCCCACAATTTTAAAAACTCACTGTGAGAGACGCGTTCAAAAAATGGCAGATGGCACTCCATTTGATTGGGCTACTGCAGAGGCTCTGGCATTTGGTTCATTAATGATGCAAGGTATGATTTTTAGCTATAGACGCTGCAAACAACCTTGTTTTAACTACTCTGAGATAGCAAGCTTTTGAAAACATTGTGGAAAAAGGAGAAAATTCTGGTAACCAGTATTTTCTCCCTTTTCTGCAGTGTTTTCTACCCTTTTTTTTTAGCTCACGTAAGGACAAAGTATTCATGATGAGCTTTTGTGATTGTGCTGTGTGCCTTGTGCTGTGTCTGTCATGAGTGATGCAGTCATCAACAATTACCTTGTGTAAACTCTAGAGGCCACATTTTCATTCCAATACTCATGAAACTTGGTCAAAATGTTTGTTTTGATAAAATCTTAGTCACTGGGCCAAATCTTAGGAAGACTTTGTTTCCTGAGACATCTTGGCTAAAATAGCCACAATTTCAGCCTGATATTTATGAAAATTGGTCAGGATGTTTGGCTTGATACTTAGGACAAATTTGAAATTGGGTTAAATCAGGTCAAAGAGTAGGTCACTGGGACAAATCTAAGAAAAACCTTGTCTGCACTCTGGAGGACATATTTTCAGCCAGATACTCGTTAAATTTGGTCAGAATGTTTGTCTTAATAATATCTTGGACGTGTCTGAAATTAGGTCAGGTCAGGTCACAAAGTAGGTCGTTGGGACAAATCTTAGAAAAACCTTGTGTGTACTCTTGAGGCCACATTTTTAGCTCATTTTTTATGAAAGTTGGCCAGAATGTTTGTCTTGATAAAAACTAGCACAATTTCAAAATTTGTTCATGTCAGGTGAAAAAGTATGTTACTGGGGAAAATCTTGAAAAAAACCTTGTCTGCACTCTAGTTGGCCACATTTTCAGCCAGATAACAATGAAAAGTGATCAGAATGTTTGTCTTGATGATATATTAGATAAATTCAAAATTGGGTTATGTCGGGTCAAAAAGTAGGTCAGTGGGGCAAATCTTGTGTGCAGTCTTGAGGCCACAGTTTCAGTCTGATACTCATGAAACTTGGTCAAAATATTTGTCTTGATGTTATCTCTGACAATTTTTAAAAGAAAGGTAAAAAAGAAGGTCACTTACACACATGTTTTACTTAATCACAACCAAGATTTCTTTATCAATCCTAGATGACTTTACCCAGGTGAGTGCTTTAGAACCAATGACCCTCTTGTTTCAAGTTTTGATGATAGTCATTGGGACAGGATTCATGCTTCTTTCCCAGATAAACATTATTTTGATTATGTCTTTGTGAGAAAGTAGTCAATGGCTTTGGAAATAGAGTAGTGCAACTTGTTAAAAAAATTTGGAGGAAAGCTTGGATTGATGCACTGGCTGTGTTGTGAGTGCAATTATGTTGAAAATAGCATTTAACACCAAACAAACAAACAATGAAAGCTGTATTAATAACAAAAGCTTTCTTGGAATAGCTTTCTAGAGGGTTTTAAAAAACTGTAATTCTAAGCACAGGCCTTTGAAGCTCCGTTGGTCCGTCATGGAACATGGAAATTTACATTTGTCAATCGTCAAACACTATTTCTAAAAACAGCATATTGGCGCATTGCCTCTATATTGTATATGGTGAGGATTTCTTTTCTGTTTTTTGGTTAAATATTCACATTGAAAAGGGACAGGAGATTCAAATTTTCCACAATATCTTTGCACACCTTGAGTTATTATATGTAATATTGTGGTGGTGTGCCAATGTAATATTTTTAGTGACAGTGTCAGATGATTGTGCAAGGAAAATCTAGTATATTCAGTTCATGATTCAATGGCCCATGTTGTAACTCAAATTTTATTTTGCATTTTGCACATAGATTTATGTTATCGTAATAGGGTTCAATATACGAATCAGTGGTCAAGATGTAGGGAGAGGAACATTCAGTCACAGACATGCTATGTTGGTGGACCAGGATACAGATCAGATACACATTCCTCTCAATCACATGGCTCCTGAACAAGGTTATTTAGAGGTCAGTAGAATGGTATATTATGATAGAAAATGACTAGTGTAGAAGATGACTAGATCCTTATTGCCTTGCAAATACAGTACAGTTCGCGAGTTTTTTGCTATTTTCGCTATCCGCGGTGGACCTAACGCGGACCCAACGCGCCGATTTTAAAACACAGGTGAATGCCGACCAATCTTAAACGCGACGATCCCTGGCGGACCACGGCGGACTGGTTACACAATAAAAACGACACGATGACTTCGCCGCGATCAGACAGGTAAGTTTCTTTTCAGTGTAGCAAATGATTCAAGAATGGACCGAAATTACGCGCCATTTTACTCTTTTACAAACTCGTATTACATGTATGTATCTACATGAGAATTTTGTTTATATCAGAAAGAAAAAAGATGATAAGTAGTCATCATTGCCAAGAGAATTATTCAACGGACATTGATTTAAATGGTTATAAAATCAAAACACTTAAACCTTTAACCACACATCCCGAGTTTTAAGTGCCGTGAAGAACAAGGGTTTCGAAAACATTGTAGAAAAAAAAAAAGAACAGGCCGGCAACCAGCATTTTCTCCTCTTATGCAATATTTATGTACCCTGTCACACACTCTTCGACAATTACAAGTGATGTTCATATTTCCTTAACTCTTTACCAAACGACAAAACAACTTGTCCAAATTGAAAAAAAAAAAAACATTTGCAGACGAAATTCTGAATCTAACTCAAAATATAAAACTTGTTTTTATTAGGTGTGAACATTGTGGGAAAAAGAAGAAAATGCTGGTTTGAGACATAATGACAGTGCCGACATGTATCGTCACGGAGAAATATTTCATGAGCTGCTCTTAGGTCTATTAGGTCTTGACTCTTGAGCTTATTTTTTTCCTGCTAATGATAACGATCACTAGCATACAAAATGTTTATTTTTACACATTGATATAATTATCTGCACATGTTCATTACAAAATAAATTAATGAATCTCGCAGGACCGAATGGATAAAATCAAACACCCTGGTTCTTCCGTGAGGGTTTTGGTTAAAAATTAACTCTTTACAAAGGCACAAAAATGTATTCTTTTCCAAATTGAAAGCATATGCAGACGACAACTAAATGTAGTAAACGTGGCATTTGTCTTTAATATGACAGAAAACATTCTGGGACAAGGAGGAAATGCTGGCTACTATCATTTTCTCCTTTCCTCGCACTGTTTTCAAAAGACTTCTTCCCAATGGCTAGATAAAAATCTGGATTGTGTGGTTAGGACTTAAATCAAGACTGAAAATCACAATATGCTAGGAAATCGAGGAAGAAAGGATGTTAAGTTTACACGACTTGCCAGCATGAATTTCACAGTACGTCACACAGACGTTGTGTGCACAATGTTTCTAAGACGTTGACATCAAAGAAATGCCGGTCAAACTTTACCCTTCCATTAAACCTGACCATCCTAGATGCTTGTTTTTTTACTGTTATTATGGCAATGTTTTTGTCAATGTTCAGAGCAATTTAAAATTCGATTTGGTTTTATTTCCCGGAGGTTTATAAATAATCAGTGTCGCTATCTAGAATGTCCGCATCACTCCAAGTTGAACACAACTTTTATCATTTTTAAGATCGTAATAACTCCGCTGTACATAATTGTAGGCAAATCTCTGTAAGTCGACTTTAACTCTTGCGGACGCTTTACATTAATAAAAGTTTTTTGCAGGCAATACAAAAACGACAAAATATTGCAAAGTAAGGCCTGATATGGGTCAGAACATTTCACACACTGTCAGCAGCGTGTTCCTATATCCAATACCATTACATGTATAGTGTTGAGCACTATTCTCAACATGATTCCAGTCATCTCAAGGCTGCCAGCTAGTGCATCTGCATCTCTTTTCCAGTACTTTGTAAAATTATTTTTCAAGACAATGAAGACACTGATTGCTGTCCTATACACAAATCGTAGAAACAATGCTCAGTTGTAAGTGAAGAATGAATCTTGTCGTAATGACCAATATCAATCCTCGAAACGAGTTTTTCTGCGTTGGGATTCTGCGTCACAAGCCTGCATTACTAGCCAGGTAACGTGCTCGGCAGATTCAAGATCGGATATCACGTTCTGAAATATCATGGGAGGATTTGAAGATCAGTGGAGAAAGGGTTCGGTTTGTAAGCTAAATCTTAGCGTGTTAAACTTTCCAAAGTGTTAAGGGATATAAGGGTTTGATTAACAACAGATGCGTGCAATTTGCAAAATAAAGATTATCAACCTCCAGATTTGGCTGATCTTGTTCTAAAGTTAGAAGATAGGTAAACTTGACCTTTAACCGTTCAACAGACGACAAAATTTTAAACTCATCCATATTGAAAGCATATTGGCTCAAATGAGAAAAGTTGTCTTAAAAAGGTTGGGATACGTTATGGGAAAATGTTAGCAAAATTTTTCCCCTAACCCA
Organism: Hippopus hippopus; assembly: GCA_946811185.2. NCBI lineage: Eukaryota > Metazoa > Mollusca > Bivalvia > Cardiida > Cardiidae > Hippopus > Hippopus hippopus. The sequence goes on from OX328097.1 coordinate 16,571,640, forward strand.
CAATGTTTTCCAAAGCTTTCTGTCTTGGGATCGTTTAGACTCGTGCTTGTGTTGTAATGGGTTAACCAGTTGGGTAAAATGATATCTGTTTGTGCAATGTAACTGGTTGTGTTTGTCTCCATGTACATGTGATAAATGAAGAAGAGCATGTGATGATTGTTATCGTTCCTAAAGACTGGTATATCTATGATTACGACCTATTATCTTTTTTTTTTTTGTCTACGAGACAACATTTCGTCATTTTCTAAAAGATAAAGGGTTAGGGTTTCATACACAAATGACACGTGTTAACTCTTTACCAGACCTCCAAATCTTAGCCATATCCAATTTTATAACATTTGCAGATGACTAAATGTAATTCAAACAAAGAAATTTGTCTTCCAGTGGTTGACAATGTTTTCGGAAGAGAAGCAACTGCTGATAATCGGCACATTTTCTTCTCCTACACTGGTTTCTCGAGGCTTTTAAAACTTGGGATTATTTGGTAAAGGGTTAACAATATACGGACAACCCCGCCTGTTTTTATTGCCAAATTTGGTTGTTGAGGTGTAGATAAGCTTTAACCCTTAATCTGTACAGCATTAAATAAATGGAGCTGAAACGTCTGTGAAGAAGACGAAGATTATGAACTTTTCACAATTGTTTTGAGTTAGAACATGTCTTAGAATATCAGAGTAAAAGGATAAATTGCTTGTTACCTGCATTCTCCTTTTTATACACCCATCGAAGACAGGACGTATTATGGGACCACCCGTGGTGGGCTGGCAGACGGGCAGGCGGCGTCCCCATTCTTTGTCCGGAGCATATCTCCAAAACTATGCTAGCTACGGTTATGAAATTTCATGGGTGGATAGATCTCATCAAGGTGGAGTGCAGTGCACAGGAATCATAACTCTCACTTGCTTAATTTTTGAGTTATTGCCCTTTGTTGTTTTTCATACTTGAATTTTGTCCAAAGCATATCTCCAAAACTATACTAGCTACGGTTATGAAATTTCATGGGTGGATAGATCTCATCAAGGTGGAGTGCAGTGCACAGGAATCATAACTCTCGCTTGCTTAATGTTTTAGTTATTGCCCTTTGTTGTTTTTCATACTTGAATTTTGTCCGGAGCATATCTCCAATACTATACTAGCTACGGTTATGAAACTTCATGGGTGGATAGATCTCATCAAGGGGGAGTGCAGTGCACAGGAATCATAACTCTCGCTTCCTTAATTTTTGAGTTATTGCCCTTTGTTGTTTTTCATACTTGAATTTTGTCCGGAGCATATCTCCAAGACTATACTAGCTAAGGTTATGAAACTTCATGGGTGGATAGATCTTATCAAGGGGGAGTGCAGTGCACAGGAATTATAACTCTTGCTTCCTTAATTTTTGAGTTATTTCCCTTTGTTTATATTCATACTTAACTTTTGTCCAAAGCATATCTCCAAAACTATGCTAGCTACGGTTATGAAACTTCATGGGTGGATAGATCTCATTAAGGGGGAGTGCAGTGTGAAAGAACCATAACTCTACCTCGTGCTGTCTTTGAGTTATTTCCCTTTGATCGTCATTTTTACAGCATTTTCTGCTTGTCCGGAGCATAACTTTGTCATCTCCAGTCCGATTAACTTGAAACTTGGCGTTTGTGTTTGTTGCAATAATACGGAGTGCAGTGCAAAAGAACCATAACTCTACCTCGTGCTGTCTTTGAGTTATTTCCCTTTCATCGTCATTTTTACAGCATTTTCTGCTTGTCCGGAGCATAACTTTGTCATCTCCAGTCCGATTGACTTGAAACTTGGCATTTGTGTTTGTTGCAATAATACGGATTGCAGTGCAAAAGAACCATAACTCTACCTCGTACTGTCTTTGAGTTATTTCCCTTTCATCGTCATTTTTACAGCATTTTCTGCTTGTCTGGAGCATAATTTTGTCATCTCCAGTCCGATTGACTTGAAACTTGGTATGCATGTTTGTTGCAATAATACGGAGTACAGTGCGCAAGAACAATAACTCTACCTAGTGCGGATTTCGAGTAATTCCACTTTGATCTTCATTTTTACAGTATTTCTTGCTTGTCTGGAACGGAACTTTGTCACCTCAAGTCAAATTGACTTGACACTTGGTAAACATTTTTGTTGCATTACCTGCCCTTTACGATTATTATACCCCCTTGACAACTGGCGGTGGGACGGGCGTATCTTGCGACAATTTGCCGCTCTTGTTCCTCAATTTTTTTCAAATGCCGAATAGTATTACATGTATTTGGTAAACGCTTACAGGGTTCGACATTAAAATTCTTTTCAACTAGACCAGTGGACCAGTAATCTGAAATTTTTACTAGACTACTTCAGATTTCTACTAGACCATTTTTGCAAAATGAAAAAAATGTATAAAATAGATCTAAATCTATGTTATTTCTCTTGCTAATTCACCAAAATTGTTAAAAAAAAAAAAGAACAATGTCATGTTAAGTAATGATCAGTGAATGTTTCTCCTTTAAGAATTTCAATTACAATTTCTTTTCCAGAGGAAAAAAATTAGACTTGCCCATTTTGAAAGCAGTACCGGACACACATTTTAGTCTAACTTAGGCTCAAATAACAGAATTTGAGTTTAAAAGTACAAAACCATTGTGATATAATGTTATCAGATCCTTCAACAGATCTTCAGTTTATTAAACTGTCAGAGAAAACATGACATTTTTCTCTGGATCTAACAGAAATCAACGGCGCAAATTCAGCGTTCCACTCAAGGTATAAAATGATATTTTTTTCTTTGATCTAGATCTAATATTATTCATCTAGATCTGTTTTTGTTTCGATCCATTATGACTCTGCTTCTCCCCGATCAGATGTTATTTTGAAGTTATGTAAGCTTGGCATATTCCCAGCTCGTCCGCTCCGTTGTCTATGTAAACGTCTGGGCGACTCATTTTCGGTTGTCGTCAAAATGAAACTACGGTATTCCAAGAAAAAGAGACATAGGAAATTCTTGCTTAAAAATTAAATACTCTGACAGAATGATAACAATCACGTTAAAAATTATGACATATCATTGACGACAAAATAGCCCGTGGACTACGGTCGGTCTGCTACATCTATTTTCGGTTCGATTGGTTTTTCCAGTGAAAATATTGATTACCGCGCAGGCGCGATCGACTTCCTGTAGAAATTGTCAATAAATTGTCACTCATTGAACAAAATCACAAGTTATGTAAGCGATCTTTGTCGACGAAAGGCACGTTAGGTTGATTTTCGTCACTTATGCCAAGCATTAAATACTGGTACTTAATTAATTGTCTCGATTTTTTGCACTAGACCATTCGGGCTAGCTGGATGCAGTCTATACTAGCCCGAACCGATTTTTTGCTAGACAATGTCGTTCGGACATGCCTTAATGTCGAACCCTGGCTTAACACACCAAGTGCAGCTTAAATTCCTTTCAGTCTCGTTTACAGACGATGTAGATCAAGATCATGCTGCATGTTAAACGTAATCTCTTACAACTATATGTACTGTGAGATATTCTAGCCGAGACAAAATTAAGATCTTTAAATTCTTGGTTCTTTGTATGGAGGAGTTATTTTTGTAGTTTTTAGGATAAACTAGGGTAAAGCCTGTACCAGCGATCTAGGGTTGAAAAGAGCATTAAAAAGAGCCAGAGTAAAAAGGTTTTGAAAACACCGTTGGGAAAGGAGAAAATGCTGTTAAGCAATATACCATCCTAGTTCCACAATATTGTCTACTTTTCATTTTAGACACACTAAATTTGTCATCTGCAAATGCATACAAATTGAACAAGTCTAGAAATTTGTCGCCTTATTCAGATGTAGGATGCGGATAGCATAGGCTCCGCGGCAAGATTTGTTTGTAAGATGTATAATGCCGTCTCAACATATTTCAGTTACATGGCAGCGGCCAGTGAACCTATTCAAGTTTTCCAGGAATTTCTTTTAACAATAACGTTACTCCACACTATTCTTCCAAGTTACTTCTGGCATAGATAGTACCAATGCCGAGAAAGGAGGGAGAGAGAGAGAGAGAGAGAGAGAGAGAGAGAGAGAGAGAGAGAGAGAGAGAGAGAGAGAGGGATTGGGGATAATGAGATTTTCCAGTGCTATTTTTATATGAAGAAATACATGTCATCAGACAGCTGTTGCATGGCCTTATGCTGTCTTTTACAAAGTCAGTATTAAATGCCCAACAGCAAAAAAAAAAAAAAAAGCACTGCAGGTGTTAACATTCATTTAAATTTAAACCATTCCACTTAAAAGTATGGAAAATATTCCGAGGATGACAATCTGTGTATTCTGTCCAAATGTAAGTTGCAGGCAGAAAAAATCATGTCAAAATCAGGCAAAAAGTAAACTTAAGATACAGTGACTTGCCAACTTTTAACCTAATTTTTGTATTAATTTCTCTGCCAGCGACAAACAGTTGGCCCAACTATGCGATAACAGATTGTCATATTCACAATAATTTCCACTCTTTTAAATGCATTTCAACACCCGCTTTGTTTACTTCAGCAACTATTATTACTTACGGCACTCGAATGCAGTCAAACACAACTGGTACTAAATTTAGAGTGCCTGTTAGGATTTGTACAGACATAGTGGATTGAGATCAGACTACGCATCACGCAATGTCTGATCTTTAATATTTACTGTCCCCATACTAGTGTCAGAGTTACCCGATCAGCCTGATTCTACATTTTATTTTTGTAACTCTTTCCTATGGTTGATGTCGATTCCATTTGAGCCATGCTCTGTGAAAAAGTGGTTGGGTGAATCTACAAACAGTATCAACTCCGGTAAGCCCGCGCAGACCGTAAAGGCTGACCTGTGTCGAAACATTTTGCATTTTGGTCAATTTTCAGCATGTCATTCTACCTCATGACTCGGTCGGTTGTTAGATAAAATGGATTTTACTGATCCATGTTTTGTGATGGCTTGCTTGGTATAATGCGTCGCGGATATGCATTAGAACCCTTTTTCACAGAGCATGGCTCATTTATTTGCACTCAACGAGGAAATAACTGTTTGATTGTTTTAGTAGGTCAGCCGATTACCAGTTCGAAGGGAAACGGCTTTATTTAGTGTAATGGTGATTTTCTTTCTTTTGTAATAACAATTTCTATTGACATTGAAATTTCATATCGATATTTGAATATAACAAAAAAGTCTTTCATAATCTCGGACAGTTTAGATCCAAAATGTGAATGCATGACGTTTTCTGATCTTGGTCTGCTCTGCAAAAGCAACTTTATGCTGTGAGGTTTGAGATGCTGAAGACAACTCCAGTCACGTTTTCGAAAACTATGAAGATCAAGATTCTGCCGAATGTTAAATCCATTCCAGTATGGTACGATACACCCTGATATTTGGTGAGATATTCTAGCCGAGATAACCTTCAAGTCCAAAAGATTACATTACATTCAGCAATGTTGATTGGATAGGATCCTCCAATATCTAGGCCTAATGGCAGCAAGATGACGAGAGAGAGAGAGAGGGTGGGGGAGATGTAACCATTTTTCCGGTTTAAAAATATATTTGGTGAAAAAAGGAGAAAATATTCCAAACATTTTAAGCGACATATTTCTAGACATTCACTGCTATTCGAATATTTTATTTTCTTACAGAAAATAAACAGATCTATAGTTATTTTGACTTACCAAATGAACGGGTAATCCATCATCGAAATCTAAGTCGTAAATATTCAAGAAGGGTTAGATAAGGTATAAAAAAAGTGTCAGTCAGTTTAGTATGACACATGCATATGGAACTAACAACTGGGACAGTACTTCACACTGCCGGAGTGCTATACCAACATCAAAGGAATACCGAGTTAACCCTTGCCTCTCCTTGTGTTAAGTTTGGATATATGTTATTTAACCCTTTACCAAACGACAAAATTTTAGACTGGTCCAAATTGAAAGCACTTGCAGACGACAAAATAAACGTAACTCAAAAATTGAAATTTGTTTCCAGCAGGGTAGAAAACATTGTGGGAAAAGGAGAAAATGCTGGTTACCAGCATATTCTCCTTTCCCCACAATGTTTTCAAAAGGCTTTTATCTCAGCGTCATAAAAAACCAGGAATTGTTTGGTAAAGAGTTAAAAAGAAATGAAAAGAACCGATTTTTGTTGAAGAGAAAAAGGGGAACATTTTAGTTTAGAATGTGGACCGATGTTTTGTTTTTCTGACGATCCGACCTGTATTTTGTAAAGGCTAAATATATATAAAAGTTTTATTCGTTACCCTTTGATTTCCTTACATCAAGAGACTAAGAAAATGAGAATAAACAGTGTGATAATATACAGGGTAGTAAATATTTTTTAAATTGTCTTTCAGTTTTTATTTATCAACAGAATAAAAAAACAAATGGCTAATAACTGCTATATCTGTTTCATCTAATGAAGGATTAGAAAGAATGTTTGATGAAAAAATACCTGAAGCCTGTTGTACATGGACTTGTAAATTGTACGTTTTTTTTTTCCATTGTGCAGTTTCATACCGCGGGTGTAGTGGTAAATTTTCGATAATTCTACATTACACGTTTTTGCACTTTAACCCATTAAACGGCATTCACAACAATAATTACCTTTGCGACTTGTATAAATCAAGTTCAGGCTGCACGAAATGCGCAATCTGATTTTGGATTTACACTTTGCGCTCTTTTAGGACATTGACGAAATCAACATTGAAAAAATGCTGGTTTTTTCGGTCTTTTTTTTTTTTTTTTTTTTTTTAATTAAATTGTAGCGTATGTTAGGAGTTTTCGGCGCTCTTTGGGTTAAGTTATTAATTGGGATTCCAGAGTTTTTCCTCTTTTCAAGTACACGGTGCTGAGTCACTAACAGGAAGTAGTAACTTTGGTTTTCTGTTTTTGGAATCAAGCATGAAATTACTTCTTTAATCCGAAATTTCATATTGCTAAAACTAGATGTGCGATAGGCCTACAAGTTTGTAACTTAGCGAATAGCTGAATTAAATGATATATATACCGTTTTGTGGCATCATAACTAAAGTAATCCCTGTAGGCAATGCTTATATCAGCATTTAAAGGTACAAAAATGTTGCGGTCGTAATGGAAGAATTAATTTTTGGTTCCCGAAAACAGTGGTTCTCTAAAACAGTGGGGAAAATTACAGATATTCATGTTTAAAAATTTACTGTTATCCGGCGATGTATTCCCCTGCGATCTCTGGCAAGTCGCCGCGATCCACCGCGATTACCTCCTGCTATGAAGCTGCCCGATATCTTTTCAGGCCGCAGTGAGAAGTCCGCCGCGTTTCCCCTACTTTTACCTTTGCAGCAGATTAACCGCGGACAAATTGGTCCGCTGCGTCTCGCGGACTTGAGCAAAAAATGGAGAACTGTACTGGTTAGTCCCAACTTTTAACAACCTTGTAAAAGAGTGCGTTTGAAAACGTGGGAAAAGGAGAAAATGATGGTAACCAGTATTTTTCTCCTTTTCCCACAATGTTTTAGGCCATATCAAAGGCGCATCCAACAATATGAACCACATTTAATGTGTTGTCTGGAAATGCTTTGTCATTTGGTGAAGAGTTATGTAAATACCTCTTTTAACCACAATGCCATCTCTTCCAATCCTCTTGTATTTATTTTCTTTCTGTATTACACCCCCCCCCCCCCCCAATTTTATTGCATACTTTCCTGTCTGGCTGATTTTGAAGCAGTTATTTTACTGGCAGTTTGTCATTGCTGTAGCTGCCAATAGATTTAATCTGAGGCAGAATGTTATGCAAGCATCTAGAATTGAAAAAAGAACAAAAAAAACACACACAATTTTTTTTTATTGACCAAATGTTTCAGAAAAGTTCCTATAAAAGTTCTCTGATGATGTACACTTTATATCTTCTCTTCATTGTTACTTGATGTTAAAAGGTCAAGATGACATTGGTAGAATAAATTGGTAGAATAAATTGGGTCACTCAAATAAAAACGTTGCTGTTCAGGTTCGGCTTTGGCTATGTTTGGATAGCACAAAATGTTGGTAATCTCAATTCCTTCCTTCAAATTTTTAAACAGAGGATTACCGATCATTATACCCAGAAATGGTACGAGTCATTACATGATTTGAGCAAATCTGAGGTATACTTAGGTTTTAAATCACCTCTTAATCCTGAACTGTATTTATCTTTAGAAATGCCACTGAAATATCCAGCTATATATGCCAAGTTTCGTACCTCTACTCACAATCTCATGATAGAAAAGGGACGGCACTTAGGATTAGATAGAGAGTCAAGATTGTGTTTATTTTGTAGGCAAAATGACATTGATGTGGTCGAAACAGAATTTCATTTTCTATTTGAATGTACCTTGTATGACCAATTGAGATGCAATACATGTATTAATTTTAAACTCAAAACGGTAGACAACTTTAACAAAATATTGTCATCAAGTGACGCACAAGTGATTAGAAGTTTGACGTTTTTCCTATATAAAGCTTTTGAAAGGCGTAGCAATTACTTACAGGGTGTTTAGAAATCCTTCATATCCATATCTCTATCCTTATACATTGTAAAGCATTAATATATATATAATTTTTTTTTTTATCTCCTCTCTGTCACTCTCACACATTCTCAATATATCTATGATGTACAGTATTTCTATTTATTCATGGATAAGTTTCAAAGGAGTTTTGTATGAGAGAAATGTATGGCTTTTGTAGGCAATTCATCCTTCTTGTATGCTACTTTTGAATTTTGTTTCTATTTATCTTCTCGAACATGGTGTTTTCAGGTGGGGGGGGGGGAACATAGCCGAGGCATTCTTCTACATGTGCGACTCTGCCGTCTGATGTATTTCATTTTTCAGGATGTCTAAAATAGTAGTGATGTTTTGTAAATGGATTATTCTGTGTGGGAGGGAGTGATTGCTCGATGTGTGCAATTTCTCCTTTTCATACGCTGACTGTACTCTCGTTAATGTAAGTTTGTTGTAATAAAAGAAAAGATAAGATTGAAACTAGGTGATGGTATAGAATATGTATTTAATGTATTGAGTAAAGAAAGTTGCATATCGGTTTATGTTGGTATTGTATGTAATTTGGGCAATGATTTTTCTAGTTTTCAGTGTGTTAAAGGGGGTTAGTTGACATGAGCGGTGTTTTTTTTTTCCTTAGGATTGTAGGATTGTTTAAAACAGTTGTGATGTTTTTTATATGAGAATTACTCTGTGTGGGAAGGAGAGATTGCTCGGTGTGAGGAATTTCGCCTTCTCATACACTGATTGTGGTGAATTGTGTACAGATAGATCTGCACCCATTAATTAGAACGCTAGGGTAAGGTATAAAGTAAGTGCTTAAGTTTTTGGTAAAGGGAGTTTCAAATTTGTATACTTTGGTACTGTATGAAGTGTATTATGGGCATTTACTTTTCTAGTCTTCAGTGTGTGAGGGGGGGTTGTTTGACTGGAGCATCTCCATAGTCCTGTGTTTTTCATTTTTATACCCCCACAAAACGAATGTTTTCGGGAGTATACTGGAATCAGCCTGTCTGTCCGTTTGTCTGTCTGTGTGTCTGTCCGTGTGTCCGTCTGTGTGCAAATAATTGCCTGTTTCTGTTAAAGCGTTGGCAGGGGTATTAAGTCACATTCAGTGACGGCTCTAGTTTGGATTGTCTAGAATAGAAGTGATATTTTTGGTATTAGGATTACTCTGTGTGGGAAGGAGTGGTTGCTTAGTGTGATCAATTGCTCCTTCTCATACACCGATTGTGGTGAATCTTCTAAATGATGATCTACACTCGTTACTGTGAGAGAAAAGGAGGGGGAAGGGAAAAAAGGGAAAGGAAAATGAAACTTAAGTTTTGAAACAAGTATTTAGGTTATTGGGAAAAAAAATGAGGTGATTTTTTTTTTATGCCCCCGCCATGAAATGGCAGATGGGCATATAGAGTTACCTGTGTCCGTCTGTGTGTGTGTGTGTTAGTGTGTTAGTGCGTGTGTGCGTTAGTGTGTGTGTCCCATTCTTGTCCGGAGCATAACTTCTAAATTTATCAATGGATTTCAAAATAATTTTGCACACTTGTTCTCCTTAACAAGTAGTAGTGTCATGCGAAAAGTTTGTTTCGATACACCCAAGGTCAAGGTCACAGTTGAAGGTCAAATGTTTAAATTGACCTTGTCCGGAGCACAACTTCTACATTTATCAATGGATTTCAAAAAAACTTCGCACACTTGTTCTCCTTAACAAGTAGTAGTGTCATGCGAAAAGTTTGTTTCGATACGCCCAAGGTCAAGGTCACAGTTGAAGGTCAAATGTTTAAATTGACCTTGTCCGGAGCATAACTTCTACATTTATCAATGGATTTCAAAAAAAACTTCGCACACTTGTTCTCCTACACAAGTACTAGTGTCATGCGAAAAGTTTGTTTCGATATGCCCAAGGTCAAGGTCACAGTTGAAGGTCAAATGTTTAAATTGACCTTGTCCGTAGCATAACTTCTACATTTATCAATGGATTTCAAAAAAACTTCGCACACTTGTTCTCCTAAACAAGTACTAGTGTCATGCGAAAAGTTTGTTTCGATACGCCCAAGGTCAAGGTCACAGTTGAAGGTCAAATGTTTAAATTGACCTTGTCCGGAGCATAACTTTTACATTTATCAATGGATTTCAAAAAAACTTGTTCTCCTTAACAAGTACTAGTGTCATGCGAAAAGTTTGTTTTGATACGCCCAAGGTCAAGGTCACAGTTGAAGGTCAAATGTTTAAATTGACTGTTCAACCCAGTTTTACATCCTGCTCAGCAGAATTGTGATATGAAGATACAGTTTTTGTTTTTAAAAAGACTCATCCAAAGAACTATGCCAGAGAATATTGAGGCTGCAACCTACCCTTCAACTATAGTCCAGTGTGATAATATTCGATCCAATTTGTTCCTGTCTCATAGAGGAAGTCCAACAAAGTAATTATTATTGCTATATTTCTCACTCTCATTCCTCAAGTTACGATCTTCATAATCCTGAGTATAAGTAACCCTCAGTTGAAAGATTAAGGAAAACGCTGAATAAAAAGAAGTTAATGCTCAAAACCAGCATTTTCTTCTTTTTCTCACAAAGTTTTCTACCATATGCAACACAAACCATATAATTTATTGTCTGCATATTGCTTTCAACTTGGACCAGTCCTCAGTTTTGTTATCAGGTATAAATAATCCTTTATCTGCTTGGCTATATATATAACAAACCTTCTTAACCCTGTCTAAGCTGTTACCCAAAACAACAGTTTTCTGTAATACCTACTGATTCTCTCATATGACATATCTGTGACCAATACCATTTAGCGGGGGCATCCGTGTCTCTGACACACATATTTCTAGTTTTGTTTGTATTGTATGAATTGTATTATGGGCACTGATATCTCTAGTTTCTCAGTGTGTGTAAGGGGGGTTGTCTAAAGTAGTAGTAATTTTTTTTTTTTGAATGAAGATTACTTTGTGTGGGAAGGAGTGGTTGCTCAGTGTGATCAGTTGGTCCTTCTCATACACTGATTGCGATGAATCTTCTAAATGATGATATACACTCATTACTGTGAGAGAAAAGAAGGGGAAGGGAAAAAAAGGGAAATGAAACTTAAGATTTGAAACAAGTATTTAGGTTGTTTGTATTGTATGAATTTTATTATGGGCACTGATTTCTCTAGTTTCTCAGTGTGTGTAAGGGGGGGTTGTCTAAAGTGGTTGTAATTTTTTTGGTATGAAGATTACTTTGTGTGGGAGGGAGTGATTGCTTGGTGTGAGCAATCTCTCCCTCTCATACAATGATCATGATGCATTTGGTAAATGTATATAGACACTCATTAATGTAAGAACATAAAAACAAAAATTGGTTGTATTCGGGTTTAACGCCACTTTAACAGCTAAGGTCATATCATGGCGGTCAGTGACGCACATGTGTTTCCTGGCTTTCTCACACCAGTACTAACACAACTTTCTTTCCAAAGCCACCGACTACTTTTCTCACATGCTTCAGCAGAGGTGAGAGGCGAAAATACGCCGGAAAGAAAGTTCGCCTCAACCGGGTATCGAACTCACAACCACCAGGCCATGAGTCCGACACGCTCACCACTGAGCCACCTGGGCGGGCATAAAAACAAAAAAGTACAAAAATAAAATAATAACCAGCAGGGTTTGACATTAACATTTTTTTCAACTAGACCAGTGGACCAGTAATCTGAAATTTTTACTAGACTACTTCAGATTTCTACTAGACCGTTTTTGCAAAATGAAAAAAATGTATAAAATAGATCTAAATCTATGTTATTTCTCTTGCTAATATACCAAAATTGTTAAAAAAAAAAAGAACAATGTCATGTTAAGTAATGATCAGTGAATGTTTCTCATTTAAGAATTTCAATTACAATTTCTTTTCCAGAGGAAAAAAATTAGACTTGCCCATTTTGAAAACAGTACCAGACACACATTTTAGTCTAACTTAGGCTCAAATAACAGAATTTGAGTTTAAAAGTACAAAACCATTGTGATATAATGTTATCAGATCCTTCAACAGATCTTCAGTTTATTAAACTGTCAGAGAAAACATGACATTTTTCTCTGGATCAAACAGAAATCAACGGCGCAAATTCAGCGTTCCACTCAAGGTATAAAATGATATTTTTTTTCTGTGATCTAGATCTAATATTATTCATCTAGATCTATTTTTGTTTCGATCCATTATGACTCTGCTTGAAGTTATGCAAGCTTGGCATATTCCCCGCTCGTCCGCTCCGTTGTCTATGTAAACATCTGGGCGACTCATTTTCAGTTGTCGTCAAAATGAAACTACGGTATTCCAAGAAAAAGAGACATAGGAAATTCTTGCTTAAAAATTAAATACTCTGACAGAATGATAACAATCACGTTAAAAATTATGACATATCCTTGACGACAAAATAGCCCGTGGACTACGGTCGGTCTGCTACATCTATTTTCGGTTCGATTTGGTTTTTCCAGTGAAAATATTGATTACCGCGCAGGCGCGATCGACTTCCTGTAGAAATTGTCAATAAATTGTCGCTCGTTGAACAAAATCACAAGTTATGTAAGCGATCTTTGTCGACGAAAGGCACGTTAGGTCGATTTTCGTCACTTATGCCAAGCATTAAATACTGGTACTTAATTAATTGTCTCGATTTTTGCACTAGACCATTCGGGCTAGCTGGATGCAGTCTATACTAGCCCGAAGTGATTTTTTGCTAGATAATGTCGTTCGGACATGCCTTAATGTCGAACCCTGACCAGGTAGTTTAAAAATATCCATATATAAAAATAAATTTTAAGATTTTGGTAAAGGGAGTTTTCTTTCTGTGTATCTTGGTATTGTATAAACTGTATTATGGGCACTGATATTTTTGTTTAAAGTATATGAGGAATAGTTTGACATAGGTGATTATGCCGTTTTATGTATTCCATTTTCAGATTGTCCAAATGGAAGTGATGTTTTTGGTATAAGGATTCTTCTGTGTGGGAAGGAGTTATTGCTCGGTGTGAGCTATTTCTCCTTCTCATACTCTGATTGTGGTGAACAATAAGTTTTTTAGTATAGATAACGGGAGATTCATATTTCTGAATGTTTGTATTGTATGCATTGTATTATGGGCCGGTAGCCTTGTATTACTTAATAAAGTATTACTATTAAAATTAATTATTCTGGAAATCCAGGACTCTATAGTACATGAACATGTATACAAAGGACCCTGGGGAAGAAGACTTCAGAAAACATTGTATGAAAAGGAGAAAATGCTAATTACCAGCATTTTTTCCTCTTCCCACAATGCCTTCTAATCTTTCAAAGAAAAATTCCATAAATTAAAGCCATACCTAATTTTATATTGTCTGCAAACACTTTGATATAATTCTTTTACCCACAAAATTTTAGACCAGGCCAAATTGAAAGCGCTTGCAGACAACAAATCAAACACCGATTTCTGTTTCTGAAATGGTAGAAAACTTTTGGAAAAGGAGAAAATGCTAGTTATCAGCATTTTCTCCTTTTCCTGTTATGTCTAACTTGTCAAAGACAACTTCTGTAAGCAAGACCCACATCTTAGTTGTTGTCTGCAAACAATGAGTTAAGTCTTTACCATTTGACAAAATGTTTTGCCAAGGCAGAATTAAAAGCACTTGCCAATGACAAATTGTAGCTCATAAAAAGATTTCTACCTTTGAAAAAGTAGAAAACATTGTGGGAAAAGGAGAAAATTCGGGAAAGCAGCACTTTCTGCTTTACCCTCAGATAAAGCCATTTTCTTCAAGTTCATTTAAACTGGGGATTAAAACTGGGGGTTAAAGGACTCTGGAAAAGAAGGCTTATGAAAACATGGAAAAGGGGAAAATGCTGGTAAAAAGGAGAATCCCATCATTTGAGTCACGTCTGATTTGTAGTCTGCATTACAGGTTGCTAACAGTTCACTGTCAGAGGAGGCTGTCCTCGGGTTTGAGTATGGTATGAGTATAGATCATCCGCGATCATTGATCATCTGGGAGGCACAGTTTGGGGACTTCTTCAATGGGGCTCAGCCCATCATTGATACATATGTAACAAGTGGTGAAAGTAAGTCTTCTTCCTGCAATCGAGATTTCCTTGTTTTATCCACACTGAGTGCACCCACTCAAGTGGGATTGTTCTTAAACAAGGCTTTATGAGCTCAAGTCTCTTATTGGTGAAATCTTAGAAAGACATAAAGCTGTAAATGATGTGTTGTCATGATGATGAAATTCTGTTAAAAGTAAATTAAAACTTCATCCAGACAAGTTGATGCTTTTTTTTGGGGGGGGGGGGGGGGGGGGGGGCCCCACTGTCTTTCATTTTTCTTTGGTTGCAAAACTATTTTGAAATCATGTTTATCTCATTCACACATTCCCATCCATAATTTTTATATGATCTCTCTCTACCTCTCACACATTACTTTTATTTTTCAACTTCACTCTTCACAGCTTATGCTAGGTGGGCTGTCTCTATAACAAAAGACCAAAAAAATGAAACATTTGAGACTTGAGCCACGCTTTGTGAAAAGGGGGCTTAATGCATCTGCAAAAAGTATTGACCCATGTCAGCCTGTGCAGTCCATGCAGGTTGACATGGGTCGAAACTTTTTGTTATTTGTAAATTTTCTGCATTGTTTGACGAAATGAATTATATGGGTCCACAATCATGTGATGACTTGTTAGGTATCATGTATTACTGAGATGCATTAAATCACCTTTAGCCATAGCTTGGCTCATTTGTTTTATTCACACCTTTCCATACAAAGGCATAAAATTTCTGAAACAAATTGCCATTTTACGGCTTGTAGTCAAACCTTTAAATAAGCTTTAGTATATGAATACAAATGAAACACATTGTGGCAAAATGATAGATATTTCAAAAAGAGCAATTTCTCTTTTTGCCAAGATGTTTTCAAAAGTGGTCTACTGCATGACAAAAATTTGTCCGCAGAGGATTGTTGAATTCAAACTGTGTATAATTATATTCTTGTCCCAGATAAATGGTTGTTACAGTCCGGTCTAGTCATGTTACTGCCTCATGGTTTAGATGGTGCGGGGCCTGAGCATTCGTCCTGTCGTATGGAGAGATTTCTACAAGGTTGTGATAGTTCAGAAACACAGGCAGACGGGGACGATATCAATATACAGATACTCTATCCAACCACACCAGCACAGTATTTTCATTTACTTCGCAGACAGGTGAGAAAATTTCAAAAGTGAAACAGTCAAACGTGTGTCATCTGTCTCTTGTATTTTGCAGCCACATGTGTCAACCCTTTATGACACAATTCCGAGTTTTAAAAAACCTTAGAAGGAAAGCTTTTGTAAACATTTCCACACTGAAATTTGCCCTTTCCGAGCAAAATCTCATAATTCCAGCCACATTTAAATTGCTGTCTGTAACTGCTTTCAATTCAGAGGGCTCCAAATTTTAGTCCTTTAGTAAAGAAACAAAGGCAACATATACTCTTTTTGCAGACAGTGGGGATTAAGATCAGTCTGCACCAAATATTGCCTGATATTTCAAGAGATATTCTGGTCAAATATGTATGAGTTATGCTCTGCCTGAAGGTGGCTTAATGCATCTCCACGATGCATTCTACCTACTGAGTCATCATATAATTCTAAATCTGTAGTAGCCATTTTTTTAACAACTGACTTAATCATGAGGTAGACTGGTTCTAGGACTTTTAAAAAATTGACCAGTAGCAAGAAGTTTCGGCACAGGTCAACCTGTGCGGATTATGCAGGCTGACCTGGACCCATACTTTTCACAGATATATTAAGCCCCTTTTTGCCAGAGTATGGCTCACACACACACACACACATATATATATATAGAGAGAGAGAGGGGATATTCTATTTTTTTCATGCTTCTAACACTTTCTGGGGGAACTTAATCAAAATCCAGTACAGTTCTTTTCTGTTATTCCCCATGGCGTACCCCCTCCGCATAGCAACGCATTACAATACTACATCAAGCGCAAGAAATGTAAGGTAAATTACGTCATATTTCCATCTGGTTGTGAGGCACGCGCATTTTACCTGGGTAACTAGTGCGCGGGAACAAATGTTTCCACCTTCAATTGAAGAGTTAGAATATAAAAATCGGTATTTTCACTGGCTGTAACCACGAAATATCGAAAAATATTTCACCAATATTTCTCGATAACCTACCGGAAAGCATGAAATAAATATATGTATTTCATTTACCAAGTGGTCTAAAAGTAACTAGCCACCATTGCAAGTTCTGTAATTAATATAAAAAGCATTTTAACAGCCACTTGTCTAAAGAGATTAAGTTTTGGCAGTTCCCTTTTATAACTGCTAAAAACAGGTTTGACTTTACCATAAAATAGCTGTTAAATACAAGGTTTGTATGTTTTTAAGTGAAATGTCATTATTTCTATTACTTTAGTGACATTATGCCAGTTCATTTTGCTCTAACAGTTTCTTGATTTCCTGCATAATCATCTTACAGACTAATTATTTAACTCTTAACGACTTACCAGAGTTTAAACGAGCCTGAAGAAAAGTCCCTTTTGAAAACATTGTGGGAAAAGGAGAAAATGCTGGTAACCAGCATTTTCTCCTTTTCCAATAATATTTTCTACCCTTTCAAAGACAGAAATCATCATTTGAGCTACATTTATTTTGTTATCTGCACAGTGCTTTCGGGTCAAGTCCAAAATTTTACTGTTTGATAAATAGAGGATAATCAACTGGTGGTGTGTGATATTAAAAATCTGTTACTAGAATGGGGTGGGATGCGGTTGAAAAACGAGTCAAAAGGACAAGTTTTTTAACCGTATCAAGAATGGTAGGTATATATGTATAGGACTTTTATTTACAAACACATGATCCATTTTTTGAAGAAGCAGCTGACGCAACAGATGATGTAACGCTCGAGGGTATTTTACGTCAACTATCTGTCCATTTGAAGGCATGCATTGCTTTGCACCTTTACAATTTTAAACCAGCCGTAGGAAATTACAAGAAGAAACAGTTAACCGTTTCCCACATGACAAGTTTAAGACCCAAATTAAAAACATCTCCATATGACAAATGCTAAATTGGTACAAACGATCTTAGGTTTCCTAAAAGGATAGAAAACATTATGGAAAAAGGAGAAAATGCTAGTATTTTCTCGTTTTTTCACAGTATTTTCCACAAAAGCTATCTTCTTTTCTCGAAATGTTTTCAAAAGATTTCTCCCATACGGTCGTGAATTCAGGGTTGTTTGGAAAGACTGTACCGAAAAACTTTTCACTGTGCTATTGTTTACTAAAGATGTTTAAAGTAGAGACAGAAACATTAGACTGTGAGAAATATAGGAAAAAAGTAGTTCCAGCAAACATTCTAAAACTATATCATCACTAGTGATGATACCATATCATCACTAGTGATGTTATTCATTGTGAAAAACTGAAAAAATAATTCACTGAGAAATCCCAGTAATTCACTGATAAGAATATAATTAATAGTTAAACCTTGTTTAATTTAATGTCTGCAAATGCATATAGCATGGTTGAGTCTAAAATACTGTTGTCTTGTAAAGAGTTAACATATTAAAAACTTTGAATAAAGAGGATTAACTGATATATAGAGGATAATCAACTGGTGGTGTGTGATATTAAAAATCTGTCACTAGAATGGGGTGTAATGAGGTTGAAAAACGAGTCCGAAGGACGAGTTTTTTAACAGTATCAAACCCCATTCGAGTGACAGAATTTTAATATCACACACCACCAGTTGATTATTCTATTTACTATATTCCTAATTCTCCCTTTGTTTGCTAATAATTATCAAGAATGGTAGGTATTTATACATGTACAAGACTTTTCTTTACAAACACATGATCAACTTTTGGCAGAAGCAGCTGACACAACAGATGACGTAACGCTTGAGGGTATGTTACGTCATCTATCTCTCCATTTGAAGGCATGCATTGTTTTGCGCCGTTATGATTTAAAACCAGCCATATGAAATTAGAAGAAGAAACAGTTAACCCTTTCCCAAATGACAAGTTTAAGGCTACCAAATTAAAAACATCTCCAAATGACAAATACTAAATTGGTACAAAAGATCTTGGGTTTTCTGATAGGATAGAAAACATTATGGAAAAAGGAGAATACGCTGGTTGGTTTACAATCTTTTCCAAGAGCTCTCTTCCACAAAAGCTATCTTCTTTTCTTGAAATGTTTTCAAAAGAACTCTCCTACAAGGTCATTAAGTCGGGGTTGTTTGGAAAGACTAGACCGAAAATCTTTTCACTGTGCTATTGTTTACTAAAGATGTTTGAAGCAGAGACAGAAACATCAGACTGTGAGAAATATAGGAAAAAAGTAGTTCTGGCAAACATTCTAAAACTATATCATCACTAGTGATGATACCATATCGTCACTAGTGATGTTATTCACTGTGAAAAACTGAAAAAATAATACACTGAGAAATCCCAGTAATTTACTGATAGGAATATAATAAAAATTATCAGCACACTGGCAACAGAAGGCTTAGCCAGTCTCTGTGATGCATTATACCAAACAAGTGCTCACATTAGTATGGATCCATAAAATCCATTTTGTCTAATATCTGATTGAATGTAAGATAGAATGGTCCTTGGACATGCAGAAAATTTACAAAATGCAAAAAGTATCAATCCATGTCAGCCTGCACAAAGGGTGCAGGCTTACATGGGTTGATACTTTTTGTAGTTGCATTGTACCCCCTTTTTCACAGAGCATGGCTGGAAACTATCATTTTTAGCTCTACTGGCTGAAAGCCAGCAGAGCTTACGTCATGGCGTGGTTTCCGTCGTCTGTCTGTCCGTCTTTTTCTTGTTTATGCGATAAAGTCTGCATTTGTGGTCAGATTTTCATGAAACTTGCACAGTTTGTTCTTTCCATCAATAGCTTCAACCCTAGTGATTTTGAAAAAAACCCAACAAACAGTATGGGAAAAGTAGCCATTTCAAGTTGAAAAATTTTCATTTCTTGTTTATGCGATAAAGTCTCCATTTGTGGTCAGATTTCTGTGAAACTTGCACAGTTTGTTTATCTCATCAATAGCTTCAACCCTATTGATTTTGAAAGAAATCCAACAAACAGTATGGGAAAAGTAGCCATTTCAAGTTGAAAATTTCCATTTCTTGTTTATGTAAGAAAGTCTCCATTTGTGGTCAGATTTCTGTGAAACTTGCACAGTTTGTTTATCTCATCAATAGCTTCAACCCTATTGATTTTGAAAGAAATCCAACAAACAGTATGGGAAAAGTAGCCATTTCAAGTTGAAAATTTCCATTTCTTGTTTATGTAAGAAAGTCTGTATTTGTGGTCAGATTTCCGTGAAACTTGCATAGATTGTTTATCTTATCAATAGCTTCAACGCTATTGATTTTGAAAAAAATCCAACAAACAATATGGCAAAAGTAGCCATTTCAAGTTGAAAATTTCCATTTCTTGTTTACATGATAAAGTCTGCATTTGTAATCAGATTTTTGTGAAACTTGCAGAGTTGCTTTTATCATAAACAGCTTGAACCCTATTGATTTTGAAAAAAATCTGACAATCAGTATGGGAAAAGTAGCCATTTAAAGTTAAAAATTTCCATTTCTTGTTTAGGCAATGTTGATCCAATTTTTTTGAAAAAGGTTATTTCGTTCATCAAGGGATTGATCTCTATTAAAAGTGAAGAAAATTTAGTAAACTGTTCAGGAAAAGCAGCCATTTGATGACTTAGTATGGTTTACTCAACAAAGTCTACATTATCAGTCACATTTCTTTGACATTTGCTAGGATTGTTTAATACAAGGCATACTGAAACCCTATCAGATTTGGCTGGATTCCAAACAATTATTTTTGAGAATTGCACTTCCTTTTTTTTCACTGTTTGTTCAATTCACTGTGCCTACTTATGCTGACTTAGTGGGTTCAAGCCCAGTTGCAAGAACACATTTTTGTGGTTTTTTTGGGTTTTTTTTCGTTTTGCATCATGAATTCATAATTCATCATTCAGTGATTTTGCAAAAAAGCAAAATCACTGCCAGTAGAGCAATTTCAGGCCCTCAAGGGCCTCTAGTTTCTTTTGTATTGGAGTTTTCTGCGGTTTATATGGCTTTGGTCATATCATGGTGGTCAGTGTACCTACACTATATGTCTCCTGGCTTTCTCTAGTACTGATACAACTTTCTTTCCAAGTTACTGACTACTTTTCTCTGGAATCTGTCAATTACAGATGGTTAGAAATTACAGAAAGCCGGCTGTTGTTGTTGCTCCGAAGATACTTCTCCGTCTTCCTGCTGCCATGTCAGTGCTAGCTGACCTTCGACCTGGCATGACCTTTGAGCCAGTACTGGGTGATCCAGGGGTCACAAGTTCCAAAGTTGAAAAGGTTGTGTTTTGTTCAGGAAAACATTATTATGCCATGCAAAAGGAAAAAGAAATGAGGGGGATAGATAATATGGCCATTATAAGATTGGAGGTACGTTTTTAGCTCATCTGAGCACAAAGTGCTCAGGCTGAGCTATTGTGATCACTCACCGTCCATTGGCGTCTGTTGTTTGTGCGTCGTCTGTCTGTCCGTTCACATTTTTTTGTTTACACTCTAGCATCTACAAATATAAATCAATCAGCGCCAAACTTGGTCAAAATGTATATGACAATAAGATCTCGAATGAGTTAGATTATGGCTCTAATCGGACCAGAACGACTGAAGTTATCTGCTCTTGAATTAGAAAAATTGCTATATTTGACTTTTTTTACACTCTAGCATCTACAAATATTAACCAATCAGCACTAAACTTGGTCAAAATATATATGACCATAAGATTTCAGATGAGTTCAATTATGGGTCTAATCGGACCAGAACAACCGGATCTGCCCTTGAATTAGAAAAATTGCTATATTTGACTTTGTTTACGCTCTGGAGGCCACAATGTTCGATACTTGTGAAACTTGGTCAAAATGTTTGTCTTGATAATATCTCAGACGAGTTCGAAAATGGGTCAGCTCGGGTCAAAAACTAGGTCACAAGGTCAAATGTTAGAAAAACCTTGTGTACAATGCTCTTGAAAGTTGGTCAAAATGTTTGTCTTCATGACATATGAAACAAGTTTGAAAATGGGTTAGGTCGGGTCAAAAACTAGGTCACTAGGTCAAATCTTAGAAAAACCTTGTGTATGCTCTAGAGGCCACATTTTCAGTCCAATACTCTTGAGAATTGGTCAGAATGTTTGTCTTGATGATATCTCGGACGAGGTTGAAAATGGGCCATGTCGAGTCAAAAACTAGGCCACCAGATCAACTCTTAGAAAAACCTTGTGTATGCTTTAGAGGCCACATTTTCAGTCTAATACCATTGGAAATTGGTCAGAATGTTTGTCTTGATAATATCTCAGACAAGTACGAAAATGGGCCATGTCAGGTCAAAAAATAGGTCACTAGGTCAAATCTTAGAAAAAACCTTGTGTACGCTCTAGAAGCCTCATTTTCCGTCCAATACTCTTGAAATTTGGTCAGACTGTTTGTCTTGATGATATCTCAGACGAGTTCAAAAATGGGCCATGTTAGGTCAAAAACTAGGTCTTTAGGTCAAATGTTAGAAAAACCTTGTGTACACTCAAGAGGCCACATTTTCAGTCCAATGCTCTTGAAAGTTGGTCAGAATGTTTGTCATGATGATAGCTTGGACGAGTTTGAAAATGGGTCATGTCAGGTCAAAAACTAGGTCACTGGGTGAAATCTTAGAAAAACCTTGTGTACACTCAAGAGGCCACATTTTCAGTCCAATACTCATGAAATTTGGTCAGAATGTTTGTCACGATAATATCTTAGACTAGTATGAAAATGGGTCATGTTGGATAGAAAACTAGGTCACTAGGTCATATCTTGGAAAAACCTTTTGTACACACTAGAGGTTACTTTTTCAGTCCAATATTCTTTAAACTTGGTCAGAATGTTTGTCTTGATGATATCTTGCATGAGTTTGAAAATGGGTCACATGAAATCAAAAACTAGGTCACCAGGTTTAATCCTTGAAAAACCTTGTGTACGCTTTAGAGGCCACATTTTCAGTCCAATAATCTTGAAATTTGCTTAGAATGTTTGTCTTGATAATATCTTAGACTAGTATGAATATGGGTCATGTTGGATAAAAAACTAGGTCATTAGGTCAAATCTCGGAAAAACCTTTTGTACACCCTACAGGCCACATTTTCTTTCAAATACTCACGAACGTTTGTCAGAATGTGTGGATAATTTCTACATGTCAAGTAGGCCGCTGAGACATTCTAGAAAAAGCTTGTGTGCACTCTAGAGGCCATATTTGTAAGTCCAATACTAACGAGTGTTTGTCAGAATGTTAGTCTAAATATCTCTGAAGGGATTGGAAATGGGTCATGTTTGATCAAAAGGCTCAAGTGAGCAACTTCAGGGCCATCATGGCCCTCTTGTTATTATTGTCTGCAGAATTTTTGTCCTAATTTAAAACATTATGGCAAACAGAGAAATTTCTTGCCACTGAATCTCTTTTGCTGCAATGTATACTTGTATGAGTCATGCTCTGTGACAAGGGGGTTTAATGCATATGCAAAAAGTGTCAGCCTGCACAGACTGTGCAGGCTTACCCAAGTTGAATAGTTTTACTTTTCCTTAATTCTGTACATGTTCTTACGAACAAAGTCTGTAACAAAGAAACAAATGAACAAATGCATAGCAGAAATACAGGGACCAGGCAGGATTCGAACCTAGAACGCCCGGACAAAACGCCAACACCATAACCACTGAGCCAAAGAGAATTCTCCCTAACGCAGTTATTAGGTATTGTATTTAAATCGGGATGAAGCCATGCATGAAGGAGTGGTCTCCGGTAACAGTGTTCAAGGACCATTTTACCCCAGGTTTTAGTGGATTTTAAAACAAATGGATTTTATGGATCCATAATTATGTAATGACATGGTGTAATGCATCACTGTGATGCATCAAATCCCCTTTTCCAAGTGCATGGCTAGTGCATGGCTTACATATATTTTTTTTGTTACTCCTTAAAATCGGGAATAAACCCAACAGACTTTGTAAGCTTAGAGATGAGACTCAAATATGTGCAATTTCATAGTTGTTTTTGTCTTAACCCTTTACCAAACAATCCCTGGTTTTAACGACCCCGAGGAAGAAGCCTTCTGAAAACACTGTGGAAAAAGGAGAAAATGCTGGTAACCAGCATTTTCTCCTTTTACCACAATGTTTTCTACTCTTCCAAAGTCGAGTTTCAATTTTTGAGTCACGTTTATTTTGTCATCTGCAAATGCTTTCAATT
Organism: Hippopus hippopus; assembly: GCA_946811185.2. NCBI lineage: Eukaryota > Metazoa > Mollusca > Bivalvia > Cardiida > Cardiidae > Hippopus > Hippopus hippopus. Next base: position 16,595,455 of record OX328097.1, read on the forward strand.
TGGACCAGTCTAAGATTTTGTTGTTTGGTAAAGAGTTAAATGTTTCATGAAAGCAGAGTACTGACAGATTTTTTTAAAGTCTATTTGCTTTTAAGGATTTAGTTAACGCATTACCACACAATCCTGACCCTGAGAAAGAAGACTTTTCAAAACATTATAGGAAATGGAAAAGATGCTGGTAATCAGTATTTTCTCCTTTTACCACAATGGTTTGTACCTTTCCCAAAACAAAGTTAAATTTTTTCAGTGGCATTTATTTTTTTATGAATTTTGACTGGTCTAAAATTTTGTCGTTTGGTAAAGAGTTACTTTGGTTGAATTGAATCAACCCATTACCACACAACTAAAATATTCTACAGTTGATGATGGAACATGCAGCTACTACACTTCCCACTTTATGTTGATGTAGATCTTTAGCTGGACTGCTATAGAAGAAAAAGTCCATGTATGCCAGTTGTTGTCGTCATTGTGGGAATATATTGACATTTTGTCATATCTCCATTTCACTGAAGATATTTACTCCTAACTTTGGCTGGTTGTTTACCATCAGAACAGGAACCTAAACCAGCATCAGTTTTTGATATGGTTATGTCCCTTTTTCGACTTAGAATTTTCATGGAACAAGTACTGGCAGCCAAATGTTTGGTACCCGCATGCAGTGCTCTTTTTGTATATTTCTTTCCTACAGAGTTTGTGTCCCTTCCCAACCAAAGAACTACAGGCAGAGTTAAACAAGTATTCCAAAGCTAAAGGTATAGTTTTGTACTGACTTTCATTGTTTTTACCTTTTGTCAAACAATCGTATGATATTGGTCTGCTGTAAGATGCAGAAATTTATCCAGCATAGTTATTAATCCTTACAGTGCATAAGAAAGAAAAAAAACATTTTCAAGTTAGGGATAGGACCTAAACTTGTGCAATTGTAGGGTTGTCATTGTCTAGACTTTCTCTAGAATGTCTCTAGAATGTCTAGAAAGTGGACAGTGTACATCGAAGATAAGACTGCATATTCTGTGCAGTCAGAGCTTGATCTACAGTGGCAGAATAGGCAACTAAAATTTTGAAAATGCGCTGTAAGGTTTAAAACAAGAAAAATTTTGTCTGTAAAATGTTTATACATGCCTAATTAATCACTTAACACTTGGGGCAATCATTTATTATTGTGTATGGCAGATAGACAATTTACAACTACAACTACAAAAGACTTCTTATCATTTATTCTTCACCATAAGTAATAATAACATATCTTATGACTGTTTCAAAAAAAATAATAATACAGTGGATTCCGCTTATTTGCAAGTCCTATTTGTCAGAGAAAATATTGCGAATTAGCGGTCGACCCCATAAACCGAAGCCTCTTTTCAGACCGGAAGTCAAACCAGAGATGCAGACAATTGTTTCGTTCTAACGACAGACGTTCACAGCTATTGCATCCGGATCATTTGATTATTCATGATTTTTTAAATATGTGTATTTCAAACTAAATCAGTTTAAAAAAAAAAATCATTTTTTTACTTCTTTTATTTACCAATCAAGTGCACAAAGCACCCAGAAACGATCCTGGCTGTTGGCCGTGATGCTTCGTTTGACATAAAATCCAACACAAACTCTTTGAAAACACAAGTTTCGACGCATATCTCCACTTTCCGGTCTTCTAACAATTACTACATGTGTACATGTACATTCTTACACAACACGATCGTGTGCTGTGCACCTATAGAAACCCCCGACTTGCCACCTGTTAGGTTGAATGGGTGGGTAAATTTTGTGTGACGTCATAGACTGATTGCCGTACAGACGATTCATTTTAGCGTATCAATTTAGGCCATACTATATTCAAAGCACACCTACATAAGAAACTATTTTCTGTGTTTTTCACAGTTTACATTCACACCTGTCGTCAAATTGTTTGTCACAAATTGGATTATCAACGAAACACCAACAAACATTTAAGTTCTTTTTTTCCCAGTTTGTAATGATCTGACAGGTGATAGGTAATTACGATCAGTCTTTCTTTGTAATAGATGAAGTGCCGAATTCGTCTTCAGTTGCTTTTGGAGAGCGTAGATCAAGATCAGACTGCACAGAATGTGTAGTCTGATCTTAGATCGTCTGTGTCCTTTTTTTTTTTTTTCAAACAATACCAAGACAAGATTGAAGTAGTCATATTTCCGCCATTTTTCCTGCCCTAAATTTACCATTTCATTAATCAGTGCGCTTGGTGGTGGGTGCACAGCCTGGTACCCGGTATCTCGCGTAACCGTCCAACAGTTGATATGATAATCGGCAACCAGTGAAATAAACTGCATAGAAAATTAATGGATCAATGCTGCCAAACAGCCACTGAGTTAATGAGCTCCTGTTTCAAAATGTCGGCAAATTGGGGATGTTTTGTAACTGTTATTACACTTTCTAAAATGAAAAGAATAACATGAAACAAGCCAAGAATTTATATTTTTAATGATTAACTTATGAAAATGGATCAACATGGACTCTTCGTATGTATGCTGCTGCATTGGTTTATGTCTTCGATTCTCTGTATGCATCGAAATTCGACTTTTTTTTTTTTTTTTACTTTTTTTTCCGGACAGATTGCAATTTTCGTTGTCTTACCCAACGGAATTGCTAATAAACACTAGAATTTCGAATCATTTGCTAATTTTTCGTTGCAAAGAAACGAAATTTTCTATTTACGGGATCCCGATTAAGCGTTGAAATTTACGTTGTCTAAGTAGGAAAAGGATCAGTGCTGGACCAACTCTTGCGAATAACCGAAAATCCCGATAAACAGGGTTGCGATTAAGTAGAATCCACTGTAATACAGAATGAAAGTAACATATCAAAGAACAATGTTTGAAAATTTCAGAACATATATGGGTGCAAGAAGAACACAGAAATATGGGTGCCTGGTCATTTGTGTCTCCACGATTTGAAAATCTTGTTGGATATAAGGTAAGAATATTTTATCTCTTTACCAAACTACAAAATTTAAGAAATGTCCCAATTGAAAGAATTTGCAGATGACACATTAGATATGGCTAAAATGATGAAATTTGTCCTTGATAGGGTAGAAAACATTGTGGAAAAGGAGAAAATGCTGGTTACCAGCATTTTCTCCTTTTCCCACAATGTTTTCAAAAGGTTTCTTTCTCAGGGTCATTGAAAGTCGAGATTGTGTGGCAAAAGGTTAAATCTTTACCAAATGACAAAATTTAAGATTGACTCGAAACTGAAAGTATTTTGTAGACAACGAGATAGATTTGACTCAAAATTATAGATCTAATTTATTTTTGGAAGGTTAGAAAACATTGTGGGGAAAAAAAAAAGGAACAAATGCTGGTTACCAGCATTTGCTTCTTTTCCTACAATATTTTCAGAAGCCTTCTATCCCAGGGCCATTAAATGTCAGGATTGTTTGGTAAAGGGTTAAACAAGAGATCAATGTTTCGATAACCCTTAGAGAGATGGCAAGGCAAACATTATTGGTAAGGGAGGAATAGCAGATTTTTTTTCTCCTTTTTCAACAGTGTTTTAATAACCTTTCAGTGACAAATCTTATCATTTAACTCAGTACCAGATGAAACATTGTAGACTTGTGCAAATTGAAACTATTTGCAGACAAAAATTTAAATGTGGCTCAAATGATGGAATTTGTGTTTGATAGCGTAGAAAACATTGTGGGAAAGGGAGAAAATGCTTGATAACAGCATTTTCTTCTTTTTCCCACAATGTTTTCAGAAGGCTTCCTCCTCCAGGGTCCATGTGTTTTGTCAAGCCTATAAGGGAAAAGTCATTCTCAGTTTCAGTGGATGGTATTTTAAGCCTTTGGATTATGTCAAGTTTATATATTTTGCACTGAAAGAGTTAAGAAGATTGAAGGAAAAAGAATAACTTTTCTGACAAGTTAAACCTTGTTCCACACAATCCCATGTTTTAGTGACCCTGAAAGAGAAGGTTTTGAAAATATTGTCAAAAAAGGAGAAAATGCTGGTAACCAGCAATATTTTCCTTTTCCTACGGTGTTTTCTACCTTATCAAAGACAGAAATCATCATTTGAGCTACATTTGATTTGTTGTCTGCAAATGCTTTATGTTTGATTAAGTCCAAAATTTTGTCGCTTGGTAAAAAGTTGAAAGAGTTCCAAATTGCAAGTCAAGATTTTTGTTTGGCTGAAAGAAAAAAAAAACCATACAATTTTCAGTGTTTCCGTTTGAATAAAATTTTACTGAGTCCCTGGGACCCAGTGCCACTGAAAAAGTTGAGTCCCATTGAGTTTTTTGTGAGTCCCAGTTTTTCTTCCATAAATCATATTTTTAATGAAGACCGCTTGGTTGGGAGATAGAATGAAGAAGGGGAAAAACCTTGCACTTCACAAGATTGTTCCTCTGTTTCCACATAGTCATTTAGTCTTCCTTTTATAAGGTTAACAAGCCAATCCATTTAACTCTTTACAAAACAGTAAAATTTTAGACTTGTCCAAACTGAAAGCATTTGAACACGACAAAAGAAAAGTGACTCTAACACTGAAATTTGTTTAAAGAAGGGTAGAAAACATAGAAGGAAAAGGAGAAAATGCTTGTTACAAATATTTTCTTCTTTTCCCACACTATTTTCAAAGGCCTTCGTACTCGCTGTTGTTAAAAGTCAGGATTGTGTGGACTGGTAAAGGGTTTCGCAGACTTAATTTGCTGAGCACCTAGGTGCCTGTCGTTCGAAATATGCTGTACGATTGAACTTCTGTGAAAGTCTGTACAACCTGTTGTGAAAATATTTTTTTGCTTGGTTTCACAGCAAATCAAACACTTCATGCGATGCAAAAATCTGAATCATCAGTGTATTTCACTAACCAATCTTTAAAGACAGGATCTTTCAGGAATTGGTCTTAGAAAGATCGAAAAAAGTTTTCTTTTTTTGCCGGGGACGCCATCTTCTGTTTCAGCATACAAGGGCTAAGCAACAGCTGTTGTCCCGCTCAGTTCGCCAGGAAATTCAGTATAGACGAAACGCAGGTAACTAGTTGTAGGAAAGAGATTTGTTTTAGAGTTTACATGTTGGTGTACCAAGTTCTATTTATAGACATTTTGGAATTCCGATGGTCAGTTTGTACAGGCAGAGTTAAATCTTCGTATTTCGAATTGCTTTCAGTGTTGTTGTAGTCTACTTAAGTTAATGTTTTGACCCAATTTTGACTGCGTCCCAGGGACGCGATCAGCTTACTTATTTTGCGTCCGAGCTGATTTTCATGCGTATATAGATACTTTTACGTCGTAAACGGAAACCCTGAATTTTGACTTCAAAAATCTAAGGAAATTGATTATTCAATCTATTTTTATATTTTTTCTGTCTTTTCAGTTAAAGTATGTAGGTAGAGATGTACTAGGGCTACCAGCAGTTGGGATCGGCAGTATTCACCAGGCAGAGGCTAATAAACTTATGTCAGATCTGTTCTCATGAAAGTTATATATACAGAATTTTTGTATTGTTGATCTTTTAACTCTTTACCAAACGAAAAAATTTTAGCCTTGTCCAAATTCAAAGTATTTGCAGACGGCATATTAAGTGTTACTGTCAAACATGAAACATGTCTTTCATAGAGTAGAAAACATTGTTGGAAAAGGAGAAAATGCTGCTTATCAGCATTTTCCCCATTTTCCAATAATATTTTCAAAAGGCTTCTTCTCCAGGGTTGTTAAAAGTTGGGATTGTGTGTTAAAAGCTTAACCCTATGCTGTACAAATTTTAGTACAAACCAATAGTTATTTCATACTATAAAAACGATAAGAATATAAAAGGGAAGGATAATGCCAGTTTTCAACTGTATCGAAAACAGTATGGAAAAAGAAGTGGTTGCTTGTTACAGGCAAATGCTCCTTTTCACACAATGTTTTTTTAATCTATCACATGGATAAGCCCTAAAAAGTCATTTTTGTATAGTAATGGGTTAAAAAAGTGTGATTATGGGCATTTCTCATTTTATAAACTTGGCTTGTTTTTAAAAAGGTCAAGGTATTGCCATAGCCTTGTCGTCATCTGCATCAGTGTGTAGTGCAAAAACTTTGACATTTTATAATATCTCTGTCATTACTGAAGACATTTACTTAAACTCAGACTGGTTGTTTAATATGAAATGGGAAACCCATACTACAGGAAGAGGTAACCATCAAAATATTTTTTGACACAGTTATGCCCCTTTTTGATGTAAAATATTCACTGAGAATCAATCCATTTCTAAAAGCAACTGCAGCCAAGCGTTGGCAGTGCTGTTGCTATTTAACATTTCAGCTATTAGTTGTAAAATGCACCAGTAGACAACAGTTTCCCTTCAATCCTGTTTTAATATAATTAAGGAACTCTTTTGGCTGAAGTGGGCAAAGGAAAAAAAAAAAAATGCTGGTCACCTATATTTTCTTTTATTCTCACAATGCTTTCAAAAGCCTAACTCCTCAGGGTCATTAAAACATAGAACTGTTTGGTAATGGGTTAGCAGATACATTATTGTAAAAAGTGACTCGGACTTTTCCATAATCAGGGTCCCCATTCACCAACCATTCTTAACAATGTTCTTTGTCTTAGTCTCCAAGATTTTCTACATCTGAAAGAGAATTTTGCAGAATAAGACAAAGAATGGTTGGTGAATACAGACCCAGATCTATTTGCTAAGAATATCTCCTTATTGAGTATTCAGACATTGTTAATCAAGGATCAGAAATGCACATTCTTTGCTTTCTGATCTTGATGAACATTGTCTGTAAAATTATTGAAATGTTTTTTAAAGCTTTGTTCGTCGGGGTCGTTAAAACACTGGATTGTTTGGTAAAGGGTTAAGAAACAGCTGTTTAAGCCTCTACTAGACAATCCCGAGGGCTTTTGAAGATATTGTGGGAAAAGGAGAAAATTGCTGGTCCTGCAAAAAAAACAAGTTTCAATTTTTGGGTCACATTTTATTTGTTGTCTGCAAATGCTTTCAATTTGGACATGTCCACAATTTTGTCATTTGGTAAAAGGTAAGCATTGTGCTGTTATTGTAAATTTTATATGCTGTTATGTGATACTTTGAAATTAACCCTTTACCACACAATCCTGACTTTTAACAACCCTGAGTAGCCTTTTAAAAACATTTTAGGAAAAGGAGAAAATGCTGGTACCCAGCTTTTTGTCCTTTCCCCACAATATTTCCTACCCTTTGAACAACAACAAATTACCATGTCGTAAGTGATATTTGATATGTCATATGTAATTTGGATCAGGCTAGCATTTTGTTGTCTTGTAAAGGGTTGATGAAATTGCTAGTTAGTAGCTTTCATTTAGATGCTAGTTTGTTGCTCTTTTACTTTTTATTGAAGGTTTATGGTGATTTTTGTATATATGCAACATTGTTGTGAAGACAGTATTTTAAGCAAGGCTGTTGCTAGCTATAATTAGGGTTTTCATTAAGAAGCACAGGGTAATTTACAGCCAATATGGACTTTCGAAGGCTGAACATGAATTTTGGTGCTCATCTACAAAATGAGCTGTCTGATCTTGGATGGACAGTGTCCACTACTTTGTCAGATATTCCGGGGGGAGGGGGGGTGTATGCATATTTGAGAAAAATGCCTTGACTCGAAAATGTTTGGTTTGTTGAAGCTTTGAGATTATATTAACCGCATCTTGAGTACTGAGAATGACCATTTGATTTATTCAGCACTACAAGGGTTAATGCAACAAAATAAAGCTGCAAAGCTATATGATTAATTTTATAGCTTTTAATCCTTTACCACCCAACAAATTTAAGACTGCCCCAAAATGAAAGCATTTGCAGACGACAAATTAGATACGGATCATATGGTGGGATTTGTCACTAATAGAGTAAAAACATTGTGGGAAAAGGAGAAAATAGTGGGTACCAGCATTTTCTCCTTTTTCCACAATAGTTTTAAAAAGTATTTTCCTTAAAACCTGGTCTTAAAACTTGGGATTGTTGGGTAAAGGGTTGAATGTTATTTCATCTTTCACCTAACCAAATATTCATGCTATAACATCTATGTGATATTTATTTTTGATATACCACGGATATTTATAGAACATTAATTAGTTTTGTGCGAGTAAATGTCATGTTTTATGACTAGTCAACATCATTCATGATGTCATTATTACAGCTAATTCATATCCGTCTAAATTAAATAGATCTATTTCGCTTGAAATAATGCACATATGTTTTACATCTTTTTCACAATGAGTAAAAATCAGACATTAAAAGATTAATAGAATACATATATAGTGTTGTCATATATCAGAATTATCTAACTTGGTTGTGAGAATTGATAATTGTCACGCCAAAGCTCAACAATTATCAATTCTCCCTACCTTGTTAAATATTTTTGATATATGACAACACTATGTATGTATTCTCTGTTTACTACGTAGGTCTTTAAGCCAGAGCGTCATGTGATTTGAAGTTCAAAAGTTATTTCTAAAATTTACATTTTTTTTTTTTTTTTGCTGCATATGGGGAAAAAATACCTTGACTGAAAGTGCTTTGATTTTGTTGAAAGTTTACCTTTCAAAAAACAACAAAATTTTAGACTTGTACTTGTATTGACATTTTTAAATGTGGTTCAGATTATTTGATGTATTGTTGGAAAAGGAGAAAATGCTGTTTACTGGCTTTTTTTCCTGTTTTTGCAGTAATTTCAAAAGTTCTTGTCATCAGGATCCTAAATACTTAGAGTTGTTTGGTGAAGGATTTATTTACTCTGTGAAAATTCAATCTGTAAAGCCCTATGTGGAATTTCCAAAAATTTACCTAAGTCTATAACCGGATAGTAATATGATTTGTCATGTAAAACATACTCCAGCAGTGTATTAAACCTAAGACTTATTTTCTATACACTAGTGTGATGTCATTTTTTGGGTACCAGTTCTGGTTATTTTTGTAGTTATGAGTGCATGAAACCAGCAAAACCAACCACACACACATGCTGAAATTTGTACTACTTCATTATTTTGTGGGAAAAGGACGTCATTGTTGCTAAGACATGTGGAAAATGTTTTTATTTTCATGTGTAATAACAACAAGAAATGAAGCCAAAGTTGGTCAAAGTCTACAAAATTGTGGAAATATTTTGATTTACTCCCAGTATAAACTGTTTCATTTTACCATAGATATAAATGTCACAGAACCATTTTCTTGTGTATGAACACATTTCAAACTGAAGTACATCTGTAAATATGGACTTGTGAATGGTGTATAGGCTGAAGGTAATGATGCAGGATATCGATACTTATTTGTCTGTCATTTGTTTTATGTGATAAATAGAATCATCATCATTTTCATCAAAGGAGTTGACTTACATAAGACAGTGTATGGTGTTGATCCAAGATCAGACTGTTTGGTACAGAATTAAGACATTTAACAAAAAAACTGCACATGTTTTTAGCTGCACTGGCCAAAGGCCAGCAGGCTTATGTCATGGCCCATGTCCGTCGTGCGTCTGTCAGTGCGTGCATGCGTTAACTTTAATTTTAAACATCTTCTTCTCTGAAACTACTAATCCAATTTTGATGAAACTTCACAGAAATGATCCTGCCATGGTCCTCTTTTGAATTTCTTGAAAGAATTTTGATTCCTTCAAAAACTGTGGTTGCCATGGCAACAGAACTTAAAAATATTGGAAATTTTTGAAAATCTTCTTGTCTGAAACCATAGGGCCTTGTGCTACCAAATTTGGCATGTATTTTTATCTAGTAGACCTCTATCAAGTTTCTTTAAATTATAGCCCCGGAGTCAAAATTGGCCCTGCCCCGGGGGTCACAAGTTTTACATGGGCTTACATGTATATAGAGAAAACTTTAGAAATCTTCCTGTACCTAGCCATAAGACCTAGGGCTACCAAACTTTGCATGTGGCTTTATCTAGTGGGCCTCCTCCAAGAGTGCCCAAATTATAGCCCTGGGAACAAATTTGACCCCGCCCTGGGGGTCACAAGTTTTACATTGGCTTATATAGAGAAAACTTTAGAAATCTTCCTGTACCTAGCCATTAGGCCTAGGGCTACCAAATTTTGCATGTGGCTTTATCTAGTGGGCCTCTACGAAGAATGCCCATATTATAGCCCTGGGGTCGAATTTGATCCAAGCCAGAGTTCAGGAGTTTTGCATGGGCTTACATGTATATAGTGAAAACTTTAGACATCTTCTTGTTACTAACCATAAGACCTAGGGCTACCCTAGGTTGGCACCAGCCAAAAATTTTTAGTAGCCGAAAATTTTGTTGGTCAAAAGCCAGGTTCAGTCAATGAGCCTAATCACTGTGACTTGGTCTTTGATTGTGTCGTTTTCTAAGTATTTCATGACATTGAGTCATGTATGATCAGTATAAAGCTAGATCTACAGCTTTGCATCACTGATATAATTTGTAAGTCTTTCAGTTCATTTAAATATTTTTGATGGTCAGATTACATATAATAGACAGCCAAGTATTGAAAGTCAGCTACAAATTGCTGTGCTTGTAGGCTGATGAATGATTTAAAGTTTCATAAAAACAAAACAATATATGTATTTTAATCAGGCTTAACCCTTCACCACACCATCCCCAGTTTGAACAATTCTATTGGCTATTGCAAATGCTAGGAAAAGGTGAAAATGATGTTAACAACCATTTCCTCTTCTTCCAACAATGTTTTCTATCTTTGAAAAGGCTAAACATGAGCTACAATTAAATTGTTGTCTGCAAATTCTCTCTATCTGATCGAGTCTGAAATTGTACCGTCTGCTGAACAGCTATTTTAATTTCTTCAATCCAATCATCAGTTTCATGCATCGCAAGAGATATGTATGATACAATTCTTTATTAAAATTCATTGCAAAATATCTGTTTTGTCTTTCAAATGATTTAAGAAATATCCTTTCACACAATCATAGTCTTTCTTGAAGCTGCCGATCTCCAAAAATTATCAGGCAACAATAGCTCTATTTCTCATTTGGCAAAATATGGATCTAGCATTCATTAGCTTATTACAAAAAGAATAATTTCAAAAGAAAAGAATCTAATGAAGCCATGCAAAGCTTAAAAGGTCAAGTATTTCTGAAAAAAATCGTGATTGATGCTGTCAAATTTACTTGATAACAGAAAGTAAATTCTCGCTTGTAAACATGTAATTCGTTCAGCACCACTGTGTCCGAAAAGTAGCGATTGCTGTCCAAGATATCCGTCTGTCTGTCCATCCGTAAACAATTACTAAAAAATCTTCTCTGATGAAACCACCTATCAGATTTCAATGAAACTTCACAGAAATGATCTTTAGGTGATGCACTTTCAGAATACTTCAAAGATTTGAATTCCATGAAGAACTCTGGTTGCCATGGCAACTGAAAGAGAAAACTTTAAAAATCTTCTTGTCCCAAACTGTAAGGGCTAGAGCTTTCATATATGGCATGTAGCATCATCAAGTGGCCCTCTACCAAAATACTTCAAATTATGGCCCTAGTGTGGAAATTGGCCCTATGTTGTAGGGTCTCGGATTTCACATAGAGATAAAGAAGGAAATCTTTAAAAATCTTCTTGTCCCAAACCGTAAGGGCTAGAGCTTTCATATATGGCATGTAGCATCATCTAGTGACCCTCTACCAAAATACTTCAAATTATGGCCGTGGTGTTAAAAATTGGCCCTATGTTGTGGGGTCTCGGATTTCACATAGAGATAAAGAAGAAAATCTTTAAAAATCTTCTTGTCCCAAACCGTAAGGGCTAGAGTTTTCATATATGGCATGTAGCACCATCTAGTGGCCCTCTACCAAAATACTTCAAATTATGGCCCTAGTGTTGAAAATGGCCCTATGTTGTGGGTTCTCGGATTTCACAAGACGATTGTAATAAGTACTAACAACATAGGATTTAGCTCAGCATAAAGGCTTTAATCCATGGGGCATTCAATTCCAGCTAGTCTTGTATATTTCAACAGAGACATTGGAATTCCTATCGCTTAATAAAAGTGTTGGCTTAATAAACGTAGTCGCTTAGCTAAGCAAGATCAACTGTATTGCCCTTTGAAAAATTGGAATTCATGAACAACTCTGGCTTCCATGTCAACTGCTGAAAAAAAAATTCAACCCAAACACAAAGCCTACAACTTAATTGGCAACAGTAGCACTCTACCAAAGTACATCGAATTGTGACCTTAGGAAAAAAAAAAATAAGTGCTTTGTTGTTGGATCCGAGTCTCCACATCCAAATAAAAGATCTTTTAAAATCTTCTTTCATCCAAACATTAACCCTAGAGCTTTCATATTCAGCATGGACTGGAGGATAGTTATGCTCCCGTAAGGGCGAGCATATAATCGCCACTTCGTCTGTCTGTCTGTCCGTCCAAAGCGATTCCTCAACAACCACTTGACAGCTCTTGTTTGCTAATAGCATTTACCAAATTTCTTCCTTGGAATCACAAGAAGTCCTTTGTAGTCACAATGTGGGATCAAATATGTAAAGAGTGTATTCTTGGAATCCTCCTGTTCCATATTGTATGGCCCACGACATACATTTGGCATGTGATTCTGTCTGAAAACCCATTATCAGCTCACCTGAGCATAACATACTCATGGTTAGCTTTTATGTATCCTTGAATATGCGTCGCCAAAATTCCACTGTTTATTATATAGCTATCGGAATTCCAGCATTATCTTGATCCATCGCCCAGAATGTTTGTAAGGTTGTGAACATGAACATGAACACACTCAGCAACCACAATTCTGGCTCAGTCATACTCAAAATTTCCCTGGATGTTCATAATGACCTAAGGACAAATCTGATCAAAATGGGGACAAGCTAAAAGCATCAAAATAGGGGATCTTGATGACAATTCCATTATTTACACTCTAGGGCCTATAATTTCGGCTCTATCATTTTCTTACCTGCTCTGATTGTTGGTATTGTCATGTGGATGAATCATTTTCAAAACTAAAACATTCCAGCATAGAGGCAAGTGGCCATAACAATGACAGCTGAGTTGCATTTCAGGTGAGCGATTTAGGACCATCATGGTCCTCTTGTTTATTAGCTCACCTGAGCACAAAGTGCTCATGGTGAGCTTTTGTGATCGTGCCATGTCCGGCGTCCGTCGGGCTTCGTCAACTTTTACCTTGTGTACACTCTAGAGGCCACATTTTTAGTCCAATACTCATGAAACTTGGTCAAAATGTTTGTCTTGATAATATCTCGGACAAGTCCGAAAATGGGTCAGGTCGGGTCAAAAACTAGGTCACTAGGTCAAATCTTAGAAAAACCTTGTGTACACTCTAGAGGCCACATTTTTAGTCCAATGCTCTTGAAAGGTGTTCTGAATGTTTGTCTTGATGATATCTCGGAGGAGTTTTAAAATGGGTCAGGCCGGGTCAAAAACTAGGTCACTAGGTCAAATCGTAGAAAAACCTTGTGTATGCTCTAGAGGCCACATTTTCAGTCCAATACTCTTGAAAGTTGGTCAGAATGTTTGTCTTGATGATATCTCGGAGGAGTTTGAAAATGGGTCAGGTCGGGTCAATAACCAGGTCACTAGGTCGAATCTTAGAAAAACCTTGTGTACGCTCTAGAGGCCACATTTTCAGTCCAATACTCTTAACAGTTGGTCAGAATGTTTGCCTTGACAATATCTCGGACGAGTTCGAAAATGAGTCATGTCAGGTCAAAAACTAGGTCACTAGGTCAAATCTTAGAAAAACCTTGTGTATGCTCTAGAGGCCACATTTTCAGTCCAATACTCTTGAAAGTTGGTCAGAATGTTTGTCTTGATGATATCTCGGATGAGTTCTAGAATGGGTTATGTCAAGTCAATAACTAGGTCAATAGGTCAAATCTTACAAAAAACCTTGTGTACGCTCTAGAGGCCACATTTTCTGTCCAATACTCTTGAAAATTGGTCGGAATGTTTGTCTTGATAATATCTCAAATGAGTTCAAAAATGATCATGTGGGGTCAAAAACTAGGTCACTTGGTCAGATCTTAGAAAAACCTTGTGTACACTCTAGAGGCCACATTTTCAGTCCAATACTCTTGAAAATTGGTTAGAATGTTTGTCTTGATGATATCTTTGACAAGTGCGAAAATGGGTCATGTCAGGTCAATAACTAGGTCACTAGGTCAAATCTTAGAAAAACCTTGTGTATGCTCTAGAGGCCACATTTTCAGTCCAGTACTCTTGAAACTTGGTCAGAATGTTTACCTTAATAATATCTTGGATGAGTTTGAAAATGGGTCATGCTGGGTCAAAAACTAGGTCACTTGGTCAAATCTTAGAAAAGCCTTGTGTACACTCTAGAGGCCACATTTTCAGTGTAATACTCTGTAAAGTTAGTCAGAATGTTTGTCTTGATGTTATCTTAGAGGATTTTGAAAATGGGTCACGTCAAGTCAATAACTAGGTCAACTTTGTTAAATCTTTAAAAAAAAACTTGTGTATGCTCTAGAGGCCACAAAATTTTTTTCCATTACTCATGAAATGTGGTCAGGATCTTTGTCTTGATGACATCTAATGCCAGTTTGAAAATGGGTCAGGTTGGATGAAAAACTAGGTCACTAGGTCAAATTTTAGAAAAACCTTGTGTACACTCTAGAGGCCACAATTTAAGTTTAATATAAATGAAACTTGGTCAAAATGTTTGTCTTGATGACATGGATTAGTCTAGAAAAAGCTTGCGTACAAACTAGAGGCCTAACTTTCAATCCAATAATTATGAAAGCATGTTAGAATGTTTGTTATAATATCTCGAAAGAGGTTTAAAATGGATCATGGTTGGTCAAAAGGCTTAGGTGAGCGACTTCAGGGCCATCATGGCCCTCTTGTTACAATCGCCCTATCAGCAAATTTTGTGTTAATAGTCGCCAGCAGTAAAATTTAATTGCCAATGGCGATTTTGGCGATTGGTAACGCCAAACCTAGGCTGCCAATTTGAGCCCAGTCTCAGGGGTCTTATGTTTGAAACCAATTGGTCAAGTTACTGTAATGTTTGGCATGTAAGGTTTTTACTTATTAGCCAGTGGAGCGATACAGGGCCATCGTGGCCCTCTTGTTAGCTCACCTGAGCACAAAGTGCTCATGGTGAGCTATTGTGATCGTGCTGTGCGTGCGTCCGTCATCAACTTTTTACCTTGTGTACGCTCTAGAGGCCAAATTTTCAGTCCGATACTCATGAAACTTGCTGAAAATGTTTGCCTTGATGATATCTCGGACAAGTTTAATAATGGGTCATGTCGGGTCAAAAACTAGGTCACTAGGTCAGATCTTAGAAAAATCTTGTGTACGCTCTAGAGGCCACATTTTCTGTCCAATACTCCTGAAAGTTGGTCAGAATGTTTGCCTTGATCATTATCAGCAAATTTTGTGTTTATAGTCGCCAGCAGTAAAATTTAATTGCCAATGGCGATTTTGGCGATCGGTAACGCCAACCTAGGCTACCAATTTTAGCCCCGTCACAGGGGTCTCATGTTTGACTCAAATGATGGAATTTGTCTTTGATAGGGTAGGAAACATTGTGGGAAAAGGGTTATATAGGATCTGACATGAGTTGGTGTTTGAGATAAAAGTTTACTAAACGAGTCCACAAAAAATGTTATTAAGCCAGCCTTTGGCGATCTTAACATTTTTTGTGGACGAGTTTAATAAATTTTTACCTCAAAAGCCAATGAATATCAGATTCTTTTTATCACATAACTGTATAACAAGAATTTTAGTCCATAATGTGTTAAAACGTAGGCATATATGTATAATGTGTGATGAAATTTACATGAAGCCTAGTCGCTTCTTTGACAGGTATATTACGGACGAAAAATAGTTTCAAATAGTTTCAAAGAAACTTCCATGTATTGATTTTTTTTTTAACCTAAAAGTGATTAGATTAACAACTTCATCATTATTACATATTTTGACAGTTAATTACTTTCGGGAACCTATGTCAGCAATGTTTTAGAAATAAGGTGTATGATTACAGAGTGTTAACCAAATACAGCCTTATTTTCATATCTCACACGTGTGTGAGACAAGAAAATTCGTAATGGCTGTATTACATTCAAAACAAGGGGAGTTATGTGATAAAATTCATTACCAAATGACAAAACTTTAGACTTGTCCGAATTCAAAGCATTTGCAGACAACAGAATCAATGTGACAAAAATTTAAATTTGTTTTTGGAAGGGTAGAAAGCATTGTTTGAAAAGGAGAAAATGCTGGTTCTGGTATTTTCTCCCTTTACCAGAGTGTTTGAAAGCTTTCTTTCTCAGGGTCATTAAAAGGTGTGATTGTGTGGTAAAGGGTTAACAGTATCGTTTTGTTTTGTTACAAGACAAGCGTAACGAGAAGCCCGCCCGGGTGGCTCAGTGGTGAGCGTGTCGGACTCATGACCTGGTGGTTGTGAGTTCGATACCCGGTTGAGGCGAACTTTCTTTCCGGTGTATTTTCGCCTCTCACCTCTGCTGAAGCATGTGAGAAAAGCAGTCGGTGGCTTTGGAAAGAAAGTTGTGTTAGTACTGGTGTGAGAAAGCCAGGAAACACATGTGCGTCACCGACCGCCATGATATGACCTTAGCTGTTAAAGTGGCGTTAAACCCCAACACAACCAACCAACGTAACGAGAAAGAAAACCAGCAACAAGCCTTTAACAATTAACAATATTTATTAATGAATAAAGACAAAAGAGTACAATAACAGTTAAGTTTGAATGAAATTTTGACAATTTTTAATCTTAGAACAAGAAATAGAATAAGTCCCTCAAAATTAAGAATTATGTTTAGACTACAAAAAGTATGAAATTTCTGGTTCCTAAAACCTAAATTAACAATAGTTTTAACTTGCAAATAGATATGTGCAACCTGTTTAAAAATTAAGTAATTCCAACTTACAGATCTATAGTCCAATAGAAAATCCAACACTTTTCACAAATTCTGTATCCTCAAAGCCACAAGTCTAAGTTCAAAATCCAGTAGGCTTCCAGTAGGAATGTACCTAAACTATTTACCATGTAGATGATCAGTAATTATTTGATTGGTCATTATTTTTGAAAAATTTCTAATAATGTCGTGCTAGTGTTACAGAATTACTCCACATGACTCTTTCTTAAATATCCAAACAGACCTACATGAAAATCAAGTCTGGTTTTCTTGCACTATACAGTTCATTCCCAAATATCAATAAAAAATACAGAAAATAAACTTCCTTTAATTGGCTAGTCCCCCGAAGTTTTCAAACATACAGGATTCCTTCTGTGTTCCCAAACGAAGTTGTTATGCTTTCATTTTATCACAGGCCTTCCCACCTCTCAATAGTTTTCGCATTTGTCTATTTTTTTTACAAAACAAAATAATGATAATTATGATATAGAGAGCATCTTAGAATATGATAATCAGAAGCAGTTTTATGTACAAGTTTTTCGTCCAATCGTAATCTGTAAACGATAAAACGGCGGTTAATCTTTGATAAAGGTATAGACTGGTTACCTCCCTACTCAGTTAATCGTAGAACAAAGAGGAGTCTACGTCAGCTATTTATAGAATACTTGTGAAAAGATAACCCTTTCTCTTCCCTTCGTCGACACTTTAGCCGAATGGATTTTTGTTACACGAAACATCTACCTTATGAGCCCTGTAAAATTTAGCATCTAATGTATTGTGTGCTGAAGCTGTTATGATCAGACTGTACGTTCTGTATAGTATGGTCCTGATCTACAAAACCCGTGAAAATGTATGGATCGTGATGATCGTTGTCTACAGAAATTACCATGGTGGTGCCTAGTGCTCTAAGGGTTGAAGCTGCTCGAAAATGACAGAAATAGATGAAGATCAGACAGCACATAGCCCGTGTAATTTTTTTTTTTTTTTTTTTTAATACTGTACGAGATATCGTAAACAAAAAAAGTCTTGTTTCTTTTCCTTAATCAGTGTATTAATTTCGTTGTGTAATCGAAGGGTTAAAGTTATTACAGAACCGTTTACTGCGCTTATACAACTTTTACGTCCCAGCTGGTCAAAAGTTTAGAATGGCTCTTGAAATTTTCATTAGACGATTTTTACTAGGTTGGTACAAGGCCTATGCAGAAAATGGTTCAAACTACTGTTTATTAAACGACACATGTATAGTAATAGTTATTATGTTGTGGTTGAATAGATCCAGGTCTTTAAAGACTGAAAAAAATGTTTCGTTTTTTTTTTGTGGCTGCCATTTCAGGAATAAAAGAAACGTGGTTTGTACCAACTGTGCAGGCTATGATCAGAATAATTTTGGAGATGCCATGTAAAAGTCTTTGATTGTAGTGTAGAAATGTAAAGATTCACTGTGTTACAAGCATGCTAAGATACTTTTTGACAAGCAAGAAGATCATGTTTTAGAAAAAAAGTTGTTGATTTTTTAGCTCACCTGAGCACAATGTGCTCAAGGGGAGCTTTTAGGATCACCCGGTGTCCGTCGTCCGTCGTGCGTTGTCAAACCGCTGGTCAGATTATGAAATAATTTCACAGAGATGTTCCTTGGGTGACCCTTTTCAAAAAGTGTTCGCAAAATTTTGATCCGTCAAGAAACATGGCTCTGGTAAATGGAGGCTTCTTGCACTATACAGAAATGAAGAAATTCTTAAAAATTCTTCTCTGAAACGGCTGGTCAGATTTTGAAATAATTTCACAGAGATGTTCCTTGGGTGACCCTTTTCAAAAATTGTTCGTGAAATTTGATCCATCAAGAAACATGGCTCTGGTGAATGGGGGCTACTTGCACTACATGGAAATGAAGAAATTCTTAAAAATTCTTCTTCTCTGAAACGGCTGGTCAGATTTTGAAATAATTTCACAGAGATGTTCCTTTGGTGACCCTTTTCAGAAATTGTTCGCGAAATTTTGATCCCTCTAGAAACATGGCTCTAGTGAATGGGGGCTACTTGCACTATATGGAAATGAAGAAATTCTTAAAAATTCTTCTCTGAAACCGCTGGTCAGATTTTGAAATAATTTCACAGAGATGTTCCTTGGATGACCCTTTTCAAAACTTGTTCGCGAAATTTTGATCCGTCAAGAAACATGGCTCTGGTAAATGGGGGCTACTCGCACTATATGGCCATGAAGAAATTCTTAAAAATTCTTCTTCTCTGAAACGGCTGGTCAGATTTTGAAATAGTTTCACAGAAATGTTCCTTTGGTGAGCCTTTTCAAAAATTGTTCGCAAAATGCTGATTCGTCAAGAAACATGGCTCTGATAGGGGGGGCCCACTTGCACTATATGGACATTAAGAAATTCTTAAAAATTCTTCTTCCCTGAAACGGCTGGTCAGATTTTGAAATAATTTCACATAAATGTTTCTTGGTGACCCTTTTCAAAAAGTGTTCGAGAAATTTTGATCCATCAAGAAACATGGCTCTGATGGCTGTGGGGTTTTTACACTATACAGACATGAAGAAATTCTTAAAAATTATTCTTCTCTGAAACCGCTGGTCAGATTTTGAAATCATTTCACAGAAATGTTCCTTGGGTGACTCTTTTCAGAAATTGTTCACAAAATTGTGATCTGTCAAGAAACATGGCTCTGATGGTGGGGGCTATTGCACTACAGGGACATGAAGAGGAATTTCTTAATTCTTCTTCTCTGGAACAGCTGGTCAGATTCTGAAATAATTCACAGAAATGTTCCTAGGGTGACCCTTTTCAAAAATTGTTAGGGAAACTTAATCCGTCGAAAAACAACAGCCAATTGTTGACACCTGTATGTGGTGCTCTTGTTCAACTTATGTTTTTAGTCACTATTGAGAATGTGCTCTTCTTCAAGAAATTGTCCTTGGGTGATCTATCCAAAAATTTATTTGCAGAATTCTGATTCATCAAAATTATTGCTGTGGTGATGATTGTAGAGGTGGTGACAGATTTTGAAATTACTTTTACAGGTGACCTTTTCAAAATTGCTTGGCAAAATAATGATTTTGTTTCGAAAGTTTCAATACCTCAAAAAAAAATTGGCTATGGTCCTCTCAAAAATTCAGGTGAGCGATCCAGGGCCATCTTGGCCCTCGTTTTTTTTTTTGTGAAAAATTGTAAATACATGCAAACATGTATATGAATAATGATCTAAATATCACTTCGAATAATTACTTACTTATATAATTCCATTGTATCGCCTTTGATTCCCGTACAGAAGTTTGCTTTTTAAAATCATTTTAATAAATGAAAAATGCTGTACTTGAATGCGCAATTTCTCCCTTTCCAAATTTCGAGTAGAAATTTAAAAATTACGATGCTTTTACGTTTTTTTTTTTTTTTTTTTTCACATAAAAATTATCACTTTATAATAATAATAATCATATTATAATAACAAGATTCGTCTCTAAACTTCTGTCTTTTTTATTTTTCTTTTAGAATTAAAACGCCTATTATTTTTTGGGGTTTTCTTCCCTGTATTTTAGTACCATTTGTCATGATTTTCCGTTTGGGGAGGGTAAAAACAGATGCAAAAAAATGTAATAGCAATTTCTCAAGAGAGTCAATATTTCTTGAATTGTCCATGAAAAGATTGCAGCTTCTATGATGCTATGCATCATAAATTTGTCTTGTATCAGCTTGGAATATTCTAGATTAGTCTTTTCTAGAAAGATGACATCAAGCTATTTATAGACATGGATTGATAAACAACTTGTTTACTAACAATCCTGTTTCTAAAAATAACCACAGTGAAAAACCAATGAATGTTCTTTATTTTTCTAGAATATTTTGTTTACAGAGTGACAACGAAAACCGGTCCTATTACATAACACTTCCCCTCCTAAAGGTAGGGGTGTAACGATACATCGGACTATCGATGGATCGCGATGGTGAGCGTGTCGATGCTACTGCATCGATTGTTATGTTGAAAATCGATAACTATCGCCGATAGTTACCTCAAATATCGATAGTTTCGATAGTTTCACTGACAAGAAAGTGCGAGAAAACACTGCAATTCGCTAATGTATTCGGACGCCCTAAAAGTTCGGACACGTTTAATTATTTACAAAAATAATTTATTTTTTAATTCTTTCTCTGAACACTTCCAAAAGCAAGTTTTCCTAAATATTCGGACATTCCGTAAAATTAATTTCCCAAAATATTTGACGGGTAATTTTTTGTAATATGTTTTCAATAATGATCGCCTGCATAATATTCATTTCTGCATAGCAGTGTTCATCGTTACGAAAACGAATCCTTCGAGAGCTGATTTACTCAGTGGTAATTTTAAGTCCTGAAATTAGACCAAAATAATTGCAACACTAAGGGTGTTTTTGTTAAAAAATTCTCACCACAGCGAAAAGTGTGGATTTAGATCAAAGATCAGACCAAACAGTCTGCCTACAGTCTAATCTTAATCTACACAGGCCGCCAAAACCATAACCATGCGTGTTGTCCCTCCATAAGCAATAAATAAATCTAAATCTACTATGAAAAATGAATACTTAACCTCGTTCTTTCTTTTCTTTAATTATCAGTAATCCATTCTGAATGCATTCCTTTTATTTCGGCTGCAAGGAATTGGATTAATTTTTAGAAAACAGCCGCACTTTTTTATGCTGACTACACAAAACGTGACACGACGGGCGTGTCCTTGAAACAGCTATGTTACTAAATGCAAAAAGGCTTTATCAGCTGGTGTACATGTAAATCGTGCATGAAATAGGCTTATTGCATGGTCACTTTGAATTGATTGGAGGTCGACCTGCAGCCAGATATAAGTTTCTTCCAGCAGACCAGTTTAAGTGTGTAAATTAAACAGTTGCGTTACAACTCAGTCGCTTCGAATGATTTGCGTGTTACGTCATACCCCTTATCCAAATTTAACTGCAAACATTTGTGTACCCACGACAGGCCGACAGGCATCTTGTATACAGATGGCTTGTAATATAGATCTACATTATGGTCGTTCTAATTTACTCTGCTGATGGTAAGATGGCGATTTTCAAAGCGTTGGCGGATGGTGTCGATAGACTAAACGCTGTCTGATCTTGGATCTATACCATCCACTTCTGCACTATGACTTAACTCGTATTAGAAAGCTACTCCTTTCTCGGGCTAGAAAAAGGTAAGATATTGTTTAACAGTGTTCCCACTCGCGCAAATTATTGCGTAAATCACGTTATAGAACTGAAATTCACGTAATAAATTCTGGTTACACCCGAGACTTCGCGTAAGAAAATGCATGGACAAAAAAGGCCATTATACGCTTTTCTTGTGAAAAATGACAGATTTTGAAGTTACTTGTAACCCTCATTGACAATCTTTTTGTCAAATCATGTGGAAATAACTAGCCAGAAATTAACAGGCATGAAAAACTGATCGGAGTAAAAAACACGGAAACCCATGACACAACAAAATGTCTCTTTGACATTGTCCGATCAGAGTCACTTCAGATCGTCTTTTCAGCTTTTTAATGACTATAAGCAGTAAATTTATACAAACATCTTAAAATAACACACTTTTTGGATACACATACAACAAGGTAAAACCTATTATTTCGGCCACCCTTTTTTTTTTTTTTTTCAGAATGATAATTTCCTAAAGATTTGGAGACTAAACAAAAATAATTATTTTTTCTGTCTCAATATATTGGCCAATTATGGGTAAAATTAGATAAATTCTATCAACTCAAAAAAACCTTAAGGGCTCACATTTAAAAGGTGATTTCTTTAAAAGTTTAAAGTTGCTTTATAATTACTTTTTATTTGGTGTGTTTATGAACCACCAGCATTTGTCAGCATTTTGTGCTTTGCATGCTGTTGTATATCAATCAGACTTAAAAGTTGACTTCTTCAAAAGTTCAGAGTAATTAGGTATGTTAAATTGTTTGTGAGCCATCTGCATTTAGAAAAAATTGTCATTGAAATTTATTGAGCATCTTGCATTTAACTCTATTTTCCCCTTTATTTGCTATTCAAAACTATACTCAAGTAGAATTTAAACTACTCGGAGAAAGTATTAGTCTAAAACATGGTTTCAAGATGTAATTTGGTGAAATTCATCTCTTGCAATTCATCCAATAGTATTGCAATAGTATTGCAATAGTAACAGGCAATATCAATACTATTGCAATAGTATTTTTTCCAATGTCAATACTATCGCAATAGTAGATTTTGGCCTCAATAGTCAACCCTACCTAAAGGAAAAGAAAGTTTTAAGAAGTAAAACTTTTTGTCTGAAGATAGAAAATATCATTACACATAAATGTACATGAAAATACATTATACATAAAGACAAATGTTAACTATTTACAAGTTAAACTCTAGACAAAGCATCAGGGATCATATAGTCCATCAGGGCAGGGATCCTATGTATACGATCCCTGATCAGGGTTACAAATGCAGAAATCTCTTTAGCTCTTTCAGTGAGAGGAATTTTGCCAAAATCCTTTTAGAAGATCAAATTTGGTTACATATTTTGCATGACCAATATTGTCAATGCAGTCATCTACTCTTGGCACTGGAAACGAATCAGTCTTGGTCACAGTATTAACTTTTTTATAGTCAGTGCACATACGAAAAGTTCCATCTGGCTTTGGTACAAGAATACAGGGAGAACTCCATTCACTTTGACTAGGTTCAATAAAGTCATTGTCCAATAGATACTTGATTTCGTCTCTAAGATGCTCCATTTTCTTGGGATTCATTCGATGTTGTTTCACTGGTTTTGAATTTTCTGTGTCCACATTGGTATATTGTATCTGTCCGTGTTGGAATGTCAGGAAACGGGTGCTCATATTCAGAAATTAACTTTTTTTAATTCGTCTTTTTGATTATTATCTAAATGTGAAAGTTTTTGATCTAAATTTCTTAAAATGTTAGAATTCTGAAGTTTTGAACAAATAGGGCTAGACTTATCAAAGTTCATTCTGCACAATTTATGTCTTCATGGTTAAAGTGATTTTGATTTTGAGGGACTGAGGTAACTACATTTATTGGTGAAATATTTGAATTATCCCTATCAACATATTCTTTTGACATATTAATATGACATAATTGCTTTTGCTTTCGTCTGTCAGTTGTTATTACATAATTTAAGTCACTGACCTTTTTCTCTACAGAATAAGGACCAAAATATCTTGCTTGTAGAGGCCTACCAGGAATTGGTAGAAGAGCTAAAACTTTATCTCCAGGTTTAAAATTTCTTTCTTTAGTATTTTTGTCATATCTTTCTTTCATTTTACATTGAATTTTCTGTAAATATGATTTTGCAACCTAACAAGCTTTGAATAATCTGTTTCTAAAGTCAGATACATACTGAAGTAAATTTAAAGGAGAGTCTCCTTGTGAAAGAAATGTTTCTTTTAAAAGTTTGAAAGGTCCACGAACTGTGTGGCCAAAAACAAGCTCAAAAGGACTAAAACCAAGAGAGTCCTGTACAGACTCCCTTATTGCAAAGAATAAAAGATGTATACATTCATCCCAATCCTTTTGTGTGTCAAAGCAATATGACCTTATCATATTTTTTAAGGTCTGGTGTAACCGTTCAAGGGCACGTTGGCTTTAAGGATGATATGCAGATGACCTATATTGTTTAATTGCCAACTCATGCATCACTTGTTGGAAAATGCCAGACATAAAATTTGACCCTTAATCAGATTGAACAGATTTAGGAACTCCTACAAAATTAAAAAAATTTTACTAAAGCTTTGACAATTGTTTTAGATTTTATATTTCTTAAAGGTATTGCTACAGGAAAACGGGTGGAAGCACACATAATAGTCAAAAGGTACTCATTACCAGCCTTAGTTTTTGGCAATGGACCTACACAATCAATTATAATCCTGCTAAAAGGTTCATCAAATGCAGGGATTGGCTGTAGTTTAGCCTTAGGTATGACCTTGTTGGGTTTGCCTACCATATGACAAGTATGACAAGACCTACAATAATCTGATATATCTGCTTTTAGACCAGGCCAATAAAAATGATCAAGAATTTTGTGATAGGTTTTATTGATACCTAAATGACCTGACATAGGTGTTTCAAAAGCTAAGCTTAATATTTCTGATCTATAAGATTTAGGAATGACAACTTGATGATTGACAGCCCACTCATCATCAAAAGAGACTTTAGGAGGATGCCACTCTCTCATGAATATTCCATTTTTAGCTCACCTGAGCACAAAGTGCTCAGGATGAGCTATTGTGTGATCACTCACCGGCCGTCGGTCCGGCCGTCCGTCTGTCGTCCGTTCACATTTCTTTGTTTACACTCTAGCATCTACAATTTTTAACCAATCAGCACCAAACTTGGTCAAAATATATTTGACCATAAGATCTCAGATGAGTTCGATTATGGGTCTAATCGGACCAGAACAACTGGAGTTATTTGCCCTTGAATTAGAAAAACTGCTATATTTGACTTTGTTTACACTCTAGCATCTACAGATATCAACCAATCAGACCAAACTTGGTCAAAATATATATGACCATAAGATCTGAGATGAGTTCGATTATGGGTCCAATCGGACTAGAATAACTGGAGTTATTTGCCCTTGAATTAGAAAAATTGCTATATTTGACATTGTTTACACTCTAGCATCTACAGTTTTTAACCAATCAGCATCAAACTTGGTCAAAATATATTTGACCATAAGATCTCGGATGAGTTTGATTGTTGATCTAATCGGACCAGAACAACTGGAGTTATTTGCCCTTGAATTAGAAAGTTCTATAGAATAGTTCTTTGTCTGGAGCATACATTTTTCATCTCCAGTCCGATTGACTTGAAATTTGGCATTTATGTTGTTGCAATAATACGGAGTGCAGTGTGAAAGAACCATAATTCTACCTCGTACTGTCTCTGAGTTATTTCCCTTTGATCGTCATTTTTACAGCATTTTTTGCTTGTCCGGAATATAACTTTGTCATCTCTAGCCTGAACATCTTCAAATTTGGTATGCATGATTGTTTAAAAATTACAGAGTGCAGTGCACAAGAACCATAACTCTTCCTAGCACAAATTTTGAGTTATTCCCCCTTTGACCTTCATTTTTATAGCATTTCTTGCTTGTCTGGAGCAAAACTTTGTCATCTTAAGTAGGAACGACTTGAAATATGGTATGCTTATTTGTTGCAGTATTTGGACGTGCAGTGCGCAAGAATTGTAACTCTACCTCGTGCTTTCTTTGAGTTATTTCCCTTTGATCATCATTTTTACAGCATTTAGTGCTTGTCAGGAATATAACTGTCATCTCAAGTCAGAACGACTTCAAACTTGGTATGCATGTTTGTTGCAATATTACCGAGTACAGTGTGCAAGAACAATAACTCTACCTAGCGCTGATTTTGATTAATTCCACTTTGATCTTCATTTTTACAGTATTTCTTGCTTGGCCGGAATGGAATTTTGAAGTCTCAAGTCAAATTGACTTGAGAGTTGGTAAACATGTTTTTTGCATTACCTGCCCTTTGTGATTATTGTACCTCCTTGACAACGGGCATATCTTGCGACAATTTACCGCTCTTGTTTCATTATCATTTGGCCTTGAACCTCTATATTTGGTATTTATCTTCATTGTAGACCTTTACTGCTTAGTACTCAGGTGAGCGATATAGGACCGTCATGGTCCTCTTGTTTATATAAAAACAGACGGGTTCCTGTGAAAGATCAGTTTCACTGACAGCTCTTTGAAATAAAGGTGCAAGTTCTGGATCATTGTGTTGGTCTTCACTTAGTTTTTGACATTGACCTTGTATCATGGCCTTCATTAACTAAGGGTGAAGATATATAATCAAATTTTGATGAATTGTGTTTAGAATTTGTCTGACTTTCAGACGGGTTTTGCGAAATAGACCTGTTAATTTCATTTTTAAATAAATGACCCAACAAAGAATCAGATAAGTCAATATCAGACTGATTTTCAGTCAAAATGGCTTTCTTTGCCATAGCTCTAGAACTGCACATGATGGGTAAAGGTCAGGAATTTCTTCCTCAATCGGATCGATTGATCCATGCAAGGTGTGTCAGTTACAAGAGGATTAACAATTACCTTATCTCCGGCTAAATCATTGCCTAATAACAAATGAACACCTTTAAAAGGTAAATTTTTTCTAATACCAACAGTCACTGGACCATTAAGTCTGAAGACAAATAAATGTTATGAAGCAGAACATTAACAAGTCCACATTCTACACCCTGAATAAGGACACTTGTCCCAGAAGAAGTCTTCTCAGAAAAAGGCAGGACATCTGCTAAAATAAGAGATTGAGAAGCTCCAGTATCACGTAAAATTTTAATATGGGTACCTGGTAGACTGGGCAAAATCACTTTTTAGTGACACAAAACCATCTGACAAGAATGGTTCATAAATCTCCATAATGGTATCAGTCTCAGGTACTTTGGCCTGGAAAATGGTTTGGTCCTTAAAACATGACTGAGGTGAAGACTTTAATGAAGTAAGGCCTGTAGGCTTATGACCTTCTTGTTTTTCCCGTTTTCTTTTTAAAACAGGACATTCAGAAATAATATGACCCGATTCTTTGCAATAATTACAAGTGGGTCGAGATAAGGGATTTTGACCTTTGGCTTCATAAGGAGACTTGGGTTTGGGACTATTCTGATTGGAATTGTCATTATTTTGATTGAAATTTGGTTTAGGACCAGTAGATGAATAAAAAGGTTTTCGAGGTTTTGATTATTTATGAAAGAGGCCTTATGCGTCAAGGCAAAATTATCTGCTAAGCAAGCAGCTTCTTCTAAAGTTTCAACTCCTTTCTCATCTAAGAAAGTTTTTATATCTGAATTAATGCACCTTTTAAATTCTTCAACTAACAATAATTGTCTAAGTTTTCCATGATCTGAACCTATTTTCTTTGAATGGCACCACCTATCAAATAATTGTTCCTTAGTTCTATCAAATTCAACATGGGTTTGACCATTTTCCTTTCTGCAGTTCCTAAATTTTTGTCTATATGCTTCAGGTACCAATTCGTAAGCCTTTAGAATCAATTCCTTAACATTATCATAATTAGAGAGCTGTTCATTACTTAGTTGAGAAAAAATATCGCGAGCCTTTCCAGTTACAACGCTTTGCAAGAGTAAGGTCCAATGTTCTTTTGGCCATTTCAAATTTTCAGCAAATCTTTCAAAATGTGAAAAGTATTTATCAACTTCCTGTTCTTGAAATGGCGGAACAAGTCTGAGGTGTTTTGTTATGTCAAAGTCATTAACCACATGCAAAGATAGTTTCTCTTTATTTTCTATTTCTAGTTCTTTCATTCTCATCTGAAACTGCCTATCCTTTTCTCTTTCTTCTAATTCAGCATACTGGTACTCTAATTCTTTTTCTTTTATTCTTTCTTCTTGCTCTAATTTTATTTTTTTTTTTATTTTTTTTTTATTTTTTTTTTTTTTTTTCTGTCATCCTTTCTTCTTGCTCTAATTTTATTTTTAATTCTTTTTCTTCTTGCTCTAATTTTAATTCTTTTTCTTCTTTTTCTATCTGTAGTTTTAATTTTTCTAACTCAATATTAGCTTTAATGTCTGTCTGAGACACAAGAATGAGAGACAGAGCAGACGAGTCAAGTATTTCTTCATCAACTAAAAACTGAACAATAGAATTCTTAATTTCATGCTTTAACACAGTACCTTTAATGGCAGTCGGTTTGTAATGAGAAGCAAGATCTAATAAATCAGACTTTTTTGCCAAATTTAACAACTCCTGAGAAGGCTCAACAATAAATTTTTCAAGATCAAAAGACATGATTGCTTTTTGCTGGTTCAGTAGGATAAAAATCAAATTTTATTTTTTATTGTTCTTTTTATTATCTAATAAACTTAAATACTGTAACAAGTTCAAAATAATTTCAAAGTATATCCAAAATGACTAGATGATCAATACCAGACGAGCCCCCAATTTCTGTTACGAGACAAGCGTAATGAGAAAGGAAACCAGCAACAAGCCTTTAACAATTAACAATATTTATTAAGGAATAAAGACAAAAGAGTACAATAACAGTTATGTTTGAATGAAATTTTGACAATTTTTAATCTTAGGACAAGAAATAAAATAAGTCCCTCAAAATTAAGAATCATGTTTAGACTACAAAAAGTATGAAATTTCTGGTTCCTAAAACCTAAATTAACAATAGTTTTAACTTGCAAATAGATATGAGCAACCTGTTTTAAAATTAAGTAATTCCAACTTACAGATCTATAGTCCGATCGAAAATCCAACACTTTTCACTAATTCTGTATCCTCAAAGCCACAAGTCTAAGTTCAAAATCCAAATCACCAAGTAAGTCACTCCTATTTATTGGAAGCCACTCAAAAGCGGCTTCCAGTAGGAATGTACCTAAACTATTTACCATGTAGATGATCAGTAATTATTCGATAAGTCATATTTTTTGTAAAATTTCTAATAATGTTGTGTTGTTGTGACAGAATTGCTCCACATGACTCTTTCTTAAGTATTCCAACAGACCTACATGAAATCCAAACCTGGTTTTCTTGCAATATATAGTTCATTCCCAAATAACAATAAAAAATACAGAAAGATAAACATCCTTTAATTGGCTAGTCCCCCGAAGTTTTCAAACATATAGGATTCCGTCTATTTTCCCAAACGAAGTTGTTATGCTTTCCGTTTATCACAAGCTTTCCCATCTCTCAATGGTTTTCGCGTTTGTCTACTTTTTTACAAAACAAAATAATGATGATTATGATATCGAGAGCATCTTAGAATATGATAATCAGAAGCAATTTTATGCACAAGTTTTTTGTCCAATTTTAATTTGTAAACGATAAAACTGCGGTTAACCTTTGATCAAGGTATAGACTGGTTACCTCCCTACATCAGCTATTTATAGAATACTTGCGAAAAGATAACCCTTTTTCTTCCCTTCGTCGACACTTTAGCCGTATGGATTTTTGTTACACGGAATATCTACCTTATGAGACCTGTAAAATTTAGCATTTACTGTGTTGTGTGTCGAAGCTGTTATGATCAGACTGTACGTGCTGTACGGTATGGTCCTGATCTACAGAACCCTTGAAACAAGGCCTGCTTGAATCACGACGTTTGGATCGTGATGTACATTGACTACAGTAATTATCATGGTGGTGCCTGGTGCTCTAAGGGTGGAAGCTGCTCGAAAATGACGGAAATAGATGAAGATCAGACAGCACATAGCCCATGTAATATTTTTTTAATATTCTATAAGATATTTAGTAAACATAAAAGAAAATCTTGTTTGTTTTCCTTACTCAGTGTATTTATTTCGTTGTGTAGTCGCAGGGTTAAATTTATTACAGAACCTATTACTGTGAATATACAACTTTTTACGTCGCTGCTGGTCAAAGGTTTAGAATAGCTCTTGAAATTTACATTAGAAGTTTTACACTAGGTATGTACAAGGCCTATGCAGAAAATGGTTCAAACTACTGTTTATTAAACGAAATATGTATAGTAATAGTTATTATGTTGTGGTTGAATAGATCCAGATCTTTAAAGACTTAAAAAATGGTTTCGGTTTTTTTTTTGTGTGTGTGTGTGTGGCTGCCATTTCAGGAATAAAAGAAACGTGGTTTGTGCCAACTGTGCAGGCTATGATCAGAATAATTTTGGAGATGCCTTGCAAAAGTTTTTGTTTCTAGAGTAGAAATGTAAAGATTCACTGTGTTACAAGCATACTAAGATACTTTTGACAAGCAAGAAGATCATCTTTTAGAAAAAAGTTGTTGAATATTTTCTTTTTTTTTTTTTTTTCTTTTTTTCTTTTTTGTTTTAAAAAAAAAAAAGAAACACAAAGAAGAAATCACTGATAAAAATTGTAAATACATGTAAACATCATATGTGAATAACGATCTTAATATCACTTTGAATAATTGGTAACTTAAATAATTCTGTAGTATTGCCTTTAATGCCGCTATATAGGTTTCCTTTCTAAAATCATTAAATAAATGGAAAATGCTGTATTTGAATGCGCAATTTCTCCATTTTCAAATTTCGAGTAGAAATTTAAAAATTCCGATGCTTTTACGTGTTTTTTTTTTTTCCCAAATAAATATCAGTTTATAATAATAATATAATAACAAGATTATTTAAGATTCCTGTCTAAACTTCTTTTTTTTTTTAAGAATTAGAATACATATACATATTATTTTCTGTTTCTTTTTTCCTTGCATTTTAGTACCATTTGTCATGATTTTCCGCTGGTGGGGGCTGGGGGTAAAAAATGTAATCACAATTTCTCAAGAGAGTCAATATTTCTGAAATTGTCCACCAAAAGATTGCGGCTTCTATGATGCTATGCATCATAAATTTGTCTTGTATTAGCTTGGAATATTCCAGATTAGTCTTTTCTAGAAAGATGACATCAAGCTATTTATAGACGTGGATTGATAAACAACTTGTTTATTAACAATCCTGTTTCTAAAAATAACCACAATGAAAAAACAATGTTCTTTATGTTTCTAGAATATTCTGTATACAGAGTGACAACGAAAACAGGTCACATGTATATTCTATTACATAACAGTTTCTTAAGGCTCAATATTATAGTATCTTATTTATAAAAATTTAATCTTTACCAGACAACCAAATTTTAAACTTGTCCAAACTAAAAGCATCTGAAGTTAGCATATTCGTTGGGATTCTGGTGACAGGATTTCTCTTTCAAAGGGAAGAAAACGATGGGAAAAGGAGAAAATGGTGGATACCAGCATTTTGTCCTTTTTCCCCACATTGTTTAAAAATCCTTATGTCTCAGAGTTGTAACATAACAGCATTATGTAGTAAAGGGTTAATTTTTATGAACCATTAAAGAAAGTTTCATCATGGTTTTATGGATCCGTATTCACCAACCATTCTAAAGAAGATTCTTAGCCTTATTCTCCAAGATTTTCTTCTAAATTTTAAATAAACACAACTTCTGATTTGACTAAACCATTTGGTTAAGCTATCCAGAAGTTGCGTCACTTTCAAACCTAGAAAATTATTGAGAATTAGACAAAGAATACTCGGAAGAATGGTTGGTGAATACAGGCCCTGTTTGTATTTATTTTGAGTTCCATTGCCCAAAAGTAGTATAGGGGCCTCTTTGCTTGTAAACAAAGATGACGTTATATTACATAATCGGCAGCCATTTTGTTACTATAAATGGTAACTCATTTGCATATAAGGATGTTTCTATGTTTAGAAAGTCAGCCATCTTGGATGGTCTACTTTTTTTTTTTTTTTTTTTTTATGGTTTTTTTCATTTGGGCAGCCATTTTGAATGACCTAGGTCTATTTACAAAACAGCATTGACCTACTTTTTTTTTTGGCGGTAATAGTCGTTTGTGTGGCCATTTTGATTTTCGAAAATGTATACAGAGCTGACTAGTATACCTCGATCTAGGACGTAGTCGCAGACATTGGGGGTCTGTAAATATAGAAATAAAATGGTACCTTATTGTCGATGTTTTCCCTTCAACGTTTTCCCTTCAACGTCCTTCAGTCAAATGACCAAGATCATCAAAGTATGCAACCACCAGTACGCATGCGTTAAATTATTTTTAGACATTCATGTTCAGACACGCTGAATCTCAAAGGAACAGACAGGACGATCAATAGTCCTTTGTTAAAGTTGTCACATTGGTTTTTGTTTCTATAGGATACGAGAACAATGGCCTCAGGTAAAAACCAGTAATTGTAATCCTCCCTGAGTGTTATAAAAACATACATGTTAAAACTTGTTTTACCGTGAAGACTGACCCTGCCTTCTGATTGGCTATTTCTTTGCCTAAAAAGTCGACATGATTCTATTTGATCACTATTTACTCTCAAATCTTCAACATGAACACTGCCTTCAAGGTTTCCACCCACACGATAGAAAAACATCTAGATGCACAAAACCTCGAGGCATCTGTCTTTAATAAGCGTATCATGCATGAAAGTATTCAACGATGCCTAGAGGAACCAGACACCTCCGTGAAGAAGACTGGACAGCGGTTTAAAGCCATCAAATTATTCTCATACCACATTGGACTCTCGGGCTACAATGACTTACCATGCCAAAAGATCAAAATGGTGTACAAAAAGTCAAAGAACTGTTTATTTGTGGTGACCGCCTACCCCGTGGTTTAATTTTCTAACTTCCGAACCAGGTTCAGACACGTTTGGCTTTCCGGATTGTGATTGGCTAAATTAACAACCAACCAGAGACAAGCTCCAGTCAAATGTAAGAAAAAACTGACCAATCAGAAGAGACTTTATGACTATATAACTCCAAGTTTTTTTTATGGGAGTCATTAGAGTTTTGACACTCGAATCAGCAACATGACTAGATGTAAACTCACTCTCGGTAACGATCGCTACATACAAGTGAATGAAAGGAGAGGTGAATTGAGAGTCGATATTAGGGAATGGAAAGATGACAAACCAACCAAAAAGGCCATAAGCTTAACTCTGATGCGTTGGAAGAACCTAGTAAATCAGACCGAGTATGTGGACAAAGCTGTCCAAAGTAAACTATCGTATGGGTATCACATTGGGGGTAACGTGCATTGCAGTATTGGTGAAAACAGCGTTTGCGTAGCTATTAGACAATGTTGGAAACCGAATGAAGAAGTAGTGCCGACCAAAAAAGGCATTTGCTTGAGACCCAAAGAATACAATCGATTAAAAGAACTTATACCAGTCATTGGAAAAACCTTACCCGAATTGGATGGTGTGATACCCTGTTACCTGCAGAGTGATCATATGAACCAGTTAGGATCCCTTCAGTGTGCAGAGTGTAATCCGAATGAATTTATAAACTGGTGATCACGTTTGGATTTGTGCATATGATAGTTGTATTGATTGGTGAATGGATACATTATAGACATATAAAGACAGAAATGGAAATGGAACAATTTCTTGCTCTTTTAAATAATTACCAAATTAGAGCTTTGTATTCAGTTTTGTTGTAATTCTATATGTTGTAAGAATGTATGCTATGTATATTTGATTAAAAATGGATGACTGGAAAACATACTTGTCCTCTATTTATTTTCATTCCAATAATCCTGCTAGTTTTAGCGGCCCCAAGAAATTGTACCAGTATGTAAAAGCACAGGGTAAATACAACATTGGTAGACATCGAATACGGAAGTGGCTACAAGATCAAGAGTCTTATTTGCTTACAAGGGGAGCTAGACGCCAATTTATACGATCCAGAGTGATCATTGATGGGGTTGATAGTCAATGGGACATGGATCTTATGGACATGGCCAATTTACAGAACCATAACGAAGGCGTGAAATACATTTTGATTGTTATCAATGTATTTTCTCGTTTTCTTTATGCTCAACCTGTTAAAAGCAAGCAAGGTGCTGATGTAGTCATGGCTTTGAAACGTATACTGACAGGCCCCAAAAAACCAAACACAATTCGTATGGACCGAGGAATGGAATTTAGAATCATAGAAGTAAATACATATTTAAAAAGTCAAAATATACATCATCTGTACGCGTATAACACGGAAACAAAATTACGAATTATGCCGAAAGAGTTATTAAAACCATAAAACACAAGATTTTCCTGCTCAAGAACAGAACCCGTCGATACATTGGCATTTTACAGGATTTTACAGGATTTTGTACATAGTTACAATCATACTACCCACAGGAGTCTTGGAGAAAACCCAGCAGCAATTTCCTTGGAAAATGAAGGGGAAAGTCGTCTTCAACAGTATCTCATTAGAACCAAAGGAAATAAACGAGAAAAGCCCGCTATAAAAAAATTCAAATATGAAATCGGTCAGACTGTACAATTGTCGCACATCAGGTCCGTATTTGACAGACAATACTCGCAAAAATGGACAGGGGAGATTTTCAAAATCAGATCACGCTTCAAAAGACAGGGACTTCCAATTTACACGTTAGTAGACTGGGACAACAATGAAATTGATGGTACATTTTACGAACAAGAATTACAAGCTATAAACGTTAACGACGGTACCGACTTTAGCATTGAAAAAATTTTGAAAAGAAGGACACGCAATAAGAAACAGGAAGTCCTGGTGCGATGGTTACACTGGCCAAAAAAGTATGACAGCTGGATACCGGAAACTGATATTACACAATACTCGTAAACAATCGGGAACATAACTAGCAATGTTCTATCATTTATGTCTAGACAGTTAAACGATCATGATCATCACAAACGTGGTCTACAGTGCTCAACTCAATTGTCCTATTGATTTAAGACAACTCTGCTACAAAATAACAAATGTGCGGTATGACCCAGCACGATTCCCCGGACTGATATGGCAGCACAGAAAAGCTGGAGGAAACTGTTTAGTGTTTTCTAACGGTATTATCAACTGTAACGGCAACGTTTCAAGTAAAAAAGAGGGGTAAGAACGAATACGAAAATATGCCAGACTGCTTCAGAATTGCGGATATCCCGTGAAACTTTTAACCATGTCTATGAGCCATTCCCTCAGTTCGGATTTGGATTTGAAGCTTTTGTCTTTCTATAGAGATGTCGTATACGAACCGGAGTTATTTCCTTCTCTTAACTTTAAACGGAAAGGGGTGCATTTTTGTTGTTTTCATACAGGGAAAGTGATCATAATGGGTGTAACCTCTTCACAACAAGAGGACGAGGTTGTTTGTCCCACACTAATTGAACTCGAACTCTATACGCGTAAGAAGGAACGAGTATTTAACCGATTCAATCATGGAACACTCTACAGTCTATCTACAAATCGCTTATTTACTACACCTACAAGAGACTGAAACAACGGTAAGGAAGAATTTACTGCAAAATTTAACGAATCGTCAACTAAAGGCTATCACCGAGGTGGCAAAACGTATCCTTAACAGAGTCATTAATCCAATGAGAAGAGATGTTCAAGTTTTTGAAAGGAGACTATTGTTACACACACTATGCTCAAATAACTTTACTTCGACGATTTCATTCATTTATACCCGTTTTATTACGTGCAGTTTATCTCATTCCTACCATACTTGACGAATTGAGAACAAGGAGAGAAGAATGACAGAGTTTTACCTGTATTTAAATTGCGCAGAATCTATCGATATACGTAAGAATAACGCCGATTTCTTGTTCCAGTTTTCTAAAGACCATATTTTAGAAGGAAGTTGGTTATGTGCTCTTGTAGAATCATCATTGACCTGCAACTTTACACCTCTTGGTAAGCGATTATATTTGAATTGTGACATCATAGAGGAAACGTATGTCAGGAATAAGTTACAACCCATTCTCACCAATATAGAAATCAAAACAAGATACAAGAAATTTAAATTTATCGAATGTCTTCATCGACGTTATAGACCCGTGAGTGTCAAGAAATTTAACACTATTAGACCGTCGTTAAAACCCATTTATTTGAATTCGAACGATTTTCACTGCGTCCTTCATTTCAAGAAATCATGGGTTCCATAGACGTGTTTGATTCAAAACTACAGAAATGGGTTCGGTACAAAGAAGATGTGGAATATTGGATTAACTATTTTAAACCGAAAGACCATATTCCAGATCAAATAAGGAATTTGGAGAAAATACTAGAAGAAAAGAATAAACTGCTGCGAGATATGGAAGAAAAACTTGAAAAAGTCAAAATGCCTCTGGTAAAAATGGTGAGCCCGTTAGCCGAAGCCGTTGACAGGGCAAAATCTCAAATTAAACGTAAGAATGGTGATGACGAAGATCGTAAGAATACCAAGCGTAAGAAGACTCACAAAACGTATCGCAAAGATCCCGACGGGGCATTTTAAAAAATTAGCATGAATAGTAAAATGCAGCACAGTGAAGAATTATTGTTCTTTAACCCGATCCCGAAAGATTCGTCCTTTTATCAAAAGATTGGATCGAATTCCGACCCATTAATCCCGTAACTGATTCTTCATCGAGCTTGGAATTTAATATACCACCACAGGCCAGCGCCTACATCAACTTGAAGGAATGCAAATTGAGGCTGAAATTGAGACTCGCTTTACAAGACGGTACACCCGTGTCAGAAGATGATACGCTGGGACTAATCAATTTACCCTTGCACACCATTTTCAGACAGCTGGACATTCATTTACAACAAAAACCAATTCCGAATAGCGGAACCACGCATCCGTATAAGGCCTACATTGACACCTTATTAAATACCAATCGATCTATACAGGAAGCTTTTCTGACCAGTCAATTATTTTACAAGGATGACCCGAATCTGGATGATAGCGACCCCAAAACTGGAACAAATACCGGTATATTCCAAAGATATGATAAGACCAAGGGTGGTACAATTATAGATCTGGAAGGGAGTATCCCGGTTGACTTGTTTCAACAACCCAAGTTGCTTATTAACGGAGTGCAAATGGGGCTTAAATTTTGGCAAGCATCCGATGCCTTTCGAATCATTACAGATGCGTTAACTCCGAATTACAAGGTGCAAATCGTTGACGCCCGTTTCAAGCTCTGTATTCAGCGATTACAGAACGATTTGCTTCTGGCTCACGACAAAGTGATTCAGGACACTCCCGCTATGTACCCTTATTTCCGCTCAGAGATAAAAACAACCTTGATAGCACAAGGACAATATAGTTTTAACGCGGACGATATATTTCAAGGTAGGGTGCCAAACAAAATCATCATAGGGACGGTTCCGAGCGTTTCATATAACGGAGACTACAAAACAAACCCATTCAACCTGAAACATTACGACTGCAGTTACCTCGGTTTCTTCGTTGATGGACAATCCGTAGTATCGCAACCTTTGCAACCTAATTTTGAAGGAAATCGTTTCACCGACTGTTATCAGACCCTCACTTCCAGCAGAAATGATATCAACACCACGTACAAAGAGTACAAGAAAGGATACTGCCTATACGTGTTGGATATCGATCCCTACTATTCTTTCAACACAAAAAGAAGAGGTCTTTGCCGTTTGGAAATCAAATTTGCTAAACCTTTACCAGAAAGTGTGCCATTGCTGCTGTACGCAACCTTTCCAGAAATACTTACAATCGATAAAGCGAGAAATGTGTATATACAATAAATGGATGGAAATAAAAAACAATGACTCATGGCTTCTTTTATACTTTTATTGTATTATTCTGTTAATAAAAATATAAAAATGTAAAATTGTCTTGTTGTTATTCGATAAGAAATCCAGTCTATATCTTTCTTTCTTTTCTTCTCTCTAAGTCCCGTAGGAAATAATGTTAATTTCTTATTCTTCTTTTTCGGGGTATCTTCCCTTTCCTCTCTCTGCTGATCATCTTGTCTCCCAGATAGTTTTTTCAATCGCTCAAACTTTTCGAAAGGCACTAATACGTATTTCTCCATTACTGTAATACGGGTTGTAAGTAGGCAGAAGCGATCTTCACCAATGTATGGATAATACGTTGTTTATGTTGGATAGCTTCCTTCTTTTGAACAAACCCAATGTTACGATCTCCAAGCAAGTAAATGAAGCGTCTCTGACGTTTTAAGCTGGCTTTTTCCTTAAGTGTCAATCTGCCTTTGAACCGGATAATGTTGTATGCAATTTGACTAAGTGCTCTTAATTGTTGACTGGTAATGGTTTTTAAAAGCGCTTTTCTTTGGTCGGCGGTAGTGTTGACCACTAAATGTAAGAAGTGGCGTTGCTGTTTAATTAGTTCTATCATATTGTCTTCTTATAAGCTTATTATTTCCATTCTTACGTCAAACGGTACACAATAGGATCTTCGTCGGGAAAAATACGAGTCCTTAAACGGTACTTGTCTTCGGAGTAAGGGGACATGTCCACTATGAAATAACCGTGTCTGGTATTAAGGGCATCTTCGTAAGCTTTCATAAACACTCTGAATTTACCAGGATAAAGCTGTCGTCCTAGCACTCCTACTTGAGATATGTCACGAATATTTTTCATAAGCACCAGTTACCAGATATTCAATGCAATGGTTCTGGCATGTTTACCCCCAGGGTATAAGTTTTGCGTGATCATAATCACCGATACTTTTCTGTGATGGCAGCCTTGGGTGAACAGTAACTCCATTTCTTTACTCCGCATGACCTCGTGCATTAGGTCGTCTAAAATTATTAACTTGTGTTTTTTGTCTCTTGTGAAGTCATCCAATTCTTCTGCAGTAGGTAGTCCTTGCTTACTGTTAAAGTTTGGAATGGAACTCTCCATGGCATCAAACAAGTCTTGGTGGATACCATAGCAATAGAGAATATGGAAAGGGGGGTCTCGTCCGTACATGAAGTTTACTTGTTTCAAAAAACGATGCACCCATTGGGTTTTACCACTACCAGTTTGTCCGC
Organism: Hippopus hippopus; assembly: GCA_946811185.2. NCBI lineage: Eukaryota > Metazoa > Mollusca > Bivalvia > Cardiida > Cardiidae > Hippopus > Hippopus hippopus. The sequence goes on from OX328097.1 coordinate 16,634,669, forward strand.
TAATACACATACTAGAACATGGTTCGAATGGAAGAGGGACGGCCATTATTTTTTAAGGTTTTTGGTTAGGTAAAGCGTATCCGATAATGCTACTCAAGAGTGATACCCAGAGTTCGGTCGACCCGTTTTGTACGGATAGGTTAACGATGGACGTAATAATAATGATGTACACTATGATCATCTGACAAAAGTAGACAATCTCTGCTTGTGGGACCCGGGTACCCAGTAAATGCCACTTGTCACTATGACTTTCTTCGTCAGGTTTAGGGAAACGTAAAAACGTTTCTTTTTCAGGAGTTTCTGTCATATTCTTACGCTGGATTAACTCAAAACACAGAGAAACTCATTCTTACTATTTTCTTTTATTTACAAGCAATACAATCATCACGTTAACACAATGAAATAAACAACAGTTGATCTCTTGAAAAATAAGTGACACTTTTTAGAAAATGAGTGACACTTTTTTTGATAATGAGTGACACTTTCTAGAAAATGAGTGACACTTTTATGAAAATGAGTGACACTTTTTGAAAAATGAGTGACACTTTTTGAAACGGACTCTATGGGAATTTACGTGTAAAAATACAAAAACCTAAAAGTGAGTAACACTTTTAAGAAAATGAGTAACAGTTTTAAGAAAATGAGTGACACTTTTAAGAAAATGAGTGACACTTTTTGAAAAAATGAGTGACAATGAAGTAATATTTAGCACTTTTATAAATAAATATCATAATGTTGTGAAAGCAAATTTGGAGTATCGACGACTATCAAAAGCCGTAAGGTTCTATATCAAACTAGTCTACTTTTCGTCTTTTTGTATAAACCATTCGATACACTTTCTGTTCTCCTCTATTATACAATTTTCTTTTATCTCTACATATTTTATTAGGATTGGTCACAGTGATATTTGAACTACTTTGAGGGTCTGTGACTATATCCTTCACGCTATCAAAATTAATAAGGTGACTATTTTTATAATTTAGGGTAAATCCTCTCACTTTACAAGTTTCATTGTTTTGGTTTGTTTTGTACGCATAATTTTTTGGCCCGACAGACACAAACTCTACAATGTGCTCTCCATTTCCAAGTTCATCTGTCAGTTCACCCAAGTAATCACCTAGAGGTGGATCATACTCATTTGGACGACAGACGTATATGATGCTATCTGTGTCATAATACAAGACTCCTCTACCCAGCTGCTCAAGTACACTGTAAAGTTTGAGTCTGGCCCAGCACGTTGTAAACGTTGCCAAATATATGTTGGTCTTGTTATCTTCGGGTTGACAATCGTCCTTATACTGCCATTCGGCTTGTATCGTATCATTAGACAATATATGAAAATCGATGGGTTGTTTCAATGGATCGGAAAAAAGTTGAAAAAACATGTTGGCCTGACTATCATGGAAAAATTCCGTTTGTCGCATATTAAGTCTCTGACCAAACTTTCCCCAAAAGCTATTGAGACACAGTTTAGCCAAAGCTCTAAGTCCTGGGTTCTTTTCAATATTTCCTCGATCCAATGAGACTCCTTCTTTTTCCATATATTGTCCAATGTACTTATTCATATCATCGTAACATTTAATCTATTTGGGAGGACTGCTTGCTTCTTGTTTAAATTTCAAAAATGTGTTAATATATTTGGCAAACAGTCCCCCTTCATGGGTTCTAGGGTCATATTGAGTGCTTTCCTCCCAGTGGTATACTTCATAAATTTTTGTGATTTTATATCCTAATCTGACAGCCGTTTCTATTTCGGGGGTGCACCACGTACCAGTCAGCTCTCTTTGTTCATTTATACATTCGCAAGGGGTTTGACTTTCGGTATCCACGCAGGTCCCACATTTTTATACACCCATCTTACATGTCACCCTAAATGACGATTGGATTTTTCCCGAGGCTATGTTCTCTTATCCTGTGCTGTACCAAAACCAGACAGTGTGGAGACTGACACAAAAGAATATTGTTTACCCAACCTCTTCCCTTGTTCGGGTATAAACATTTTGATAGACTAGTTGTGAGCCGTCACAAACTCAGCTTTTTTGTTTATACTCTACAATGATTATAATGAAATATTATACAGATACTTTGTTATCAATTTAATACGGACATGTAAGGTATGAAATTGGGGTAAAAGGAGTGTGCTAAAGTCATTTTTCTGATCAGAAATAGAATTTTTTCAAGTTTTAAACAAGATTCATATTTGAATTTGATCAACGATAATAGAAACTGTCTGAATGACACTTTATCATACATTTGATCCTTTTTACCTTTTTTTCCCCCTCGTTCGAATTAATTTCCTTATTTGAAATTAAAATCACAACTACGGAAGATGATACATGAAATCTGAGTAAAAGGAGCATGCTAAAGTCATTTTTCTAATCAGAAAGTGGAATTTTTTGAAGTTTTAAACAAGATTCATATTTGAATTTGATCAACGACGATAAGAACGGTCTCAATGATACTTTATCGGACAAGTGATCTCTATGACCTATTTGTCTTATTCGATATCATTTCCTTGATAAAATCGAAAGACAAAATCACAAGTACTGAACATGATATATGAAATCGGGATAAAAAGTATGCGCTAAAGTCATTTCTTTATTCAAAAATTGAGTTTTCTGAGTTTTAAAGAAAATTCATATTTGAATTTGATCAACGATGGTAAGAACGGCCTCATTGATTTTTTATCAAACATTTGATCTCCAAACCCAAGACAGGGCGGGAATGGGGGTAAACATGACGACCAGCGTTTATTCATAAAGATTTTATCAAAACTTAATTGAAATTAGCAACAGTAGATAAAACCATTGATACAAGTTTTAAACACATACACACTTATCATCACCGAAACGAAATCACCTTTTTTTTTTTTGTCAGAAAGACCGCTAACACTTTCTATTAAGAATTCCAATGTACAATGAAAATCATTCAATGGATATACGCAAATACTGTTTTTGGGCGTGCGGGAAAATTTTGTGAATGTGTTTTCAATTGCGAAAATATGACGCTTTACATGTAAGTGGAATAAAGTGTTGATATTTACAATACATTTGGGTTGTGTCATTGTAAATTATATTCACAATAGATTTTGGGTGTATATTTCGAAAATGTACATGTAGAACCCGAAAACCTCCATTTACAAAACGTTGAATAAAGTGTACAGACAAAAGCATTTTCAATAAGAGACCCTTTTGACAGAGTATTGGGGTGATAGGAGACAACAAAGCTAGATCTAGGTATCCTAGAAACCGTCAAGCCGTTGTCATTTGACTCGGGGGCAATAGACCTTTTGGACGGATATTGGGATGTCTCATACATTTTTACTGAAAGGCTATTGCTATGTCTGTCTATGCTTTTGTCTGGTCTTTACATTCGGGCCAGACATTATGCATTTTTAATTAGCGGTAGGTACAAGGAGGATTGAACTCTTTCATGCGTATTTAATGAGAGACCAATTCGATGTCTGGATCAGATTTTTTGGGGCAAGACATAATACATTGCTAATCAGTATGATAGACGATCTCCTTTAAAAAGTCAAATTCCTAGATATCCGTTATCATGAAATCGGGATAAGCAAATGCTAAAGTCATTTTTCTAACCAGAATGGAGTTTTTTTGAAGTTTAAAACAAGATTCATATTTGAATTTGATCAACGATGATGAGAACGGCCTCACTGATGCTTTATCGAACAGGTGATCTCTGTTACCTATGTTTCTCTGGTTCCATATCATTTCTTTATTCAAATTGAAAATCAAAATCACGAATATGGATTCAGACAGAACAGAGAATGGGGTGAAATGACGACCAGTGTTAATTCATAAAGATTTTATCAAACTTAATTGAAATTAGCAACAGTAGATAAAACAATTGGTACAAGTTGTAAACACACACATACACACTTATCATCACCGAAACGAAATCACCACATTTTTTTTGTCACAATTACTGTGTTCCTTATGGCTTTTTCAGAGGTATTTGTCACAAAGACCGCAAACACTTTCTATCAAGAATTCCAATTTACTAAAAGTGTGTAAATCACTAAAATAAGCAAATACTTTTTGTAGGTGTGCGGGAAAATTGTGTGAATGTGTTTTCAATTGCGAAAATATGACGCTTTAAAGGTAAGTAGAATAAAGTGCTGATATTTACAATACATTTGGGATTTGTCATTGTAAATTATATTCACAATAGATTTTGGGTGTATATTTCGAAAATGTACATGTAAAACCCGAAAATCTCCATTTACAAAACGTTGAATAAAGTGTACAGACAAAAGCATTTTCAATAAGAGACCCTTTTGACAGAATATTGGGGTGATGAGAGACAACAAAGCTAAATCTAGGTATCCTAGAAACCGTCACGCCGTTGTCATTTGACTCGGGGGCAATAGACCTTTTGGATGGATATTGGGATGTCTCATACATTTTTAATGAAAGGCTATTGCTATGTCTGTCTATGCTCTTGTCTGGTCTTTACATTCGGGTCAGACATTATGCATTTTTAATTAGCGGTAGGTGGAAGGAGGATTGAACTCTTTCATGCATATTAATGAGAGACCAATTCGATGTCTGGATCAGATTTTTGGGAGGAAGATATAATACATTGTTAATCAGTGCTAGACGGTCCCCTTTAAAAATTCAAATTACATTATTTCATTATGAAATCGGGATAAGCAAATGCTGAGGTCATTTTTCTAATCTAAAATGGATTTTTTTTTAAATTTTTTAACAAGATTCATATTTGAACTTGATCACCGATGATAATAAATGTCGCAATGACACTTTACAATACATTTGATCCTTTTTACCTTTTTTTTCCCCTCGTTCGATTTAATTTCCTTATTTGAAATTGAAAATTAAAATCACAACTACGGAAGATGATACATGAAATCTGAGTAAAAGGAGCATGCAAAAGTCATTTTTCTAATCAGAAATGGAATTTTTTGAAGTTTTAAACAAGATTCATATTTGAATTTGATCAACGACGATAAGAACGGTCTCAATGATACTTTATCGGACAGCTGATCTCCAAAATCCAGACAGAGCGGAGAATGGGGGGAAAATGACGACCAGCGTTTATTCATAAAGATCTTATCAAAACTCAATTGAAATTAGCAAGATACATATCTGCACGTTACTTTATTTTGGAGGGATTTGTCAACATGTTCTAGTTTGATCTACTAGTTTTTTCCAACGCATCAAAGTTAAGCTTATGCTTTTCTTTTTGTGGGTTTGTCACCTTTCTATTCTCTCAATTCAAAGGGAGCTGATGTCTTCTTTTAACTTTTACATTTTAACAATAGTAAAAGGTGGAATGACGTAGAATTTAGAGTGATGAGCTTTTTGCTATGGTGTAGAAACAAGAATTCTGGATATTCTGTTCAAAAGCCAGTCAAAGGAAATAACTGAAGCAAAATCGTGAATATAGGGTCAAAAATGAAAAAGTGTTGTTTTATGTAACATTTGGTAGGGCTAGAATAGCGATCGTGTTGCATAGGAAGACAGGGTCAGTCTTCAAGTTTTAACATGTTTGTTTCTATAACAACCAGGAAGGCTTACAATTATTGGTTTTTACCCGAGGCCATTGTTCTCATGTCCTATAGAAACAAAAACCAGACAGTGTGACGACTTTAACCAAAGACTTTAACAAAGGACTATTGATCGCCCTGTTTGTTCCTTTGAGATTCAGCGTGTCTGAACATGAACGTCTAAAAATAGTTTGACGCATGCGCACTGGTGGTTGCATACTTTGATGATCTTGGTCATTTGACTGAAGGACGTTGAAGGGAAAACATCGACAATAAGGTACCATTTTATTTCTATATTTACAGAATATTTCTCGAATTGTAAAATCTGCTTTTTCCATTTTATGAACTCTTTCCCTCATGATGTTTCATTTATAAAAAAAAAGGAAAAAAATAGTTGTCTGTTTTTTCCACACTATTATCTATCTAGGACCGAGGACCTGATCCCCAATGTCCGCGACTACGTCCTAGATCGAGGTATACAAGTCAGCTCTGTATACATTTTCGAAAATCAAAATGGCCACACAAACGACTATTACCGCCAAAAAAAAAAAGTAGGTCAATGCTGTTTTAGTAATAGGTCATTCAAAATGGCTGCCCAAATGAAAACAACCATACAAACAAAAAAAAGTAGGTCATCCAAGATGGCTGACTTTCTAAACAGAAATATCCTTATATGCAAATGAGTTACTATTTATAGTAACAAAATGGCTGCCTATTACGTAATATTACGTCATCTTTGTTTACAAGCAAAGAGGCCCCTATACTACTCCCAAAGACCAGCAAGCTGATGCAATGACATGTATATCTAACAATGTGTTAACACATACACTGCATAGCGTTGCTCAATGCGCTTTTGCAGACAGTGCAGATGTTCGTACTGTCCAACAAAAAGAAATTTGAAATTGCAACGTTTTGGTTCATACTACTGACTGGAAATTTTGTATTAATTATTTGGCAGTTTAAGGTTTAACTTTTCTATCATTGTTTACCTATTGTTTCTTGAAAGAAATACGGACACTAGAGTGCACGCAAACTTTTTCTTTAAATTTGACCTTATGACCTTTTTTTTTTTACCCCGAGGTAACCCATTTTTAAGCCCGTCTAACATAATACCACAACAAACATACTGACCAAGTTTCATGAGCACTGAACAAGAGATGTGGCCCATAGAGCACACGGTCTAAAAGCCGTGGACTGCAAAATATGGCCTCCAGGCTGCACACAAACTTTCCTTTAATTTTGACCTCATGATCTACTTTTCAAGCCCCTTGAAGACATTACCAAGACAAACATTTTAATCGAGTTTCATGAACATCAGACAGAAAATGTGGTCTGTAGAGTGCACATGGTGACAACCCTTTACCAGAGGGCAAAATTTTAGAATTCTTCAAATTGAAATCATCAGAAGAGGACAAATGGATCAAAATGATTGGATTTGTTTTCAAAAGAGTGAAAAACATTGTGGGAAAGGAGAAAACGCTGATTGCCAGTATGTTCTCCTTTTCCCACAATGTTTTCAATATTTTCTTACACCAGAATCATTTAAACACTGTGCATTGTGCAGTAAAGGTGATAAAGGACACCAGGCACAGATGGATCCCAGAAGCTTACCTTGAGCGTTTTATGCTCAGCTGGACTGAAAAAGAATCTACTAAAGGTAATATAACACAAAAGATACTAGATTTCGAACTAAAAAAATGAGCAAGAGTTCAATGCAAAGAAATTCATGACGCAAATCCCCTATTCTGGATTGAATTTATTGTGTTAGGGAGAAAACCCTTACTACCTTATTTTTTTTATATTGTATGATTAATCTCTCTTGTTCTTACCCAGCCGCCTGTTGTTTTAATTTGATGGATCGTTATTTAATAGATAACTTCTGGAAAATAGTTAACATCGAGGTGAGTGGGTCTGTTGCTATGCTTTTCTTCTTCTCCTCTTTCATTGTCATTTTAATAGTCAAATCCTCTTTCCTCTATCGTCGTCTTTGTCACTTGTTTTCATCACACCTTATCCCCAACAAGGTTAATCCTTAGGCTGCTAAGCGTGACGTTGGGGGCTTTTCCGGACAGTGTATACCATGATCAGACTACATAGAAGGTGCAGTCTGATCTTGGATCTACTCTGTCCGTTTCGGTGAGATTTCTCCGTCGAATAAAAAATTACTTCGTAAACACTGAGTTTTCACTACTGGTACATTATCAACTGTAAGGAAAATTTAGGAGTTATTAGTTCAATGCCGAGCCCAGTAGCTCGGTTGGGTTTGAAATTTATGGGTTGTGGGTTCGATACTGAATCTGCTGGCTCAGTCAGTGACGTAAAACAAGTGAGTTCAATTCAAAAAGTTTCAGCATGGCCGATTGGTTTAGGTGTATGCGTAGTCCGTCAGGGTTCAATCTCCAAGAGAAGGATTGGGGTTTCACAGGAGTGCCCTCCGGAGCAATACACCTCAAAAACATGCCCTAGTACCTGTGAGACATAAAAGGCAGGAATAAGTTAGCTGCTGTCGTGATATTGGTAAAATAATTAAAGCGTCATGAACCACAAATCTGACAAAGAAACACCCGCGCAAGGCTCGTAACCTAGAGATCCCGAGTTCGAGCCATAATTCAAGCACCAGGATTTTTTGTGTGTGTGGGAGTGTCCCTGGGCAAGACACTTTGGATCCCAAGACTAGTATTGTTGAAACCTAGGAAATGCATGAATATGTGGGCTGTCGCTGTGTTAACTGAAATAAATTTGAAAGTGACGCAAAAAACCATGAAATCAATTACCCTCAACTCAGGTAAAATGACTGCCACTGTGAGAGAAATCGTTTATTCTCCTTCAATTTAGATACAGAAAAGCAGCCGATAACTTTATCACCATAGATATCATACGAAACTCTATCAGACTACAAATTTTAGAAAACTTGCCAAAATTGAAAGCGTTTGCAGACAATTGATTAAACTTTTAGTTTAAACGTTTTTATGTTACATCGATTGAGAAACAAGTTCTTACAATTAATGCTAATCTCTCTCGATTCTGCTTCCTGGGAACTACATCTGTAATCGCGCCGAATGTGTGGGCCAATGAACCCGCTCCCGGGTATCGAACTCGGGACCCTATGATTACGAGGCCGACGCGCTGCCTCACAACCACGGACACCACAAATGATTAAACTTTTGAGATTAGCCTAAGAAAGAATGGGAAATAATTGTAGACAAAGGAGAAATTGCTGGTTATAAGGTTATCAATATCTTTCTTGCTTTTCACCTGTACTAGACTAAGCCTTTGCAGTGCTTTGCCCAGGGACACTTCAACAAGATTAGCCCTGCAAGCGGGGATCGTTCAAGAATTTGATTATTACAAATCCAGCACTGTAGCCTAACTCTTTCTAAACAATCTAATGTATGAACGACCACGAGAAAGAAAGCTATGGAAAATACTGTGGTGAAAGCAGAAAATGCTTTTACCACAATTATTTTCAAGTCTACTATGGACAAAAACTATAATGTTAGCCATATTTGAATTGTCTGCAAATACCAGTTTGAACAAGGCTATAAATTTGTCTGATAAAGGTGATCAATATATAATCCAGAGGTTCTGGAGTTGATACCGGCCACGCTGGTTTTTTGTGGGAGTGTCCTTATGCAAGGCGGAGTACCAGCCTAGTACTGGTGATGCTCAGGAAACATGTAGCAGACAGTGCGGATCAAGATCGGATTGTGCATGACAGGTAGTCTGATTATAGTCGTAAAAATCTCATGTCCCCGTCTCTTGTTTTAGTTGGCGCTCTAGGTTTTTATACGCTAGCGATGTATTGCTGCATGTAATTTCTTCAATCGTATTTGTTTATTTTTTCACACTTCTCGGATAATGACAAAGTAGGTCTTTGTTTTCAACGCATGGAATTGTCGCTTACATTGCAAGCTATAAACATGCATGTGCAGTTTTAGGCTGAATAAAAAATGTAATATAAGAGAAGTGTCTCCGTTATATGCTTAATTTTTTAAGTGGCATGACGACAGCCAGGTCGATTGATTGATTGAATGGTGTAAAATACGCTGCTTTCAACAATATTTCACTAGTATCATGGCGACAGCTCACATATTCGTGTATTACTAGGGTTTCACTAGTACTAAGCTAGGGCTCCGAAATGTCTTGCCGAAGGACACTCACGAAACATTCAGTAAATCCAGTGAGGCTCGAACCGGGGGCCTCCTGGTCATGAGTTCCACACTAAACCACCGAGCCACGCAGGACCCCGTAACGACAGCATGTGCTGTCGGGTTCCAATCTGACTATTTGTTTTCCTATCGTTTTTTATTCTTACGTTACTTTGTCAAAAACGACAGCAACAAAAAAAACGGTACAGAGTGACAGATTATTTTTGAAGATCTATATAGACTGATGATGACCGAACAACTTTTGTCACAATCTTTTCACGTGCATTTTCTTTGTGCAGAAGAACACCAAAGTATGAAGAGAAAATGTTTTAATACTCAAGATGAAACATTGATGTATACAACAGAAAATATTACCCACACGTCAAATTCAACAACCTTAAATTAAAATGAAGGCTTTATAAAACATTGTGGGAAAAGGAGAAAAGTGCTAGTTACCAACATTTTCCCACTTTCCAACACAATTACCATCATTTGAACCATACATGTATTCATCAACATGCAAATGCCTTCAATAAAGATTAAAATTCTGTCGTCTGGAAAACGGTCACTACACAAATACAAAAGTCTTACATGAAACGTATAAAAAAAAATGGAAATAAGCTCATTATCTCTCCACCAAACAACAAAATTTTAGACTGGCCCAATTTGAAAGACAGCAGATTAAAAATAGCTGTGACAATGGAATTTGTCTTTCGAGGGGTAGAACACAAAGTGGAAGAGAGAAAATGTTGGTTACAAACACATTCACCAATTTCCATAATATTTTCAAGAACCTCATGCATCTTTTTGTTTAAAAACAATGGCTGGTTTAAATCTCCACCAAACGACAACATTTTACACTTGGCAAAACTCAAAGCTGTTGCAGACTACAATTTAAATGTGGCTCAACTGATGAAACCTGATTAAAAGTGTAGAAAGCATTGTGGGTAAAGGACGAAATGATAGTTACAAGCATTTTCTCCTTTCATCACAATGTTTCCCAGAGTCAATGAAACTCGGGGTTGTGTAATGAATGGTAATAAAAAAGTTAAAATTAAGACAATAACCTCATCACAATACAGAATATTTAAAGAAAACTTTTTGTCAATGATGAAATTTTGGACTCATCCACATTCAAAGTATTTGCAGACGACAAATGAGATGTGGCTGAAATGATGTGGTATGTCTATTTAAAGGTAGAAAACATGGAGGAAAAGGAGTAAATGCTTACCAGCAGATTCACAATTTTTCACAATGTTTTCAAGAGCCTATTTAATCATGGATATTTAACCCTTTACCAAACAATCCAGACTTTTAACAACCCTGAGGAAGAAGCCTTTGAAAAACATTGTGGGAAAAGGAGAAAATGCTGGTAACCAGCATTTTCTCCTTTTCCCATGATGTTTTCTATCTTATAAAAGACTAATTCTATCATTTGAGCCATGCTTTAATTGTCGTCTGCAAATGCTTTGAGTTTGGACTAGTCCACATTTTTGTCATGGGGTAAAGAGTTAAAAAATGGCTGGCTCAATAAAGAGTTGACTAAGACTAAGACAAACTGATCACAATACATACTATTTTAACTTGTGCCAAACGACAAAATTTTAGTATTGTCTAATTTGAAAGCATCTGCAGAGGACATAATTATGAAATGTGGCTCAAAAAAAATCTGACTTTCAAGAGGATACAAAACACAGTGTAAAAGGGGACAATGTTTTCATAAGCCTACTACATGTACAGTTTTTCAGAACAAAGATAAAGGGTTAACATCAATACAATAAACAATACAATACAAAGTGTTTATTGCCTGAAACATTGTTACAGTGTTTATAGCAAGAAGAAAACATGTATGAAAACAGAAAAACATGGATTTGCTGAAGAAAATAGCATTACGTGAACATACAAGTACAGGTAATTTAAGATATCAAATTCTACGAAGAGAAGCAAAATATATAAATTTAGACAAATTACTGATAATGAATTTTGAGTTTTTTGACATGAGGTTTGTGAATTTTTGAATTGTTGGTCATGTAAAGTAGGATCGTTTTAAGTATTTATTTCTAAGGTCTGTGTATTTTGGACATATTAATAAGAGGTGATATTCGTTTTCAATCATATTTGAAAATACACTTTCCACAAATTCTTTCATTCTTGGGATATTTAAATGTCTTCCTCTTTCGATTTGTAACTTATGTGATAAAACTCTGAAACTTGTTAATGCTGATCTAAATCTGTTATCGTTAATAAAATCTAAGTAATTTTCAAATTTGAATTCATGTGTAAAAAGTGAATAAGTTTCTAAACGTCGAAGAGTTATTAATGCCAGAGTACCAGGATTGATAGTACATGTCTAACAGACGCTGTCTAATTATATCCACAAGTAGTAAAGCCTACACTCGTTTAGAATACATTTTATTTGATGAGCCCAATTGTTATTATTGTAGGTTTCTCCATTATCTGAATCGTTTTTCAGTGTGTTGCAGATTTTGAACAGAATCGAATCTCTATCTGAATTTAATAGTTTGACCCAATATTTAAGCGTTATCAGTTTTCTTTGAAGTTTTAAAGGTATTCTACCCAATTCTCCATATAATGTATCCAGATTGCTTGATTTTTTTTACCAATAAAATTTTTCTACAGAATTTTGTTAGGATTGTTTCTACGTCTGACCCCTGGTGGTGACCCCAGGTGACTTCCGCTCCGTGATTAGGACTGGTGCAACAACTTAACGAATAAATCAACCTTATTTGAAATGGGCAAGTCTAAATTACTAAAATTAGTGCATAACTTGTGAAGTGAAAAAGATGCGTTTTGTGCAATATGAGCCTGGGTTTTGTCCCAATTTCCGTTTTTATGAAGATAAACACCGAGATATTTAAAGGATTTAACCACTTCAAGTCGTGTATTTATATTTAGGAAGAAATCGTATTTTGTATGACGACCATTTTCAAAAATCATGATTTTGGTTTTGTTCACGTTTAATTTTAGTTTCCACGTGTTACAATGTTGTTCGATGTAGTTAAGTATTAATTGTAGTGATTGAGGGTCTTGGGTAAATACCGCTGCGTCATCAGCAAAAAGTAATAGAAAATGTTGTAACTTGTATTTCATCAACTGAAATAATGCCATCAACGTTGTACATGCACATTTCATCTTTGCCCCCATTTCAATTAAAGAAAAAAAGTGAAACTTACAAGTTAGCATTCCTCTACCAACCCGATGGCCTTATGTCATGGCAATTCGCCTCCATTCGGGAAATAATTGTTTCAAAGCCACTGAAATTGTAGCATCTATCCCTTAATCACAGAGCTTCTTACGCGATGTTTTACAGTTAGGCAATTTACCTGAATTTCATGCGGTCAAGGCCGATTCCATTCATATATTAATTACTACATGCTTATAGTTAGGCAATATAGTAAAAAGATAAACATGTGTAACTTGTGCTATTTTTAGAATACGGAAAGTCGTTCCATAACCATCTAGGTAGATCCTGTAGTTCAAATAGGAGGATGACAAAAATGCAGTAAAGAAATTCTGATATTTTTTGGGGTCGGGATCTTCTTGATAACTCAAACTATATTGTATTTCAGTTTTCAGTAAATAGACTATCTAGTTCTCTTTTTAGATTACAACATATCACTTTAGTAGTTTTATATAAGTATGTAAATCGAACCAACGATTTCAGGGTTTCAAGCCCTTTTACCAGCCTAGCTGCCGGGTCCGGCAAATATGAATTGAACAATTGGACCATAAAATAGGCGAAAAAAAAAAAAACCACTATGGCATTTTAACAATTCATTTCTTAATCTCTCCTTCCTTCCCTGATTTACGATAATGAATCTTTTAAAGAAGTTAAAGTGAAGGCTGTTTCGATTAAACCCTTTACCATATTCCTATCAGTAAATTACTGGGATTTCACATTGAATAACACCACTAGTGATGATTATTATGGTATCATCACTAGTGACGATATAGTTTTAGAATGTTTGTCGGAACTACTTTTTTCCTATATTGCTCATATTCGGTACCATTCTTGATAATTATTAGAATAAAATAGGGTGAATTAGGAATACAGTAAATAGGATAATCAACTTCTTGTGTTTGATATTAAAAATCTGTCACTCGAATGGGGTTTGATGCGGTTAAAAAACTCGTGCTTGGGACTCGTTTGTTCAACCGCATCACACCCCATTCTTGTGACAAATTTTTAATATTACACACAACCAGTTGATTATTCTCTATTTTCCATACGCAAAACTTAGGAATCGTCCAAATCCAAAGCATTTGAAGCCGACATGTTTAAACGTGGGTCAAAAGGTTGAAACTATCTTTGAAAAAGTAAAAAATATTGTGGGAAAAGTAGAAAATGCTGGTTACGAGCATTTCCTCCTTTTCCAATATTCAAGATGCGTTAGACTTTCCCAGGGTCGTTAAAACTCGGGATTGTTCAGTAGAGAGAAATAGGTGTCATATTATTCTGGATCTGGATCTGGATATATACACTGCAGGGCCTTTCAGCATAGTTGCAGCGGGAGGAAGCGTGGGAAATCAGTGCCGGTATGAAAGGGTCTGCTGGAAACCCTCAACTGTTTTGGCGCTTGCAACACTCGCGTCTAAGTTATTCCAATCTATTATTGTTTTTGGAAAGAAGGAGTTTTCAAATAATAGGGGTTTATTTTCTTTATGAAAATGTGTGATGGGTTAACTCGGTGTTCCTTTGATCTCGATATCGCACTGCCGGAGTGGAGGAGGGGGGGGGGGGGGGGGGGCGTCCGAAGAGACGTGATCCTCGATCCTTTCGCGAGAGGAAGTTTCTTTCGCTATTTAGATTGTTACCATCAATTTCTAAGGGAACCCCCCCCCCCTTCCCCCAGTACAGACTACTGTCCCCAAAGGCGATATTACTTTTTGACTGGTCGCCTCTGAGTACAGAGACGATCAAGACAAAATCAGTTGAATGCTCAGCGCAGTTTTTGTGCGCAATTTTGAACTCTCATAATTTCGCAAATAGAGCACAAAACTTGCTTGCGTATTTAATAACCCTTCGTTTGAAATACAAAGATTTCCAATTTAAACGCTGAACATAAGAGAAAACCGTGCATTTCATCTGTTACTCGGAGTTGTTTACGTTCCCGAAAACACACAAAATGGCCGCCACGCACGATAAATTTCGTCAGTGTTTTTTCCGAAATTTACATGTTCTAAACGACTTCTACAAGCTCTTTTTGTGATGAAAGGTTTAATAATTTGTCTTTGGTCATGTTTGTTACTAAAATTAGTTGCATTTCGCTGCAAAACAGGTTAAACCGACGAAACAGAAAGTCAGTATAGCGCTCTATCTTTGCTACCAGAAAATTTACGATGGACTTGAGACGGTACAGTGCACAATAAACGTCCAAATATGAAAACAATCACCGTAGCGTCTCATTATTGAGACTACCTCCCACCCCGGCTGTGAAAGCACGAGGCACGAGACTGTTTGGTACATCTTGTCGTGAGTCAACCCAACGTCAACTACAACACTCCCCCTCTTGATTTTCTGGGAGTAAATGACTCCCTTCCCCCCTCCCGTCCCAATTACAACAATGATATTGAAATTCAATTTGTAAACAAGATGTAGACCTATTTACGGAATTGGTCGAGTTCTGACGAGTGCCAAAAGGGGTACCTAGTCTTTGACATGGAAAAGAAATGTCAGAAATTAGATCAATCTAAGGCAACGGAAGCGTAATTTTATTTCAATATCAAATTTGTTTTTGTGAAAATTTTCTTGGCTCTTTAGCATATTTTCTAATTAACCAATCAAAACCGGTCACGTGACAACTCACTCACTCACTGCGGCAAAGTGGTTGTCCCAGGACACGGAAAACGCAATTCATTTTGGGAAAACAAAGTAAGTTTGTTGTCCATTCTATATCTGATGTAAATTTTTATGAATGGTAATAGATCTAGTAGCGTGGTAAATTGATCTTGCTTTGGCTTCCTCTAGCCGATCTGATCAGAGCGTAGTCAAGCTTTTGAATGTTGTCTTTCCCGCCCTCCGATTTTCTGTCAAATTCTACATGTGTATATTTATCATATCCCCCCCCCCCCAATCTATTCAGCGGCATTGTTATTTTCATTGAAAAAAAATGTTCATTTAGGGATATCCTTCGCGAAAAAAAAAACTCCAGTGAGAACTGCTTGAACAAAGATCAAAATTCCGTGCATGACCCAGTTACAATAAATGCTCCATTTACCTGTTTGAATAGTGAACTTGAAATAGTTAACTTTCCCGTCGATCACTTAAACAACAGTTTAACTTTCTCATCACAAACTAACCAAGTTACACAGCACAGTCACAAAAGCTCACCTTCAGGCTTGAGCACTTCGTGCTCGGGTGAGCTAAAAAGATCGCTGATAAAAATGCGAAAACACATGACACTACAAAGGCCAGTTTCACATCGTGCTCAAACTGTCTTTTCATCTTTAATAATTATTTTAAAAAGTGAATTTACATAAATCTCTGTATAAAACAATTAGTGAAAGCTAAAATCTCTGTTGAATAATGAGGAAAAAAAACTTTGTTGTATAAAATGACATTATAGCCTCGAATAAATGATATTATAGCCTCGAGTGTCCGTATTCCGTGATGATAAATGTAACGGACAGTACTTTCAGTACTTTGATTTTTTTAGGCTGCATGCTTTTCATGTGTAACCACTCTCACTCTGGGTATATAAGGCAGTGTTTTAGCTCTGTTCTTCCCAGTTGCTAACTAGCTCTAAAGGTGACTTTTACCTAACAGCAAACCTGCACTGAGCCTTCTTTTCTCTCTCTCTCTGACTATTTCTATCTCATCTTTTCTTTCTAATTCATTACATAGACCAGGGAAATTTAAAAGTAGTAATAAAAATAGCTTTGGTTTCTTTCTGCATTGTATCCTTCTCGAACCTGGCCAGGCCGGTTACAAATATTTGGTGCCGTGACCAGGATACATTGCTTTAGCAAATCAATCTATAAAAACATTAATGGAAAAGGAAATTTTTGTCTTCCTGGTCTTGCAATTTTTGTTTGTTCATATTAACCCATTTATTCAAAATAATATGGCTGAAGGTTACAACCTCAATTTTGACCCGGCAATTTTGCGTGTTAAGTCAGAGAGTGCACCTGCTCATGTATCTTGTTCTACTGCAGAGGGTGACTATAACCATTTCTCTACAGCTTCTATTGAAGATCATTTTTATAAGCAAGGTACTGACATGCCTTTCATTAACCCTCAAGTACAGTATAATGCAAATAACTCGACACACCCTGCTCGTTTAGCTTCTACAGTCCCTTCTCAGTCTGCACAAAACCAAGCACTTGCTAATCCTTTGTGTCGAAGAAAAGCAAAAGAGCCTAGTGCATTTGATGGCAAATCATCAGACTGGCGTGATTACATTATTCATTTTGAGTGTGTCGCTAGTTGGAATGGCTGGAATAATTATGAAAAAGCACAGCAGTTAATAATGAGTTTAAAAGGGTCTGCACAGAAACTTCTCAGTGAACTCTCTCATGAACATATAATGGATTATGAATGCATTAAAGACTTCTTAGGTAGACGTTTTAATCCTGTTGAACGAGAAACAGCCTATAGGTGTGAATTTAGAAATAGAAAGCAACAGAAACAGGAATCTGCTTCTGACTTTGGTTATGCTTTACAAAGACTTTGTTTACAAGCTTTTCCCAATATTAACACTGAGGCTAGAGAGATATACTTAATTGATCAGTTTATTCAGGGATTAATACGCCCTGAACTTAGAAGTCATATACAGTATCGTCATCCTAAAACAATTGATGCTGCTATAGCCTTAGCTGTTGAGTTTGAAGCTTTTGAAAGCTCACAAGGGATTTTGAAGAAACCCCACTTTGAAAATGATAGACAAATAAGTTCAGTTATTAATAGGACATCAGAAGAAAGTAAGGATAAAGGTCATATGAGTAGATCTGATAGTACCACAATTCTTGACATTGCTAAAATGTTGCAGGACCTTTCAATGGCTATTAAGAGATCCAGAAGTTCAAGGTCAAGGTCAAATAGTACTGATAAAAAGGGTAATCCAGAGTGCTATTATTGTCATAAGGGAGGTCACATTGCTGCATCATGTCCTTTGAAGCAGGAAAACTAGGATTGACTGGTCTTAAGCCCGAAGTTCCAGTCAAAATAATGAAGCATAAAAATGGGCTAAAGAATAATTTCAAAATAAATCAAGATAGGACTTGTCATTTTACAAAATTAGTAATCAATAGTTCTATTTGTCAAGCCTTAGTGGACTCTGGTTCAGCTAGTACAATTATCTCAAAGGATGTATTAAAACGCTTGCACATAGATGATGAGTTAATTACACAAGACAGTGTTAATTTAACAGCTGCAAATGGAAGTGAAGTTAGGGTTCATGGAAAAGTCAAGTTAAATTTTGATATTGACAATGAAAACTTTGAATATGAGTTCTTAGTGGCTGAACTTGATCATTTAGACTGCATTTTGGGAAATGACTTCCTTGAAGACTTTGATATCTCAATTAAATTTGGAAAGGGTATCATGCAAATAGGGAAACACAAAGTCAAACTTGAGAAACAAAGTAAAAGTAGAGTTTGTAGGATTAAGATGAGTAAAACAGTTACCATACCACCTAATACTGAAGTAGTCACTACTGGTTCTTTAGACGGTCAGATTTCAAAGGAAAACATTATGTTTGAACCGTATACAGTTTTGAACAAGAAAGGACTCATACTTTGTAAAAGTATAATAAATACAGACAAGAGTGATGTCCCTTTGTCCCTTATCAATTGTACTGAGATGCCTATTAGAATTAAAGAGGGTACGTTTGTAGGATCAATGCAAAAGGCAGAGGTCATTACTCAGTTAAAACCTGAACACACAGAAAACTCAAATATTAAGCTACCCGAAAATCTTCAACCATTACTTGAGGAAGCATCTTCATGTCTAAGCCCTCAAGAAACTCAACATGTAGAGGACTTACTCCTTGAATTTCAAGACATCTTTGCTGATAATTCAGGGAAGATTAGGCAAACGACTTATGCGGAGCATACAATTGATGTAGGCAATGCAAAGCCAATTAAAACACCTTCCCGTAGATTACCTTTTGAACAAAGAGATATAGTGCGTAATGAAATCAACAAAATGCTAGAATAGAAAATTATCGAGCCTAGCGATAGTGCATGGGCTTCGCCTATAGTCCTAGTTAAAAAGTCTGATAACTCCATACGATTTTGTTCGGATTATAGGAAACTGAACGCTGTTACAAAGAAAGATGCTTATCCACTCCCTAAAATAAGTGAAGCATTAGATACTCTGTCATCGTCTAAGTTTTTCTGCACCTTAGACTTAGCCTCTGGGTATTGGCAAATACCCATGGCAAAGGAGCACAAACAATACACTGCATTTAGCACACATTTGGGTTTGTACCAAAACAAAGTCATGCCCTTTGGTCTATACAATGCACCAGCAACATTCGAGCGTCTTATTGAAAAAGTTCTCTTTGGACTGCAGTGGGAAAAGTGTTTGTGTTACTTAGATGACATTATTGTCTTTGGTAGATCTTTCCAGGAAACTTTTGAAAACTTAAAGCTTGTCTTTATGCGATTTCGGGAGGCAAATTTGACATTAAAACCTAAAAAGTGTCATTTGTTTAAAACCTCAATTGAATATCTAGGTCATACTGTCTCTAGGGAAGGTATTTCTTGTTCTAAGGCTAAGATAAAGGCTGTGTTAGAATGGCCTGTGCCAACCAATAAGACTGAATTAAAAAGTTTTCTAGGATTGATTAATTATTATCGACGTTTCATCAAAGACATGGGAGCAATTGCCTTTCCCCTTACGAGTCTTACTCTGAAATCCAAAAGCTTTGTTTGGACTACTGAATGTCAGGAGGCATTTGACAAGCTCAAGGAACTGTTGGTTTCTGCTCCTATTCTTGGCTATCCAGAAACAGAAGGTCAATTTATTCTTGATACCGATGGTAGTAAATTTGGGATACGTGCTGTGTTGTCACAAATTCAAAATGGTGAGGAGCGTGTAATTGCTTATGCAAGCAAAAGCCTGAACAAAGCTCAACAACGGTATTGCACAACTTTTCTTGAATTATTGGCTGTGGTCACTTTTATCAGACATTTCCGCCAATATTTGTGGGGTAGGAATTTCTTAGTTAGGACTGACCATGCATCTTTGATTTGGTTAAGAAATTTTAAGGATCCCGAAGGCATGATAGCCAGATGGCTAGCAGTGCTTGAGACTTATGATTTTAGTATCCGGCATAGGAAAGGGTCTGCTCATAGTAATGCTGATGCTATGTCAAGGTTGCCAAGGCGTAAATGTAAAAGGATAGATTGTCCCGATTGTCAAAATTTGTGTGGTAATGAGGATTGTTCTAATCAGTTAGCACCTGAGTCTTTGTCGGTTTTTACGGTTGGTCAGAATCAGGGTACTTCTGCTGAATCTAATTGGATTGAAAAGTGGTCGCTAGAGGATAATAAAGAATTTCAAAAGGATGACAAGGTTATAAAGTGTGTTCTGAATCTCAAAACTTTGTACCAAGAAAAACCTCCTAAGCAGGAACTTAAACAATATAGTTTTAAGGTCCGAGTGTTGTGTAATCTATGGCAGTCATTGGTTGTGAGAGATGGTGTCCTTTTTCGCAAATATGTCTCTACCAGTGAAGATTCTCATGACAGACTTAAGCTTATTGTTCCTTCTTGTATGCAGGCAGAAATCTTTGACATGTTACATTGTAGTAGATCTGCTGGACATCTTGGAAGAGATCGTACTTTAAAATCAATCAAAAGTAGATTTTATTGGCCTGGTATGTCAAAGGATGTAAGAACTTGGTGTCAGGCCTGTGAACTTTGCTGTCGTAGAAAACCTGGTCCTGGTAAGGGAAAGTCTCCTTTAAGACAGGATTTGTCTTCATTTGTTCTTGATAGGATAGCTTTGGATATCCTTGGACCTCTTCCTTTAACTTCAAATGGAAATGAGTACATCTTAGTTGTCAGTGACTATTTCACGAAATATGCAGAGTCTTATGCTCTTCCTAATCACACTGCGATAACGGTTGCTGATAAGTTGGTCTGTGATTTTGTTTGCAGATTTGGAGTTCCTTCTGTTAACCACACTGATCAAGGTCGTGAATTCGAATCTCAACTTTTCCAGGAAATGTGTAGACTTCTTGGTATCCAAAAGACCAGAACAACGCCATATAATCCGAAGTCCGATGGAATGGTTGAGTGATTGAATAGGACTTTGCTTCAGATGTTGTTCTGTATTTGTCAGTGAAAATCAGGATGACTGGGACGATCATGTACCCTTTGTAATGATGGCTTATAGGTCTACCTGCCACGACAGTACTTCATATTCTCCTAACAAATTAATGTTTGGTAGAGAAATTCCTCTTCCGGTAGATGTTGTATTTGGTATTTGTCCATCTGATTTAGAAGAAGTTTGTCCATGTCACTATGTTGAATGGGTTAAACAATCCATGGAGTTGTCTTTTGATACTGCATTTCAATTTCTAAAAAAATCTGCTGCACGTCAGAAAAAGGCATACGACACTGGTTTAAAGCCTAGGCGTTTCGATGAAGGAGATTTAGTTTGGCGTTGGTACCCTCCAGTGGCAAATCAAAAGCTTGGGTTAGGTTGGATTGGCCCGTATAGAGTCGTTCAAAAGGTGACCGATGTTACCTATAAGGTTGAACATTGTGAGAATAAGAAGACTGCTGTTGTTCATGTAGATCACCTTAAAAAGTACACTGGGCAAAGAAATTTAGTTAACATTCACAGTGATGGTGTTGATCTTTCTTTTCAAGAGCCAGAAACTTTTAATAATTCCTTTGTAGATGATGTGGATTCAAACTAATTTAATTCGTTATCTAATGAAAATATTGATTTACCCTACACAACAAGAACTGGGAGAAGAGTTAAACCGAAACAAATATTTTCACCTTCCTAAGCTCTGATCAATATTTTTTTAAATAATCTAATCTGTGAAAAGGGAAGTTATTCCCTGTGTTTTGTTTATTTTTCACAATTTTGATGTCAATTTCCCAATCGTTTCATTTTCATCAGTCATCCATCATTTGTTTCCATAATTCTTTATTCTTCTTTTCATCTCTTACTTGTCTTATTATCTTTCTGTCCTTATTCTGAGGCTCTAGTGTTGTAAATCTGTTACTACAAGTATTTCTATTTCTGATATTGTTTTAATAATAATAATCAATTTCTCCTATAATAATAGGGTTAGAGTGATATCTGAATGGTAAGCATGGCAGGTTAGGATGCATTTTGAAAATTAGGTCATTACCGCATCGAAGACAGAACATGAGAGTTAAAAGGCAATGATATCAGTCCTTCATCTTTATGATGTTCTGACCTTCAATAGCAGCTTAGGAATGGATTTTCCCACGATAGAGTTTATCTCAGGAACTGTAATGTCCGGGCTGAGAAAATTTTTAAAGATTCATCTAACCTTTCTTATCTTCACTTTCATTTGTCTCTCCTCCCTATCCTTTTCCTAAATGGTATTTCAGATGTCTCTAGAAATCCTTGAAGGTGTGGAGGAAGAGGTTGAAAACTTCACAGACGCCGAAAGGCCAGATTGGCCTAACCAAGCGACTCCTTGTCCGGTACCCAGCTGTGTCAACCAGGGTGTGTTTGTTGGATTCCGGTCGTTCCAGAGGCACTGGAACAATAAGCATCGACTTGTAGTCTAGCTCTTCCGTTGTCAGACCTGTTCATTTTCGTCTGCTAGAGAGGACAATGTGCGTAGGCACATGGTGGCAAGACACCGTATATCCACCAGAACGACCCTACAGGCGGAAGTCATTCCTAACAGTCACTACCAGGACCCGGCTGACGTGCTTCCATACAAAATGAACCATAAGACCCTTTTTGGCCCAGAAGAGGAAAGCCATTGAACCAGTTGGAGACCTTCTTGTCCGTGGTGGAGACGTCTGCAGAGACCAAGAGGCCAGGGAAGATGGCACCGTTGTGTTCAAGTCAAAGAAACATTGAGATTATCTTAATGTGTCTTCATAAAGTCACTTTATACTTTGTCCTTGACATTTGACCTCTTATTTCAGTGACTTTATATTTATTACCGTTTAGTGTTCACTACTTTTTGTGTTGAACTCGTTTAAGTTATCAGAAAGAGTAATGATTTTATTTGGAAGCATTTTCTATCATTTGTGTATTTACAACACTCTTCTGTCCATGCATCTGGATAGTCTGTGTAAATGATGTTGGTTTTCTACCTGATTATCATACAATTCCAATTATTTTGACCTCTTTTCAACTTGCTTTAGACCAATGTTGAAAACATTGGATCTTAAGGAAGGGGGAATGTAACGGACAGTACTTTCAGTACTTTGATTTTTTTAGGCTGCATGCTTTTCATGTGTAACCACTCTCACTCTGGGTATATAAGGCAGTGTTTTAGCTCTGTTCTTCCCAGTTGCTAACTAGCTCTAAAGGTGACTTTTACCTAACAGCAAACCTGCACTGAGCCTTCTTTTCTCTCTCTCTCTGACTATTTCTATCTTATCTTTTCTTTCTAATTCATTACATAGACCAGGGAAATTTAAAAGTAGTAATAAAATGTAAATCAAAATAGCTTTGGTTTCTTTCTGCATTGTATCCTTCTCGAACCTGGCCAGGCCGGTTACATAAGGAAACAACAGGATGAAATTAAGAACATGAACTAGAAACTACCTGCCTTCGTAAAAAAAAACTTCTGATCAGTTTCATGAAAAAAATATAACTTAGGTATTAATTTCAATGTTCGATGTGCATAAAGAAAAAACATGCCGTCGGCCTTCTTGAGGAAACATGGCGTGACCTAATTCCGATAGCTCGGTAGTATTTACAGCAGAAAATCGTAGGTCCTTGCATTTTTTGGGGAGGAACACTATTTAGATATAAGAAAAATTAATCTATATCAATTTCTTTTAACTAAGAAAATTAATTGCTTTCTACATGTCTTTGTCTCGCATTTGGCTGAAATTAAATGGCGATAAAACGTTCGAATATTGGTAAGGGTTACGAGCCGTAATACCGTGTGACGTCATCAAACTTTGTGCTTTATGAGATGTAAACAAAAATCACCGGTTCAAGGACACTCACGGAATAAGGACACTCGACGATATATAACAACCAGTTCAAATTAGAATGGGAGGGTGGAGATAAGGACTTATTGTCTTACAGTGTTAGCACTGGAACAAGTTTTAAAGAATGGGCATTCATGCAAAGATAGAAGACTGGAATAGAATAAACCCATTAATGAATGTGAACTTTTTCCTCCATTTTCCACAATGTTCTAAGCTATGAAAGACAAATCCAGTCATTCGAGCCACATTTTAATTGTCGTCTGCAAATGCCTTAAATATGAACGAGTCTAAAATTTTCTGGTTTGGTTTTTAAACATTTAAAAGATTGTTTGTGTCCATTTATACAAAATGGTGAATTGCATGCTAGGGCTGCAAGCTAAAATTCTTCTATCCACTTCATTATCTAACAAGTCTGTACATAAGATGATTTTTTTAGCTCCACTGGCCGAAGGCCAGCGAGCTATTGTCATGGCGTTGTGTCCGTCGTGCGTCCGTCCGTCCGTCCGTCCGTTCGTCCGTGCGTGCGTCCGTAAACTTTTTCTTTAAAAAACTTCTCCTCAGAAACTATTGACTGGATTTTTACCAAATTTCACAGGAATGTTCCTTTGGTGGTCTTCTTTCAAATTCCTTCAAATAATTGTGTTCCATGAAGAATTCTGGTTGCCATGGCAACCAAAGTAAAAAACCTTTAAAAATCTTCTCCTCCCAAACCGCTATTTGGATAGCATTATTATTTTGCAGGAATGTTCCTTAGATACAGGTTTACAGAATTCCTTAAGAAAAAAAAAGATCTGTCAAAAAACATGGCTTTTATGGGAGACTCATTTTCCTTTTATGGTATAAAGTAAAATCTTTGAAAAATTTCTTCTCTAAAACTATTCATTGGATTTCATTGTTGTTTTGCAGGTAAGTTCCTATGGTGGTTGTCTACCAAATTGTTTCTTCAGTGAGCTAAAATGCAGGATTGAATGATAATTGTTAAAAACTTCCTTTCGCCATTATAGAAATATCAGGCCTGTGGAGCGATACAGGCGCTCAAGCGCCTCTAGTTTCCTCGTTATCTCTCCATAATAACAAAGTAATTTTGACCCTTGGACAATTCTCCTTGACTTTTGGAAATTCCATTTTGACTGTTGAAACTTTGGGCCCAACAGTTAAAGACTCTTGGGTTTCAGGACCTGGTGAGAATTCTAACAGTCTATCTTTGAAGTTGTTCCTTTGTTGTGGTTATATCTGGACTTTCCACAGTTACATACAATATAATTATTCAATCTAGTTTGCGAAGCACATCTCAAAAAGCCTATACTGAACTGTAATGTATCGGCGGAAATCAGCACCAAACTTTGCTGAAGGTTTGTTTTAAGCAACAAATTTTCTTTTTATATAATGTCCAGCACAAATATGATAAAAAGAATTAAGTAAAATTGTGATATTTTTCAATCAGTCTTACTTGCTGGACACAATAGAAACCAAAATTGTTACATAATGCAATTGAAACAGTGTTCGCAGATGAAGTCAAACAAAATATTCCAACAAAGTTTCATGAGTAACAGTGCGCACATGGTTTTTCTAAAGATTTTGACCATATATGACCCAATTCCAAACCTGTCCTAGATATCATAACTTGAAAAATAATGAGGACAGAGTTATGGATCTGGTGCAATGCACATCTCTTTAATGTGATCTATCTGCACAGTTTGAAGTTGATAGTTATTATTCTTTGGAAGTTATGCTGTGGACAAAAATCCAACATGTAAAATAACAAGGGTAATAACTCCAAAAATTAGAAGGACAGAGTTATAGATCTTCTGCACTCCACTTCTGCTTAATGTGATCTATCTGCATATGAAGTTTGAAGTTGATAGCTCGTATAATTTTGAAGAGATGCTCCAGACAAAAATCCAATATGAAAAAATAACAAAGGGCAATAATAATGATGACAAAGTTATAGATCTTGTGCACTGCTCTTCTCCTTAATATGATCTAACTTCTGAAGTTCTAAGTTGATAGCTCTTATATTTTGGGAATTATGCTATGGACAAGATTTTAGTGGACGTACAGGACAGACAACTGAAACCACACCATGAAGCAAGCTCTGCTAGCTTTCAGCCAGTGGAGCTAAAATTGGTGATAACCAGCATTTTCTTCTTTTCCCACAATATTTCTTACCTTTCCTAATACAAATTTCAATTCAAGCAACATTTAGATCTATTTTGTAGTCTGCAAATGCTTTCAATCTGGACCAATCTAAAATTGTCATTTGGTACAGAGTCAATGTCATGAAGGTCCTGTATGACCCAGTGGTAAGGGTGGTGGATATGTTATCTTGGGTCTTGGGTTTAATTCTCTTTTGCTTTACTGATGTTTCATTGGGATATCCTTTTACCAGGCACTGTAGAGCCCTGGCCTAACACTGATAAAACTCAGAAATTTTACCAGGGTTTTCTTTGACGCACGATTTTGTGTGTTTTGACGCATTTTTATGGAAAATGACCCGCAATTCTTTCAAGAATGCGTCATTGTTGACGCACAAATACGATAAGAGGTACCCTCGAGGTAAAAATGAAATTCCACTTGGCTGTATGTGTTATTCAATTGTCCTTCAAGTACACAACACATACCCGATTTATTTCAAATATTCACAAAATTTATTCAGCGAGCATGACACAGCCGACACAAGGCAGCCATCTTGTCATGCAGGTATATTCGCGGAAAGTCAGAAAAAACCAGTAATTCAAAAATAGACTGACCTTTGATCTCCACCTCTAACACGGTCACGTGACACCCATTAACAGCAAAGCATCGTGGAAGTATGATAATTTTCGAATATGGTTCTGTCTTGGAATAATTTGTAGTTCTTATGGGAAGGGGTCTCTGCGCTAATGAAATTACCTGTTCTGAAAATGAGCTTTTCCATGCAGCCGAACTGCCGACTTAAACCTCATTTTTCTGCGATTTTTGCAGATGATAACAAAATCAACAAATGGTATGACCTCACCAGCCTCGATTTCGATAAAGTATTATGTAACTTACTCTAAAAACAAAATGGTCGCGAACTTCGATGTATCTTGTGTTATTATGTATCTATCACCATGTAATAATACATATATAGGGTATATAAAGTAGGGGTGTAACGATACATCGGACTATCGATGGATCGCGATGGTGAGCGTGTCGATGCTACTGCATCGATTGTTATGTTGAAAATCGATAACTATCGCCGATAGTTACCTCAAATATCGATAGTTTCGATAGTTTCACTGACAAGAAAGAGAGAGAAAATACTGCAATTCGCTAATGTATTTGGACGTCCTAAAAGTTCGGACACGTTTAATTATTTACAAAAATAATTTATTTTTTAATTCTTTCTCTGAACACTTCCAAAAGCAAGTTTTCCTAAATATTCGGAGATTCCGTAAAGTTAATTTCCCAAAATATTTGACGGGTAATTTTTTGGAATATGTTTTCAATAATGATCGGCTGCATAATATTCATTTCTGCATAGCAATGTTCATCGTTACGAAAACGAATCCTTCGAGAGCTGATTAACTCAGCGGTAATTTTAAGTCCTGAAATTAGACCAAAATAATTGCAACACTAAGTGTTTTTTTATTTAAAAATTCTCACCAAAGCGAAAAGTATGGATTTAAATCAAAGATCAGACCAAACAGTCTGCCTACAGTCTAATCTTAATCTACACAGGCCGCCAAAACCATAACCATGCGTGTTGTCCCTCCATAAGCAATACATAAATCTACTATGAAAAATAAATACTAAACCTCGTTCTTTCTTTTCTTTATTTATCAGTAATCCATTTCGAATGCATTCCTTTTATTTCGGCTGCAAGGAATTAGATTAATTTTTAGAAAACAGCCGCACTTTTTTATGCTGACTGCACAAAACGTGACACGACTGGCGTGTTCTTGAAACAGCTATATTACTAAATGCAAAAAGGCTTTATCAGCTGGTGTACATGTAAATCGTGCATGAAATAGGCTTATTGCATGGTCACTTTGAATTGATTGGAGGTCGACCTGCAGCCAGATATAAGTTTCTTCGAGCAGACCAGTTTAAGTGCGTAAATTAAACAGGTGCGTTACAACTCAGTCGCTTCGAATGATTTGCGTGTTACGTCATACCCCT
This sequence comes from Hippopus hippopus, assembly GCA_946811185.2. Lineage (NCBI taxonomy): Eukaryota > Metazoa > Mollusca > Bivalvia > Cardiida > Cardiidae > Hippopus > Hippopus hippopus. Next base: position 16,662,626 of record OX328097.1, read on the forward strand.
TATCCAAATTTTACTGCAAACATTTGAGTACCCACGACAGGCATCTTGTAGACGGATGGCTTTTAATATAGATCTACATCATGGTCTTTCTGATTTACTCTGCTGATGGCAAGATGGCGATTTTCAAAGTTGGCGGATGGTGTAGATAGACATCAGACTAAACAGAACACGCTGTCTGATCTTGGATCTATACCATCTACTTTTGTACTCTGACTTAACTCGTATTAGAAAGCTACTCCTTTCTCGGGCTAAAAAAGGTAAGATATTGTTTAACAGTGTTCCCACTCGCACAAATTATTGCGTAAATCACGTTATAGAACTGAAATTCACGTAACAAATTCTGGTTACACTCGAGACTTCGCGTAAGAAAATGCATGGACAAAAAAGGCCATTATACGCTTTTCTTGTGAAAAATGACAGGTTCTGAAGTTACTTGTTACCCTCATTGACAATCTTTTTGTCAAATCATGTGGAAATACCTAGCCAGAAATTAACAGACATGAAAAACTGATCGGAGTAAAAAACACGGAAACCCATGACACAACAAAATGTCTCTTTGACATTGTCCGATCAGAGTCACTTCAGATCGTCTTTTCAGCTTTTTAATGACTATAAGCAGTAAATTTATACAAATATCTTAAAATAACACACTTTTTGGATACACATACAACAAGGTAAAACCTATTATTTCGGCCACCCCCTTTTTTTTCAGAATGATAATTTCCTAAAGATTTGGAGACTAAACAAAAATAATTATTTTTTCTGTCTGAATATATTGGCCAGTTATGGGTAAAATTAGATAAATTCTATCAACTCAAAAAAACCTTAAGGGCTCACATTTAAAAGGTGATTTCTTTAAAAGTTTAAAGTTGCTTTATAATTACTCTTTATTTGGTGTCTTTATGAACCACCAGCATTTGTCAGCATTTTGTGCTTTGCATACTGTTGTATATCAATCAGACTTAAAAGTTGACTTCTTCAAAAGTTCAGAGTAATTAGGTATGTTAAATTGTTTGTGAGCCATGGATCTGCATTTAGAAACAATTGTCATTGAAATTTATTGAGCATCTTGCATTTAACTCTATTTTCCCCTTTATTTGCTATTCAAAACTATACTCAAGTAGAATTTAAACTACTCGGAGAAAGTATTAGTCTAAAACATGGTTTCAAGATGTAATTTGGTGAAATTCATCTCTTGCAATTCATCCAATAGTATTGCAATAGTATTGCAACAGTAACAGGCAATATCAATACTATTGCAATAGTATTTTTTCCAATGTCAATACTATCGCAATAGTAGATTTTGGCCTCAATAGTCAACCCTAATATAAAGATTTACAGTGAATAGAAAACACAAAAAACACACATAGTTTCACAAATAGTTGATTGTATGGTGTTTAATGCCGTTTTCAACATTATTTCAGTTATATCGCGGCGGCCAGTGCACCTATCCATGCTTTCCTGGAGTCTCTTTTACCAGTACTCCGCACAATTTTCTTTCCAAGCCACTGGCTGCTTTCCCACATAACCATCATCGAGACAATGTTCAGTGGTGGGAGAGGAATGAATCCTGTCGCAATGACTATCATCAATCCTCGGAAAGAAATTGGCCGAGCTGGGGATCGAACCCACGACCCCCTGTTCTCAAGTCCTGTACGCTACCGACTGAACTACCGGGGCTCGGCTTCACAAATAGTAGCCTTTGTGTAAGCTAATTAGTAGATATATAAATGGGAATGCTGGGCACAAACGGGTCGCAAATCGCAAAATCTTCTTAAATTCTCAATTCAATCATGTCGACTAACCCTTCAACCGACTAACACTTCAACCGACTAACCCACACCTCAACTCACCACCCCCATAAATTTTTTTTGTTTGACTAACTAGTTAACCAGGCTAACCGACTAACTAGTTAAACATTAATCAAAGGCTAACAAACTAACTTTTTTATCAGCAAAAAATAACTTAAATTTAATCCTCATCGTTGGTTGATATATAACCTGCCATGATAGGTTATACATCTACGCTTTGAACTTGACCATGAAATCTTTTTTATTTGAAACACTCAACGCATCCTCCCCAAACTTATCAATTAGCTTTTGGTCAACAAACCTTTTTCTTTACATTTTAAAACCCATATCTTTTGATCCGAGTTTAAACACTTCATATATTTGCTCAAGTTGTACTAGAATTTTACACAATTCATCACTATACTCCTCAATCAACATCTCATTGATCTTTTTGATCAACCTATAAAAACATTTTGTAGTTGAAATATATTCCTTTTGACTCTCCATTTTTTATAAAACAAAATTTCTTAAAATTGAAAACAATTAAAAACATCTTTAAAGCATATATAAAATATGAGTATCAAAACAAAAATAGATATTTTTGGTGATAAATTAAATGATATGTTGGAGTATAAAATTAACCATATCTCCAAGCGATATCGTTCATCTTACTATGATTGTAGAAAAGAGATAAGGTTTCCCAAAGCACAAAACAAAAATCATATTGAATTACTCCGTAACTTAAAGCCTGCTTTATATTATGAATGTAGTAAAATACTAAAACATTTTAATAGTATTACTTTTGTTATTTCTGTTAATGTGGTAGAGTTACCACATGTTTCTTTAGATGAACAAATACAAGAGGTTTACGCATATCATGAAAATATGGGGCATACCAATTGTATTTTAAGTGAATTTAACAAATACCTTATATTAGAGACTGCAGCAGAGACTACATCAGATATTGAAAGAGATGATGTTATAATTAAAGCATATAGTTTAAAGGACAATTCCTAAAATATTTTGACCAGACTGTTTTTTTCCTTTAATCAGCTGCAAATGATGTCAGTAAAACATGTGTGCGTCATTTTTCATAAATACCACCCTGTAACATGCCATAAACCACAGCCGAATTGTCACGCTGATATACGGCCCTAAAAATGGTACATGGCTTACTTCCCCTGATTCGCTTATCTCCCGTGCTCGTGTGACGTCATTGTCGATCCAGTCTGTGTATACCGTTAGTAGACATACAGTAGGAACGCGGATGATTATACGCAGATATCTGAGTATTAACTGAGAATTGAGTCGAAAAAATGGTAAATTGTGCAGCCTATGGCTGCAACGTCAATTCGGGAACTCATAGAATTAGTATGTTCAAATTTCCGAAGGAATTAAAAAGGAGGAAACTATGGATTCAACGTTTAAACCGGGGCCGGACAGTAGCGACGGATTTTGTGCCATCGGTTCATTCGAAATTGTGTCTGAAATACTTCGAGGACAGTCAGTTCTTAATACGTCCAAAACTCGCAAAAGAAGTTGGATATAGGAATTTTAGGCTGCGGTTAAAACCTGACGCCGAAACTCCGAGTCGAAAGGAGATAGGCCTTAAACTGAAACTCCGAAGGGCAGACATTCTGCAACGGCAATTTCCAAAAAGAAAATCCAACATGAAGTAGGTAATTTCTTTTTTTCTTGAAATAAGAATATATTAATTGTTTTTCGTACTATTTTACCCTTTTCTACATTATCGCTTCATTCTGGACAAAGGAGAAATTGCTGCTGTTTTGTCCCTTTTTCCAAATGATTTCAAAATTTAACAAAATTATAGATTCATCCAAGTTCATATCATAAATTTTGCAAATAACAAAGTCGACATATTTCAAGTGCTGTTAACTTTCAAGGGATAATAATCATTCTTTGAACAGCAAACATCATTTTCTTCCCACACTGTTTTTCAAACACTCTTTGGGTATTGGAAACTAGATCTAGGGTTTGTATGGTAAGGGGTGAAGTCAGTATCTGGCTACCCCTAATCATGGTCATAAATGTAAATCCATCACCGACCAGTTGAAACAATACAGGAAATGGTTACATAACATTTGCATATCTCACCCCTTTACACTGTAATGTTTGTTTGTGACAGTAAACCCATGTTAAAGCTTTTTATCCCATACACTACTTCTCTTTGACATTTCACTCTTAAAAATGATTTGACAACTTACATGCATTTAGAACAAATTTTGAATTATATCTATACAATTTTGATTTGTGGATATTTCCTTGTTCCTATCCATATTATGTCTTCTAGACAGGCTACTGAGAAAAATCTTTTGAACATGTCAGTATGAAAATTTTGATATTGCACATTTGACACAAATCATTTTCTCTGATAATCAGACAAAAGTGAGGAAATTAAAAGTAATAGATCTACATTTTTTTTTTAATTAGTAAACAGAATGTTTCTGACCAGGCTCATACACCAATTCTTTTACCTTTTACCTCAAAATTCTGACCTTCAACCACCCTAATGGAGAAGGCTTTTGAGGACAGGGTGAAAAAAGTAATAAGTCCTGATACCCAGAATTATCTTCTTTTCCTACAATATTTTCTACCCTCAAACCTATTGTCAAGGCCACATTTGATCTGTGGTCTGCAAATACTTTCGGTGTGGAGTGGACAAGTCTAAAGTTTTGCCATCTGTGTAAGGGTTTAGCCTAACCCTAACCCAAATGATAAAAAATTAGAATATTTCAAATCCACAGCATTTAAATATGACCGATAAAATGTGGTTGTTTATTGGAATTTAGTTTAACTTAGGTTAACCCTTTACCAAACAATCCTTTGTTTTAACGACCCTGGTGAAGAAAGAAAAACCTTTTGAAAACATTGTAGGAAAAGGAGAAAATGCTGGTAACCAGTATTTTCTCCTTTTTCTACAATGTTTTCTACCCCATCAAAGACAAGTCCAAACATGTGAGTAAAATTTAATTTGTTGACTCCAAATGCTTTCATTTCGGTTGAGTCAATAACTGGTACTAATCTCTTCGGATGCTGCTTCCTGGGAACTAAACCAGAACTTGTGCCCAATGTGTGGGATTTGTATTTAACCCTTTACCAATCAATCCCTGGTTTTTACGACCCTGAGATAGAAGTCTTTTAAAAACATTGTAGGAAAAGGAGAAAATGCTGGTAACCAGCAGTTTCTCCTTTTACCACAATGTTTTCTACTCTGCTGGAAACAAATTTCAATTTTTGAAATATTTAACTTTATTTTGTCGTCTGCAAGTGATTTCAGTATGGACCTGTTTAAAATTTTGTCGTTTGGTAAAGAGTTAAATATAGAAAATATTGTGGATAAAGGACCAATTGATAGTTATAAGCTCTTTCTATGTTTTTACAATGAATCTGAAGTCGTCTGTAGACCAATTTGAGACTTACCCAAATTGAAACAATTTGCAGAAGACAAACAAGAACTGAACAAATTTACACTATCCTTTCCCACGGCACACAATTCAGAGTTTCAGACTTTCACAGAGAAGGTCTATATGGAACATACAATAGCTATACATGTATGATAAATTTTTGCATTAAATGGATCATGTGTACAAGGTAAACAGCGAAAAAGTATTTCACACAGGTAGATCCCCTCTCCCTCTCTCTGATGTACATGTATTTCTGTATGGTAAGAAATACAACTAAAATAATTTTCGAAATAATTTTGAGAATTAACTCTAAATAATCTCGGAAGATATTCTTTTATCAAATTTCATGCTGGTTAACAGCATTTCAAAATATTCTTATTCTTATGAAAATCGTGATTTATTGTGTAACCCTTCACCCATGAGAGAATAAACTTGTACCCGTCAATGTTTACAGAATTCTTTACAAGGTACAAATACCAACAAGGACCTATCAACAAATAGTTAGAACTAACATCTCACGATTATCAATCGTATAAGTCAAGAAAAAGGTTATTTGACATGAAACTAAAGTGTCGGGGAAATGTCTTCAAAAGTGTCGGGGAACTGTCTTGTCGTGGAACTGTCTTCAAACCATCCTTTTTTTTTTTTTTTTTTTTGTTTAATTCCGCCCGTTAATCTACTGAAAATGCTTCACGTGAAACAAAGTTTATGCCATACACTTAATTCTATCATGTATAGAATAATATTTCTATAAGCGATGTTCGCCCCGTAATGGACGTATTTCAGTAGCGCGCGATACTCAACACGTTGAAACGTACGGCACAACATCGTCATTTTCGTCATCAGTGGGCGAAAAGTTACTTTCATGCTCATCCTCAGAAACTTAATAAGTTTCTTTAAAAATTGGCTCGTATATGTACGGCCTTACCGGCCCAGAATCGTCAATTTCTTCGTCTTCAATATCGCTCAGTTCACTATCGTAAACAACGTCCATATTGAAACAAGCCCTCCTATGACGTCACAAATCAAGGGACGCAACAATAAGTAAGGGAGATAAGCGATGCAATAAAAATTGATAAGCAGAAATATAAATTGATAAAAAGTACTTTTACTAATTTTTTTTTCTAATTACAACATTACCAGGTTACCATTTGATAAGTGTAGATTCGAAAATTAACCATATCTGAAACTTGTTGATTTGCCCTTTAAATCTTACTTTTTCAACATTTCTATTAATTGGTAATGTTACTGATCATGAAGATGAAAATGAATGTAATTGTGGTGAAGATAACTGCGAAGTATGTGGATGGCGTGATTTTTATGAAGAAGAGTGTTTTGGCTGTTTAGATGGAATTGAAAACGGGATTGGGAATAGAACTCAAGTATCAGATCTTTATGAAACCAGGGCAATAGTAGTTAAAAGAGAACTTCCTAATGTAAGTAATGAGATCAAAACATTCAAACCAGAAAAATGTATCATATGTTTAGAAAAAGAACCTAATATATTATTTTGTAATTGTCGTCATATATGTGTTTATGATGGTTGTATCACAAATGGTAAAGTTACAATTTGTCCAATTTGTAAAACAGAAAGCACTCACCACCTCCATAATTTTTTTTTTTTTTTTTTTTTGATTGTCTAACTAGTTAACCAGGCTAACCAACTAACTAGTTAAACATGAATCTAAGGCTAACAAACTAACTTGAATTGAAAATTTTTTGAAACGTAAAATATAACTTTTATAAACGAAGTTATATTTTTACACATTTATAGTAGCACCAGGCTAATGTGTTAACCCTATTTTCTAATAATGTTGAAAAACGTTAAACTAGTTAAGAAATCACCTTCAACCCCGTTTTCCATACCTTCTTATAAAAGAAGGTATAGATGAAGTAAGGTGAGTAATGACAGTACCATGATTAAACCATTTTTTATACTTCCTCATCGAAAACGAAAGAGGAAGTATTATTTAGTACACAACTCTATAGCTTTTACTTAGCTTTTCACAAAACTGAAAATGGTAGTATATTATAATATTAGAAAAATTTTACCCTGTTTTTAAAAAAATGTTCAACGTTTAGAATAATTGTATAAAATACTTATTCTGTTTTTAAACAGCAGCCTTACAACATTGTGTTTTTAATGTGTAAGAAATATGGTTTTAACTTACGGGCTGTTAGGCCGCGCCAGAGGTTACCATTTTGTGTTAGTAATTAGTATGAACTTACGGGCTGTTAGGCCTCGCCAGCGGTTCTTATTTTTCGGTATTAACTTACGGGCTGTTAGGCCGCGCCAGAGGTTACCATTTTGTGTTAGTAATAACATTCTTACAAAAGTTAAAATACAACAAGGAAGTAAGACTGCTTTATTATTATAAATAAAAAATCATATTTTATACAATTATCATATACATTTTAATTTTTTAAAAAACAAAGCAAAGAAATTATTAATATCATAACATACTACCATCTTCCTCAAAAGTCCAGACTGAACTGATATTATACGAGTAAGCATTGCCAAATATTAGACAAAGTTGTGAAATACTATGTCACGTGGTGTAAACTGATCCTTTTTCCAATATTTAACACTTTACATGTCTAACTCTATCAAAATAGATATGTAAGAGTGACGCACCATAGGGTTGTCTGATCTTGAAATAAAGTTTATAATGTCGCATTGTTTAATTTCAAGTGGTTTAGGAAAAACTACACAGCTACCAATCAAGCTTTTCTTTGCAATAATAGAGTAATCAACCTGTTCTATTCCGTTTACCACAATATTAAGTTTTACCTCTTCTGGTACATTAGGGTCATCGTTAACAAACGTTAAACTACCTCTTATAATTCTACCCGGGGCATTTATACAGTAACCACCCAAACCATGCTCTTTACCTGAATTACCATTACCAAATGAAAACTCATAACTGCCATTTTCTATTGGCCCATTTTCTTCAGCCCACACGGTTATAATAGGTTTGTTAAATTTCATCATTCTGTCTACGTAAACCTTATTTGCCACGTCATGTGGATCCTTTGGGTTTGCGATATTTTTGAAGGACTGACCATTCATATCGATATCGCTAGCGACAGAAAAGGTTCCATCTGGGTTTTTTAATATTGCGCCACCTCCCAAATGAACTTTAACGTTTTCTATACTAACATCTACATAAAACTTATTTGCAGCTTGTTGGTTTTCTAAAGGACTTCCAACATTATTAATCTTTCGCCCACCCATAGAAACGTCTGCAACTGCTAGATACCCTCCAAATGTGAAAACAAAGGCTCGCCTAGCACCATCTACGTAAGCCCTAGTCGCAGCGTCTTGTGGATATGTGGGATCTATAAGATTGTTTAAACTATACCCTTTCCTATCTATATTTGCAACAGCGGAAAAAGTGCCATCTTGTTCCTCTACTATTGCTTTACCACTCCTATCCACATAATTTTTAGTAGCAGCTTCATGCGATTCTGTTGGGTCCTTAACGTTTTTTATTGGATTAAAACCCATGTTTAGATACCCCCCTTTAACGTGGTATCCACCGTTTTCATCTAACAACCCTGAGTTAGTGTCACCATAAGCCTTAGTTGCCACATCTTGAGAATTTACTGGATTGCTAACCCGTGTTAAAGTATTACCAGCCAATGTCTATAGAACCGGTAACGACGGTTGTTCCATCTTTACGTAAAATATTATTATTTATGTAAGCGAGTGACACACCATCACCACTTGTTTTAACATCTTTCATTCGTCCGAATTTGTCAACAGGCATTTTTCATATTGCTAAAAAAGTTTATTTAAAACATTTTGAAATTTATTACCCAAACCCAACTCTTTTAGAATGTACTAACATAAATGGCCGCAAAATACTTGCCCAGCTTGTTGTAATTGATCAGTATTATAGTGTATCTGATGTTTTAAATACTCCTGAATTTCAATAGGTGGTTGTATGCCATAACTGTCAAAATAAATTTTAGTTTTACCGTTTTTATACCAAGCAACCCAATGTGTACCAGGTCCACCACTTTTATCAAAGTTTACTATACCACATTCTTTTTTATTTGGTTTTCTCGGTAATGTATCTAGTAAAAAACTCCCCTAAAAGAAGGAATCTCTAATCTTTTTGCAGCATCTTCTAACTCGAAATTATTTAACGGTTTATTTGGTAAAATTACGTTTTCAATCGAAATATTTAACATTTTTTATAGTTAAATATTTCTAATGTCTTTATTATCAACCCATGAATTAAATTCATCAGAATAACCTTTCCACTTTACAAGAGATTTCTTTTTTCCTTTTTTAATAACCTTTTCTATCCTATACAACTCTTGACTGGTTTTCTGCAGTTCAGGTTCATAAAAGGTACCTTGTATTTCTTCTCCATTAAGATCCTTAATTTTAGATGTTAAGGTGATGTATTTTTTACTTCAGAAACTGTAAAAACCTCCTCGGTCCATCTTGTTGTATAACCTTTCTCAAAAGTCTTTTTCTTTTTAGTTATCCTTACTTTGTCTCCAACAGAAAACTTAGAGTTTATATCTTTTATTTCAAGATGATCGGGGTAAAGATTTCTCCAAACTTTGGTTTCATTTTCTTTTTTACTAGCATTCATCTTAATAGATGAATGCCTCGTGTTATTATATTCTTTAACGAGATCCAGTAGCACATTGATGTAAACGTTTGTAGAGTTAGCAGAAAAATACTTCCACATTTTTTTCTTTCATTGTTCTAATCCATCTCTCAACAACACTAGATTTTTCCTCATTTTCAGTAGAATACAATTCAACCAAGTCTTTAACATCTTTGTTATAAAACTCTTTACCCTTATCCACCCACATTTTTTCAGGTTTTCTCTCCTTAAAAATACTTTTTAATGCTATAGCAACAGATTTTCCTGTTTTATCTTTTAATGGTATCAACCATCCGTATTTAGAAAAGATGTCAATGACAGCGAGAAGGTATTTAACACCACGATTAAACTTAGAAAATGCTTGCATGTCTACTAAATCCACAGCCCATATTTTATCTATACCGTTTACTCTAACTCTCCTTTTCTTAAATTTTCTTTTTACAGGTTTATGTAATTCTTCCGCTAAATTTATCATGTCGAAATTTTTTTTTTAACCCCCATTCCAAATTTCATCTTCGTTCCAATGAGTTTATTAACGATGGACTTATCCATTTTTTCTCTAATAGTAGGATTGTAAATACCTTCTAACTCTGTTAACATATTTTTATCACACACTGCGTTTCTTGTGGCAGTGTCATTGTGCTGAAGATAGCAAACATCATGATGATATGCAGCTTTATCAACTCGGTTTATTGGTTTGCTCCATTTCTTTGGTGTTAAATCTGGATTGAGTCTTTTCTTTAATTTAGTGCCGGGGCCTGTGAAATTGTGACCAAGAAGATGCATTTCAAAAGGTAAATTATTTATAGCTTTATTTAGCAATGATCCTCCCTCAGTTATTCCCTGCGCCTTAACAAACTGAGTTTTAGTTATTCCACAAACCACACATTTTCCTTGTTTCATATTTTTTCCATTTTTAGCAACAGCATATTCTATGTTGTTTGTATCGGTAACTTTTTTTACATTTAACACAATACATTTTTTATATATAAAAATTAAAAAAGTTATATAAAATGGATATTGTAAACTTATCATGGAATGAAGTAGTATCAAAGAGATTTAATCACTCCCTTTTACCAAAAAGTATTAGAGGGATAATCGTAGGTAAATCAGGATGTGGTAAAACTACTTTATTGCTAAACCTTTTACTTAGACCAGGTTGACTTGACTACAACGATTTGAGTGTTTTTGGAAAAAGCCTTTTTCAACCGGAATACCGAATACTAAAAAAGGCTTTTGAAGAAAAACTACCAAAGAAATGTATCTTAAGGTTGTTTAACATGCGTGATGAAATACAAGAACTAAACATTTTACCAACAGCTTTGGTTGAAGAATGGATTAAAACGATTAAAAACAAATCAGATATAAATTACAACTTCTTTGAAAATGCGAGTGATGCGCCTGACCCGAGAGAGTTAAACTCAGAAAATAAAAATTTAATGATTTTTGATGATTTACTTTTAGAAAAGCAAAACAAATGTGAGTGTTACTACATTCGTGGAAGGCATAGTAATGTTGACTGCTTTTACCTCTCACAAAATTATTTTAGACTACCGAGACAAACTATTAGAGAAAACGCTAATTTTATTTGCCTTTTCCCACAAGACCTAAAAAACATTAATCATATTAATAGCGATCATGTAGGTGAAGATATGCCAAAGGATGAGTTTAGAAAATTTTGTCAAAAGGCATGGGAAAGACCGCACGGTTTTGCTATCATTGATCTAACCAGTAAAAAACATGATGGGAAGTATAGAAACGGTTTTGACAACTTTTACATACCTAAGTCAGTATAAAAAATATTATTTACTCAACTAAATAATATTTTTACTTTTTTATAAAATGGAAGATCTTTTAGAACAAATTGTAAAAAATACAACCCACAAAACATCATTTCAAATTATAGTAAGCGACAACAAAACACGTTTTAGAACAAGGTTTAATCCCCCAATTCAGCTGGAAAAGGATAAAAAACATGAAATAGCTTTAGTAAACCTTGAAACTTACTACTCTTTTCCAAACATTGATGCAACAAACAACATATTTATTTATTCTCCAGACAATGGTAATTCATGGATTAAAATAATAATACCTGAAGGAAGTTATGACCTTGTTTACATTAATGATACCATTCACCAGGAAATGAGAAAAAGGGGTCATTACGATGAAGTTAATGAAGAGTATTATATTAACATTTCTGCAAACACCAATACCCTAAAGTCTGTTCTTACTCTAGGAGATGGTTATCAAGTAGATTTTAATCAACCAGACTCCATTGCTAAAGTATTAGGACTTACTCGCGCTAAATATACACAAGGATTTTACGAGTCAGAGAATGTAGTGAACATTCTTAGTATAAACAGTTTACTTGTTAACATAGATATTATTTCAGGAAGTTATGTTAATGGTTCAACAAAAAACACTATTTACTCTTTTTTCCCAGATGTTGCACCTGGATATAAGATAATTGAGTCACCACTTAATTAAGTATACTTACCAATAACATTAGATGAAATACATAACCTAGAGGTAAATATTACAGATCAAAATGGAACATTACTAAATCTTAGAGGTGAAAATTTAACAATTAGGTTTCATATCAGAGAAGCGAGATAAATAAAAAAAAGAATTATATATAAAATGACGAGTTACACTACTGTTAAAGTAAATATATCGGAAGGACAAAAGCAAAAGCTTCAATATGCTGTTAAAGCTGGTTGCCCAGTAAGTATTCGTTTAGGTCATGAAGATTTACAAGGTAATGATGTTTTAGCATTAACCAATTCACAGGCAAAAAAAATAGCTAAAGCCTATGAGGATGGTAAGGGTATCACGATCAAAATGACTGCAAAACAACTTAAACATAATATGAAAATAGAGGGAGGTTTTCTCGGAATGTTGGCTGGGTTGGCTGCTAGAGCTTTACCAATGTTTGCAAAAACCGTTTTACCAGCTTTAGGTGTTGGTGCTCTTTCTGGATTAGCCTCAACAGGTGTTCAAAAAGCAATGGGGTCAGGTCTTTATCTTAAAAAAGGAGGATGTGTTTGTCAAGTGGAAACTGATGGAAAAGGGCTTTATTTAGGTCCATACAAAGGTAAAGGATTAGAGTCTGTTGGTGATGGTTTGTATTTAAAGCAAGGAGGAAAAATGTATGATGGAAAAGGACTTTTACTTGGACCTAATAGTCCATTTGCTAATATCCCTATTTTAGGAGCTATATTATAAAAAAATATTAATATAAAAAACAATATTAATTAAAAAAATGTTATGTAAAAGTAGATTTGATTACAAAATAAATGAAAATTTTAAGGAAGTACTATGGCTTCCTTTTAAAAATTTAGAACATCCACCTATACAAATTACAGATAATTTATGGGAGGTATATTCACAACATGAAATAGTACTAGAACCTAAAGAAACTTTAAGGTTGCAGCTTGGCCTTGGTTATATTTCAAAATTTCATAGAGATGTTAAAGCTTTACTTAATAATACTTTAGTTTTACAAGGTGTAATGCACAAGAGTGACCATAACCCTTCAGGGACTGAAGATATATTAGTACTAATGAAAAACAATAATTCTGATGAAAACATTACTATTGCAAAAAATGAACCATTATTTTACGTTGTATATGATGATGGTTGGTATGATGAAAGATGGGAGCATTCTAATGTGTAATGTTATAAATAATAATATTTAAATATTATTTATAACAAAAATAAAAAGATGAATGTACATAAATTTGGTATAAAACCTAATATTACTACTCAACATAAAACTATATTTTGGAAACCTCATTTACAAGGAGTAAGATATCCTCCCTTAAAGCAAGATCCTCTAAAATGGAAAATATACTCACAAGTAGATATCAAGATTCCTCCTCGTGATGGTATGAGACTTTTGCTAGGATTTGGTTATATAACTACACGAGGAGTTGTAGTGATATCTGTTAGTAACAAATGGAAAGATAGTTTAACCATTCTTAATGGAACACATCTTGATAATGAGGCTAATGATATCTTAGTCTACATTTATAATTTCTCACAAAAACCAATTGAAATACCTGAGGGTGAGTTATTTTGCTATCTAAAATATTTACAATCTTGACATAAAAAATTATCATTTTAATAAAAAAAAATGGCAGATACAGATCAAGAACATCCCTCTAAAAAAATCTATCCTCCATTACCTCGAGAAAGAAATACTGCAAGCGCTCCACCTATTGAAAATGCACGCAATAGGAGATGATAAAGGACATTCCTACCGTTTACAAAAGATATCTGAAGTACAAAAGTTTCTCGAAAATGAAATTCAAAAAAGAGATGCCCTAGCTAAGAAATATTTTAGAGCCGCAAGAGTTATTGATAATATTGATACAGCATTGATTGGGTTAACAATGGCTTCTGGTATTGGGGGAGCCATATTATTGGGTACAGTTGCAGCGGTACCAGTAGCATTGGGTTTAGAAATTGCAAGTGCAGGAACCGGATTACTCTCAATGACAGGTAAATATGTAGTAAGAAATTCAAAAACAAAGGGAGAAAAACATCAAAAGATTCGAATGATAGCTGATGCTAAGCTTGATACAATTGCTTCACATATATCCAAAGCTTTAATTGACAATCGTATATCAGATGAAGAGTTTAAACTTATCATGGAAGAACAAGAGAAGTATAAGGAAATGAAGGATGAGATAAGAACAAAAACTAAGAAAAAGATATCTACTGAAAATGAAGAAAGTTTAATTGAGAAAGGGAGGCAAGAAGCGCGTGAGTCCTTTCGGAGGTTGGTTGAAAAGAATCATACCGCTCCCTCGGTGTAGTAACAAACCAAGAAAAATAAAGTTTTCATGCAGCTGTAGTTATGAAACGTGTTAAAAACTATGCTAAAAACTATACTCTAAAACTGAGATAAAAAATTATTTTAGTGATAAAAAAATGTCTTTTTTAAAAATCACTGATCCTGCAAAAAGGGACTTAATTGTAAAGGAGTATCTTGAAACAAAAAAGAAGATTCGGGATAATCTACTAGCAGAGAGAACAGGTGAGCAACAACTTCAAACTGATCTTTCAAAGTTTTTTAAACCCATTACAGAAACACAAAAAGCTACAACAAAGGAGATTACAGAAGAACTTAAACCTATTAAAGAAGGTATCGAACAGTTGCCACAAGCTATTAATTTACCAGCATTTCCAACAATACAAGCTTATTCCTCTGAAGAACAAACACCAACTATTGAGGAAAGGAAATTGCAGAAATATGAAGAAAAACATTTCATTGGGCCAATTGCAAAGGAGTATCTAACAAAATTTGTTGGTAAAACCAATGTTAATAGAACATATGGGTTATATGATAAAAATGGTAAATTTTATATTGGTAACAAATTAATCATAATTGATGAGGATAATATTGTGGTTGGTAATAAAAAATATAAAGGAACACCTGGTTTATGAGAGTTAATTGTTGCTAAAGAACCAGATGAAAACATTTATACAGCTGAGGATCAGGAAAATTATGGAAATTTAATGATACAAACCAACGCTCTTTATCGTGAAAACAACCCTGGTAGTATATATCCTAAAGGTTCTAGAGGGGAAAAGTGGGTTAAAATACTTAGACCTATTTGGTATACTAGAAAAAAGTATGAAGGAAAGGGTATCGTTTTTATCCCATGTGACCCTAACGCATTAATAAAAGACTAGACCTGTTGTTGGCAAGTAAAGAAGCAGGCAACACAGGTGTAAGAAACGAGTTAGTGAGCATTTGTGATGAATTAAAAAGACAAGGTGTTTTAGATTCAAACGCTTATAAAAATTTAATGTCTATACTATAAAAATGATTATCAATAAAAAATACGGATTTAAAAAAAGGTATTCATACGGTGGTGCTGGAATTTTTGATAGTATTGCTAACTTTTTAGCGAGGTTTTTTACAAGTAGCGCAGCTAAACAAATTGCATCTTCTGCCCTTGATGTGGGAAAGAGTGTAGCTAAGGAAGGTGCAAAGAAAGCTTCAGAGGTTGGAAAAAGTGCAGCTGTAGATGTAGGAAAAAAATTAGTTACAAAAGCTTTGACACCAAAATCAAAGAAAATTTTACAAAAATATAGCACACCACCAAAACCCACTGATACCCCTACAACGCAAGACATTAATACATTAATAGAAGGAAGCGCAATCGCTATTCAAGATTTAGTTAAAAAATTAAACAGTGGAGCAGGCATTAGAGTAGTATGAAGAAAAATAAGTTAAAGAAAAAAATATTACTTATAAAAAAAGAGAATGCCAAAATTAGCATTTAATCGTGTATTTTATAAAAAATACAATACTAGTACTATTACTATACTAGGTGCATCTTTAAAACTAGAAGATTGTGAGATTCTTGAAATTAATAACACAGAATATGGTTATAAAAAAGCCTTTGTGAAGTTGTCTCCTGAAGAAGTAATCAAAATGAAAGAGATTGAGGAAAAGGTGAATGAGCGTTTACAAGAGTGGGATATACCCCAAATAATAATTGTATACGGTAATAGAGTTTATCCTAAAACTAAAATAGATACCGCAAAAAGCATTAAACTTAAAGGTGTGTTTGTTAATAATGATAATAAACCTTTTCCCCAGCTTTGGTTAGAGTTTTAAGTAAAAGTGATACAATTATAATTTTATTTTAAATTATAATTGTAATTATAAAAAATGGACATTTTAAGAATTACCGACCCAATTTTAAAAGATGATAGTATAGATGAGTATGAGCACCATGAGTATGAACCAATCACCGGTACACATCTCAACAACTCAGGAGGAGATATTAGGATTAGCATTGAGACCCAAGATATTTTTACTCATCCTAGTGAGAGTTATTTACTTATTATAGGCGAATTACTAAGAAGTGATACTGGAGCAGTTTTCGATGCTAACACCAATATTTCTTTAATAAACAATGGTCTCATGTATCTTTTTAAAAATATTAATTATCAACTTTCAGGTATGGAGATTGAATCCATATTGCATCCTGGCCAGGCTACTACAATGCTTGGTTTGTTAAAATATCCGGATGATTTTTCTAAATCACAAGGGTTAAACCAATTGTGGTATAAGGATACAACAAATACTGCAGCTGCTGGAAACACTGGTTTTGAAGTAAGAAGAAGGTATATTATTAGGGATGCCCTTCCAAGAGGTACCTTTAGCTTCAGAGTTCCATTAAAATATATATTTGGTTTTTGTGATGATTATAGTAAAATATTGTATGGAATGAAGCAAACTCTCGCCTTGACAATAAATGATGATAATGATGCAATCTTTCGAGATAATGCTGCTCCTGTTGATGGTAGAATTAATTTAATTAAAATATCTTGGTTTATGCCACACGTGCTACCTGCAGATGGAGAGAAGATGGGACTTTATAAAATTATCGAGAAAAAAGAAAAAATACCGGTTGGATATAGACTGAGGCAGTGCGACTCTATCGCGGTTCCTCAGTCATCATCATTTACCTGGAGACTTTCTGTCAAATCATCACCTGAGGTGCCACGTTTTATCATTGTTGGCTTTCAGACTGGTAAAAATGGTAATCAAGAGCAAAATCCAGCAATATTTGATCATACAAACGTTAAAAATATTTATGTTATGTTAAATTCCACTAGATATCCCGCGGTTGACTATAATCTTTCATTCACTGCGCATCAATTTAGTAGAGTGTATGGTGATGCTGCTCTATTTAGATCTAAGTTTTATAACATGGATGAATTGGTGTCAAACCCTAACATTATTCCCCCAGATTATAAAACCCGTTATCCTTTGTTTGTGTTTGACGTTCCCAAACAGAGTGAGAGATTAAAATACTCAGTCACCGATATCCAAATCAAGGCAAATTTTACTGAAAATATACCTGCAAACACAGAGGCATATGCTGTTATTATTAGTGATAAGTTAATTAACTTCCAGTCTGATGGAAATGAAATGAGTGTAGTGTATTAAGATTTTTCTTTCCTATATAAAAAAAATGATAAAGATTACAGATTTAAGAAAAATTCTTATAGAAAATAATATAGATTTCCGCTCATACTGGGATAAAAAATGCTTAGTTGAGTTGGTGAAAGAACATGGATTGTTACCAGAGGAGTCAACTGTAGCACCTAAAAAAGAAAGAAGTAAGGACCCTAGGTTTGATAGATTAAAAACTATTATGCATAATCCTAAAAAAGTTAGTTTAGAGGATGTTGAAACTGGTGAAATAAAAACCTTTCCATCGATTTATAAGGCAGGTAAATTTATAGATCGTTGCCCTCAAACGATTGTGAACTGGAATGGGAGAACTTGGAATAATAAATATAAGATTTGTATTCAGTAATTTTATTATGACATTGTTATAATAAAATTTTTTGAAACAAATAAAAAAAATTGCTTAAGAAATTATATCTGTTATATAAAAATGAGTTTATTTAATAGATTTACAAACACAGCTAGACGACTAGCCTCAGCTGTCGTACCAGAATTCATACAAAGAGGAATAACTGATTTTGGTAATTGGTTAACCGGTAATGTGGAGACAACACAAATACCACAAGTGTTGGATGAAATTGTTAACCACGTTAGAGAAAATTACCCTCCAAGGCAGCTGTTTGAGATTAGAGCTGCTCAATCCGCATTTAGAGAGTATGCTACTCAACATGTTATAGAGGGTAGAGAAGGCTACACCCCACAAAGATTTTTCGCAGAAACGTGGATGTCTCTTATAAATACTTTTCAAAATCATTTACAAACAAAGGTAAAACTTATACTTAGGTGTAAATTATGGAAAATAACAGATCTTGACCAAGGTCCTGTTGAACGTGCTTTCCGTAGTAAACAACATTTAAATTTAAACAGAGGAGAAGTAGAGGATTTGTTGAACAAAATGATAGATGAAGTTTTAGAAAATTTAGCTAATTTCCAAAGAGAAGGTAGTGGTTGGACTTTTGGAAGTATAGTGCGGTTAGAATTACATACAGCTGCTTATATTCCTTTAAGAGCTAATGGTCACTTACCTTTACCAAAATGGATTGCTAACAAAAAGGCAGTTATCAATATGAAAAATAAAGATGACAAATGCTTTTTATGGTGTGTTTTAAGAGCGCTAAACCCTAAAAACAACCATCCAGAGATAGTTGACAAGGCTTTACAAGCAAAGAAAAATAGTGTAAAAATGGAGGGAATAGAGTATCCTGTTTCGTTTAAAGATATAGATAAGTTCGAAAAACAAAATTCAGAAATTAGTGTAAACGTGTATGGGTATGAGGAAATAAAAAAATTTATTTACCCTCTCAGGCTTACAAAAGATGAAAAAAGTAATCATATCGACCTTCTTTTTATTAAAGATGAGGAAAACATGCACTATGCCCTCATAAAAAAAATTAATAGTTTAGTGAGAAAACAAATAACAAATACTCATAATGGAAATATAGAATGTTGTAAACGATGTATGAATCATTTCGGTAGTAAAGAACTTTTAGAAAAACATATGCAATACTGTAATGAACATGAACCTATTACTTTAGAAATGCCAAAACCAGGTACCATGTTAGCTTTTGAAAACCATGCTAGAAAACTTCGGGTTCCCTTTGCTGTATACGCTGATTTTGAAAGTGTTTTAGAACCAATATACACATGCCAAGCAAACCCGGAAGAAAGTTATACTATACAACGACAAAAGCATATACCTTGCAGTTTTTCCTATATTATAAAATGTTTTGATGATACTGTGTGTGCTCCTATAGAAAGAAGTCATATTGGAGAAAATGTTGAGGAAGTTTTTATAAACTGGTTAAAAGATGATATACAAGAAATTCATCAACGGTACCACCAAAACCCAAAGCCTATTGAAATAACAATAGAGGAAAAAATAAAACATACACAACAAACACATTGTTGGATTTGTGGTGGAAAATCTAATCATGCTAATTATAGAGTGAGAGATCATTGTCATTTTACAGGTAAATATAGAGGCGCCGCACATAATGAATGCAACCTAAAAGCTAAAAATCCTAACTTCACACCTGTGTACCTTCATAATCTTAGTGGATATGATGCTCATCTTTTTATTAAATGCCTTGGCAAATCTGTTGGAAAGATTGATTGTATTCCAAATAATGAAGAGAAATATATTAGTTTTAGTAAAGACATTTGGGTTGGAGAAAATACAAGTCATAAAATTAGATTTCTTGATAGCTTTAAGTTCATGAATTCTAGTTTGGATAAACTTTCAAGCAACTTAGAGGTAAGTCAGTTAAAAATTTTAGCAAAATATTTCACTAAAGAACAACTACCGCTAGTTAGGAGAAAAGGAGTTTTTCCTTATGAGTACCTAGATTCTTTTGATAAACTTAAAGAGGAGAAATTACCACCCAAAGAAGCATTTTACTCTAGTTTAAACAAAGAAGGAATTACAGATGAAGATTATACTCATGCGCAAAAGGTTTGGAAAGCTTTTAATATGAAAACGTTTAAGGATTACTTAGAACTTTACAATAAAATAGATGTATTGCTTTTAGCAGATGTTTTTGAAAACTTTAGAGACGTTTGCTGTGAAAACTATGACTTAGATCCTAGTTGGTATTATACTGCTACTGGTTTAGCTTGGGATGCAGCATTGAAAATAACAAAAGTAAACCTAGAGCTTTTATCTGATCCTGATATGCTTTTGATGGTAGAATTAGGTATTAAAGGGGGTGTTAGTATGTGTAGTAAAAGATATGGAAAAGCAAATAATGAGGATATGGGTGAATTATATGATCCTAGTAAACCATCAAAATATTTATTATATATAGATGCAAACAGCCTTTACCCTTGGGCAATGAGTCGTCCTCTTCCTACTCATGGTTTTAAATGGATGAATAAGAAAGAATTAGAAAATTGGCAAAAAATTCCATGTATATTAGAAGTAGATTTAGAATATCCTAAAGAGTTACATGATTTACAAAATGACTTTCCTGTAGCACCCGAACGTTTAAAGATAGAAAAAGTAGAAAAACTTATTCCAAACTTAAATAATAAAAAGGATTATGTTATTCATCATGAAGCTTTAAAAACATGTGTTGATTTAGGTTTAAAGATTACTAAAATACATCGAGGACTTAAGTTTGAGGAAAGTGCATGGCTTAAGTCATACATTAATACACACATTGAACTAAGAAAAGCAGCTAAAAATAATTTTGAAAAAGAGTTTTTTAAGTTGATGAATAATTCAGTCTTTGGTAAGACTATGGAAAACTTGAGAAATAGAGTAGCGATACACCTGGTTTCTAATGGAGAACGTTATAGGAAATTAGTAGCAAAACCAAACTATAGCAACACAACAATATTTAATGAAAACCTAACAGCGATACACATGAAAAAGACTGATATAAAATACATTAAACCTATTTACTCAGGATTAAGCATCTTAGATATTAGTAAAACACATATGCAAAAAACTTATTATAATTACTTTAAAGCTAAGTATGGTGAAAAGGTTAGAATGTGTTATACTGATACAGATAGTTTTATTCTTGAAATAGAAACTAAAAATTTGTATAAGGATATAGAAAAAGATGTACCTGAAATGTTTGATACAAGTAATTATTCTAAAGATAATTTCTTAAAAAATGATTGTAATGCAAGAGTAGTAGGAAAGTTTAAAGATGAGTTAGGTGGTAAGATTATGACTGAGTTTGTTGGTCTAGGAGCAAAAATGTATGCTTATAAAACTTTAGATGGTGAGGAAGATAAAAGATGTAAAGGTGTTAAAAAAGCGGTTATCAAGAAAGAGATAAATTTTGATAATTACAAAGAGTGTTTGCTTACAGAAAAGGATCAGTATAGAAAGATGACTATTTTAAGAAGTAGGAATCATGATATGTATACTGAAGAGTTAAACAAAAAAGCGTTAGGATCAAGTGATGATAAAAGGTTTGTCTTGGAGAACAAGATTGGCACGCTAGCTTGGGGGCATTATAAAATATAACTTTAAAAAATAAAGTTATATTTTACGTTTAATGGTGTTTTCTGTTTTACAAATTGGGCAATTGGTAAAATTATCTCTTGAATTACATTCCTCACAAATACAACAATGACCACAATTACAAAATACTATTTCAGGTTTATTTTCCTTACATACAACGCACTCATCTTCTTCATAAACTTCTAAACCATTAATATTTGAATCTCCCTTTTCTTCTTTTTCCATAAACCTTCTTTTTCTTTCAAAGTATTCTTCTATTACTCTAAAATGTTCATCTCTTTCCTCTTGGGTTTCTTCTATTTCTTCAAAGTTAAATAAAATATGTTTGTAATTTCCAGCATATTTACCAAAAGGGTGAATATGTAAAAATGGTATAAACTCTGCTTTGTTGAAATCATAACCTAAATTAGATAAATAATTATTTAATTCTTCTTCTCTTGTATCATCATAGTATATTATAAAAAAACATCTTGGTATGTTCTTTTTTGCACCATCATAGTGTATTTCAAAACCATTTCCAATACCACCCCTTTTTTCTAAATTTAAGCATGTTTCAAATGAACTAAAAAAATGATTACAACATGAGCCATCATATGATATAAATAATGGACTAAAGTTTTCATATGACTCAACTTCATCCCAAACAGGAAAAAAGAGTAAATCAAAAACTATAGATGTATCATTATATTTTACAACAGCTTTACTATATTCATAATAACAAGCATCTATTATATTGGTAACTGTATGAATATAATCTTTGCTACGAGCATTAGGGAAATATATGAAATCAAAACCTTTATATTTTATTGGTTTTGCTGAGTATTTTAGTTTATATTCTAAACTTTTTTTAAGCTCTAATTTTAAACAAGATTCCATTTTTATATATGCATTAAAAAAGTTAAGTGTATATATAAGTTAAAAATCATCTATAAAATCCTATTTCTTATTCTACCATCATATCCTAGTTTGTATTTCTTTTTATTAACTAACAATAAATCTTTCAAGGCTTTAACTCTTTCCAAAATTTTATTCAACTCCTCATCATATTCTTCATTCAACAAATCTTTAATTCTATAAATCAACCTGTAAAAATATCCAATTGTTATATAAAATTCTTTATTGTCTGTTTCCATTTTATATACAAGAAAAAAAATACTTAAATTATTTTCCTATCATATCATCTATAGCATTGAAACCATCACTCAGTCCTAAAAAATTTTAAGATCAAAAAATTTTCAATTCAAGTTAGTTTGTTAGCCTTAGATTCATGTTTAACTAGTTAGTTGGTTAACCTGGTTAACTAGTTAGTCAAACAAAAAAAATTTAGGGGGGTGGTGAGTTGAGGTGAGGGTTAGTCGGTTGAAGGGTTAGTCGGTTGAAGGGTTAGTCGGTTGAAGGGTTAGTCGACATGATTGGATTGAGAATTTATGAAGATTTTGCGATTTGCGACCCGTTTGTGCCCAGCATTCCCATTTATATATCTACTCTAATTACATTCTGTTGTGACCCCAACAAATTCCAAAATGACCCCCATTATTTTTGACTAGGGGGTCACAAT
Organism: Hippopus hippopus; assembly: GCA_946811185.2. NCBI lineage: Eukaryota > Metazoa > Mollusca > Bivalvia > Cardiida > Cardiidae > Hippopus > Hippopus hippopus. The sequence goes on from OX328097.1 coordinate 16,686,002, forward strand.
GATCCCCTATTTTTGTTGCCAAGAGAAAACCCTGTTTTACCTTTGTAGCTTTTATAACTATGCTGCAGTAACAACATGCTCAATCTCAGGATGTCAGGAGTGACATCATCATTGTTTGGAGGGGTCAGAAAACCAGGGCTGTGACTGGCTGTACAGGTGAGGGAAGGGAAATGACCAGTGGGTCCGGGCTGCCTTAGGCTTCCAATCGGGACAACTTTATCCCAAATGACAAATATTAGGCTCCTCTAAATTGAAAGCATCTGTAAACGACAGTTTAAAATCGATACAAGTGAGTTGTTCTCTAATAAGGTAGACAAAATTGGGGGGAATGGAGAAAATGCTGGTTACAAGCATTTTCTCCATTTCCCAAAATGTTTTCAAAAGCTTTCTTTCTTGGTGTAGTTAGAACTCAGGATTGTGTGGTAAACGGCTAAATGCTCCTTGTGGAGAAAAAGGGGATATCCAAGGGTAAACATTAAACATTTTAACATGATTTCAAGAGCTTTCTTTGCTTCAATACTAGAATATGAAAATTTGAGATGGAGTTGAATCCTTTTGTCTTATACTATAAGCCAAAGTAAAAAGCATCACATAGTTTTCCATATTTTTTCACTCCTTCAGTTGAAAGTTTTTTTTAAAGTATTACAGGAAAAAGAACCATAATATGTAAGAAGTAATGACTCTTTTTCTTTGTATTGAACAGCTGACTATACACAAACATTATTTTCCTTTTCTTTTAATGTAAATCCTCTGTGTAGTTTGATACAGTTTGTACAGTTTTTGGTAGGTTGAGACTGGCAAACATAGTCTCAGCTCCATCAAATGTCATGTCTTAATTTATGACAAGAAAACATTTGAATTTGGAAAGGTCTGTGAATATAGCATAAACTTTACCACATTTAAATTCTTTACCAACAACAAACTTGTAGACTGGTCCAAACAGAAAGAATTCGCTGACCACAATTTAGATGTACCTTAAAGTATAGGATTTGTCACAGAAAGAGAACAAAAAATTGTGGGAAAAGGAGAAAATGCTTGTTACCAGCAGTCTCTTTCTTTCCCCCAGTTATTTCAAAAGCTTTCTTTGTCGGAGTGGTTACAACTTGGACTTGTATGGTAACTGGTTAAAATAAATAACAACTATTGCAGACAAATGATTACACCACACAAGTTGCCTTGCCACTGGATCAGGAAAATGATTCAAGGGGCCATAACTCTAGTAACATTCATTCAATCACTTTGGAAATTGCAGATGAACAAGTTTCATTGATAGGAAGATTTCCATTAACACTTTACCAAACAACAAAATTTTTGACTGGTTCAAATTAAAAGCATTTGCAAACAACAAGTGAAATTGTTGTGATTTGTCTTTTATAGGGTAGGAAACACTATGGGACAAGGAGAAAATGCTGGTTACCAGCATTTTCTCCTTTTCCCACAATGCTTTCCCAAGTCCTTTTCTCTTGAGGTCGTTATAACTTGTAATCGTGTGGTACAGGCTTAACTTTACCAAACGAGAAAATTTAGGATCTGACTTAACACCCCAAATCACTAATATGGCGCAAATTTGAGTTATAACTGTTGGATGGTGTTTCGTCAAGTCAGTTTGGTGAAAGAAGACAGAAAATGTTTCCCAAGTGATGTTCCTGAGTTGGGTCAATTTCTGTAACCCATGGTTTGTTCAGTATCTGTTTAGATATTTTTTAACAACACATGAAAGATGTGAAAACGATACATACGTTACTCTCACATGCCTAGATTTTATCTCTTCCGTATTCCACCACATACACAAAATATCATTCACTATCAAATTTTTACCTTCATAGTTTTGAAATTTCATCACATTATCAAGTAGGTTAGAATCGATAGAAATTGACCCATTGACATGAAAATAATTGTTACTCCAAATGTTGTCCCGAGGGTAACATATATGACACATACGTGACGCTCTTTCAAAACTTAATCTTATGAAGGTGTATAGCATAGCCAGTGTAAACGGGATAATTTTTTTTTAAAACAGGTTTCAAAATTTTGGAAAGAGTTGTTTTTCTTGACACAGTAATTATTTTAACAAAAATCTATCTGTGGCTTTGAAATGCAATTTCATTAAAGCATGGGTATTCAACCTTCGAACTAAACTATAAGAAGACAAGAGAGTGTCAACACATGGATAAAAAAAGTATTGAATAAACTACCAAATCGTACATATGTCACTGATACATATGGGACAGAATAAATTAAAATCTTATGACAGGCAACTATTCCGTCATTGACGAGATGTGTATTTCATCTTGTAAGCTTATGCAGGTTGCCATGCTATGCATTCTTGAAGAAAACTGAGTACTTTTTTTTCTTTGTTAAACTTTCCTTTTAAGATATGAGAGCCACTTATATGGCAGCAACAGACAATGTTATTCATAAACTTTGGTTTATGTTTGAAGTATTTCACAGGTTTTACATACTTAAAGTCAAAATACAGCAATCTGAGTTCAGAAGTTTATAACCTTTATTTTTGGTAGCCTATAATTACTGATACATGTGTTACTGAAAGTAATGTATTGGTGTCATGGGCCAACATGTATGCCTACTGGCAAAGATTCTTTCAATACAAATTATATTAGAACTGGTACTAGAAAAGTCCAATGAAGAAAAAACACATTCCTAAGTTACAAATTTGTCGATTTACCTACATGCCATGAACAATTCTCAAAGGACAATATTGTTAATTTCTGTGACGGCTGATCAATCTACGAACTCCCCAATACAATAATTGATAGTATGGTCTTAATCATTCCAACACAGTTAAGTCTTGAATAAATACGATTTTAACCTATCAAACGAATAAATCTTATAATCTTCAGATGTGAGCAGCTTCCCTATTCTGCACTGGAATAAAGAGTGCATTTATGATCATTAACGTAGGATGGTCCTCGCTGGTACCGCGGTACTTAATTTCGCCGAAAATTTATTACAAGAGAGCGAACTCGCATATATTATTTTCCAATGCTGTGATAAACTGTTGCATTTAAAGTTACAATAGATGTTGCTATCAAGGTTTAAGTCGTGTTTTTCAGACAAAAATATCTAGGTCAAGCTAAGATGTTGACTACAGGTGCTCCAAAGTGAGTCCACTATGGTACCGCGTCAACTCCTGTAATTTGGAAAATTATTGAAAATTATAATTTTTATTTCCAGAAAATGATATAGGTACCGTAGTTTTTGTTTCCTGCGGGGCCTTTGATGTCACAGCAGACAACCTTCACTCGTCAAACAAGAATTATCGGTTTTATGAGGAATAGGGGGTAATTATTTTCAAAGCATGAAGGAAAATTGTGCTTTATTATTGCAATATGTGAATACTGAAAGTAAGTTATTAATAATGACGACATATCTAATATTTTTTAACCGATGCGATGCAAAAACACTTCTGCTTTCGAGTTGATAGATTAAACAGTGGATAGGTGGCGCTACCTATGCAAATTGGGTATTTTCCGGATTACCGCGGTATCATCGATGACGTGGTACCAGCGAGGATGACTATGTGTTGACACCTACGTTGTTACACTAATTACTCTTTGTCAAAAAGCGGAATGCAGAATTACTACTAAGAACGAAATAAAGAGCTGCTTCTCTTCTAATAAAAGAAAGAGCAAGACAGCGAGAGTATCATGTTTTAGCTTGGTTCTGTATTGTAAATTTAGACAACCCGAGATTGGGACTTACTCCTAGAAGAGCCTCGGAGTGAAGCTTGCCCTGGAAGACGTACATGTATTGTAGAGTTACACTTCTCCTGGAAGTCTTGCTCTGGAGTGAGACTTCGCTTCACTCTAGAGAGGGAAATTCTACCCGGGAAGTCTCACTCTAGGGCAACACTTCCCCTACAACAAGTTGTAAAGCAGGGTTTTCTCAAGTGGGGGTATGGTTCTGGAGTGAATCTTCTCCGAGGGCCTCCTGCCCTAGTGTCAGCCTGTCAGGCCTCCCAGGATGGGATTATGTTCTTGAAAGAGACTTACCCTGGTATTTCATCACTGAATTAGCCTCCTTGTGCCTTTATTAATAGGATTTGATTATCATATTTTCATAGTTACTCTCTCTACTATATGATTACCTATGAATTTTCACTTTGAAATTTTTCTTCTGAGATTGAAAAACTATAGGCGTTGCCCCATCTCCATGGAGGCATATGTTCCAGGTAAAGGATCAGCCGGACAATCAGAGAGACGTTTCCTGTCGATCCATGCACATCGTGTAGATTGATAAAGAAGGCAGTAAGGAAACATAATTATATCCTATTTAAATCCCATTCTCTCTCTCTGATAATCTGATAATCAAAGGTAAAACTTAACGCTTTCCTCCCCTGAAGCTTCTGGTCAACATGGCATTTTTTTGTTGTTGTTAGAATATTGAGAATTTATAGTGATTCAATAACTCTAAACACTTTTAACCGCCCAGAATTTCTTTAAATGTCTATCTAAAAAGTCTCTGTTCATACCTCTATTACTTTTTTGTAAAGGGAAGTAATAATAATCTCCCTTTGAATTGAGGATATAGTAATTTTAGAATTGAAAATGATAATTCTATGAAGGCAAAACCTCCAAAAGTGGCTCGGTTAAGATGCTACAGTAGTGATGATTTTTAATGATATCATATTTTCCAGAGTAAAATTACAGTGGAAATAGATGTTCCGCTTCAGGGTTGGAATATCTTAATGGATTGGCGGTTGGTTGGGGGGTTTGGTTGGTCACATCCTGATCAAAGCGTTAGCCCGTATGCCGATCAAATCTCGGCTGTAAAAGATCTCCAACCATTAGAAAAATCCAAAAGGCTGTTCATGCTAGGCGCGCGGTGAAAAAGAAAAATTAATCTCTCGAGCTATGTAATTGGTATGAACAGCAAATCTGACTGGATTAATCTGATACATACGTTACCGGTACACTGCTGCATTTTGTTCTTCCCATGTTATATAAAGTATTCTGATGTTCTATGGTGTTTCTTGTATTTAATGACGTATATGACAAATTTTTTCTAACCGACAGATTTTTTTAAAACTTTGCACATACAAAGCTCATCATGTCTCTAGGAGATTACAGTAAAAGAAGATGTTGGTCACCATGCTCGTTTTTGAGAAATTTGCCTTTGAAAAGGGTATATACAGTTCCAAAATTCAGCTTATATTGGATTTAAAGTGCCTTTCTTTAATAGTCAGTTAAACAGGAAAATTACATGAAATAATATACATATTTACGTCATTTTAATGAAAATTAATATATTTTTGCACAAAAAATATATAAAAGCCTGGTTCTGAGCATGGTAAATGTACAAATATGCATGTTATATATAGACCATTGAGTTAAAAAGGGAGATAATTTGATTGATTTATAGGTTAATCTTAAAGAAATACATTCTTTCTAACTGACAGATTTTTCTTAAACTTTCTACACTTATAGTATTTATATTTCTAAACAATAAGAAAAAATAAAAATGGCACCTATCCGTGCTTATTTCGGCAGAAAACAAGGTTGAAGGTCACTGTGGAAGTTACTTTTTCAAGGAAAAAATAGGATAAAAGCTCAGCAGAGATGCTCAATAGGAGCAATTTCTCCTTTTCCAACAATAATTTTCAAAGTGGAAACAGCTATTCTTCCACAGCTTTAAATTTCCTACCTGTGTTTCTTTTTTTGGTGTGTAACACCGTGTCAGCAGCATTTTAATTATTTCACGGTGACAGTTCAAAGATCCATTTTTTTCTGTTCACCAATACTACCCGAAGAAAGTGCTACTTGATTCAGTGCACCAATAGTATTACCATTATGTGCAAAAAATACATAGGTGCACTTTTGATTCAATATCCACGACAAAAATACATGCGCAGTAGGATGCGCGCGAACATTTATCGTATACGTCGTTAACAGGAATTATGTCATAATTTTGTATGTTCAGAATGTTATCACCCACCGTTGTATAGTCGTCACGTGGAACAGAAACATGGGTTATATAAATTATAGCTTCAACCTTAGTCGTGGTTAAAGCATAATTATATTCTATATGTAAAGTACTCGGAGTGACTAAGTCGTGTTTGTAGCAAGAAAGATGATGCTGCCCTTTCAGTCGGTAGTCACGCCAAATCTATATAACTGGAAATACATGTACTATTTTGGGACATCTGCAGAAAAGCGACAGTTTTGGTGATCATTTATTTATTATTGGTCTCTTAAAGTAACAATAAAGGCCAAAAGTAAACAAAGCAGGTGTAAAAAAAAAATGCATTTAAATCTGTATCATACCATTTAAAAGTATGGAAATTATTGTGAAGATGACAATCTGTCATTGTAAGGTCGGTCCAAGTGTTAGTCGCTGACAGAGAAATTAACTGACCTTTCTCTAAACGCGAGTTTGGCACGCCCACCTTAGTAACGCGGTATTTCGGTTGTCAAGCCCGATAAACAAACCAGAAAATGGCGTCGAAGGCAAAGTGTATTCCCCGGCCCCATACTAAAAATAAGCCAGAATTCCCGGCCCCAACGGCCCCCCTATCTTAATCTTTTATTCATTATTTGATTCTGCCGAAATTAGAATCAAATTAAAGCCTAGATATCACCCTTTTATATGATATAAAATACATTATGATCATCGAAATACTTTTTGAAATATTGTCGATCAAAAATAGGAAAGATTTTCGTATTTTCTTCGAGATATTTCATGAATTACACAAATCCGGCCCCTATGCTAAATCCTTTATTCCGTGGAAAACATTGCGGAAACTATTTCTAAGTGAAAGTGTGTGGTTTAAGCTGTCCATAAGTGTAAAAATAAATAAATTTCGATAGAAAATAATAGAATAACAGGTCTTTGAAATGATCGACCCATGATGAAATTTAATGACTTTCCTCACAAATCCGGCCCCTATGCTAAATCCTTTATTCCATCAAAAACATCGCAAAAAATGTTTCTAAATGAACGTCTAGACTCTACGATTTTAGCTTTCGTTCAAAAGCTAATATTATGCAGTTTGTAACCTTATTAAAAATTGGATATTAGATACATAATTAAGTCTAAAACATAGGGGCAGGATATGTTAATTTTCCCATAATTCCATGTATATGTATATCTTTCCAAAAATTAATAAAATCTCAACCGTTATAGCACAAAAACTCCTGCATCAATTTCTAATTGCTATATACCATTAAAGAGCTTATTTAATGAACTTTGAATTTATATTCAAGATTTTCTAGATTTGATGAATCATTGAATTTTTAATATTGGGGCCGGATGGTCATACTAAAATACGCCATGGAGAATTTAGACGCCATGGATACGCCAGGGGAGTTTTTGAACGTCATAGCTGTTTTATAGTAGTGGAATGATATGTTACCTCGTGAAATATATTAAGATATGCATTGTACATCATATCCATACGTTTTAGTTTGGAAAAAATCGTACTTTGCAAGATATTTGCACTTAAAAATTTACCAAATTACGAAGGGAGGCAACTCATCTGACATACGTATGCCATACCAAAATATGCTCGTCAAAGCAATAATAAGCCCATTAAAATGGACAAAAACTTATTAATATTGTTTAAATATGTTTTATAACCACTCTGTTTCAATTTAAATACGACATGTATCATATTTATTCAGAAATTTGTTCTTCTAAAAAGACGAAGATCGGGAGGTTATGAATTTTCGATATGCCATGTGAAAATTTCCTCGCCACATCATTTATACTAAAATACAGCGATCCAATAACCGTGAATACCTGTTTTATTGTTTATTTATTACTACGTTTTATATTTTCAATAAGATTTATTTTGTATTTTGTAGGAAATTTGGTACTATAACATGCCCAACTCGATAAGTGAAACAAGGGAAGTAATGTTAACAAGGGAAACAATCCACGTTTTTACGAACACAGAACATATCTGATAATGTGTATTATTGATGTAATAAGATGAAATTAAGATTAAACAGACGTCTTGTTTTTGTTATATATACTGAACCAAAAAAGAAACTTCCCCTGTGTTTAAGTGCAAATGCAATGTTATTAAAAAAATCAAAATATCAGATGACCTACATATATTCGGGCGAACGATTATGTGTCCGATAAAACAAAATTTTAACTCGATTGAAAGCATTTTGCAGAAGAAACCCGCTGAAAGCGATTTTCACGTGCATGCACGGACCAGTATAATTCGTGTATATTTTTTGAAACCTTTCAGTCTAATTTTATAGACTTTCATGTCAATAAGAAAAAGACGTTGAAAAAAATTAAATTCTTTTTAGTTTTCTTTATTTTTGATATGCCTAGAATTCCGCAAAATTTACGCGAACGTGCCATTGGCATGCTTAATGCTGGTATGACGATGAATGCTGTTGCTATGAATATTGGATGTTCTACTCGTGCTATTCGACACCTTAGGCAACGTTTTCAAGCAACAGGGAGTACGGAAGATCGACCACGTAGTGGACGTCCTCGCGTCACGACGCGCGGCCAAGACCGCTATATTCGGAACACCCACCTGCGCAATCGCTTCCAAACTGGCACAGCCACTGCTGCTAACACCCCTGGTACACATAACAACCGTATATCTGCCCAAACTGTGCGCAATCGCTTGCGCGAGGGTGGGCTACGTGCACGTCGTCCATACGTTGGTTGTGTTTTGACGCGACGTCACCGCGTAAATCGTGTTAATTGGGCACGTACACACCAACGCTGGCTTAGACAACAATGGAATAGCGTTCTTTTCTCTGACGAGTCGAGGTTTTCCATTCATCGAGGTGATGGCAGGGTTCGAGTATACCGTAGGAGAAATGAACGTTATGCCGACTGTTGCGTACTTGAACGAGATCGTTTTGGGGGTGGGGGTTCTGTCTTGGTCTGGGCGGGCATTGCACATGGCTTTCGCACTAATCTCGTCGTTATCGAAGGGAATTTGAATGCCCAACGCTACCGAGATGAAATTCTTGCAAGGCACGTTATCCCACTGTTTCAAAATAATGCCAATATCACTCTTTTTCAGCATGATAATGCCACAAGCCATACAGCTAGGGACAATGTGAATTTCCTCAGGGCGAATAACATTGCATTTATTAATGACTGGCCTGCCAAAAGCCCTGATCTGAATCCCATTGAACACCTTTGGGATAATTTGGACCAGCGTGTTAGACGTCGCCCTATTCCACCGTCAAACGTCATTCAGCTAAGACAAGCCTTAATTCAGGGATGGAACAACATTCCACAAGCCGAAATCAATACACTTATCCGTTCTATGCGCCAACGATGCCAGGCAGTCCTTCATGCTGAAGGTGGTCATACCCGGTATTAATTTGTGATTTTGGTGAGCGACCCCTTCCGCATTTTAACTACCATTTCACTACTTTTGGATAAACCCTCAGCAATAATTTTTTTCACACAAAGTCGCAATAAAATACTCTTTCAATGCATATAAATCTAGTTTAATCCTGATTTTCATATTTGTGTATATCTGCACTAAAACACAGGGGAAGTTTCTTTTTTGGTTCAGTATATATGTATTAACTAATATATGTGCACAAGAATTATTATAGTCTCAATATATTTCTATAGTAGAAGCAGAACGAAATCTTTTATTCAACAGTTAATCAATAACCGGCTAGATAACTAAAATGAAACTTTCGAGTCAATAGAACAAACCCAAATATTGCAGTCTTATCTTCATCTAAACTGTCTGCAATGGGTCCTTGAGTCGCGCTTAGCAGCTTAAGGGTTAAACAGTCAAGTTAATGTAGATCTATTGGAACATTGCCTACTTTTCTCACAATGTCCACAATCATGTATGTGATTTAAAAGATGGTTGGATAAAAAATTTTACTATATGCTGTATTTCAATTCTATTGAACAACAATATATTACTTGTCTCCGAGTATACTCTTTGTTTGCTACCATTTCTGCATTGTTTGCAATAATTCTTAATATACAATATGGTTATCTGTGATAATTAAACAGATTAAGACTACTCTGTGATCTTATTCTTTACACAAGAAATATTTTGCATAAAAAAAATACAAGATAAATGTGACTTAAAAATTGAAATTTGTTTGGAAATATTAGAAAACAGTGTGGAAAAAGGAAAAATGCTGGTTACCAAAAATGTTTTCTACTATGTTTTCAAAAGTTTTCATTCTTGGGGTCGGAATTGTGTGGTACAAGTTAAACACGGCTGCCAGATTCATAGATGATTTCAGTTTGTTGTTTCAGAATGTGTAGGTGAAAATCAGATTGTACAGAAGAGGCAACATTTGCTCTTAGAGGACCATATGACATTAGTGATTAAAAATAAAACTTCCAAATTTGTGATTTTCTTTTTTAATTTATTTATTTCACCTAAATTCATCCAGGTACACATTATCTACGTCTTCAATAGCTGCCCAGCAAGGCGTTGAGGAGCATCGCATTGAAGTTATACTCGTATATTGACCCATGTTCCCGTCAATACATGGGTTGTTTCCCTTCTTAAAATTACTTCCCTTGTTTCACTTGTCGAGTTTGGCAAGTTATATCGTACCAAATTTCCCACAGAGTACTACATAAATCTTATTGAAAATTCAAGTAGCAATAGATAAACAAGGGGGCCAAGATGGCCTTGGATCGCTCACCTGAATTTTTGAGAGGACCATAACCAGTTTTTTTTTTTTTGGAAGTATTGAAATTTTGGAAACAAAATCATTATTTTGCCAAGTAATTTTGAAAAGGTCACCTGTAAAAATCAGTTCAAAATCTGTCACCACCCCTACAATCATCACCACAGCCATGTTTTTGACGAATCAGAATTCTGCAAATAAATTTTGGGATAGGTCACCCAAGGACCATTTCTTAAACAAGAGCACATGCCTGATAGTGGCTAAAAATATTAAGTCGAACAAAAGCACCGCATGCGGGTGCCAACGAATGCTGTTGAGTGCTGTATAGTAAGTTTAAATTCTAAGTCGAAAAAAGGGGCATAATTTGGACAAAATGATTTTAGAGTTACCTGCCCTTGTTGTATAGGTTGCTCTTTCACTGGCGAACAATTATTCCAAGTTTCAAGTACATGTGTTGAGTGGAAGCCGAGATATAACAACATGTCAAATATTTGCACAACGACAACATCGCAGACGACAACAACAGGGCTATGACAATACCTCGATGTTTTCTTTGAAAACAGCCAAACTAAAAAAGGGGCATAATATAAGGATCATTTCTGTGAAATTATTTCAAAATCTGACAAGTGGTTTCAGAGAAGAAGAATTTTTAAGAAATCAAATTCTGTGAATAACTTATAAAGAGGACCTCCCAAGGAACATTCCTGCCAAGTTTGGTCCAAATTGGCCCAGCGGTTTAGGAGGAGAAGATGATTAAAGAATTGTTGACACCATACGAGTGCAAAGAGCCCCCCCCCCGCCATGTTTTTCGACGGATCAAAATTTCGCGAACAAGTTTTGAAAAGGGTCACCGAAGGAACATTTCTGTGAAATTATTTCAAAATCTGTCCAGCAGTTTTAGAGGAGAAAATTTTTAAAGAATTTCTAAGAAAATTCCATTTGGTTGCCATGGCAACCAGAGTTTTTGATGGAATCAAATTCTGTGAACAATTTTTAAAGAGGACCTCCCAAGGAACATTCAAGCCAAGTTTGGTCAAATTGGCCCAGCGGTTTAGGATGAGAATATGTTTAAAGAATTGTTGACACCACACGAGTGCAAAGATTCCCCCCCCCCCCACCACGGCCATGTTTTTCAACGGATCAAAATTTCGCGAACAATTTTTGGAAAGGGTCATCCAAGGAACATTTCTGTGAAATTATTTCAAAATCTGACCAGCGGTTTCAGAGGAGAAGATTTTTAAAGAATTTCTTAGAAAATTCCATTTGGTTGCCATGGCAACCAGAGTTTTTGATGGAATCAAATTCTGTGAACAAGTTTTAAAGAGGACCTCCCAAGGAACATTCCAGCCAAGTTTGGTCCAAATTGGCCCAGCGGTTTAGGAGGAGAAGATGTTTAAAGAATTGTTGACGACGGACGACGGACGACGCACGACGGACACAGGGTGATCCTAAAAGCTCCCCTTGAGCACGTTGTGCTCAGGTTAGCTAACAATAAAACAGGCATTTATGGTTATTGACTTGCTGTGTTCTAGTATAAATGTTGTGGCGAGGAAATTCTCCCATGGCGTATCGAAAATACATAACCTCCCGATCTTCGTCTTTTTAGAAGAATACATTTCACGATAAATACGATATATAACGTATTGAAATTGAAACACAGTGGTGATAAAACATACTTATACAATCTTACTAGGTTTTTGTCCATTTTAATGGGCTTATTATTGCTTTGGTGAACATATTTTGATACGACATACTTATGTCAGATGAATTGCCTCCCTTTGTAATTTGGTAAATTTTCAAATGCAAATATCTTGCAAAGTACGATTTTTTTCCCAACTGAAACATATGGATATGATGTAAAATGCTTATCTCAATATATTTTACGAGGTAACATATCATTCCACTACTATAAAACAGCTGTGGCGTGCAAAAACTCCCATGACGTATCCATGGCGTATAAATTCTCCATGGCGTATTTTAGTATGACCGCATATGGGTCGGATATGTAACTCGATTCAATTTTCAAAATATTTTTCTCTGAAAATGGATGAAATTAAAACGCTTACATCTCAACAATGCCTGTGTCAAATTTAATTTTCAAAGTACCCTTTCAAAGCTTAAATTAAGGTGTTTATCACCATATTTTTTCGTAAATCAAAGAAACACAAAGTTTTAAATATTGGGGCCGGATTTCTATCTTTTAAAAATTTTGAAACATTTTTGTAAAAAAAAAAACCGACAAATTTCAAACGCTTCATCTCAAATTTACATAAATGAAATCTCAAGTTTCTATATACCATTAGAAAGGTTATAACATAAGCTTTAATTTATCTTTAATTTCATCATATTCGGTACACAAATAAAAGACTTAGGTGGGGGGGGGGGCGTTGGGGCCGGGAGATCTGGCTTTTTTTTCGAGGGAAAATACACATACCCGGCGTTGAATACAGAGAAAGAGCGTTTATTTCAGTTTTATTCTATCTGATATTTCGCTCTAGGTTAAATAGCGCAACTGTTTTCCCTGACTTTCTTATCAATTCGAACTTAATCTGCAACTTAACCCGAAAAAATACTTAAAATAATGTCATATTTATGAAAAATCAAGAGGTAAAAATAATGCCAAAAAATAATGTCATATTTATGAAAAATCAAGAAGTAAAAATAATGCCAATATGTTCGTAATTCTATGTTCGGTCACAGCATTTCAAATAAAAGTACACTGTGAGTAACTTACTGTCGGCAACATGTATAATTACTAAAAGGGGCATAAGTTTTTAAGACATTTCGTCATTATATAACATAATTTGACTGTAAACAATATAGGAAAATGATTTACAATTTAACCCTTTACCACACAGTCCCGTCCTTTATCGACCTTGAAGAAGGAGACTTTTGAAAACATTTCTCTCTTTTCTTGGCTGTTTTCTACCCTTTCAAAGACAAATCTCATCACTGGAGCAACAGTTAATTTGTCGACAGCAAACGTTTTCAAAAACCACGAATCTAATGTTTTGTTGTCTGGTTAAGAGTTAATTAACACCTAAAAATATCTGTTTGAGTCTGAGAGGTGCAATAGTATTTATTTCGTGTTTAAAATGCTTGAATTAAATAACCTTTGCACATCCGAAAAGTGGCACATGTTCCAGTTTGGCATTAATTTTAACCCTTGGTGCGTGAAGAATATGCTGAGTGTGTATATATCGATCAGACTGCAAAGAGAATGCAGCCTAGTCTTGGCTTTAAACGATCTGCTACTTACAATATTAAGCATACTTACAGTAGATTTCAGGTCTTACTTCTATTCTGTTCTGTTTCAGAAGTTCAGTTTAAAAGGCAACTTATCTTGATTAAATCAACTTTTGATTTAGCCATATTTAAGTGGATTAGCACATCTGCCATTTCAAAGGGTTTGTCGGTAAACTGTTCATTTGATAGGATGTGTGTTTGATTGCAAATCAGAATTGCAGCTCTAATCCACTTGACCACCCGTTGTCTCAGTATATCATTAAAGTTCAAAACAATTCTCAGTATATCATTAAAGTTCAAAACAAACTGCCGTCAATGATATTAACAAGTTTGTTAATTGACGGCACACTTTAACACAGTTTAAAATCATCAACCAACCAGTTTCCCTTAACCGAAATTGAAACTTTTCTGTTGAATCAGACAATCAATGGATATTCAAAATGCATGTAATTCGGTCTAATTTGTTATCGAATATGATGTTGAGACGACTTAACCAGCCTCACAAAAACAATAAGCATCTTTAATTCAATTATTCTTTGGTAAAACTGAGGTTTGTTTAGGTGTTTCATTCTTTCTCATTGAAGTTCAAAACTTTGCTGAAACATGTAAATCTATTGCACTGTCCTTCACCCACGAAATTCGCACTTTTTGTACTTAACATTGTGTAGATTATTTAAAGCATCTCAAAAGTTAACGAGGAAGTAGGCTTATCTTATCACTACGGATCCATGTATTCTGGTTACCAGTATTTTCTCCTTTTCCCATAATGTTTTCAAAAGCCCTCCTGCGGGTCTATATTAAAGGGTTAACCAAAATAAAATTTGAAGGTAGTTATCCAACAGACCTTGTTGGCGATTGAAACAGCAATTTTCTTAAATGGGTTTTTTCTATGCCTATTTTTAGCTCTACTGAAAGCCAGCAGAGCTTATGTCATGGTATGGTTTCCGTCGTCCGTCCGTCCGTCCATTAGTCTTTTTCTTGTTTACGCGATAAAGTCTGCATTTGTTGTCAGACTTTCGTGAAACTTGCAGAGTTTGTTAACCCCATCAATAGCTTCAACCCTATTGATTTTGAAGAAAAAAAAAAAAAAATCTAACAGACAGTATGGGAAAAGTAGCCATTTCAAGTTGAAAATTTTCATTTCTTGTTAACGCTATAAAGTCTGCATTTGTGATCAGATTTTCGTGAAACTTGCACAGTTTGTTTATCTCATCAATAGCTTGAACCCTATTGGCTTTGAAAAAAAATCTGCCAATCGGTATGGGAAAAGTAGCCATTAAAAGTTGAAAATTTCCATTTCTAGTTTACGCGATAAAGTCTGCATTTGAGGTCAGATTTTTGTGAAACTTGCACAGTTGCTTTGTATCATCAACAGCTTGAACCCTACTGATTTTGAAAAAAAATCTGACAATCAGTATGGTAAAAGTAGCCATTTAAAGTTGAAAATTTCCATTTCTGGTTTAGGCAATGAAGTTGACAGTTTTTATCCAATTCTTTCGAAACTTGCAAAGATTATTTGATTCATCAAGGGATTGAATTCTATTAAAAGTGAAGAAAATCTAGTTATCCGTTCAGGAAAAGCAGCCATTTGGTGACTTAGTATGGTTTACTCAACAAAGTCCACATTATCAGTCACATTTCTTTGAAATTCGCAAGGATTGTTCAATACAAGGCGTACTGAAAACCTATCAAATTTGGCTGGATTCCAAACAATTATTTTTGAGAAATTGCACTTCATTTTTTTCACTGTTTGTTCAATTCACCATGCCTACTTTTGCAGTCTTAGTGGGTTCAAGCCCAGTTGCAAGAACATCCCCCCATTTTTTTTGTGTGTGTGTTTTTTTGTCTTTTTTCTTCTTGCATCATGAATTCATAGAAGCAAAATCGCTGCCAGTAGAGCGATTTCAGGCCCTCAAGGGCCTCTAGTTTGTGCAAGTACTTCCTAAAACGACATTTATACATACCTTTGTGCATATATTACGATTCTTATTGATCCGTGATGGATGAAGCTGTTCATGAAGTCTTCCACATAGTTTTATCCACTGTGCTTTTGGCTTTGCAAATGGGACGAATTTAACTCCCGCCTGCATTCTATCTGGATAACGATTATCAGTGTCACACATTCCGTAACTACACCTTTTCACCATTTCACAGATTTTTACTGACTGATAACACAATGCTCTTCACTTAAGCGATGTAAATCGCTTTTCTTTATGAAATGCTTCTATCATTTATGTTTTGTAAGTTTGCTATAAAACATGTTTGTTTTAATGCAATAAAGATATAGTATAGTATAGTATAGTAATTGCTGTTTTGGTAATTAAATAGATACGATCAAATTATCTCATGTTTACAACAAATTGTGTCTAACCTTATTGTTTACATGACGCCCAACGCTGCGTTTTGATTGGCTGATAAGACCTGCCAGGTAGCTGTGTCTTTTGTTTACGTTTTGCCCAATTTTAAAATTCTTTTTTTCTATCAGCGACTAACATATGGCCAGACCACATGATAACAGACTGTCATCTCCACAGTATTTCCCATACTTTTAAATGGCATGATTTAAATTTAAATGTAAAAGTGGGTTGATTTAAATTTAATGTATTATGACACCTACTCTGATATTTTGGCCTTTAATGGGCCTTTAAAAGATTAGATACTCAGTGGCATAGGCTAATAATTGTATTTATGAATTCACAGATACAAATGTTACATCTTGCAATGGTCTCTAATCAGATAAATCATTCATTTGTTCATCAAACAATACACATTTTCGTAGCACTTGACAAAACTGTAATACCTGTAATTTCTTGCCGCCAGAAAAAAATGCTTCAATCATCAACCAATAAATGATATTATGATACTGTACTTCAATGTTCAGTCATTATTCTTAAAAAATGAACTGTTTACTTGATGATCTATGACCTTTCAATGCTGTGATAAAAATGACATGCAAAGTTTTCACGGTGCATATATAGCTGAAACACTGACATATATGATAAGTAATTTGGAAAAGTATTGGGACTCTAATCCATTTACATCATGATAAAAAGGCACATTTGTAACGGTTCTCATCAAGTTTCATAAAGTCATGTATCTACATAAAAATTTTGAAGAATCAAAGGTATATCTTTAACATATCACATTTCCAAATCGCCGCACATTTCTTGGGTGAAATTTCAGCTAAAAATTCCATAAGCCTTGCTCTTAAAGATAAAAAGAGGATTACCAGTACTAATGGAAACTGAAGCTGAATTTTTCGAACTTCTTACGCCAGAAATGCACCTTATTAGTGATTTTGGGTGTAAAGTGAAAACATTTGCAGACAATAGATTAAAAGTATCTCTCAAATGGAGATTTCTATCTTTGATAGGATACAAAACGTTGTGGAAAAAGGAGAAAATGCTGGTTACCAGCATTTTCTCCTTTTCCCACAATGTTTTCAAAAGGTTTATCTTGTTGTCAAAACTAGGGATTGTTTGGTAAAAGGTTTAATTTCAAGCCAAATCTGTTGAAAACAGAAAGAGAAGAGGGCACAAAATTTTGTCTACAGACAACCTAGTTCTAGTATTCCCTAACCCCTGACCCTTACTTTTACCCCTATTTTTGTTGTTTTGGGTATAATAAAGATAATTTTACAAAGTATAAATATTTGAAGTTTATTTTGCAATATTTTGTTACATGTTAACATGATGAGATCTATAAATACTTATATAATGATCATGATAATAAAAACATTGACCAGCAGGGGAAAACAGAGACGGGCACCTGTCAAACTGAAATACTCTTGCTAAACAATATCAAACAGTGAATTCTAGTCAAAATATAACTCATAAGATTCATAAAAAATCAATAAATTTTCAACAAAAAATTCTATTTCAACACCCCATTTTTACTACTGGATTCCAACAGAAAGTCTACAGATTTCTTTACAATAAAGCCAACAAAATGCATCTGTGAATTAACCCATTTCCATACAATCAAGGGTTTCAATAACCCTGACAGGGAAGACCTTTGAAAACAATGTGGTAAAAGGAGAAAATGCTGGTTGCCAGCATTTTCTCCTTTTCCAACAGTATTTTTCCACTCTTTCCAAGTCAAATCCCATCATTTGAGCTACATTAAATATATTGTCTTCAAATGCTCTCAATTTGGACAAGTCTAAAATATTGCCATCTGGTAAAGGGTTAAGGTAATTGACCAGTCAACTCCGGCAACAAATTAGCAAATGACTGAAATGTACTGCTGAAGTACAATATGGATAAATAACATGAATGAGTGAGAAAACATAGTGGGAAAAGGATAAATTGACCATGATAAGCAATTTCTTTTTAGCCACCATCATACATTCTCAAGCTGTCCATTGCAAAACACACAAGGTCATATGCTGAAAGAAATAGGTTAATACTATATCAGGTCATGAAAGTGATTTGACTCTTCACAAGGATGCAAAATCCTAGAATTTTGCAGATAACAAATTTAATGTCTCAAATGATGGGTAGAAAACAATGTGGGAAAAGGAGAAAATGTTGGCAACCTGATACTGACACCATTTCCTGCCTTGCTATAATATAACCCTGGCAGGTTGCAACCACCATGTACATTTCTAGAAGATGCCAAAGAACCTCAAAAGGAAACCAATTTGAAAACCTTAAAAGGAAGCCAGTAAGAAAATTAATATCAGTATGTACCACAACTAATCAGGAAGATAAAACAAAAAATAGGTTCAAAAATTCAGATTGGCTGACTAAACCAATGTCAACAAGAGCACTGTATGTGGGTTCCAATACTCAGTTACAGTTGCTTTGGTGAAAAGCAACAGATATGAAAGTTTTTGAAAAATTTTAGTTGAAAAAGGGGCATAACTGTGGCAAAAATATTTTGATAGTTATCTGCTCCTGTTGTATGGACTCCCCTTTTAACAGTTAACAACAGTCCAAAATAATATCTACAGAAATTTCATAAAATGTCAAAGTTTTTGAAAATCCTAAGTGGAAAAAGGGGCATAACTATGTCAAACAAGAGGGCCATGATGGCCCTGGATCGCTCACCTGAGTCAATAGGCGAAATTTCAATCCACGTGCTAAAATTCAATTTCTGACCAATTGTCAGGTCAGTTGAGCTAAAAATGTGGCATCTACAGCATCAACAAGAAATTTCCGTAAGTTGACCTAGTGACCTACTTTATCACCATATGTGACCAAATTTAGAACTCATCAAAATATTTATCAAGACAAACATTCTGAACAGTTTTCAAGTTAATTGAGAAATAAATGTGGCCTCTAGAGTGCCCTTAAGGTATTTCTTTAATTTGACCTAGTGACCTAGTTTATGATCCCAGGTGACCCAATTTCAAGCTCATCCAAGATTTTATCAAGACAAACATTCTGACCAATTTTCCAGTCAACTGAGCAAGAAATGTGGCCTCTAGAGTGCCCTAAAGGTATCTCTTTAATTTGACCTAGTGACCTAGATTATGACCCCACGTGACCCAATTTTGAACTCATCTTAGATTTCATCAAGAGAAACATTTTAACCAATTTACAAATCAATTGAGCAAGAAATGTGGCCTTTAGAGTGCCCTAAAGGTATTTCTTTAATTTGACCTAGTGACCTAGTTTATGACCCCAGGTGACCCAAATTCAGACTCATGTGAGATTTAATCAAGACAAACATTCTGACCAATTTTCAAGTCAATTGAGCAAAAAATGTGGCCTCTAGAGTGCCCTAAAGGTATCTCTTTAATTTGACCTAGTGACCTAGTTTATGATCCCAGATGACCCAAATCCAAACTCATCCGAGATTTTATCAAGACAAACATTCTGACCAATTTTCAAGTCAATTGAGCAAAAAATGTGGTCTCTACAGTGCCCTAAAGGTATTTCTTTAATTTGACCTTGTGACCTACTTTATGACCAGAGTTGACCCAAATTCAAACTCATGTAAGATTTGATCAAGACAACTATCCTGACCAATTTTCAAGTCAATTGAGCAAAAAATGTGGCCTCTACAGTGCCCTAAAGGTATTTCTTTAATTTGACCTAGTGACCTAGTTTATGAGCCCAGATGACCCAAATCCAAACTCATCCAAGATTTCATCAAGACAAACATTCTGACCAACTTTCAAGTCAATTGAGCAATAAATATGGCCTCTAGAGTGCCCTAAAGGTATTTCTTTAATTTGACCTAGTGACCTATTTTATGACCCCAGTTGACCCAAATTCAAACTCATGTAAGATTTGATCAAGACAAATATTCTGACTAATTTTCAAGTCAATTGGGCCAAAAATGTGGCCTCTACAGTGCCCTATAGGTATTTCTTTAATTTGACCTAGTGACCTAGTTTATGAGCCCAGTTGACCCAAATTCAGACTCACGTGAGATTTAATCAAGACAAAGATTCTGACCAATTTTTAAGTTAATTGAGCAATAAATGTAGCCTCTAGAGTGCCCTAAATGTATTTCTTTAATTTGACCTAGTGACCTAGTTTATGACCCGAGTTGACCCAAATTCATTCATGAGAGATTTTATCAAGACAAACATTCTGACCAAATTTCAAGACAATTGGGCAAAAAATGTAGCCTCTAAAGTGCCCTAGAGGTATTTCTTTAATTTGACCTAGTGACCTAGATTATGACCCCAGGTGACCCAATTTTGAACTCATCTTAGATTTCATCAAGAGAAACATTTTAATCAATTTTCAAATCAATTGAACAATAAATGTGGCCTCTAGAGTGCCCTGAAGGTATTTCTTTAATTTGACCTAGTGACCTAGTTTATGACCCAAGTTGACCCAAATTCAGACTCATGTAAAATTTGATCAATACAAATATTCTGACCAATTTTCAAGTCAATTGAGCAATAAATGTGGCCTCTAGAGTGCCCTAAAGGTATTTCTTTAATTTGACCTAGTCACCTTGTTTATGACCTGAGTTGACCCAAACTCAGATTCATGTGAGATTTTATCAAGACAAACATTTTAACCAATTTTCAAATCAAATGAATAATAAATGTGGCCTCCAGAGTGCCCTAGAGGTATTTCTTCAATTTGACCTAGTGACCTATTTTATGATCCCAGTTGACCCCAATTCAGGCTCATGTGAGATTTTATCAAGGTCATTTGAGCAATAAATGTAGCCTCTAGAGTGCCCACAAGGTATTTCTTTAATTTGACCTAGTGACCTAGTTTATGACCCCAGGTGACCCGATTTTAAACTCACTGAACATGTGCTCAGGTGGGCTAACAATCTTAGAACAGGTTCACTACATACCAAATATCAAAGCTCCAAGCCTTCCAGTTTCACAGAAGAAGAATTTTAAAGTTTTCCCTTTTTTTGTTCTTATGTTCGAACTTGTGACCCCTGGGGAGGGGCCAGTTTTGACCCCAGGGGCGTCATATGAACAAACTTAGTAGAGGTCCACTGGGAGATGCTACATACCAAATATCAAAGCTCTACACCCTCCAGTTTTAGAGAAGAAGAATTTTAAAATTTTCCTTCTTTGTACCTTTGTTCTAACTTGTGACCCACTGGGCGGGGCCAGTTTTGACCCCAGGGACATCATATGAACAAACTTGGTAGAGGTCCACTAGGAGATGCTACATACCAAATATAAAAGCTCTATGCCTTCCAGTTTCAGAGAAGAAGAATTTTCAAGTTTTCCGTCTTTGTTCCTATGTTTAAACTTGTGACCCTGGGCGGGGCCAGTTTTGACCCCAGGGATATCATATGAACCACCTTGGTAGAGGCCCACTAGAAGATGCTACATACCAAATATCACAGCTCTGGGCCTTCCAGTTTCAAAGAAGAAGAATTTTAAAGTTTTCCTTTTTTGTTCCTTTTTTCAAACTTGTGACCCCTGGGGCGGGGCCAGTTTTGACCCCAGGGGCAACATATGAACATACTTGGTAGAGGTCCACTAGCAGATGTTACATACCAAACATCAAAGCTCTATGCCTTCCACTTTCAGAGAAGAAGAATTTTCAAGTTTTCCTTCTTTGTTCCTTTTTTCAAACTTGTGACCCCCGGGGCAGGGCCAGTTTTGACCCCAGGGGCAACATATGAACATACTTGGTAGAGGTCCACTAGCAGATGTTACATACCAAATATCAAAGCTCTATGCCTTCCACTTTCAGAGAAGAAGAATTTTCAAGTTTTCCTTCTTTGTTCCTTTTTTCAAACTTGTGACCCCCGGGGCGGGGCCAGTTTTGACCCCATGGGCAACATATGAACATACTTGGTAGAGGTCCACTAGCAGATGTTACATACCAAATATCAAAGCTCTATGCCTTCCACTTTCAGAGAAGAACAATTTTAAAGTTTTCCTTCTTTGTTCCTATGTTCTAACTTGTGACCCCCGGGGCGGGGCCAGTTTTGACCCCAGGGGCATCATATGAACAAATTTGGTAGAGGTCCACTAGGAGATGCTACATACCAAATATCAAAGCTCTACGCCTTCTAGTTTCAGAGAAGAAGATTTTCAAAGATTTTGCTATTTTTTTCCTTTTGGTTGCCATGGCAACCAGAGTTATAGGTGGAATTCAATCACTTGAACAACTTTGGTAGAGAATCACCCAAGGAACATCCCTGCCAAGTTTCATCAAGATTGGCCCAGTGGTTTAGGAGGAGAAGATGTTTAAAGAAATTGTGGACGACGGACATTGGTTGATCACAAAAGCTCACCTTGAGCACTTCGTGCTCAGGTGAGCTAAAATATTTTGGTGGTTATCTGCTCCTGTTGTATTGGTTCCCCTTTTGCAAATCAACAACTAGTTCAAGTTTGAAGTAATATCTTCAGTAATAAGAGAGATATTATAAAACCTCAAAGTTTCTGCAAGACCACAAAGCAGAAGACAACACCAAGGTTATGACAATACCTTGACATATTTTTCAAAAACAGCACAGCTACAATTTAACATACAGAAAATTTTTATGAAATGTTTATAAAGTATCTGAACCTGCAGGAGATTTCTTCCACTAAAATTCCATGAATGACGCCTCAACCCTTTACCAGCTAGTCCAAAGTTCTGACGGTCATGAAAAACAAGGCTTTTGAAATCACCATGGGGAAAAGAAGAAAATGCTGGTAACCAGCAACTACCATTTTTCTTCTTTTCCCACAATATTTTCTACCTACTCCAAGTCAAATTTCATTCACATTTAATTTGTCATCTGCAAGTACACTGTACGTCTAATTTAAATGAGAATGAAATATTGTCGCTTAGTAAACAGATAATTATTCACTAGAACCAGTCATATAACAGATAACCTAAAAAATTTCCAAATAATGATTTAGACATAAAATAAGCTGGTAAAATCATATTTATAAACAAGGCACGCTATAATTGTAACATAGGCACTTATATAATGCACAATTAAATATAACAATAAAAATTAATACAGATGTATAATACAATCAAAGTTCTTTAAGTATGAATGTATGTGATCCTTCATTTCACTGTATCTGTTCCAAGTTATGAATAATGAAAACTCCCACAGATTGTTTTCAACTTTTCAATCTGAATACCTTTACACGATCTCTTGGACTTAAAACTAAAAAAAAAATCAAATTCAGATAACCTGTATACTTAAATTCATGTTATTTCACCCCCCCTAGCCAAACCCAGTGCCTCATATGCCATCCCAACAAAAACTACTCAAAGGGTAAGCTCTTTTGGAAAAGACAAAACTTTAGACTCATCTGTATAGAAGCTTTATGCAGGTGCAAAACTGAATTTGGTTCATACAATAGGATTCCTTTCAACTCTTAACCAAACAACAGAATTCAAGACTTGTGCAAGTTTAAAGCATTTACAGACGAAATATTAACAGTGAGTCAAATGACAAAATTTGTCCTTGATAGGATGAAAAACATTGTAGAAAAAGGAGAAAATGCACTTTCAAAAGGTATCACCCAGGTCAGCTTGTGCAGTCTGCACAGGTTGACCTGGGTAAAAACTTTTTGCTATCAGTCAATTTTCTGCGTGTCAAAGGACCATTCTAATTGAAGATCCAGTCAATTGTTGGACAATATAGGTTTTATGGATCCATAATAATGTGAAGATATGCTTGGTATCATGCATCACGGAGATGCATTAACTCTTTACCAAACGACAAAATATTGGACTAGTCCAGATTGAAAGCATTTGCAGATGACAAAATAAATGTGAAGCAAAAATTGAATTTTGATTTGGGAAGGGTAGAAAACATTGTGGGAAAAGGAGAAAATACTGGTAACCAGGAGCATTTTCTCCTTTTCCCACAATGTTTTCAAAAGCTTTCTTTCTCAGGGTCGTTAAAAGTTGGGATTGTGTGGTAAAGAGTTAAACCTCTACAAAAAGACAAAATTTTGGACTTGTGTAAATTGAAAGCATTTGCAGGCGACAAATCAAATGTAGCTATAAAAGGAAAATGTTGTCTGCAAAAGGGTAGAAAATATTGTGGAAAGTGGAGAAAATGATGGTTACCAGCAGTTTTTCCTTTTCCCACATAGTTTTCAAAAGCTTTGTTTCTCAGGGTCGATAAAATTTGGGATTGTGTGGCAAAGGAATAAACCCCTTTTGCCAGAGTATGGCTCATTATTCCATGTTGTCAAACTCGTCTTCTGTAAAAAGAAACGAGGAGACCTAACACAGTGTGTAAGAGGAAAATATCCAGCTATTGAATTTCACGTCTCTTTTCACATGAATTTCTTTTAGTATAAGTAATGATCCAAAAAACATCATAGCACGCTCTTTGCAGTCTGATCTTGATCTACACCATTAGCAAAACCCCCTTAGGGTGTCCTTGGCATTCTGAAGGTAAATGTTATCATTTCATGAGGATACTTTCAAAGTCAAAGTTTCCAAGTATTTATTTCAGGTGGTACATCTCTTTACCAGACAATAAAAATTCACACTCATCCAAATTGAAGCATTTGCAGACGACAAACTAAATGTGGCTTAAATAATGGTACATCTCTCTGAGATATTGTGGGAAAAGGAGAAAGTGCTGGTTACCAGCATTTTCTCCTTTTCCCTCAATGTTTTCAAGTGCAATCTTTCCCAGGGTCATTAAAACACAGGATTGTGTGGTAAAGGGTTAAATGAAAGAATCAAATTTTGACAGCAATTTTAAGTAAATATCTTACCATAATAACTCTTTACTGAATGACAAAACTTCTAGACTTATCCATTCTGAAAGCATTTGCAGACGACAAATTAAATGTGGCTGAATAGATGAAATTTGAAAGGGTGGTAAACATTGTTGGAAAAGGAGAAATTTACTGTTTGTCACCTCTTCTGTCTTTTCACACAATATTTTCAAGTCCATCCTCTCCTTAGGGTTATCAGAGCATGCAATCAAATAACACTGTGCAATATACAGTATGTAATATGTTTCTCCTACTTTCTTCAAGTTTGAAGAGTTGATATATTCCATACAGGGTGATAGATGGATTGAGTCTTAACCCTTTACCAAACAATCCCTGGTTTTCACAACTCTGAGAGAGAAGCCTTTCAAAACATTGTGGGAAAAGGAGAAAATGCTGGTAACCAGCATTTTCTCCTTTTCCCACAATGTTTTTCTACCTATCAAACAAAACTTGCACCATTTCAGTCACATTGAAATTACTGTCGGCAATTGCTTTCAATTTGGACAAGTCTTAAATTTTGTCATCTGGAAAAGGGTTAAATGTAAAATTGATTTAAGTACAAAGCCTGAGAGAAGAAAAAAGTTCACAATGTGACATGACATCCCTCAAAACTACTTTCCAAAGCATCCATGCTTGTTACCCTACTATAGCTTAACAATGCCTCACCTTTTTCAACACTTTCCCTTAGCCTGTCTTAACCTTTACAACACAATCACAGATTTAAACAATCCTGAGAAAAGAAGCGTTCGAAAAATATTGTGTGAAACGGAGAAAATGCTGTTAAAATTGTGTAAACTGTTGTCTGCAATGCTTTCAATTTGGACAATTCAAGATTTAGTCATCTGGTACAAACTTTAAGGATCATGAGGGAAAGTGAGAAGATGATCTGTCATACAATGACCCTAATTTACACACAGTGCACAATCACAAAGCATTCAAGTTTTGTTGGTACTGTTAGGAGGCTATTACTAAACTATCTTGTTACAAAGCCATCCCTGAAGTAAAATTAATTACCCTTTACCACACGATCTCGAGTCTTAACGACCCTAAGGACTAAGGCATATCAAAACATTGCATGAAAAGGAGAAAATGCTGGAAATCAGCATTTCTCCTTTTCCCAGATTGTTTTCTACCTTTTCAAAGACAATTATTATCATTTGATCCATATTTCACTTGTTGTCTGCAAATGTTTTCAATTTGGATCAGTCTGAAATTTTATCATTTGGTAATGAGTTAATCCACTTGAAAAACAAGCACTACAATGTATGATACACAATGTGTGTAAAGGTCATGCATGCTATATTACATAGCTAAAGCTACTCAGATCCATTTCTCACAAAGACATCCAATACAACTTCTCTATGAAGATTGCATACACTTGTTACAAAATGTTTGAGGAAATCCCTAGCTAAATGAGTATTCACCTTTTACCAAACAGTCCCGATTTTAATGAACCTGAAGGAGAAGGCTTTTGGAAATATTTTGGGAAGAGGAGAAAATGCTGGTAACCAGCATTTTCTCCTTTTCCCACTATGTTTTCTACCTTTTCACAGACAAATGTCATTATCTAAGCCAAACTGAATTTGTTATCTGCAAATGCTCTCAATTTGGGCAAGTCCAAAATTTTGTTGTTTGGTAAAGACTAATAAAAGTATTCCCATGGTAAAGGAAGTTTTCATATCATTTTGTGTTCAATCAATGTTCATATCTCTCTTTTTTCCGCACAAATACTGTTTGAAAACAAAAACTAGAGGCCCTTGAGGGCCTGAAATCGCTCTACTGGCAATGATTTTGCTTTTTTAGCAAGCATACATTATGAATTCATGATGCAAAAAGAAAAAAACACACAAAAAAACCCAGAAAAATGTGTTCTTGCAACTGGGCTTGAACCCACTAATACAGCCTAAGTAGGCATAGTGAATTGAACTAACAGTGAAAAAAAAGGAAGTGCAATTCTCAAAAATAATTGTTCTAAATCCAGCCAAATTTGATAGGGTTTCAGTACGCCTTGTATTAAACAATCCTAGCAAACTTTCAAAGAAATGTGACTGATAATGTGGACTTTGTTGAGTAAACGATACTAAGTCATCAAAT
Source organism: Hippopus hippopus (assembly GCA_946811185.2). Taxonomy (NCBI): domain Eukaryota; kingdom Metazoa; phylum Mollusca; class Bivalvia; order Cardiida; family Cardiidae; genus Hippopus; species Hippopus hippopus. Next base: position 16,713,092 of record OX328097.1, read on the forward strand.
GGCTGCTTTTCCTGAACGGTTTATTAAATTTTCTTCACTTTTAATAGAGTTCAATCCCTTGATGAACCAAATAATCTTTTTAAAAAAATTGGATCAACACTGTGGACTTCATTGCCTAAACAAGAAATGGAAATTTTCAACTTTAAATGGCTACTTTTTCCATACTGATTATCAGATTTTTTCAAAATCAATAAGGTCCAAGCTGTTTATGATACAAAGCAACTGTGCAAGTTTCACAAAAATCTGATTACAAATGCAGACTTTATAATGTAAACAAGAAATGGAAATTTTAAACTTGAAATGGCTACTTTTTCCATATTGTTTGTTGGATTTTTTTCAAAATCAATCGAGTTGAAGCTATTGATAAGATAAACAAACTATGCAAATTTTACGAAAATCTGACCACAAATGCAGACTTTATCGCATAAACAAGAAAATGAAATTTTCGACTTGAAATGGCTACTTTTCCCATACTGACTGTCAGATTTTTTTCAAAATCAATAAGGTTGATGCTATTGATGAGATAAACAAACTGTCCAAGTTTCAGAAAAATCTGATTACAAATGCAGACTTTATCATGTAAACAAGAAATGGAAATTTTTCAACTTGAAATGGCTACTTTTCCCATACTGTTTATTGGATTTTTTTCAAAATCAATAGGGTTGAAGCTATTGATGGGGTTAACAAACTGTGCAAGTTTCACGAAAATCTGATTACAAATGCAGACTTTATCGCATAAACAAGAAATTGAAATTTTCAACTTGAAATGGCTACTTTTCCTATACTGTTTGTCGGATTTTTTTCAAAATCAATAGGGTTGAAGCTATTGATGAGATAAACAAACTGCAAGTTTCACAGAAATCTGACCACAAATGCAGACTTTATCGCATAAACAAGAAATGGAAATTTTCAACTTGAAATGGCTACTTTTCCCATACAGTTTGTTGGATTTTTTTTCAAAATCAATAGGGTTGAAGCTATTGATGGGATGAACAAACTTTGCAAGTTTCAGGAAAATCTGACAACAAATGCAGACTTTATCGCGTAAACAAGAAAAAGACTAATGGACGGACAGATGGACGGACGACGGACACCACTCCACAACGTAAGCTCTGCTGGCTTTCAGTCAGAAGAGCTAAAAATGTTTGGAGAGGGAGCAATTACTTGTAACAAAAAGTGGTCCCTTTCCCACAATGTTTTCCCAGTGCCTTTCCCACAATGTTTTCCCAGTGCCTTCCCCACAATGTTTTCCCAGTGCCTTCCCCACAATGTTTTCCTAGAAATTGGTAGTATCCTTTCCTTTAATTGTTTGTTCTATCTGTAATTTGTGATAGTTTTTGGTAGGCCAATTAATTGATTAGTAATTAGCCTGTACAGTGATGGGTTAAGATCTCCAATGCAAGATTTTATATGACAATAATGTCTACGTGAGAGATGGAAGTTATATGACAAAATAGGACAAAAAAACAATAATAACAACATAGATATACAATAATGCTCTATACACATTTACAATATTAAAACTTATAACAAAATTATACATATAGACATTAAATAACTGTTACGCCTTTTACTGGTGTTGTACTAATTCTATAAAACAAAATATTTAGCTTTTAAATTATTAAAACAAATTCATTTTGACAACTCATATGTGAAAAATTAAGTTATCATTTTTCAAGGGCATTCTTATTGAATGGCAAATATCACTGCAGCAAAAGAATAGGTTTTATTCAAGAAATATAGCATGACCCTCTTCATTATTGAACGGAAGTGATTCTGAAATCTTTTGAATAATAACTATAGTCAAAAGATTAGGTTATTTTTGACCAGGTTACCAGTTTCATATTCTAAATCTAAAGACAAGCTAATCAAATAGTTTTGCTTGAAATTCAGACTTCGAAAGATGTTCCAAACAATCATGTATGATAAGTCCTCATATTTAATTACCGGTACATGATCTTCCATTGGTTTATACTATTAGGTATTGGCTTCCACCAATCAGAAGGCTTGTCTGGTATTGGTATATTAGACTGGTTCTCATAAATGATATATTTTGTGAACACTGGCTCTGAAATAAAGAGCAACACAATGATACAGAAAATACGGAGTCCATAATGGTTGTACTAGCATAGGCACTGTAAATGCATAATTATAAATGAGTCATGCCCTGTGAAAAGGGGGTTTAATGCATGTGCAGAAAGTCTCGATCCATGTCAGCCTGCCCCGACACCTGCACAGTCAAAAGTTTGCTGTTGATAAATTTTCTGCATGTCAAAGAACCAGTCTGCTTTATGATTTAATTGGTTGCAAGACAAAATGGATTTTATCGATCAATATCATGAGATGTCTTGCTTGGTATAATGTATCAAGGAGATATATTAAACCCCCTTTTGCTAGGGCATGGCTGAAATCTTTTTTTTTTCCTTTTCATCTTGGTTACTCCGCTTTGTTTCCTCTAATCTCAAGTTTCAAGAACGACCGCCTGTCAGTTTATGGAATAACTCCTCATTTAATGACTGGTTTTTATCCTGTGACCTCATGGACAGGAAAATATAGCCCCCAATAAACTCGTGAACCACTTTACAGTCTGCACTATTGGATGAGAAAGCGACAGTCCCTTCTTCGAATTCCAAGATAACGTTTTTCACTTCCCAGTTCACTCGCCAAGATTGCAAACTGTCATATCTCCAGGTTTTAATCGAGTCTCCAGAGTTAATGTCCATGCGAATCACTTTGTTGGGATGGATACCAAGCAATTCCTGCAAAACGATAAAAAAATACGAAGACTGATTTCTCTCTTTATCTAATAACAAAATAGTAGACCTGTCCAAATTCACAGCATTTGCAGACAACTAATTCAATGCGGCTCAGGAATTTGTCTTTGAAAGGGTATAAAATTTTGTGGGACAAGAAGAAAATGCTGGTCATTAGCACTTTTCCCTCATAGTCATTAACTCTTTACCAAACAACAAAATTCAGGACTTGTCCAAATTGAAAGAACTTGCAGACGACTATATGAATATAACTCAAAAATTGTAATTTTTTAGTGGAAGGGAAGAAAACATTGTTGGAAATGAAGAAAATGCTGGTTACCAGCAATTTTTCCTTTTCGAACAATGGTTTTCAAAAGGCCTCTTTCTCAGGTTTGTTAAAAGTTGGTAAAGCGATAAACACATATCAGTTATTCTATCTGATCTGTTTCCATACATGATCATAAACCTAACATGCAAGACAACAGTCTCCTCAACTAACTGATAAGAAAATGAGTTTTTTCCAATCTCTGTCAGTTTGTGTGTAAATGACAAATAGTAATTTTTTCTCACTATGCAATCTGTTGGTATAGCGTCCAATCATACTAAAATCATAACTCTTGAAACAAACTTATGGTGGAAAACTTTTAAAACATCAGTGTAAAATACACAATAATCTGCATGAATTAAGTGTTTACCAGACGACAAGGAATCCTCCAATTGGAGAGCATCTGCAGACAACAAATTAAGAGTGGCCTAAATAATGGGGTTTGTTTAAGAACAAGTACAAAACACTGTGGAGAAAAAAAGAAAATGCTAGCTACCAGCATTTTCTTCTTTTCCCACAATGTTTTCCAAAGCCTTGTTCAAATTGATAGCAGTTGAAGATGACAAATTTACATGTTTTATGACTGATTTGTCTTTGAAAATATGCCTGTTACCATCATTTCTTACCTTTCCCGTACAGTTTTCAAAAGCCCTTTTCTTCAGGGTCATTCACACATGAAACTGTTTGGAAAGGGTTACATACAGGGATACATTGTGGAAACATTGTGGCAACATAAGGAATTGCTCATTAACTCTTTACCAAACAACACTATTTTTTTAAAGCATTTGCAGATGCCAAATAAAATGTGGCTAAAATGATTGAGTTTGTTTCTGAAAGGTTTGATATCATTGTGGGAAAAGGAGAAAATGCAAGTTACCAGCATTTTCTCCTTTTCCCATCATGTTTTCAAAAGTGCAATTTCCCAGGGTCATTAAAACTGGGGATTGTGTGGTAATGGGTTAAAAGTGAATCCTTCTTTTGCCCAAAGGTTCTAAAATGGTTGCCTGCTGCTAGAAGAAGAAATAAGTTTGTTTGCAATGATGAGCTAAATCCACACTTACTTCTTTCTTGCCATTCCTCATCTTGATGACAAAGTATGAAATACCAAATTCAGGTAAGGCCTGCCATGCACGAATGTAAGCCAGTTTGGCGTCTATCAAAGACATGTCTTTAACATTGGCTAGTCCTTCCATTATCCGATGAACAATCTGAAATGAAATTGTTTCTATCAATTTCAAATGACATATACTGACGTCCATAAAAAACGCCTCATCGAAAAAGTGTGATAGCTTTGTACATACCTAGAATACATATGCCACTTTTTGCCTACCATAGAATTTTCACTTCTCTAATCTACTGAAGCATGAAATTTCGTGCCAGTCTATTATGTTTCTTCATCCATGGCTCATTGGACCGTTTTGCCCAGGCGCCCCATGCATTTTCCCCACGTGGATATGTCGGTCAAAATTACGCATGTGTATACAGTAATTGATTTACAATTAAGTACTCCAAGCAATATTTTAAAAACATCAATTTCGAAAATGCCAAGACAAAATAATGAAGAAAGAGCACGCATTTTGGGCATGCTTGAAAGTGGTTTTTCTCAAAGTCTGTACGACAAGACAATTTCATCCGTCAACGTCACTTGCGAAACCGTTTTGTCACAGCGTAATCCACAATGTTGATGGTTATAGGGGATCGTGGAAGACATGTAAGTCGGAATACAGTAAGGCGACGTCTTCGGGAGCGTGGAATATTATGCAGGCGGCCGTACCGTGGTGTTGTGCTAACTGACTGCCACCATCGGGAACGTCGGCAGTGGGCTCGAAACAACATTGGAAGACGTTGGCGTGATGTGGTCTTCAGTGACGAATCCCATTTTAACCTCTCCTGTGCCGACGGACGAGTCCGCGTTAACCGTCGACGTAATGAACGGTACATCCCAAGTTGTGTTCTGGAGCACAACCGTTTTGGTGGTGTTGGTATATTGGTTTGGGCAGTAATAAACCACACATTTAGAACTGACCTAGTGGTTATTAATGGTAATTTAAATGCCAGACGGTATGTAAACCTACTTCTTCGTCCTGTGGTCGTTCCCATGTTTCAGCAACGCCATAGTCTTACATTTCAACATGACAATGCGCGCCCTAACACGGCCAGATTTACCAGAAACTTTCTCATGGCCAATAATATTGCTGTGCTGCAATGGCCTGCTAACTCTCCCGATTGTAACCCAATAGAACACATGAGGGACATCCTTGGACGTCGTTTACGTCGACGTAACCCACAGCCGCAAAACGTCCAAGAATTGACAAATGCTCTTCGTGAAGAGTGGGCTCGCATTCCACGCTACCTCTTACGTAATCTGTGTGGGTCCATGGGACAGCGACTGCAGGCACTGATAGCAAGTCAAGGAGGCCATACACGGTATTGATGAATTTAAGGGAGTGAGTTTGTTGAAATGGCTGTTAAATTTGTGTAATATTTAGCTAAATGCTTGTGTCATGTGATGTGTGTAGAAATATTGACAAAGTCCATTTTTGAATTATAAAATCATGCATTCGATATTCAATTCATGAAATATGACGCGACAGAGGGAGATGAGGCGTTTCTTATGGACGTCAGTATATATAGGTCTTAATTTTTAAGTGCTAGGATCTTGTTATATTTTTCAAAAATAAAGAAAAAATATGCTCCATGTTTTCAACTGCATGTCCTTTCATAATTTATAGGTCTGTATTTGTATTTATGTGATTCTTCTTGAATCTTTACCAAATGACAAAATTTTAGACCATTCAAAAATTGAGAGCATTTGCAGACCACATATGAAATGTTATTAAAAAATGAAACTTTATCATTTAAAGGATAAAAGACATTGTGAGAAAAGGAGAAAATGCTGATTATCAGCATTTTTCTCTGTTTCCACAATATTTTCAGAAATTTTCTTTAGAATCGTTTAAATTCTGAATTGTTTGTTAAAGGCTTAAAGTGGCACTGTACACTTCCCTGAGATATTCTGGATAAAAACAACCTCCAAGTTGCAATTACATGAATCAAATCTCCAGACTGAAAATGTAAAGCTATTCAGTGTATTCAACGGGCTAATTTCTGAACTTAGTTGTTTTAACTTGTTTCACGAATGATGTAAAATGAACTTCTAAAGTTTTATAAAAGAAATTCTAGTCACCTGTTTTGCCTTAACTTTCTTGAAATACTTCGGAGAAACAAAATCTTCTGGCTGAATGTCCAACTGGTTGGGAGTTGAAATTTGTTTCTCTGAAGCCGGAGCAGTTTTCTGCATACTGAGTAACTTCTGCAGGGATTGCACTTCACTCTCGAAGGAACTGTCTGCCATTGTTTTGCCTTTCGATGCCAGTTTGCAGGCTGCCATCCACTTACAGTACTGATCTTCCTGTTAGAAACAAGTTTTCTAATTAGCTTTTTTTCAACTCAACACTAAACAATGCTGTGAATTTGAGGCTCGAGGGTTTAAAGCCTCTTAATTCTTTATCAAATGATAAATTTTTTACCAGTCTTTAACTAAAAGCATTTGCAGACAACAAATTAAATGTGGCTCATGTGATGCAATTTATTTTTCATGAAATAGAAAACATTGTGGAAAAAGGAGACAATGCTGGCTACTAGCATTTTCTCCTTTTCTACCAAGTCATTTGTACCTTTCCTATGTTTATTTTTCAATTTCTTTTTTTCCGCATAGTCTGTTCTTGGAGAACAAATCAAGGAGGAACCTGAGCTAAATCAGCAGAAAAACAAGACCTTCCAAAACGTGAGATATGGAATTACAAAAGTACTCAATTCCTGTCTGTCTCTTTTGAAACTTATTAATAGAAAAAGGCCTGTCAGACTGTTGAAGACAAACCCAAGTCAGCTTCAGAACCTGCTTCAGCCAGTGATAAACTAAGTACTTGATTACTACAATGTACATATGGAGCAACTTTGTATGAATCAGGTAATTAAGAGCTTGAACCATATTATGCTATTTTGCATGATTGTAAATCTGACACTTTGAGCCCATGAGATTACAGATTAGAATAAGCATTAACAATCAACTGAAAGTGAGGCAACATTCATTAACCCTGTACAATGCTGACTTTTAACGACCCTGAGAAACAAGGCGTTTGAAAACATTGTGGGAAAAGGATAAAATGCTGGTTACCAGCATTTTATCCTTTTCCCACAATGTTTTTTATACAATGAAAGACAACTTTTATATTTTGAGTCGCCTTGAAGTTGTCGTCTGCAAATGCTTTCACTTTGGACAAGACTAAAATTTTGTTGTTTAGTAAAGAGTTTTCAAGACCCTCAGGATCTTTTAAAAATATTGTGAGAAAAGGAGATAATGCTGGTAACCAGTATTTCCTCATTTTCCTATGATGTTTTCAATCCTTTGAAAGACCAATTCCACCATTTCCGTAATATATAATTTGTTGTCTGCAAATGCTTTGAATTTGTACAAGTCTAAAAAATTTTTATTTGGTAAAGAGTTAACACTTTACCACACAATGAAATTTTAGACTTGTCCAAATTCAAACCATTTGCAGACAACAAATTAAAGGTGACTCAAATGACAAAATTTGTCCTTTATAGAGTAGAAAACATTGTTGGGTAAGGAAAAAATGCTGGTTACCAGCATTTTCTCCGTTTCCAACAATGTTTTTAAAAGCCTTCTCTTTCAGGGGCTCTTAAATTTGGGATTGTGTGATAAAGGGTTAACCTACATGGAACATAGATATTTCCTTTACAATGGCAGTGGTCAGTAGTTCAGTCAGCAACTTATCTAGGGGTATTAAGCTTGGCAGCTAGAATCCCAGTCTGGTAAAACTGTTTTCAAGGATTGAAAATAGTCGTTATAACGACAGAATTCATTCCTTTCTCCCTGCTAAACAACATTTCAATATCGTTAAAGTGGAAAAGAAGCCAAGGACTTGGAAAGACTGTTCCACCAAGGTATTAATCACAGAAACTCAAGGACGGCATGGATTAGAAAAATAATGTTGAAACTGACAGTAAACCTTTACCACTCAATCCCAATTTTCAAAGACCTTGAGCAGGAAGGCTTTTTGAAACATTGTTGGGAAAGGAGAAAAAGCCAGTAACCAGCATTTTCTCCTTTTCCCACTATGTTTTCTTCCTTTCCACTTTCAATTTTTGTGTTACTTTTATTTTGTTGTCTGCAAATGCTTTCAATTTGGACCGGTCTACAATTTTGTCATTTGGTGAAGAGCGAAACAAACCAAAAACCTTCACTAATATTGCTTACATTATCATATCTAAGCCAGATTTCCTCCATGCCGTCTGCACCAGGTATGTACAGTTTGATACCAAACTTGTTATTCTGTAGATTGACATCTGGATGAGCCTCACATCCTGCAGTAAGTATGAAAATATAGAAAAATGGAAACCATTTGATTGTTACATGCAATTTCTCATTTTTGTCAAATTGTTTTCCCATTTAGTATGTCATGTACCTTTACTCATGCTGACTATCCACTGTTGACACACTGACAATTCCATCTACAATGAGATCTGAATTATTCAAACATGCAGTCCCTTGAATACATCAGATGGAGTGTTTAGAAAATAGAAGATTTGGTTTGTATTGGTGTTTAACACCATTTTAACAGCTTAGGTCATATCATGGTGGTCAGTGACGCACCCATGTGTTTCCTGGCTTTCTCACACCAGTACTGACACAACTTTCTTTCCAAAGTCACTGACTACTTTTCTCACATGCATCAGAGGTGAAAGGCAGAAGATCACCGCAAAGAAAGTTTGCCCCAACTGGGTAAAAACATAGAAGAGCAATGCATGCAGGTGCCAAAGCTCGGCTGCTGTTGCTTTGATTTTCAGTGAAAAAACCAAGCCAAAAAAAGGGGGCAAAACTTTGTCAAAAATATTTTGATGATTACCTGCCACGGATGTATGGGTTTGATGAGAGAGATATTTTAAATTGTCAAAGTTTTTGCGCAGCCACAACGTAGATGACAACAGGGCTATGATAGTACCTCAACACTTTCTTCAAGCTAGAAATTTAATACCATTTTTCAATTGCCTTAGTCCCTAAAATATAATTTCTAGCTCATAGAAAAGCCAGATTAATCCTTTACTATACATTCCCATGTTTCAAACTACCCTTACAAAAGAGCCTTTTGAAAACAATTATGTAACAAAAAAATGCTTAAAACCAGCATTTTCTTTTTCAGTTACAATTTCCATCATTTGAGTCTCATTTAACTTGTTGTACGCAAATGCTTTGATTTTAGACAGATTCAATATTTCATTGTCTGGTAAAAAGTTAGACGGACATAAATTACCTTTAAAGTTGATCCTGTTGATTGGGGCACCAGATGCATCTTCCCGTGTGCTATAAAATGAAACATGGGTATCTCTAAATGTGCACCAGTATCTTTTGTAGCTCTTCAGTGTGAACTTCTTAGGTCTGCAAAGAGTAAACTGAAGAAATCAGTAAAAGCCTAGCTATCTGCAGGGAAATAAAGGCAAAAAACAGGTCAGCCTGGTTTGATACTGTTTGAAGATACATTAAGCCCACTTTTCAAAGCATGGCTCAGGTACTTGTGCACATATCATCTTTCTGCAAGCTTTATTTAGACTGGTTTTCCTTCCTAAATTCTACATAAGCTTTTGCACCCTGTGTGGTTCAAGTCTATCTTGGATCTATTGGGTCTTGTGTTTATCTGATATTCTGATTAATTCAGCATAGATCTTTTTCCCTGACTGTCAATGTAGCTGTGACTATTATCTATTAAGGATAGGCCACCCTAATACCGATTCCTGTAACATCGCCTTTCATCGCCGAAAAAACGTACGGATTCAGCTAAGACTTGGGTAATATGTAATTGATCATCCGACAGATGCTAGTTCCCTGATTACCCGAGTCTTAGCCGAATCGGTATTATGAAAGGCGATGTTACACAAATCCACTTAGGGTGCCCTATCCTTAACAAAAAAAATCCTCTGTTTTAACGACCCTGAAAAAGAGACTTTAAAGGCATTGTGGGAAGAGAAGAAAACACTAGTAAACATTATTTTCTCCTTTTCCCTCAATATTTTCCACCCTTTCAGAAATAAATACCATAATTTGAGGAATATCTAATGATGTCTTCCACAATTGCTTTCAAAACTGATGGCTATAAAAATTTAAAAGGATTTCATAACCCTATACCAAACTATCCAAAATTTTAAAAAAATCCTAAAGAAGACTTTTGAAAATATTTGGGGAAAAAGAAAAAAATACTTGTAACCAGCATTTTCTCCATTTCTCACAATGCTTTCAACCCTATAGAACACAAATTTCAATATTTGAGTCACATGATTCTGTCATCTGCAAAATTAATGCTTTCAGTTTGGACAGGGCCTTAAATTTTGTCAGTGGGTGCAGTCAAGTATAAATGTATGTGATTTACTTTAAAATTAAAAACATCACATACATTCAGTTCCTCTAATACATACTAAAACGTACTAAAACTTGCGCAATTCAAAATTTAATAAGTCAAATTTCAGAAATTTCCTTCAGCGAAATGTTTACAATTACTTCTCTTGGATAGGTTTTCAGAATCCAAAAATAGAATGGCTACTATCAGTCGTCATATATAAATATCCAACGGTAACGCGACACGGGTAACATTTTGCTGGACAGGAACATTTCTGAAACATTTCCCTTGAAAGTGCATCGTATCCAAAATGTTGCAGATGGCCGAAGTGCTATTTTTAGTGAAGGTGCATGATCAATTGTTATCTTCTGTCTTTGGTTTTAACATCAAACCTGTGGAATCGGGCACTGTAAGAACAGGATAAACTTATTATTCCAAGCACATTTTCCTTTTCCACCAGTGTTTTCAAAGCTCCAAATCTTTTATCTTTGAATACTTGTATCTGTATATTGTTTGAAAACATTTCAACTATCAGCAAGCTGTCATTGACATCGATACTGAAGAGTGATATTGTTGTTTAGATTTGAACCTCCATATTTGTTTGCATACCCCCAACTTCTGTTACTATTACGTGCAAAAAACCCCAGCAGGAAAAAGCACAGCACACGCTGTTTTGTTGTTTAGTAAAGTGTTCAGCAAAAGCCGCTAAGGGACACTTCTGCAATACAGGTCTTTGAAACATAACTAAAATTATTCCTGATAACAAATTTGTCAGTTTATCATAATGTGTTTAGGTTACACATACTTTATCTAAATATTACTTGCTTTAGAATCCTTATCCTTCAGTTCATTTTCATTTTGCTTTTGATGAAGAACTGCATGGTGTCAAGAGGTCTTTTTACTTGTACTTCATAGAAGCTACATGCAACAAAATCTCAACAATCTAAAGAAAAAAAACAAGAGCCCAGCATGCTGGTGCCAATGGTTGGCTGCAGTTGCTTTTAGAAATAGATTGATTTTCATTGAAAATTTTAGGTCCAAAAAGGGACATAACTGTGTCAAAAATATTTTGTTGGTTATCTGCCCTTCTTGTATTGATCCCCTTTTGAAAGTTAACAACTACCCTGAGTTATGTCTATATCTCCAGTAATGACAGAGAGATATAAAATGTCAAAGGTTTTGCATGATGACAATAGGGCTATGACAATATCTAAGAGTACTCTTTGAAAACAGCCAAGTTAGAAATGCACAAGGATACCTACTTGAGAAACTTGACAAAGTCTGCCAGTTCAGGTATATGAGTTATGTCCCCTGGGGAAGAGAGGGTGCTGCCCTCTAGTGATTCTTGAAGGTCGGAGAGGGCAGCATCAATATCATCACCTCCTTCATTTGACATTGAAGCATCGACGGTGTCATTTCCTGAGCTTGAGCCTGACTGGAGCTGAACTTGGACTTGTAAGGTAGCGAACATCATCATTTCATCCTCGGTACAATCAATCTCCTCTGCCATTATTGCCCATCTAGCTTGCTCATAGATCTGGTTTATTCGAACAGCATCATACTGTAAAGAGAGGAAACAGTCATTAAATAAGCATTTCGATATAAGTATTATTAACCCTTTACCAAACAATTCGGGGTCTTAATGACCCTGAAAGAGAAAACTTTTGAAAATACTGTTGGAGAGAGGGAAAACGCTGGTAGCGAGTAAGTTAACAGTACAAGGGTCGTTGATTTAATTGTGTCACTAATAGGCCTTCTTACCACATGACCGTATGTATCACATGGAAAAAACAGTATTTCCACAAGCAAGACGTTTTGAATACTGGCTTGAAATTTTGTTTTGATGGGTTCATTCTTTCAAAAGTTATTGAAAGTTAAAGTAGGTGCAGTCATATACACTGGCTATATTACTGAATGTACAATGAACTCAGAGCAAAACTTGAAATTAGCGCCTATATTAAAAGTCGCGTTAGTCTAATTATTTCAGCTTCACAAATATTTAGTGAATTATATCAGATACATGGAGCTTCTGCGGTATCAGAACGGCCGGTTTTCAGATGGTAGAAAAATTTAAAGATGGTAGAACTTACATAAAAGATGCCCCCTGTCCTGGTCAACCCAAAACTGCAGCTTTCAAAGAAAATATTGTTGCTGTGGCAGATTTAATCAAGCAGGATGCCAGGCTTACAGTGAAAGAAACAGCTAAGAGAGTTGGCATATCATCGGGGTCAGTTCATAAGATTTTGACCAACGAGTTAAAACTTCATAAGATTTGCGCTCAATGGGTCCCCCACCTCTTGACAGATGAACAAAAGGCTGTTCGTGTAAAAAAGGCCACAATTCTTCTTAAAAAGTACAAAAATTGTGACAAACACAGACTATCAGAACTGTTCACAGGTGATGAAACCTGGATTTATTATTTTGAGCCCCAGAGAAGCGTCAATAATAAACAGTGGCTGCGAAAAGACCAAGCTAGGCCGATCATAGCAAAAAGAACAAGAGTGCCATCGTCACAATATACGCCGCCAAATGGCTGCTATTTCAAGCAGCTAGCTATAGAGACTAAAGTGTTGGAATTTCTAGCACCTGCCTGGGTAGCACAATGGATATATTGTGTTACTTGTGATCTAAAAGGTTTACGCACGGACTGATGGATGGACAGATGGACGCATGATGGACGACAGGCCATGACATAAGCCCCGCTAGACTTCATCCAGTGGAGCTAAAAACTGAAATTATTGCATTCACAAGAAATGGACATATGTACGTATGGACGCAGGGACTGAGAAGATGACGCCAAGATAAACTGAAGACTCATTGGTCAATGGCTTTGATTAACCAATAAAAATATGAAGTTTCATGAAATTATGTCCATAACTTGGAGATACATTGATGAAAAAATAAATTTGACATGAAGCCCCCTTTTTCCATGACACAGCAATAAATTCCAAAACCCTGACAATATGCGCTAGGTCACATGATGTGTGAAAATTTCATCCAAAGCCGTTGAGATATGTCCAGTAATTAAAGAGATATTGGTGAAAAATGAAATATAACATGAAGCCCCTTTTTTCCATGATGCAGCTATAAATCGCAAAACCTTGACAATATGTGCTACAGCACATGATGAGAAATATTCTGTGAAAATTTTATCCAAATCCGTCAAGAAATGTGGAAGGAGTTGCGTTTACAAGAAATGGAAAGAAATATAACATGAAGCCCCCTTTTTCCATGATGCAGCTATAAATGGCAAAACCTTGACAATATGCGCTAGGTCACATGATAAGAAACATTCTGTGAAAATTTTATCCAAATCCGTCAAGAAATGTGGGAGGAATTGCGTTCAGAAGAAATGGACGTATGTACGGATAGACAAAGGGACGGACAGACGGACGGATGGACGGACAGACAGACGGAGAAGATGATGCCAATATACGTCGCCTTCGGCGGCATATAATAAAAAGAGCGGGAAAAGTTTCATATTCCATATTTTTTAATTCAGACGGTCCTATTGCTCAAATTCCTGCACCCAACAGCTGAACGGTTACAGGCAAGTTTTACAGGAAAAATGTTCTTTCAAAAGTGAAGAAACACTATGAAAAACCGAGACCTAGAACCGGATTAAGGGGCCTGTGCCTTATTCATGACAATGCAGCTGCTCACAAGTCTGCAATTGTTTAGAATTTCCTGGAAATGGAAAAGATGGTACAGCTTCCCCATCCACCCTATTCTCCTGACCTCAGCCCATGTGACTTTTTTCTCTTTCTTTTATTGAAGAAAACTATGGATGTCGATATGGCTCTGAAAGTGCCTTGGGAAGTGCCATTTTTTTGTCTGCTGGATATTCCCAGAAAAGCCGATTTTGCAGCCTTCACAGACTGGATTTCCAGACTTGAAAAATGTATTTCTGTCAAGGGAGAATATTTTGAAGGCATGAAATGAAACGAAATATACCATATTTCCCCTAAGTATTCGGACACCCTAAATTTTCGGGGGGAAACGACGACTAAGATCTGACTGAATGAAGAATGGAAATTGCTCTTGTATTACACCGTGGATCATGCAATACCGATCCTAATACAAGAGAGACCTGGGCTGTCCACGACTTTTTCAGTATTCATCTTGTGTACAGATCGGCTGTCTTGGGGGGAATGGACTAAGATCTGACTGAATGAAGAATGGAAATTGCTCTTGTATTAAACCGTGGATCATGTAATACCGACCCTAATACAAGAGAGACCTGGGCTGTCCACGACTTTTTCAGTATTCATCTTGTGTACGGATCGGCTGTCTTGGGTGATCAGGTAGACGTGGTTATATGTAGAACGAAAGGGATATGACTGATTTTTTTTTACTTTCACAGTTGAAAGAGCGATGTGACACTGGAAACAAACTGAAAATATTGAGGTGGTATGAAGAGATATGAAATTGAAAAAGCAATTTATTTCAAAATAAATATTTATTATCAATTAAATAATTTGACATAGTCTCTGAAATATATTTTTTCCAATTTAAATATTTTCCAGGTGTAGATACAGAATCGCATTGATTGGTAAAAATTGTCAAGAATAAATGATTGGTTATCACTAATCCAACCAATCAAATTACTAACAAGCGAGTATGTGCGGTACTTGATCAAACATTTGGCGGCATACTACGTCATCCTCTTTGATCTTGGATTGTATAGGGGAAATAATTAAAGCGTATTTCAGTGAGAAAAACATTTGCAAACATTCGTACTGTCATTAAACTTTTAACTGGGAACTACCATGATTGACAGGTATTATTTGTCATACTTACTGTTAACTGACACCGCAAAACTGTAGATAATGGATCGTTAATAATTAAAATGTTCTTTGATACAGCGCGTTAGGAACCGAAGTTTTCAGATAGAGATTTCCATCATCAATTCATCCCTAAATTTTCGGACAGTAAGACAATTATTTTTGTAAATTTTCGGACACCAAAATAAATAATTATTTTTTCTCGTCCGAATACTTAGGGCAAATACGGTATGCATTTAATACAATGCATCTCATAGACACCTAGTGACACAATTAAATGAACGACCCTCGTATAGTATTAACTGTTGTTTTTGCATTACATGAAACAAGGAATCAATACAGTCATTTTCAACAAGGGACAAGATCGGCTGGCTCCATAGCTTAGTTGGTGAAGTTGCCGTCTGCGGTTTTGAAGGTCATGAATTCAAGTCCCAGCTTAGGCAATTGTTTTTGTTAATTGTTTTCCGTGACTAAGGGTAAACAATAATGTTTTATTGCTTGTCCCACCAAAATATGAAACTTTCTCCACCAAGAGGTTTTGGGGTCAAATTTGGTTTAGCCCTTTATCGCACAACCCTGAGTTTATCCAACCCTAAAGGAAAATGGCTTTTGAAAATACTGTGAGGAAAGTAGGAAATGCTGATAACTAGCACCTTGAAGTACATTTTCAGTGTCAATAGCAATTTCAACCACTCAACTTACAATATGAGAACCCAGCCCCCAGCTGCCCAGATTGAATTACCTATAAAAATAACTTTACCATCAATCACCATCACGCTAATTACATAATCAATAACATTGCACCCAGACCAGGGGAACTCTTCAGTAAAACTTTAGATTTGTCTAATTTGGAAAGCATTACAGAGGACAAATTATTAGAGGCTAAACTGATGGAATTTCTCTTTGAAATTGTAGAAAACATTGTTGGAAAAGAGGAATATGCTGGTTACCAGCATTTTCTTCTTTTCCAACAATGTTTTCAAAAGCCTCTTCTCTACCGGGGTCATTGAATGATGGTACTATTTTGTGAAGAGTTAACAAAGTGTTCTGCAATCATCTTGACACATTCTTCATCACAAACTTTTTACCTGTTTAAATTTACAGACAATTTTTTTTTGTCCATATTTTTTTCTGTCTTTACCTCATTGGTTCGATAAACCTTTAGACTGACAGAACTAGTGTTGCAATGTCAAAGGTAAAAAATCTGTTCCTTTGTATTGTGTTTAAAATCATTTTCAACAGTATTTCAGTTATATTGCAGCAGCCAGTGCACCTATCCATGCTTTCCTAGAGTTTCTTTTACCTGTACTTTGCACAATATTCTTCCAAAGCCACTAGCTGCTTTCCCACATAACCCTTGTGGAAACATTGATCAGC
The DNA here is from genome assembly GCA_946811185.2 of Hippopus hippopus. Classification (NCBI taxonomy): domain Eukaryota; kingdom Metazoa; phylum Mollusca; class Bivalvia; order Cardiida; family Cardiidae; genus Hippopus; species Hippopus hippopus. The sequence continues at coordinate 16,729,743 of OX328097.1, forward strand.
AGTGAGAAGGAACCGAATCCTGTCACAATGACTATCATCATCCCCCAAAAGAAATTGGCCTAGCTGGGGATTCAAACAACAAAGAAGCGATCCCCTTTTCTGAATTTCTGTATGCTACAGACTACTTTAATGAGGCTTGGCCAAAGGTAGCGAAAAGATGACATACATATCCAGGTACAAAATCAAAAATATAGATTTCAATCAGGTGACAATAAGTAACTGGTACATCACAGTCTTCCTCTTCAACACATAATCCAGTGTTTTACCAACCTTGAGGAAAAAGCCTTTCGAAACCATTGTGGGAAAAGTTTACCAGCACTTTCTTCTTTTCCAACGATATTTTGTTCCTTTATCAAAGACAAATTCTATCATTTGAGCCACATTTCATTTATCATCTGCAAATGCTTTTAATCTGTATAAGTCTGAAATTTGTCATTTGGTAAAGAGTTAAGGCTGCCATTTCAACCACAGAAATTTAACAGTCCTTGAAATTGTAATGAAGAAAATTTTGCATTTAAATTACTATCATTTTTATATCAATTCATCAAAGAATTTTATTTTTTGAATCAGAACTGATCCCTTTTTCTCCCTTTTCATACAGTAATAGCAAGTAACATTGGGCACTTTAACCCTTAAGCTGCTAAGCCCGCCCTATTGACCTTTTGCGGACAGTGTAGATCAAGACCAGACTGCACAGTGCTCATTATGAGATACAATGTTTTTAATAGTAGTCTGCTTTAACTCTTTACCAAACGACAAAATTTTAGACTAGTCCACACTAAAAGCATTTGCAGACGACAAAATAAATGTGATTTGAAAATTGAAATTTGTTTTGAGAAGGGTAGAAAACATTGTGGTTACCAGCATTTTCTTCTTTTCCCACAACGTTTTCAAAAGCTTTCTGTCTCAGGGTCGTTAAAAGTCGGGATTGTGTGGTAAAGAGTTAAGAAGAACAAGATCATGGCATGCTGGTGCAAATGCTTGACTGCAGTCAAAAAAGGGCATTACTCTGTCAAAGTTAATTTTCTAGTTACCTGCCCCTGTCTTATGGGTTCCCCTTCTGATAGTTAACAACTAGTTCGAGTCTGAAGTACATTTCTAAAGTAATGACTGAGATATAATAAAGTTGAAGTTTTTTGAAAATTTTAAGTAAAAAAAAAGGGACATAACTGTGTCAACAGTAATTTGATGGTTACCTGCTCCTGTCTGTCCATGGGTTTCCCTTTGGATAATTAACAACTAGTCTGAGTTTGAGCTAAATATCTTAATGACTAAGATAATGTTAAAATATTAAAGTTTTTGCATGATGACACAGTTGAAGCATGACATTTTTTCAACAAGGAGATTTTTAAAGATTTCCTTCTTTATCTCTATGTGAAATTCGAGAACCCACAGCATAGGGCCAATTTCCACACTAGGGCCATAATTTGAAGTATTTTGGTAAAGGGCCACTAGATGATGCTACATGCCAAATATAAAAGCTCTAGCCCTTACAGTCTGGGACAAGATTTTTAAAGTTTTTTCTTTCGGTTGCCATGGCAACCAGAGTTCTTCATGGAATTCAAATCTTTGAAGTATTCTGAAAGTGAATCACCTAAGGATCATTTCTGTGAAGTTTCATTGAAATCTGATTGGCGGTTTAGGAGGAGAAGATTTTTTTGTAATTGTGGACGGACGGACGGACGGACAGACGGACGACGGACATTGACCGATCACAATAGCTCACCTTGAGCACTTCGTGCTCAGGTGAGCTAAAAACCTAGGAGCTTAAAATCTGTTTGCCAGGGCAATGATCTACGGTAATCCATTTGTTATCTGGATGTTATAAATGCAATCAATACAAGGGAATGAGTGGCCCAATATTTCTTCCAATATCAGCAATGAAATTATTATTGATTAACACTTTCTCCCTGTTGCCTCTTGGTGTCTATTATTTATGAGCTGTATGTCTTCCTGAGACACAATGGGATAACCAACGGGAGTAAATAAATATGAGCCATGCAATGTGAAAATGGGGTTTAACCTGCATTACCTCACAATCCCAAGTTTTAATGGCCGCAAGACAGACGGTTTTGATAAAAATTGTGCAACCAATGACCAGCATTTTCTCCTTTCCCTCGATGTTTTCTACCATGTCATTTGAGCAATATTTACTTGTCTGCAAATGCTTTTAATATTGACAAGTTTACATTTTTATGTAAATCTGGTAAAGGGTTAATACATCTCCATGATGCATTATACCAAGAAAGTCTTCATAAATTATAATGATGGATCCATATATCCCTTTTGTCTAAAATTTTAGTCGAATGGTAAAGAGTTGAGGCCTAATATTTATTTCTACCACACAAATATTCATCAGAGTTGAAGGGGTTGACAACAGAGTGAATGTTGCTCAAGTGATGGCATGGTCTTTGAAAGGGTAGAAACATTTTCAGAAAAGGAGTGCTGCTGGTTATCAGCATTTCCTCCTTTCAACAGCCTCTCTTCCTCAAGGTTATTAAAACACTGATTTGTTTGGTAAAGGGATTAAACATATTTATTTTACATCAATTGAGAAACAAGTTCTTGCAACTTATACTAATCTCTCTCGATTCTGCTTCCTGGAAACTACACCAGTACTTGCGCCAAATCTGTGGGCCAATGAATAGTCCCAAAGTTGACAACCGCTCCTGGGAATCAACATGGGACCTTAAGGTAATGAGGCTAATGCTCTATCTCATGACCATGGACACCACTTGTAAAGGCATGTCCATTAGTCTTAACTGTGTCCATGTCATTTTTGTAGCAGTGAGTTAGGAGTAAGTTTGCAATTAGATTCTGTCCACCCACTACAATAATGATTTATCAGTAATATCCTTGAATGAACTTTTGCCAAGAGAACAAAATCTTTATTTTAGAAATAATCATTTGCTCTATCAGGGCAATCAACAGGGGAATTTTTCACTAAAATGCATAGATTTATGCATTTTTTTTGGGGGGGACTGAATATTCTCACTGCTTTATCCAAAGATATGAAGTGTGAAGTTGTGCAAATACTTACTCAAATGGTAGTTATGCAGTTCAGTGACTTACACCTGCTTACAAAAACTGTACACAAATTTCATGTGTACGCAGTTTCGTGAAAGGTACCCCTGAACAGCTAGAGAAAATTCTCCATAGATATATATTAACCCTTAAAGTACCTTTCACGACTAAAGTTGCCTTTGCAGCCTGTGTATATCAAGATCAGACTGCACAAAATGTGCAGTCTGATCTTTGATCTGCACTGTCTGCTATGCTAAACAATTAAGACAAAATCAACCATGAAATCACAATTATCTGGGTTTTATTCTAGACTGAAAAAGCCCAAGGGGTTTATTCAACGCTTAACCCTTTACCACACGACAAAATTTTAGACCTGTCCAAATTGAAAGCATTTGTAGATGACAGTTTTAACGTGGCTCATATGAAATGATTTTTCTTTGATAGGGTAGAAAACATTGTGGGAAAAGGAGAAAATACTGGTAACCAGCATTTTCTCCTTTTCCCACAATGTTTTCAAAAGCCTTCTCTTTCAGGGGCGTCAAAAGTCGTCATTGTGTGGTAAAGGGTTAAAGGGCTAAGTATTGAAAAATCCTAATACATATGTTTATTGAATATGACTGACGTGTGACACCCACATCTATTACCTGCATCTCAAGTAAACCCTTTACCACACAATCCCAAGCTGTAACGACCCTTGGCAGGAAGGCTTTTGAAAACATTGCGGGTAAAGGAGAAAATGCTGGTAACCAGCATTTTCCCCTTCTCCCACAATGTTTTCTACTCTATCAAAGACAGGAGTCATTTTATTGACCTACATCTAATTTGTCATCTGCAAATGCTTTTGATTTGGTGGAGACAACAGTTTTGTCTTTTGGTAATGAGTTAATGGACACTGAGCTTCTGACTCAGTGCTTAAGTCATTTACTACTTTCTGTAAAAGTTCTACTTTTTATGAAGTCTAAAAAAAGATTCTTACTGCTTTGATGATGAACTGCATCAAAGTCATGCATCTGGTAGCGGATGTTGTAGATCAAAGATCAGACTGCATGTTCTGTGCAGTCTGATCTTGAACTAAATCATCCCCAAAAGCTACTGAAGTCATCATTGTTGGTGAAGGAGTTGAAGTCACAAAAATGAACGATGTTACCCATATTGACCGTAGAACATTTTCTATTATAAAGAAAGTCCCTGATATCCATCTTACAAATTATCAGACTATGGTTGTAGATCTTAGGACAGATCCTTTTCCAGTAGTCTGGTCTTCATTTACAGAGTCTGCAAAAATATAAATAATCTGTCCTTAATTCATTACCAGACAACAAAGTTTTATATTTGTCTCAACTGAGAGCGGCTGAAGACCAGTTTCAAAGTGGCTTAAATAATTGAATTTGTATTTAGAAGGAAAATACTTTGTGGGAAAAGGAGATAATGCTGGTAACCGGCACTTTCTCTTTTTCCCACAATGTTTTCAACATCTGCTAACCTAAGGATCTTTAAACACAAGACTATTTAGTAGATCTACAGGACTACAATGTTAAGAGTTGCAACCCCTTATAAGGATCTTTTCACTTCACTGAATTTTTTTCTTAAGATTCACCTAAATTACATTTCAAGGCCCCCCATCTGCACACTCCATTCACAATGACAAAATGTAGGAAGCATGAAAAATTGCATTTCACATTCCATCAAGTTTTATGAATTCCGGCACCATAAATATCATATTACATGAAGTTATGCTTACATAATACTTTACCCATTACCACACAATCCTTAGTTTTAACGACTCTTACAAAGAAAGTTTTCATACACATTGTGGGAAAAGGAGAAAATGCTAGTAACCAGCATTTTCTCCCCTTACAACAATGTTTTCTACCCTTTCATGGATAGAAATCATCGTAAGGGCTACTTCTTAATTCATCCTCTGCAACTGCTCCAAATCTGGACCAGTCTAGAACTTTGTAGTTTGATAAAAAAAAAATTAACGCTATAACCAGATAAAATAATTTTAGACTTCTAGCCATATTAAAGTTACTTGCAAGTAAAAAATAAAAAGGTTACAGCTAAAAATAATGGAAACTGTGCATGAAAGGGCAGGAAACATTATCATGGAAAAAGGAGAAGTTACCAGTTACCAGGATTTCATCCTAATTCAGATAGCCTTCAAAAGCTTTTTTCCTGCAAGGTATCACATCCTTTGATAAAAGTTACCAAACTACAAAATTTAGAATTCCATCAAACTGAAAGCATCCCCTTTGAAGAGAACAAATGAAATGTGATCCCATTGTTGGAGTTTGTCTTGGAAAGAGAAGAAAGCATTGTGGTAAAAGGAGAATATGCAGGTTACAAGCATTTTCTCCTTTTTCCACAATATTTTCCAAAACCGTGTTGGCCAGGGTTATAAACACTCGGGACTGTGTGGTAAAGGGTCAACTCTTAAAGTGTCTTTTACAACTTGTGTTGCCTTTGCTGCAAATGTTTATTAGGATCAGACAGTACAAAATAATTTTTATGTAGTCTGATCTTTGATCTATACTGCTTGCTATGTTTAGACTTTCTAGACAACAATGTTGAAAATTGATAGGTCTTATTTCTAGACTGAATGTCCACTTGAGTCTATTCGTGCTCTACTGAGAGTTAATCTTATGCTACTTGAAATCTAACCCCGTTAAGAAATATGATAATAATGACAGGATCCAAAAATTCCACTCGTCCTTACTAGTAAAAATTTGGTGAGGGCAAGTGGATTATCCTTCTTTGTCTAACTGTAGGACGAGTGCAAAATGGTATCTGAGTCATAAATATCTAAATTCCTGAATCCCGAGGATAACTTAACAATTTTTAGTGAACAGTGCAGGTTCAGGCTGCACACAGCATGTTGGCTTTTCTAGGGTTACACTGTCCCATACTTTATCAGAAACGATGACCACCATCAATCCATGGAAAGAATTTGTCTTAGCACCGCAATCAACCAGCAACCTCTTGGTTTCAGTTCATCTCCATTACCAAATGATTAACTCTTTACCAGACAACAAAATTTTAGGCTTGTCCAAGTTGAAGGCATTTTGCAGATGATAAAGTAAATGCGACTCAAAAATTGAAATGAATTTTTTTATTTTGGATAGGGTAGAAAATGTTGTGAGAATTACAGCTGGTCAATTACCAGCATTTTCTCCATTTCCGGCGATGTTTTCCACCCTACCAATGACAAATGTTATCATTTGAGCCACAATTTATCTGTACTCTGCAAATCTTTCAATGTGGACAAGTTCAAAAATTTTTTTGTGTGGTAAATATTCTATAGAGAATTTGAATCAGCAATAACCTTCTACTGACACTTTTTAATAACAGAGCAACAGTTTAAATTTGAAAACATTGCTGCTAATGGAAATATTTCTTACAGTGAAAATTGTTTTGTCATGATGTTTAAATTCGTTTGGAAAATTGTTCTGTTGCAGGTATGTTTCATGTAGAAATTAGTTTCAGAGCAGGAAGAGAATCAGAGGTGATTTGTTTTAACAAGTTTTTTCCCCCCCTGCAAACCTGACTATATTGCAGATTTCCTCTCTGACAAGCTCTGGCAGAGTTTCAACAGGAGTTTGGCTGAAAGCCATTTCATGTCTGTAGCTATTCAAATTCAAAATGCTACAAAATATGCGAGTTCCATAGAGACAAAGAAAATCTAGGAAAAAGATTATTACAGTTTAGAGTTTCCAAAAACAAAAGGAATATCTATGCTAAGAATTACATGTACATAATCTTTAAACCTTCATCACACAATCCAAATTTTAAACAACCAAAATTAGGAAGGTTTTAGAAAACATTCTGATAAAAGAAGAAATACTCATAAATGGCAGTTTTTTTTCTTTTCCTGGAATGTTTTCTACCCTTCTAAAGATTATGTTTAATTTTTGAGTTACATTTATTTTGTCATCTGCGAAAGCTTTCAATTCTACCTTTGTAAGTCTAAAATTTTATCTTGGTAAAAAAAGTACATAATTATGTCTTGGATCATTTGTGTTGAGAAATAAGAAAACATCTTCGCAATTTTGCAAACATTGTAGCAAATACTGGTAAACAAATTTGCATACTTTGAGTCATCACATTTTCAACAATCCATCATTTATATCCGTTGTTTGTGATTGGAAATGTGTCTCCATGAAGTATTGAGGTAATTACCATAATCAGATGGGTGTAACTGGTACAATTAATTAATAATTAACCCTCCCTCTATCTCACTGATCATTTCTCCATACCTACAGCCCAAAATGACAATATTATACCATAGGTAAGTCTCATTAAGTTTCAGCAAGGGTGTAAGTACTTGTAGCTGGTGGTTAAGCCTTTACCATACAGTCACGAGTTCTAATGACCTTGAAGGAGAAGGCTTTAGAAAACATTGTGGGAAAAGGAGAGCCTTTCTCCATACCTATTGCCCAAAAAGACAATATTGTACCATAGGTAAGTCTCATAAAGTTTCAGCAAGGGTGTAAGTACTTGTAGCTGGTGGTTAAGCCTTTACAACACAGTCCCCGGTTTTACTGACCTTGAAGGAGAAGGCTTTGGAAAACATTGTGAGAAACAGTGAGCATTTTCTCCTTATCTAACGATTTTTTCTACCTTTCCTAAAACAAATTACAATTTTTGCGTCACATATATTAATGTCTCTGCAAATGCTTTCAATTTAGACATGTCTGGAAATTTGTTGTTTGATAAAGGCTTAACCAGAATGATTTAAAATTGAAAGCATTGGCAGACATCAGAATCATTGTGGCTCAAATGATGCTACTTGAAGGGATATAAAACAAGATGAGAAAAGAAAAAATGCTGGTTAACAGCACTTTCTTCTTTCTCCTCCAATGTTTTCAAAAGCCTTCTTCCTTAGGGTGGCTAAAACACAGTTAGGGTTAACCCTTTACAAAACAAACCCATATTTAAATGATCCAGAGGAAAAGCATTGTGGGAAATGAAGAAAATGCTAGCAACCGGGGTTCTTTCTCGGGGTAGGTAAAACTTGGGATTGTTTGGTAAAAGGTTCATCATCTAAAACAAGGCTTGATTTGTACAACTGTAAGAGACGTAACACAGGGTAGTCTTCTCTGTTTATAGCTGACATAGCAAGTTCATTTTCAGAAAGTCCCCCATCATTATACATTTCTGCAGACAACTTTTTTCATCATGCAGTTAAGACCTCTTTTTAAAAACTTTGTAAAAGAAGGAGATACTGCTTATAATGAATTTTGTCTCTTTTTACCATGTTTATCAATGTACTCTTGTATTCAAAATTAATTCATAATGGTAATTTGTATCCTGCGTAGCTGATTTCAAAATCTCCAAAAAACTCTTTGCCAAACAATCCTTAGTTTTTGTGACCTCAGGTAAAAGGCTCTTGAAAACATTAAGAACAGAACAAAATGGTGGTTACCAGCGTAATCTGCTTTCCCCCCCCCCCTTTTTTTTTTAAAGTCTAATCATTTGAGCCACTTCCAATTTAACATCTGCAAATGCTGACAATTTGGCAGAGTTCAACTTTGTTGTCTGGCAAATTGTCTGTTTGTATGGTATTTAACATTGTTTTCAACTTCATTTCAGTTACACTGTGGGGTTCTGTCATTAGTGCTTTGCACAATATTTGTCCCAAACTACTAGCTGTATTCCCACATAACCATCGCGAAAACAATGATCAGTGTAAAAGGAATGAATCCTGTGGCAAAGACTTTCATCAACCCTATGAAGACCTTGACCAAGCTGGCAATTCCTACCAGCGAGCCCCTCGTCTCAAGTCCTGTACACTACCAACTGGGCCTCCAGGCTCTGCTTTACCTGGTAAAGAGTGATGATAAAAAGTTCAAATTATCCTAATCCTTCAACTACATGATCCATTCATTCTTTACCAAACATTTTAGATTGGTCACAATTAAAAGCATTTGGAGACAACATAAATGTGGCTCAAACCTTGGATTTGTTGCTGAAAGGGTCGAAAACATTTTAAGAAAAGGAGAAAAATGCTGGTTACTAGCATTCTCTCCTTTTCCCAAAATGTTTTCAAAAGCCATCTTGTACAGGTTCGTTAAAACTCAGGATTGTGTTGTAAAAGATTAATCTCTTTTTATATCCCTTCTCATTTTGATATAAAATGTTACACCAGGCAATCAAATTTTTAAATATATCATTTTACAAATAAAAATTTGAAATGACTCAGACAGAGAGATTTCATAAGTCTCCAGTGCTGTAGTGTATATAATTTTTACGAAATAAAGAAAAAATGAAACATATGTCATAATTATCACTTCAATAGTACTGTTGTTTGCGTGTGAAATAGTATCAACATGCAACGACCTTGTTGTTAACATCAAATTCATATCAAAACATACAATGTTGAACACGAGTTTTAATGACCCTGAAGAAAAAGCCTTCTGAAAACATTGCAGGAAAAGGAGAAAATGCTGGTAACCAGCATTTACTCCTCTTTCCACAATGTTTTCTATTCTTTCCAAAACAATTTTCTATTTTGAGTCACATTAATTTTGTTGTCTGGAAATGCTGTGAATTTGGACTAGTCAAAAATTTTGTTGTTTTGTATAGGGTTAAATAACCCTTGGCCATGTTACCAATGTTACTATCCTTGAGAAATTAGGCTTTTGTTAACAATGTGGGAAAAGAAAAAATGCAGGTATCTGGCATTTTCTCCTTTTTCAACTTTGTTTTTTGCCCTATCAACAACAAGTCTTATCACTGAAGCAACATGCTGTAGTCTGAAAATGTATTCCATTTGGAAGACAACAATTATGTTTTTTTTATCCCTCTTTCCCACCTGTAATGTAACTAATGTCATGTTTGTTTCCTTTCCTATCTGCTATCTGAAACTTATGTCACGTTTGTTTCCTTTCCTATCTGAAACTTATGTCATGTTAGTTTCCTTTTATCTTTCCAACATGAAACTAATGTCATGTTTGTTTCTTTTCCTCTTTCCCACCTCAAACTAATACCATTTTTGTTTTCTTTCCTCTTTCCCATCTAAAACTAATGTCATATTTGTTTCCTCATAAAGTTTGAAATGTACATTACTCCCCAAATGTCACATTTCTTTCAAGCGTCTTGAGTCACAATGTTTTCCTTGACTCTCAAGTGGTTTTACATCTATGATCTATTTTCTGAAGCCTTTAACCTTTTACTAAACAATCACATTGTTTCTCAATTCAGTGAAATTGTTTAGTCAGTTTTTTTTTAAATGCCGATTTCAACACTGTTTTAGTTGTGGCAGCCATGTTTTCCAGAAGTTAATTTCACCACTTTGTACCTGTAACACTCTTCCTATATAAACATTGCCTAACAATATTCTTTCAAAGAGGTAGGAATCTTATCACAATGACTTAAAATCTTGGCCCGTTTGGCTAGGCTAGGAATCACTCAGAATGCACAGCACAGCCAGTGCTCCTGATAACTTTTATGGTACTGTCGGGGTGGTAAAAAGGAAGGGAGCTTAAGGTTGTTTTGGACACTCCATCCTATAATCTTTATTTTCTTCTGTATTAACTCTTTATCACATGACAAAAATATAGACTTGACCAAATTGAAAACTCTTACAGACAAAAATTTAAATCAAATGATGGTATTTGTATTTGATATAATAGAAAATACTGAATCAACTGGTTACAAGCATTTTCTCCTTTTCTCACAATATTTTCAAAAGCTATCTATTTCAAGGTTGTTGAAACTCAGGATTGTGTGGTAAAGAGTTAAAATGTCATTTTAAGCATTGAAAAACACTGGGAAGTCTCTAACCAGCCACCTCCCCCTGAAAACTTTCTTTCATCTACTTGTAAGCAAGTGATGGAAAGGACATTGTACCTGTTTGTACCTGATTTGAGTGGAAACAACAAGGGAATAGAAGTTCCTATTTCTTAAAAGAAGCCACTATGCTTTTCAAAGCTATTATTATGTAAAGGCATAAAAAGTTGTATTTATACAGCAATAGGTAACATCTAACATCAGCTGAAGCTGACATGTTTTTTGCCTTGGCTTGTGTCCAACCAATTTAGTGATATTGCATATAGAATACCTCATTCTCTTGGAAAACTTATGAATGCATCTAAAAAACCTCTCGAGAGCATCAATAGATGAAGGTCTCCAAGATATAATCCTGAAAGATAGTTTACTTATTACCACACAACATTTTGGACTTGTCCAAAATCAAAGCATTTGCAGACATCAAATGAGGCTCAAATTATGTAATTTCTATATGAAAGTCCAGAAAACATAGTGGGAAAGGGCAGAAATGCTTGTTACCTCTAGTCAATTGTATTTATTTACCTTGTCAGGTTATACTAAAATTACTGTACTGTAATAGGGATCAGTTAATGTGGTATGCAAACAGAAAAACAATTTCACCGTAATGATCAGGTAAGTTAACTACTGCAATGAACAGGTGCTGAATGCAGAGTGCATTTACATGTTCAATTCCTCATTTAGACACCCAGATATCCTCCTCTGGTACAGAGGCTTTGATGCTGGATTTCTAGAGGGAAAATCCTGGTTCAATACCTTCTGGTCTAGAGGGAATGCCCTTGTGAAGGACATCGCAGGGCCTCAAACTGGGTATTGTTTATGAATAACATGTATAAAAGGTCCTGAGTTCAGTACCTGGGAGTGGGTGTCAACTTTGGGATTTTTCATTGGCCCACACATTCGGCTCGAGTACTGGAGTAGTTCCCAAAAAGCAGAATCGAGAGAGATTAGTATAAGTTGTAAGAACTTGTTTCTCAATCGATGTAAAATAAATATGTTTAACTAATTAACCCTTTAACAAACAATCCCTGGTTTTCACAGCCCTGGGAAAGAAAGCTTTTAAAAACATTGTGGGAAAAGAAGAAAACGCTGGTAACAAGCATTTTCTCCTTTTCCCACAATGTTTTCTATCATATTAAAGACCTAAAGTTAATTTGTACCCATTCTGAATTTGTCGTCTGCAGATGCTCTCAGTTTTGAAGAGTCTAAAATTTGTCGTTTGGTAAAGGGTTAAACTAACATGTATATTGAACTTACAGTATCATGTGTAATTATGCTTTTCATAGAATCCACTCATTAACTCTTTACCATATGACAAAATATTAGACTTGACCAAATTCAAAGCCTTTTGCAGACAACTAATTCAATATAGCTCAAAAGATGAATCTGTCTCTGAAACAGTTGAAAACATTGTTGGAAAAGGAAAAATGCTGGAAACCAGCATTTTCTCTTTTTCCAACAATGTTTCCTGCTTTACAAGGATCCTATTCAGCCATGGAGGAAACCCATGAAGATCTAGAAAATGCCACATTGTTTTCTAAAATTGCATTCATCTTTTACAGATAAGCAAAATATGGGGGAAAAAGAACAATAACCAGGGTTATAACATAACACAACCCTGACCCTTCTGGCCTATCAGAAGTAAATAAAAGTCGTCTGCTGCAAATTATGATGCCTCATGAAGGCCAGGGCCAAGACAGAACACAGATGAGTTAATATAAACAAGCCCAACATTCCTGGGAAACCTTCCAAACACAACAGCAGACAGACAATCTTTAACCCATTCCTTTCAGAATTTAAAAATATCTGCAGATGACAAATTCGCAAGTAGAACAAGTGAACTTTAAGTTCTTTAGAAAGAAAGAAGGCACTGTTGGTAAAGGAGAAAATGCTGATTTCCAAACAATGTTTTTAACAGGCCTCTTCCTCAGTGTTGTTAAAAAGCGGGATTGTTTGGTAAAGGGGGGGATGCAAATTTGCAGATAAAGTTCCTGTATTATCATTATCATGGATCAACTTCCTTTGGAGTTTCTGTCTGCTTTTCTATTTGACAAAGAAGTAACCTGTGTCTTTCAAAAGCATGTTAGGGAGGCACTGTGGATGCATTTGTCACCATATTTATAAAAGGACATCAGTCAGATGCATGTCAATCTTATCGCATATAATATACAAGAGCACCACATGCATGAGCCAGACCTGGGCTGCATATGCTTTCTCAAGTGAAAATTGCAGTATGAGGCTGTTGCCGCATACCATTGTGTATATATATCCAAATCTGGACAAGAGGAGATAATTCCTCCTCCTGATGGCGATCGCACGAACACCGTACAGCTGTCTGGCAAATTCGTGCTTGCCTTGCGGTGGTCGTAAGAAACCTTGCAAATTCTTACGGCAGTTTTGCAGGTGCCTTGAGAATTTGTGCGGCAGCCTCACGATAACCGCATGACAGCCGTGCTAACACTTCGCTTTGTATTTTTCGTATGTTCAACCTGCAAACACGGAACGGTTCGTGAGTCAACCGTGCGAACAACGTACGGATATTGCTTTGCAAATTTGCAGTATGTGCGACGGGTGCGAATAGGTTGCAATTGTGTTTGCGGCGGAAATCGTACAACGAAAAAATCGCACGGCTGACGTTAAACAGGCTTAACAGAGGACTATTATGAGAAAATGTCAGTTTTCACAGGACAACATCAACAGGGCTATAGCAATGCCAAAGCCAACCTAAGAAGTCCATAGTCAAGCTAAGAAGTAATGCAACTTTTTTCAATGCTATTCCAGAAAAAAAGTCTTTTAAAATTGTCAAAGGTTTAACCCTTTACCAAACAATCAAGTTTTAACGATAGAATCTCTTGAAAACACTGTAGGAAAGGAGAAAATGCTGGTAACTTCATAATTTGAACAACCTTAAATTTGTCGTCGGCAAACTTTTTCCAATTGGGACAAACTAAAATTTTATGGTCTAGGAAGGAGTAAAACTGGAGTAGAGTAAGGAATGGGTCATAGGTTAGTGTTTTATATAGTTGCATAAAAAACCAGGTTACTGTAACGTTTGAGCCACCTTTAACTTGTTGTCTGCAGACCCTTTCAATTGGGACGAGTCTAAATTTTGTTGTCTAATAAGGAGTAAAATTGGACTTCCCAAAGAATTTGGTCATAGGCTGGCATTTTATGAAGTTGCATCAAAACCAGGTCACTATAACAGGGTTAAAAGTTCATGACCAGAGCTACCGCAGTTATTCCTATTTTATTCAAAATATAAATACCAAAGTTGATATAGAAGGATATATTTAGTATTCATAAATAATACCTTTTGTGTTCAATGTGAAAGAAGTACCTTTCTCATGCCAATTCAAGGATGATTCATATTGATCAAGGAGCAAAATTTCGAAAGAAGCTCTTTCAAGTAGACGCTTCCTCCTATTTTTCTCATTAAAATTGCTGTTTCACTCTTTTCCATGATGTCTCTGTAGAGAAAGCTTTGAAAGGGGTTGTACGAGGGCTGGAAAATATGTGCAAAAGTGCTGCAATTTTCTCAAATATTGCTCGAATATAGTGAAATTGACACAAAGTCATAGTGTAGACTATTTTGAAAGTATAGATTTCAAGTTAATATTTCAACACCTTATAAAAATATGGTAGTTTTGGCAACTTCATGTTCCAACACCCGGCCGAAATTGCAATAAAACGAAAACATTAAAATTTTGCCGTTCAGAAAACATGTCTCTTTTGAGTCTGATGCGATATTCTTACTAACATGAAAGTTCGCAACAAATACAAACCACACCTAGCAGGATTCGAACCCGTGCGGACAAATATCCTCGTTTTTCGAGGTTTAACAGACCAACACCATAACCACTTCTGAGCAAAGACAATTCTCCCCAACGCAGTTGTTAGGTATTGATTTTATACGAGATGAAGCTATGCAGTAAGGAAGGAGTGATCTCCCCATAACAATATCTTCACCAAAATTTGTCACAATTTAGCACCAACTCTTGGCATGATGTTCATCAAGTCACATTAACGTCTGACATCATTCATTTGAGCGTTTGGCAGCCATATTCTTTATTCATGTGTGTCAAAATGAGTATGGAACAGAAAACTGCTGTTAAATTTTGTGTTTTAAATGAAAAAATCAAGAAAAGAAACAATGGAGATGTTAATCAAGGCATACAGCGATTCATCAATGTAGAAAACGGCTTATTCAAACGGTATGTGTTTATTTTCCACACTGAAACAGCATCTGCGAGGACGACAGTTTGATGGATTGGACAATCTGCACAATGCAATATAGTCAGCACCTGCTTCTGTTGAGTCTGGTGTCTACAGGCTAGCTTCTTTTCATGGGTGAAACGATGCAAAAAGTGTATTACATTTTGAGGAGAGTATTTTGAAAACAATGAAATTCTTCAGACAGTTATCTAACCTCAGTATGTGAAAGTAATGAAAATAATGCGATGTAAATTTGTCGCTAAATGATGTTGGGCTGGTTTTCAAGCGATGACATTGCCGTAACTACTATATCTTTGTAAGTTGTTGAGATATTGGCATGAATTTTATACAGTCATTACAGAATTATTTTGTCTACAATATGTATACATTTTGGTATATTTAAGCATTATTTGAGAGAATGACAGTACTTTTCCTCGTATCTTTTTAACAGCCCTCGTCGTTAACTTTTGCCACAAAATCATGAGTTTTAATGACCTTGAAAAAGAAAGCTATTGAAAACATTGTGTGAAAAGGAGAAAATACTGGTAACCACCATTTTCTCCTTTTTCCACAATGTTTTCTTCCCTTTAAACAACAAGTGTCAGGTTTAGAGTCATGTTTTTGTTATCGAATGCCAATGCTTTCAATTTTGAAAAGACTAAAATTTCTGTCGCTTTGTAAAAAGTAAGTGAAAAAATACATGTGTCTCAAAATAAACAATTCTTCATTGTCACAATGTGCTCTATCCCATTCCCAAAAGACAATTATTAGACTCCTCTGAATTGTAAGCATCTGCAGACGACAATTTTGAAATTTAATACAAGTCAGCTGAAAATCTTGGATAAGGTAGAAAACACTATGGAAAATGGAAGAAAATGCTAGATTTTGGACTGGCCAAGATTGAAAACATTTGACCCAAACTCTGCAAAAAAGGGGCTTAATGCATCTCCGTGATGCATTATACCAAGCAATTCATCACATGGTCATGCATCCATAAAATCCATTTTGTCTAACAACAAATCAAATCATGAGGTAAGCTGGTCCTTGGACATACAGGAAAATTGACCAATAGCGAAAAGCTTCAGCCCAGGTCAGCCTGCACAGGCTGACATGGGTTGATACTTTTCCCATATGCATCAAGCCCCTTTTTCATTGAGCATGGCTCATTCAAAGACGACAAATTAAATTTGGCACAAATGAAATGTGACTCAACAATGGTCTTTGTCTTTTAATCAGTAAAATACATTGTGTGAAATAGTCACCAGCATTTTCTCCTTTTCCAACATGTTTTCAACAGCTTTCTTCCTCAGGGTCGTTTAAACTTGGAATTGTGTGATACAAAGTTTAGACTGGTGCATAGTCTGAAATCATTTGCAATCGAAAAATTTCATGTAAATTGTCTTTGAAAAAATTGAAAACAGTATGAAAGACTGGATGTACGATGTTCAACCGCTGACATCCTCAAGGTCATAAGAACAAAAGACACCTTGACAGATATTGACCCTTTGCCACACCACTGTATTTTAGAGTGGACAGAGATTAATGTTTTGCCAAAAAACAAAATTTCAGCCTTGCTCAAATTGAAAGCATTAACTAAATGTTGCTCAAAATGAGGAAAAGTTTGTTTGTTAGGGTGGAAAACATCGTGGGAAAAGAAGAAAATGCTGGTTACCAGCATTTTCTCCTTTTCCATAACTCGGGATTGCGTGGTAAATGGTTAACCTTTCAAAACACAACCAAATTTTAGACTTATCCACAATAAAAGCACTAATATTGTAGAAACTGAACAGGACTTAAATGATGAAATTTGTTTTGACAAAGTAATAAACATTGTCGGAATAGGAGAAATGCTTGTCACCAGCATTTTCTCCTATTTGCACAATGTTTTGAAAAAGTCTCTTCACTCAGTGTTGTCATAACTCAAGATTCTGTGGTTTAGGATTAATGCCAAAACATGAATAATGATGCCCAAATGTACATGGCTGTACTGGTCCGTAAGTTTTCAACTGAAGTTTTATTCTGTGGGAGAAGTCAACTGGCCTATGTACTGAGGACTGCTGTTTGAAAGGCTTCAATTCAAACAATACTTCACTTCAGACAAAGACTTAACTGTCATCCAACTTGACAGATACAATCCACACTTTGTAAACAGGTTTCCTTTCAAGGATGAGACACTTTGTCTCAGGAAATTGACAATCCAGAAGTTTGCAAATGTTTGGGTAAGATAAACATTTCACCTACTTGAGGTCCCTCTTCACTTATTAAACAAATATTTTAATATTTCAGTATGGCTACCATCATAATGTTGTGTTAATTTTCTTATATGGGTTAATGCAAGTCAAAAGAATATGGACTAAAAACAAGAGGGCCATGATGGCCATGTATTGCTCCACTTCCCTAAAGATAAATTTGCCACACACTTAATTGGCATAGAGACAGACATTAAATAAAATGTAAAAAGAGAAAACAAGCCTAGCAACCCCCCCCCCCCCAAAAAAAAAAGAGGGCCATGATGGCCCTGAAGTCACTCACCTGAGCCTTTTGATCAAATATGACCCATTTCCAATCTCTTCAGAGATATTAAGACAAACATTCTGACAAACACTCATTAGTGTTGGACTTACAAATATGGCTTCTAAAGTGCACACAAGCTTTTTCTAGAATTTGTCTCAGCGGCCTACTTGACATGTAGAAATTATAAAGACAAACATTCTGACAAACTTTCATGAGTATTTGAAAGAAAATGTGGCCTGTAGGATGTACAAAAGGTTTTTCCGAGATTTCCGAGTAACCTAGTTTTTCATCCAACATGACCCATACCATATTCATACCAGTCTAAGATATTATCGACAAACATTCTAAGCAAATTTCAAGATTATTGGACTGAAAATGTGGCCTCTAGAGCATACACAAGGTTTTTCAAGGATTAAACCTGGTGACCTAGTTTTTGATTCCATGTGACCCATTTTCAAACTCATGCAAGATATCATCAAGACAAACATTCTGACCAAGTTTAAAGAATACTGGACTGAAAATGTAACCTCTAGTATATACAAACGGTTTTTCCAAGATTTGACCTAGTGTCCTAGTTTTTTATCCAACATGACCCATTTTCATAATAGTCTAAGATATTATCAAGACAAAGATTCTGACCAAATTTCAAAAGTATTAGACTGAAACTGTGGCCTCTAGAACGTACACAAGGTTTTACTAAAATTTCACCCAGTGACCTAGTTTTTGACCTGACATGACCCATTTTCAAATTTGTCCAAGCTATCATCATGACAAACGTTCTGACCAAGTTTCAACAGCATTGGACTGAAAATGTGGCCTCTGGAGTGTCCACAAGGTTTTTCTAAAATTGACCTAGTGACCTAGTTTTTGACCTGACATGGCCCTTTTTCAAACTCGTCTGAGATATCATCAAGACAAACATTCCGACCAAATTTCAAGAGTATTGGACAGAAAATGTGGCTTCTGGAGCATACACAAGGTTTTTCTAAGATTTGACCTAGTGACCTAGTTTTTGACCCAACATGGCCCATTTTAGAACTCATCTGAGATATCATCAAGACAAACATTCTGACAAACTTTCAAGAGTATTAGACTGAAAATGTGGCCTCTAGAGCGTACACAAGGTTTTTCTAAGATTTGACCTGGTGACCTAGTTTTTGACCCGACATGGTCCATTTTCGAACTCGTCCGAGATATCATCAAGACAAACATTCTGACCATCTTTCAAGAGCATTGGGCTGAAAATGTGGCCTCTGGAGTGTACACAAGGTTTTTCTAAGATTTGACCTAGTGACCTAGTTTTTGACCCGAACTTATCCATTTTCAAACTCATCTGAGATATTATCAAGACAAACATTTTGACCAAGTTTCATGTGTATCGGATAGAAAAATGTGGCTTCCAAAGCGTAAACAAAGTCAAATATAGGAATTTTTCTAATTCAAGGGCATATAACTCCCGTTGCACTGGTCCCATTAGACCCATAATCGAACTCATCCTAAGTCTTATTGTCATATATATTTTGACCAAGTTTAGTGCTGATTTGTTAATATTTGTAGATGCTAGAGTGTAAACAAAGTCAAATATAGCAATTTTTCTAATTCAAAGGCAGATATCTCCAGTTGTTCTGGTCCGATTAGACCCATAATCGAACTCATCCGAGATCTTACGGTCATATACATTTCGACCAAGTTTGGTGCTGATTGCATTATATTTGTAGATGCTAGAGTGTAAACAAAACAAGAGGGCCATGATGGCCCTGGATCGTTCACCTGAGTCAATAGGCGAAATTTCACTCCATGTGCAAAATTCAATTTCTGACCAATTCTCAGGTCAATTGAGCTTAAAATGTGGAATCTAGAGCATCCACAAGAAATTTCCATAAGTTGACCTAGTGACCTACTTTATCACCATACGTGACCCAATTTAGAACTCATCAAAATATTTATCAAGACAAACATTCTGAACAGTTTTCAAGTTAATTGAGAAATAAATGTGGCCTCTACAGTGCTCTAAAGGTATTTCTTTAATTTGACCTAGTGACCTAGTTTATGATCCCAGGTGACCCAAATCCAAACTCAACTGAGATTTCATCAAGACAAACATTCTGACCAATTTTCAAGTCAATTGAGCAATAAATGTGGCTTCTAGAGTGCCCACAAGGTATTTCTTTAATTTGACCTAGTGACCTAGATTATGACCCCAGGTGACCCAATTTTGAACTCATCTTAGATTTCATCAAATGGAACATTTTAACCAATTTTTAAATCAATTGAACAATAAATGTAGCCTCTAGAGTGCCCTAAAGGTATTTCTTTAATTTGACCTAATGACCTAGTTTATGACCCAAGTTGACCCAAATTCAGACTCATTTAAGATTTGATCAAGACAAACATTCTGACCAATTTTCACGTCAATTGAGCAATAAATGTGGCTTCTAGAGTGCCCACAAGGTATTTCTTTAATTTGACCTAGTGAACTAGTTTATGACCCCAGGTGACCCAATTTTGAACTCACTGAACATGTTGTGCTCAGGTGGACTAACAAACTTAGAACAGGTTCACTACATACCAAATATCAAAGCTCTACGCCTTCTCGTTTCACAGAAGAAGAATTTTAAAGATGCCCGTCTACAGCTGGTGATCAAAAACGCTTTTAAATTTCAAACAATTTAGAATGGTACAGAAATCAGTCCTTTGTGTAAACATGGATAAATTACTGACATATATGGTGTAGTTGAGAAAAAGAAACACGGAGATTTGTATTAAAAACCGAACATTGGTCAGAAGAAAACTGGCTGACGATCGGAGCAGTAAACAATGGCGGTGCGTCACGGAAATTTATCGTTGGTCTCCGCCTAAAGTCGGATACGGTGTAATTTGCATATAGGCCGCGACCTCCGTCTGATAATCGAGGCTGCAACAGAGAAGCCTCCATTTTCCTTTGTTTACCTCAATAGACGCAGGGCGAAGGTCAAATATAGTCACGTGACAGAATGCATGATCATCATACGAATCTACCCGAGTGTATAACGGATATATCGAAATCTTCGATTCAAAAACCAGAAACAACGATTCTGTTTACATGGAAGGCCGCAACTCTGCGAAATGCATTTTCTATCGACCGTAATCTAAGCAACCTTGCAACCGTCAGGCGCAATATTTGGCATGAAGATATAAGAATGACTATAGTTTGATAAAATAAAGACAAAATGAGTTAAAACTGGCTGAAAATGAGTATGAGGGCCTCTTTAAAGTTTTCCCTTTTTTGTTCCTATGTTCAAACTTGTGATCCCTGGGGCAGGGCCAGTTTTGACCCCAGGGGCATCATATGAACAAACTTGGTAGAGGTCCACTGGGAGATGCTACATACCAAATATCAGATTTTTACACCTTCCAGTTTTAGAGAAGAAGAATTTTAAAGTTTTCCTTCTTTGTTCCTTTGTTCTAACTTGTGACCCTTGGGTTGGGGCCAGTTCTGACCCCAGGGGCAGCGTATGAACAAACTTGGTAGAGGTCCACTAGGAGATGCTACATACCAAATATCAAAGCTCTATGCCTACCAGTTTCAGAGAAGAAGAATTTTAAAGTTTTCCTTGTTTGTTCCTATGTTTAAACTTGTGACATCCGGAGCGGTGCCAGTTTTGACCCCAGGGGCATCGTATGAACAAACTTGGTAGAGGCCCACTAGGAGATGCTACATACCAAATATCAAAGCTCTGCGCCTTCCAGTTTCAAAGAAAAAGAATTTTAAAGTTTTCCCCTTTTTGTTCCAATGTTCGACCTTGTGACCCCCGGGGCAGGGCCAGTTTTGACCCCAGGGGCATCATATGAACAAACTTGGTAGAGGTCTACTGGGAGATGCTACATACCAAATATCAAAGCTCTATGCCTTCCAATTTCAGAGAAGAAGAATTTTAAAGTTTTCCTTCTTTGTTCCTATGTTCGAAATTGTGACCCCCGGGTCGGGACCAGTTTTGACCCCAGGGGCATCATATGAACAAACTTGATAGAGGTCCACTAGAAGATGCTACATACCAAATATCAAAGCTCTACGCCTTCTAGTTTCATCAGAGAAGATTTTCAAAGATTTTGCATTTTTTTCCTTTTTGTTGCCATGGCAACCAGAGTTATATGTGGAATTCAATTCTTTGAACAACTTTGGTAGAGCTTCACCCAAGGAACATCCCTGCCAAGTTTCATCAAGACTGGCCCAGTGGTTTAGGAGAAGAAGATGTTTAAAGAAATTGTTAACGGACGACGGACGACAGACGCTGGACAAAGGGCAATCACAATAGCTCACCTTGAGCATGTTGTGCTCAGGTGAGCTAAAAATATGAACGGACGGACGGACGGATGGACGGACGACGGACGGCGAGTGATCACAATAGCTCATCCTGAGCACTTCGTGCTCTGGTGAGCTAAAAAAAAAAAAACAAGAGGTTCTTGATGGCCCTGAAGTCGCTCAACCGAGCCTTTTGACCAAAAGTTGACCAATTTCCAGTCTCTTCCGAGATATCATGACAAAAATTCTAACAAACTTTCTTAGGTATTTGACGGTAATTTGGCTTCTAGCATGTATAAAACTTTTTTCTATATTTTATTTGTCTCAGTGACATACTATTTAGCCCAACATAGCCAATTTTGCAATGTGTTGCAGATGTTATCAAAAGAAAGATTCTGACCACCTTTCATGACTATTTGACAGTTAAATGTGGCCTCCCGAGTGAAGAAAAGGTTTTTTCAAGATTTGACCTGGCCATCTACTTTCTGACCCAATGTGACCATTTCCAATATCATTTATTATCAAGGAAAAGATTCTGACTAATTTCCATAAGAACAGAGAATATGGCCTCTTGAACATACACAAGATATTTTACAGATTTTACCCGGTGACCTATTTTTGCCCTGTTGTGACCCATTTTCAATTTCATTTGAGATATCATCAAGAAAGACATTGTGACCAACTTTCATGAGAACTGGAATGAAAATATGGCCTCTAGAGCATATAACAGATTTTTCTAAGATCTGACCTAGTGACCTGGTTTTTTACCTTACGTGACCCATCTTCAAACTCATGTAAGATATTATAAAGACATACTTTCTGACCATGTTCCAAGAGTGTATGACTGAAAATGTGGCCTTTAGAGCACACACAACATTTTTCAAAGATCTGACCCAGTGACCTAGTTTTTATACCCAACATGACCCATTTTCAAACCCATTGGAGATAACATCCAGACAATCATTCTGACCAACATTCATGCCTGTTTGACTGAAAATGTGCCCTCTAGAGGGTACAAAGGGTTTTTGTGAGATTTTACCTTGTGACCTAGTTTTTGACCCAATGTGACCCATTTTCAAACTCTTCTGAGATATTATCAAGACAGATATTCTGACCAATTTTCAAGAGTATTGGACTGAAAATATGGCCTCTAGAGCGCATACAAGGTTTTTCTTAGTTTTGACCTAGTGACCTAGTTTTTGACCCGACATGACCCATTTTCAAACTCGTCCAAGATATCATCAAGACAAATATTCTGACCAACTTTCAAGAGCATTGGACTGAAAATGTGGCCTCTGGAGCGTACACAAGGTTTTTCTAAGATTTGACCTAGTGACTTAGTTTTTGACCAGACATGACCCACTTTTGAACTCGTCCGAGATATCATCTTGACAAACATTCTGACCATGTTTCATAAGTATCAGACTGAAAATGTGGCCTCTAGAGCGTACACAAGCTAAAAGTTGACGACGCATGACGGACGACGCATGCCGCACGACGGACACAGCACGATCACAAAAGCTCACCTTGAGCACTTTGTGCTCAGGTGAGCTAAAAAGTGTTACATTTTCAGATTCTTAGAT
Source organism: Hippopus hippopus (assembly GCA_946811185.2). Taxonomy (NCBI): domain Eukaryota; kingdom Metazoa; phylum Mollusca; class Bivalvia; order Cardiida; family Cardiidae; genus Hippopus; species Hippopus hippopus. Next base: position 16,753,143 of record OX328097.1, read on the forward strand.
GGTATCAGCTAATAAATTCTGGTCCAGACAAGTATCATTCATACAAGATCTCTTTGACAAGAAGATTTTAAAAAAAATTTAAGCAGACAAATATTTTTCTAGGGCATCATCAGCTGATCATCTCTGTACATCTTCACTAAATCCTATGTGGTGGGTAATTAATAGAATAGACCTTTGTATGTGTATAATTATGCAGGAAAGGTTGTACTTGCCTTCTGATGATCCATCATAAACCCTTAACCCTTTAGTAAACAGTTCTGTGTTTGGACCACTCTGAGAGAAAAGCCACTTGAAAACATTGTGGGAAAAGGAGAAAATGCTGGTAACTAGCACTGTTTTCCTTTTTTCCACAGTTTTTCTACTCTCTCAATGATTAAAATCATCACTTGAGCAGCATTTGTCATCTGCAAATCCTTTCCATTTGGACAAATCTAAAACTTTGTCATTTGGTAGAGAGTTAAACTCTGTAACAGATGATAGAACTTCAGAATTGTCCAAATTGAAACCATTTACAGATGAATAAATCAGACATATCTTGGAAGTTGAAAACTGTCTCAAAAAGGTTTTAAAATACATTGTGGAAAAACGAGAAACTCATGGTTACCAGCATTTTCTCCATTTCCCACAATGTTTTCAAAAGCCTTCCTGCTCAGGGTAGTTAAAACTTGGGATTGTGTGGTAATGGGTTAAATAAAAATTTTGCCTAAAATAATTATATATCCTTCATTACAGAGGGGAAAATGATGAAAAAATCTAGTACATGGCTGTCAGATTTTTTATCTTAAACATTATGTGTAACTTTTCACCAGACAATTCAATCTTGCAAATAAATGAGGATGACATAAAAGATGGCTCAGTGATGCAGTTTGTCTTTCATTAGGTATAAAACATTATGAGAAAAGGAGAAAATGCTTATTACCATCTTTTTCTCCATTTCCCACTATGTTTCCAAAAGTTGTCTACATCAGGGTCATTCAGCCCAAGGATTGTGTGGTAAAGGGTTAAATATGAAATCCAGCTCAAGCAAATATTGACATAGAATTTTTTGATATTTTTTGCCAACTAATTCAACATTCCATGAGATTTTACCTGTAGGCAAGCTGCCTTATTCTAGATAAAGACAACTTTAGTTCCTATACTCTTTACCAGACAAAATTTTAGAGGAGTCCAAATTGAAAGAGTTTGCAGACGCCAAAATAAACTGTTGCTCAAACAATGAAATTTGTGTTTGAAAAGGTAGAAAATATTCTAGAAAAGGACAAGATGGTGATAACCAGCAGTTTCTCCTTTTTCTAAAACGTTTTAAATAGCCTTCTTCCTTAAGGTTGTGAAAACACTGGGATGTCTGGCAAAAAGGTTGAAAACTGGAAGTTAGAAAGGCATACAAAGCACAATCATAAAGATGACAGTTGCTATTGAAATGGGAATGCAAAACAATGAAACAGAAACTACGAAGGAGGAAATAGGTTTAACCCTCTACTGCAAAACCGCATTTTAACAAAAAGGCTTTTAAAAACATTGCAACAAAAGGGGAAAAGCCAGTATCCAGCATTTTCTCTCTTTTTTTTATGCTTTGTACCCTTTCCTGGACAAAATATCAATATCTGAGACATTTAGAATTTGTTGTCTGCAAATGCTCTCAAATTGGACAAGTCTAAAATTTTGTCATCTGGAAGTCAGCTTGAGATAACATGATGGTCAGTATGACACATGAGGAAATACATATGCAAGTCATTTAATACAATCTGAGACTAACCTTACAATAATTTGACCCTTTATGGTTTACCACACAATCCGGACTTATAATGACCCTAAAGAACAAGGCTTTTGAAAAACATCCTGGGAAAAGGAGAAAACACTGTTAGCCAGCATTTTCTTCTTTTTCTGCAATGTTTCCTATCATTTCAAAGAGAGGAATCGTCTTTTGAGCTTCATTTAATTTGTCATCTGCAAATGCTTTCGATTTCCTTGAACATAAAATTTTGTTGTTTGGTAAAGATTTAACAACAAAACCTTGAAATCAAAACCACTTCAAAACATCTAAACAAAAAAGTGTACATCTTTGCTTTTTAACTCTTTATTTTAGTTTTAACAACCAAAAGGAAAGAAGCCTTTTGAAAACATGGTGGGGAAAGGAGAAAAATGCTGGAAACAAGCATTTTCTTCTTTTCCTACAATGTTTTCTACCCTTTCAAAGACAAATTCCATCATTTAAGCTACACAGAAATTGTCATAAGCAAATGTTCTAAATTTGGAAAAGGCTACATTTTGTTGTGTGGTAAAGGGTTAACTCTTTACTAAATGACATTATTAGTTGTACGGTCAGGTGGCAGGGGACTTGGAAACTTGTTCACGGCTGTGGTGAATCATGTAGCCCCGAGCCGAAGGCAAGGTGGCGACATGATTCACCACAGCCGTGAACAAGTTTCCAAGTCCCCTGCCACCTGACCGTACGAATTTATTATACCGCAAAGTTTTACCATTCCAACGTGTGTTAAGCGAATTTTACCTGTTTTTTGGTTTCAAAATTTGAGTACGCTGACGTAGTAGAATTTCCCTACTGAGTGCCCCAATTCAATGAAAACTGACGTCACTGGGAACTGACGTCACTGAAACCTTGGTAAAACGTGCAGTTTGGTGCATAATCTCAATGTTAATCTTGATTGACCCCGCTATTTTGGATGTTGTGTTGAGAGTGTAGTCATGTATACGGGGCTCCCGAAAGGGAAACTGGTTTTACGTTGGTTTTGCCACTGTACATGATATATATGTTCGGGGCATATTATCCAATCAGATCACGAGAAATTTCTTTGCAGTATAATAAAATTATCTGTCTTATCTAAATTGAAAGCATTGCAGAAGACACATCAAATATAAATCAAAATAGAACTGTCACAAAAGTGCCGCATACCCCCACACAGCGCCTTGTCACAGAACAGGTGTCATTCATTTTATAAGTTATGCTCCAGACAAAAATCAAAATTTAAAATTTGCAAAGTGCAATAACTCTAAAACTAGTAGGAATAGAGTTATGGTTCTTATACACTGCACTTCTCTTTAATGTGGTCTATCTGTACATGAAGTTTGAAGTCACTAGGTTTTATACTTTGGAAGTTATGCCCCAGACAAAATTCCAAAGTTAAAATTTACAAAGGGCAATAACCCAAAAAATAGTGGGAATAGAGTTATGGTTCTTGCACATTGCACTTTGCTTTAATGTGATCTAATTGTAAATGAAGTCTGAAGTTACTAGCTTTTCTACTTTGCAAGTTATGCCCCAGAAAAAAAATCCAAAGTTAAAATTCACAAAGGGCAATAACTCTAAATATAGTGGGAATAGAGTTATAATTTTTGTACACTGCACTTCTCATTAATGTGGTCTATCTGTATACGAAGTTTGAAGTTACTAGCTTCTATACTTTCGAAGTTATGCCCCGGACAAAAATCCAAAGTTAAAATTTACCAAGGGCAATAACTCTAAAAATAGTGGGAACAGAGTTATGGTTCTTGTACACTGCACTTCTCCTTTATGTGATCTATCTGTGAGTGAAGTTTGAAGTTACTAGCTTCTATACTTTCAAAGTTATGCCCCGGACAAAAATCCAAAGTTAAAATTTACAAAGGGCAATAACCCCAAAAATAGTTGGAATTGAGTTATGGTTCTTGTACACTGCACTTCTCTGTTATGTGATCTACCTGTGTGTGAAATTTGAAGTAACTAGCTTCTATACTTTGGTAGGTATGCCCCGGACAAAAATCCAAAGTTAAAATTTACAAAGGGCAATAACTCTAAATATAGTGGGAATAGAGTTATGGTTCTTGTACACTGCACTTCTCCTTAATGTGACCTATCTGTACATGAAGTTTGAAGTCACTAGCTTTTATAGTTTGGAAGTTTTGCCCTGGACAAGCTTTTCGTGACACACTGATGGATGGACAGATGGATGGGTGAAAGGGCCGACAGACCAACAAGGTGACTCCAGTATACCCCCCGAAACTTTGTTTGAGGGCTATAATAATGGAATTTATTCATGAAATAGTATCAATAATTGTGGGATAAAGAAGAATAGGCTGGTAATTGGTATTTTATTCTTTTTCCATAATGTTTTCAAAAGCCCTTCTCCTCTGTGTTGTAACACTTGACTGTTTCATATAAGGTTAATAACTTTGATAGGTCCAAAAATTCATTAAGCAAATAGAACTGTAACAGGCCAATGAATCCCCAACCCAGCAGAACTGTCAATCAGCAGATTCAAAAGGCCTTAACTCCAGTAACAGACAACCAATCTTAATTACAGGAGTACAAGCTTCCTTGGTTACTAGTAATCCTTTACCACACAGTCCTAAGTTCTAACAACCCTTGGAAAGACACCTTTTGAAAACATTGTGGGAAAAGGAGAAAATGCTGGTAACCAGCATTTTCTCCTTTTCCCACAATGTTTTCTATTTGATCAAAGGCAACTATTGTCCTTTAAGCTGCCTTTAATTTGTTGTCAGCAAACTGCTTTGAATTTTAACAAGTCCAAATTTTGTTGTGGTAAAGAGTTAACATATTAAACCTTATGCACCAAATAGACCCAAATGGAAACTTTCAGTCTACAAATAAGACCAAAATATTTGCAACATCAAGGCCGCTCTTGTTCAGCACGGCTAAACAAAGCGAACAGTGTAGATCTAAGATCAGACTGTACATTTTGTGCAGTCTGATCTTGATCTATACTGTCGGCAAAGGCAACTGTAGTTGTGAAAGCAGATTTAAGGATTCAAAATTCAACTAAATTGAATGAAAAACAGTAGGAGGAGAAGATGACAAAAAAGTTTATTATACCGCAAAGAAATTTCTCGCGACCTGATTGGATAATATGCCCCGAACAAATAATCATGTACACTGGCAAAATCCACATAAAACAAGTTTCCCTTTCGGGAGCCCCGTGTACATGATTATTCTTTCAATACAGCATCCAAAATGGCGGCGTCTATCGATACGATTCGCCCACAAAACAAACATATGAAACTCAAACATTGTAGCGTTAAAAGGATAACCTAATGATCGTTTGAGGCAACTAATAGTTGTTTACTTTTGTCAACAAATCATTAAAATGCATCTATAGGTGCTTACCTTAAAGTTGTTTGAATGCACGTTAAAAGAAAAAATGCGTCAAATGCCTATCGTAGTGACATTAACCAGTTCATTCACCAAACTTTTACCAAGGTTTCAGTGACGTCATTTCCCAGTGACGTCACTTTTCATTGAATTTGGGCACTCAGAAGGGAAATACGATTTCGTCACCGTACTCATTTCGTGAATACATAAAACAGAGAAATTTCGCAGAATACACGTTGGAATGATAAAACTTTGCTGTATAATTAATTCGTTGTACGGTTAGGTGGCTTGCCTTCGGCTTGGGGCGACATGATTTGCCACAGCCGTGAACAAGTTTCCAAGTCCCCTGCCACCTGACCTTACAACTAATAATGTCTACAGACAAACAGACAGACTGATGGACCAACTAGCTGACTCCAGTATAATTCACTCCCACATCTTTCTGGGGTATACTAATCTGTTACATTGATGTCCTTAACCTTTATTACCCTTTCATATCTATATCTACCTTTTTTGGCCTGTGTAAATCAATATCAGTCAGCACAAAATGTCCAGTGTGATCTTTAACATATACTGTCCACTTTTCTGAAACACTATAGACAAAAGCAACCATGAATTGCAGTTGTTGAGGTCTTACTTCTAGACTGAAAATGTTTGGGTCTATTCGGCAGTCTAAGGGATATCAATCTTAGATTAAGAGCTTACCTTTGGGTTGAGGTCATAGAAGTTGTAAAATTTGTACTTGAGGATGACATTATCGTTATCTCTGACACCTTGTTCCATCAGGGATCGGGAGGAGTCTAACCATCTGTCATAGAAAACAAGATATTATGACAGATTGTGAAAAAGCAAAACATCTTGTGACACATTCCCAAAGGACATATTCTGTTTAGAAATAAGACCCAAATAACTGTACTTTGATAAGTAGGGTCATTAAAGATAGGGATCGTGAGATAAAGATTTAAGCTGGGATCGTGAGATAAAGATTTAAGCTAAGCGTACAGTATAGATAAAAAATCAGACTGCATATATTTGCAGTCTGATCTTGATTTAAACTGGTCGCAAAGGCAATCATAGTCGTGAAAGGCACTTTAACTCTTTACCACACGACGAAATCTTAGACCAGTCCAAATTGAAAGCATTGGCAGACGGCAAATAATATGTGGCTCAAATGATAGGATTTGTCTTTGAACGGGTTTAAAACATGGTGGGAAAAGGAGAAAATGCTGGTTACCAGCATGTTCTCCTTTTCCCACAATGTTTTCAAAGGCTTCTCCCTCAGGGTTGTTAAAACTTGGGATTGTGTGGTAAAGGGTTAAGGGTTATTTTATGTATCCATTAGTGAAAGAGTTAATCTTTAACAGAACAATTTCTAATACTGAAAGAACTTGCAGATAACAAAATAAATGTGACTAAAGAACTGAAATCTGTAGTTCGAAGAACAGACAACTGTGGGAAAAAGAGAAAATGATGCTTACCAGCACCACTTTTACCTTTTCTCAAAATGTTTTGAATGAACTTTTTCTTCAGGTTGTTAAAACCTGGGTGTGTGAGGTAAAGCGTTCTGGACTCAGTCTAGTTTGATCCATGAATGTAGGATGACAAAGGTGGCTAGAGCTCAATTCAGCTTTACATCCATGCCTGTAGGATCACAAGGGTGGCAACAAAACTATTATAAATATTTATACATGTTTGGCCAAAACAATACTGTGATGCCCCATAAACTTTGACACATTCAAGCTCTTCAGTTGGTCCCTCTCTTTCCTCAATCTAATTCGCTCTGCTTTTTTTAAAACAAATTACTATCCATCACAAACATGTTTGAAATATATGTTGCGGTTATCATGATATATGAAATGTAGGAATCCAAGGGGAGATAATCTTCAGCACATAAAAATGCAGGCATCTGAAAACTACTGGTATGTCTTGCACTTCTACAACTTTTGGTTAACCCTTACCAAACTGTCCAGTATTTTAACCACTCTGCTGGTGAAACTTATGAAAACATCATAGGAAAACTCCCGAAAAGGAGAAAATGCTAACATTTTCTACTTTTCCTGCAATGTTTCTACCTGTTAAAAGATAAATCCCAATATCTAAGCCATATTTAATCTGTGTATGCTTTCAATTTGGACAAGTCCAAATTTCGTTGTTTGGTAAAGAGTTACGCCTTGGAAAAAGTTAAAACATTATGGCTCTGCATAAGGTACAGACTTGATTTTGCAGTATTTTGCTGCAATTTACCTCTGTTTTAGAGTCGACTAACTTGCACATAGAAAAGGTTTTAACCAAACATGAACTATCACAAAGGTAGGGTTGGAAAACAAACACTCTACCATATTTAACTCTTTACCAAATGACAAAACTTAAGATTTGCCTAAATTGAATTGATTGGTTGACTGTATGGTGTTTTATGCCGTTTTCAACATTATCTTAGTTATATCGTGGCAGCCAGTGCACCTATCCATGCTTTCCTGGAGTTTCTTTAGCCAGTGTTCTGCACAATACTCTTTCCAAGCCACTTTCCCACATAACCATCATCAAAACAATGGTCAGCCTGAATTGAGAGTTGTTCCAGAAGACATAGTAATTGTGACTCAAAAATAGAGATTCAACTTTGGAAGGTTAGAAAACAAAGTGGGAAAAGGAGAAAATGCTGGTTATCAGCATTTTCTCCTTTTCCACATTTTTTTTCAAAAGGCCTTTTCCTTAGGGTTGTTAAAACTCAGGATTGTGAGGTAAAGGGTAAATAAATAATTAGTAAACAACGACACACTTGCAGAAATGACAACCTATATATCTATGATTTTATAAATAGGTCATACAACTAAATGTTTTTGTATTGTGTCTTTTTTATTTTTATTATCTATGTCACTTCAATCTCTTCAAGCATGTAATTCAATCTCTCTGTCTCTCTTTATGTCTCCCAAAAGCATTAAATTATAAGGCCAATGTCTGTGGGCATATGATCATGTTTAATGATTTTCTCCTTTCCTTAGAAATGTTTAGCTTTTAGCCCAATATAGGTTGGCAATGTTGTCAAACAGGAACCAGTGATAATACATAAAGTAAGTCTATATTTTGACTTGCAGGTGTGACCTTGACCTTTAAGCAGATGGTGTGCCTCAGTTTTCAGAGTTCTATCATCATTTTCCAAAGTTGTTAACTGTTGCAGAATTCTAGCATCTAAATCACATACGTCAGTGAATCTGAGAATCACATTTACACTGTGTAAAAGACCTATAGTTTCACAACTCATGTTGTAGAATTATTGGTGAATTTTTGATCTTGCTGCAGAAATCACAAGAAAATATCAACAATGGGAGAACTTGCCTTTTATAAACAATTTTTTTCTTTGGCCATGGAGTCTTCACCTGTGTTTATACATTACACCTTATTGCAAGTTACTATCTCTTGTTAACCTGGCCAATTAGTTGTCTGCTGTTAATTTGTTGCTGAAGTCAGATACGGAGTTCTTGCTACTTACGCATAGTTAGCTCTAGCCTTTTCTACATAGTTTTTAGGTCGGTTTAAATGCTGGAAAGCCTCTTTTGCAGAAACTGGTGGGCTGTTAGCCAAAGAAGATTCCATGGCACTCTCAAAGGATAAACTGTACATTGACCCAGGGGATAGTGTACCATTCAGCATGCTGTAGTTCATGGTGCCATTGGCTGACAGAGTGTTATAAGGGCTACCAGGTGTTCCTGGGGTACTTGGCATGTGCTGTAATGTGTTCTGAAATGAAAATACAGTTTTCTTTATGTCAATGAAACAAAAATAGTCATATTCAAAGCCACATAAAGACATGGCAAGGCTCTTACACTTCCTGAATTAGCTTGCTCCTTGACATGATCCCTAACATTTCCAAGGACCTGCAGACACTATTCATATACTGATTTCCAAGAATACATAATTATACAAGGCAAAAAGTGTAATACATGCAAGACAATCAAACTGTTACAATATACACTTCTATGATTGGCAACTGCCAATTTTCATCCAATACAATGTATAATGTTAGGCTGCTTGGACTATAATAGTTCTCTTTAAGGACAGTGTGAGCCCCCAAGAACAGACAGTGTACAATGGGCAACTGGATATTGGATGCATTCTGTCCACCATTGTTGTTAATCTTGGAAACAATAGTGCATATGGTAGGGCTTTACCAAAGGACAAAATTTTAGACTTGTTCAGATTGAAAGCATGTGCAGACAAAAATGTGGCTCAAATGATCATTTTCTTTAAAAGAGTAGAATCATTGCAGGAAAAGAGGAAAATGCTAGTTACCAGCATTTTCTCCTTTTCCCAAAATGTTTTCAAAAGCCTTTTTCCTCAAGATTGTTTAAACTCTGAATTGTATGGTAAAGGGATAAGACTGTTTCTTTAGATGCCAAAGCCCAAAGTATTTATTAACTAAAGATTGAATACTTTTACAATATTAGGGTTATCTGGTTCAGTCCTTTATCTTAACTAGTCTTTGAAACTTGAAAGTGCTAAATCAAAGACTGGCATGCTCAATGAAAATAGATCCAGCCAAATCATTAGCTCAACAGAATCATGCCAAACTACCTTGAAACTTTTAATACATGAACTGTTTCTACAATTATTCACTAGTTTTGAAACCTATGAACAGTTGTTACGGGAGACCACTCCTTCATGCATGGCTTCATCCCGATCTAAAAGACCTCGAAAAACGAGGTTATTTGTCCGCCATGGGTTCGAATCCCGCCGGGTGCGGTTTGTATTTCAGCCATGCATTTATTCATTTGTTTCTTTGTTACGGACTTTGTTCGTAAGATGGGGGCTCGTCCAGGATTGGCCATTGAGCCATTAATCCCATTTGTTGTCCAAAAACGGACTATCTGCCTAATAAGGCTTTGAGTCATCAAAAAATGATGACTTTAAGAGGGGGGTGTGTTACAGGAGACCACTCCTTCATTCATGGCTTCGTCCCGATCTAAAAGACCAATACCATAACCACTGAGCTAAAGAGATATCTCCCTAACGCAGTTGTTAGGTATTGTATTTAAATCGGGACGAAGCCATGCATGAAGGGGTGGTCTCCCGTAACACACCCCCTCTTAAAGTCATCATTTATTGATGACTCAAAGCCTTATTAGGCAGCAGGTCTATTATTTAGACAACAAATGTCCGTTTTTGGACAACAAATGGGATTAATGGCTCAATGGCCAATCCCGGATGAGCCCCCATCTTATGAACAAAGTCCGTAACAAAGAAACAAATAAATGCATAGCTCAAGTACAAACCGCATCCGGTAGGACTCGAAGCCACGGCGGACAAGATCCTCGTTTTTTGAGGTCTAAAAGACCAATACCATAACCACTGAGCTAAAGAGATATCTCCCTAACGCAGTTGTTAGGTATTGTATTTAAATCGGGACGAAGCCATTCATGAAGGAGTGGTCTCCCGTAACACAGTCTTAAAGAAAGGCATAACAATCCAGAGGGTATTGTAATTAAGAGAACACAACTGTCAAATCATACATGTACCCATTGGAATAGAGATTTGTAGAGTAATCATTTCACCTGAAACCGACAGCATTGTAGGTCAGTGCAGACTTTAGTGGATCTGAAATATTTGTATTGTGTGATAATCAGATTTAACCTGTTTTTTGCAATAAATCATATTTAGGTCTTTTCTGCTGATTTCAAAATCCATTCTAATTGTCTTGCGGCTGACTACAAAATATATTTTAAAACTATCATGGCTTCCTCATTTCAATATATACTGTTGTCATCAAATGAGGTCAGAGCGAGGAAAACAGTCTTGCTACAAATGAGGCCATCAATGTTTGAAATTTTGGAGTGACTTCTCTAAATTTCCTCTACTTCATGAAAAAAAAAATATTGTACTTAAATCCAGACAAGCCTTGAAGGAGATTGGCTGAGCTTTGTCGGCTGAGAAGGCTTGGGCTGATAATGTAGCCGTGGGAACTGAGAAACAGCACTGATAGGACCCAGCTTGTAATTTTGTGCTTCAAGCAGATTAACTTATTTCCATCTGCAGACGACATCTCGATGGCACTTTAGAAAATATTGTGGCACAAAGAGAACTTTCTAAAACAAACAATTTCTCCTTTTGCCATGACCTAATTCACATGCATCAATGTAATGAACCTTGACTCCTATTGATAATACAAATTTTTTAAGGACAATAATTATGATTAATATTAAAGTTGTCAGCTGTAAATTTCTTTAGAGAATAGCATATTGACTCTTTACCAATCAATCCCAAGGATAAAATTTTGTCATCGGGTAATGAGTTGATACTACATCCCCATCTACAAAGTTGGAGACTTGACCAAAATCAGCCCACCAAAAAACATGATCAGCCAGTGGTGAGCAAACAGATATAGTTCAGCAGGTGGGGGTAAAAACACAATTCACCAGGTGGGGTAAAAACAACAAATTTCTAGTTACGAAGGTAATAATTATGTGTTTTTTTTATGTAATGGCAGTGTCAAGAGAACATGACATTCTCCAGATGTTACTGGGATATGATTACATTTGGCCTACAATATCATGTAAACAGAACCTATATAAAAATTGTAAATCATCATAATATCTACTGTTTTCTTTATATAATATTTGTTTTTGTTCAATTTTCTCTTTAATTCCATGTAATAAATGAATAGAAATTTGAAAATGGGAGTGACTTCATCCAGGGTTTCACCTTGGCAACAAAAATAGGGGGTCATTGTAACCCACTAGTCAAAAAATAATGGGGGTCATTTTGGAATTTGTGGGGGTCACAACCAAATGTAATAAGCTTAGACAAAAGCTACTATTTGTGAAACTATGTGTGTTTTTTGTGTTTTCTATTCACTGTAAATCTTTATATACCCTATATATGTACTATTACATGGTGATAGATACATAATAACATCAAAGTGCTGTCAGCACTGTAATCGGTCGACACTGAATAACCACACTGTTTTTGAAAATCACATATCAAATGGTAGTTGTTTGAACTGTGTATGGGACTAAGAACCCCATGTTATATTGCCTTTTATACTGAATTAGAACCTTGACAATGGATAAAGAAATCCATTCTTATTCTTACAAAGGATTATGTGGAAATCATCTAATTTAGTAATAAACCGGTTGAGTAATTGGTTGTTTTGTGTTTTTGGTCGCTTTGAACATTATTTCAGTCGTATCGCGGCGACAGCCTTCTTATTCATATTTGTCAAGGATTTCACTAGTACTAGGCAAGGGCTCTGAGGTATCCTACCTGATGACACTCCCACGAAAAACACAGGTGTCAAATCCTACACCATACAACTGAACCACCTAGGAACCTTTTTTTTTTCAACCTGTCTTTTACAAATTAGTAGTTTAACGGAATGGTCTAAGTAGAGATTTGCCAGCCGTCAGCAATAGAACGTAAAAGATACGGAATTCTAATCAGCAGTTCTTATTATCAAGCTTTAGACATCACTCTTACAAGATTAACAGTACCTACCAGCCTTTTACTAAAAAGAAAACACACACACACACACACACACACACACACACACACACACACACAAACACAAAATTTGATATTCTTTATTATTCTAACTTTAGCAACTTTGGTAACTTTAATATAGTTACAAGACTCACTTTTCTACCAACTATTGGAACACAGACAGAGTGTACTGTAGCAAATTGCCAGACTCTTAATAATATCCTTAGTTTTTTACTTTTAAATAATTTGAATAAATCGTATAAAATGTGTTTGCATTTTGACTCCCGAATTGTTTATTTTTGGCCGCTAGTGGGCTATCTATTTCTCCATTTTTAACAAGCCATCGTATCTATCGAGATAAATTGTCCTCTGTAATATTTTTGGCTGGCTAAATCTTCCTGGGCTGAATCACCCTGGCCACAACGTCTGCTTGCCAAATTTTCCAACCGTACTTCTAAAGAATGTAGTTAATATCTACGTAACCGTCATCTCTTCACCAACCAACGAAATTTTAGACTTGTCAAAATCGAAAGCATTTGGACATTACGAATCAAATTTGACTGTAGCCCAAATGATGAGTTGAATCGTTGAAAAGGTAGATAACATCGTGGTAAAAGGAGAAAATGATGGATCAGCATTTCCCCCTTTTCTGCAATGTTTTCAACAGCCTTTTCCCCCAAGGTTGTTAAAACTGGGATTGTGTAGTAAAGAGTTGAAACTCTGAGTTAATCTACTGGCCGTTTTCAGTCAGAAACCACTGTACAAATATTACAGTTTCATTTACAGATCTATATCCTACGCGAACATCCAGTTATGATCTAAGATATCTACGTGTGTAATATTGATCTGCAGTGCACTCAAAGGACAGTCTAATCTCGATCTTTTATTGTCTGCAAAAGCAACTTTTCTTAACCTTGACCAATACAGGTTGTGTATTTGATTCATTCTAATAAGCGAGGAGCATAGCTACAGTAAACCTTGTGCTCTTTATCTGAAAAACTGGACCTTGTGGAAAGGATGAGAATCAACTAATATAAAGTGTCTGGTGAGACATACATATTGTCGAGAGTTTTACCTTAAGACCTGAATTAACGAAACAGACATGTCAAGCTTGGAAAAGCAGCCTATTTATTGAAGGGCCATTGCTGTCTTGACTAGAATATCTCATATAAAAAATGTTACGACAGATCCAAGATCTGACTGCATGTTCTATACAGTCTGGTCTGAATCTGCACTCTCTGCAAAGGCAACATGTTTTGCTTAGCCCTCTAAAGAAAAATACCTTGGAAAAAATATATGCTCCTAAACTTTTCCCTGGTCCGTTGATTCAGACATGGAGAATTATATCTTAAGTGAGAGTATTTATGTTGCAGTTTCACCCCCCACCCCTCCGGAGAAAATGCTCTATATAACTCAACCAAATGACAAAATTTTATTTTGAAAATCGTTCATATGGTGAAGAAAATGCTGTTGGAAAAAGAGATGATGGTGGTTACAAGCATTTCTCTCTCTTTCCCACTATATTTTCAATGCCCCACAGGATTGTTTTGTCAAGGGTCAGCAGACTGACAGACTGATTCCAATCTAAGCTCATCAAGAAGAAACATGTCAGTGACCGTACAAAATGGTAGTGCCGTGTCTGTAAGGGGTTATGAAAATTTAACACATCTGACGCTAAAAAAATGCGTAATCAGATACTGCTGGTCAGTACTGTGAATGGACAGTCTGGCTTGTAAAGTTGCAGGCGTGGGATCACCAGTCCATTCTGAAAATGCTTACGTAATGACCTCTCCGCTACTTAGAAGTTAGAGGTCATAACCCTTACACAAGTTTACATCCCTTTCCCTCACAGCTTCACACTTTTTTGCCTCACTAGCGTTAAACAACCCACGGCCAATCACTATTTTAAACCTACGCCTGTTACGAGTTGCATTTACATCACTTTGCTCTAAAGCAGTACAATCTAAATTTCTAAATTCTTTACAGCAATATTCCTTACAAACTCCTTTCTGTAGCGATTTTATCTTTGCCCCAACCCTAGATGACCCGTGAACTTTTCAACACCTGCAACATATACGGACAACACTCGTCACAACTCGACCGATCCCGTAAATACGTATATAGTGACCAACGACCTACTCGAAGTTTGCCGAATAATATAGACAGTCGACGGCTACAGAATGTGTTTACATCACGCGATACAATTGATTCGCTCTCGTTTCATTCATACAATTACTCATTACCTCTGACCCCATTTCTGATAACTGTTTTGAAAGTAAACTGCTACGAGTTTTTCCATTTCTGCTCGCTAGACATTTTGATTACATTGGTAATATGACAAAATTCAATGCTAAACAAGTTGTAATCACCGTTTATTGCATAATTGAAAAGTTGAGAACGGGATTACTTGACGCCTGTTTACTAGGACTGTTTATTCATTCTTGCGCTCAACCGAAAGTAGTATTTGTAATAAGGTCACGACAGGCTTGTTAAGCATTGTAATGCTGTAAATGAACGCTGTTACGAGTTGCAGTTACATCAGTTTGCTCTCAGCGGACGGGTTTCCGAAATTTTGTGGTCTCTCTAATCGTCCGGCTTACGCCGACCGATTAACAAGAGATTCTCTATACAGAGTGAGCTTGCAGCCCAGTTGGCACCTTTTTCATAAAGAGTATCTGGGGTATGCTTTATTTACGCTTGTGCTTAACAAGCAAATATGCTCTAGCTGCAGACAAGCTGTCATATCTCTAGGTAATTTTAATCTTTCAAGGGTATCATCATGACCGCTAGTGTTTTGATGATGCACAGAGGTTGAATTTCAAAGTTGCTGCAGCCTCTCTCTGTGGTAAACGGTTATTTTGTTTTGTTTTTATCAAAGGAATCGACCGTTTAAATTGGTGAAAATAGCTAGTTGTCAGCCGGTTTGGGAGTCTCTGTTGTTTTTCTTGATAGAAAATATCCATTCGGCCGAAAATAAACTATTTTCACCAAGTAAACGGCCGATTCCTGTGTTTTGACACATGGGTCACATTCATGCCGCTGTTTTCAACAACTAACAAAATGTATCTCATTACCTAATTTACAGTAAACCCTCGAGACGTTGAAATGTGTTTCTGGGAGTTCTTACCAGGCGTTTTATCGTCTGATCTTTGTTTAAGCACTCTTCTTCCTTGCAGACAGCAAGAATGATGTCGATTTTGACAGAGCCATGTTATTTTCATTAGAGATTGACTGGTTTAGTTTAGACCCGTTTAAAGACCGACTGTATTCTAGTAAAATCGATACACAGTCCAGCGTTCTGTCCCATTTTCTCTTCGTACTCCAGGTTTTTCATCTACTCGCGATGTAACAGTTTCAGTAGTATATAGGATCATTAGTACCTCTTATCGTATTTGTGCATCAACAATGACGCATTCTTGAAAGAATTGCGAGTCATTTTCCATAAAAATGCATCAAAACGCACAAAATCGTGTGTCAAGGAAAACCCTGCTTCATCGCAAATTAATGACACTGTATGTACCATATATGAGGTGATGCTAAAAAGAGACTTCATGATGAACTTATAATGTATCTTAAGTTTAATGGAGATGGTAAAAGTCTTCTAAAATCTTTTTAACCTACATTTCAGACTCTTCCAAACTTAAGCATCTGCAAGCAATGAATCTGAAACCAGTACATTGTAAATAAGAGCCGAAGCTCTCATTGAGTTGGAAAGATTGTAGTGAAAGGAGAGTTGAATCAAGAAATCAGTGAGGGTCTCATTTTTAGCAATTCACACCATGACATCAATCATTATTACAATGTTGATACATTATCAAAATCATAATGTTGATACATTATCAGAATCATAACTTTCTTCATATGTGAGGACTGAGCTAATGTACTTCACCAGCCTTTCAAAGTATCATTCTTAGTCTAATACTCAGGAATTTTCTTAATTTAAAAGTAACACAAATTTTGATCAGCTAAACCAAAGCCAATAAAAATTGAGTTACTTTAAAATTTAGAATGAGAATCAGAATGCAGTTTGAAATGATTGGTGAATATAGATCCTAAAGTCATCAAGAGTACCCTTGGAAAAAGAGTACAGCATGCGGGTGGCAACACTCAGCTGCAGTTGCTTGATTTTCAGTCAAAATTTTAAGTTGAACAAGAGGGCCATGATGGCCCTGAAGTCGCTCACCTGAGTCTTTTGACCAAACACAACCCATTCTCAATCTCTTTTGAGATATTATGACAAACATTCTACCAAGATTTTCATGAGTATTTGACTGAAAAAGGCTTTTTGAAGATTTGAATCAGTGACCTAGGTATTGACCCGAAATGATCCACTTGCAAACTGGTCCAAGAAATCATCAAGACAAACATTCTGACCAAGTTTCATGAGTATAGGATTGAAAATGTGGCCTCTAGAGCGTATACAAGGTTTTTCTAAGATTTGACCTAGTGAACTAGATTTTGACCCAACATGACCCATTTTCAAACTCATCCAAGATATAATCAAGACAAATATTCTGACCACCTTTCAAGAGTTTTGGACTAAAAATGTGTCCTCTAGAGCGTACACAAGGTTTTTCTAAGATATAACCTAGTGACCTAGTTTTCGACCTAAAATGAGCCATTTTTTTACTCTTCTGAGATATCATCAAGGCAAACATTCTGACTAACTTTCAAGAATTTTGGACAGAAAATGTGGCCTCTAGAGCGTACACACGGTTTTTCTAAGATTTGATCTAGTGACCTAGTTATTGACCGGACATGATCCATTTTCAAACTCATGCAAGGTATCATCAAGACAAACATTTTGACCAATTTTCAAGGTTTTTGGACTGAAAATGTGGCCTCTAGAGCATACACAAGGTTTTTCTAAGATTTGACCTAGTGACCTAGTTTTCGACCCGACATGACCCTTTTGTAAACTCATCTAAGGTATCATCAAGACAAACATTCTGACCAACCTTCAACAGTTTTGGACAGAAAATGTGGCTTCTAGAGCACACACAAGGTTTTTCTAAGATTTGACCTAGTGATATAGTTTTTGACCGTACATGACCCATTTTCAAACTCATTCGAGATATCATCAAGGCAAACATTCTGATCAATTTTCAGCACTTTTGGACTGAAAATGTGGCCTCTAGAGCGTACACAAGGTTTTTCTACGATTTGACCTAGTGACCTAGTTTTTGACCGGACATAACCCATTTTCAAACTCGTCTGAGGTATCATCAAGGCAAACATTCTGACCAACTTTCAGGAGTTTTGGACAGAAAATGTGACTTCTAGGGCATACACAAAGTTTTTCTAAGATTTGACCTAGTGACCTAGTTTTTGACCGGACATGACCCATTTTTAAACTCGTTCGAGATATCATCAAGACAAACATTCTGACCAACTTTCAGGAGTTTTGGACTGAAAATGTAGCCTCTAGAGTGTACACAAGGTTTTTCTAAGATTTGACCTAGTGACCTTGTTTTTGACCCGACATGACCCATTTTCAAATTCGTACGAGATATCATCAAGACAAACATTCTGACCAACTTTCAAGAGTTTTGGACTGAAAATGTGGCCTCTAGAGTGTACACAAGGTTTTTCTAAGATTTGACCTAGTGACCTAGTTTTTGACCCGACATGACCCATTATCGAACTTGTCAGAGATATTATCGGGACAAACATTTTGACCAAGTTTCACGAGTATCGGACTGAAAATGTGGCCTCTAGAGCGTACACAAGGTAAAAGTTGACGACGGACGACGGATACCAGACGACGGACACAGCACGATCACAAAAGCTCACCTTGAGCACTTCGTGCTCAGGTGAGCTAAAAAGGGGCTTAACGATGTCAAAAATACTTTAATGGTTACCCACCCTAGATGTATGGGTTCCCCATTCCATACTGAACAACTTGTCCAAGTTTGAAGTAAATATCTTCAGTAATGACAGCAATATTATAAAATGTGAAATTTTTTTAAAATGTCAAAGTTTTGGAGCGACAACACAGCAGGCAACACCAAGGCTACAACTATATCTCGACATTTTCTTCAAAAACAGCCAAGCTAGAAATGCCAAACATAGCCTAATAGGAAAAAGAATAACTGGAATGCATAATTCATAACTAATAAAAGTACACAATCTTAAAGGATTTCTGTGCCATCTTTTATTTTTGACAACCTTCAGATAGGAGATGAGAACTGATGGAATGAATATAAAAAAGATGAGATTTCTAGAGATAACATATATCTTGCAAATAACTAAAACCACTTGAGATTTATTTTGTCTGACTTCCTCTTCACAACTTCCTGTGAACAGACAGTTGGTGTACATGCATGTACTTATTACAATCCTAAAAAAAAAAAGCACTTGTCTTTTTTTCCTTGTAAAAATGATAAACAACCCACAATTTCAAGTTAGATAAATGAAAACAAATGAAACAAGAGGGCCAAGATGGCCCTGGATCGCTCACCTGAATTTTTGAGAGGACCATAGCCAATTTCTTTTGAGGTATTGAAACTTTGGAAACAAAATCATTATTTTGCCAAGCAATTTTGAAAAGGTCACCTGTAAAAGTCATTTCAAAATCTGTCACCACCTCTACAATCATCACCACAGCAATAATTTTGATGAATCAGAATTCTGCAAATAAATTTTTGGATAGATCACCCAAGGACAATTTCTTGAAGAGCACATTCTCGATAGTGACTATAAACATAAGTTGAACAAGAGCACCAGATGCAGCAGCCAACAATTGGCTGTTGTTTTTCGATGGATAAAGTTTTCCTAACAATTTTTGAAAAGGGTCACCCTAGGAACATTTCTGTGAAATTATTTCAAAATCTGACCTTCCGTTTACAGAGAAGAAGAATTAAGAAATTCCTCCTCATGTCCCTGTAGTGCAAATAGCCCCCACCATCAGAGCCATGTTTCTTGACAGATCACAATTTTGTGTTCAATTTTTGAAAAGAGTCACCCAAGGAACATTTCTGTGAAATGATTTCAAAATCTGACCAGCGGTTTCTGAGAAGAATAATTTTTAAGAATTTCTTCATGTCTGTATAGTGTAAATAGCCCATAGCTATCAGAGCCATGTTTCTTGATGGATCAAAATTTCTCAAACATTTTTTGAAAAGGGTCACCCAAGAAACATTTCTGCGAAATTATTTCAAAATCTGACCAGCCATTTCAGGGAAGAAGAATTTTTAAGAATTTCTTAATGTCCATTTAGTGCAAGTGGGCCCCCCCATCAGAGCCATGTTTCTTGATGAATCAGCATTTTGCGAACAATTTTTGAAAAGGGTCACCAAAGGAACATTTCTGTGAAATTATTTCAAAATCTGACCAGCCGTTTCAGTGAAGAAGAATTTTTAAGAATTTCTTTATGGCCATATAGTGCGAGTAGCCCCCATTTACCAGAGCCATGTTTCTCGACGGATCAAAATTTCGTGAATACTTTTTGAAAAGGGTCATCCAAGGGACATTTCTGTGAAATTATTTCCAAATTTGTCCAGCGGTTTCAGAGAAGAAGAATTTTTAAGAATTTCTTCATTTCTGTGTAGTGCAAGTAGCCCTCATTCACCAGAGCCATGTTTCTTGATGGATCAAAATTTTGCGAACAATTTTTGAAAAGGGTCACCCAAGGAACGTCTCTGTGAAATTATTTCAAAATCTGACAAGCCGTTTCAGAGAAGAAGAATTTTTAAGAATTTCTTCATTTCCGTGTAGTGCAAGTAGCCCCCATTCACAAGAGCCATGTTTCTTGATGGATCATAATTTCGCAAACAATTTTTGAAAAGGGTCACCAAAGGAACATTTGTGTGAAATTATTTTAAAATCTGACCAGCGGTTTCAGAGAAGAATTTTTAAGAATTTCTTTGTTTCTGTATAGTGCAAGTAGCCCCCATTCACCAGAGCCATGTTTCTTGACGGATCAAAATTTCGCGAACAATTTTTGAAAAGGGTCACTCAAGGAACATCTCTGTGAAATTATTTCGAAATCTGACCAGCGGTTTCAGAGAAGAATAATTTTTAAGAATTTCTTCATTTCTGTATAGTGCAAGAAGCCCCAATTCACCAGAGCCATGTTTCTTGACGGATCAAAATTTCGTGAACAGTTTTTGAAAAGGGTTACCCAAGGAACATCTCTGTGAAATTATTTCAAAATCTGACTAGCGGTTTCCGAGAAGATTTTTAAAGAATTTCTTAGAAAATTTCATTTGGTTGCCATGGCAACCAGAGTTTTTGATGGAATCAAATTCTGTGAACAATTTTTAAAGAGGACTTCCCAAGGAACATTCCAGCCAAGTTTGGTCCAAATTGGCCCAGCAGTTTAGGAGGAGTTGATGTTTAAAGAATTGTTGATGACGCACAACGGACGACACACGACGGACACCGGGTGATCCTAAAAGCTCCCCTTGAGCACGTTGTGCTCAGGTGAGCTAAAAATAGTGGCAAATTAATTATTCACTTCAGTCGTTTCAAGGTCAAGGTCATTCTGGAAGGTCATAAATTAAGCTTCTACTTATTCAGAAATAGGGAATACTCCTATCCTCATGCAAATCTGACAACAAAGGGATCTGGAATAAGATAGATGTGCATTGAGTAAGTGGCCGCATTTCAACCCCCCCCCCCCACCTACTCACAGAGACTTTAATAAACAACATCAAAAGCTGCACTTGGAAAAAAAGTAACCAATCACTCAATGCACATCTATCTTATTCCAGATCCCTTTGTTTTCAAATTTGCATGAGGATAGGACTATTCCCTATTTCTGAATAAGTAGAAGCTTAATTTACGACCTTCCAGTATGACCGTGACCTTGAAATGACTGAAGTGAATAATTCAGACAGAT
The DNA here is from genome assembly GCA_946811185.2 of Hippopus hippopus. Lineage (NCBI taxonomy): Eukaryota > Metazoa > Mollusca > Bivalvia > Cardiida > Cardiidae > Hippopus > Hippopus hippopus. Next base: position 16,774,559 of record OX328097.1, read on the forward strand.
ATTTACTACTTATTAAGCAGTAAAGTTGTTAAAAATTTTATCATTTGACTATCACATGTCCTTGACCTTGGACCTACCAGAACAATTTTTCAGAACAACACATCTACTCATAAAGGAGAACAATTGTACAAAAATGCATCCATATGTGTAGAATTTATGGCTCTGACAAGATCTGTTTTATAATAATTGTGTCATCTGACCTTTCAGTTTGACAATGACCTTGGACTAAACTGAACAAATGATTCAAATGGGTCTTCTATTGTAAAGGAGAACACTTTTGTAAAATTATTTTTAAATCTAGAACAATTTCGTAAACTTATTTTTAAATCTATCAATAATAATTGTGGAAGTTGTAGCTTTGAAAAGCTGTGTGTGACAATTTTATCATTTGACCTTGTGACCTTGACCTTGGTCCTACCTGAACAAATGATGCAACTGGCAGCTCCACTGGTAAATGATTTTAAAATTCTTCCTCGTTAGAGTCATTAAAACTCTGGATTGTTTGGTAAAACAATTGTATGAATTAATTAAATGTATGAAGCTGAAGATCGTAAATGAAGTTTGTGACAAAAACATTCCTTTAAGCAGCCAGGCAAATGGATGGATAAAAAGACTGTTTACAATCATTACATACATTTTGGAGGGGTATAAACAAGTTCAAACATTCAGCATCATTCAAAATAATGACATATGGTCTGTATATTACACTAATGGCATATCATATACAAACATCTTTGATCCTAGGAGCCATCATGACATTTGTACCACAAAATCATCAAAATTTACACCATTACTATAAAGTCATAAACTTTTGTATCTTCTCTTTCACTGTAAATATTTATCACAATAATTATATAAGCCTGTAACTGGGTGTGTATTATGATGTTCTTTGTGGCTAGCCAAAAAACAACTTTTTACTCTTTTTCACCCCTTAATCTTTACCAAACAATATAATTTTGGACTGGACCAAATTGAAAGCACCTGCAGAAAACCAAATTATGATTTCTGTCTTTTGTTTGCAAAAGTTCTTCAGCTCAAGCTCGTTAAAAGTCAGGATTGTGTGGTAAAGGGTTAACTCTTAAACAAAAAAAAAATTACTTTCCACATTGAAAGCTGCTGCTGACAACAATAACTAGAGGCCCTTGAGGGCCTGAAATTGCTCTACTGGCAGTGATTTTGCTTTTATGCTAGCATACATTATGAATTCATGATACAAAAAGAAACAAGCAATTTCGTTGAAATGATATCCCCCGCCGAAAAATTTACTTGACTGCGTAACTTAAAATCGCTCCCAGTCGGCCATTTTTCATCGAATAAAAAAAAAAAAGAAAGTGTATCGGTGGAATGGGTTATTGTACACATGTATAAAGTTTCACGAAATTCCGTCCAATGGTACTGGAGATTTTCTCTCAGACAGACAGACAGACAGACAGACGGACGGACGGATGGAAGGACAACGTTAAAACTATATCCCTCCGCCTTTGGCGGGGGATAAAAAAGGCAAAAAAAAAAACAAAAATGTGTTCTTGCAACTGGGCTTGAACCCACTAAGACAGCATAAGTAGGCATGGTGAATTGAACAAACAGTGAAAAAAAAAAACAAGAGGGCCATTATGGCCCTAAAGTTGCTCACCTGAGTCTTTTGACCAAATATGACCCATTTTTCTATCAAGTTTTCATAATTACTGGACTGAAAATTTGGACTCTAGCTTCTACACAAGCTTTTTCTAGAATTTCTCTCAGTGACCTACTTTTTAGCCAAATAAAGCCCATTTTCCCATTGTAGATATTACCAAAACAAGCAATTTCGTTGAAATGATATCCCCTGCTGTAAAAGACCTTTTCAAAAATTTATGCGACCGCGTAACTCAAAATCACTCCAAGTCGGCCAGTTTGCATCGAATCAAAAAAAGAAAAAAACTGTCTCGGCAGAATAGGTTATTGTACACATGTATAAAGTTTTATGAAATTCCATCCAATGGTATTGGAGATATTGTCCCGGACGGACACACGGACGGACGGACAGACAACGCTAAAACTATATCCCTCTGCCTTCGGCGAGGGATAACAAAGATTCTGACCACCTTTCATTAGTATTTGACAGAAAATGTGGCCTCTAAGATTTGAATGGCGACCTTGATTTTTATCCAATGTGATCCTTTTTCAATTTCATCTTGTTGATCATCAAGACAAACATTCTGACTAATTTTCATAAGTATTGAACTGAAAATATAGCCTCTAGAGTGTTCACAAGCATTTTGTAAGATCTGAACTAGTGACCTAGTTTTACACCCGACATGACCCATTTTCAAACTCAGCCGAGATATCATCAAGACAAACATTCTAAACAACTTTCAAGAGTTTTGGACTAAAAATGTGGCCTCTAGAGCGTACACAAGGTTTTTCTAAGATTTGACCTAGTTTTTGACCCGACCTGACCTATTTCCAAAACTCATCCAAGATATCAAGACAAACATTCGGACCAACTTTAAAGAGTTTTGAACTAAAAATGTGGCCTCTAGAGCATACACAAAGTTTTTCTAAGATTTGACCTAGTGACCTAGTTTTTGACCCGACATGACCCATTTTCAAACTCATCCAAGATATCATCAAGACAAACATCCTGACCAACTCTCAAGAGTTTTGGACTGAGAATGTAGCCTCTAGAGCATACACAAGGTTTTTCTAAGATTTGACCTAGTGACCTAGTTTTTGACCTGACATGACCCATTTTCAACCTCATCCAAGATATCATCAAGACAAACATCCTGACCAACTCTCAAGAGTTTTGGACTGAGAATGTAGCCTCTAGAGCATACACAAGGTTTTTCTAAGATTTGACCTGGTGACCTAGTTTTTGATCTGACATGCCCCATTTTCAACCTCAGCAGAGATATCATAAAGACAAATATTCTGATCAACTTTCAAGAGTTTTGGACTGAAAATGTGGCCTCTAGAGCGTACACAAGGTTTTTCTGAGATTTGACCTAGTGACCTAGTTTTTGACCCGACATGACCCATTTTCAAACTCATCTGAGATATCATCAAGACAAACATCCTTACCAACTTTCAAGAGTTTTGGACTGGGAATGTAGCCTCTAGAGCATACACAAGGTTTTTCTAAGATCTGACCGAGTGACCTAGTTTTTGACCCAACATGACCCATTTTCAAACTCATCCGAATATCATCAAGACAAACATTCTGACCAAGTTTCATGAGTATTGGACTGTAAATGTGGCCTCTAGAGCATACACAAGGTAAAAGTTGACGCACGACGGACACAGCACAATCACAAGAGCTCACCTTGAGCACTTTGTGCTCAGGTGAGCTAAAAATTGTGAGCTTGTCCACAAGCAAAGTATATGCAGATGACAGATGAAATATGGTTCAAATGGAAAACATTGTTTTGGAAAGGATAGAAAGCATTGTGAGATGCTAGACTGTAAACAATGTCAAATATAGCAATTTCTCTAATTCAAGGGCAAATAACTCCAGTTGTTCTGGTCTGATTAGACCCATAATCGAACTCATCTGAGATCTTACGGTCATACACATTTTGACCAAGTTTGGTGCTGATTGATTTATATTTGTAGATGCTAGAGTGTAAACAAAAAAAATGTGAACAGACGGACGGACGACGACGGACGGTGAGTGATCACAATAGCTAATAAGTGAGCTAATAAGTGCAATTTCTTAAAACTAAATGTTTGGAATCCAGCCAAATTTGATAGGGTTTCAGTATGCCTTGTATTAAACAATCCTAGCAAATTTCAAAGAAATGTGACTAATAATGTCAACTTTGTTGAGTAAACGATACTAAGTCATCAAATGGCTGCTTTTCCTGAACAGTTTACTAGATTTTCTTCACTTTTAATAGAGTTCAATCCTTTGATGAATCTTTGCAAGTTTCAAAAGAATTGGATCAACACTATGAACTTCATTGCCTAAACAAGAAATGGAAATTTTCAACTCTGAATGACTACTTTTCCCATACTGATTGTCACATTTTTTTTTTCAAATTCAATAGGGTTCAAGCTGTTGATGAGACAAAGAAACTGTGCAAGTTTCATGAAAATCCGACCACAAATGCTGACTTCAACGAGTAAACAAGAAATGGAAATTTTCAACTTTAACTGGCTACTTTTCTCATACTGATTGTCACATTTAAAAAAAAAATCAAAAGGGTTCAAGCTGTTGATGAGAAAAAGCAACTGTGCAAGTTTCATGAAAATCCGACCACAAATGCAGGCTTCATGGTGTAAACAAGAAATGGAAATTTTCAACTTGAAGTGGCTACTTTTCCCATACTGTTTGTTGGAATTTTTTCAAAATCACTCAGGTTGAAGCTATTGATGACATAAACAAACTGTGCAAGTTTCACAAAAATCTTATTACAAATGTAGACTTTATCATTTAAACAAGAAATGGAAATTTTCAACTTGAAGTGGCTACTTTTCCCACATTGTTTTTTGGATTTTTTTCAAAATCAATAGGGTTGAAGCTATTGATGAGATAAACAAACTGTGCAAGTTTCATGAAAATCTGACCACAAATGCAGACTTTAATCGTGTAAACAAGAAAAAGACTAATTAACGGCCGGACTACAGAAACCACACCATGACATAAGCTCTGCTGGCTTTCAGCCAGTAGAGCTAACAAGAGGGCCATGATGGCCCTGAAGTCGCTCACCTGAGCCTTTTGATCAAACATGACATATTTCCAATCTCTTCAGAGATATTAAGACAAACATTCTGACAAACACTCATTAGTATTGGGCTTACAAATATGGCCTCTAGAGTGCACACAGGCTTTTTCTAGAATTTGTCTCAGCGGCCTACTTGACATGTAGAAATTATCCAGACATACATTCTGACAAACTTCATCAGTATTTGAGAGAAAATGCGGCCTGTAGGGTGTATAAAAAGGTTTTTCCGAGATTTGACCTAGTGACCTAGTTTTTTATCCAACATGACCCATATTCATACTAGTCTAAGATATCAAGACAAACACTCAAAGCAAATTTCAAGATTATTGGACTGAAAATGTGGCCTCTAGAGCGTACACACGGTTTTTCAAGGATGAAACTTGGTGACCTAGTTTTTATTCCACATGACCCATTTTCAAACTCATGCACGATATCATCAAGACAATCATTCTAACAAACGTTTAAAGAATATTCGACTGTAATTATAGTACAAAAAGTTTTTCCAAGTTTTGACCTTGTGACCCAGTTTTTTTATCCAACATGACCCATTTTCATACTAGTCTAAGAAATTATCAAGACAAACATTCTGACCGAATTTCAAGAGTATTGGACTGAAAATGTGGCCTCTAGAGCTTACATAAGGTTTTTCTAAGATTTGACCTGGTAACCTAGTTTTTGACCTGACATGACCCATTTTCAATCTCATCCAAGCTATCATCATGACAAACATTCTGACCAACTTTAAAGAGCATTGGACTGAAAGTGTAGCTTCTAGAGCGTACAAAGATTTGACCTAGTGACCTAGTTTTTGACCCCACATGGCCCACTTTCAACTCCTCTGCGATATTATCAAGACAAACATTCTGACAAAATTTCAAGAGTATTGGACAGAAAACGTGGCTTTTGGAGCATGCACAAGTTTTTTTTTAAGATTTGACCTAGTGACCTAGTTTTTGACCTGACAATGCCCATTTTCGAACTCATCTGAGATATCATCAAGACAAACATTCTGACCAACTTTCAAGAGTATTGGACTGAAAATGTGGCCTCTAGAGCGTACACAAGGTTTTTCTTAGATTTGACCTGGTGACCTAGTTTTTGACTCAACATGGCCCATTTTCGAACTCATCCGAGATATCAAGACAAACATTCTGACCAACTTACAGCAGTACTGGACAGAAAATATGGTCTCTAGAGCGTACACAAGGTTTTTCTAAGATTTAACCTGGTGACCTAGTTTTTGACCCGACATGGCCCATTTTCGAACTCATCCGAGATATATATCATCAAGACAAACACTCTGACCAACTTTCAGGAGCATTGGACAGAAAATGTGGCTTCTAGAACGTACACAAAGTTTTTCTAAGATTTGACCTAGTGACCTAGTTTTTGACCCGACATGACCCATTTTCAAACTCGTCCGAGATATCATCAAGACAAACATTCTGACCAAGTTTCACAAGTATCGGACTGAAAATGTGGCTTCTAGAGTGTACACAAGGTAAAAGTTGACGACGCACGACGGACAACGGACGATGCACGACGGACACAGCATGATCACAATAGCTCACCATGAGCACTTCGTGCTCAGGTGAGCTAAAAATTCAATGTGGCTAAAATGAAGGAACTTCTTTTTGAAAGAAGATAACAATGTGGAAAAAGAGAGAAAATGCTGCTTACCAGCATTTTGTTCTTTTCCTGCAATATTTTCAAAACTGATCTTCTTCTTCGGTAATAAAATTACAATAACATTTAGAAAAAGGGTTAACAAAAACGGAGAAAAAATTCTAGTTTGTGATCCTAAAAGCCATGTTTGTCCTCAGCCAACTTGAAAAAGAAAATGTGTTTTGTGAAGCCATGATTGAAAAATTTCATTCCTTTTCCATTATTCATTTCTATCAAACTCATTTACATTAGAAAAAATCCCATTACCAAGTTCTGAGGCAGCAACATAAAGTACTCAAAGAATCAAAGTGCTGAAAGTGCTGCAATCGTTTGCTATGGAAGAAGTTAGAGAATGTCAATGAATCCTTAATTTAAACCTATTTATTACACATCCATTTTGAAAAAGGCGTGATTTCAGTACGGGAAGAATGTATTTAAACATATACTTAGGTTGTACTAAGTACTGTTTTTGAACTAGTATGAAACATACTTTTTCAGTTCACTGAGGTTACTCACTTAGGTTGTACTAAGTACTGTTTTTGAACTAGTATGAAACATACTTTTTCAGTTCACTGAGGTTACTGTACAATTCATTGGTAACTCTGATACTAATGAGTACACTATTTTAAAAGTCTTGATACTCAATAATTTTGGCAGTTAAAATAGTAAAACATTCTGAAACTGCCTGAATAATATGGTAAAGCTGATTTCTTGCACTAAAATGTGATACTATTTTACAAAGCTACTTTTTTCTACCTCGGCAAATAAATCTTGACATTAAAAATTGTCCCACACATGAACAGATATTACTCAGCTTGTTATCCCATTTAACCCTTTACCACACAATCCCGACTTTTAATGACCCTGAGAAAGAAGCCTTTTGAAAACATTGTGGGAAATGGAGAAAATGCTGGTAACCAGCATTTTCACCTTTTCCCACAATGTTTTCTATCCTATCAAAGAAAAATTGCACCATTTTAGCCACCCTGAATTTGTCATCTGCAAATGCTTTCAATTTGGACAATGCTAAAATTTTGTCATCTGGTAAGGGGTTAAACCAGGACTGTCATTTCCCATAGACTGCATAATATATCCTAAATGCCAGATAACCATGGTAATTACCAGAGATAACCCTGATTTACAAAACCAACTGTCTCTCTCAGATATGACAGTCAAGCAGAATCCTTTACAATATACAGTCTGCAAGCATGACATAACCCTTTCTTTGGATTAGCTTAATCATAATGCTTACATAATGTCTGCTTATCCCTTAACCAAACAATCTTAAGTTTAAGAAGCCCTTTTGAAAATAATGTAAGAAAAGCAGAAAATGCTGAAAACCAACGGTTTCCCCTTTTCCAGCCATGTTTTCTTTGCTTTCACTGACAAATCCCATCATTTGAGATATGTTTTATTTGTAGTCTGTAAATGCTTTTAGTATGGATGTGTCTAAAATTTTGTCATCTGGTAGCAATTAAAAGTTATACAATGAAGAAATACTGCAATCAGACTGGAGTAAGAAACCTTTTGGATAAACACTGAAATCAAAGGAGAATATATTTTGTTATTGTTAACCTACTGCTATTTTGCCTATGTATCCTATGCTCCCCTTTACAAGTCCTTGGCAAAGGCTTGGCACTAACTTGCTTAACTCTTTACCAAGCAACATAAGTTTGGACTGGACTAAATTGAAACCATTTGCAGACGACAAATTTTGAGCTGCTAAAATGATGAATTCTGTCTTTGATAGGGTAGAAAACATTGTGGAACAAGAGCGGAAAATTGTCGCAAGATACGCCCGTCCCACCGCCACTTGTCGAGGGGGGATAATAATCGTAAAGGGCAGGAAGAGGAAAATAGCAGTGCAGCAGAAATCATGTAAGTGATTGCAATTCCTGTGCACTATAATTGCAATAAACATGCATATAAAGTTTCAGGTCGTTCCAACATGAAAAGACAAAGTTATGTTGTAGAGAAGCATGAAAAGCTGTAAAAAAAAGATAATGAACAGGGAATAATTCCAAAAGGGCATTAGGTAAGGTTACGGCTCCAGTGCACTGCACTTTTTGTAACTGCAACAAACATGTTTACCAAGTCTCAAGTCAATTTGACTTCAGGTGACAAAGTTCCATTCCGGACAAGCAAGAAATACTGTAATCAAAGTGCTGTCAGCACTGTAATCGGTCGACACTGAATAACTGCAATGGTTTGAAATCATAAATCAAATGGCAGTTGTCTGAACTATGTATGAGATAGAAATCCTATACCTTGTAACAGAGCCACATAGGAACCCCCTTTTTTAACCCTTTATATACTACACAAGTTATGTACACTAAGCACTGCCCAGTATTCACTGATAGGCAACGCAGCTTGATTGTCAGGTAGAATACTAGCCTCAAAATGGCTTCCAACAGGCTGCCAAAGTAAAAGTGACACAGCTTCACATTACACTGTTTTTCAAAGCTTTTTGATGATTTGACAAAGTAACTAAAGTTTAGTACTTACAGACTTTCAATCTTTTTTAATCCAAAGGTGTTTCCAGTCAAAAAAGCAATGATTATGTACAAATATTCTGTACAAATTTCTTCTGACATAGAGATCCACAGGTGGATTCTGTTTTTCACTATTGACACTCTGTAGCATGTTTTAAAGTATAATTGTTCCTGACACACATTCAGTATTGTTTTTATTATTTTTTCATGCAAGGGGAATTTAGGTATCGGCATGAAAAATAAAATAACTCTCCCACAAGCGCATGTATTTCTACCAGAGTTGTTGGGTGCTAAATATGGTCAGCCTTTTCAGAGTTCATTCTCACAGCGCAATTGTTGGTCTCTGGGACATTATATTGCATCAGATGATTTTGAAAGGATTGCAGAAAAAATTTGTCATTTTTTCTCTTGTTCTCTGCTGTTCCGAGTTAATAACCTTTGCATAAACGAGCACCAGAAAAGAATTACTTTCGCTTTGAACCTCCGACGGTTGAACTCGACACGGCCGCGTCGATCTCATTCTCCGACTCATCATTGTCTGATTTCTTTTGTCAAATATGGGCTAATATCAATATCAAAACAATATTTAGTTATTCAAACATATTATCCACCAATAGAAAGTCGATCTCTGTGCAAAAACCCCTCGAATTCGCTGTAACTTCAACTATCATAACTCGCCATTGTTTTCAAAATTCTCTGAACACATGCCGTGTAATAAAGGTCGGAAAATACCTTGCATTCTTTTGATTTGAGCTAAAAATAGTAGCTTTACACACCAAGGAAATGAGAAACATTATTTGATTGGATAATGATTCCAGATTTGTTGCATTTTGGGTAGGTTTGAACCAATCGGCCTCTTTTTAACATCGGTCTTCTAGAACCTACCAAAATGCGTCACTGGGATTTCCTAGAGTGGAAAACACAGCACGGCATAGCGTCACTCGGATTACAAGCCAGGTAAATTACAACGCGTATTCGCTGCACTGGGATTTCAGGGGTAGTATTTTTTGACGCTCTCTCGCGTCTCTCGTATATAAAGGGTTAACTGTCCTTTACAAATTAGTAGTTTAATGGAATGCTACAGATATATGTTTGCCGGTTAACAGCAATAGAAGGTTAAATATATGTGACAATTCTGATCATCCTAAATAACAGTACCTATCAACCTTTTAAATAAGTTTAACAATATACAAATATTCTTTTCTGTAACTTTTGCAACTTTGACAACTGTACGGTAATATATTGTCAGATATTATCAGTAATATCCATACTTTAAAATGGTATGAATAAGTCGTATAAAATATATTATAACACAAATTGTTTACTTTCTGCTGCAAGTAGGCCTTTAACTTTTTCTTTTTTTAAGAAGCAATCGTGTCTACTGTCCTACCTAATTTTTTTGACTGGCTAAATTGATCTGGGCAAGATCGTTCTGTCCAAAACATTGGCTGGCCAATTTCTTCCACATTTTTTTCAAAGAATGTAGTATCTTCCCAACCCTCACCCCTTTTCCAAATGATGTAATTTTAGACTTGTCCAAATTGAAAGCATTTGCACATATGAATCAAATGTAGACCAAATGTAAACCAATTGATGATCTGAATCATCGAAAGAAAAAAAGAACTCATGGAAAAAGGAGAAAACGATGGTTATCTGCATCTTTTTTTTTTTTCTACAATGTTTTTAACAGCCGTCTTCCTCTTGGTCATCAAAAACGGGATAGTTTTGTTAAGAGTTAAAGCACCCAGTTATGGCCTTTTTCAGTCAGAAAAAAACAATATCCAAACATTGCAATTTCATGGTCGTTTTTTTTTTTTAATAGATCCTACATAGACAGACAATTAAGATCTTAGATATAATCGTAAGTTCGTTTATTGATCTGCACAGCATTCAAAGGACAGTCTGATCTTGATCTTTCATTGTCTTCAAAAGCGACTTTACTAGTCCCTAGACAACACAGGTCATTGTATTTGAGTCGTTCTAATGAGCAAGAGCATCACTACAGTGATCCTTGGGCTTTTAATCTGAAATATGGAGGATGAGGATCAACTAATATGGAGTAGCTAATCAGACAAACATCCGGGTTTTACACTTAAAGCACTAAACTAATGAAATAGATATGTGAAACATGGAAAAGCAGCCTAACTATTACAGGACCACTGCTGTTTTGATTAGAATATCTCAGAAAACTGGCCTAACAAACCCAAGATCTGATTGCATGTTCTACACTGTCTGGTCTGAATCTGGGCTCTCCGAAAAAGCCTTTTTACCTGGTCAGTTGATTCAGACATGGAGAATATGAAGTTAAGTGAGCTTATTTGTTTTGCACTTCCACTTTTATTCCGCTATGAAAATGTTCTCTTCAATTCTACCCGTGAAATTACAAAATGTTGAAATTCTTTCAAATGATGAAAAAACGCTGTGAGGAAAAAGAGAACATGCTGAATACATGCAGTTTATCTCACTACATTTTAAAGCCCCACAGGATTGTTTAGTCAACATTTGACTGACTGATTTCAGTCTTTTGAATATCATCAAGAAGAAACATGGATGGAAGGAGAGGAAGAGGGACTATGAAAACGATTTAATCCTTAATCTGCTAAATGAATGAAATTAAATTTTCAAGCTACAGTAAAACCCAAAGTTTTAACTATTTCGCAGGTATTTTTGGGAAAAAAAAAATCTCCTCATCGGACAGCGTAGATCCAAAATCAGACTGCATGTAGTGTGCAGTCTGATCTTGATCTACACTGTCCGCAAAAGGTCATGAAGTCGCGCTTAGCAGTCTAAGGGTTAATATATCCTAAGCTGAAGGATGTCTAATCAGATCCATGCTGGTCAGTATTGTGAATGGACAGTCCGGTTACTAATGTTGCAAGCGTGAGATAACCATTTCATTCTGAAAATGTTTACGTAATGACCTCTCCGCTAGGGTCATATCCCTTACACAACTCTACATCCTTTGTCCCTCACAGCTTCACCTCGCTAACAATAAACGACCAACAGCCCGAATACTATTTTAAACTTACAGCTGTTTCCAGTTGCATATACACCAGTTTGTTCTAAGACAAAACAATCTAAATGTTCAAATTATCTTAAAGCAATGTTTCCATAAAACTCCGTTCCATTGCAATTTTTATCCCTGCTCAAGGCAAAATGACCTATCATTTGAGAGGTCATCAGACCTCTCCGACAGTGGCGAGTTTAAAAGGCAGACTGTCTCAGAAATTGCTGTCTAAATCAATTTTCTTTGCAAAATTATTCTGATACACAGTCTGTTTCGTCATGGTTTTATAAATAAACCGAAATCAAAAAACTGAAATAGGAAATAGACTAGTTTGTTTTTATTTGACGGATATCAAAAGAGATTTTTTCTATGGATTTGATTGCAAACGTTCTCTCTCAGAATTGCATTTTTTTTTTTATTAAGCTGAATAGTCTAAGCAAAAGGGGAAAAAAGAAAATTTCGTTAAAAAAGAGACAGAACACCGCGGTAAAAGATCACGTGACTTGGAAACGCGGGAAGAAGGTCACATGACTGCCATGTATTGCATGAGAGGTTTCTACACTGCATTTTTTTTTTTTCTCATTCATTGAATGTCCTACTTGTTTGTTTACATGTACCAAAATATCTTGAAATTAATAGCCAATAAACTATTTGTAAACATTGATGCTGACCTCTCCTGGCTTCTTTTTTAAAGAAGCCAACTTGTCTTATCAACACCTGCTATATATACGAACAGCACTCGTCAAAACTCGTCTGATCCCATAACAATGTATAACCTAATCAACGGATCACTCGAAGTTTGCCGAATAATATGGACAGCAGACGACTAAGAGATGTGCTATAATCTGATACTCCTTGATAGACTTCAGTTTCGCAACGCCTGACTGAGCGCCAGAAAAATATGTAGCGGAGGCAAAAACCTAACTGATCGGCCTCCATTTCAATATGAATTACAAACTGTTCAGTGATGGTCAGTGTGTAGATTTACCTCATTCCAAAAGTAAATATGGTGAATAGCTGTTGTGTAATGGGTTGTAGTAACAGACAAAGAAAAAGAAATTTCATAACACAGAATTCCAAAATCCCCTCTTTGGAAAAGGGAGGTATGGGAAAGAGCTGTAAATAGATCCCGATACAGGAAAACCCTCAGAGAAATCTTGGACTATTCGGTGCACTCAAGGATAATGCAGTATACATTTTCTCACATTGTTTTCTATCCTTCCAGGAGCAAATTATATCATTAGAGCCACATTCGCTGCAAATGCTTACAATTTGGATGTGTTAAACTCTTTGTTGTTTTGTAAAGAGTAAACACCGGAGACATTACTCTTTACAACTCCATTTACACTTTATAAAAGTTAGATTGTAGATTGAATGGTGTTTAACACCGCTTTCAACATCATTTCAGTTATGTCTTAGTGGCCAATGCACCTATCCATGTTTTCATGGAGCGTTTTTACTAGCACTGCGGCCAGTGCACATATCCATATTTTCCTGGAGTTTCTGTTACCAGTTCTTCGCTCAATATTCTTTGTGAACAACTGGCTGCTTTCCCACATATTCATTGTCAAAACAATGATCAGTTGAGAAAACCCGGGATTGTTTGGTAAAGGGTTAATATTTTCATCATTTGTGTAGTAATTTGGGTTATCAAGAAAGTAATGATAAATATCTGGACAGACAATGCCTGGCTAAAGCTTTACATCATTCAACCACAATACTTCTTCAATGTTGTATAGAACAAGTAAAATGTCTCCAATGTCAAGCGTTTATTTTTCCATGTACACAGCTAAATCACATGATGAAAGTTTTCTGGCGTAGATTAATCAGATAAATCAACTTGTTCGAAAATCTATAAATCTTTTAATTCTGCCATCACAACCTTTCATATTATACTATTTCACTACAAGACATATGGGAATCTGTGCTTATCAGCCTGATGTTTTGTTCACCACTGACCATGTGTATTTAAATGAGAAGCGTGTTACTATTTTTAGCCTAACTGAAATCCAACTATTCTCTCTTGTTTCATTCATAAGTTGTTATCAGGGTTAAAAGTTCAATGTAATAAGGTCACAACAGCTAGTATTAGTGTTATAAGACTGTAAGTAGAAGCTGTCACGAGTTGCAGTTGGATCAGTTTGCCCTCAGCAGATGGGTTTTCGAAATTTCTGGTCTCTCTAATCGTCCGGCTCACGCCGACCGATTAAAAATGAAGATCAAAATGGAATTGCTCAAAATCCGCACTAGGTAGAGTTATTGTTCTTGCGCACTGTACTCCGTAATATTGCAACAAACATGCATACCAAGTTTGAAGTCGTTCTGACTTGAGATGACAAAGTTATATTCCGGACAAGCACTAAATGCTGTAAAAATGACAATCAAAGGGAAATAACTCAAAGACAGCACAAGGTGGAGTTACAATTCTTGCGCACTACACTTCCAAATATTGCAACAAATAAGCATACCATATTTCAAGTCATTCCTACTTAAGATGACAAAGTTATGCTCCGGACAAGCAAGAAATGCTATAAAAATGAAGATCAAAGGGGGAATAACTCAAAATTCGTGCTAGGAAGAGTTATGGTTCTTGTGCACTGCACTCCGTAATTTTTATACAATCATGCATACCAAATTTGAAGATGTTCAGACTAGAGATGACAAAGTTATATTCCAGACAAGCAGAAAATGCTGTAAAAATGACGATCAAAGGGAAATAACTCAAAGACAGCATGAGGTAGAGTTATGGTTCTTTCGCACTGCACTCCGTATTATTGCAACAAATGTCAAGTTTCAAGTCAATCGGACTGGAGATAACAAAGTTATGCTCCAGACAAAGAACTGGACGCCACCCACCCGCCTGGACGCCACGGGAGATCCCATAATACGTCCCGTCTTCAACGGGCGTATAAAAAGGAGAAAATGCTGGTTACCAGCATTTTCTCCTTTTCCAACAATGTTTTCAAAAGGCTTCATCATGGGGGTCGTTAAAACTAGTGATTGTGTGGGAAAGAGTTGATGAAATGCACACATGACCAACCAATCTAGTGGGGACCAAGAGTACAAATCATCTTGACCCCTTGCAGCACTGAATGGCATTTTCATTTGCAATAAAACTTGCCAGTACTGCAATATCATGACTGTTCTTGACCTGAATATCTCTATATAGGGGATGGTATACATCCAAGATCAGACTGCACCTTTTGTGCAGTCTGTTCTTGATCTACACAGTCTACCAATGCAACATGAAGTTGTCAAAGGTGCTTTAATCCTTTACTAAACAATCCCGACTTTTAACGACTCTAAAAATAGAAAGCTTTCGAAAAAACATTGTGGGAAAGGGAGAAAATGCTGGTCACCAGCATTTTCTCCTTTTCCCACAGTAATTTCTAAACTTTTAAAGACACTGTTTGTCATTTGAGCCACATTTCTTTTGTGGTCTGCAAAAGCGTTCATTTTGGATTGGTCTGAAATTTTTCAGTGCAGGGTTAACCAAAGGGCCAAGGAGACCTTTTCTTAGGTTAAAGAGAGGGAAAAAAAACTGTATGATTAAGATATTTTTTAAGTGCTATTAACCATTAATGAAGCTTGATGCTATCCAATCATCTTTCAGACAAGTCTGTCAGGAAGTGATAAGAAAAATCCTACAGGTATTTGCCAATTCTTGTCAGCTCATAATTTTTCTTCTTGCTTACCTAAAATACCACTTTAAACTGCCCTAGTTTGAGCAGCAGCTTTTTGTAATGAATAACATCAAAATGCAGACAAACGTGATTTTGTGTGGAAAAGGACAACATGAAAAAGTACTAATTGCTGTTAATACCTAGAAGGGGCTAGAACTGTCAGAAAATGTGACCTCCATACCACTACCAAATGCTTTACAGAAAAAAAAACAGATTTTTAAAACGACCACGATTTACAAACAAAAAAATGTCTAAGTTCAAGGGCAGATAATTCTTTAACAATTCAATGCAGTTTTCCAATTTTTATGATCCTAAGGAAAAGGGGTTTCAAAATCAAGACTGGACATACAGAAAATTCTAGTGCCTAGCATTTTCTCCTCCTTAAACAACATTTTCCATCCTTTCAAAGACATGTCCCATCATTCAAACACTATAAAATTTGTCATTCATAGCTGCTTTAATCATGAGAGTCTAAAATTTTGCTGTCTTCTAAAACCTTAAACCTTTGCTAAACAATCCTGACTCTTCATATCCCTGAGAAAGACTATGGCTTTGTTTGTTTGTATCGTGGTTTAATACCACTTTAACAGCTTAGGTCATGTCACAGCTATCAGTGCACCTATGCATATGTTTCCTTGCTTTCTCACATCAGCACTGACACAATTTTCTTTCCAAGCCACTGACTACTTTTCTCACATGCATCAGAGCGAGAGTAGAAAAATCACCCGAAAGAAAGTTTGCCTCAACCAGGTATTCAACCCACAACCACTAGGTCACAAGTCAAATACGCTAACCGCTGAGCTACCCAGTCCGGCAATGAGGAAGAAGGCATGTTAAAATACTGTGAGAAAAAGGAAAAAATCCTGGTTACTAGCATTTTCTTCTTTTCGAGCGATGTTTTTCTACTCAAATTTCATGTTTTGCATTGTCATCTATGGATGCTTTCAGTTTAGACAAGGCCAGAATTCTGCCATATGGTAAAGATGTAACAGCATGC
This sequence comes from Hippopus hippopus, assembly GCA_946811185.2. Classification (NCBI taxonomy): domain Eukaryota; kingdom Metazoa; phylum Mollusca; class Bivalvia; order Cardiida; family Cardiidae; genus Hippopus; species Hippopus hippopus. The sequence continues at coordinate 16,791,109 of OX328097.1, forward strand.
AAGTTGTCATCCACAACTGCTTTCAAATTTGGGGAGTCCAAATTTGTTGTCTTGAAAAGCGTTAACCTCTTTACCAATCGATGAAATTCTAAAATTGCCCAAATTCAAAGCTTCGGGAGACTATTATAAATGAGACTCAAATGACAGAAATTGTCTTTGAAACGATAAAAAGTTTTGTGGTGAAAGAAAAAAATGCTGGTTACCGGCATTTTCTCCTTTACCCACAACTTTTTTCAAAAGGTTTCTTCCATAGGGTTGGTAAAACTCAGGATTGTGTGGTAAAGGGTTTAGTTCCCTGAAATAATGGAGGACAGTCCAGACAGTGTTATCATCCTGAATGTGCTAAAAGATTCTCAAGAGAAATTGCTCACAACCGCCAAATATCCAGATATAATAAATTTGCATCTACAGGAACGAAAGCCTTGAAGTCCCTAAGGCGTCTTTGTATAAATTTAACCTACTACCACAATCCGGGCGAGCCTACTTGAACAACCAAAAGAAGGCATTTGAAAACATTGTGGGACAAAACAAAATACTAGTAACCAGCACTTTCTTTTAGTCCCACAATGTTTTCTTCCTTATTTCAGACAAATCCTATGGTTTGAGCCTAATTCATTTTGTTGTCCGCAAAATTGCTTCTAATTTTGACAAGTCTGAAATTTTGTTGTCAAATATAGAGTTTTGAATACCCTAAGAAAACAAGCTTATGAAAACAATGTGGAACAAGGACAAAATGCTGGTAAACAGAATTTTGTCTTTGTCCCACAATGTTTTCCACTAATTTTGAGACCAATACCGTTGGTTGAGCTACATTGATTTTATCTTCTGCAAAGTGTTGTCGTCTGGTACAGAGTTAATATCATCACCATCCTCTGGCAGACTGTCCTGGGACAAAGGTTGTACCTATCTATCCCCCACCACACAGTAGCTGATAATATACAAAACCATTGCTTGTATAACTTCCATTTCTCTATTATAACCCTTTACCACACAATCCCGAGTTTTTAAAACCCTGACAGAGAAGGCTTTTGAAAACATTGCATGAAAGAGAAAAACTGTTGGTAACCACCCTTTTCTCCTATTCCAACAGTTTTCTACCCTTCCAAAACCAACTTTCAGTTTATAAATCTTATACAAATAATTGTTTTGTCCTGTACGAAATGCCTTCAAGGGGGGACAATTTTATACTTTTGTCATCTGGGAAAGAGTTAACGTAATATCAGATGAACTGTATGCCAGGTACATGTCTCTGGTGTCAAAGATTTGTGATTCCTGGGTCCGTATTTACCATCCATTCCTACGAATATTCTTAGTTTTTATTCTTGAGGATTTTCTGAATCTGAAAGTAACACAACTTCTGATTGGCTAAACCACATGGTTTAGCCAATCAAAAGTTGTGTTACTTTCAAACTTTCAAATTCTATTGATAGACCAAGAATATTCTGAAGAATGGTTGGTGAATACAGACCCTGAATTTTATACAAGACAACAAACCTAACCCCTACCACAGTGAAGTAAGTCTAATAAAGGCAAGAAATGGATAATCTAGCACTCTAGTACTTTACTAAACAATGTAGTGTTTAACCCTTTACCTCACAATCCCGACTTTTAATGACCCTGTGAAAGAAGCCTTTTGAAAACATTGTGGGAAAAGGAGAAAATGTGGTTACCAGCATTTTCTCCTTTTCCCACAATGTTTTCTTCCCTTTCTAAAACAAATTTCAGTCTTTTAGATACATTTATTTAGTCGTCTGCAAATGCTCTCAATTTGGACCAGTCTAAAATTTTGTCGTTTGCTAAAGATTTAAATGACCTTAAAAAACTTTTGAAAACAGGGAGGTGGGATGCTGGTTACAAGCATTATCTCCTTTTCCCAAAATGTTCTCAAAGTCTTCTTCCACAGGGTCATTTAAACTTGGGATTGTGTGGTAAAGGGTTATATAAAAGAAATGAGTGGCCATTTTAAATCAGCAAATAAAAAAAGATGAAGGGAATATAACTCAATAATTATGTGAAAAGTGTTTTCATAAAATATTTTTCCAATTCCAGATGGTGTAGATTTGGAAGTAGACTCATTTCTGAAATGTCAACTGTTTGAGACACCATAGAAAGAAAACAAAATCTATAATGCTCGAAATTGCCTGTTAGTTTAACAGCAACAATAATAACAACAACAACAAAATAACAACACATCCCAACACCAAAGTGAGCTTGAAAATGGTGATTCTGCTTCAAAATGTGCAAGCTAGTTCAAGTACACACAACATGAATGCAAAAAACACAGTTTTTTATTCCATTATTTCATGCTGGCATTAAAACAGAATCTTCTATTGATGGCCTCCGAAAACATCAAAGCAAACAATTTGCTGCATTTGCAGACAACAACATGAATGTTGCTCAAATGATGATTTCTGTCTTTGATATGATAGAAAACCTGGAAAAACATGAAATTGTTAATCTCTTTACAAAGATCATAATCTATAATACCTACAGAAATGTTACTTTCAACAACTGTCTATAAAACCTAATGTGCACAGCTTGTTTTATTAACACTTTACCACACAATCCTGAGTTTTAATGAGCCTGAGAAAGAAAGCTTTTGAAAACACTGTGGGAAAAAGAGAAAATGCTGGTAACCAGCATTTGCTTCTTTTCCCACAATGTTTTCTACCCTGACAAGAACAAATGTCAGTGTTTGAGTCACATTTATTTTGTCATCTGCAAATGCTTTCAATTTTGACAAGTCTAACTTTACTTTGGGACTTGCCTTTAAAAAAGAACAAGTTTCATCATTAGAATGTTTGATATGTGGTTTGTAAAGGCTTTCAATTTGGACAGATCTTGAATTTTCTTGTCTGGTAAATATTTGAGCTTAAACCCTTTAATACACAATCAGAGGTTTTAACAAGAGGGCCATGATGGCCCTGAAGTTGCTCACCTGAGTCCATTTTCAATCTATTTTCAATCTCCTTGGATATTATGACATACATTCTACCAAGCTTTCATAATTATTGGACTGAAAATTTGGCATCTGGCTAATATACACAAGCTTTTTCTAGAATTTCTCTCAGTGACCTACTTTTTAGCCCAACATAGCCCATTTTCCCATTGTAGATATTACCAAAACAAAGATTCTGACCACCTTTCATAAGTATTGGACAGAAAATGTGGTCTCCAGGGGTAAAAGTTAAAAAATCTGAAAATACTGAAAATTGAGCGGGGGGCCTGGGGGCCGCTAGGGCCCCCGGTGGGTCCAGGGCAATGCCCTGGCCAGGGGTCCAGAGGCCCCCGGAAGCTCCTGAGATTTAGCTATTTTATATGCATCAAATTCCTCTAATGAGATCCAGTTTTAGCATTTTAAAGTTTAAAAATTCTTGAAACGAATGAAATATATGATATGCTAAAACCTAAGAAAATCTCAAAGTTTTTAGCACCCATGTTATTGTTGTCCTCTTTTATCTCCATTTTGTACACAGGACCTAATCAGATTAGCCCTACATCAGTTTTTTATTTGAAAGTACAACAAGTATGAGAAAAGGACATATCTAGTATTTAATATTTGATTCATTAAAATGCAATCACATGTGCTAAATTTCTGTCAAAAGAATAAAATCAAATCTGTCAAATAGGAAAACAACTCTCTCTTTAAGAATGGCTAATTTATCAGGGAAAATGTGACAGAGTGTGCTGTGCATTTTCTAGCTTGAGGTTTTTGTACCCTTTGGTAACTGGAGTTTGGGGTACACAAACAAGGATGGGGGTTCAGATCTAAACTACATATTAATTTCATTAAAATATCAAGTTTTAATGACAGCCTATTAAAAGATAGACTGTTTTCATGCGACATGCACAAACAAGATTTTATAGATAGATCTACATGTTCACTGTTAAAAGCTCTTCAAACACTTTAAGAAACTTTCCTAAAATGTGCAAACATTTTTGGCAAAATCAATTCTAATGTTTGCTAAAACAAGCAGGTAAGTGATATACCATGGAACTAGTCCAATTCCTGTAAAAAATCTATCAAATCGGCAGTGTGGGGCAATCAGTTTAAATGCAAAAATGATTATCACTTTGTAACCGGAAGAGCAAACCAACTAGCTATTGGTTGTACAATCGGTTTCTCCATTGAACTGAGAATGCCTTTTTGCTTTAAATACTTTGACAATTTGTCTACATGATATTAAGTTATAAAGATGTGGTGTTTTGTACTTTATTTAATATCATTTATTTTGATCTTTAAATTTTAATTTCCAAACCAGTTAAAAAAAATTCAGACATATTTCAAGCATTTGCAGACGACCCTCCCCCCCCCCTTTAGATCTATATTTTCATTTCATAAAACAACAATTTTTTCACTCAAGACAGAATTTTAGATTCCACTTATTGTTTTATTCAGAGACTTGTGTAAATTCACTGTTTAAATTCATTATTAAAGATGAGAAGATAGTTTGAAGTCCCTCTGATCGGACGATGCCACACTGATCATGTAGTGTCATGGGTTTTCACGTTTTTTTTGGCAATCAATTTTTCGTGTCAATTAATTTCTGGAGAAGTATTACCACATGATTTGACATCAGTCAGTCATTTTGAATAGCAGGTAACTTTAAAATCTGTCACTTTCCACTAGATCAGAGGATTAACACCATTATTACGTTCTCATAAATGACTCGCCAGCTTAATTAGATCACGCACGTGTCCTTCACATTTTATACTGATCGTGTTTAGCCCATATTTCTGCCGGATGCGCACAAGCTAGTTTATATGAAGCTCTTGACGATAATTTCATGCGTCAGATTGACAATTAAGCAAATATTTTTCAGCGTCAAAGACATGTCATTTCAAATTTCCAAGCGTCCAAACCCGGTCTCAGGGATCAAATAAGAAACTTGCCGAGTTGTCGAGTTTTGACAAGACATCCATGGACAAAAATTTCTTTCTCATTTTTCTGGCCAATTTTCGTGTTTGTTATCACTATATTGAATCCTAGAGTGTGATTAATATCAGTCACAAAACCAAGTGCTACAAACCAGTATTCACGTTTCACGACCGAGCGAGCTTCGGTACCGACTGCAATTGATTCCGGGATTTCTCAAGAGCTAATCGCAATCGGAAGCCAAAACCAATTGACTTTCGACTATAGTCAATCATTGGCCCACCACTACAAATCGGACTACAGTGTATGAATGAAACTTTTCCCCCTTTTTCGGTCGCTTCTGCATTTGAGTACCACGTACTGTCAACTTCGGAAGATAGTTGCCGATCCCAAGCTCTGACATCCATTTGTTATTGAAAAGAACAAAGATAATTTAAACTGAGCCATCTTTCGCTAGCAAATAATCAAATTGCAGCCAATATTTGTCCCTAAAACGAAGGGCTTTGTTAATGCTTTATTTTGTTTTACAATCCTAGCCGCAAAAATGTTGAAGTCGGCAAACCGATCAAAACAGAGCCGCAACATTTTGGACACGAACAATATAACATCATACGATAACCTTAGAACGTTCCGGTTCAGCATCTATATTTAGAATCGGGAAACCCTAAGCAAGAGTGAGTGACTGTAAACATTTCAGTGCAAATTATCCCCGAAATTACAAAATTCTTTGAATTTCATTGTTTTTAGGGCGAGTGCGTTTGACGGGAGACATTAATGACCGAGATCAGCCCCGGACAAAGCAAATGCAGTGGGGCAATAGATTTTATTGATACGGCATCTGGAGATCTATTGACTTGCAATAGATACGAGATAAAGGGGTATCCCCCCCCCCCCAAAAAATTTTTTTCTCCTCAGATTTAAACGATTTGGAAAAATGACCTGGTCGGCCCCTGAAAATATGGAATTCCGTCACAATACGGAAAACTTTTACCCCTGGGTCTCTAGAGTGAACACAAGGTTTTTCCAAGATTTGACATGGTGACCTAGTTTAATACCAAGTTTCATCATATTGATCATCAGGAAAAACATTCTAATTTTCATTAGTATTTGACAGAAAATGATAACTCTATAGCTACAAAAGCTATTCTAAAGAACTGACCTCGTGACCTAGTTTTTGACCCAACATGACCCATTTTCAAACTCGGTCAAGATATCATCATGACAAATATTCTGACCAACTTTCATCAGTAATGCACCAAAAATGTGCCTCTACAGTATACGCAAGATTTTTCTAAGATTTCACCTAGCGACCTAGTTTTTGACCAAACATGTCCCGTTTTCGAACTCTTCCGACATATCATCAAAGACAAACATTCTGACCAACTTTCAAGAGTTTTAGACTGAAAATGTGGCTTCTAGAGCGTACACAAGGTTTTTCTAAAATTTGACATAGTGACCTAGTTTTTGACACAACATGACCCATTTCTTAACTTGTCCAAGATATTATCAAGAAAAATATTTTGACCAAGTTTCATGAGTATGAGATTGAAAATGTGGCCTCTAGAGTGTACACAAGTTAAAAACTGACGACGCACACTGGACACAGCATGATCAAAAAACCTCACCTTCAGCACTTTGTCCTCAGGTGAGCTAACAATCCTGAGAAGGAGGCCTTTTGAAAACATTGTGGGAAATGGCGAAAATGCTGGTAACTAACATTTTCTTTTTCCACAATGTTTTCCACCCTATCAAAGACAAATGCTATTATTTGAGCTACATTTAAATTGTCATCTGCTATTGGTTCCAATTTAGCAAGTTTATCTTTTGCTCATGAGTTAACTCTGTTGATTATGATTACTTTTATACGATATATTACAGAAGAATATGAAAGTCCCCTTTTGAAAATTTGTTACAGGAGGTGACAAGTTTTGTGAATTCATCAAATGTTAAAAATATTAAAACACAACACATATGCATACTCACAAAATCTGAAAACTGTCCTAGTGATGCCTGATTCAGTTAAAGATAGAGACAACATGGTTAACAAAAGGAAGGTCAAAGGTATATGTAGGAATATCATTATGGGTACTGTAATCACAAAGCTTTCTTATTCAATTCAACTCTTCACCAAACAAGGTTTTGCCCATCCAAAAACAAATTTCAATTTTTGAGTCACATTTAATTTGTTGTCTGCAAATGCTTCAATTTGGACCAGTCTAAAAATTTTTTTGTTTGGTAAAGAGTTAAGTACAATTATGGACAATACATTTGTCTAATCAAGGCCAGTACACCTATTCATGTGCAAATGTACCTATACTAAGCATGACAGACTTTCATGAATAATGTTTTCAAATGCAATGACTCATCCAACACTAGAAACAGTCTGAGGCAAGCAGAGATTCCAACTTACTACCCTTTATTGGTCATTTCATCTTTAAAATCACTAGGACTACCACTGTAATTTTTGCATTCAAAGCAGTCTTATTTTTTTATTGTATTTGCTCTTGCAAAACAATCCAAAATTTATATTACATTACCCTATACAATACAAAAAAGATTTGAACTGTCAAAATCAGAAACATTTGCAGATGACAAATTAAATACTGTTGAATGATGGAATTTATCTTTTAAAAGGGTAGAAAAGATTGTTAGAAATGATGAATTCAAATGTCGTTGTCCTTTTTCCTGAAAGTTTTAAAAAGTCCTTTTTCTTAGGGCCATTGAAAGACAGAACTGTTCACCATAATTATGATCCCTTTAATTCTTGATCATTTGCAAGCGTTTTCATTTTGGTTAGGGTCTAAATTTTGTGGTCTTGTGAAGAGTTAACCCTATACCACACAATCCTGACTGTTAACAACCATGACTGAGAGGGCTTATGAAAACATAGTTGGAAACGGAGAAAGTGCTGGTAACAGGCCTTTCCTCCTTTTCAAACAATGTTTTCGACCCTTTCACAGACTCGTCATTTGAGTCAAATCTGTCATCTGCAAATACTTTCAATATTGTGGAGTCCAGAATTTTGTCGTCTGGTGAAGAGTTACAAACGAACATGCAGTGAAATTGATCAGTATCAATGCAGCACAATACGTTACCTAATCACTGATGAATTTCCTGTACGTAATTAACTTCCCTCCATGCATAATACATGCATTGAGAGGTCTAATTTCTGAAACTTGCATGTCCTAACTTCAAGAATAATGTCCTTTCACTTTCATACCAACCCTTTCTTCAACCCTTTACCACAGAATCCTGACTTTTAATGACCCTGAGGAAGAAACCTTTTGAAAACATTGTAGGAAAAGGAGAAAATGCTGGTAGATAGCACTTTCTCCTTTTCCAACACTGTTTACTACCCTTCCCCAAACAGATTTCAATTTTTCAGTCATTTTTTTTTGTCATCTGCAAATGCTTTCAATTTGGACTGAAATTTTGTAGTTTGGGAAGCAGTAAATAACTCTACCAAACTGAACAACAACTGTTTTGACTGAATTGAACCAACATCATTTGTAGACGTAAAATTAAGTGTGGTTAAAATACTTGAGATTTTATTCTTCCTGGTGGAAAAGAAAACATTGTGGGAAAAGAAGAAAATGCTTTTTAGCAGTATATTCTTTTTCTGATGATGTTTTCAATAGGGTTGCTAAAAACTTTGGATTGTTTGCTAAACAGTTAACAAACCATCTTATATTTCTAAGATCCTGAAGATGGTATTTAAAAAAAATTGTGGGTATAGGGGAAAATGCTGTTAACCACCATAATCTCCTTTTCCCACAATATTTTCCACCCTTTCAAAACTTGTTTTCTAACCTTTGAATTGGGTGTAATTTGTCATTCTACAAACACTTTAACTCTTTACCACACAATCCCAACTTTTAATGACTCTGAGAAAGAACGCTTTTGAAATTATTGTGGGAAAAGGAGAAAACGCTGGTTACCAGCATTTTCTCCTTTTCCCACAATGTTTTCTACCCTTCCCAAATCAAATTTCAATTTTTGATTCACATTTATTTTGACATCTGCAAATGCTTTCAATTTGGACTAGTCTAAAATTTTGTCGTTTGGTAAAGAGTTAAATTTGGATGGAAATGAAATTTTGTTGTTTGGTTACAAGTTAAAGGTCTCAATGAATTAACTGAATAGTTATTATTTATAAGTTAACATGTTCTATAAAATATTATGGTATTAAATTTAATAACTCTTTACCAAACATCACTCAAAATTTCTGACTTGTCCGAATTGAAAGCCTTAGCAGATGACAATTAAACATGGTTTTTAATGGTTGAAATTGTCGTCAATACAACAATACGATACGATAGACAATACGATAGACAACATTGTGGGAAAATGAGAAAATGCTGGTTACAAGCATTTTGTCCTTTACCCACATTGTTCTCGAAAGCCTTCCACCACAATGTCGTCAAAACTTTGGACTGTCACTGTGTGGTAAAGGGTTCAGTCAATTTATGCTTCACTTACTTCTTTTCATATCCTTTAAAACTATTCTTTATTTCAATAGACATGATTGTAAAATGTCCGACTAATTACTTGCCTCACTAGCTGTCAATCATTTCAATAATTAATGACAGAAATAAATGAATTCCTGATTATTCAAACATAAAAATCAGTAAACATTGAGCAAATCTTTACCATATGAAAAAATTTCAAACTCATCCATTTTGAAGGAAGATGGGATGACAAACTAACCATGCTTCTCGCAGTGTAAAAAAATTGGACATATTGCTTGTCTTTGGTCTCGCTCGATATAAAATTTTCTGACACTGTTCATATCACATACAAGGACCAGAAAAATTACTGCTTAATAATACATGTATTCCACATTTATTATATTCCTCTACGTGATCTGTCAAAAAACGACTAAAACACATAAACAACATGTCAAATACGATTTCGTATCATGCATGCACTCTGTGTAGGTTCTTCTGTATGAGAAATGTACTTGGTGTGGAACATCATCGTGTTTTAAAGAAGTATTAACTTAACCCTTTACCAAACAACAAAGTCTTAGACTAGCCCAAATTGCAAGCACTTGCAGACGACATATCAACTGTGACTCAAAATTTGAAATCTGTGTTGGGATGGGTGGAAAATATTGTGGGAAAAGGAGAAAATGCTGGTTACCAGCATTTTCTCCTTTTCCAACAATGTTTTCAAAAGGCTTCCTTCTCCAGGGTCGTTAAAAGTTGGGATAATGTGGTAAAGTGCTATGGTTAACTCTTTCTGTCAAATCCTGAAAATGTGTGGCTCTCTGATTGTTTTTGTTATTTATTTTGTGACATTTTCTTACAGTTGTAAAGGGAAAGTAAACAACAAAAGGAACACTACCACAGTCTGCATTTCTCTGTGGTTGAATATGGTCTTGTTGAGTGTGTAAAGAGGTTCGCATCAGTTCCGCCTTTGGTCTCATCGGATACACACCTCCTTACACACACAACCTTACCTGATACAACCATACAGAAATTCAGACTGTCATGTTCCTTTTATGTTGTCAATGTGCTATAAAAAATATACTTACTGAGGGTGAAGGTCCCATGGGACTGCGATTATATGGGCTCAATCTATCCAAACTATTTTGTGAAGTATGATGTAATGTTCCATTTCCATTCACTGTTAATGAATCATCGTGTTTGTCCTTTTTCTTTTTCTTTTCTTTCTGATTTAAATTTTCTTTTATATTCTTTTTTAAATCGTCTTTATCAAATTTTTTCATAAGAGATAGTTCCTCTGGATGCCTTATACCTACAAGAAAACATAAAAAGGTTTTTGGCAAATAAAAATGAGTCATGCTCTTTGAAAAGGTAGTTTAATGTATCTGCAAAAAGTATCAACAAAATGTCAGCCTGCACAGCAATTCACAATGGGTGAACTTTTAGCTTCTCAGTAGACAATTCTACTTCCTAATTTAGGTGGATTTTTTGACAAAATGGATCCATATTATGTAATGACTTAATTGATATGATGTATTATGAAGATGCATTCAACCCCCTTTCCTACAGTGCCACTAAAATAGAAGGGCAGACAGATACATGTTTTGAACAGATGTCTGATACCGAACAATTTTTAAACCCCCGTAACAAACAAACAATCCAGAAGATCCTCAGGAAGACTGCCTTTGAAAATGTGGGAAAAGGAGAAAATGTTGGTAACCAGCACTTTCTCCTTTTCCAATAATGTTTTTGACCCTTTTCACTCATTACCAAAAGACAAACTCTGGACAGGACCAAATTGAAAGCGTTTGCAGGCGACAAAATAAACATGACTCAAAAATTGAAATTTGTTTTTGAACAGGAAGAAAACTTTGTGGGAAAGGAGAAAATGCTGGTTACCAGCACTTCCTCTTTTCCCCAAAAGGTTTTCAAAAGTGTTATGGGAGACCACTCCTTCATGCATGGCTTCATCCTGATTTAAATAAAATACCTAACAACTGCGTTAGGGAGAATTCTCTTTAGCTCAGTGGTTATGGGGTTGGCCTTTCATCCGGGCGTTCTAGGTTCGAATCCTGCCCGGTCCCTGTATTTCTGCTATGCATTTGTTCATTTGTTTCTTTGTTACGGACTTTGTTCGTAAGAAAAGTTTCCTTTCTAAGGGACTTTCAAAGTCAGGATGGTGTTGTAAAGGGTTAATATCAAATTCCACCCTTTGAGCAGCATTTGTTTTGTGCAACTGCTTCCAAAAAGAACCAGTTGAAAAATTTGTCATCTAATAATATTTCATTAAAAGGGTGAGTAGTTTCTAAGTATTAGCTGTGCTGGTAGATAGTAACAAGAGGGCCAAGATGGCCCTGTATCGCTCCACTGGCTAATAAGTAAAAACACTACAAGCCAAACATTACAATACTTGGCCAATTGGTTTCGAACTAGAAGACATACAAAATTTTCTCAATAAAATCCTATGAGAAAGTTATGACCCCAGGGCAAAGCCATTTTTGTCCACAAAGCCAGAATTACTTGAATCCTGTTGGAGGTCCACACGATAAAGCCCCATACCAAATAATACAGGTCTAGAATGTGTGGTTATAAACAAGAAGATTTTCAAAGTTTCCTCAATAAAAGGCCCTGTAAAACATGAGGCCCCTGAGACAGGGCTAAATTTAGTAGCCCTATGTCTTATGGTTAGTAACATGAAGATTTATAAAGTTTTCACTATAAAAGCCCATGTAAAACTTGTGACCCCTGGGCTGGGCCAAACTTGACCCCAAGGCTATAATGTGGGCATTCTTGGTAGACGCCCACTTGATAAAGCTACATGCAAAATTTGGTAGCCCTAGGCCTTATGGCTAGATACGAGTAGATTTTTAGGTTTCTGTATATAGGCCCATGTAAAACTTGTGACCCCAGGGCTATAATTTGGGCAACCTTGGTAGACACCCACTAGATTTTTAGTTTTCTGTATATAGGCATATGTAAAACTTGTGACCCCCGGGGCAGGGCCAAATTTGATCCCCGGGCTATAATTTGGGCACCCTTGGTAGACACCACTAGATAAAGATAAAGACTAGATAAAGCTACATGCAAAATTTGGTAGCCCTAGGCCTTATGGATAGGTACAAGAACTTTTTTTTAAAGTTTTCCCTCTATAAGCCCAGTGTAAAACTTTTGATCCCCGGGGCTGGGCCTAATTTGACCCCAGGGCTATAATTTGGGCACTCTTGGTAGATGCCCACTTGAAAAAGCTACATGCTAAATTTGGTAGCCCTAGGCCTTATGGCTAGGTACCAGAAGAATTTTTAAGTTTTCCCTATATAAGCCCAATATAAAACTTGTGACCCCCAGGGGTAGGCCAAATTTGACCCCAGGGCTATAATTTGAAGAAACTTGGTAGAGGTCCACTAGATAAAGCTACATGCCAAATTAGGTAGCCCTAGGCCTTATGGTTTCAGACAAGAAGATTTTCAAATTGAAGATTGTCAATATTTTTCAGTTTTGTTGCCATGGCAACCAGAGTTTTTGGAGGAATCAAATTCTTTCAAGAAATCTGAAGAGGACCATGGCAGGATCATTTCTGTGAAGTTTCATCAAAATTGGATGGGTAGTTTCAGAGAAGAAGATGTTTGAAATAAAAGTTAACGCACTGACAGACGGACGGACAGTACAACAGACACCGGGCCATGACATAAGCCTGTTGGCCTTCGGCCAGTGGAGCTAAAAATTGGCTTTGATTAAGGTAACATACTTTATCAGGATTTACTAGAAAAGCCAAATTGTAAAAATTGGTCTTCTCTTTGCAGGGATTTATTCAATGCATTAGGATTTTACGATGTTTGGTATTATCAAACGATAGGTGATGTTAAAATTTTCCTATTATTAGCGAAACAGCGGATTCATGATCAGTTTTATCAAAAGTGGACAGCTCGTTTAAATAATTCAACTCGTGCTGTTTTCTATAAAAATATTGCTGAGCTTAAATTCCATCCATACTTAGAAGTATTGAGTGTTGCAAAGATCAGAACAAGTTTGTCCCAGATACGTGTCTCATCACATAGATTATGCGTCGAGACTGGAAGATGGAATAAACCTGTTAGTACACCTTTTAACGATCGTAAATGCTGTTTTTGTAATGTTCTTAAAGATGAGTACCACTTGTCATTCAATGCCAAGTTTTTTCAGAATAGAGACAGCAGTTTATACCAAAATATTTCTGGGAACATCCTAGTATGTACAAATTTTTAGAACTCATGAATACCGATAATACTAATTTGATAAAAGGGCTTGGTAACTATGTAAACAAAGCATTCATCCTAATACCCCCATTCCACTAGGCCACGATCTACGGCACTCTTGAGATCCGATAGCAATTGAACTGTACATTGGTCACTATCATAGCTTCGCTAGGAGTTGCGACCTTATACGACCTGTTTTCGCTCCGTTAGCGACCCAAGGCTTTGACGCCGCTTTCGCTCCTTCCCCCGGGTGGCATACTGTAGTTAAAACTTTTGACCCTGGTGGTTTCAAAATGCGAAATGATGATAGATGATGATGACTTTGTAGGATTAAAGTTCCTCCGTTCTCTAGGCATATGTGGTATGGACCATTAGAGAGAAAGAATCGGATACAAGGAAATCTGGGTACAAGCCCCTTGCTCTTCTTCAAATAGACCTCCTTGGTTCTTTAACGTGGCTGGTGTAAAGCACTAATACACGCGAGGCTACCTCTTGGTTCCAAACGAGTTCACCTCCAGTTGGGTGGGAAACACAATGTATCTCAGAAAGGTCCTGGTTGGGCCGGGTATCGAACCTCGGGCCTTATGATTGATAGTCCAGCGTTTTACCACTGCACTACCGGTCCACCCTATGTGGAAATAATGATAGCTGAGACAGGCACTCTTTTATACAGTCCTCCAAGAGCGCGATCGGAGCGCCATCATTTCCCCATTTGATCGTAATGGAGCCTTATCATATCGCCACTCGATTGTATCGGAGCGCTATCATATCGCCACTTGATCGCAACGGAGCGCTACTGCATCTCTAATGGTCGCTATTGGATCACATCGGAGCGCGATGACCAGCATACTGGCGAACATTTGCGCTCTTGAGCGATCCGATAGAGATCCACTTACGATGTTTACGTTCAAGTTGCGTTTCGATAGCGATTTCAGCGATTAAGTAGCGATGTGACGGAGTTCTGAACAGATTGCCACGGATCTATGTGCAAGGGAGTAGACTGATGGCGATCTTGGCGACCTTGGAGATCCGTTAAAGATCTGTTGGCGTTCTTTGCGTTCTTGGCACTCTGCATGGCGATCTACGGCGCTCTGTGAGAGTGCCGTAGATCGCGGCCTAGTGGAATGGGGGTATAAGAAATGAAATTCTGTATAAAAGAACAGTAGATTCGTAGATTGACACTTGTGTCCTGACTTCATTTTATACATATTTTTACATAATGTTTACTATCATGTCATATGAAATACGCACAGTCTCATATTGTTTCATATTTGCGTTATTTTTGCTATTTAACTTTTGTGCTTTGAAGGAAGGTGTAGACCAAGATCGGTCTGCCACATAATATGTACAGTCTGATCTTGTTCCACACTCTTCTCTATTTTAGATATTTTCGCGCTTTTCGGTTTGTAACTTTTGTTTTCGCACATGTGCTCAGTCTGATCTTGTCTCACACTACTGGTCACTTTCGGTATTCTTGCTGTTAAATTTATGCGCTTATAAAGAAGGTGTGGACGAGAGTAGGCCTGCATATGTGTACAGTCTGGTCTTGTTTCATACTTTTCGCTATTTAGCTTTCATTTTTACACATATGCACAGTCTGATCTTATCCCACGCCATTGGTTATTTTCCCTATTTCCGCTGTCTAACTTTTGCGCTTTAGGTGAAGGTGCGAACGGGGATCGGTCTGCACATATGTACAGTCTGATCTTATTCCGTTCCTTTCGCCATTTTCATTGTTTTCGGTATTTAACATTTGAGCTTGAATATATTTACAGTCTGATCTTATTTCATAATGGTTAGTTTTACTATTTTCGCTATTTAACTTTTCTTTTTTATGTTTGCAAGAGTTTTCTGCTGTATTACGACTATGTTGTAAATATGTAATATACTATTGTCAATTTGATTGGTTAATCAAGTAACATTATAGCTGTTAAACTAAAATGTTTCTGAGTGTGATAATTTTCTGTCAGTCCCTTTGGTTATTTTCATCTTTGAACACAGATGGAGTGATAGGGAATTATCATACAAATTGGTTACGCAATTGTTTGCAGATGATGTTTTCGCTTTATTCCCCATCAGTCCATTTGTCTATCTTGCTTTTTCGTTTCGAACAAGGTAGACACTGATGGATGACGGGGAGTTACGTTTAAAAAGGATAAATGAATTACCTTTCATAATACTGGAATAGGTTCGCCATATTGTATTATACTGTTTTTATATATGTTTCATATACCTCATGGGTCTATGACCTTCTGGTTCTTCATCAATAAAAAAAAAATACTTATTTATATACACTGGCAAGTATTTTCAAACTTTGTAACATCTATTTAAGGTGCATGGGATACTACAAACTGCATACCAGGGCAGTAAGTAATATAGCAACATACTGTTACTGAACGATCATCAGATTTTTTGTCATTAATAAATCTGGTTGAAAAAAAAACACAGAGATTTTACAGCAAAAACGCTTTTCAGCAAGGAAAATTGTTGAACTCTCTTTGTACTATGACTCATGCATGTAAGCTTGTTGTGCATCATTGGAAATATGATTTTTAGTCCTCTGGTTAAACTCTTTACAACATAGCAAAAGATCAGACTTGTCTTACTTGAAAGCATACGCAGATGACGAATTAAATGTTATTCAAATGAGAGTTTTTGTGTATAAAAGGGTAGAAAACATTGTGGAGCAAGAGTCGCAAGATACGCCCGTCCAACCGCCAGTTGTCGAGGGGGTATAATAATCGTAAAGGGCAGGTAATGCAACAAACATGTTTACCAAGTCTCAAGTCAATTTGACTTTAGGTGACATTCCGTAATATTGCAACAAACATGCATACCAAGTTTGAAGTCACTCTGACTTGAGATGACAAAGTTATATTCCGGACAAGCAGAAAATGCTGTAAAAATGACGATCACAGGGAAATAACTCAAAGACAGCAAGAGGTAGAGTTATGGTTCTTTCGCACTGCACTCTGTATTATTGCAACAAACACAAATGCCAAGTTTCAAGTCAATCGGACAGGAGATGACAAAATTATGCTCCAGACAAGCAGAAAATGCTGTAAAAATGACAAAGGGAAATACCTCAAAGACAGCACGAGGTATAGAGTTATGGTTCTTTCGCACTGCACTCTGTATTATTGCAACAAACACAAATACCAAGTTTCAAGTCAATCGGACTGGAGATGACAAAGTTATATTCCGGACAAGCAGAAAATGCTGTAAAAATGACGATCAAAGGGAAATAACTCAAAGGCAGCACAAGGTAGAGTTATGGTTCTTTTGCACTGCACTCTGTATTATTGCAACAAACACACATGCCAAGTTTCAAGTCAATCGGACTGGAGATGACAAAGTTATGCTCCGGACAAGCAGAAAATGCTGTAAAAATGACAAAGGGAAATACCTCAAAGACAGCACGAGGTAGAGTTATGGTTCTTTCGCACTGCACTCTGTATTATTGCAACAAAAACAAATACCAAGTTTCAAGTCAATCGGACTGGAGATGACAAAGTTATGCTCCGGACAAGCAGAAAATGTTGTAAAAATGACCATCAAAGGGAAATAACTCAAAGACAGCACGAGGTAGAGTTATGGTTCTTTCGCACTGCACTCCGTATTATTGCAACAAACACAAATGCCAAGTTTCAAGTCAATCGGACTGGAGATGACAAAATTATGCTCCGGACAAGCAGAAAATGCTGTAAAAATGACGATCAAAGGGAAATAACTCAAAGACAGCATGAGGTAGAGTAATGGTTCTTTCGCACTGCACTCCGTATTATTGCAACAAACACACATGCCAAGTTTCAAGTCAATCGGACTGGAGATGACAAAGTTATGCTCTGGACAAAAAACTGGACACTGCCCGCCCGCCCGGACGGACGCCTGCCCGCCCGTATGCCATGGGTGATCCCATAATACGTCCCGTCTTCGACGGGCGTATAAAAAAGGATGACAAAATGCTAGTAACCAGCATTTTCTCCTTTTTCCACAATGTTTTCAAAAGCCTTTCCATCTGGTCTGCTAAAGCTGGCAGACGACAAATTTAATGTAGCTCATGTGACAGAATGTGTGTTTAAACAATAACCGTTGTGGGAAAAAGAAGAAAATGCTGGTCACCAGTCTGCAGTAACATGTTTTGAAAATATTGCAATGTGATCAAGCAGATGATCTAAATACATCATCGTGTCTGTTTGCTAGTGAATTACATGTTACCAGGGATTTTGGAGGGTGAAATAAAATGGAGTCACGCAGGAAGGTGCAAATGACATCATTTTAACTTCCAGAACATTACTTTCCATTTCAAACTTGTATCTTAGAAATTATTCTGGGCTTAGGAAGACTTATTTCTGAGTCAAGGTATTTTCACTGAAAAAAGGTAGAAAAAAAACTGCTAGACAGTGCCAGTGTTTGTTACAGTGCAAAAATACTGATAACCATGAAGCAAAATGCATAGCTACAGAATATGGCTTCTAAAAAACATTCTGTGTTTTTCCTAAACAATGATATATAAAGTTTTTATTTCATACAAACCTAAATCTTTGCAAAGATGAAGCACAGAGTTAAAAACATCGGTACTAAAATCCGTTCGGAGTTCTAAAGTTTGCAAATCTGGTAATTGAACACGTAGAATTTTATGCATAGGTGTGAAATGTAGCTTGGCATCAGCTTGCACACTGTACTGGTCCAAAGTTGACCTTGACCTTTTAAGCCATCGATTTCTTTCTGGCCACCAGAGAGCATGATCTGACCAATCCATGGCAATATCTGAAATTATAAAGAAAACTAGCTATAAATGCTGAGTTTGATCACTTTAAGATATGGTTTGATAACCCAATAATTGCATTCATAATCTAAATTTTTTTTTTTGATTGATCAAAATCGGGTCATGTGACGAAAAAAACGCCATACCATTTTTCGATGAACGGAATGGTACTACTTTCTGTTTTTCCAATTTGTTGTGTAATGTCTAATTTTAGATTTCATGCAAGCTCCTTATGTGCTATTTTTAGATTTCAATCGTTAAATCAGTCCAATGCTGAAAGATTGATTTCTTTTGCTTAAAAAACTTGAAAAAAAAAAAAAACCCAACTAAACCTGAACGAATTGATGAATATTTATTATCTTTATTTGCACCCTAAAAAATACACCGTGCCAAAAGTGAGTCAAGTATTTGAATGGTTGACGTCATCAGTTACATCACTCAGTATGTCAGTGGTCGATTTCTATAAAACTCAGGTCACAGTTATATAAAGTGCACTGTGTAAACATAAAATTTACTCTTTTTAAATGAAGTTGATTTCTTGTTTCATGACGGAGTTGTTCTGAGTTTGTTTAACGCGAAGATTTAAATTTAAAAAAAAAAGCATGATTAACTGCTGTCTGTTGATCAGAAAAAGCTCACTGTGTATTTGATAGAAAGTGGAGTGAAAGCTAGGAATATTGCAGGAAGGATCGGAAGAAGTGAATTCAAAATGTCAAGTGTTTTAAAATTTAAATTTTTGGAGTGATAGGGGTGATATTTTAAACAAGCCTAGAAGTGGGAGACCAAAAAAATTGACGAATAGATCTAGAAGTGAACATGTTACAGTAAGAATTGTAAATTTATTCAAACAGACGATTTTGAAAGAAATAACTGGAGAGGTGAATATTAGTTGCACTTGTGAAAGTGTCTCGTAGGACTGTTCAGGGAAGCTTACATAATTTTAGATCGGAATATTGTCACATTATTCCAGCTTGTAAATTAACAGCTGTGACACCGTTGTTTCCATTCAAATAAGCAGTTCACAAAATGGTGTCGTCATTCACTTCATAGCCTGCAAGGAAACTCGGATAGTCTTATGTCAGCTACAGGTAGGTAACCCCTCGAGAACAGATCTGCCAACAGTATGTAGACCTATTCTTTACGAAATATGTATAAAAATGTCACTCGAATGAACATATCATCCACTCAGCCTCAAGTTTAGACAGATGACTAGACGTTTCATAGACAATATCAAATTTCTATTTTGAAAGATAAAGCATCGAAAGTATTGATTTCAAAGTCAGCATAATGGCCGTCTTTGACTATTATCTCCTGCTAGATGGCATTCTACAAATACACATCTATCTAATTTGGGCATTCTGGGTACAGAACCGGACTACTTTTCAAAACAACAACCGTTAATTTGAATTTCAAAATAAGATAAACGTCTACTCAATAAAACACTACCTGGTGCGATTCATTCAGCTATGATCAGCTTGCATGTAACCTATGCACCGGCCATTTATTAGAACAGCCCCTACAGGCTTGAGTAATAGCTTTGGTATAAGCCCTATTTTTCCCTAAAATATGGGATCAGTGATGTGTCATAGCAGACAGGTCGAACCTTCGAAGAATATGACATAAGCAGACAACGTCTTCGACTGAAAAATATGTTGCAAAGCTAAAAACAGATTGTGTATTTATGCGCTTGCCACCAAGTATCCGCCAATGTTTACTGTTGTATTTGTGTGTGTTTTTTCTATCATTTTCGAAAATTGATTCAATTGAACAGCGAGTGCAATTATAAGGATTCAGTGCATATTTTTGTGTTGTCATCGAGAAATAAAATGCAATTTCCTTATTACATGGCTTAACATAATGCCAAAGGGCATTATTTGCCATGTAATAAGGCAATTGCATTTTATTTCTTGATGGCAACACAAAAATATGCACTCAACCCTTAAAAGTAGATTACTGGTACTTTATCGCTTGTAATCTTTTGGTCAAACAATGTAGTTTAAATCTTTGAGCAAAAAAGCTTTTGAAAACTTTATGGGAAAAAAGAGAAAATGCTAGTAGCCAGCATTTTATCCTTTTCCCAGAATGCTTTTTATCTTTTCAAAGAAAACCTGTGTGAGGTCACATTTACATGTACCACACAATCACAAGTTTCAATGACCCTAAGGAAAAAGCCTTTTGAAAACAGCGTGAGAAAAGGAGAAAATCCTGGTAACCAGCTTGTTATCCTTTTCCAACAAGGTTCTCTACTCTTTCTGAAATCAATTACAATTTTTGAGTCTGGTTTATTTTTGCCATCTGCATATTTTTTGAACTTGGACAATTCTAAATTTTTGTCCTGTGGTAAAAATTTCATTCAACACTTTTCCCAATGATAAGTCTGTGTGTAATACAGTCATCCTGTTGAGCAAAAACCAACAAATCACAGGTAAACTAATTTGGAGGTGCTATTTCCAGCTATTTTAAAGCAAGATGTTTTTTGCCACATACTGGGTTATTTTCAGCTGGATTGTAGTAACTTAACAGACACTGTCAGCTCTCTAAGCCAAGACTGAGTAACATGCATTCCTGTTAGACTTAGAAAATAATGTTTGAATTCGTTTTCTGAGTCCAAGATTTCTTTTCTAATTCCAAAAAAAAAAGATGGGGGAACCAAGCATCTTTTAGCTCTTTACCACACCATCACAAGTTTTGATTAACTTGAAGAAAAGACCTTTTGAAAATATCGTGTGAAAGGAGTAAATGCTGGTAACCAACATTTTCTCCTTTTCCCACAATGTTTTCTACCCTTCTCAATGCAAATTTCAATTTTTGAGCCATATTTTGTTCTGTCGTCTGCAAATACTTAGAATTACGACTAGTGTAAACTGTTGCGTTTGGTAAAGACTTACTACTGACCTAGGCTTTAAGAGATTGCAGGAACCAGCCTTCTCTCTCTCTATTTCTGTCTGTCTGTCTATCTATCTGTCTGTCTGTCCATTTTTGTTCTTTGGTAAAGAAAACAAAAGATAGACTAAACCTCAAAGATGTAAAGAATCTTTTTTTCTAGCATATCTTCAGGTTATACCTGGGTAAAAGAGCTAGGTATGTTGGAAGCACTTATGCAGCTGTTGGGAGTCTAGTGATCTGTTTCATTATGCCTGATGTACAGAATTTGTGGAGCCAATTAACCTCATCCCACCATATCCTATCTTTCTTTTTGTTCTCTAAAGCCCCAATAGCAGCCAAAAGTGAACAATTCTGTTATTGTTTTGAGTCGGTCCAAGAGTTGATCACTGGCAAAAAAATGAATGTAAAAACCAGGTAAAAACTAAACAAAAGATAGAGTGACCTTGTAACTTCTGACCTACTTTAAATTTCATTTTACTACCAGGGACTAACACTTGGACTGACTGTACAATTACTGATTGTCATCTTCACAGTAATTTCAATACTTTTAACTCTTTCCATACCATAGACGACACCAGAAACTTTTGTGGACAATGCAGATCAAGATCAAACTGCACAGAACGTGCAGTCTGATCTCTGGGCTGCACTGTCCACTGCTACATTTTAGATTATGACAGAATTGTCTCTTGATCTTGCAGAGGAAACATATTTTTAGCCTTTAAGACAATGCAATCTAGTTATTCAGCAGGGATCTCATGTGACCCGGAACCCCGCGTTTTGACGCTTGAAAATCTGAAATGACCTGTATTTGACACTCAAAAAATATCTGCTTAAGCGTCAATCTGACGCACAAGGTTATCGGCTACAGCGTCTTATAAACAGTAGCTAACATGCATTCGGCAGAAAAATAGGCTGTAATAAACACCATCAGTATCATGTGTGAAAGACGCATGCAGCTCTGTTTATCACAGCTAATCAAGCTGGCCAGTGGAGAGTCATATTTGAAAACGTAATAAAGGTGTTATTCCAATTATCTAGTGTACAATGGCAGCTTTTAAAGTTACCTGCTACCCTAATTGACAACTTCATGTCAAATCATGCAGTAATACTTCTAATATTACTGACATGAAAAAATGATCGTTGAAAAAAACCCCATGAAATACAGTACAGTTGCCGCGCATCTTTGAGAATTCACGCATCATGCGCGAATTCTTAAAATTTTCCATGCATATTTTCCATGAAATTTGCGGGGAATTAACGTGATCCGTGCCCGAGATAGAAAGTTTGTTACGCGAACTTTCGTGTGAGAATTCAGATACACCGCGCAAAGTTACACGCGCAGAGTTTTATACATCGCACAACAAATTCGTTGGCCTCCACGCTAGAACTATACACGTGTACTTCGCACAACACCAAGGGCGTAAGCTTACACAAGGGAATTAAAAAGATTTAATTGTCTAATTCAAAGGACTCTCATCTTATCACGCAATGTTGATAATTATTGTGGGAAAGGTGTGAATATTATAAAGAGATGTTTTTTAAACAGGCAATTATCGATCTAATGGAGATGGTACGAGTTAAATGCATAAAAAATTATGCATAAAAGCTTATCCAGTTTCGGCATGTTTTCAAATTGAAATACTTGTTTTAAATGTTCTTACCTGTTTTGCCCTACAAGAAGTCGCTTTCTGATACGAGTTGAGTCATAGTTAAACAGTGGATTGTGTAGATCCAAGGTCAGACTGCACATTCTGGTAAGTCTGATGTGTACCCACACCGTCCGCCATCTTGCCATTGGCAGAGTAATTTTGAACGACCAAAAATGTAAAAGAATCCATCGTCAACAAGATTTCACGCCTGTCACGGGTACACAAGTGTTTGTAGTTAACCCTTCAATACACAATCCCAAGTTTTAACGGCTATGATGAAAATGCCTCTAGAAAACATTGTGAAAAAGGAGAAAATGCTGGTAACCTGCTTTTTCTCCTTTTCTAACAATATTTACTACTCTATTTACTATCGAAGACAATAATCTTATTTGAACTTCATGTAAATTGTTGTCAGCAATATTTTTTCAATTTAGACCAATCCATTTTTTTTGTCGTTTTTCTAAAGAGCTAAAATAGGACTGGGGGTTAGTCTCAATAATGAGACGCTACAGTGATTTTTTTCGTATTTGGACAATTATTGTGCACCGTACCGTCTCAAGTCCGTCGTAAATTTTCCAGTGGCAAAGATAGTGCTCTATACTGACTTTCTGTTTCGTTGGTTTAATCTGTATTGCAGCGAAATGCAATTAAATTTAAGTAACTAACATGACCAAAGACAAATTATTAAACCTTTCATCACCTAAAGAGCTTGTAGAAAACGTTTATAATATGTAAATCTCGGAAAAAAACACTGACGAAATTTGTCGTGCGTGGCGGCCATTTTGAGTGTTTTCGGAAACGTAAACAACTCGAGTATCAGATGAAATGCACGGTTTTCTCTTATGTTCAGCATTTAAATTGCAAATATTTGTATTTCAAATGAAGGAATATAAAATACGCAAGCAACAGGTATGTTTAAATCCCAGTTTTGTGCTCTATTTGCAAAATTATGAGAGTTCAAACTTGTGCACAAAATCTGTGCGGAGCTTTCAACTGACTTTGTCTTGATCGTCTCTGTACCCAGAGGCGAACAGTCAAAAAGTAACATCGCCTTTGGGGACAGTTATCTGTACTAGACTGGGGGTATGACGTAACGTGGGAATCATTCGAAGCGAGAAGGTTGTAGTGCAAGTGTTTGTTGTCCATATTTACAACTGTTATGCTCCAAATTAAAAAAAAAATTATACCCCTGCTACAAGCAGACTGCCAGTCAACACAAAATAATCACGCAATAAGCAAGTATCGTGCCTGCCTTATATTAGCTGATAATGTTTTGAAGCATTTAGGAATGGTTGTTTCTTGAACACCTGGGCAGATGTGTCACATGTTTTGTGTAGTCAGCAGAAAAAAAAAAAGTTTGGCTGTTTTCTAAAAGAATTTCCTTGCAGCCAAAATTAAAAAAAGAGAAGATGCATACGATAATAAATGCATAAGATTTAAATATACATGTAAAGGGATTAAAGATAAACGAAGTAAAGGAATTCGGTGAGGCGTATTCATAAATTCTTTAATTGATCTAGAGGGATAACACAGTTATGGTTTAAACCATTTCCCTCACAGTCACAGGTATGATTTTTCACGCTTCTGCGGAAGGCGACTTTTACTTACCTAAGTTCAAGGTCTTCCTAGTACGTTGCAAACTAGCTCTCGTGAGAAACGTCTAGCCGAGTTTTCGGAATTTTCTTTAATTCTGTGTTTATTTTATTCTTGTTACGTAATGCTCACCCATTTGGCGGAAAAACAATACAACAATAACATACGGGAGATGTAAAGCTCAAGGATGAGACTGCAAATACGGTAATGTGCTGTTACTTAACTCTTTACCACACAATCCCAACTTTTAACGACCCTGAGAAAGAAAGCTTTTGAAAACATTGTGGGAAAAGGAAAAAATGCCGGTCATCAGCATTTTCTCCTTTTCCCACAATGTTTTCCACCCTTCCCAAATCAAATTTCAATTTTTGATTCACTTTGATTTTGCCTGCAACTGCTTTGAATTTGGACTAGTCCAAAATTTTGTCGTTTGGTAAAGAGTTAATCCGTGCTGTTATCCCCTCTTGCATGTAGCCCTATACCAAACAAGAACTTTAGATTCATCAAAACTGATGGTAGTTGCAAATAACAAACAAGTGTTGCTTACATTGTAAGTGAAATCGAGTCAAAACAATGTGAGAATCGAGGAAATATTTGCTACCAGCAATTTCTTCTGTTCTCACAACTGGTTTCATGCACCTCTTTCTAAGGGTTATTTTAAGGGTTGTGTATTTAAGGAAAACAAATATTTTCTTTATCCCTGTACCAAAAATATCGTGTTTTACTGGCATTGAAGACTTCGGCTTCAGGAATCGTTGAAAGAAAGGAAATGCTTTCTTCTTGTTTTTCAAGGACTTTAAATTGTAGTGTATGAAATCTTCCATCATTTGTAGCCTGCAAATGCTTCCAACAGAGACATGTCTATTAACCCTTTACCACACAATGCCTATCTGACAAGATTAAGAAAACAAACAGATATCTGATCAAACAATGGGCTATTGTTCAATACAGAAAGTGAGTTGGCTTACTAGGGTAAGAATTGAACGCATTCGACCAATATACATGTAGAACCTTCATTGAGCAGTTAAAAACGGACGAACTCTCTTTTCTTTGAAAAAAAAATATTTGTACACGCATCACTCGCAAACTTTGTCTGTATGCATCGTATTTTTCGCTAACTTGCAACTATTTCCATTGTTCACGCGCAAACATCTTGCTGTTCGCGCGTGGACATTTAACTGTGTTCGCGCGAGTAGTTTACTCTTCACGCGTGATGCGGGGAGCTTTCATGGAACTTGCGAGACATTTTATCTTTTCCGCGCATTTTGCCGCAGCATGCGCGAGCGCGAATTCTCGAAGATTCGCGGCGACTGTACTGTAACAAAAGTTAGTTTGACATCGTCTGATCTGAGGCACTTCAAACCATCTTTTCATCTTTGATGCTAAATTCAAACAGTGAATTTACACTAATTTCTGTGTAAAACAATAATTGGAAGCTAAAATCTC
Organism: Hippopus hippopus; assembly: GCA_946811185.2. Classification (NCBI taxonomy): domain Eukaryota; kingdom Metazoa; phylum Mollusca; class Bivalvia; order Cardiida; family Cardiidae; genus Hippopus; species Hippopus hippopus. The sequence continues at coordinate 16,817,007 of OX328097.1, forward strand.
TGTTTAATAATGAGGAAAGACTGGTTTTTGAAATGAAAACATACTACGACCTTTAGATCAGACATTGGGATGGGGGGGACGGAGGTTGGGCCTTCTTGTCTTACAGTATTAGTACTGGAACAACTGTGAACGAAGAAGACTAAAATTTTAAGAAATAACACTTTTATGGATGTGACCTTTATTTTCTCACTTTTCCATAATGTTCTAAGCTATGAAAAACATATCAAGTCATTCCACCCACATTTGAATTGTCATCTGCAAATGCCTAAAACATGATCCAGCCTAAAATTTTGTTGTTTGGTAAAAAGGTAAAGAGTTTTTTGTATCAGTTTATTCATAAAGATAAATTGCATGCTAGGGCTGCAAGTTAGAATTCATCTATCCACTTCATTCCAACAAGTCTGTACATAAGATGAGGTATTTTCTTGTCTAATTTTTGTCCATAAATAAAGAACATGAATGAAAATTTGTCTTTATTTCACCCTTATCTCTCAATAACAACCAAACGATTCTGACCTTTGGACATTTCTCTGACTCTTGGAAACTCCATTTTGACTCTTGAAAATTTGTGCTCAAGAGTCGAAGACTGTTGAGATTCTGCAGAGATGTAAAATTCCACTCGCCCGCACTGGCGAGTGATCTTTGACTTTGACCGAGTACAAGACCGAGTACAAGAAATACCCGACTCGCCTGACCGGGTGAGTGCGTTTTCTGACATATGACATGCACTTAAAGTCCGTAAAATTGGGCAAAATTGCTAATCAATTGCTAATCAATTGGAAGTTTACATCAGTTATTTAAGGTTTTGTCTAGTTACAACCATCACATGCATATACACAATACAATGTCAATTTCGCCACGCCCAATCTGCATCAAATCTCTACAGCGAACCAATCAGGTATCAGGTACAAGATTTAGTCGCCGCCCATAATTTCTAAAAGCCATACTTTGATTCTGCATTATATACTGGGTATTTAGCAACGACTTCCGGACGACTCGGAGTAAATCCGTCTGTCTACGCTTTAGTATTTATCTATTTTCTTACGGGAATAACCGAGGGAAATTCCGAACTGGTTCAGAGATTTTCTAAAAGTATTCTGAAGAAGTGCCATGACCTATTTTTCATTAAATTGATTGAATCACTACAAATGCATTGCAAAGAAGATTATGTAAGAAGATAATTACATAAACAAATTAGGTTGATTTTGTGCTCGAAAGGGAAGTCATTTGATCAGAAAATTTGACAGTGCACATATTCTATTTTTAGTGGCGGTGTAGGGGAACACCATCTGCTTGTTTACATTACCTTTAGAAAATGAATTTCTCTCTTTGCATGATGTTCATGAACAGGCAGTTGAATAAAAAGCTAAAAATCAAGACATGATAACGTTTCTTGACATTTATTTTAAATCAAAACTACGCATAGCATTATGGGTACGTATAATTAATCACATGACTTTCAATTCTATTAGACAAATATTTCACAAAACAAAAGTGCGAGTGAAAACTCTGCAGGGCGAGTAACATCCCTGATTCTGGACCTAGTGAGAACCCTGATTCAATAGTGAAAGAGTTAAACAATTCAAATTTAAAGGCATTTTAACACCTGCATCCTTTACTTTTGACCACTATTGGGCTTTAATAATCTTTACTGCAATTGTCAGTTCAGTTTAAATCTACAATCCTTTTCTTCACCAATTGTGAAATAAGCACCTCTACTTCAATATTACTTACTCTTGATATCAGTTCCAAAGGTTCAACTCAAACCATCACTAAAAACATTGTGGGAAAAGGAGGAAATGTCTTGAAAACCCCACCGCCAGATTAGTAGTCTGGGTTTTATCCTTAAAAGCTTTAGTTTACACAACTACCACTAGGTTCAACACTTCATAGAAAGCCTAGCATTGACTTTAACTCTACAAAATGATATAAAAGTAGCCTGGTCCAAATCAAAGCTTTTGCAGATGGCAATCTAAATGTGGCTCAGAGATGGAATTAGTCTTTGAAATGGTAGATAACTTGGTGGGAATAGGAGAAAATGCTGATTACCAATTGCGGTTTTAAAAAGGGTTCTTCCCCAGGGTCATCAAAAGTTGGGATTGTGAGGTAAAGTGTTGTACCTAGCATATATAAAGGAATGCTATCACTGTGGTAAGAGTGAAATACTGCTGAAAGTGGCTTTACCCTTTATAAAACTACACCAAGTTCAAACGACTTTGACAAAGAAGGCTTTTGAAAACAATGTGAGACAGGAAGGAAATGCTGGTAAAATTCTTCTTTGCCACCAATGTTTTCTAACCCTTCAAATGCAAATCTTATCATTTGAACCATTTTGATTTGCTGTCCACACATGCTTTCAATACACAAGTTTAACTCTTTACCAAACGATAAAATTTTAGACTTGTCCAAATTGAAAGCATTTGCAGATGACACAACAAACCTGACTAAATATTGAAATATAATTTGGGAAGGGTAGAAACATTGAGGGAAAAGGAGAAAATGCTGGTAACCAGCATTTTCTCCTTTTCCCACAATACGTTTATAAGGCTCTTTTCTCAGGGTCCAGATAAGGAGGAGTGATGGTATTCTAAATTATTTCTCTTTCAAACCCTATGTTGTGGGTACTCATTAGAATCGTCTAATGAGTACCCATAACATATGGTTTGGTGCAGAATAATTAATACTTTTAATATCAAAATCACACCCTCTATCTGGAGCCCACTTACGACATTGTAGCTACGATTTTGTTGATAAAACAGTTCACGGTTGCAAATACTGACGTATGTCCGAATCTTAGCTACGATCGGTCGTACGACCTATGAAAAAACGGGGCCCTGGTTGTTAAAAGCTTGCACGGTGAAAGATGTCAGGTTATAAAGGGCTAAAACACCATTGAAACACCAAATGATTGAGGGAATAAAGGTAGTAGAAACGTGACCTCATCCCCACATCTAGACACAAGTAGCCAGGCCAAATGGTATACAGAGTAGTCAGGTTTCAAGACCTTTCTCCCCCATTGTAAATTGGACCATTTTACAAGGCTGACATTTCACTTAATCAGAATGGACCAGTTTTATACAAGAAACTACCTTTACCCAGGTATATATTTATCTGTTTATAATGAATTAGTTGACCCAATTAAAGTGAAACAGATATGCTTACCCTTAACTCTTTGCCACGCAATCTGGAGTTTAAACAATCTTGAGGAAGAACGCTTTTGAAAACTTTGTAGGAAAAGGAGAAAGTACTGGTAATCAGCTTTCTCCACAATTTTTTTCTACCTTTTCAAAGACAAACGCTACATTTTAATCTACATAATTTGTCATCATTCTGCTAATGCTTACAAAATGGACAAGTCAAATATTTGTTGCCTTGTAAAGAGTTGGGACAAACTCAGAATTTTTAGACTTGTTGAGTTGGAAGCAGTTGCAAACAACAAAGTAAACAACAGATAAAACTGAACAAAATCAGCAGTCTGGTCTTGGGGTCTACACTGTCTGATATTTAGTGGGATATTCCTCTTTTCTTATTTCTCCCCCCCCCCCCCCCCCTTACACACACAAAAAGAAAAAGAAAACCTGGGATGGCAACAAAAATGAATTCTCTTCATATTCTTGACCTAACGTTTTTCAACTCTGAAGTCTGTGAAAAATCGTAGTTGCCATTTATCAAATGACTGGCAAATACACTTAACTCTTTACCAAACAATTCCGGGTTTTCACGACTCTGAGAAAGAGGCCTTTTGAAAACATTGTGGGAAAAGGAGAAAATGCTGGTAACTAGCATTTTCTCCATTTCCCACAATGTTTTCTAGCCCCACAGAACAAATTTCAATTTTTGAGTCACGTTAATTTTGTCGTCTGCAAATGTTTTCAATTTGGACAAGTCTAAAATTTTGTCGTTTGGTAAAGAGTTAAGGTAGTAGACCCCTAACACTTCTAGTACAACATGGAATAAGTTGATAAATAAGGATTTATACTGATATAGTACTTTTGCACATTTTTAACCGACCAGAAATTCCTTTGATGTCTATCTTGAAATTATTAAAAAATTTTGTTGATACTTCTGTTAGTTTCCTGAAAAGGGAGGTAATTATTATCTCCCTTTGTAATCAGAATATAGTGGTTTTAGATTTATAAAATTAATGATAATTCTAAGAAGGAAAAAAAAGGAAAAAGTGGCTCAGTTAAAGTAGTACAATAATACTCATTTTTAATCATAGCAAATTTTGTAGGATAATATTATAGTGGAAATAGCTGTTTTCCATTAGGGGTCTACTACTTTAATAGACTTTTTTCGGCGTAGCTGTATAATCTCACATTTGACCTACTTTCGGTACTAGGAGGAAATGAATGGTTACACATTTTGTGATTGGCCAAATATAAGTAAACTATGCAAAAAAATAAAGGTCACAGTAGAAATTTACTGACGTTGGATAAGTGTTCATGACTAGAAAATCACGTAATGATCACATTTACCTGTGTAAAGATGTACTTTTTGGCCATGCAGATGTTAAACTCTAGCTAAACATCCATAATCTAAATCATATGGATAAACTAATAGCAATGAGTATTGGTGAGTTTTCTATTTTGGTTAGTGTAAAAGATTTGGTACCCGTTTTTCCTCACGTAAAACCGAATACGAATTGCGACGGCAGGCTACTGCTCTATTGTCTTACACGAAAACGGGTTGTGAAACAAATGATTTTCTTTCTTGTCACAATGAAAAAAGATGTTATGTCTTGAATTTGGTGATTTAATTCGAAACATGAATAACTATGCCTACCTGGGGTTTTTATTGCCTTGTTAGCGAAGAAACTGGGTTTCTACTAAATTACTCTTAATAAAAGTAGGTGGGTGTGGTCAAGCATTGAGAGGGGTGGTCAATACCCGCCTTCTGATAACGACAAATAGTCGATGTTTTAAAGGTGCTTCATTTTTGTACAAAAACACGCAAATCTACTTTTTTTTCTTTTTAAAGATTTCATCGTATGGTCTAAACAGACCTTTATTTAAACATGATTCATTAATAAAAAACAGAACAAACGATATATTCCGAAACATGGCAGAATGTCTACTCTCATTTTACGTTAAAATGAGAATTAATGTATTGCTCAATAACGCTCATTACGAGAGCTTCCTCATTCTTAAATCTTATTGAAAATTCTGCTTTCAACCATATGCAAAACAATTTAAAACAGGCTACTTTCAGAACTGTTTTCATCATTAATTTTCTCTTCATATTATACTACAAACGAATTTAAATATTCATATCCCAGTGCCTCTTACGCCGTCTGTCTTTTTTAAAAGATATTTCTTGTTTGGTTTGTACAAAAGAGCCAAGTTTGTGATCTGGAGGCTTTCTAGGACAGATATCTCACACAGCAGTGGAAAGTTTAGATCAAGGATCAGACTGCACTTAATTTTATCATGGGGCACTCTAATAGATACTTCATAAAATCAAAGCAAAACACCCTGTTATGCTCCTCCTGGTAGAACTGCCATAATCAATGGAAATTAATTCCATGTACTCTTGTTGAAATACATGGAAAACTCACAGAATACATTTATGCATGGTCATGTAACAATTGGAACTCAGCCAAGTAACCCATATTTACATCTACCTTCCCTCAGCTCTTGATTTTCTTTTAATCAATTACATACAGACCATTTCTGTCTAAAACCACCTTTCACAACTTAACCTGCCTTTGCTTCCAGTGTAGATCAAAATTATACTGCACTAAGTGTGCAGTCTGATCGTTGATCCATACTGTAGGTTTTGCTGAGACTTTATTTGTTATTTACTTGCATTTTCTCCTTTTCAAGCAATGTTTTAAAAAGTCTTTTTTATCAGTGTTGCTGTAAGTAGGAAATGGTAAGTGAAAGATTCAAGGCTATGATAGTACTGTACAACAGTATTTTGATCATTTAGAAAACGGATCAAAGCATCTAAAGTAGGACATGGATTCAACCTCATTTGTGTTCAACTCTTTCAATGATACATGTAGATTTGATGAATCATTTGTTATAATAGCTATGTAAATGGATAAACACTTTTTCCATCAGACCTTTCATTAACCACAAAATCTTATGGTAATCCAAGTCGGAGGCATTAGCAGACGACAAATCAAATGTGACTCACATGATGTGATTGTCTTTTGAAGGAAAGAAAACATTATGGGAAAAGGAGAAAATGCTGGTTACCAGCATTTTCTCCTTTTAATGTTTTCAGGTATTCCTTTTACAACTTTGGGCTCCTCAGGATTTCAAGAATGTGCTTGGGTACGGTATACCCCTATTTCATGTAACAGGAAGACCTCACAATCAGTCACATGTACCTACATTGTTTATATACCAAGTGCCTGGACTTTGCTCTCCTCAGCTGTCAATTTACATCCATTCAAATATCATACTCATATTCTCCTGCAGGCAAGCTTTTGCATCTTCTAGAAGACTTGAAAACATTGTGGCAAAAGGGGAAATAACTATTACAATTTCAAGTCTTCAGTCTGATCTTGGTCTACAGTCCCTGCACAAGTGTCTTAATCTGTCTGCAGCCTTTCATCAAGATTTCAAATGCATAATGTATCGGGACTAACTATGCCAGATGTTGTATGACTACCCTTTTCGACATACAAATGCAACAGATAAGCCTAAAAACTATGACAGATAGGTTAATTTTTAAATGCAATTGCTACATTTATCCCATAGATAATCCACATTTTCTCCTTTTTATGCGATGTTTTCTACCCTTTCACTTAACACTTTGTTACCCAAATCTATTGTCATACATGTATAGGCTTTCAACAAGGATGAGACTACAAGTTTGTCATCTGGTAAAGAGTAAACTCTTTACAACACGACAATATTTTAGACTGGTCCGATTTCACAGCATTTGCAGACGACTAATTAAATGTGGCTAAAATGATTGGATTTATTTCTAAATGGTTAGAAAACATTGTGGGAAAAGGACAAGTACTGTTTACTGGCATTTTTTCCTTTTCCCACGACGTTTTTAACCCTTTACCACACAATCCCTACTTTTAACGACCCTGAGAAAGAGAATTTTTTAAAACATTGTGGGAAAAGGAGAAAATGCTGGTAACCAGCAGTTTCTCCTTTTCCCACAATGTTTTCTACCCTTTCCAAATCAAATTTCAATTTTTGATTCACATTTATTTTGTCGTCTGCAAATGCTTTCAATTTGGACTAGTCCAAAATTTTGTCGTTTGGTAAAGAGTTAAAAGGCTTTTTCTTCAGTGTTGTTAAAAGTCTGGAATTTGTGGTAAAGGGTTAACTCTCTACAAGACAACATAATTTTAGACTCAATTGAGCATATTTTGCAGATGACAAGTGTTGTCATTTGTCTTTGATAGGATTAGGAACACGGTGAGAAAAGGAGAAAATGCTTTTATCTACATTTTCTCTTTTAGCCACTATGTTTGCACAAGTTTGTCCTTTTCCCACAATGTTTTCAAAGCTCCTTCCTCCTTAGGGTCATCAAAACTCAGGACTATGCGGTAAGGGATTAATGGGTTCAGCTACACTACAGTAAACTATCCATGACAGGAAAGCATTATCCACTGGTGCAGATGTTGACAGTTTTCCTATACATTATGCATGGTCGATGACAATTTCCTGATAAAAATGGTTTCAACTCCTTTTCAGAAGTTAACAAGAGAATGTTGTTGAAAGTGACAGTGATAGGGCTTTGCTCTTTCTCTGCCTTGGGTACGATTAAAATAGGGGCCCAATAGTGGCCAAAAAACAATGCAAATGTTCAAATGCATTTAAATTTAAATCATACCATTGGTATGGTAAATATTGTGAGGTTGATGATAATCTGTTATAGTGATGTCTGTCCAAGTGTTAGTTGCTGGCAGAGAAATGAATTTCAAAATCAGGCAAAAAGTAGATCTGAACAAAAGATAGAGTTACATGGCAACTTTTAACCTAATTTTGATATTAATTTCTCTAACAGTGAGTTACACTTAGACCAACCATACAGTAACAGGTTATCATCTTCACAATCATTTCCATACTTTTAAATGATATGATTTAAATTTAAATGCATTTTAACAACCACTTTGTTCACTTTTGGCAGCTACTGTTACTTTAACTCCTAACCAAATGACAGAACTTTGGACTTGTCTCTATTGAAGGATTTGCAGACAACAAATTACAGATGGCTCCATTGATGGACTTTGTCTTTGATAGGACAGAAAAAATTGTACAGAAACACTGTAGCAATCTATTAACCCTTAACCACCCAATTCCGACTTTTAACGACCCTGAGAATGAAGCCTTTAGAAAACATTGTGGGAAAATGAGAAAATGCTGGTAAGCAGCATTTTCTCCTTTTCCAACAATGTTTTCAAAAGCCTTTTCTTTCAAGGTCATTAAAACTCAGGATTGTGTAGTAGAGGGTTGAATGTTGATTACCAGCATTTTCTCAGGTTCCAACAATGTTTTCTACCCTTTAATAGACAACCCCCTCATCTAAACCACACTTGATTTGTCATTCACAAAATGCCTTCAGCTTGAACAAGTCTGAAATTCCATTGTCAGCTAAAGGTTTACAGAGAAAGAATTTGAACCATGCATATATCCCATACATTTGACAAAATCCTACATCCCTAGGCATTTTCTCAACCCCTGACAAATTCATAGATCAATGATAAACCTCTGATAGTATCAATCAATTTAACGGCCATGATCAGAGCACCAAGGACGAAATCAAATATAAGGGATAAAACCATCTACCCTCCAGAATTTGGTCACAGGTCAACCGAAAAATTTATCCCTTTGAAAATTTTGAAAAAAGCTTGTAAAAATTCCACAACGGAAATAATTAATATATTAACTGTATGATATTTAATGCCATTTTTGACATTATTTAAGTTATATCATGGCCAGCACACCTATCTATGCTTTACTGGAGATTCGTTGACAAGTACTTTGCAAAATATTCTTTTCAAGCCAGTAGCTGCTTTCCAATGTAACCATCATCAAAACAATGTTCAGCAATTAGAGAGGAAGGAATCCCATCCTGATGACTATCATCAATATTATAAGACCCCACAAAGGAAAATACATGTATCTTCAATGGATTACACAAATACACTGTGGAAGAAGGCACTATTCATTGTAATAAGTAAGGTATTGCTTATTTGCCCACAACAGCACAAGGCTCAAGAAGTTGTATTTGCATGGTAACAGGTTTTAAACTCTTTATCAAACAACAAAATCGTAGATTTGTCCAAATTCAAAACTTAAATTATGCAGACAACAAATTAAATGTGGCTAAATTCATGATTTTATTCTTTTTACTCTTTTCCCAATGGACAAAATTTTAGACTTGTCCAAACTGGAAACTTTTGCAGATGAAAAATTCAAGGGATAGCTCAGATGATGAAATTTGTCGTTGAAAGGGTAGAAAACATTGTTGGAAATGGAGAAAATTCTAGTAACCAGCATCTTCTCCATATCCTGTAAATGTTTTCAAAGTCTTCTCCATTTGAGTCGTTCAAACTCGGGATTGTGTGGAAAGGATTAAAGAACAGAAAAGATTATGTGTAAAATGAGAAAATGCTGGCATCTTCTTTTCCCACCATGTTTGAAAAAGCCTTATTAACCTCAGGGTTGCAAAACATCCAAATTGTGTGGAAAAGGGTTAAAGACTGAAATATGTCACAAATATCTAAGGTCTAATTGCATGTTCTACGCAGTCAGATCTTGATCTTAACCGTCCAAAAACGCATCAAATACTGCAATGTACGAATTACAATATCAAGGGATAAAATCATCCAATGATCTTTTTAGGTCACAGATATAGAAATATTTTAATAACAGATTGATCGAGATACAGAGAACTATGGGAAATCTTCACGGGACATGAGCAACCAACCCGGACATTAGATTAACTCACAATTGCCACACAATCCCAAGCTTTAACTACGCTGTCAAAAAAGGCTTTTGAAAGCATGTTGGGAAAAAGGAATAAATGGCGGTGACCATCATTTTCTCTTTTTCCCATAATGTTTTCTACTCTTCAAAAAGAAAATTTTTTAGGTAAAGTTTATTTTGTCGTCTGCAATGCTTTCAATTTGGGTCAAATTTTGTCATTTGGTACAGAGTTAATCCCTAAGTCATTACCATACAAGATTTTACAGGGCTCATAATGGAATGCAATAGTTTTTCAGACGACACATAGAGGCATTTTTTCTTTGAAAAAGTAGAAATAATTGTGGAAACTGGAAAAAATAATCATTTTTATACTAAAAGCATTTCCACAGGACATATTAAATGTGACCAAAGTTTTTATCTCTAGGGTTAGAAAACATTTACCATAATGTTTTCAGGAGTCTATTCCCCAGGCTAATTCAAAACATAGGATAATTTGGTGAGGGTTTCAGAAAACAGTAATTCAATCATTACTGATGATTTTGGTAGTTTAAATATGGATCTTTTTTGATATCTAGCAAACCTTATCCAGATAAAAACCAGGACTAAAAAATTGCTAAGCATACCAAATTATCTTTAACTTTGATCCCAAGTTTTTATGACCATGAGTAAGAGAGTTTTTGAAAACATAGTGGGAATAGGAGAAAATGCTGGTAAGCAGTATTTTCTTCTTTCCCAACGTTTTCATAAGTCTTTGTCCAAACAAAAGATAATTTGGTAAGGATTCCAGAAAATAGTAATTCAATCATTACCGATGATTTTGGTAGTTTTCATATCAACCTTTTTTGATATCTAGCGAACCTTATCCAGATAAACAGCAGCAATATCAAATAGCTAGCATACCAAATTATCTTCAACTTTGATCCCGAGTTTTTATGATCATGACAGAAGTCTTTCAACTCTTTACCAGAAGACAGAATTTAAGACATTAGTCCTAACTGAAAACATGATAAATCATCTGTGGCTCCCATGATAGAATTTGTCATTAAAAGGATAGAAAACATTGTTGGAAAAGGAGAAAATGCATCTAACTAAGATCTTTTTCATTTCCCACAATTTTTTCAAAAGCCTTCTTTCAAGGGGTTGCTAAAACTCTGGGTTGTTTGGTACAGAGTTGACCTAAATTGAATACTTTATTATCTGCATTTCTTTTCTGGACAAGTTTAATCCTTTACCAGACAAACAAAAGTTTTAACCACCCTGGGGAAGGAGCATTTTGAAAATATTGTGGGAAAAGGAGAAAATGCTGGCTACCAGCATCTCATCCTTTTCCCACAATATCTTCTTGCTTTTTGTAGTAAGCTTTCACCAATTGAGCCATATTTAATTTGTTGTCTGCAACAGCTTTGAATTTTGACAATTATTGTAAAATTTGTTGTCTGGTAAAGAGCTAAAATATTTTTGTCTGGTAAGGGGTTGACAGATTACCTTAGAGTGGTCCTGCAGTAAACTTGCAGCAGAGTACAATCATGACATGCCATTTTTTTTTTCCTTTTGCAACATTGTTATTTATCTTTTGAGGCTTTTAATATTTTTGTCAGTTACATGTATCTCTGTTTTACATGACGGCATTATCAAAGGTGTCCTCTCTACATTTTGTTGCACGAGGAAATAAGGTAAGACTGAACAAGTATAATAATTGTTACTGGTTATAATTTGTTGACTTCAACCTTTTATCGGGATTCTGCATAGCTCAGTGCTGAGGTGTAGGACTTGTAACCTAGAGGCACCGAGTTCGAGCCTCGCTGGAAGCACAGGGTTTTTCGTCAGCGTGCCCTTGGGCAAGGGGCTTCAAAACCCTCCCCTAGTACTTATGAAACCCAAGTGTGAAACTTGGGACATATATGAACATGTTAGCTGTCACTGTGATATGACTGAAATAATGCTGAAAGGGTTGTATAACACCATTCATCAAGCACTCATATGATTTTATGAACCTGAAGGAAGAGTAGGAGGCCTTTTGAAACGATTGTTCAAACAGGTGGAAATGATAGCAATTTAAAATTTTCTTTTCTCCAGAGTGTCTCAGCAAAGAAAACAGCTCAGATCAAGATAAGACTACACGTTTTGTCTGATCTTGATAACGCTGCCTGCAAAAACCACTAATATTCCTGAAAGGCGCTTTAAGGGTTAAATACAGAATAACATGGCATAGGGCTAAAGTCAAATACATTAATACATGTAACAAGAAATATCTTTAAAAAGAGACTGGCGGCCTAAATTGGCCAGCAAATTGGCAGGGGCCCTTAGAATAAACATGTATACTTTTTTGACCAATCACAAATTTCTGTTTATTTTTTATCAGTACCAAAAAGTAGGTCAAAAGCAAGCACATTCAACTACACTGAAAAAGATCATAGCAGAAAAAACTGTTTACAGGGTCTCATTATTTGAATGGCAGTCAGATACTTGTCATGCCATGCAAAAGGTCACTCTGACCAGAATCAACACTAGAAGGAAGTACATATAATCAAAAGCCTTGTCGTCATTTAGATCTGAACATATTTTTACTGTGGACTATTTCTCTGAAAAAAGGGCAAAAAATGAATGACATAAAGGGCATTGGGCAAATACCTTGGTAAACCCCAAATGGTTTATGTCACTTTCTTTCTCTTACAAATGGTTTTTGCAAATGAATTAACTACATGTATTAACAATCCCTTTTCTTACAACCCTGAGGACTGAAAGCTTTCGAAACATTGGTAACCAGCATTTGTTCCTCCCCCCCCCCCATGTTTTATACCCTCACAATGACAAATCACATCATTTGAAGTATACAGTATTTATAAGGCCTAAACAAGAGGGCCATGATGGCCCTGAAGTCGCTCACCTGAGTCTTTTGACAAAACATGACCCATTTTCAATCTCTTTTGAGATATCATGAGAAACATTCTAAGCTATTGGACTGAAAATTTGGCCTCTAGCATGTACACAGGCTTTTTCTAGAATTTCTCTCAGTGACCTACTTTTTAGCCAACCATAGCCAATTTTCCCATTGTTAATATTATCAAAACAAAGATCCTGACCACCTTTCATAAGTATTGGACAGAAAATGTGGCCTATACAGCATACACATGCTTTTTCTAAGATTTGACCTAATGACCTAGTTTTTGACCCAACATGACTAATTTTCGAAGTCGTCTGAGATGTCATCAAGACAATAAATCTGACCAAGTTTCATGAGTTTTTGGCTGAAAATGTGGCCTCTAGAGCATACACTAAGATCTGACCTAGTGACATAGTTTTTGACCAAACATGAACGATTTTTTGACTCTTCCGAGATATCTATCATAAGTCAAACATTCTGACCAACTTTCAAGAAATTTGGACTGAAAATGTGACCTCTAGAGCTTACACAAGGTTTTTCTTAGATCTGACCTAGTGACCTAGTTTTTTGCCCAACATGACCCATTTTCAAACTTGTCCGAGATATCATCAAGACAAAATTTCTGCCCAAATTTCAAGAGTTTTGGACCAAAAATGTGGCCTCTAGAGCGTACACAAGGTTTTTCTAAGATATGACCTAGTGACCTACTTTTTGACCAGACATGACCAATTTTCAAACTCTTCTGAGATATAATCAAGACAAAAATTCTGAACAAATTTCAAGAGTATTGGACTGAAAATGTGGCCTCTAGAGTGTACACAAGTTTTTTCTAAGAGTTGACCTAGTGACCTAGTTTTTGACCCAGCATGACCCATTTTCGAACTCGTCCAAGATATCACCAAGACAAGCATTCTGACCAAGTTTCCTTAGTATATGACTGAAAATGTGGCCTCAAGAGCATACACAGTTTTTCTAAGATTTGACCTAGTGACCTAGTTTTTGACCCGACATGACCCATTTTCAAACTCATCCGAGATATCGTCAAGACAAACATTCTGACCAAACTTCAAGAGTATGGGACTGAAAATGTGGCTTCTAGAGTGTTCACAAGGTTTTTCTAAGATTTTACCTAGTGACCTAGTTTTTTGCCCAGCATGACCCATTTTCCAACTCGTCCGAGATATCGTCAAGACAAACATTCCGACCAAGTTTCATGAGTATCTGACTGAAAATCAGGCCTCTAGAGCCTACACAAGGTTTTTCTAAGATTTGACCTAGTGACCTAGTTTTTGACCCGACATGACCCATTTTCAAACTTGTCCGAGATATCATCAAGACAAACATTCTGACCATTTTTCAAGAGTTTTGGGCTGAAAATGTGGCCTCTAGAGCGTACACAAGGTTTTTCTAAGATTTGACCTAGTGACCTAGTTTTTGACCCGACATGACCCATTTTCAAACTCATCCGAGACATTATCAAGACAAACATTCTGACCAAATTTCAACAGTATTGGACTGAAAATGTGGCCTCTAGAGCGTACACAAGGTTTTTCTAAGATTTGACCTGGTGACCTAATTTTTGACCCGACATGGCCCATTTTCGGACTTGTCAAAGATATAACCAAGACAAACATTCTGACCAACTTTCAAGAGTTTTGGACTGAAAATGTGGCCTCTAGAGCGTACACAAGGTTTTTCTAAGTTTTGCCCTTGTGACCTAGTTTTTGACCTGACATGACCCATTTTCGGACACGAGATATCATCAAGACAAACGTTCTCACCAAGTTTCATTAGTATCTGACTAAAAATGTGGCCTCTAGAGGCGCACACAAGGTTTTTCTAAGATTTGACCTAGTGACCTAGTTTTTGACCCAACGTGACCCATTTTCGAACTCGTCCGAGATATCATCAAGACAAACATTCTGACCAAGTTTCATGAGTATCTGACTGAAAATGTGGCCTCAAGAGCGTACACAAGGTAAAAGTTGACGACGGACGACACACAACGCACAACGGACGCCAGACACAACACGATCACAAAAGCTCACCTTGAGCACTTTGTGCTCAAGTGAGCTAATAAAAAATAATCATGTTTTGGGTTTCCCGACCCTACCTAGAAAAATGCTGCCGACCCTAAACTTTTCTTTCACGATGCTTGAAAAAAACAACAACATTGGGTGTGATTTTGGTACATCTCGGTACTTTTTGGCTGTTGCAATTTCGTTCCCTCTCACTCGTCTGCATCGAAATATACTGGTACCCGTTGTATCTTCCGTAGCCATCCACAAGAGTTGATACGAAGATCGATAACAGGCTAGGCTTTGTCTGGTTACACACCAAACATGCATACACACCATAAAATGCTAATCAATCAAATGTCAATTTTGCCACGCCCCATCTGCAAACTCTATTGAAAACCACTAAATCAGGAATCACGCACGAGATTTAGTCTTAGCCCATAATGTCATGCCTTGATTCTGTGTTATATGGCGTTCATCCTGTCACGATAGCCTAGAAGATCGATTTTCAATGCCTCTTTAACCATAATCTCTGTTTGAATCATGCATATTCAATGATAACGACATATTTCACCCTTCAATCTTGTGCTGAAGCTGAAAATGGCACATGGGAAAACATGCTCTCATTTCGTGGCCTTCACTATCCATAGAACAGTTCATGAACATGTATTAACCCTTTCCCAAACAATCCCTGGTTTCTACGACCCTGAGATAGAAGCCTTTTGAAAACATTGTGGTAAAAGGAGAAAATGCTGGTAACCAGCATTTTCTCCTTTTCCCACAATGTTTTCTACCCTGCTGGAAACAAATTTCAATTTTTGAGTTACATTTATTTTGTCGTCTGCAAGTGCTTTCAATTTGGACCAGTCTAAAATTTTGTCGTTTGGTAAAGAGTTAAAGAACTGAAAAACATCGTGTGCACCAAACTCAACTAAAATGTTAACTATCACGAGAAGGAACTGTTCTGGACAGCATAAATGACCAATTCTAAGTCAGTTGTCTTCAGTTTTTGAAGCGCAATGAAGGCGACAGATAAGTGTCATAGCAGCCATTGGCCCTCTCTTGACAGTAGCACTAGAATACCTGAATAGCTAAAATTAAGACCTTTTGGTGCCTTCTACCAATTTATATGCTCCTTTGAAGACAGATTAGGAATTTTTCAAAAACTTATCTCATAAAGCATCTAAAAATATCGAGTGTCTGTATAAAAGGGTTGGAAACATGTACTCTCAGTAGCAGCAAATGTTCTGGAAAAATTGTTCAGTCGTAAGTGACAGAACGAAATAGGTCACAAAATTCTCTGATCTAAATAAAGATCAGAATCTTGTCACATCATTCCAGTATGATTAAATGACTTTTTGGCATCTACACTATGTCACATGTCGGGAACTTTTCAGGATTAAACTGGAACTTTAAACGGAGAATTTAAATTAGGCACGTATCGGGTTTAAAAAGGTAATAAGAAATTTGTCACTAAAAGTAATTGTTCCTTTAGAAACATGCATACTGTCTGCTTTTGTTGCATTTCGTTAATTAATAGTGGTGATTCTGTTATTAACATTCAAATAAGCAGTTGACACAAAATGGTGATGTCATTCACTTCATAGTTCGCAAGGAAAGTTTGATATCATTTCGGGTTCGAAAACAGGTACCGCTCCAAAACAGATCGGTCTACAAATCCATATGTATTTAGCGACGACCGAACAGGCTGTCAGTTTAGCATTAACAAGAGGGCCAAGATGGCCCTGGATCACTCACCTAAATTTTTGAGAGGACCATAGCCATTTTTTTTTGAGGTATTGAAACTTTGGAAACAAAATCATTATTTTGCCTAGCAATTTTGAAAAGGTCACCTGTAAAAGTCATTTCAAAATCTGTCACCACCCCTACAATCATCACCACAGCAATGATTTTGATGAATCAGAATTCTGCAAATAAATTTTTGGATAGATCACCCAAGGACAATTTCTCGAAGAAGAGCACATGCTTGAAAGTGACTAAAAACTTCAGTCCAACAAGAGAACCACATGCAGGTGCCAACAATTGGCTGTTGTTTTTCGACAGATAGAGATTTCCCTAACAATTTTTGAAAAGGGTCACCCTAGGAACATATATGTGAATTTTTTTCAAAATCTGACCAGCCGTTCCAGAGAAGAAGAATTGAGAAATTCCTCTTCATGTCCCTATAGTGCAAATAGCCCCCACCACCAGAGCCATGTTTCTTGACAGATCACAATTTTGTGAACAGTGTTTTAAAAGAGTCACCCAAGGAACATTTCTGTGAAATTATTTCAAAATCTGACCAGAGGTTTCAGAGAAGAAGATTTTTTTAGAATTTCTTCATGTCCATATAGTGTAAATAGCCCACAGCCATCAGAGCCATGTTTCTTGATGGATCAAAATTTCTCAAACAATTCTTGAAAAGGGTCACCAAAGGAACAATTCTGTGAAATTATTTCAAAATCTGACCAGCCATTCCAGAGAAGAAGAATTTTTAAGAATTTCTTCATGGCCATATAGTGCAAGTAGCCCCCAGTCACCAGAGCCATGTTTCTTGACGGATCAAAATTTCGCAAACAATTTTTGAAAAGGGTCACCCAAGGAACATCTCTGTGAAAATATTTCAAAATCTGACCAGCAGTTTCAGAGAAGAAGAATTTTTAAGAATTTCTTCATATCCGTATAGTGCAAGTAGCCCCCCCAGTCACCAGAGCCATGTTTCTTGACGGATCAAAATTTCGCGAACAATTTTTGAAAAGGGTCACCCAAGGAACATCTCTTTCAAAATCTGACCAGCGGTTTCAGAGGAGAAGATTTTTTAAGAATTTCTTAGAAAATTCCATTTGGTTGCCATAGCAACCAGAGTTTTTGATGGAATCAAATTCTGTGACCAGTTTTTAAAGAGGACCTCCCAAGGAACATTCCAGTCAAGTTTGGTCCAAATTGGCCTAGCGGTTTAGGAGGAGATGATGTTTAAAGAATTGTTGACGACGCATGAGGCACGACGGACGACGGGTGATCCTAAAAGCTCCCCTTGAGCACGTTGTGCTCAGGTGAACTAAAAAACCCTGAGATGGTTCTCGTTGTATAAACAATATGATATGCTATAGCTACCCAGTGAGGTAGCAATCTACAAAAATTGAAAAATTAAGAATTAAAAAAAAATAGACTAGGCACGTGTCATTTATCTCATGTCTCAGCGGAAGACCAGTTAACGGATATAAAAGCCGATAAAATTGTATCACTCAGACTAAAACTTGCCTCCTGCTGTCAACAGCTACAAGAGACTAGCGATAGAGCAGCGTTTTCATATGCTCAGTGACTCCAGGTTTTGACGCTTGGAAAGTTGAAATGAACGTTTTTGACGTTCTAAACTCATCTTTCTTAGAGTCAATCTGGCCCATGAGGTTATTGGCTAATGCTCCATATAAAGTAGTCTAGCTCATGTGCATACGGCAGAATTATGGGCTTTAATAAACACAATCAGTAACAAATGTGAAGGAAGCACGCGGCTCTGTTTATCACAGCTAGTGTAGCTGGCGAGTCAATTATGAAAACATGATATAAATGTTGGTCCACTTATCCAGTGTAAAATGACAGGTTCGAATGTTACCTCTACCATAATTGACAAATTAATGACAAATCATGCAGTAATACTCCTCCAAAAATTAATTGGCATTCATAAAACAAGAGGGCCAAGATGGCCCTGGATTGCTCACCTGAATTTTTGAGAGGATCATAGCCAATTTTTTTTAAAGTATTGAAATTTTGGAAACAAAATCATTATTTTGACAAGCAATTTTGAAAAGGTCATCTGAAAAAATCATTTCAAAATCTGTCAGCACCCATACATTCATCACCACAGCCATGTTTCTGACGAATCAGAATTCAGCATATAAAGTTTGTATAGAATTCAGAAAACAATCTATCATAAAGTACAGAAATGGTGAACAACAAGGCAGTTAACACCAAGATAGAGGCCATTTTGATAACTGGTGAAATATTATGCATGTATTCCAAAGATAACAGTTTTATACTACCTCTTGCAATACAAAATCAAATTCTGTGAACAATTTTTAAAGAGGATCTCCCAAGGAACATTCCAGCTAAGTTTGGTTCTAATTGGCCTGGCGGTTTAGGAGGAGAAGTTGTTTAAAGAATTGTTGACACCGCACGACGCAAAGCGCCCCCCCCCCCCACCACCACCACCAACACAGCCATGTTTTTCGACGGATCAAAATTTCATGAACAATTTTTGAAAAGGGTCACCCAAGGAACATTACTGTGAAATTATTTGAAAATCTGACCAGCGGTTTCAGAGAAGATTTTTACAGAATTTCTTAGAAAATTCCATTTGGTTGCCATGGCAACCAGAGTTTCTGATGGAAAACAATTCTGTAAACAATTTTTAAAGAGGACCTCCCAAGGAACATTCCAGCCAAGTTTGGTCCAAATTGGCCCAGCGGTTTAGGAGGAGAAGATGTTTAAAGAACTGTTGACGACGCACGACGGACGACGGACACCGCGTGATCCTAAAAGCTCCCCTTGAGCACGTTGCGCTCAGGTGAGCTAAAAATCACTGGAAAAAAAACGTGAAAACCAATAACACAACAAAGGTCATTTTGGCATCGTCCGATCAGAGACACTTAAAACTGTCTTTTCATCATTAATAATAAATTTAAACAGTCAATTTACATCAATTTCTGTATAACACAATAAGTGGAAGCTAAAATCTCTATTTTATGAAATCTTTACATGGTCCATGTAAAAAAAATTCTGAAAAAAAAAAAAGATTTCCCTACCTACATGTACCCTACCTAAAGCATCTCGGACTGAAACCCGAAACACAACTATTTTTTTTTTGGCCTAATTTGCCATCATCAACAGTTTTAATCTTGGACAAACTGGGTATAGAGTTAACTCTTTGATGGCAGGTAAAAGCCCCCTGATAGATAGCCTAGATCAAGATCAGACCGCGCGTGGGACATGCAAAATAAAATCAGGATTTAAAAGATACTTCCCAAGATTTTTTCAGTCATTCTCCCAAAACAATTATAGTTCTGTGATGCTTGGCTCTAACTAGTCCTTACAGCAAAATATTTCTACAGTGTCAAGGTGAAAATCAACTACATCATTTCACTCAATTGATTTATTGCATGATTAATCAGGCAAGTTCTTCGCAAGCTCATTAATTCTTTACCAAATGTCATCATTTTAGACTTTTCCAATTTGAAAGCATTTGCAGACGACAAATTTAATGAGGCTCAAATGATAGAATTTGTTTTTGAAAGGGTAGAAAACATTGTGGGAAAATCAGAAAATGCTGGTTACCAGCATTTTCTGATTTTCCCTCAATGTTTTAAAAAGCCTTCCACCTCAGAGCAGTTAAAACTTGGGATTGTGTGGTTACTGGTTAATTCAGAGATAATCTTTTTTCCCTAAGTTTGTTGAGGTTTTGACATCTGAATTCCTCACTTAAAGTCTTAACCCTTAACATGCTAAATAAGCGAAATGAAACATTTTAAGCCCACAGTAAAAAAACAACTTTTGTTTTTTGAAGGGATTTTTTTTTCTCTTTTTTTTTTCTGGTGGTGTTGGTGGTGGTGGGATGAGAGAGAGAAGGGGGGATATCTCCTTATCAGACAGTGTAAATTCAAGATCAGACAGTCCTGTGCAGTTTGATCTTGATCTACACTGTTCCCAAACAGTCCTTGAGTGACGCTTAGCAGCCCAAGGGTTAAGTAGAAAAATGACCATACCATTTCAATTAATTGATTAACTGCTGGATTAATCAGGCAAGTTCCTTACAAGCTCATTAAAACGGAGTACTGTTACTTCATTTTCTGTCTTCCAAGGCTGGTGTCTACTGCATAGGCAATGACAATATGTAACAGAAAAGGACAGGTCTCAAATAAATCCAGATTAACCCTTTCTGCAAAAAAGGAGCTTTTGCCCCAGTAAAGATCAAGATCAGACTGTAGAGAATGGGCAGTCTGATCTTGGATCAACATCATCTGCTTTTTTGAATTAGCCTACAATAGTAACCTGAACAAGAGCGGCAAATTGTCGCAAGATACGCCCGTCCCACCACCAGTTGTCGAGGGGGGATAATATTCATAAAGGGCAGGTAGAGGAAAATAGTAGTGCAGCAGAAATCATGTAAGTGATTGAAATAGGCATGAATGTCTCCTCTAATGTTAAGGAAACATGCATATAAAGTTTCAGGTCATTCCAACATGAAAAGACAAAGTTATATTGTAGAGAAGCATGAAAAGCTGTAAAAAAAAATAATGAATAGGGAATAATTTCAAAAGGGCATTAGGTAAGGTTACGGCTCCACTGCAACAAACATGTTTACCAAGTCTCAAGTCAATCTGACTTGAGGTGACAAAGTTCCATTCCGGACAAGCAAGAAATACTGTAAAAATGAAGACCAAAGTGGAATTATTCAAAATCCGCGCTACGTAGAGTTATTGTTCTTGCCCACTGTACACCGTAATATTGCAACAAACATGCATACCAAGTTTGAAGTCGTTTTGACTTGAGATGACTAAATTATATTCCGGACAAGCACTAAATGTTGTAAAAATGACGATCAAAGGGAAATAACTCAAAGACAGCACGAGGTAGAGTTACAATTCTTGTGCACTGCACTTCCAAATATTGCAACAAAAAAGCATACCATATTTCAAGTCATTCCTACTTAAGATGACAAAGTTATGCTCCGGACAAGCAAGAAATGCTATAAAAATGAAGATCTAAGGGGGAATAACTCAAAATTCGTGCTAGGAAGAGTTATGGTTCTTGTGCATGGTACTCCGTTATTTTTCAACAATCATGCATACTAAAATTGAAGATGTTCAGACTAAAAATGACAAAGTTGTATTCCAGACAAGCAGAAAATGCTGTAAAAATGACGATCAAAGGGAAATAACTCGAAGACAGCACGAGGTAGAGTTATGGTTCTTTCGCACTGCACTCCGTATTATTGCAACAAACACAAATGCCAAGTTTCAAGTCAATCGGACTGGAGATGACAAAGTTATGCTCCAGACAAGCAGAAAATGCTGTAAAAAAGACGATCAAAGGGAAATAACTCAAAGACAACACAAGGTAGAGTTATGGTTCTTTCGCACTGCACTCCGTATTGTTGCAACAAGCACAAATGCCAAGTTTCAAGTCCATCGGACTGGAGATAACAAAGTTATGCTCCGGACAAGCAGAAAATGCTGTGAAAATGACAATCAAAGGGAAATAACTCGAAGACAGCATGAGGTAGAGTTATGGTTCTTTCGCACTGCACTCTGTATTATTGCAACAAACACAAATGCCAAGTTTCAAGTCAATCGGACTGGAGATGACAAAATTATGCTCCAGACAAGCAGAAAATGCTGTAAAAATGACGATCAAAGGGAAATAACTCCAAAATAGCTCAAGGTAGAGTTATGGTTCTTGTGCACTGCACTCCGTATTATTGCAACAAACACAAAAGCCACGTTTCAAGTCAATCAGACTGGAGATGACAAAGTTATGCTCCGGACAAAAAACTGGACCCCGCTCGCCCGCCCGTCCGTATGCCATGGGTGATCCCATAATACGTCCCGTCTTTGACGGGCGTATAAAAACCTTTCAGATTTTCAGTAAAAGCTTTTTTTTCACCCCTTTGAAAAGTTCAATTTTAATCATTTGGCATTAAAACAGTAAACCTGTGCACAACCATTGTTGCTTTGGAAGAAAGCCTTAATTAAGATCAGACCACAAAAACCAATGGTTTTTCATGTCATCAAATCTTAGATCTTCAATGTCCGATATTTGACGTAATAGTCTGGCCACAAGCTGCCTCAAAATTACAATACATGTCATATTGTAACAGAAATACTTTTCATTTATTGTATGCTCTGTGTTTTTTTTTTTAATTTTTAAAATTCAACATTGTGAAAAACAACAAGATAAAAATAATCGAACCAGTGTAGTATAAGCGGAAAGAGATTAGTTTTGCTGATGTTCATCAATTTCTTGATGAACTAGCCTGTTAATCCTTTACAACACTGTCACAAGTTTTAATGCTTCTGAAGAAAAGCTTATTGAAAACTTTGTGGGAAAAAGGGGAAAATGCTGGTGACTAGCATTTTCTCCTTTAAAATCCCACAATGTTTTCTTTCCTTTCCATAACAAGTTTCAATTTTTCAGTCACATTTTTTTGTTCTTGTCTGCAATTGTTTTAAATTTAGTCTAGTCTAAAAGTTTTATAGTTTGGTAAAGAGTTAATCTGCACTTTTTCTTTGGTATTGAATAATCAGTTAAAGGGAAAGGCATAATCATATTGATCCAATACAAGCTGTACAGATTAACAACTTGTTTATATATTGCAAACAGCTTTGTTTGATATCCGCATTTAATTTCAGATTACCAGATAGAAATTCCATAGAGCCCCGGCACATAGTACTGTACACTGAACCTGAAGTTACAATAAAGGAATCAAAGAAAAAAAGACAGAAATCATCATCCGAGCTACATTTATTATTTTGTCTGCTAATGGTTTTAATTTGGACCAGTCTTAAATTTTGTTGTTTGGTAAAGGGTTAACTTTGTTTTAAGCCATAACCCAACTTCTACAGTTTTGCCTTCAGTCTCAATGTCTTCAGAGGGGTCCTTCATGGCTCTGTGTTACTGTGAGGGACTCATAACCTGGAGGCCCAAGATTCGATCCTCATGCCAGACAATGAGTTTTTCTTTGGAGTATCCCAATGGGCAAGACTTTTAAGAGCCCTAGCCTTGTACTGGTGAAAGCCAGTTCATATATGAAAATGTGAGCTGCTACCGTTTTATGACTGATACAATGATAAAATTGGTGTAAACTAACATTTTCAATCAATCGACAACTAGGGATTTTTTTTGGTCTAGCTCAGCTGAGATACAAACTCATGACTCCTAGCATCTTGAGTAACCACAATTCCCCAAGAAAAGCTTCAACACTTTACTAAACAAACCTCTATTTCACAGTCTGGGAAAACGACAAAACGCTGGGAACCAGCTTTTTCTGCTTATTCTCCTGCCGTTTTCTCTCCTTTAAAAGACAAATCTGATCAAAATCTAATTTGTTATCCGCAGCTGATCTCAAAATGGACCAGTCTAAAACTTACCTTGTGGTATATAGGGACTTTAAACATCCTTTGGCCAAAGTTTAGGACCACTGCATATTAGAATTTGGCTTATCAATCTTTGCTAAAGCAAATAAGATCCCTACAGGTTTTGAATATTTATGAGAAAACAGCAGCTGCAATATTGCCTGATATTTATCATTCATGGGCCAATATAGACAGTTTAATGCACGAAATACACTAAATAAACGGCAATATGTGAGGATTTTAGCCATAAATCTACAGCCACATGACATAAATCTGGGCTGGACAAAAAAATCTGGTCTATTATAAGGAAAATTTTATATCTTAAGACAGACTGACGAAATTGTTTTGAGGATGAAAATAGATCCAAGTAGCTATAAATAAATGTAGTGTTTTACAAAACTATCAATGCTATTAACTTGTTTTGAATCTTATGCTATTTTCAACAACAGAATTTTACTTTGTTATTTCACAGTAGCTAGTCCATCTATCAACGCCTTCCCAATCTTTGTAAGCATTTACACAGCCTTAGCAGTCTTTACCAAACCACCCATGGCTGCCTTACCTCATTCACTCTTGACCTAACAAACCCAGTTTTTTTGGCCTGAGGAAGAAGCCATTTAGAAGCATTGTGAGACGAGACCATGCTGTATCCAGATTTTCTCCTTTTCTCAAAACGTTTTCTATCCTTTCACAGACAAATCCTACCATTTGAGCAAAACTCAATTTGTCATCAGCAATTATTATGCTTTCAATTTGGACAAGTATAAATTTTCGTTGTCTGGTAGTTTTTAAAGACATTCAAAGCTGTGTTCAGCAGATTGACAGGAAAGACCCTTGTCATAATGATGAGAATTATTAGAATTATCAGAATTGAAACTCACAACCCCATGCGTTACCATCTACTCAATTACAGAGCCCCAGAGACAAGATTTTGCAAAACCTATGCAGTCTTATCTTGATCTATAATGTCTAAACAGGCAAATAAAACTGTGCTCTGGATTCAATGGGTTAACTCTTTACCTGATGATGAAAATGTAGACTTGTCCAAATTGAAATCATCTACAGAAAACAATTCAATTGTGGCTCAAATAATGGACTTTGGGTAAATAACATTGTGGGAAAAGGAAAAGAATGCTGGTGACCAGCATTTTTTTTGTTTTGCACAATATTTCAAAAAGGATTCGTTAAAACTCGGGATTGCTTGTTTAAGGCTAAAGATACAGGTACATTAATTACAATCAGTCCATATATGAGACAATAAAGTGCTATAAGGTACAGCATTAAGGTAAACATTACATTGTAAACAAATCATGAAATGCAATTAATCGTTAATGTATGCATTACAGTACAAACACTGTACTCAATTACTATTTACATTACACCTTATTTACATTACACCGTTTTACATCCTTAACAAGTTTAGCCTGTAATTGGCTGCTTTAACCCTTTACCACACAGTCCCGAGTTTTCGGACCAAATGGAAAGAGGCTTTTGGAAACATTCGGGGGAAAGGGGGAGAAAGTTACCTTTTCCCATAATGTTTTTTGTCCTTTCAGAGACAAAATCCATCATTTGAGTCGTATTTAATTTGTCAAATGCAGTCGCTTTCAATATTGAGCAGTCTAAAATTTTGTTGTTTAGTAAAAATTTACTTGTATACAAGATGACATAATTTTACATTTTTAAACAAATTAAGTGAAAGAGTAGAATACATTGCAGGTTAACAGCATTTCTTCTTCCATTAAGTCATGCCTTGTGAAAAGGGGGTCTAATGCATTTGCCACCAGTATAGACCAGGCTAACACAGGCAAAAACTTTTGCTATTTGTAATTTTTTTTGCATGTCCAAGGGCCACAGTAACTCAAAAATCAGCCCAGTTGTTAGACAAAATGGATTTTATAGATCTGTAATTAACTGATGACTTGCTTGGTAGAATGCATCAGGGAAGTCCATTAAATCCCCTTTTGCCACAGCGCCGCTCGAAAAAAAAGCTTCAGTGATAAAAAGAACAAAGGTGAAAGTACTATTTACATAACTTTGTGTGTGGGGCTTGTGTCAACAGAGAAACTTTGTCTTTTTGAATGAGTGTTTTACGATAAACAAGTGATCAAACCACCAGTGTAAGTTTTAACAAAAGTTTTATAGGCAATAAATACCTCAAAATGTGATACATTTGACTAACTGGATGACATTTTTATACACCATCTTCATTTCACTTAGATATAGAGTCCACCATTCCATCATTTTTATTTTGCTACTTGGTTTATTTTTTAACTATTTACCACACAATAAAGTTTTCGACAAATTAAAATTGGAAGCATTTGCGGACAACATATTAAAGGTGGCTAAAAAGACAAAATTTGTCCTTGACAGGGCAGAACACATTGTGGGACAAGGAGAAAGTGCTGGTAACCAGCATTTTCTCCTTTTCCCACGATGTTTTCAAAAGGCACCTTCCTAAGGGTCATTAAAACTCCAGATTTTGTAGATAAGGGTACAGACATTTTCTCACTTTCTCCTATAATATTTTTCAATGCTGTCTTTCCCCTATTCTTCTATTTCATTTTTTCTTAAATTTATAGCAAGTGGAAAAAAACCAAGCCATCATCTAGCTGATCTTCATTCTGTCCCAATGTTTCAATAAGAAATCAGTATTCTGCCAAGGATTATTTAGAGAGGAATCATCATGTCCCGCAATCTTGCAGAAATGGGGGACACTCTCAAACTAATTCAGGCAAATTTACGTTATGATATAGACACTGTCCTACCAATGTGCATCATGAGGGGACATTTTTCTCATTCATTGGGATATTGATGTCCAAGTATCTCCCCCTTGGCAGAACACTGCAGACTTTACTTGTATGGTGAAATTCTTCATAGAAAGAACAGAAAATATCATGGAAATTGCTCATGTTCTCAAAAGAAAGGTTCCTCGGGCTTACTAAAACTGAATATTGTTTTGTCATAATGCACAAAGTTCTGTTTCATTCATAAAGCAAACAAAAGGCCAACAAAAGAAAAACTCACGCTCTAAGTTAAATGTTACCCTTTTTATTTTATCTGTCAATCATAATGAAGACGGATCAAGTTACTGTCATTATAAAGAAAATGATAAGAAAATATTTAGGGAAGAAAAGAACTCAAAGGTCACAGACTACCAGTTCAATTGACCTGAAAATCTCTATGTTAGGGTGTTTGGTATCAATTTACACCTTCAAACCACTAACATGTTCCCCTATCTCTATATCTCTTTACCAAACAACAAAACTTTAAATTGGTCCAAATTGAAAACACTTGCAGATGACAAAACTTAATGTGGCTCAAATGATGATTTCTGTCTTTAATAGGATAGGAAACAAAGTGGGAAAAAGAGAAAATGCTGGTCACCAGCATTTTCTCTTTTTCCCACCATGTTTTCAAAAGCTTTCCTAGCCAGGGTCCTTAAAGGTGGGTATTTAGATTTTTCACATCTCACCAAATTAAAAAAAAATATATATCACTGAAATTTATATGAAAAAACAATACAAATCATCAATAATTAAGAATCGTAAGATTACAAAAAAAAATTTTTTTTTGTAATCTTACGATTCTTAATTATTGATGATTTGTACGTAGCCTCTTAAGGTATTTTTAGATTTCGCGCCAAAAAATCAAAAAAGCATTGTGGGAATGTCAAGTGACTGGCATGTGGCTAATGACGCTTAAATTCCATAACATAACAAACATGTAATTATTTACCATAATGTCTTCTTCGGACGCTATGTTTGAAGCTTCGTCTGTGTATTTCCGGTATGTAAATGAGCGAGTTGCTCATGTAAAAATAGACCGTGTTTCCCGTCAGTGTCGACCTGGGCCGTAGTAAATCTTTAATTTCTCTTGTTGTCGGGTGGTTTTCGACTACTGGGGTTTTATGAATGAAAATTAAAAGGCTTTGGGAGTATAAGAATGATTTTTTTGTATTTTTGTAAAATTTTCGTCCCAAAATCTGAAAGGCCACCTTTAAAGCTCCTCTGGGTCGTTTTAAGATAGGACTGTTTGGTAAAAGGTTAACACACCACGCAGGTTACAAGGATCTGAGATCAGCTGATAAAATGCTTACCCACAATAACATGGGTAGGGTCAGCAAATAAACCTCAGGAAACTGTAGATGGGGGCTGGATATGATAACCATAATGGGCATTAAAATCTAATCACCCAGAAAATGACCATTCAGGTATGGTCTTTATATTCTTTTACCCAAGCATAAACATTTTATTTCCCTTAAAAAGACAAAATCATCACAAACACAGAAATTGCTCCAAAACACAGAATTTCTCCATTTGTACCAGTATCTTTTTATTGTCTTGATTGTAGTTTGTACACCTAAGAATGACTTGTTACGCATTGAATTGTCTTAGAGTAAGCAAAGCCCAAAGTTTGTTAGTGGGGTGAGGGGTTAAAGTGCCCATAAATCTTCTCGCCCATCTCATTTCAATCATCAGGTAGGTTCTATTGGGTTTCATATCTTTAGAAGTTGAAAACTTGATGACAGGTCAAAAGTTATGCATGATCCTCCCTGGCCGGAGTCAAAATTTCTAAATTTCTTAACCACAGCTCAGTTCAAGACAGAAATCAGTTTAACTCTTTACCAAACAACAAAATTTTAGGCTTGTCCAAATGGAAAGCATTTGCAGACAACAAAATAAATGTGAATGAAAAATTGAAATTCATTTCTGGAAGGGTAGAAAACATTGTGGGAAAAGGAGAAAATGCTGGTTACCAACATTTTCTCCTTTTCCCACAATGTTTTCAAAAGGCTTCTTTCTCAAGGTCGTTAAAAGTCGGGATTATGTGGTAATGGGTTAACTGATAGACAACTGATACCCACAATATAGGCTACAAGGAACATAGGAATCACCCCCCACCCTCCCATCTAGATACCTTGGTTGTTTTTTTGTATGAACGATATTTCATACTTTTTATCTACTAACTAAAATTCTGACTTGTCCATAAATATTCAAGAAATGGCAAACTAAATGGGTCTCATGTGAATGATTGGTTTGCCTTTATAGACCCCTTTTTCCAAGAGGTTCCACTAATATGTTAGTCCATACCTCATCACAGGAGGTAACAAAATCAACTGCTCACCTCTTCTATTTTCGCACTAATCTTGGCAAGTACAAACAAGTTAAGGACTTCTTAGCACAGTGTAAATATCTCAACACACACATAAAAAATAAAACTTTCGGTTCAATTACATCAGTGATGGTAAAATGATGGTTTTTTTTTTTTTAAACAAAAAAAAAAAAAAGGGTTATAATAATCTTGTTTGTTGGGTACAGGATTCTTGAAATACCTTCAAAAACCACAAAGGTAAGTAAACTTGATTCATGGCTGAAGTATACCTTTGACTATCAGGTCAGCCCTATCTCCTATATAAACACACCTTTTCTAAACCAAATTTACATAAATTTGTAAATAGATCAACTCTTAACCATGCAGTATAAATTTATATGTATAGGATATCGACCGAGTACGAGGTCTTTCCGTATAAGAACGACCTGGGCATGAGCTTCATGTAACACCGAGAGCGCGAAGCGCTCGAGGTGTTTTGTGAAGCTCGTGCCCAGGTCGTTCTTATACGGAAAGACTGATGTACGAGGTCGATATCCGACTTACATACCGGCCACCATCAGTAATGAGCAAACAACTTAACCATCATGTCGAAAAGTATGGACCTGTTCGATGAAAAAAGATTTGGGTAGGTTTGTTGATGCTGCACGAGTGAGTTCATTGCTCATTATAGGTTCAAAATGATTGAAATATTTATGGATTTCAGCTTTAGCCGAAAAAACTCTCATGTTTTCAATTCTACCGTCTGCCCACTGACCGTTTGCACTAATTCATACAGTTCTATAGGGCCATAGGTCAGTAATCATTGATTAATTGATTGATTGAATGGTGTTTTACACCGCTTTCAACATATTTCAGTCATATCACGGCGACACTTTCAGTGAGGCTCGAGCCCAGGGCCTTGCGATCGAGCCTAGGACAGCTGATCTCAAAGCGATTCTAATCATTCGACTATGGGAGTGATCGGGCTGCTCAATCTGCATTTTGTTTGATTTCTTGAGGCTAGCTGTGCAGGGTCAGTCATAGAAGGAGAGTGCTCCTATGTTATCTTTGCTTTCTCAAAATAAGAAAAAAACAAACACGAGGGCTTTTCGCTCCAGAAGCTAAACTGTGCTAATATGGACAAACCAACAGTCGGACTCATAGGAAATAGGGTGCATAGAACCAAAAATAACGTTATATAGCAGCCATGTTTTGGTACATGCGCCCGTCACTAACTTTTTCTCACTTTTGCTATTTCACTTAAATGAAAACTAGAAAAATACGAATAATGAGTTGGTTTTAGGTATGAATGAATTATGTAACAACAGAACTTCAAGAAAATGTACTTTTCCAACAATGTTTTAAATGTTGGACTTAATGTGACAGCACATTTTGTAAATAGGAAAGGATAGATTTTTTATGGTTGCTTTGAAAAAGTTATTAAAGAATTCTTGAGTTGGTCACCAATAAAAATCAGATTAAAATCTGTCTTTCCAGAAGCTTATTTGCAATGTTTAACAAATTCCTAAAAATAATCAATATTGCGCGAGTACCAATGTCCTTCAGGACCCTGTCTGCACGAGCCAAGGTCCGTCAATTGCACGTGGACAGGTCTTTCTCGCACGGGAGCAGGTCTTTCCTGCACGTGGGTAGGTTTTCTATCTACAGAAAAACCTGTGCAGGTGCATAGATAGACCTGTGCTCGTGCACTCCATTGTTAAGC
Organism: Hippopus hippopus; assembly: GCA_946811185.2. NCBI lineage: Eukaryota > Metazoa > Mollusca > Bivalvia > Cardiida > Cardiidae > Hippopus > Hippopus hippopus. Next base: position 16,847,759 of record OX328097.1, read on the forward strand.
CAGGTTGTTCTGAAAAAGATAGACCTGGTCCAAACAAAGGAGCCGGTATGTAAGCTGCTGTTGAAAACTTTGTCATTTTCTCACAATATTTTCATTCACCTCTCAGATTTACAATCCAATCATTTATCTCAAACATAAAAAATATTACCTGACCAAACTGAAAGCATGTGCAGTCAATTAAATAAACGTAGCTCAAATGATGATTTCTGTCATTAATAGGATAGAAAACATTGTGGAACAAGAGCGGCAAATTGTCGCAAGATACGCCCGTCCCACCGAGAGCTGTTGAGGGGGTATAATAATCGTAAAGGGCAGGTAATGCAACAAACACGTTTACCAAGTCTCAGGTCAATTTGACTTAAGGTGACAAGTTCCATTCCAGACAAGCAAGAAATACTGTAAAAATGAAGATCGAAGTGGAATTACTCAAAATCCGCACTAGGAAGAGTTATTGTTCTTGCGCACTGTACTCCGTAATATTGCAACAAACAAACATACCAAGTTTGAAGTTATATTCCAGACAAGCAGAAAATGCTGTAAGAGTGACAATCAAAGGGAAATAACTCAAAGACAGCACGAGGTAGAGTTATGGTTCTTTCACACTGCACTCCGTATTATTGCAACAAACACACATGCCAAGTTTCAAGTCAATCGGACTGAAGATGACAAAGTTATGCTCCAGACAAGCAGAAAATGCTGTAAAAATGACAAAGGGAAATACCTCAAAGACAGCACGAGGTAGAGTTATGGTTCTTTCCAAATGCACTCCGTATTATTGCAACAAACACAAATGCCAAGTTTCAAGTCAAACGGACTGGAGATGACAAAGTTATACTCTGGACAAGCAGGAAATGCTGTAAAAATGACGATCAAAGGGAAATAACTCAAAGACAGCACGAGGTAGAGTTATGGTTGTTTCTGGAGCACTCCGTATTTCTACCACAAACACACATGCCAAGTTTCAAGTCAATCGGACTGGAGATGACAAAGTTATGCTTCGGACAAGCGGAAAATGCTGTAAAAAATTACTATTAAAGGGAAATAACTCAAATACAGCACGAGGTAGAGTTATGGTTATTTCCGGGCACTCCGTATTTATGCCACAAACACACATGCCAAGTTTCAAGTCAATCGGACTGGAGATGACAAAGTTATGCTCCGGACAAGCAGAAAATGCTGTAAAAAATGATTATTAAAGGGAAATAACTCAAAGACAGCACCAGGTAGAGTTATGGTTCTTTCGCACTGCACTCCGTATTATTGCAAAAAAAACACACATGCCAAGTTTCAGGTCAGATGGACTGGAGATGACAAAATTATGCTCCGGACAAGCAGAAAATGCTGTAAAAATGACGGTCAAAGGGAAATAACTCAAAGACAGCATGAGGTAGAGTTATGGTTCTTTTGCACTGCACTCCGTATTATTGCAACAAACACACATGCCAAGTTTCAAGTCAATCAGACTGGAGATGACAAAGTTATGCTCCGGACAAGCAGAAAATGCTGTAAAAATGACGATCAAAGGGAAATAACTCAAAGACAGCAAGAGGTAGAGTTATGGTTCATTCGCACTGCAATCTGTATTATTGCCACAAACACACATGCCAAGTTTCAAGTCAATCGGACTGGAGATGACAAAGTTATGCTCCGGACAAGCAGAAAATGCTGTAAAAAATGACTATCAAAGGGAAATAACTCAAGGACAGCAAGAGGTAGAATTATGGTTCTTTCTCACTGCACTCCGTATTATTGCAACAAACACACATGCCAAGTTTCAAGTCAGTCGGACTGGAGATGACAAAATTATGCTCCGGACAAGCAGAAAATGCTGTAAAAATGACGATCAAAGGGAAATAACTCAAAGACAGCACAAGGTAGAGTTATGGTTCTTTTGCACTGCACTCCGTATTATTTCAACAAACACACATGCCAAGTTTCAAGTCCATCGGACTGCAGATGACAAAGTTATGCTCCGGACAAGCAGAAAATGCTGTAAAAATGACGATCAAAGGGAAATAACTCAAAGACAGCATGAGGTACAGTTATGGTTCTTTCGCACTGCACTCCGTATTATTGCCACAAACACACATGCGAAGTTTCAAGTCAATCGGACTGGAGATGACAAAGTTATGCTCCAGACAAAAAACTGGACACCGCCCCCCCGCCCGGACAGAAGGACGCCCGCCCGCCCATACGCCATGGGTGATCCCATAATACGTCCCGTCTTCGACGGGCGTATAAAAAGGAGAAAATGCTGGTTATCAGCATTTTCTCCTGTAGCAACAATATTTTCAAAAGCTCTTATCTTAGGGGTCTATTAACTTTGGAATTGTGTGGTACAGGGCTAAATGACTTTTGAGTTTTGAGGAAGAGGGCTTTTGAAATTTTGTATGGGAAAAGGGTTAACCCTTTACCACACAATCCAGACTTTTAACGACCATGAGAAAGGAAGCTTTTGAAAATATAGTGAGAAAAGAAGAAAATGCTGGTAACCACCATTTTCTCCTTTGTCCCCAAAATGTTTTCTACCTGTCCCTTCATAATTTTCAATTTTTGAGTTTCACTTATTTTGTCATCTGCAAATGCTTTAATTTTTTGACAAGTCTGAAATTTTGTTGTTTGGGAAAGAGTTAAATGCTGGTAATAAACAATACAGCCTACATGTATAAAAGCCACTTGTGGTATGTTTTATCTGAATTAGGACGTTTTGGCCAAGGACGTTTTGGCCAAGGACGTTTGACCAGCTCAAAATACAAAGTTGGACGTTTTGGCCAACTGTATATTCTGTGAATTTTTGTCCCATTAAACATGATTAAAAAACACTGTAGGAAAATGAGAAGTTAATATATTTGACATATATGGAGTACTGGGTTAATTTTTAAAAAAAAAAAAATATTATTGGAGTGACAAATAGTTAACTTCTTCACTTTTTAATTGACTGGTGTTACTGAATAAAATTACTTACTTTCAAGTCTAATTTTGCTTTTATACTCAACCAAGGACAAAACTGTGTTTGATGATTGCTTTAATTGCCAATTATCAACAATGTCAATTAATAACGATTGAACAATAACTTAAAATTTCTATTTGCAACAATAGTTTGCAAAAAAGTATAAAAAATCTAAGCAGTTTGTTATAGAAGATTAAAAATCAAAGTCAATGTATGTTTTGGCCAAATGTTATTTTAAAGCAAAAAATGCATGAAATGAACTGAATATGCTTTTCTGCATCAAAAATGTAAACTTAAATGTATAGAAGGTTCAGTTATTGCATTTTTCTGAGTTAAAAAGCATTTGGCCAAAACGTCCTACTTTGGACATTTAGCTGGCCAAAACGTCCGTGGCCAAAACGTCCTGGCCAAAACATCTGTGGCCAAAACGTCCTGGCCAACATCCGTCCACCGTTTTATCTACCATAGTGTTAACCCTTATCCTGCTATATAAATGAAATGAAACTTTCATGCCGATAGTAAAATCTAAATTTTGCTATAATCCAAAGGTAATTTTCTTCGGAACATTATCTCCTTATGGGTCAGTGTAGATCCAAAACCAGACTGCATGTTATTCGAAGTCTAATCTTGATCTACACTCTCCGCAAACGGTCTTTGAGTCACGTTTAGCAGCCTATGGGTAAACCATTGCCAATGATCTACTTTAGTATGGAATAGAATGAGAAAACCTATCAATCTTTCTCCATGGATTACCATTCTCTCTATTCCTTTATAATGTAACCTTGTTAGTTTGTAATATTGAGGTCCAGAGAGAAAAAGGGATGGGGGGGGGGGGTGAAACATGCACAGTTTATCAAACTAGAAAGTTTTGGATAGGTCAAAATCCTAAGCATTTGCAGACAACATATCAAAAATTAATTAATTTATGAGATTTATCTTTGATAAGATAGAAAACATTGAGGGAAAAGGAGATAATGCTGCATTTTCTTCCTTTCCCACAATGTTTTATATGCTTTCAAACAAAATATCATTTTTGAGTAATATGCTTTTTGTTGTCTGCAAATGCTTTCAATATCAACATGTCCAAAGTTTTGTTCATGATGACATACCACAAAATCTGTACTGGTCAATTACACTATTTTTTAACCCTTTATCACACAATCCCAAGTTTTTATGATACATCTTTACTCTGGTTACTGGTAACCAGCATTTTCTCCTTTTCCAATGTTTTCCACTATTTGAAAGAAAGAAATCATCTTTTGAGCCACACTCAATTTGACGTCTGCAATTACTGCCTTCAGTTTGGACAAGCGTAAAATTTTATTGTTTCATAAAGAGTTAGACACATTACTACCCATTTTTAAATTTCATACAATGACAAAAATCATAAAAATAATCCAAGGAAAAGCAAATTATTTTGTGATTTTCTAATGAATCAAAAAGCAACGAGGAACAAGAGCGGCAAATTGTCGCAAGATACGCCCGTCCCACCGCCAGTTGTCGAGGGGGGATAATAATCGTAAAGGGCAGGTAGAGGAAAATAGTAGTGCAGCAGAAATCATGCAGTGTTCCAGCTAGCGAGGAAAAGGAGGGCGCAGCGCCCTGCCCCTTCTTCTAAATGCCCTGCCCTTTTTCTGGACACCCTGCCCTTTTTCTGGAAACCCTGTCGTATAATAGTGCCCTGGATTGCCCTATGTTCAGTATTGTAACCTCTGATCTAAACTATGCCACAAGTCCATTTATGACATCATGCATATCCGCCTCCGAATATACAATCCAATTTACAGCATGTCACTAATCCCCTCAAGTCAGCAAAGTGTGAAAAGATCGACCCGACTGTATATTATAAGTCTGTCAGAGTACACAAGCGCTGAGAACAATAGAGGCGATATTATCCATCGTTGTCTTTTATGTTCTATTTAAACGAATTATGGTATCTTTATGATAGGTGTTCTTATTCAACAATATTGGAGACTGTCTCCAAGGACTAGTTTTTTTTTTTCAGTTTGTTAGCAATCGCAATTTATCGTTAATGTCGAAGATCATGCTTAATTTCCCGTATCAAGTTACACGTTCAGAAATGAATGTAGGGTGCATGATTGGTAAAATTACCCTTTATGAAGTGTTTTGTGTTCATAAGCAAAGCTATTTATTCTTATATTTATTCCTGGTTTCAAAATAACTGATAAAGTTATGTTAATACTCGGGTAGGATTGATGAGTCAGCAAATTAAACTTTCGTAAGTCAGAAAATGGTGCATTCATTAAACAGAAAAAAAAATAATACCACAGCATGTTGTCCACTTACATATTTCAGAATTTATGTCAAAATGTCCAGAAATGACTATCCAAAAGTTAAAATACATGGAAAAAGGACTGATGCAAAAAACACAGAAACCCATGACAGAACAAATGTCAAATTCACATCAACCCGATCACAAACATTTCAAACTGTCTTTCCAGCTTCAATAATGAATTTAAAGAGGAGAATTGCTTACTCACTGCATTAAACATAAAGAAGAAGCTAAAATATCTCCTTTGTTTTTTTACAATGAAAAATATTTGGCAAATTCCATGGGGGGGGGGGGGGTCCTTGCCTTACCCACTCGAGAATGTAGAAAAAAGAGTAATGAAAAGAAGTATGCAACATTTATGTAACATTTAACATTTATCCATGATGTTAAATGACATGCAAAGTAATAAGTTACTCAATAAAGACCTGTTCTTGGCCTCATTTCACTAACTCTACAAATTTGAAACCCTGTAAATTGAATAAATAAGTTTCAGAAAAATGAAAGACACACTTACATTGCAATAAAAGAAAGAAATTAAGAGTTGAAAGTTTGTATTAGTTTCTGAAGCTTGCTTGTCTTGCAAAGCACTGATAAAAATGAACACATGAATTGTATTGGTATCAAGTCTGTAGTTGAATGGAATGAGGCTTTAGGAAACATTGTGTGAAAAGGAGAAGACGCTGGTAACTCCTTGTGTTCAGCAATGGCTTTCAAATTTGGCAAGTCTGTTATCTGGCAAAGAGTTAATGAGAGTTATTATATGAACTACTTGTACTGCTCCTGGAGCTAGCTAAACTTCTCATAATGAAAAACAGTTTCTTAAGTTGAAGCTGGAAGATTCATATAAGCCAATGTAATAGAATTATTTCTGTTGTGAAAATCCCTAATTTTACATTAGACATTGCAGAAGAAACTGTCAATAGTGTCTAAATAAAAAAAAAAAAAATTCTCAACCCCCCCCTTCCCTGGTGAGAGGGAGACACCCCCTCCTACTTATTCCCCCCCCCCCCCGCAGCGCGTTATGCCTCAAAGTGCCCTTCTCAGCCCCAGCACCCTGCCCTTTTTTTTACCCTGGGTGGAGCACTGCCATGTAAGGGATTGAAATAGGCATGAATGTCTCCTCTAATGTTAAGGAAACATGCATATAAAGTTTCAGGTCATTCCAACATGAAAAAACAATGTTATATTGTAGAGAAATATGAAAAGCTGTAAAAAAAAAATAATGAATAGGGAATAATTCCAAAAGGGCATTAGGTAAGGTTACAGCTCCAGTGCATTGCACTTTTCGTAACTGCAACAAACATGTTTACCAAGTCTCAAGTCAATTTGACTTCAGGTGACAAAGTTCAATTCCGGACAAGCAAGAAATACTGTAAAAATAAAGATCAAAGTGGAATTACTCACAAATGCCAAGTTTCAAGTCAATCAGACTGGAGATGACAAAGTTAAGCTCCGGACAAAGAACTGGACTGTAAAAATGAAGATCAAAGTGGAATTACTCAAAATCAGCGCTAGGTAGAGTTATTGTTCTTGTGCACTCCGTAATATTGCAACAAACATGCATACCAAGTTTGAAGTCGTTCTGACTGAGATGACAAAGTTATATTCCGGACAAGCACTAAATGCTGTAAAAATGACAATCAAAGGGAAATAACTCAAAGACAGCACCAGGTAGACTTACAATTCTTGTGCACTGCACTTCCAAATATTGCAACAAATAAGCATACCATATTTCAAGTCATTCCTACTTAAGATGACAAAGTTATGCTCCGGACAAGCAAGAAATGCTATAAAAATAAAGATCAAAAGGGGAATAACTCAAAATTCGTGCTAGGAAGAGTTATGGTTCTTGTGCACTGCATTCCGTAATTTTTCAACAATCATGCATACCAAATTTGAAGACGTTCAGACTAGAGATGACAAAGTTATATTCCGGACAAACAGAAAATGCTGTAAAAATAAAGATCAAAGGGAAATAACTCAAAGACAGCAAGAGGTAGAGTTATGGTTATTTCACACTGCACTCCGTATTATTGCAACAAACACAACTGACAAGTTTCAAGTCAATCGGACTGGAGATGACAAAGTTATGCTCCGGACAAGCAGAAAATGCTGTAAAAATTACGATCAAAGGGAAATAACTCAAAGACAGCACAAGGTAGAGTTATGGTTCTTTTGCACTGCACTTTGTATTATTGCAACAAACACAAATGCCAAGTTTCAAGTCAATCGGACAGGAGATGACAAAGTTATGCTCCGGACAAGCAGAAAATGCTGTAAAAAGGGAAATAACTCAAAGACAGCACGAAGTAGTGTTATGGTTCTTTTGCACTTCACTCCATATTATTGCAACAAACACAAATGCCATGTTTCAAGTCAATCAGACTGGAGATGACAAAGTTATGCTCCAGACAAAGAACTGGACGCCGCCCGCCAGCCCAGACGCCATGGGTGATCCCATAATACGTCCCGTCTTTGACGGGCGTATAAAAAGGAGCAATTAATTGCAACAACCAATAGCTCTATTTTTCCTCAATATTTTTAAAAACTGAAAAAAGGCAGGAAACATGAAAAGTGTCAAATGTGTGGTACAGGGGTAATTATAATGAACTTCCTTCTGTGGCCACATTAGGAGTGCTTCTGGCATTAATAAAGCACGTACTAAATACAAAGTACTGCAACACACTTGTTAAGTGAAAAATACAAAAGTCATGAGTAAAGAAAAGGATTCTTCCTTAGTTCTTTGTAACTCACCCATCACCTATTCATGTGTTGATATTATGATGGGGCTCTGCAGTGCCTTTCCCAAGAACACACCTTCGTGACATTAAGGGCTGCCAGCAAAAACTGAACCATGTAATTTCCAATTACAAATCCAAGTGTGCATCGGAGACCCTGCCCAGCTTTCCACAGTATTACAAAGTCCACAAAAAATGTAATTCTAGCAAGATTCATATCAGTCTCAGGATTTCATTGCTTGTTTGGATATGCAATACAATGTTTTGAGTGGCACTGGCAAAGCAACAACCAAAAAACATAGGTAGGAGCCCTGGTTAACATGGCATTACCAAAATAATACTGGAAAGGGCATTTCACAAAAAATGTAGGTAGGAGCCCTGGCTAACATGGCATTACCAAAATAATACTGGAAAGGGCATTTCACAAAAAACATAGGTAGGAGCCCTGGCTAACATGGCATTACCAAAATAATACTGGAAAGGGCATTTCACAAAAAACATAGGTAGGAGCCCTGGCTAACATGGCATTACCAAAATAATACTGGAAAGGGCATTTCACAAAAAACATAGGTAGGAGCCCTGGCTAACATGGCATTACCAAAATAATACTGGAAAGGGCATTTCACAAAAAACATACTAAGAGAAAACATATTAACCCTTATCCTGCTAAATAAGTTAATTGAAACTTTCAAGCCGATAGTAAAAAAACCCAAAACCTTGCAATTTCAAACCTATTTCTAGGAGAAAAATATCTCCTCATCAGACAGTTTAGATCCAAGATCAGACTGCACGTTCTGTGCAGTCTGATCTTGATCTATTCTGTCTGCAAAAGGTCGGTGAGTCGGGCTTAGCAGCCTAAGGGTTAATTACTGAATCACCATTCCAGCCGTTAATGACAGAGACCCTTTACCTACCAGGGTATTCAAGTTTTGGGATGTTTCAATATCCAGGAGTATCAAAAATTGATCATTTATTTACCCTTTGAAGAAGATGGCTTTCAACTGAAAACATGGTGAGAAAAGCAGAAAATTCTGGTAATCAGCATTTTCTTCTTTTCCCACTATGTTTTCAATCATTTTAAAGATAGAAATCATCTTCTGAGCTACATCAAATTTGTCGTCTGCAAATGCTTTCAATTTGGCCGAGTCTAAAATTTTGTCATTTTGATTAAGATTAAAATATACTTTCAGGAAGCAGAGAAATTATCAAAAAATATTACATTATAAATTGGGAAATAAGTTAAATTGGGAGATAAGTTATCAACTTCACAGAATTTCATCTGCAACTAAATCATGACAAGGCATGGTTTGGTTCAAACTGAAAGCATTAATGGAAAAACGCCAAAGACTATTTGTGTTCATTCTGAATGCTTTTTCCTGACTGGCAGATGAGTCATGCCATGATGTAATCCAACTGACATAGAGAAATATTTTCCTGTGTATTGTGCAGAATCAAACATTCTGTGTATTGAGAGGAAAGTCCTCCTGATATTTCACTTTCTCTAGAATTTACCTGCTGGGTATTTCGATTCTAAATTTAGTCTTACAGAGCTCTCTTTCAAATGAATACAAGTACATGTACCACTTTTTACTTTACTTTACATCCCCCCCCCTCTGTGTGAGGATAGTCCATGGAAAACCCTAGGGGAGGCAATTTTTTTTTAAATAAATTGTTACCACACCATCTTGTGTTTTTACCACACTGAGGCCAAAGACCTTTGAAAACATCATGGGAAAAGGAGAACATTTGGAGAGCCAGATTATTTTAGATTTAAATGGGGGGGGCGGCAAGGGGGGGGGAGAGAAGGAGGTAGTGTGTTCATCTGCCAAATATTGTATGCCAACATAAACCATAAATGAGCAGGTTTGAAACCTTGCTTGCACAGTTTTTTTGAGGATTAACCACACAATCCCGAGTTTTAATGACCCTGAGGAAAGAGCCTTTTGAAAACATTGTAGGAAAAGGGGAAAATGCTGGTAACTATCATTTTCTCACGTTTTCTACCATATTATAGACAAATTCCATCATTTGAGCCACATTCAAATTGTCATCTGCAGATGCTTTGAATTTGGACAAGTCCACAATTTTGTCATTTGGTAAAGAGTTAATCATAGTCATTGCTACAGTATTCATTCCTCTCTCACCACTGGACATAGTTTAGACAACGTTTGAAAATGGTTTGATATTTGACTTTGTCCAGCAATGCACATGGAGATTATACTTACCTTTAAAGTGCCTTTCACCACTTATTGTTGTCTTTAACGCAAATGTGAATCAGGATCAAACTGCACAAAATGTGCAGGCTGATCTTTGATTTATACTGATTTAACTTTGTCCCCTTTTGCTGAAACATTCTGAACTACAGTAATCAACCAGTGTTCCCGCTGGAATTTTTATTTGGGGGTTGTTTGTACCCCCTACAATTGAAAAATGGGTGTATAAGAAAAAAATGGGGGTACAAATTCAGAAAAACCAGTACAACTCTAAATTGTTTTCTGAAATGCCTCTTTCTCTTTCAGGTGAAGGAAACTCATATCTGTCTACTAAGTGAATGTTCATTTTTACATGTAACTAACAGTAAAAGTATTGTTTAGCAAAGCGTTAACTAGTAGTCTAATTATGCTCATCTTCTTACATTACTTTTGTACAACAGAGTCAATGTCGAGCTCTCTGAACCACGAAAACTCGGACAGCCATTTGTTTTGTTATCTTTTTTTGCTATCAGTTTCTGAATAACCTTGCTTTCATCTGCGACACTATTGCCCTCCTCAGTGTCCGTTATTTAATTCGGCCTGACTTTCTTACGGGAACCCGAATTCTGAAATTCGAAAGCTTCCAAAGTACAGCGCTTCTAAGCCATTTCCAATTTTAGTTTACAGACGAAAAACGTTGACGTCGACAAAACGCTTTTTCATAGACTGCGTCAAAATAAGAACAGATGAATTAGAGATATTTTTTGGAAACAAACAAGTCCCAGTCTGCAATTATTTATCACAAGAATACAGACAGAGTACGCCAACCATGTAAATGTCCTAAAAATAGAAAGCTGGAAATCCCAATTTTTTCCGATGATTTACATTTTCCGAAAATCTGGTTTAAATAAGCTCTTCTATGCAAGCAACTTCCTTTTTTTTTATCTTCGTCCGTATTTTTTGTACGTGATTTCACGTAGAGGTTTGTCAAATTGTACTTTTTTTATTTCATTTATACATGTTTCACGTACAATTTTGCATGATCGGGAACTCCGCCAACCATAATATAGTAATATTATTTTGGTCCTATTTCTAGAGTGAAAATGCTTTTCATATTTATCCACAGCTCAAAGGGTTTAATCTATTTGCCAAATCTCAATTATCGTGCAATGAAATGTCTTCCATACAGGTATTAAAACAGGTGATTTTTTGCCGAATGTTTTGGTTACAGTGTCTGAACAGGTCATGTAACTTACATAACAATGCAAAATTTACACTTGTGAGCAAAAAAGCTGCAAAAACAGGAAAATGTTTTCAAGCAATAACTTTTGACTTTTTTTTTTTTCTATCTAAAATGTAATTAATGAATGAATAAGAGTATTCTGCAGAATCAAGGGTTTTTATTTTTAGTTAGAATAAATGAACCTCATTAAATGTTACGCTACAAATAATTGATTTTGCAGCTTTTTTGCTAACTAGTGTAACCAAACTTTGATTGCATGCACGATAATATAAGAAGTAGTCCAAAATTTTACAAAGGTCAACATGGCAACATTTCTCGAAAAATGCTGCTGATATGAACAACAGAACTGGACCAAATTTCATTCAAAGATAAAACAAGGTCTGTCCAATTTATAAAATATATGACATCATATAAAAAGCTGGATTCTGAAATACACAGAACTCCAGTCTCCTTACATGCACGATAATTGAGGTGAAGAGGATATAGAGGATATCTGGTTTTTACAGTGAAAGATCGAAATTTATTTCATCGAGTGAACATCATCAGCAATATTTTCACGAGTGGCACAGCCACGAGTGAAAATATTACTGATTATGTTTACTCGATGAAATAATTTTCGATCTTTCACCATAAAAAAACCCAAATATTCTATTCATTTCATGCTTTTAACCCTTTTTTTTTTTTGAGGGGGGGGGACTTACATCATAATCCAGTATAGTTCTTTTCGGTTATTCCCCTTGGCGTACCACCACTGTTTCCGCTTTCAATTGAAGAGTTAGAATATAAAAATCGGTATTTTTCACTGGTCGTAACCATGAAATATCGAAAAATATTTCACCGTTATTTCTCAATAAACTACCGGAAAGCATGAAATAAAAAGATGCTCTCATAAAAAATCCATTACAATTCAGCATCTGTTACAATCCTTCATTTCTACCACAAGTATTTTGATAGAACAGAAATAGATTGGAATGGAATGATAAGTAGCAGGGAGTAAGTAGAAACTCCTAATTCACACCCACACCAGGTTAACTTCATAGTAGCACTTTTCCATCAACATATTTTTTTTGTACTACCTATAAGTTCATTGCATTTACATTATACTATAATTAGGCCTATATACTCCATCACTGAAAGAATTTTCAATATAAAAATGGGTATTTATAACCCTTTATGGCACAACCCGTTGTTTTAATGACCCTAGAGAAAAGGACTTTTGCACACATTATGGGAAAAGGAGAAAATGCTGGTTACACTTTTAACAATGTTTTGTACCCTTTCCAAAAAAAATTAACTGTTTGAGTCACTTTTTTTTTTTGTCGTCTGCAAATGCTTTCAATTTTGATAAGTCAAAACTGTTGTCATTTTGTAAAGAGTTAAGGTTTCCATTTATATCAGTATAGTATAAATCAATTTTCTTTTCAACTTCAATAAAAATACATTTTTACACACAACATCAGTCAAGCCAGGATTAGCACTACTTCATCGATCCCTAGGGCATACTTACTACACTGAGTAAAATTGGAATTCTAGTTTGTATTTCTAGTTCTAAAATTGTGTATTTTCCTTACAATAACATGCACTAATAATGTTGTTACATAAGTACTCAGGAGACATTTTGTTTGTTTGGTGTAGATAACAACACCATTTTGTGTCCGACTGGGATTTCAGTCACATCTGATGATCACAGCAGTCAGAACATACATGTACATCTATGCAGCCCTGGAGTTTCTTTCACTTTAACTTATCTTTTGAAGCTACTGAATGATTTCCCTTATAAAAACCATTGAAAGACTGTTGAAAACTCTTATCCAAATGACTCGTCAATCCACAGAGTTTTGTTGAGCAGAGATTGAATAATTCTACTGTGTGGTTCCCAGATTTCTAGTCCTGTATGTTACTGAATGAGCTAATTGGCTCTGTGGTGACAATATGAAGGAAAGCAGGGTTTTCCCTGAACCTCTCTTTCTTTGAAAACAGACCCCCCAAATCAAACCCTAGACTTCCAGATTTCAAGTCCTACACTCTACCACTAAGGAAGTTAAGGAAAACATTGTAGGAAATTACCATTATAATCGATTTTCACGAGTTTCGGTGGCATCATTATTGCACAAAATAGGATACAGTCATGCTAGATCTATCTGGTTTATTTGGGATGATAATTTCAACTCTCAACTAAACAATTCTGAGTTTTAACGACCTTGTGAAAGATTGCTTTTAAAAACATTGTGGGAAAAGGTAACTAGAATTTTCTCCTATTCCGCACATGTCCTACCCTATCAAAAAACTTCAATTGAACAGTGTTTCATTTACCTGTGCGTCCTGCGTCAGGGACGCAAAGAAATTGCCGAGGACGCAAAACTTTGAGATATGTGTATTTTCGAGACGCACTGATTTTGATATCAATGCCTTTTGCAAAATTTCGTTTGATCCCGATCAATTAAAGTGTTTACATTTTCTATCGAAACACCGGTAATTTTTCTACTTTAGACTGGTACCTTCATTTTCCGGTCTATTTTTAGCCTAAGTAATCTAGTCTATGGAATGGTTTCCGTTTTTCTTTTTATTCGGGTACACGGAATATCGACATCCAGCACGTACGTTATAGATCCTCTCCAAGGCATATTCTTACTTAAATGCAGAAAATTGTAGTCAATATGAATGAACAACTATCATTTCATGTCCTCATCGGCAAATAATTACTTTTTGAATCTTTTTTATAACCGGGCGATTTAGATAACCTCAGACGATTTCCATTTCGTCGAAAAAATTCCAGTGCGTAGATCTATATCTAAACGATGTAATGCGTAAGCAATGCCACCAAAAAAGAAGGCAAAATCCGATCACAAACAACAAACTTTAACTAGTTTGTTTACGAAATCACAAGAGTCTGACCTGCCGATTCATAGTGACTTACATACCGATAAAAATGTCGAGAATAATGAGAAATCATCGGCAGTTCAATCGGCGTGGATTCGGCCCCGGCCAGTTCGAAACCGAGAGAATTCAAGTCACACTGGCTTAAACTTTTTAGTTGGCTAACTTACGAAAGTGAAGAGAATTCATGACAGACAATTCATAAATCAGACCATACAGATTTTTAACAATTTGAACAATATTTTTTTTAAAATGGGGTTTAACTCATTACCACACGATCCCTAATTTTGACGCCTCTGAGAAAGAAGCCTTTAGAAAACATTGTGGGAAAAGGAGAAAATGCTGGTAACCAGCATTTTCTCTTTTTCCGACAATGTTTTCTACCCTTCTAAAAACGAATTCTAAATCTTCAATAACTTCAATAACTTTTATTTTGTCGTCTGTTAATGCTTTCGATTTGGACAAACCTAAAATTTTGCCGTTTGGTAATGAGTTAAAAGGTGGGACTCGTAAAGTTGGTTTCAGACTCATAGTTTTTCATCCCAGCGAGTCCCAGGACTCACTTATAGCAAATTGTAAAAAAATCACTGAATTGAATTGTACCAATTTCAGATTTATTGTCTGCAAATGCCTGCAATACGAGTTAAACAATCTGTAGCAAGTCTGTACACAGAACTACACAAAAATTCTTTTTTAACATTCTACATTAAAAGCATTTGCAGACAACATATCAGATATCAAAATGATAGGACCTGTCTGTGCCAGGGTAGAACACAATGTGGAAAAAGAAGAATAAACGCTGGCTTCCAGCATTTTCTTTCTCCCAAAATATTTTCAAAGGCCTCTTTCTTCAGTGTTGTTATTAAAACTCTGGATTATTTGGTATTGGGAAACTATGGATCTGGGCAAGTCTTTCTAAACACACCAGGAAAACCTTGTTGAAAAGTGTACTGGTGTTTACCCATTCATTATCATATTTATGACAAGTGGACAGGTATGAAGGACAGTGTTCTACCTTGCCAGAGACACAACTACAATAAATTGAACACATAGGTGACAATCCTCTTATGACCCTCCCATACTTACCCTTTACCAGAGGACAAAATTTTACACATGTCTAAATTGAAAGCATTTGCAGCTGTGAAATTGTTATCAGCATCTTCTAATTTTTTCCATCAAAGTCTTCAAAATCGGAATTTTTACTCTTTAACAAACAACAAAATTTGGACTTTTCTAAATTCAAAACATTGCAGACAACATACTGAATGTGGTTTAAATGCTAAAAATTGTCTTTGAAAGGGTAGAAAACATTGTGGGGAAAGGAGGAAATGCTAGTAACCACCATTTCCTCCTTACCCTCATTGTTTTCAAAAGCCGCTTCTCTCAAAGATGTTAAAACTTGGGATGGTGTGGTATAGGATTGAAACACAGGATTATGGTAAAGGGTAAAAACCCATTCCACCCATGCAAATTGTACTTGATAAGAGTGCAACCCGTCCAAGATTCCCCCCCCCCCCCAACAAACCTGATAGGAAACTGCCTGTCAAAAATCAATTTGAAAGGGGAACAGTCCCACCTGTGTGCGTTATGATGCAACATTTTTCTCATTCAATAGGACAATCTCCAAGAATCACTGCTTTTGCAGAACACTGTCCTTCAACTAATTTTGCTTTCGAGTTTTTTGTAATTTAAGTAAACTCCTAGAGGTAACTTAAGTGTACTTTAACTCTTTACCAAATGACAGAATCTAAGACTGGTCCAAATTCAAAGCATTTGCAGAGGACAAATTAAACGTGACTCAAAAATTAAAACTTGACTTTGGAAGAGTAGAAAACATTGTGGGAAAAGGAGAAAATGCTGGTTACCAGCACTTTCTCCTTTTCCCACAAATTTTTAAAAAGCTTTCTTTTTCAGGGTCATTAAAAGTCCGGACTGTGTGGTAAAGAGTTAAGTAACAAGTACTTTTAAAAATAACCTGTATCATAAATGCTCATGGGTAAAAGGTTAATTTAAGAAATCAATGTCTTGATAAAGTAAACAGGATGATGGTCTTCAAAACAGGGTACTGAAGTTTATCATTTAAAGACGATCGCTACAGTTTCACCATTTTTTGAAAACATGCAGAATTTCATGAAACTTTTTTGGTGATAGTAGAGTATCTGATCTACAAATATAGGTGATAAAAAAAGGGGTTCACCAGCTTTGGGAAAATTCTATAAATATTTCTTTTAGTACACCCTGCATTGCGGCAGTTCAGGATGAAATTTCACCTATGAAAACTAACTCTATGTACCGGTATATTTTTTTAAATGACAACAATTATAAGCAAATTTTATGTCACTGTATTTGTGACACATCAAATTTAATGAAAAAAATAATTTAGAGTATACGGAGTATCAATCTTTAAAAAAACAAGCATTCTGATAGTATTGCATAGCAATACCGAGTCCCCTACCGGCCGTATATATCGCTGGCAGGTATAGTTTGTGAAACTCTGTGGAGGAGAAAGAATGTATTT
Source organism: Hippopus hippopus (assembly GCA_946811185.2). NCBI lineage: Eukaryota > Metazoa > Mollusca > Bivalvia > Cardiida > Cardiidae > Hippopus > Hippopus hippopus. The sequence continues at coordinate 16,864,570 of OX328097.1, forward strand.
GACCCCCTTTCAGAATTAACCAAACCACAGACGATAGATCGCTCCTCCCACTGATGTCACATGGTCCGCGAATGAAGATTTCAGGACAAACAACCTAGACACTAGGGCTTAGCTAGGAGATATATAAACTTACCGGGAGATTTTTCTACCATAAAATAATTATTCTAGATAACATAAGCATGAGACCAATTTAAGACAAGGCACTTACATCTTTTGCATTAGGTTTATCGAAGTTATAGAGTGTGAAAATCTCATACACAGATTTTTCATTATTTAGTATGCAATTTGTTCCTCATTAATTTAAACAGAATCGCAAGCTTTAAAATTACCAAGCGATATATACAAGTATTTAGCAGTGTAAAATGATTTCCTGATGTTTGACTAGACATTGGAAGATCTATACAAAAACAAATAATAGGTAACCAAATTGTGTTGTTTTTTTTTTTCAGTTTGAGAGAAAAACCCCGAGGAGAACAATAAAACAAATAAAAACATGAGCATACTTCTATGCATTTGCCTCTGTATACTATTCTGTAATAGAAAAAGATATTGACTTACACATTGAACATGTATAATCCAAATTCCAATCACTAATAATCAAAGACGGTCACGAGAGTCAAGACTAATTATATGACACGTTCTTGTAACTTTACAAGTATGACAGTACCGGACCCCTGTGGCGTGGCACACCGTTATCACAGAAAAACAGCATAAACCCTTGCTCCACTTTTTGCGTAAAAGTTGGCAACATGTGCAATGTCTTGTCCTAAAAGGAAGACAGCTTGATTGGTTTCCCTTTCATTTTCGATAAATAAATAATAGTTTAAGGGAGATTAAATAAAAGACTTTAAACAGAGGGAGAGAGATGGTATTACACATGGTGGCATATCGTCTTACACAGGCTTTAAGTTTACACTGATAGAAACGTTAAAATACAGAGACAATGAGAATAACGTTTTTAATGTTTTACTAATGCAGGAAGATGACATTTGTCTTTAAACAAACACCTAAAATGTGCCTACATAGCATTTTATTTTAAAAGCAGGTGGGCTGTTTAGTTTTTACTTTCCAAGACGACTATAGGAATAGGAACATTATTTTCGAGAAAATTAATTATATTGACGTGACTTTTTTTTTTCAATTTACATTTCTTTAAAGGATTATCTGGGTGAAAAATCCACAAAACAGATATAAAGAGCATTCTGCATAGCAAATTAACTTGATTTGGGAAGAAATCGAATTAAAAAGTATATAGAGTCTACTCAAATAAAAAATAAGATAAAGGAAAAAAATAAATGAACTGGATAAAATCCAATCAGTAGTCTAAAATATGATTCACGAGTATACATGTATATCTATTTCTTTTAGTAAAGAAACGGGTATTTATAGCTAAGATTGTCATTCTCGAAAATTTATGACAATATAAAAGCTTGTTTACAAACATTATTCTTTTTTTTTTTCAATTCAAGTTGTCATCTGCGTCAATAGTTTTACCTGGTATAACTCTGTGTCTTGAAATTGTGGATCTAAGGATTAATGATGGATATCAATTTTTTATGTAATTAATCAGATTTTTCAAATCATATCTACTATATATTTATATATACTTCCAACTCCTAATGATGCAGAATGTCTAGGTTTGATAACGGCGAGACAGCTTCCGCTGTGAATGGAAAAAATGCTGACTGCTGATTGGCTTATTGGTTTTTGATTGACAGCTCTGTCGTTTGGTCAGTTATAAGCATCGTTTCTGTCTTTGTATGCAATGCTTTAATGAAAGCCAGATATATAAGCATTTTCATTGTTAAAGTAAGTTAACTGAAGAAGTTTTACTAAGACGAGATGTGTTTGTGAAACACAAATGCCCCTGTAAAAGCAAATTTTCAGAAATATAACCTTTACCTTGTGAGATGACCTTGACCTTATCATCAGCAGGTGTGTACCAATGAGAGGTACCAGCTTACCATGTATAAGTGTTATAACTTAAGTACTTTGAATATACAGAGAAATGACTATGAAAAGTTTTGAGGATAAGTTTTCATGATAAGGGTTAAAATTTTTGACCTTGACCTTGGACATATAACCCACAGAAGATCAGTATCAATGACAGGTACCTACATACCAAACATGAGCATTGTAAGTAAAAAAGTCGCGAAAACTGTTTTTTCAGTGAAATTTTCTAAGTCCAAGGCCCGTAATTTCATCAAAAATCAGTGGACCGGAACGAAACTCAAACTCAATCTGTAACTGATGGTGGTTGACTTGCACACCAAAAATCAGCTCAATATCTGCCAGCGTTTAGAAAAAAAGTCCGGAAAACTTTTTTCAGTGAAAATTTCCAAGTCCAAGTTCCGTAATTTCGTCAAAAATCAGTGGACCGGAACGAAACTCGAACTTGATCTGTAAATCATGGTGGTTGACTTGCACACCAATAAATCAGCTCAATATCTGCCAGCGTTTAGAAAAAAGTCCGATAAACTGTTTTTTCGGTGAAAATTTCTAAGTCCAAGGCCCATAATTTTGTCAAAAATTAGTGGACCGGAACAAAACTAGAACCTGATCTGTAACTCATAGTGGTTGACTTGCACACGAAAAATCAGCTCAATATCTGCCAGCATTTAGAAAACAAGAGGACCATGATGGTCCTATATCGTTCACCTGAGTACTAAGCAGTAAAGGCCTAAAATAAAGATAAATACCAAATATCGAGGTTCAAGGCCAAATGATAGTGAAACAAGAGCAGCAAATTGTCGCAAGATATGCCCGTCTCACCGCCAGTTGTCAAGGAGGTATAATAATCGCAAAGGGCAGGTAATGCAACAAACATGTTTACCAAGTCTCAAGTCAATTTGACTTGAGACTTCAAAGTTCCGTTCCGGACAAGCAAGAAATACTGTAAAAATGAAGATCAAAGTGGAATTACTCAAAATCTGCGCTAGGTAGAGTTATTGTTCTTGCGCACTGTACTCGGTAATATTGCAACAAACATGCATACCAAATTTGAAGTCGTTCTGACTTGAGATGACAAAGTTATATTCCGGACAAGCACTAAATGCTGTAAAAATGACAATCAAAGGGAAATAACTCAAAGACAGCACCAGGTAGACTTACAATTCTTGTGCACTGCACTTCCAAATATTGCAACAAATAAGCATACCATATTTCAAGTCATTCCTACTTAAGATGACAAAGTTTTGCTCCGGACAAGCAAGAAATGCTATAAAAGTGAAGGTCAAAGGGGATATAACTAAAAATTCGTGCTAGGAAGAGTTATGGTTCTTGTGCACTGCACTCCACAATTTTTCAACAATCATGCATACCAACTTTGAAGATGTTCAGGCTGGAGATGACAAAGTTATATTCCAGACGAGCAGAAAATGCTGTAAAAATGATGATCAAAGGGAAATAACTCATAGACAGTACAAGGTAGAGTTATGGTTCTTTCACACTGCACTGCGTATTATTGCAACAAACACAAATGCCAAGTTTCAAGTCAATCTGACTGGAGATGAAAAATGTATGCTCCAGACAAAGAACTATTCTAAAGAACTTTCTAATTCAAGGGCAAATAACTCAAGTTGTTCTGGTCCGATTAGACCCATAATTGAACTCATCTGAGATCTTATGGTCATACATATTTTGACAAAGTTTGGTGCCGATTGGTTAATAATTGTAGATGCTAGAGTGTAAACAAAGTCAAATATAGCAATTTTTGTAATTCAAGGGCAAATTACTCCAGTCGTTTTGGTCCGATTAGACCCATAATCGAAATCATCCAAGATCTTATGGTCATATATATTTTGACCAAGTTTAGTGCTGATTGGTTAAAAATTGTAGATGCTAGAGTGTAAACAAATGCAAATATAGCAATTTTTCTAATTCAAGGGCAAATAACTCCAGTCGTTCTGGTCCGATTAGACCCATAATCGAACTCATCCGAGATCTTATAGTCATATATATTTTGACCAAGTTTAGTGCCGATTGGTTAATAATTGTAGATGCTAGAGTGTAAACAAAGTCAAATAAAGCAATTTTTGTAATTCAAGGGCAAATTACTCCAGTCGTTTTGGTCCGATTAGACCCATAATCGAAATCATCCAAGATCTTATGGTCATATATATTTTGACCAAGTTTAGTGCTGATTGGTTAAAAATTGTAGATGCTAGAGTGTAAACAAATGCAAATATAGCAATTTTTCTAATTCAAGGGCAAATAACTCCAGTCGTTCTGGTCCGATTAGACCCATAATCGAACTCATCCGAGATCTTATAGTCATATATATTTTGACCAAGTTTGGTGCTGATTGGTTGATATTTGTAGATGCTAGAGTGTAAACAAAGTCAAATATAACAATTTTTCTAATTCAAGGGCAAATAACTCCAGTTGTTCTGGTCCGATTAGACCCATAATCGAACTCATCCGAGATCTTATGGTCATATATATTTTGAACAAGTTTGGTGCTGATTGGTTAACATTTGTAGATGCTAGAGTGTAAACAAAGAAATGTGAATGGATAGACGGACGCCAACGGACGGCGAGTGATCACAATAGCTCATCCTGAGCACTTCGTGCTCAGCTGAGCTAAGAAGTCCGGAAAACTGTATTTTCGGTGAAATTTTCTAAGTCCAAGGCCTGTAATTTTGTCAAAAATCAGTGAACCGTAACGAAACTCGAACTTGATCTATAACTCATGGTGGTTGACTTACACACCAATAATCAGCTCAATATCTCCAGCGTTTAGAAAAAAAGTCCGGAAAACTGATTCGCATGCGGACTGATGGACAGACGGAGTGCAAACCTACATGTAAAGCCGGTAAGGGACTAAAAACCCTTAACTTATGGCTAAAACACCTTTATTTTGGAAAAAACCCAAAAAACCAAAGAGTATCTTTTAAAGTTATTTTTTTTAATGTTCTAACATTCAGATTTTTCTTATTTTTTCTATAAATGATATTCAGGTACTAAACTAAAAGAATCAGGCTTAAAATAAATTGGTCACCAGCCTTATTTTTTAAGAAAATACATTTTAAGTTTGTGGGTGGGGCATTGACTAATGGGTAAATGTAGGGTAGACAAAGACATTATATGAAGTAAATTATCCCAATTTTTTCAACAATTCAACAATGTTTATAAGAATCAAGCTTGTTGGTCATAATAAACCAGTCCATAGCATATAAATGTAATACTGATGTTTGCATTTAACCCATTACCAAACGACTAATTTTAGACTCTTCTAAATTTGACACGTTTGCAGACGCTAAACCAAAACCTGGTATTCATGTATCACAGTTCTTTGATGGGTCAGAAATCATTGTGCGAAAAGGAGAAATCATTCATTAGGAGCAATTTCTCCTTTTGACATCAATATTTTCTAATGTTGTCTGCTGCAGACTCATAAAGCTAAGGGATAACCTAGTAAAGGAGAAAGAGTTACAGCTCCTTGTTTTCTGCAAGTCTTTACCAAGTGACATAATTTTGGACTAGACCAAACTGAAAGCATCTGCATCTGAAAAGATGTTTTAGCTCAACAATACGTCTGACAGATAGAGCACTAGTAGCATCTGTGTCCGTATTTCCGTTGTTAGGTGACGTAGTTAGGTCATTCACTTTGACTTACAGTCCGATCTTTTGAAAGCTTAATTTAGGATTCTTGCCTCGCATATAATTATTTGGCTTGATTCAAATACTTTTTTCTTCGTTTTGCTGACATGAAACGACACGTTTTAATTCTTGGTTTATCCATTCTGCAGACATTGACAAGTGTGGCAGGATCAACTGTGTTAGGTGCTCACTGTTTCCAGTTAAAAGGTGAGCGTGATAGTTACACGAAGCTTGATAATGGAAACTGTCGAGAACGTCGTCAATAAATTTATAAGTCATAATTACGTTACCCCTGAGAGTGCTTTTCACTTGTTGTTTTTTTCATCCAGTATAGATCAAGATCAGACTGCACAGATTTGGCAATCTGACCTTGGATCTTCACTTTCCTGAGACAGTGTGACAAAAAGATACCATGCAATTGCAATTATCTGGGTCCGTTTTCTACACTGAACAAAAAAATTGATTTGTTTATTAGGCAAGGGTTTAACCCTTTACCACACAATGACGACTTTTAACGACCCTGAGGAAGAGGCATTTTGAAAACATTGTGGGAAAAGGAGAAAATGCTGGTAACCAGCATTTTCTCCTTTGCCAACAAAGTTTTTTACCCTATCAAAGAAAAATTGCGTCATCTGAGCCACCATGAAGTTGTCCTCTGCAAACGCTTTTAATTTGGATAGGTCTAAAATTATGCCATTTGGTAAAGGGTTAACCCTCTAACAGTTGGCAACAGATTACTCCAAATTGAAAGATATGAAAATGACAAATTTGATATAGCTCGAATGACTACGATAGTTTTCGAAAAAGTTGAAAACATTGTGGGAAAAGGAGAAAATGCTGTATACAAGCGTTTTCTCCTTTTCTCACAATGTTTTCAAAAGCCTTCTTCCTCGGAGTCCTTTAAGATCTAGATTTTGTGGTACAGGTAAACTCGGGTATGGACACTTTTCAGCAGCATACATGTATGATATTAGATGAGATCATTTGAACAAACAAAGAAGACGGAATAACAATGACACTCAACTCTTAGTCATTTATGGCAAGAAGTATCTATAACCTATATCCCTATTTCTCATTTGTCTACTGTACCCTTCCTCTCATAACCACTTGATAGTTGTTGACAATATTTTTGCCAAATGCCTTGAGCTGTTTATAAGGAATATGTTACAATTAAATTTTATTTATATCCAAGTTCATATTTCAGAAAGGAAATATTTTCAACTATCTAACCCACCAGTTATATATTTATTTCTTACTCATAGTTTAAACCCTAAAATATACATGGTACATGTACACATATAAATTATGGCAATTTAATACAGTTGGACTCGGTCCAACAACCTGACTCTTTCCATTTAAATGGCCACAAAAGGAATGTGGCTGTTCCAAACAATGTAGATCAAGATCAAAATGTATAAAAAGTTCGGCTGAACTTGTTTCTAAACTGGCTTCAATTTTTTTTATAAACCTCTGGTCAAAACTGGATTGGCTTTACACTGTTTGCCACGTATTCTGTTCTATTGAAGACATATACTGTCACTCTAGCAATATTTAGTTTCTTGCGTGCTAGTGTTTTCAATATGGACCAGTCTATAGTTTGGTTGTCTGGTACAAAATAAAATGTAACCCAATGGTTCAGGTAATGTGGACAAGGGAGTAAAGGGATGATGGTCAAATGTGCCCCAGGCCTAGGTGGGTTATGGCAGTTATTAATACTTGGTGCTTATCTTTTCAATAAATAGATCTAGATCTACATACTGTTTTTATTGATGCACCAGTCTATTTTTATTCATGTTTGATTGACATCAAAAGTGCACTTCCTTCACTCAGGGCAATAAATAGTAGTTAAGTAAGTATGATGCCTAAGGCTAACTTGTTTAAATATATTGAAAGTTGAAAATTTATATGGTAAACCCTTAGAACACCAAGTAAGTCAAACATCATTTTTATGCCAGAAATAAGAACTTGACAAGAGAAATTTCACATTTGCTACTGAGTATTGTCAAGGATGTCTTGGCAAAGCAGATGTGTAGATCAAAGATCACACTGCATGCTTTGTGCAGTCTGATCTCAATTTACACTGGCTGCAAAATCACCAAAAACTGTGAAAGGCACTTTACAAAGGGTTAATAACGTGTTTTCTTTTTACATCTTTTTTCCATGTTTCAGTCAGTGTTGAGTACTGTACCACATCTCCCTCATGCTAACATGGATTACCACACAACAAAATTTTTGATTGACTTGTCCAAATTAAAAGCATTTGCAGACAACAAAGTAAATGTGACTCAAACACCCAGATTTGTTTTTGGAAGAGTAGGAAACACTGTAAGATAAGGAGAAAATGCTGGTTACCAGCATTTTTTCCTTTTTCCACTATGTTTTCAAAAGCCCTCTTCAGGATCATTAAAACTCCGGTTTATGTGGTAAACGGTTAAAGAGTTTGAAAAACTTAAACTTACCCAGTGCTTCTACAAGTTTCACCATAACTCCACCAATGTGGAGATCTCCCATCACCCGAAGGGTTCGCTCAACCTGCAAATCTGTCACCAAAATGTTCAACTCCCAGGAACCATCAACCCGATCAGAATCTCCTAATAATGCCATGGTTTGAATTAATTCCGTAAAATGTCACTTTTCAAAATAAAACCTATCTGATTATTCCACAATTATTTGATAACAAATTAACTCCACTTTCACTAATCACATTGTGTAATCCTTCAGGTCCCCTTCTGGGTATTTTTGGTTAAATGCTTGTTTACAAATCTTGGTACCACCTATAAATTAGAGAACAAACAAGATAACAAACAAAAATATTTATCATCATGTATCCTGCACATTGTCCCATTTGATAAAAAGTATGACTTTTTAAAACCTTCAGCACAAAATCCTGGGTTTTTTTTACAATCCTAATGAGGATAATTGAACATATGGTAGGAAACCTTACCACGTTTTCTACCTTTTCAAAATCAAATTTTAATATTTTAGTCAAATTAATTTTGTGTTCTGCAAATGTTGGTGAAGCGTTAAATCCTAACAGTAGACAATTTTTTTTTCAAAATTATTCATTTTCAAAGATAATTTACATATCAGTACACATGGCTTATCTTTGATTGACTGTGTTTCATGCCCCTTTCAACATTATTTTAGTCATATCACAGCAACAGCTCACATATTCATGTATTTCCTGAGTTTCACCAGTACTAGGCTAGGGCTTTCAGTGTTTTGCCCAAGGACATTCCCGCTATAATTCCCAGTGGATTCAGTGAGGCTCAAACCCAGGGCCTGCGGGTCAAGAGTCCACACTTTTCCACTCAGCCACATAGAAGCCCTGGCTTATCTTTGGGTTATTTTGTTTCATCTTACCTGTACCAATCAACTCTAAACAGCAGAAGTACTAGAAGACAGATTTTACTCATTTATACCAATACTGTACTTGTCGGTTGCTGAATGGTTTCTTTTTGGAATTTAGTCCAAGATATGTAATACACTTAAAGGGTTAATAACATGATACAATATAAGTTTTTAAAATCAAATTTTCCTCCAATCTAACAAAAGTCTACTGTAATAAATATTAACATATGAACATACAATGTACACAATTATATTGTGTAGAAACAAAAAAATATTTATATTTATGTCCAAGACATGAAATCTTTCAACAACTTATGTAGAGCCCAATAATAAACTTAAAGCATGCATTACCAAAGTGATCATACTGTTGTTTGTCATCTGTTAATCAATAACATCTAGAACCGCTTTTACTGAAGAAAATATGTAAAACATGCACTGTGGTTAACTGCACAACGTAATTCCCAATCTCATAGGATGACTGTAGACAGATCTATTTACTTTTAATATCAGACTCTAACTGGGTCAACATAAAGTTAGTGAAGTATACTGTGTATTGCAGTCGTGTGCAGCCCTATCCCAACATCGGACGATCAAAATACACCTCACGCACCTGCCTTCAGTAGATAAAATACCAGATCTCTTGGTTCACTTACCTTATTTGTAAATGTCTCTTAGTTCCTAATTAGAGTCACTTAACACATTACGAAATCTAAGACCTTATTGTGGTGACTCAAAATTCTATGATACTCTCATGTCCCTATTTGGAAGCACATTATCTCTAAACCCTAGTATTTTACGCTCCCATGTAACAAGCATTTTGATTGGCTACAGAAAGGATAGGGGTGTTCTCAAGATGTGCAAAGTACGAGGGGTGATCAGAAAGATCGTGGACCACCTCATTATTTTGAAAACTACTTCACGTAGGATTACAAAAATTTGCCTAGATGAGCATTAATTATCTGGTAACTGACTCAAGCTTTCAAATGTTGTTATATTCAAGTAGGTAAAGTATGACGTCATTTTAATGACGTCATATACTGCATTAGTGGTCCAAAATATCGGACGACGTTTTATTTGAGTCGAGAGTAATCATAAAGTTTTACGTCAAACTCGGAAAGTATTTATCGGAAATCAAAACCGATTTTGAAACAGTTTAAGGGGACTCTGCACTCAAGAAATCTTATATTCGTACATGGATCGGACCGGTTTAGACAAGGGTGCGATACTGTTAAAGATGATCCTAAATCTGGCCATCCATCAACATCAGTCACAGACAAAATCATAACGGATATAGTGCAGCATGTAAAACAAGATCGCCGAGATACTGTCAGGAAAATAGCTGACACATTTGACAATTCATATAGAAGTGCTCAGGAGATTTTGACGGAGAATCTTGGAATGTCGCGTAATTGCACGATGTGGGTACCTTGGCAACTGATGCTCAAGAAAATGGGGGTTAGGGTCGAAATCTGTTAAGAAATTTCAGAACGCATTAGGGTAGAGGGGTCAAACTTTACTGATCGTATTGTAACATGCGATGAAACATAGGTACACTTTAACGAGACTAAATCTAAACAACAAAGCAGTGTATTGAAACATCCAACATCGCCTTCCGTTGGTAAAGCCAACCTTTCTAAGTCACTTGGTAAAGTTATCTACAACATGTATTTCTGTTCTCTTATTTTCCTTCTAAATCATGTTGTATCCATACATACTACAGTCAATACTGAGTCTTATGCCCACATTGTTCAAATAAATTTCACAAACACCACACGAAAAACACAGCCAGAAGTCCTGCAGAGTGACGTCACTTTACAGCAAGATAACGCCTTAGCTCACAAAGCCACACTTGTACTGGAAACTTTGCAAAAACTAAACATAGAAACACTTGCCAACGCTCCGTATAATTTAGTCCTGACTTTATGTGACCTCTGACTAGTTCCTGTTTTGAAAGATTCTCTATGTGGCATACACTAAGAGAGCAGAGAGGAGCTAACCCTCGCTATGACTGGGTCCTTGATAGTAACGTCATGTGACGCGCTCCCACACGTGCTTAGCGCGTGGAAATCAAGAATGAATAAGTTTATAGAACTCAAAGGAGGTTACTTTCAAAAATAGTGAACACTCCAAGTTGTTTTTTATAACAATAGGTCTATTCCGATACCGGCACTGGTCCACGTTCTTTCTGATCATCCCTCGTAAATCAGGATAATCTTGTAAGATTCCTATAGTTGTGTTGGGCACATTACTGTAACAAGCTTACTAAACATCTTAATATCTAGGTTTATGTCAGCTTGCCCTAAAAGTCTAAAAAAAACATTCGTTTGCAACGTTGTGTTTGTGTTACAGGTGCAAAGATGACTTACTACTGTCACTTGTGTACACTTGACCAATCAGCAAGCAGCAGAATCAATTACTGAATGAGACCTATGACGTCATCACGTTTGCTTCTTCATTGACTAGAACTCTAGAAGAAACCATTTTTTTTTTTTTCAGAGATTAAGATTAGCCTTCGCATGTGAGTGTGCTAATCATGGATAGGCAATGTTGCAAATCTGATTTTACTGTGCCGACTCAAATAGCTTTGAATGTGCAGTAGACTTCCAAGTCTTTATACGCTCATTTATTTAGTCACTTTTTACCAAACAAACTGTCCATAAACTGAAAGCATAAATTTGCAGACGACATATTAAATTAGTATGTATCTTACATCGTTTTCAACACTCTTTTAGTTATAGCCCGGCGGCGAATATTTTTCAGTAGTATTTCCTTAATAGGCTAAATAGAGTCTTACATATATTTTTCGCGCCAGGTCTGCAAAGACTTCTGGGAATGTCATTTATTATCAACAGCCGTTGTCTGCGCATGTCATATTCTTCGAAGATTCGACCTGTCTGCTATGACGCATCACCCATCCCCGGATACTTGAGAAAAATAGGGCTTATACCGTAGCTATACCCAAGCCTGTAGGGCCTGTTTTAATAAATGGCCGGTGCATAGGTTACCTGCTAGCTGAACATAGCTGAATGAATCGCACCAGTTAGCGTTTTATTAAGTAAACGTTTATTTTATTTTGAAGTTCAAAGTAACGGTTGTTGTTTTGAAAAATTAGTCCGCTTCTGTAGCCAGAATGCCCAAATTAGATAGATGTGTATTTGTAGAATGCCATCTAGCGGAAGATAATGGGGTTTGCTAGTTTCAATCTTCAGTTCTGCCAATTTCTTTCAAAGGATTGATGATAGTCATTGCAACAGGATTCATTCCCTTCTCACGGCTGATCAATGTTTTGACGATGGTTATCTGGGAAAGCAGCCAGTGGCTTGGAAAGAAGTAAGTGGTAAAATGAAACTCCAGTAATGCCTGGATAGGTGCACTGGCCGCAGTAATATAGCTGAAATAATGTTGACAACGGTGTTAAACACCATACAATCAATCATTCATCAGAGTGGTAAAACACAAGATGTTTTGTAGAAGGCTAAACCATAGATTTGCCTGGAATCGGTTTCATCTCATTACCATTACGGCATTACCTTCAGCAGGGATCTTATATGTGTATATACGATCCCTGCCTTCAGCTGTGGTGAGCCTTTAGCCTCGAAGTCTCATTGGAAAACATTGTGGCAAAACAGAGAGCAATTAACTACTTACCACAATGAGTTTAAACAACCTTAGCTGAAAAGGCTGATGAAAATATTGTCGGAAAAAGAGAAAATGCTGGGCCACATTTATGTTTGCAAGTGCTCTCAATACAGATGAGTCTAAAATTTTGTTGTCTGGTAAAGAGAAAAAAGGCAGTTTATAAAGTTCTAAACTGTCTAAGCAATTCCGGAGCAAAAGGAGATTAACAAGAGGCCCATGATGGCCCTGTCGCTCACCTGAGTCTTTTGGCCAAACATGACCCACTTTCAATCTCTTTTGAGATATTATGACAAACATTCTACCAAGATTTTCATGAGTATTTGACTGAAAAAGGTTTTTTTGAAGATTTGACTCAGTGACCTAATTACTGACCCGAAATGATCCATTTTCAAACTCATCCAAGATATAATCAAGACAAATATTTTGACCAACTTTCAAGAGTCTTGGACAGAAAATGTGGCTTCTAGAGCATACACAATGTTTTTCTAAGATCTGACCTAGTGATCTAGTTTTTGGCCTTACATGACCAATTTTCGAACTCATTCGAGATATCATCAAGACAAACATTCTGACCAATTTTCAGGAGTTTTGGACTGAAAATGTGGCCTCTAGAGCATACACAAGGTTTTTCTAAGATTTGATCTAGTGACCTAGTTTTTGACCCGAGATGACCAATTTTCAAACTCGTCTGAGGTATCATCAAGACAAACATTCTGCCCAATTTTCAAGAGTTTTGGACAGAAAATGTGGCTTCTAGAGCTTACACAAGGTTTTTCTAAGATTTGACCTAGTGACCTAGTTTTTGACCCAACATGACCCATTATCAAACTTGTCCGAGATATCATCGAGACAAACATTCTGACCAAGTTTCACGAGTATCGGACTGAAAATGTGGCCTCTAGAGCGTACACAAGGTAAAAGTTGACGACGCATGCCGGACGCTCGACACAGTACGATCACAAAAGCTCACCTTGAGCACTTCGTGCTCAGGTGAGCTAAAAAGCTGATTATCAGCATTTTCTCCCTTTTCCACATTATTTTCAAAAGCCCTTTTCCTCAGGATCCTTAAAACCCAGGAATGTTTGATAAAGGGTTAACATTTTAATAACACTCAAATATAACCTAACATTACTTTACCCAACTCTACCTTACAAAAATGGTAATGGAAAATCAAGTTTTTTCATGAATGAGAGAAACACGACAAATGTCACTTTTCTACTCAATTTTGTTGTAGAACTTGAGACAATAAAGTATAGGTCAAATTATACAGACGAAATCTTTAGAAGATAACTCCGGTTGTTCTGGTCGGATTAGACCCATAATCGAACTCATCCAAAATCTTATGGTCATATACATTTTGACCAAGTTTAGTGCTGATTAGTTAATATTTGTAGATGCTAGAGTGTAAACAAAGTCAAATATAGCAATTTTTCTAATTCAAGGGCAGATAACTCCAGTCGTTCCGGTCCGATTAGACCCATAATCGAATTCATCTGAGATCTTATCGTCATATACATTTTGACCAAATTTGGTGCTGATTGGTTTATATTTGTAGATGCTAGAGTGTAAACAAACAAGAGGGCCATGATGGCCCTGAAGTCGCTCACCTGAGCCTTTTGATCAAACATGACCCATTTCCAATCTCTTCAGAGATATTAAGACAAACATTCTGACAAACACTCACTAGTATTGGACTTACAAATATGGCCTCTGGAGTGCACACAAGCTTTTTCTAAAATTTGTCTCAGCGCCCTACTTGACATGTAGAAATTATCCAGACTTACATTCTGTCAAACTTTTATGAGTAGTTGAGAGAAAATGTGGCCTGCAGGTTGTACAAAAGGTTTTTCCCAGATTTGACCCAGTGACCTAGTTTCTTTACCAACATGACCCATATTCATACTAGTCTAAGATATTATCAAGACAAACATTCTAAGCAAATTTCAAGATTATTGGACTGAATATGTGGCCTCTAGAGCATACACAAGGTTTTTCAAGGATTAAACTTGGTGACCTAGTTTTTGATTCCACGTGACCCATTTTCAAACTCATGCAAAATATCATCAAGACAAACATTCTGACCAAGTTTAAAGAATATTGGACTGAAAATGTGACCTCTAGTGTGGACAAAAGGTTTTTCCGAGATTTGACCTAGTGACCTAGTTTTTTATCCAACATGACCCATTTTCAAACTAGTCTAAGATATCATCAAGACAAACATTCTGACCAAATTTCAAAATTACTGGACTGAAAATTTGGCCTCTAGAGCGTACACAAGGTTTTTCCAAGATTTCACCCAGCGACCTAGATTTTGACCTGACATGACCCATTTTCAAACTCATCCAAGCTATCATCATGACAAACATTCTGACCAACTTTGAAGAGCATTGGACTGAAAATGTTGCCTCTGGAGTGTACACAAGGTTTTTCTAAGATTTGACCTGGTGACCTAATTTTTAATCCAACATGGCCCATTTTCAAACTAGTCGGAGATATCATCAAGACAAACATTCTGACCAGCTTTCAACAGTATTGGACTGAAAATGTGGCCTCTAGAGCATACAAAAGGTTTTTCTAAGATTTGACCTGGTGACCTAGTTTTTGACCCGACATGGCCCATTTTCGAACTCGTCTGAGATATCATCAAGACGAACATTCTGACCAACTTTTAAGAGTATTGGACTGAAAATGTGGCCTCTAGAGCGTACATAAGGTTTTTCTAGGATTTGACCTGCTGACCTAGTTTTTGACCCAACATGACTCATTTTCGAACTCATCTGAGATATCATCAAGGCAAACATTCTGACCAACTTTCAGGAGATTGGACAGAAAATGTGGCCTCTAGAGCGTACACAAGATTTTTCTAAGATTTGACCTAGTGACCTAGTTTTTGACCTGACATGACCCATTTTCAAACTCGTCCGAGATATTATCGATGCAAAGATTCTGACCAAGTTTCATGAATATCGGACTGAAAATGTGGCCTCTAGAGCGTACACAAGGTAAAAAGTTGACGACGGACGCCAGACGCCGGACATAGCACGATCACAATAGCTCACCATGAGCACTTTGTGCTCAGGTGAGCTAAAAAATGTGAACGGACGGACGACGGACAGTGAGTGATCACAATAGCTCATCCTGAGCACTTCGTGCTCAGGTGAGCTAAAAAGTGAAGGGAAAGCTTGTTGGTAGTTTTCCCAAAAACTTTCTCACCTCCATCCATGAACCAAACCATAATTCATGTTGGTGTTTAACAAAAATTTTTTAACCCCTCAACACACAATCCTGACTTTTAAAGACCTCCAGCAAAATGGCTATTGAAAACATTGTGAGAAAATGAGAAACTGCTGGTGACCAGCGTTTACTCCTTTTTCCCATTATGTTTCCTACCCTTTTAGAGAGAAATCTAAGCATTTGAGTCTCACTGAATTTGTCGTCTGCAAGCTAAACAAGTATAAAAATTTGTCAATTGATACAGAGTTAAAAGTAGTGCACATTTATTAGGTATATAACCCTTTACCAGACAACAAAATCATCGAATTATCTATTTTGAAAGCATTTTTAGATGAAAAATTAAACTTACAACAGCCAAAATACTGAGACTCAGAAAGGATACAAAACATTGTAACCAGCATTTTCTCTTTTTCCTATGTATTCAAAAGCCTTCCTAAGTGTTGTTAAAACATGATGTTGATCAATGCAATATGGCTCTGATACTACAATAGTTCACAAATTTTTTGTTTCCCTCATTAGGTCTGAGTTGTTAGACTTTGTCTTATCCAAAGGGCATTTGGGTCTGGAGGGAATCAAACCTTGGTCTGCAAAGCACACTCTCAACTCCTTGGCTGTTTGACTACAACATATAACTAGGAAAAGTTTGGTATAGGAGAGCTAGTGAATCTCAAACAAAATTAATGCTTCATGGGGTAAAACCAGAAGTAACAGATGTAATATTCAATGCAATTCAGAATTTATTCTAAGATTATGTCTCTTAAAATCAAAATTGAAGCAAGTTGTAAATCTAAACTAAAGCAAAGTTGAAGCCTTTTGTCAGTCTGCCAGGCAACTCAGGATATGCAGTCTGATCTTTGATCATACACTGTCCACTTTGCTGAGACTTTTTGGACATAAGCCTTTACCACACAGTCCCAAGTATTAACAACCCTGAGAAAGAACCCTTTTGAAAACGTTGTGGGAAAAGGAGACAATGCCGGTGACTAGCATTTTCTCCTTTTTCCACACTGTTCTCTACCCTATCAAAGACAAATTCCATTATGTGGCCCACATTCTGTTGTTCAATTCAACTACTGTATTTGAGTCTTATACATAGTATGTAGATGTTCATTGGGTTTATCTTGTTCTCTAAAGGTTTAAGTTATTAATCTGTTAAATAACATCAGTTACTTTTGTCACAGTGTAGATCAACATCAGAGTTCATTAAATTAACAGTCTGATCTTGGAATTACAAAGCAAGATATTCTGTTAGATATTCTGAGCAAAACAGCCTTGAGACTTCATTGTCCAGGTTCAGTTTTCTTTAGAAATGAACATTTATATTTATAATCTTCTGTAGAGTGTGATCTTGATCTATACTGTTTGAAAACGCAATTATTCGAACTTGTGGCAGTCATTCTAAAGAATTATTGTTGAGGCTACTTTTGAGCTTGCAAGACAACAAAATCTTAGACTTATCCATATCAAAATCATTTCACAACTGCAAGTTAAAGTGGCTCAATTGATATGATTTGTCAGTTCAAAAGGGTAGAATATGTAATTGGAAGACGAGAAAATGCTGGTTACTAGCATTTTCTCCTTTTCTCACAATGCATTAAGGACCTTTCTTGCCCCAGGATCAAGTAAACAGGATTGTTTGGTAAACAGCTAAACCTACTAGTACAACTGTTGAACAGTAGAAACATTTCAAGGAAAGGAAACTATTTTTTGTGTATAATAATGGTGAACATTATGACATGTCACAAGCAATTTTTCATTTCCATCAAATTTGCGAAGTCCTCAGTTACAGGCATGTACCTGGGCCATAATAAGTTAAAATTTTTTGGGTTGGAAAAAGAAAAGAAAAAGGCTAACTCACCTATCTGTATCACAATAGCACCTTCAGTTTCAAGGCAATCACATTATAAATGAGCCATGCTCTATGAAAAGAGGGTTTAATGCATCTCTATAAAGTATGAACCATGTCAGCCTGCTCAGTATGCGACAAATGTCGAAACTTTTTGCAACTGTTAAATTTTCTGCATGTCAAAGGAACATTCTACCTCCAGATTCAATTGGTTGTTAGATGAAATGGATCTATATCTAGTTGATGACTTACTTAGTACAATGCATCACAGAGATGGATTAATTGTTTACAATTTTAATGTGGCTCAAATGATGGAATTTCTCTTTGACAGGGTAGAAAACATTGTGGGAAAAGAAGAAAATGCTGGTTACCAGCATTTTCTCCTTTTCCCACAATGTTTCCGAAAGGCTTCTTCCTATTGGTCATAAAAATTCGAGATTGTGTGGTAAGGGTTAAACCCCTTTTCACCAAAGCAAGGATCAAATGTAACTAAAACATGCATAACAAGGAGATACGTGGTACAAGGAGAAAAACACTACAATTGATTATCCTAAAAAACACAAGCCATTACCACTTTACCAGCTGCAGCCGACTTATTTTTTTGTCTTTTAGTAGACCATTAGTGAAAAAGTTGTGGCAAAAGAAGACATGAGCAAGTCCTCTTTTTGTCACAATATTCTCATAATTATTCTAATTTGTTTTAGACAGTACTGTAAATCACAAATTTTCCGCGTGAGCTTTATTTCACGAAAACCACCTACCTGATTTATTCCGCGGATTTGTGAATTAGCATCCGATGGTTTGTAATGTTTAATTCGCGAGACCCAAATACCGAAAGTATAATTTATGAATTTCCGGTTCGGTCTAAAACACAAGTAAAACAAGAGAACCATGATGGTCCTATATCGCTCACCTGAGTACCAAGCAGTAAAGGTCTACAATGAAGATAAATACCAAATATCGAAGTTCAAGGCCAAATGATAATGAAACAAGAGCAGCAAATTGTCGCAAGATATGCCCGTCCCACCACCAGTTGTCAAGGAGGTATAATAATCGCAGAGGGCAGGTAATGCAACAAACATGTTTACCAAGTCTCAAGTCAGTTTGACTTGAGACTTCAAAGTTCCATTCCAGACAAGCAAGAAATACTGTAAAAAAATGAAGATCAAAGTGGAATTACTCAAAATCAGCGCTAGGTAGAGTTATTGTTCTTGCGCACTGTACTCGGTAATATTGCAACAAACATGCATACCAAGTTTGAAGTCGTTCTGACTTGAGATGACAAAGTTATATTCCGGACAAGCACTAAATGCTGTAAAAATGACGATCAATAACTCAAAGACAACACGAGGTAGAGTTACAATTCTTGTGCACTGCACTTCCAAATATTGCAACAAATAAGCATATCATATTTCAAGTCATTCCTACTTAAGATGACAAAGTTTTGCTCCGGACAAGCAAGAAATGCCATAAAAATGAAGGTCAAAGGGGGAATAACTCAAAATTCATGCTAGGAAGAGTTATGGTTCTTGTGCACTGCAATCCGTAATTTTTCAACAATCATGCATACCAACTTTGAAGATGTTCAGGCTAGAGATGACAAAGTTATATTCCTGACAAGCAGAAAATGCTGTAAAAATGATGATCAATGGGAAATAACTCATAGACAGTACAAGGTAGAGTTATAGTTCTTTCACACTGCACTCCGTATTATTGCAACAAACACAAATGCCAAGTTTCAAGTCAATTGGACTGGAGATGAAAAATGTATGCTCCAGACAAAGAACTATTCTAAAGAACTTTCTAATTCAAGGGCAAATAACTCCAGTCGTTCAGGTCCGATTAAACCCATAATCAAACTCATCCGAGATCTTACGGTAATAAGTATTTTGACCAAGTTTAATGCTGATTGGTTAAAAATTGTAGATGCTAGAGTGTAAACAAAGTCAAATATAGCAATTTTTCTAATTCAAGGGCAAATAACTCCAGTTGTTCTAGTCCGATTAGACCCATAATCGAACTCATCTGAGATCTTATGGTCATATATATTTTGACCAAGTTTGGTGCTGATTGGTTGATATTTTTAGATGCTAGAGTGTAAACAAAGTCAAATATAGCAATTTTTCTAATTCAAGGGCAAATAACTCCAGTTGTTCTAGTCAGATTAGACCCATAATCAAACTCATCCGAGATCTTATGGTCATATACATTTTGACCAAGTTTGGTGCTGATTGGTTAATATTTGTAGATGCTAGAGTGTAAACAAAGAAATGTGAACGGACGGATGACAGACGGACGGACGACAGATGGTGAGTGATAACAATAGCTCATCCTGAGCACTTTGTGCTCAGGTGAGCTAAAAAGTTAATAATATTGCATCACACTTATAAATCGATCATCCGTGAATAGCAAACTCCTCGCAGGATAATTTGTTTTTGTGATATGTTTTCACGCTCAATCCAAGACGTACCGTTATTTCTCCCCCGAAATCAGTCATTAGTTAGTTCTATAGTTTACGTGTATGGTCGACGAAACGGATTGATTCATTTTTTTAAAAAATTGGATCTGATGCGTTACCTGTTCCATGTAGTCCATGTAACAATAATGCAAATAAATATGTTTCTAATTCTGAAGCAAATACACCTAAGAAAGGAATTAAACGTAAGCGTGGACAATATACAAACTGTTCTCCTGAGATGTGATGTAAGATCGCTAAATTTGCCATTCAAAACGGCTGCACAAAGGCTGATCGACATTTCAGTTTAATTTTGAAAAATGGTATCAATGAGAGTATTGTAGGCCTACACCATGACAACTGATTCATTTAAATTGACTTGTTTTTGTGTTGCCATAGCAATTATACAAAGTTGTGTCAAACAGACCATGTATTCCTATTGTTATCAAAACATATTTTCACACCTTTCAGGTACGTTCAAAAGATCATCCTGCCCTACATTGACGCCGTAAAGGACGAAACGGATCTTCCTTTAAGAATGCATGCACTTTGTACATTTGTATATTTTACAAGGGTTGTAAATAGTTTTGAAAAGTTGAAACAAAATCAAAAGACAATCCAACGAGGACGGATTGACGCTGGGATTAATTCGAAAGAATGCGAATGACTCTAAAACAAAACAAACAGGCCTACTTACTAGTTTGTACTTGGTAACGATTTACACGATGCTTTCATAGTTTGCATTTGCTTTCATGTTAATTACTTTTCATTAAAAGTCAAGAGTTAAGTCTGTTTCTATGTCATACTTAAGAAAATGGGAGACTTGAACAAAATGTCATCTTCCGGTAGACATTCGACGGTGCGAACATCATGCGATTTCGGACTGTTCTAATTCTTGGATACTTGTATATTACTTTTGTTCTGTTTGGAAATTTACGCGGATTTTTGAAATCGCGATGGAATCCATTCGCGAATAATATCGAAAATAAAACCACCGCGAATAATACCCGATTTACAGTATTGAGTAACTTTTTACCTGACTATGATACTCTAGACTGGTCCAATTTGGAAGGGTCTACAGACGACAAATTAAATATAACTTAAATGATTGGATTTGCCTCTGAAAAGGTTGCAAACATTGTGGAGAAAGGGAGAACATGCTGTCTTTTTCATCATTTTCCTAGACACTGCCATCATGCCATCATTTGAGCAACATTTTCACCAGCAAATGCTTTCAATATGGACCACATGAAAATTTTGTCATCTAGTTAAGACTGAGGACATAACAAAGCTTTTGTTTCAAGATTGTTACTTTTGGGTTGGTCTAAGAATTAGCCTCTACAGCAAGCCATATAACCAAGATATATTTTTGACTGCATCAGACTGTTTCTAGTATTGTCGCAAAAACTTAAACTGTTTGCAACTACCAATATTGTTTTTTTGCTTCAATATTCTATGTAATAAAACTTTATTAATGTAAGTTTGCCTCAACAACAAGGTATCAAACTCACAACCACCAGGTCAAGACTCAGATACACTAACCACTGAGCCTGTTGCATGACATAGCAAGTTACTTTATTACCGGTACATCTTTACCAAATGATGAAATTTAAACTCATCCAAATGAATATCATTTACAGAGGACACATTCAACAAGGCTTTCATGTTTGGATTCATGTTTGTAACAAGAGCGGCAAATTGTCGCAAGATACGCCCGTCCCACCGCCAGTTGTCAAGGGGGTATAATAATCGTAAAGGGCAGGTAATGCAACAAACATGTTTACCAAGTGTCAAGTCAATTTGACTTGAGGTGACAAAGTTCCGTTCCAGACAAGCAAGAAATACTGTAAAAATGAAGATCAAAGTGGAATTACTCAAAATCCGCACTAGGTAGAGTTATTGTTCTTGCGCACTGTACTCCGTACTATTGCAACAAACATGCAAACCAAGTTTCAAGTCAATCGGACTGGAGATGACAAAATTATGCTCCAGACAAGCAGAAAATGCTGTAAAAATGACTATCAAAGGGAAATAACTCAAAGACAGCACGAAGTAGAGTTATGGTTCTTTTGCACTGCAATCCGTATTATTGCAACTAACGCACATGCCAAGGTTCAAGTCAATCGGAATGGAGATGACAAAGTTATGCTCCGGACAAGCAGAAAATGCTGTAAAAATGACGATCAAAGGGAAATAACTCAAAGACAGCACGAGGTAGAGTTATGGTTCTTTTGCACTGCACTCTGTATTATTGCAACAAACACACATGCCAAGTTTCAAGTCAATCAGACTGGAGATGACAAAGTTATGCTCCGGACAAGCAGAAAATGCTGTAAAAATGACGATCAAAGGGAAATAACTCAAAGACAGCATGAGGTAGAGTTATGGTTCTTTTGCACTGCACTCCGTATTATTGCAACAAACACACATGCCAAGTTTCAAGTCAATCGGACTGGAGATGACAAAGTTATGCTCCGGACAAGCAGAAAATGCTGTAAAAATGACGATCAAAGGGAAATAACTCAAAGACAGCACGAGGTAGAGTTATGGTTCTTTTGCACTGCACTCCCCCTTAATGAGATCTATCCACCCATTAAGTTTCATAACCGTAGCTAGCATAGTTTTGGAGATATGCTTTGGACAAAATTCAAGTATGAATATAAACAAAGGGAAATAACTCAAAAAGTAAGTAAGCATGAGTTATGATTCCTGTGCACTGCACTCCCCCTTGATAAGATCTATCCACTCATGAAGTTTCATAACCTTAGCTAGTATAGTCTTGGAGATATGCTCTGGACAAAATTCAAGTATGAAAAACAACAAAGGGCAATAACTCAAAAATTAAGGAAGCAAGAGTTATAATTCCTGTGCATTGCACTCCCCCTTGATGAGATCTATCCACCCATGAATTTTCATAACCTTAGCTAGTATAGTTTTGGAGATATGCTCCGGACAAAATTCAAGTATGAAAAACAACAAAGGGCAATAACTCAAAAATTAAGCAAGTGAGAGTTATGATTCCTGTGCACTGCACTCCGCCTTGATGCGATCTATCCACCCATGAAATTTCATAACCGTAGCTAGTATACTTTTGGAGATATGCTCCGGACAAAATTCAACTATGAAAAACAACAAAGGGCAAAAACTCAAAAATTAAGCAAGCGAGAGTTATGATTCCTGTGCACTGCACTCCGCCTTGATGAGATCTATCCACCCATGAAATTTCATAACCGTAGCTAGCATAGTTTTGGAGATATGCTCCGGACAAAGAATGGGGACGCCGTCCGCCTGCCCACCTGCCACGGGTGATCCCATAATACGTCCCGTCTTCGACGGGCGTATAAAAAGCACTGTGGAAAAGGGAGAAAATATTGGTTATCCTGAAAAATAAAGCTTTTCCAACAATAGTTTTCAAAAGCTTTATTCTTCAGGATCTTTAACCTTTACCGCACAATCCCAAAATTTAACAACCCTGAGGAAACAGCTAAATGTACATGTATATGAAAACCTTGTGAGAAAAGCACAAAATGCTGGTAACCAGTATCTTCTCCTTTGCCCACTGAGTTTTCTACACTTTCACAGACACTTTCATCATTTCAGCTATATTGAATTTGTCACCTGCAAATGCTTTGTACTTTGATGAGTCTAAGATTTTATTGTTTAGAAAAGAGTTAAAACACTGAATTTTTTGGTAAAGTGTTGATGTCTCTTTGAGTAATCATAATTACTGGATCAAGACAGCTCATGTTTAAATTTAAATAAATATCACACAATAATTTGTATTGCACTCAGTTTCTATCACAATAAAGCAAAGTGATGCTGTAAATTCTTCAGTAAGTCTTTTGAGTCCACATGTGATTTGTATGCATCTACGGCACGCTTTGCTGCATTATAGCTGCTCTGGAGGTCACCAAGCTGTTGGAAAGAGAACAAACATAGAGTATTTGTCAACCTATCAGTGTCAACGCATTACCAAAGTTTACAACCCCTTGATTTTATGTTCTGAGAACAAATCTTTCAAAAACTTTGAGGAAAAAGAAGAAAATGCTGCCCGCCAGCATTTTCTTCTTTGCCGACAAACTTTTCAATCCATTAACTCTCCCAATCAACAAAATTTCGGACTGGACCAAATTTAAAGCATTTCCAGACAACAAATTAAATATGGCTCAATTATGATTTCTGTCTTTGAAAGGATAGAAAACATTGTGGGAAAAGGAGAAAATGCTGGTTACCAGCATTCTCTCCTTTTCCCACAATGTTTTCAAAAGCCCTCTCTTTCAGGGTCATTAAAACTAGGGACTGTGTGGTAAAGGGTTTAGAGACAACTTGCACTACTATAGCCATGTCTTATTGTCTATAATTTCATTAGACTGACAATGAGTATGAAATTAGAGTCTCTCTGTCCATGGAACAGGCTCGATTGCCATTACTGCAAGAGTGTCAGACTGTGTAGGATCAAGATCAGACCCCATCTAATCTCTTTAACCCTTTACGAAACATTACCATGGAGAAAAATGTATTAAGCACTACTCTGTACAAGGATTAAAACAGAATGTCATCATTTAGACACAAAATATCATCTGTAAAAGCTTTCTATTTGAACAACTCTAGGATTTTGTTGTCTTGTAAACAGATCCATAAGGTTTGGTCACACCCAGCTATCGGACGAGTAACGGATAAAAAATCATTCTATCCGTTCGTGTCCGTTCTATGTCCATTTCTTATCCAGTGAATCCGCTACTTGTCCGGCGACATCCGGTGATGTCCGTTTCATCTGGTGGGAAGTTTTGAGCATGTTAAAAAATTTCCACCGCACAAAACGGACAGAGACGTGCAAATGACAGACTTTGGATGCATCTGACTATTTATACCATCGGCATGTCAAATGACCGGTACATTCCTCGTACGTTGGTGTTCGATACATTTCCGTTCATCGTACGTTGGAAGAACGTTTTGTCCGGTTCTAATGCGTTGCATTCCCGTTTTATCTGGTACAAGTCCGTTACTCATACGGTGATATCCATTAATAGACTGTTTATTATCCGGTACATATCCGGTAAATGTGCGTTTTTTCCGTTACATGTGCATAACTCGTACGGTCATTGTGTGGCTTCTTCACTGCACACACCGATCGCGTGAGCCTCGAGCCGCAGAGGAGATGAATTTTGTCACCGGATAACCAAATTCTGCATGTTTTTGTCCATTTTCCTTCCGTTACATATCCGTTAGCCGGTCTGACCAAGCCTATACAATCAAACTATGCATTAGAAACATAGGTAGACAAGCCATTTCTAATTGAAAATGGTCATCAAGTTTGAAGCGTATTTGAGATGGTAAAAGGTACAAATTTCTGAAAAAGGAACTAGATATAGCATACCTGATCTGCCAGCTGTCCCCAGTTGTAATGTGGTTCATACATGTGTGGTGCAATAACGTAAGCTGCTTGGAAAAATGCCCTTGCCTGAAGAGAAAAGAAATTTAAAAGCTGATAAGCTGCATACTCAAAATTATCCATTTTGTCCATTGATCATTTCATATTGCAAAACAATGAATAGAATAAAATGTATGTAAGCACATCACTGTATAAAGGTATACTTTTGGCCAAGAAAACTCAGAAATGTCTCCTGTTATAAAATATTCCTCAACTTGTCATACTGTGCTATCTTCTTCTTATTACTGTTGGGTAAGAGCTGTCAATGGCTACACTCTGTATCAGACAAAAGAATTTGAGACTTGTCCATATTGGAGACATTTGCAGATGTCAATTTAAAATGTGCCTAAAATAGTAGAATTTGTCTTTGAAAGAGTAGAAAAAAATGTGGGCAAAGGAAAAAATCCTTTCCACACAATAATTTCAATAGCCTTTTAGCTTAGGGTTGCTAAAACATGGTATTGTTTGGTAACATGTTAATACTTTAAGTTTCCCTTTCACACTATTCTAATAAAAAAGAATTTCACAGAATTATTGGATTAAATCTCTTTCCTGTCACCTGTGTTTCCATAACATTCAATAAGTGATTCTACTTCAATCAAAGTTTGAATACATTGTAATAGAGTGTGGTGCCCGTGGTTGTGGAGTAGAGCGTCGGCTTTGTAACCGTAAGGTCCCGAGTTCATTACCCGGGAGCGGGTGTCACATTTTATGGATTTTTCATTGGCCCACACAATCACGGCGAGTATTGGTGAAGTTCCCAGGAAGCAGAATCGAGAGAGGTAAGTGTAAGTTGTAAGAACTTGTTTCTCATTCGATGTAAAATAAATATGTTTAAATATGTTTAAACTAATACAGTGACAGTGATTTACTACGTTTTTTTTTTATTCCACCTGCCGCAAATTTGTTTCATAAGGCAATGAAGTAACCCTTTACCACACAATCTCAAGTATTTTCTCCTTTTCCCACAATGTTTTCTACCCTTCCCAAATTGAATTTCAATTTTTGAGTCACATTTATTTTTGCTTCTGCAAATGCTTTGAGTTTGAAATAGTCTAAAATTAAGTCATTTGGTAAAGAGGTAAGTCTTTACCAGAAAACAAAATATCAGACTTGTCTAATTTTAACCATTTACCACACAATCCCAAATTTTAACGACCCTGAGAAATAAAGCTTTTGAAAACATTGTGGGAAAAGGAGAAATGCTGGTAACCAGCATTTTCTTCTTTTCCCACAATGTTTTCTTATCTTTTACAGTCAAATCCCATTACTTGTGCCACATTTACTTATAATGTCCTTTGGAAATACTTCCAATGTGGATTTGTCTAAAATTTTGTTGTGGGGTAAACAGATAAAGCATTTTCACATGACAAAAATATGTGTTTAAAATATCAAAGTATGTCTTCAAAAAGGGCTGAAGATAGTGTGAGAAAAGAAGAAAATGCTACCAGCATTTTCTCCTTTCCACACAGTATTTTCAAAAGGTTTCTTCCATGTGATCATTAAAACTCAAATTGTTTGGTTTACCCTTACTAACAGAAAGAAAATGTTTGGAAAAAATGTAAGGAATCGAGAAAATGCAGGTAAGTACATGTAACATTTTCTCCTTTTCTTACAATGTTTTCTACCCTTTCAGAGAACTTGAGCTAATTTTTACCAATTTCAAATATGTGGTCTGCAAATGCTTTGAATTTTGAAGAGTCTAAAATTTTGTCATTTGGCAAAGGGTTAACCCTTTATCACACAATCCTGTATTTTACAACCCCAGAGAAAGACAGCTTTCTAAAAGATTGTGGGAAAAGGAGAACATACTGGTTACCAGCATTTTCCCCTTATCCCACAATATTTTCTATCCTTTCAAAGACAAAATTCTGCAATTAGAGACAAATTTAGTTTGTCATCTACAACTGCTGTCAATTTGGATCAGACTAAAACTTTGTCATTTGATTTAATTCTTTACCAAACGAACAATTTTAGACTCATCCAAACTGAAAGCGTTTGCAAATGACAATTTTGATGTAGCCTAAGTGATGATTTCTGTCTTGAAATGGTAGACACTACATTATGGGAAAAGGAGAACATGCAAGTTATCATCATTTTCTCCTTTTCCCACAAAGTTTTCAAAAGCCTTCTTCTTCATGGTCATTAAAACTCAGGACTGTCATGTAAAGGGTTAAGGGTTAAAATGAATTATAAGAGTGAAAATTTATAATTTATAAGTTAGTATATTGACACAAGGATGACCAGTAAATTTGTGCATAGATATCCTCAACACCATTAAATTTTATGGTTATCTTTCACACATCCTGAAAAATCTACAAAAACCGTAACAGTAAAAGTTTATAATTTTTGCATCAATTATAACATTTTCTTCTACTAAACCTAATCTTGGATTATTTTTACATCATATATGGCTGCATCAATTTCATCTTAATCCTTTACCAAACAATCCCAAGTTTTATTAATCTTGAGGAAGAAGGCTTCTGAATATATTATTGGAAACAGACAAATATTCTGGTTACCAGCATTTTCTCCTTTTCTGATATTGTTTCAACCATTTCAAAGACCAGAATTGTCTTGGGAGAGTTTGTCATCTGCAAATACTTCAAATTTAGTTAACCCTTTACCAAACAATCTTGAGTTTTGACAATCCTGGAGAAGAAAACTTTTGAAAACATTTTGGGAAAAGGAAAAAATGCTGGTAACCAGCAATTTCTCCTTTTCCCAAAATGTTTTCTACTCTTTCAAAGACAATTTTCACTAACAAATTTTCAGCCATATTCAATGTCATCTGCAAATGCACTGGCTTTGGACAAGTCCAAAAGTTTGTTGTTTGGTAAACATTTAAGTTTAAAATTTTGTTGTTTGGAAAAGCATCAACAACTCTAGAAAACCAAAAGTGGTAAAAGTTTTCATTTCTCCATTAATTATTTCTTGCTTTTCTACATGACAGAATCTTAATTGGAAGCAATAATATCTTGACATGTTTGTTACAAGCTTTCCCTTTGAAAGTGTTCACTATGTATGGTACACGATTGGCAAAGTATGAAAAGCAGCCTAAAAGAGGAACTAAGGATTTAAAGATTTAAATAAAATACAATAAAACCATCAGATTTAAATTGAAAAGCCCAAACACCTTGGGTGTCTGTTTTTATTCATAAATAATCAAACCAACTCTGAAACCGGCCCTAATCCTCTTACAAAAGATATCCTAGGGTGCAACAGGTTTCAGGTAAAAGTCACCCTACAAGGCCTGGAATTTTTACCTTGAGGACCAACAATTATATATTACGAGGCATGCTCTGTGAAAAGGGGGGCTAAATACATCTGCAAAAAGTATCAACCCAGGTCAGCCTGTGCAGTCTGCAACTGTCTGCATGTCAAAGGGACATGCACCACATGATTCAATTGGTTATAAGAAAAAATGGATTTTATGAATCCATGATTATGTGATGACTTGCTTGGTATCATGCAACACAGAGAAAGATTGCATTAAACCTGTTTTGCCAGAGCATGGCTCAATTATATATGACATGAATAAATACCCTGCTATAGGCTTGAGATAAAAAACTTTATCATCACTTATATTTGGGCCCCATCTCCTGCAGATTAACTCATTTATCAGACAACAAATTTCTTTAGTCTTATCTGTATTGAAAGCCTTTGCAGACAACAAATTTAATGTGGCTAGAAATGAGATACAGTACTTATCTATGAAAGGATAGAAAACAGAGTAGAAAACAATGTTTACAAAAGGGTTCTACCTCAGGGTCGTTAAAACTTGGGATTGTGTGGTATAGGGTTAAGGTATACTGGTAGATAAGTCTAGAACTGTTGCACTGGTTATTCAGTATACTCAGGCAGTAGAAGTAGATCATAACCTTACACAAACAGTCTGATCCTTATCTCCATTGTCCATAAGAATCTCTAAAGTTAATCTTAGGATGCTTATGATAAAATACAGCTTCCATTTGACAGACTTCAGAAAACAACAAAAAAGTTGTACAGGAAAAAGAAGTCTATTTTCTCACATCGCATTGTCCATAGTGTTACAGTGTGTTCAAAATAAAACCTGATTTCCTTCAAGGAAATAAGAACAAACATTGGAAAAACTGAAATTCTGCATAACAGTATGGAATTCCAGCAAACTTCATTTTTGACTGCAAAAATTGAAGTTATCTCTGATAGATCTACAACATGCTTTCAAATGGGGACTCAGTATTTCATGTACAAAGAAACAAAACAAAGCTCTGTTTTGTTAACACTTTAATAAAAAAATACTAACTTCATATTTAAACTTGTATACCTGTTAACATATGTATATTTATTTCATGGTTTCCGGTAGTTTATTGAGAAATAACGGTGAAATATTTTTCGATATTTCATGGTTACCACCAGTGAAAAATACCAATATTATTTTCTAACTCTTCAATTGAAAGCAGAAACAGTAGTTCCTGTGCACTAGTTACCTAGGTAAACAGCACGTGTCATTCAACAAGAAGGAAATAAAACGTCATTTACATGGTATTTCTCGCACTTTACATAATATTGTAATGCATTGCTATGTGGAGGGGGTATGCCAAGGGGAATTACAGAAAACAACTGTGCTGGATTTTGATGAAAATCCCTACAAAAAAGGGGATAGAAGCATAAAATATATGGAATATTTGTTTATTTTGGTGAAAAATCGAAATTTATTTCATCTTGTGAATATCATCAGTAATATTTTCACTTGTGGCTGCACCACTTGTGAAAATATTACCGATGATGTTTACTCGATGAAAAAAATTTTGATCTTTCACCGAAATAAACAAACATCCTCTATGTATATAACAGGGAATCAAAGTACTGAAAGTACAGTTGGAAGGAGAGTTTAGAATAGGCGTAACATATTGCGATACATTTTCCTGTAGTTTAATCGCCTCTTCTGATACAGTAAAGTGTATTGGGGTGTGCAATGTTCATGTGCAATGGAGACCAGTTGACTATCCTGAGTTTTAACAAACTTGGGGAAGAAGGCTTGTGAAAATATGTTGAAAAAATTAAAACGAAAGGACTTTTCTGAAACTCTTTGCCATTGTATTTGAAGGACAATTTTTATGTGATAGCAAAGAGTTTCGATTTACTGTTACCGGTATATGTTTTTTCGTTGTATATAAACTTAGATCTACCCCTCTATTAATGAGTTTAAAATGTCTTTAGGAAGAAGGCTTGTGAACTTTTGGCGTGAAAAGGAGAATTTGGTGCTAACTGACATTTTCTCCTTTTCCTAAAATGTCTTCCATCCTATTTCAGACAGGTTCCATCAATGGAGCCAGATCTAAGTTGCTACCTGAAAATGCATTCAATTTTGGCAAGTCTGAAATTTTTTCTTCATGTAAAGAGTTAGGAAAATTTCTCCCTTTCAAAGTAAAGTTTTTAAATGGCCTCTTTCTCAGGGTTGTTAAAACAGTACTTGATAGGGTATGGTAAAGGATTAAAGAATAGTTTTTGCTTGAAAATGTATTCAATTTTGGTAGGTCTAAAACTGTTTTTTTTTTTGTTATGAGATGATTCATTTCTTGAAAGTCTTTACCATTTTATTCCCAAGACAATTTTATTGAGAGAGCAAAGGGTTTCTAGAAAGGTGCCTTTTAGAGTATAGAAACTGAGATTCAGCCTTTTAGATCACAATACTGACTTTTAACAATGTTCAAGAAGAGGCTTTTGAAAGCATTGTAGGAAAAGTAGCAAATAGTGGTAATCAACATTTTTTTTTGACTTTCCGACAATGTTTTCCATCTTAGTAACTCTCTACAAAACCCTATAGAAAATAACAAAAAATTAGGGCTGTCTTCATTAAAGCCATTAGCAGATGACAATTTAAGAGCAGCTGAAAATGTGCCGTTTGGCTGGGAAAAAGTACAAAACATAGTTGTAAAGGGAGAAAATACTGGTTACTAGCATTTTCTCCTTTTCCAAAAGTATTTCAGAAAGTTTTTTTCCCTTGAGGTTGTCAAAATTTTGTCTTTCGGTTAAAAGGTTTTTTTTTAATTGTTTACCATTTTATTTGAAATATATTTTATCAAGATTGAAAAGAGTTTCAAAACAAACGCCTTTCAATGTTCAAAAACAGAGATTTAACTTTTAGATTACATGTGCTGAGTTTTAATGACCTTAAAGAATGGGGCTTTTAAAAAAAGGAAGGGTATTTTGAAACCTTGCAGGAACATGAGAAAATACTGGCAACAAACATTTTTTCCGTTTCACACAATGTTTACCATTCTATTAAGGATAACCAACATCATTTGACGGTTGACTTCATAGATCCTATGAGGGATGTCCGAGGATGTTCTTTGTTTATACGATTCTTGTGATCTATGACTCAGTCAACCCTTAAAGCACTGGATTGATGAAATTGGCATTTCTAATTTCGGGAAAAATGCTTAATTATTGCAACTCCACCCAGGACTGTTTTGGTCACTCACAACAAGGTAGCTCACACTGCAGATCCGACATAAGATTACATATTCTGTGCAGACAATAGATTCATCTTCCTTGTCTGCAAAAGAGACAGACATTCTAAGCGGTCTAAAGGTTCATTGACATTAACGCTTGTGTTTCATTAAAACCGCGTATCCGGAATGTACGTTCAGCTTGTCGGCAAACATGATTGCCTACCCGTCAATTGAGATACGCCCTATTCCTTTGTTCGACAATAATATATTGTGTAGCGTTACAGAGATATAGGTCCTTGGTCTGTGTCCTTAGAAAAACATGAACACGTCCGATGCATTCTGGGACAGTGGGATTCTCTGTGTCAAGATAATTTTATCATTGTGTCATTCAGTTTTGAAAAAAAGTGAAGTTGAAGGAAATTTTTATGAGGAAAATAAATGGATTATATTACATAAAAATTTCAGTTCTAATAATGATGGAGGTAAGTGATTGTGATAACAATTCATTACGATAAGCGTTTATCCTTTACCTGACGACGAAATTTCAGACTAAGTTGAAATTGAAAGCATTTGCAGACGACAAACTCAGAGTGGCCCAAATGAGGGGCGAAATTTGTTCTTGATATGGTAGAAACATTGTGGTAAAAAGAAAAAATGCCGGTTTCCAGCAAATTCCCCTCTTCCCTCGATGTTTTTAAAAGCTTGCTTTTTCAGAGTCGTTACAAGTCAGCATTGAGTGGTAAAGGGTTAAATATTTATGAATAATTGCTGAACGTTAAGCACCGTGATGATCAAAAGAAGAAGTTAAAACTTTTTGCGTGATAAAACTGTTACGATCATGTTAATGTCTTTTTTTAAAGTCCGATCATACTCGTATATAAGGAAAGAAATGATCAGACTGGAACCCAGGCTATTGTGATTTCAACTGATTTACCTTTTTCTTTTCACGGGTCTCCGGAAACAAAACTGGGCCACGCTGACGCGTAACAATAACCTAGTCATTAATCATAACTTTGACAGAAGAAAAAGATATTTCTTTGAAAGAGAAAATTTTGTATAAACACTTGATGATTCAAAGGAATTTATTTCATTGAAATTTTACTTCTCATATAGACAGAATGATGTTCTCAACAGAGAAAAGAAGTCTGTCAGCGATACGTCATTCAAATAAGCTATCCGATTGGTTAGTTCAGGGGTCGTAAATTTACATATACGATCCCTCTGGTTAGTTGTTTATGCGTTGTGGAGTGGAAGTAGGTCCGAATGACATCATTTTAGTAGGTTTCGATTGGCTTATTACAGCTACAGTTTATTTGTTGCTGTAGCAACACCATCGTAACAATCAACTGATCCAAAGTATTTTGCATTTGTCAAAAACGATGTTTTTAAGAATTCGATTTAATTCGTTCTAGAAAGTTGAAGTTTCTTGTTGTTGTTTTGATTCAATTTACAATGGTCTCGACATTATTTTGTTCTTATGTTCTTGAGAAGTGTCGAACTATTTGAAAGGTGTTTGGATAATGCTGTTCAGAGGCATTTGCAGCAAACTGCCGAGTGGCGACATATGAAGGCTCTCGTTTTCCAAAAACTGATTGAGTGACAGATTGATTGTATGGTGTTTAACCTATCCATGCTTTCTTGGAGTTTCTTTAACCAGTACTTTGCGCAATATTCTTCCCAACCCACTGGCTGCTTTCCCACATAACCATCGTTGTAATAATGATCAGCCGTGAGAGAGGAATGAATCCTGACTATACTCAATCATTCGAAAGAAATTGGCCGAGCTGGAGATTCGAATCAGCAACCCCCTGTTCTCAAGTCTAGTGCCCTACAGACTGCAATAGCAGGATTCATATTCACCAACCATTTTTAAGAATGTTCTTGGGATTATTCAATAGAATTTTCTATATGTGAAAGTAACACAACCTCTGATTGGCTAAACCAAATGGTTTAGCCAATCAGAGGGTGTGTTACTTTCAAATTTATAAAATTCTGTAGAATAAGATTAAAAGTTTTCTTATGAATGGTTGGTGAATACGAGCCCAGGACTCAGCAAAGAAAAACTGACAATTTAACATTTATACTAAGTAAAAGATTTTATATTTTTTCAAGACATCCTCCTGTTCCATAATTTCCACATAAATCAAAACTAACAAAAACTGTCAATTTTTTCCTAATCATGTTATACAATGTAGATACCTCCATGAAACTGCCAAAAAAAAGTATATAAAATTTTCCAGCTAATGAAAAAACTGCAAAATATTTTGATTTCAGTTTTCTCTTTCCTAGAAAACCTTAAATTGCAATGTGTTTAGATCTAAGATCACACTGCATGACCTACACTGGCAGCAAAAAGGCAAAGACCCTACTTAGCAGCCTAAAGGGGTAAGGTCTTGCAAAAAAAATGTAGGCCTGTATTCTCAACTTATTCTGAATAACTTGCAGCTTACTAAATTTTTGAATTGTAGCCCTTTAGCAAAATTAATACTAGTAACAAAATTTTAGATTGGCCCAGACTGAAAGCATCTACACATGAAAAATCAAATGTACCTCAAATGATTAAATATGTCTTAGAAGAAGTGGAAAACATTCTGGGAAAAGAAGAAAGTGCTGGTTGTAACCTGCATTTGCTCCTTTTCACACAGTGTTTTCAAAGGTATTTTCCTTCATGGTTGTCAAATCTTTGATTTTTTCGACAAGAGTTAACCCTTTAACACACAATCCAAAGTTTTAAACACTCTGAAGAACAAAGCTTTTGAAAACATTGTAAGAAAAGGAGAACATTCTTGTAGCTCTTCTTCCCACAATGTTTTATGTCTTTCCTGGACAAATCCCACAATTTCAGCAACATTAATTTTGTTGTCTGCACTTGTTTTTCATTTGGATATGTCCAAAATTTGATCATGTGGTAAAATGTTAAGTCTTTACCTTTTATGTGTGATTTTGACTGTCCACAAAAGGAACTTTTATTTTGCAAGGCATTCTTGTAGTTCATTCTTTGCCAGATGCTGAAATTTTAGACTTGTCCAAATTGAAAGCATTTACAGACGACAATTGCTAACAGAATGGAAATTGTCCTCAAAAGGGATAGAAAACATTGCCAGAATAGGAGAAGATGCTACCAGCATTTTCTCCTTTTCCAAAAATATTATTTCACAAGCCTGCTGTTTGGTTTAGGGTTAACCCTTTACCACAATCCTGAGTTTTAATGACCAAATGACAGAAAAGACTTTTGAAAACATTGTGGGAAAAGGAGAAAATGCTGGTGAGCAGTATTTTCTCCTTTTCCTACATTGTTTCCTACTCTTCCCAAAAACATTCATCAACCATTCTTAAGAATATTCCTTGTCTTATTCTAAATTTTGAAAGTACTGCAAGTTCTGATTGGCTAAACCAAATTGTTTTGCCAATCAAAATTTGTATTACTTTCAAATTTAGAAAACTCTAATAAAGAATATAACCAAGAATATTTCTAAGAATGGTTGATGAATGGACCATGATTTTCCAGATTCAGGTTCAGGAAACATTCCATTTCCTCCTCATTTACCAAGAAAAGCACTGACCAGAACTACTGCAGTGGCCTTGTCAATCATTCTGTAATTATTAATTGGATCAGACATTTACATCTTACACAGGCATGCTGTGGTGATCTATGACCTTTCTAACCCAGAGGTCATTATCTTCTGAAACAAAATTATGGCAGACCAGGGTCAATATTCAACAATCATTCTTAACAGCTTCTATAGTCTTACTCTCAAGAATTTTAAACGTGGTAAATGTTTAAGTCTGTTTTCAGTCAGCAGACTCTAATAAGATGTTATAGCTACAGTGTAGATTCCAGATTAATCCTTTACCAAATGCCAAAAAACTGGACCCTCTCAAACTGAAGTACATGTACAAGGTGTCCAAAAAGAAAGTTAACAGTTTTAATGTCTATTTATTATATCTTTACATTCTAGTAGATCAACAAAAAATGGTGCATGTATAGACAACAGGTATAAGTTTTATCCTGTATCACTTTCAAGATTTACACCCGTATACTTTCAGAAAAATGTCATTTTTTTTTAAATTACCAAATTTTATCCATGGCGTCAATTCAGTAGTTTATGACGTTTGCCTGCCCTTTTGAAGCTTGCCGGGCCCCTCGCACTCGCTCTTAGAAACTGTTGATTACATTGCAACAAATGTCCACACTGATCTTTCTTACTTTTCTCTTGATGTTTCTGAGGAGCATGTGTCCGTTGGCTTTGGTTTGTACATTAACATCAGATAGCCCCAAAGAAAAAGGTCAAAAGTATTGAGATTTGGGATGAGGGTGGGATGTGTGAAAAATGTCTGGTTCATGCAAGATTTAGCAATACCACACATTGCAAATACATATACATTATATGAGAAATTTGGTGAAAGAGTAATTTCCAGGAAATATTCAGAGGTGTGGCACTGTGGTGTGACATGGGCCGCCCACAGCACGGATCTCAATCCTTGTTATATCTTTCGTTAGGGCAATCTGAATTCATTAGTGTAGAAACAAGAGCAACGGAAACGTCCATGATCCTCAAAAACATCAAGAGAAAAGTAAGGAAGATCAATGTGGGTACATGTTGTAATCAATAGTTTAAAGAGTATACGTGAGAAGGCAAGCTACAAATGGGCAGACAACTTGAAAACATCTTAAAAATCTAAATTGACATCATGTACAAAATACAGTAATTTTAGTAAATTGATATTTTTTCTGAAAAGTATATGAGTGTGTGTAAATATTACACCTGATATAGGATAAACTTATACCTGTTGTCCATACATGCACAATTTTTCGTTGATCTAGCTTTCTTTTTGGACACCTTGTATATGCAGGTAACAATTCATATGTAACTGAAACTGATGACTGCTGTCAATGGTACATTTTCTCCTCCACAAAATCATTATTTATCAGCTGAGTATGACCAATGTAAAACATACATAAATAACACCTAACAACTCAGACTTGTCAAAAAAATCAGCTGTGCTATCCATACATCCAAAGTAATTCAACCAGATCAATTCATTATCAACAGATTCATAATGGCCGCACTGTTT
The DNA here is from genome assembly GCA_946811185.2 of Hippopus hippopus. Lineage (NCBI taxonomy): Eukaryota > Metazoa > Mollusca > Bivalvia > Cardiida > Cardiidae > Hippopus > Hippopus hippopus. Next base: position 16,901,640 of record OX328097.1, read on the forward strand.
CATTTACAGTTTTTTATCATTAATGTTACATGACAAACGTGACAGTTTTATCGTTATTGATCCCAATTTGATTATGTATCCTATAACAAGTGTCCAACAAATCTCCACGGTAATCGAATATCAGTGCATCTAAACTGCCTGTCATTACATATTTATTGGTACTTGTTTGGGCACCGGCTACCAACCTTGGTAAATGTAATGACCCTTTGTCCAAAAACCTGTGGCCCATTGGAGAAAAAATTATTTCAGTTAAAGGCCCTGAAATCATTACACAAAAAGGAGCTATTACTTGTAGAAAACAATAATTGCTCTTTTTCCCATATGTATTTACTCTTGTCTGTATATAAAAAAAAAAACAATCCTTGAGTAATTTTAGACCAACTTTATTAGAGAATTTCAGTTTTCATAAATGATTAGACTGCAAGTGTGTGGTCTGATCTTCACCTACAATGTCAACAAAAGCACTGATGGTATGAGAGGTGCTCAATGGGTTTTCTCAGTACCACTTCAGCCAACTTTTCTGTATCACATTTTTTTTTTTCAGAAATTGTCATGAGTTGGCTTGGGCTCTGAAGTGTCTTGCCAAAGGACACTCCCACAAGAAACCACTTACTTAGAACCTCGAACCCAAGCCTCCAGGTGAAGAGTCATACACTTTACCAATGAGCCAAGCAGTACCCCTGATCGTTACAAAATGCTGGTTACCAGCATTTTTTCATTTTCCCACTATCTTTTCTACCGTTCCAGTAGCAAGTTTCAGTTTTTGAGCCATGTTTAATTTGTTGTGTGCAAATTCTTTCAAATTGGATCAAAATAATTTTTTTGTTTGTTTAGTATTGAATTAATTTAGCTTACCAGGAAAATAGACGGAAGTCTGCGCAGTCTGATCTTGACCTACTCTGTCTGCACAAGTGCTCTGGATCCCCCCAACCAGCTTAATGGGTCAAGAAAATTTCTACTAACAATCCATATCAGATCTGATAATAATCCACCATCATTAGATGAAAGATTGGTAATGGATCCCTGGCTACCACTTAATGTCAATAGAGAACCCATTAACCAGTTCAATGATGGCACAACTGTCTTACAAATTCTAAACTGATGTCACATATTGACATTGATGTGGGGTGTGACATCCATGTTTTAGTGTATTCACTCTTTACCAGAGGACAAAAATTCTAGACTTGTCCAAACTGAAAACATTTGCAGAAAACTAATTCGTTGTAGCTCAACTCAGGGGTGGGCAATTTTTCAATTTTCCCACTTGTCCATGGACAAGTTGGACTGACTTTTCTACTTGTCCACAGTTAAAGTTTACTAGTCAAAAAAAAATAGAGTAAATCAGTGGTGTATTGTAAATTTGTGTTGATGAATCTCACTCTGCAGTCATCTGCTCTAAAAACAATATGGGTAAAAAAAGAAGTTGCTTGTAACTTTCTCTTACTCGCGGGACCAGGTTCAGAGCGACAACTTCAAATCAGATGGCCAGTAGAATTACCATATCACTGTCAGTTTCAGACACTTATTAGCTTTCACCTTTTGTTTTACAGAGAGATTTATGTAAATGAACTGTTTAAAGTCGTTATCAAAGCAAAAAAGACACTTTTAAATGCCTTTGATCGGACGATATCAAACTGACCTTTATTGTGTCATGGGTTTTCACATTTTTTTAGCGATCTTTGTTTCATGCCAGTTAATTTGTGGAGTGCTATTTCTGCATGATTTGACTTAAATTTGTCAATTAAGGTTGCATTTAACTTCAAATCTATAATTTTACACTAGATAGGCGGATTAATATCATTAAGAAGTTTATGTCATAAACAACATACCACCTTGATTAGCTGTAAGAAAGAGCGAGTCGTGCATCCTTCAATTACTCCATCCTTCACACTTAATACTTATTTAATACTTATTGTATGTGTCAGAGTTTTGATCTTTGAAATATAATGCATAGACGTAACTTGTTGCCTGTAGATTCTCTAGTGCTTCAGTTCTGGAGACATTTCTTTCTAACTTGTGCTAATTGGCGCACTGGTGATCGACAACGGGAGCCACGAAACTTGTGAGTGCGAGCCCGTTTCACTTCATATTTCTATGCGTAATTATTCAATTAAATGCGTGAACTATGCACATATGTACGTGACTTGGAACCCTGAGGCTCAAATTTACCCAAGAAAAGAGCTGAGGTCGTATCCGCAGTCTATGGAAACATTCTACAAACATGACAGTAGCATATTAGAACCATCGTCCTGTCAGCACCAATAAAAGGCAGCACACGTTTGCGCTTTGCATCATATTCTCTGTCTCCGCCTTTTAGATTTATGCTTTTCAGGATCTTTGAACAACCAGATCTGACGGCGAATTTATCTGTTTGGTGCAATAAAAACCACTTCGCAACTATTTTACCAGGCATCATATTACTACCACACCACATATTTGCCTCGATACAGCCAATAGATAGCGTGTTTTTCTATTGAAACTAAAATAGGTTGTAACGTAAGAGTGTCTGTTTCTACGAAGTACAGACATGGATTATGCAAAAGTTTGAAACGGCATTTTCTTATTATGTATGGCTCCGAAATTCACTTGCCTGCGGACAACTGCTCTGGAAAAATCTACTTGTCTGCCGGCAACAAATCCCGAGTCGGACAAGTCGGGCATAGGAATTTCGCACCCCTGCAACTATGGGATTTGTCAATGAAAGGATAGAAAACATTGTGAGAAAAAGCAGAAAATGCTGGTTACCAGCATTATATCCCTTTCCCATAATGTTTTCAAATGGTATTTTCCTCAGGGTCATCAAAAACATGGAATTATTTTATAAAGGGTTAAATGTTATTCAAGGGAATATTCTTGTAGCTATGTTACACTAGACTTTAGTGTTAAAATGTAATGCTATGACGAAAGATAAATTACCATATAGCAAGAAATAGACTAATTTGCCCTAAAATTTCTTCTACAGTATGAATTTTGTTACATAAATATGGTACTTCATTCTGATACCAAGGCTTTAATTCAGACGGCAGGTGCATGATGCTGCACAAACGAATTTACACTCTAGCTAATTGCAATAGAGTCAGGGTGAAGCCAGTAAAAGTGAATCTTACTCCAACAGTGTGAGTGGATTGCAAATGCCTTGGAGTCTTTCTGTTGTCTTTTAACTGTAATATGCATACAAGCAAATAAAGCCTGAGCTTTCCTGGCCTTAGTCTGGTTATGAGCCTGGAAGTTTTTTTGTATCAAAAACGCTGCCCAGGCAAACTCCTCCTGTAATATTAATTAAGTGGTTATCAGCCTTTCCCTTTACCAAACAATCCTGTGTTTAATCAAACCTTTGGAAGAATTAATTAATGAATGTTGTCTTAGGCAGCATTGACATCTAGGGTCATGTAGCGCCCATGACACGGAATACTGGAAGACATTAAAAAAGGATTCAGTACTGGTCTGAAAAGGTGTGAATAATTAAGTACATGTAATTGTAAAATGTATTGACTTTTGAAAATTATGTTTGAAAAGGAAAGAGTGCGGGTAACCAACAATGTTTTCTACCTTCTCAATGACAAGTCCCATCATCTGAGCCACTTTTATATTGTTGTTTGCCAATTCTGTCGATTATGTTCTAGACCATAATATTGTCATCTGCAAAAGAATTATCCAAGTAGCCGATTCGTCTCATAATGCCTCAACCCATTTGACCAAATGATATCCATTGTGGTAAAAGGAAGCCAAAGCCCAATAATTACCAATGATTTTTCCTGTAAGCAAATCTCTATAGTCACAGACTGGGAATGAGTATCAATCAGAGGATGAATTTTATAGAATTGAATGAAGCCCTACAGACTTGTTTCTCAGCTGTCTGTCATTCTTGGAAGCTCATAATGAGCTCTAAACAGTAAACACTGATGAAGAAGCCCTGACCTTTTTGGCAAGTCCATAATATGACTTTTTAGAGAGGACTGCAGCCTAACAAGCACAACCCTGTAATTAGGAATGACAATTTAATTGGTACGTTTTTGTGTGCACTTGTCTCATAGTTTCTTTAATTGGTGATGGCAAACACTGCAGCGCGGAACTGGGCTTCAAAGCCATCTCCCTTTTAACCCTTGACAGCACAATCCTGAGTTTTCATGACCCTGATAAAACAAGTTTTTGAAAACATCACGATGTTTACCCTTTGAATGACAAGGTCCATCATTTGAGCTACATTTAATTTGTTGTCAACAAATGCTTTTATTTTGGACAAGACAAAACTTTTGTAGTTTGGTAAAGGGTTAATATTCCAGCCATTCAGAACATCATTTTATACACAAGTTTTGTGTACATGTATAGTATGCTGTTACTGTTTTATGCATCAGCTAGAAATGTAGGTTAAAATCAAAAACTCTTGCGTTTCATTCTCTTTGAAAACATAAGTTGAACTTAACTCTTTACCATACAAAAAAATTTTAGACTTGATCAAATTGATAGCACTGACAGATGACATAATCAAATGTGGCTTTTAAACAATTTTATTTTTCTTTGAAAGGGTAGAAAACATTGTGGGAGGTGAATGACGAATGACTTCTTTTGCATTGCAGCAGAGCAATTTGAAAACATTTTGGCACAAGGTGAAATTACTTGTAAAAACAAATTTACCTCTGACGTAATGTTTTCACATTTCTTTACTTTTAATTAGCTATTGAGTATCCATTTTCTACATGGATACTTTCAGCTGCTACTATCTGCTATTATCTGATTTTGATGCCTGCTAGGGCATCGAATGTTGTGCCAAGCATGATTCGCAATGATCCCAAGGCTGCTAAGCACAACTCAAGGTGCTTTTGCAGATACTGTAGATCAAGATCATACTGCACAGAATAAGCAGTCGTCCAATCTTGGTTTTACTCTTTCAGATATAGTTACAAAAATGTTTCCAGCTAAAAGAACTTTGAAAACTGTTATATTTCAGTTTTTACTATCGGCTGTGAATGTAAATTTTCTTATCAATTCATGTAGCACTATGGGAGAAGACTGGCAATGAGTCAATAATGAGGTATGGCAGACAAAGAGAACCACAGACTTCCATTTTCCATTTAGATACCAAGGAACACAGCTGTTTTTGCACATGATTAACAGGTAGCTAATTAATGTGCTGTATTCTTCCAGTTGTTGGCCTTGGCATATGGCAATATGTCACATGCTTGAAGTACCCTGTGGCTCTCAGGTATTCCATATCCCATGATACACCAGCTTGTTTCATTGATTTCCAATTTTCTTAACATATAAAAGATCAAAATAAACATTCCCATTGTTGTGACATACTTCACACAATGTAGATCAAAGATCAGACCACAGTTTAAGCCTTTACCAAACCATTTCGTGTTCTGTCAACCACGAGGAAAGAGGCTTTTAAAAATATGTAAACAGCACTTCTCCTTTTCCCACAATTTTTTCCATCTATGAAAGACAAACTTTGATATGTTTTGAGTTACATTTGTCATCTGCAAATGCTTTCAATTTGGATACATCTAAAATTCTGCCATCTGATTAAGAGTTAATCTTGATGTACATACTGTAAAAGCAGCCAAAGTTACTCAAAGCATACTTTGTAAAAAATCACAGGACCTAATTTGACTGATGTTTCATGATGACTTTGAAGTCTGTATTGATGTGGATCTGAAAGTTCGCAGGTGTCTTGTGAATAATACATGATGTTTTGATTTTATGAATGACAGATTAGACAATTCTAGACAACTGACTTTTAGTGTACTTTAGTCTGAATTACATTTCAGTAAATTATCAAGTATTGCTTAAAATTTATTCAAAACTGGTGTAAACAAAAGTATAGAAATATGTATTAAGTTTAGTTAAAGAAAAAATGCTGTTTTCAAGCTTTTCTCCTTTTCCCACAATGTTTTCATAAGCCTACTTTCTCAAGGTTGTTAAAACTCAGAATTGTGTGGTAAAGGGTTACCCCAGACCATTCATTTTCAATGTATCTATGGTTACTCTTTACCAAACAATCCCATATTTCAATAATCCTGAAGAGGTCATTTGAAAACATTGTGGGAAATGGAGGAAATGCTGGTAACTAGCACTTTCTCCCTTTTCTATGATGTTTTCTATCCTACAATAGACAGAAATCATCATTTGACCTACGTTTATTTTGTTGTCTGCAAATGCCTTGAATTTGGTTCCGTCCACTATTTGTTCTTGGTTAAGAATGAACACATTACCAAAATGACAAAATTGTAGACTTGTCCAATTTGAAAGCATTTGCAGACAAAAAAATAAATGTGACTGTAAAACTGACTTTTTTTGGGCGGGTTGGGGGGGAGGGGTAGAAAACTTTGTAAAGAAAATGCTGCTTACCAATATTTTCTCCTTTTCCCATAATGTTTTCAAAAACTTCCTTCGTCGTTAAAACTCAGAACTGTTTGGTAAAGGGTTACTATACTTATGAGTTGCATGTCCAAGAAATAATGACAACTCACTAACATCTGACCCTCTCATCAATCCACATACAAGCTTCTTCCAATTGTGACTTGAAGAAATAGCTTCGAAAGGCAACAAGAAGCAAAAAACTACTTAAATATGGAAACCTTTCTGTAACCTTTTACCATACAACAAAATTTCAAACTTCAAAATTAAATGCATACCCATACAACATATCAAATATGGCTCAAATGACCAGAACTGTCTTTAAAAGGTAAAAAAAAACATTGTGGGAACAGGAGAAAATGCTATTTACCAGTATTTTCTCCTTTTCCATAATGTTTTCAAAGCCTTGTTCCTCAGGGTCCTAAAAATAATATTGTTTGGTACAGGGTTAATCTCTTGAATGCAGGTGAGCTGATGTAACTGGAGAAAACAATGGCTTACTGTAACTTACTCCAGAACCTTTGTCTTTGATAAAGCAATGTCAGCTACTACAGATAGAAATGAAAGGTATGATCTAATATAAAGCACCAAAGCACCTGCCACAGCGTCTTAGTCATTATCTTGTGTAATAACTTTTTATTACCCCATTGTTTTTATAAGAGATGATTAACTTTTGGGCTTGAGTAGAAATACATTCTTTCCTGTAAACAAGAGGGCCACTGCCACTTAAGTGCTCACCTGTGTAAAGAGATTTGAGATTAAAAATGTCAAAGAGATCCTGGTGGTGATGATGTAAAACATAGACAAAAAATATTCAGTGTGCTAACTGGAATTAAGTGTTTTCTCAATACAAGACTTGTGTGTTTTACATGAGTTGACATAAGTGCAGCCCAAATTTTCATCAGATTTTGACTGAAAATGATGTCTCAAGAATGCAAAAAAGGCTTACAAAAGATTTGTCCCAGTGACCAACTTTTTGACCCTACATGATCCAGTTTCAAATCCATCCAAGGTATTATAAGGACAAGGACTAGCAGTTATGTTAGAATTGGAGAGAAATGTACCTTCAAGAGAGTGTACAAAACGTTTTTTATTAGATTGTCCCAGTGACCTGTTTTTTTTACCCAAAGTGACCTATTTTCAAACTCATCTGAGATTCTTATTAAGAAAAACATTCTAACCAAGTTCCACGAATATTCCACTGAAAATAAGGCCTCTAGATTGCAGACAAATTTTTTCTGAGATTTGGCCCAGTGACCTACTTTTTTACTTGTCTAAACCAATTCAAAACCCCTCCAAGATATCATCAAGACAAACATTCTGGATGATTTTCATGAGTATCAGACTGAAAATGTGGCCTCTGGATTGCACATAAGGTTTTTCTGAGATTTGTCCGAGTGACCTTCTTTTTAACCCGGCATGACCAAATATTGAATTGTTTGAGTTATCATTAAGACAAATACTCTGCCCAACTTTCACGAGTATCGAAATATGTGGCCACTAGAGTTCACACAAGCTTTTTTCTAAGTTTCATCCCAGTGACTTACTTTTTGACCAGACGTGACCCAATTTCAAATTTGTCCTAGACATTATCAAGTGAAATATTTCAACCAATTCTGATTAGTAATGGACTAAAAATGTAGTCTCTTGAGGTGTTTCTAAAATTTGTTCAAGAAACCCTCTTTTCAACCCCATTAACCAATTTCGCACATGTCAGAGATATCAATTTCACACATGTCAGAGATACCATGACAAACATTCTGAGCAATTTACATGAGTAATGGGCCAAAAAAAGGCCTCGAAAGTGCACAAAGGGTACTTAGTGCCACCTGCAGGACAAAAACTACACAATAGACGCAGAACACAGCCCATTCACAAAGCTCATCTTGAGCGCTTTGTGCTCAAGAGGCCTGTCACACTACGACGTTCTCACCAGCGTTTGAGTAACATGTTGCGAAACGCAGAGGAACGTTGAGAACGTTAGAAAAAAGTTACAAGAAAGTTAGACGAGTGTCGGCAAACGTTGCGGAACGTCGAGGGACGTCGGCAAACGCTGAGGGTGAAAAATAGTTTTGGGTGTGCGCAAGAATTCAGGACGTTCTATCAAAACACTTTTTACACGTTAGAGGAACATTACACGAAAGTTTGCGGGCGTTACTCGAACGTTACTCGAAAGTCAGAACGTTCCCTGAACGCTAGGCGGACGCCGGCCCATCAGGGTCGAGTGTCCAGCACATGCCTAGCGCTTGGGTAACGCTTGCGTAACGCCTGTGTAACGTCCATCGAATGTCTGTCCAGCGTGTCGCCAACGTTTTTCAGCGTTCGCCGAGCGTTCTTAACGCTCATGTAACGCTCTTTCAACGTCTTTCTAACGTCTGACAGCATTCTGAATTTTTCCAGCGTCTCTGTAACATCCATGTAACGTCTTTGTAACGCGCCTGTAACCTACTGGTAGCGTTCAGGAGCATTTGGCAGGCACTTGCCATATATAAGGGGCTTGCAGAGGTCACCAACAGTCCTGTTGAAACTTTCACAGAGTGAAAACTTCAGAAGAATGAGAGACCAAGAGAAATACCAGTATGCTGTTGCTGCTCTCATGCATCACAACAACCTCCTGCACTTGGCATTGCACCAGGTCAAGATGTCCAAGGCAGAGTCAAAGAAGAAAAGGAAGAGGAGAGGGAGAAAGAGCTGGGTGAGACCCTGGATAGGAAGGCAACCACAGTTTGGTGTTTATGACAAGCTGATGGCTGAACTCAGAGCTGAAGACCAAGCCTCCTTCCACAACTTCCTGCGCATGCCACCAGTGATGTTTGATGAGCTGAGACAGAGAGTTGGTCCCAGGATCACCAAGAAGGACACTCGCTTTAGACCGGCCCTCGACCCTGGTATGAAGCTGGCCCTGACTTTGCGACACCTTGCCTCTGGTGACAGCTATGCCTCACAGAAGTTTGGCCGGAGAGTACCTCACAACACACAGTCACTGGTGGTCAGAGAGGTTTGCCATGCCATACTGGACGAGTACCTGGATGAAATGCTGACCTGCCCCACTACGCCAGAAGAGCGGAAGGAAGTTGCTGACAGATTCTATCAGAGGTGGAACTTCCCCCATGTCCTTGGAGCACTAGATGGCAAGCATGTGGCCATTAGGTGTCCTGCAGACAGTGGTTCCTTGTACTACAACTACAAGGGGTTCTATTCCATCATGTTGCTGGCCCTTGTGGATTCTGACTACAAGTTCCTGTGGGCAGATCTTGGAGGCCTGGGATCAGCATCCGATGCCCAGATCTACAACTCCAGTGAGCTGAAACATGGAGCTGAAGAAGACCTGCTTGGGTTTCCACAGCCTATACCTCTCCCACAAGACACTACAGATGTTCCATACGTCTTCATCAGAGATGACGCCTTTGCCCTGAGAGCCTACATGATGAAGCCCTACAGTCTCCGTGGTCTATCACAGGAGGAGCGCATTTTCAACTACAGACTGTCGAGAGCCAGGAGGGTCGTGGAGAACGCCTTTGGGATCCTTGCCAACAGGTTCCAGGTGATTCTTGGCACTATGCAGCACAAACCAGAGACTGTGAAGCTGATAGTGAAGACCTGCTTGGTCCTTCACAACTTGATGAGGGTCAGATATCCAACGCTGCAGAACCAACAGCTGGACCAGCCAGAAGGTCCAGAAGAAGACTTTGTGCCTGGTGCCTGGAGAGATGGCTTCAATCTGGAAGACACACAGGTTGTTGCAGGCCCCAACACTGCGACCAAGGAAGCCAAGAAGCAGAGGAACCTCATCAAGCACTGGGTCAACTCCTCAGCTGGGGCACTGGACTGGCAGGACAGGATGGTGTAGACCTGGACACTAGTGTTGCAATGCAGAATGGACTTAATATAGACTATTCTTTTTGGTAGACACTATACTTTTTGGTACACACAACTTTTAGAAACTGAAATATTGTATGTGTAACTTACAATGACTTATTTGTAGATAACAGTTTATTTTTACCGATCGCCCTACTTTTTTAGCCAATGAAAGGTCACAATTTCGTTTAAAATTCAAAAAATGTATAGCATAACCTGAAAGTTTGCTAGATTATACGAAAAATAAGTAATAGTTATAGTTCACATCTGACAATTTACGCGGATATAACTTAAGCGAAGCGCAAGGTTACATCGCAAATTGGCAGAATGTGAACTATAATTTTATTTACCGATCGACCTTATACTATCCAAGGAAGCTGCACCCAAAGAATGACATGTCAGTCATTTTTTTGTTGGATCACCTCTTCTTTAATCAAACCAATGAAAAACGAAAAGGGGGAGAGGCAAAGTTTATTTGTTTTTACTATTTCTCTTAAATATTTCGACATTTGGCGGGATAGCTTGAACCATTATTAGTAATTAATAGATCCATTGATAAATAGAGATAGTATCAACTCTCTGTCGTCTGCTCTTTTGGATAACTACTTAATTATATAGGTACATACAATAAGAAAGCGACAGTCTGCTTGCTAAAATAAGTAAACTATTTTCAGAAACATAATGTGACCCGTCACGCAAATAGGGACCGTCTGGGAAGTGCGAAAGGGTTCGACCCTGGTCAGAGTGCGCGGATTGCGCAGGCTGACAAGGGTGGAAACTTTTCGCCCTTGGCAGATTTTTGGAATGTAGAATGGTCATTCTACCTTACTATACATTCATTTTTCAAATATCGATTCAGTTAATCTGTTCTAGGCACGATCTCTTTTTCAATTACTTATTTTACTGAGTTCCCGGTCGACCCCTTTTCACGTAACCAAACGTATAAAACATTATTAATAAATGTCATATTATTTCTGTGAAATTAAAAAAACATGTTTGTATAAAACATTATTAATAAATGTAATATTGTCCATACGGTAAAAATACTTATTGGCTCACCTAAGCATGAAGTGCGAGGTGAGCTATTGTGATCGGTCATCGTCCGTCATCCGTCCGCCAGTCTGTCCGTCCACAATTTCTTTAAAATTCTTCTCCTCCTAAAGCAGTGGGCTAGCCAGCTTGAAACTTTGCAGGGATGTTCTTTTGGTGAAGCTCTACCAAAGTTGTTAAAAAAATTATATTCAATCAAAAACTCTGGTTACCATGGCAAGAGAATGGCTGAAAATTAAAGAAATCTTTAAAATTCTTCTTCTGACAAACCATAGTGCCTAGAGCTTTTAAATTTTGTATGTAGCATCACCTGATGATCCTTTACAAAACTGTTAAAATAATGTCCCATGGATCACATTTGGGCTCCTTCCGGGGTCACCCTATTTTACAAAGAAACAAAGAAGGAAATCTTTAAATATCTTTTAGAAATATTTTTTGGGCTCCACTCACTTAAAAAAAGTGCTATAATTCACAAGGATGCAACCATGAATTACTACGTATGCATGATGTATAAACCAGTATTTGCCTAACAGGTACAAACATAATACATGCATACGCATATTCAGGTATGCACATATAGGGTTACAATAATTTTACTTATTCTTATTATTTATTTATTTATTATTATTATTATTATTATTATTATTATTATTATTTATTTTTTTATTTATTTATTTTTTTTTTTTTTTTTTAATTATTATTATTTTATTTTTTTCTATTTTATTTTTTTATCTTTTGTTCATAATTTTTTGGGGGGTACAATATTAAAAACAAGAAATTGTAAGTTTCATACAAGTAGCAAGCAAAGTTCAAAATATGTACAATATATATTTACAGATTCCTAACAAAAAGTTCTAAGAGTCAGTCTCTGGGGGCGGACCGACATCTAGCTGAGAAGGTAGGCAGGTCCTCCTCTTCCTCTTCAGTGTCTTCATCCATCAGCCGCGTGAGGATCTTGTTGATGCTGGCCCTGGCCTTCTTGAACTTCAGGCTCGACATTGTGAGAAGGCTGTCCCTCATGTAGATGGCAAAGGTTGACTCAGGAGTCACTGATGGAGGCTGGATCAAACCCCTAAGTATAGTCTGTGACTCCTTGACCTTCTCCTGCAGGGTACCCAACACGTCATCCTCGGTGGTGGTATCCTCATCCTGTCCAGATCTTCTTGGCTTCTTGGAACTGCTGCTGCTGGAGGCTGCTGTGGCAGGTGTGGCAGGTGTGGAAGGTATGGCAGTAGACTCCGTGATAGAAGGTCCAGATACCGGTAAATCCTCCTCCTTGACAGTTGCTGCAGCTGAGGCTCTGCTGGGTAGGATGGGCTTGGCTGGCTCCGGTCTGTGTCGCACTACCTCCTGCAGGAATCTGAAGTTGCTGAGCACCCACTCGTCCCTCTCTGTTCTTCTTGGGGCACCGTCACCGCTCTTGTGCTTCATGAGTCTGGTATTCTTATCCCGCAGTGACCTGAACCAGCCCTTCAAGTGCTTCACTGTCTTATGCATCTTCTCTGCCTGGGCCTCCCACAACTTCTTGTTGGTAATCTTGTGGTAATCCTGGAGCATAGAGTCCCACAATGTCCTGTTCTCTTGTAACCACTCGACCATAATGGCCTCATCAGATTCAGAGAGGCTGCAGTTTATCCTGTCGCTCTTCTTCCTCTTGCCTCTGTCCTGTGAGACGGCTGCTGACAAGCTTCTGGAGGAGGAGGAAGAGCTAGACCCTAGAGAGGCTGGAGATGGCGACTGGGACCTGGAGGGGGTGATTGTTGCCCTCTTGTTCTTTGGCTGCTTCTGCTGCTGGTTGGCTGCTGGCTGGCTGTCGACGATCAGCCTCGCTTTCAACAGGAGGGGGATGGACCTCTGCGGTGATGGTAACAACCTCCTGGTTGGGAGAGGATGCTGCTCGTTGGCCTCTGTTGCTGCCCCAACCTCTGGCCAAAAGCCCCCCCTTTTATACTGCGCGTCCAGCTGCAGGTTGGCGAAACATAACAGGAACGTTACACAAACGCTCCACGCGTTACTTAAATGCTACAGGAACGCTAGGCAGACGCTGTGGAAACATAGAGAACGTCAGCTAGACGCTGGGCAAACGTCGAGAACGTTGGCTGGACAATGGAATAAACAATGAAACGTTACCTGGACACAAGGCAGACGCTACCCAAATGCTATGAGAATGCTATCAAAGCGCTGTGGACGCTATGAGAACGCTATCGAAGCGCTGAAAACGCAATGGAACGCTAGGTTTAGCTGCTTTTTTCGACCACAAACGTCGCCTGACGCTGAGTGAACGTTGGCTGAGCGCTACCCAAGCGTTACAAGAACGTTATAACATCGTTGACCTAGAAACTTAATTTGAAGAACGTCAACGTTCCCCTGCGTGTCTCAAATTTTTCAAAACGCAACCAAATGTCGAACAAAATGCTATAGTGTGACAGGGCCTCAAGTCTGCTAAAAATACCTACATCTTGTTCTTTGCAATCAAAATGGGAGATCAAGTGACCTCTAACATTGCTCATGCTCTTGGCAGAGTTCAGCTGAAACTTTTAACTGTAACCAAGATGGGGTTACAGTAAAACATCAGTGTTCTGACTAAATCATGTCATGTCACCTCCAAACTGATTTTGTAATACATGTTACATGAAATGCATGCAAAAAATTCAATTCTTTTTTCAACCTTTAAGCCTGTTGGGAGTCCTCATTATTCAAGACTGAAGATATCAAACAACAGATAAAAGGGAATATATAGAAAATACTGTTTGTACCTGCAAGCAGTTATGAAACTGTGACAGAGGGAGATAATGTTTACTGTTACCTATCTTAACATTGGTTTCAGTGTGGTACACTGGGGATGTATCAAAATTTCTCCGCCAGTACAAAGAGGTAACTTAACAAGAGACTGGATAAGAATGGAGTGAATCTCCTGTATGATGGCACAAAATCACAATATACATACACATCATCATCTGACCAATCACTTCTCTTGGTATTGTTTGTCAGGAAGTCATTATATCTATCATCTACAACATTAGCAACAATATTCCCATGTACATGTAGATACACAATATAGGCCAGGATAAGGTCACTGACACTGCCAGAGGAGGATATAAGCCATATTAACCCTTTATCTTATATTAACCCTTAATCTTGACATTTATGGCCCTGAGGAAGAAGACTTTTGAAAGCACTGCGTAAAAAAGAGAAAATGCTGGTAGGTTTCATTTTCTACTTATCCAACAATGTTATCAAAAGCCCTTTTTCTCAGGGTTGTTAAAACTCAGGATTGTATGGTAAAAGGGCTAAACAAAGAGCCTGCACAGGACGCCAAAACAAAAGATGCTTGTATCAAGAAATTTCTATTTAGCCACTACGTTTTAACATTTTAGATTCAAACTTTATTCAAAACAATATTTCTTTCAGGCTGTTTACAGTGCCATCTCCTGCCATTTAAATGTGTTTCAGGAGTCAAACAGTTTACCTTGCAGAGCTATGCACCACATCAGAAGGAATGAGCTTTTAAAACATTGAACACCAAAAAATTTGTTTACAAGATTTTCCTCATTTATCTCACATTGGTTTTTAACCCTTTACCAAACAATCCCTGGTTTTAACGACCCTGAGGAAGAAGCCTTCTGAAAACACTGTGGGAAAAGGAGAAAATGCTGGTAACCAGCATTTTCTCCTTTTCCCACAATGTTTTCTACTCGTCCAAAGTCAAGTTTCAATTTTTGAGTCATGTTTATTTTGTCATCTGCAAATGCTTTCAATTTGGACAAGTCCAAAATTTTGTTGTTTGGTAAAGAGTTAATCCTTTAACCCTTTACCACACATTTGAAAGTTTTAAAGACCCTGAAGTAGTTTGCTTTTGAAAACATATTGGATAAAGGAGAAAAAGCTGGTTACCAGCATTTTCTCCTTTAACCACAATCTTTTCTACCCTTTCAAAGAATTTAAGTTTATTGGGACCAGTTTCCAATCTGTCATCTGAAGATGCTTTCAATTTGGAAGAGTCTATGAAAGAAAAAGATTCACAAGAAATATCTTTAAAAAAGATAGACAGCATAAATTTGCCAGCAAATAGGCAGTTGCCCTTAAAATAAACATGTCCACATTTTTGACTACAGGGGCCCTTAGAATAAACATGTCTACATTTTTGACCAATCACAAATTTCTATTCATTCATTTTAAACAGTAACAAATTACAGGTCAAAAGCCAGCACATTCAGCTACTCCAAAAAAAAAAACCGAATCCCATCTTTTCAGCAACAATAAATTTTGTCATCAGCAAATCAGCCATGTGAAAAGGGGGCTTAATGTACCTGCAAAAAGTATTGACTCAGGTCAGACTGCAATGACCTGAACGAAACTTTGCTTTTGGTCAATTCTCTAGATAGAAAGGGGCCAGTGTACCTCATGACTCAGTCAACTGTAATGCAGAAAGAATTTTATTGATCCACAATGATGTGATGACTTGCTTGGTATCAGGCATCACAGAGATGCTTTAACCCTTTACCACAAAATGACGCCTTTTAACGCCCCTGATGAAGAGGCCTTTTGAAAACATTGTGGGAAAAGGAGAAAATGCTGGTAACCAGCATTTTCTCCTTTTCCCACAAAGTTTTCTACCCTGTCAAAGAAAAGTTGCTTCATTTGAGCCACTATGAAATAGTCGTCTGCAAATGCTTTCAATCTGGATAGGTCTTAAATTTTGCTGTGTGGTAAAGGGTTAAATCCCCTTTTGTCAGAGCACTTCTCAAATGTTTTCTTTATAGACAAGCCTAAAATTTTGTCCTCGGGTAGACTTACTGGTAAATGCAGACAGCCTGCTTTGAACCCTGTAACCAAATACTGAAAAAATACACTGTCTGTAATTAAATCATTTCAGTTTTACATTTTAAAAAAAAAGTTAAGAATTCTTTGAATAACACCATTTTTGCAATTACATTCCCCCCTTTCTTTTTTAAGGTAACGTAATCTGCCATTGCCTCTAGTGAAACATGCAACAATTTATCTTTAACTCTGGACCAGCTGATTAAATTTTAAATTGCCAAAGCTGAAAACATTTGCATACAACATTTTATGTGTGTCTCAAATGATGGGATTGACATCTTTGAATGGGCAAGAAAAAATTGTGGGAAATGGAGAAAATGCTGGATAATAGCATTTTCTCTTTTTCCCACAATGTTTTCAAAAGCCTATTTCCTCAGGGTCAATAAAACTCTGGATTGTCTAGTAAAGGGTTAAAACATTACAATCTGCAAATGTTTAACATCTAGTAGCATATCAGTTTTGAAGACTTTGTTGCAGAAAAAGAAGAACCTGATCAGGATATTTTCCACCTCCTAAATATATGTACCAGTAAGTACATTGTTCATTATACAAGTTCTATAATGAGTCATTGAACCCATTAATATATGGGTCATTTTTAGTCAAGCCATTATCTTCCCCCTTTCCCATCCCCTAAAACACAATTCTAGGATTAGAAACAAAAGCACCATGTTCAAGTGCCAATGATTTGCTGAAATTGCCTTTTATAGAAAATTCTATGGCAAAAAATGGCAGAACTGTGTCAAAAATATTTAAGGATTTCATACACTTTTTGTATGGGTTCCTCTTTTTATAGTTAACAAACTAGCCAAAGTTTGAAAAAAAAAAGTTTATATTAATAACACTGAGATATGAGATGAATAGTGCTTTCTCTACTTTCAACTGTTTCATTACTAGTTAGGTAAATTACTGAAATACCTTTTTTTCATTTACATTAATAAAAGGTTTTACCATCAGTAAGCCTAGGACAGCAGTCTTGACCAAAGGCATTCTTGTGTGATTAGCACCACTGGTAGGGATCAAACCAGGTCTTCCTGATGACAAATACAATACCTTGCTAATAGAGCCACGAAGGACCCTGGTAGTTGTATGGAAAGGGGGTGTGTTGGCCTACTAGAATGACTGCCTATGAAGGCCATCAGGTGATACAGTTTGTGTCTTATGGCTTCCCCTGATGGATGAGTTATGTCTGTTTTAACACTTTACCAAACAATCCCTAGTTTAACAACCTTCAGAAAGAAAGCTTTTCAAAACATTGTGGAAAAAGGAGAAAATGCTGGGTACTAGCATTTTTTCTTTGTCCTACAAAATTTACTGTCTTTTCAAAGACAAATCACATCACTTCAACCATAGTTGATTAATTTTGTCACCTGTAAATACTTTCAAACTGAATGTCTAAAAAATCCTTATCTGACAAAGAGTCAAATTGTTTGATGCTACCTGGGTTCACCAAGAAAAAAATCAATTAAGGAAAGCTGATACTGACACCTTAATTGAATTACATCTCTGATACACAGATCAAGTTACAGAAAAACATCAAGCATCCTGGTGACTAGGATTAAATTATGAATAATTATACTGGTTTTTATTTCCATCTTAAAGTTCTGTACTTACCTTTACTTGTTTATTCAGAGTTTAATTTTTTCTTCAATAGTATGATCTTTATTGCATATAATCCTTTTCTCCTTCAAAAATGAAGATAGAAGAACATATGCTTGCATGTGTGCCTATCCATGCATGTCTGTAGTACCAGTATAAAGCAAACCTGGTTGCTATCCCACATTGATGACCAGCCTTTATAGCTCAGTTGGTAGAGCGTAAGACTCATAATCATGAGGGTGTGGGTTTGATTCCCACGGCTGGCCATCTAAAATTACTAATAGTCTTTCGGATGAGACAGTAAACCGAGGTCCCGTGTGACAGTGCTATACACCGAGCACGTTAAAGAACCAGGCGTAACTTAGGATGGGTTTCGTCCTGTATCTGCACTATCCCCCATAACAATACTAACAGCCTTCAGGGGGCGCTGCCCATATGGGAAACCGGTGGCGACGATAAATAAACGCAAAATCAATCAATCAATCCCACATTGATAAAGTTGAATCAGTGTTAAGTGATGAGAAGGATTTATCTTATTGAAGCAACTTTTATCAATGCTCTTCAACCCTCTACCACACAATTCCCAGTTTTAATAACCCTTGGGAAAACATTGTGGGGAAGTGAGAAAATGTTGGTAACCAGCATTTTCTCCTTTTCCCACAATATTTTCTATATTTTTGACCAGAAGTGACCAAATTTTGAAGATGTCCGAGATATCATCAAGACAAACATTCTGACCAAGTTTCATGATAATCAGACTGAAAATGTGGCCTCTAGAGTGCACACAAGTTTTTTATAAGATTTGACCCGCTGACCTACTTTTTCGCCCAAAATGACCTCTTATTATATACTTTGATATTGTCCCCATGTATTTGCACTGGATGAAAGTATGCAATATTTTTCCATATAGCATACTTTGATATTACATACTTTAGAGCTTTTTTCACGTGCGTTGCTAGATATGGAACTATTTTAAAACCTGCCATTTCTCTAAAACTCAAAATATCAACGGCCACCATTACCATAAATTTTATCATTAGATATCATGTTTTACGAACTTTTCAATGCATGGTACTTAATAAAAACATGAAAAATAAGCAGAATGCTTGTTTCCCAAATAACAGTCACTACAAAGTTATGAAAAATTTGTCTGTCTAATGTGTTTATCGACGATGAAATTATTAAGCAATAAAAAAGGATCCTCGGTCGCCATCTTGTTTGTTTACATACCTTTAGCTATGGTGATGTCATCAAAAGCCAATGTAGAAAATTCTGCGAAACTACGGTAGGTTGACGAAACAGATTTCTTGCTTTTGAAATTTTGAAATAAACAAATTAAATCAAGGAATTTGATGAAAAAACACTGTTAAATCACGGGAAATTATGTAAACAATATCAAAGTTTATAATAAAAAGGTTATTGCACTTGTACATGGGAATATACTGTGTTGAACTTGTTCTTTTGGTGTAGTTTCCCTTGCAAGCTCGGGCAACTCAACCAAAAGAACTCGTTCAACACAGTATATTCCCATACATGTGCAATTACCTTTAATATTGAACTTGTGCGAGATATTATACAGACAAACATTCTGACCAAGTTTTATGAGTATTGTACTAAAAATGTGGCTTCTAGAGTGCACACAAGGTAACTGTTGACCCTGGACAACACACGACGCACAGCAGATGACGCATGACAGACTACAGAGACAGCACCATAAAAGCTCACCTTGAGCATTTTGTACCCAGGTAAGCTAATAAATGAGATTGCCATTGGCCCTATTTTACTCACCTGAGTAAAGTCATCTAGGATTGATAAAGTTGTAGACATCCTGATGTAAAACACATAAAGCTGTGGTCACACCTTACATAGTTGACCATAGTGGGAAATGACCGTAGTTGGCCATAGTTGAACATATAAAACGTAATTGAACATAGTTAACCATGGTTCATTGTACTAATGAACATACTTTAAACTTATGATTTGCCCATAGTACGCACATAATTTTTTAACATGTTCAAAAATTGATAATGGTTAACTAAGATGTTGTGACCCTGCCGTGACCATAGTTTGAACTTAGTTGACCTTAGTTAACCATAATTTATCCTACTTATTCGTAGTGTGTACTGTAGTTGACCGCAGTTTTGGAAAAACATCTTTTCTTCCAAGGCGGCATGGCTGATTAAGCGATCAGCTATTTTTGGCTCATCAACTTCCAAAGGCACAATGACTGTAGCTTACAAGTACTGAGCAGGCGCAGCCACAATGTTTTACCGTAGCTTAATGCAGTTGACACCAACTAACTGTAGCTGCACTTACTCAGGATATAGTTTATACGTAGTGTAATGTAGTTACCCATAGTTAGACGTAGCGATACTCTAGTTAACCCTAGTTAATCCTAGCCACTTTTGCTTGCAGTTGAATATAGTTGACTACACTCACATGTAGTTCAACCTACTTAGAAATTCTATGTTTCCCCTTTTTGCCAATTTGAACCTACTTCAAACATACTTCAACCCAGTTGACCATTGTAACACTATGGCAGACTACGTTTGTAATGAACTACGGACAACTACGTGCATGACCGTAAAAGTGACCATGGCTTCAGTGTAAGTGACTGAGCTTTTTATAAAATGTGACCCAGTTCAAACTTGCTCAAGATATCATTGAGACAAACATTGTAAACAAATTTCATGAGTCTCAGACTAAACATGTGGCCTCTAAGAGTGCACACAAGGCTTTTGTAAGATTTGTCCAAGTGACCTAACCTTTAGACCTAACATGACCCAATTTTAAACTTGTATGGGATATCATCAGAAGAAACATTCTGACCAATTTTTATGAGTATCAGACTGAAAACATGGCTTCTAAAGTGCACACAAGGTTTTTCTAAGATTTGTCCTAGTGACCTACACTTTGACTTGAAGTGACTTGATTTCAAAATTGTCCAAAATATCATCAAGTAAAACATTCTGACCTAATTTCATGAGTATCAGACTGAACATATGGCCTTTAGAGGGTTTTCTAAGATTTGTCTCGGTGACCTACTTTTTGATCCAATGTGACCATATTTTGAACTTGCTCTAGATATCATCAAGACAACATTCTGACCCAGTTTTTGGAGTATCAGACTGAAAATATGGCCTACAAAGTCTAGAGGCCTCTAGACCTACTTTTAGACCTGACATGATCCAATTTTGAACTTGTCTGAGATGCCATCAAGACAAACATTTTGACCAAGTTTCATGAGTATTGGACTGAAAATGTGCCTCTAGATTTCACACAAGGTTTTTCTAAGATTAGTCCCAATAACCTAATTTCTGACCCAACATGACTTACTTATAAACTTTATGCAAGCTTTTATCAAGACAAATATTCTGACCAAGTTCCATGAGTATTGGACTGAAAATGTGGCCTTTATGGTTCACACAAGGTAACTGTTGACGCCTGGACTACACACGACGGATGTCAGACAACAGAGAGAGATGATCACAAAGGCTCACCTTGAGCACTTTGTTCACAGGCAAGGTAATAAGATGCAAGTTTCACACAAGTCAGACCACAAATGGATAAAAAAGAAAATGGCTTCAAGATGCATGGGTGAAAATATCTATGCCATGACCATGTTGGTGGGGCCTTTGCTGTGTAGACAAATTATTTGCTCAGACAAGGCCAGGGCAGTATTTTTTGTCTCTTTCAAATTGACACATTTGTAGACAATAAGGTGCCTGAAAAATTGAAATGCCTTTATAGAATGGTAGAAGACATAGTGGACAAAGGAGAAAATGCTGGTTACCAGCATTTTCTCCTTTTTCCAAAATGTCTTCAAAAGTCCTCTTCTATAGGATTGTTAAAACTCTTGATTGTGTGTTAACATACAATGTTCAGATTTTATCCTTAATCTGAAGACTAACTATTTGATTGGCTGAGATATGATTAGAGAGAATTGGTAACTTGCTCTTGTCTAACCACAGTGCTTGTAATATTTGTAATTTACAAATACAACAAATAAGCAGTACTGATGAAAGATGAAAAAAGTGCAGTACAAAAACAACAAAATCATTCATCCATCAAAAACACACTAAAATTGAAAAGCAAAATAGCATGGAAAAGGTTTGTTCTTTTTCAAAAACCATAGAAATTAAAATTAGTTCTGCTTGACATTTTACAAAAAAAAAAGGGAAAAAGACCACATTAAAAAAATGATAATTTTAATGATAATAATAAAGAAGTGATGGAAACAGCAATAGAAAACCTTGCCTGATTGTACACAGTAGCCTTGTATAAAATATAAGTTGATTATTAATAAACATTCAGCAATTCTCAATCATCAAAATCTGTGTATTATCACTGAAATTCTTAAAACAAATCAGTTCAAAATATCTTTTGAATAAAAATAACTCAAATTAATCTTGCATCAAAACATGACCCTTTTATACTTTTGTAGTTAACAGGTTCAAAACTCTTTACCAGACAACAAAGAGACTTCTGAATTTAAACCAAATTTTACTGGCTGGTAAAGAGTTTACCCTTTACCACACAATTCCTACTTTTCACCACCCTTAGGAGAGAGGCTTTTTAAAAACCTTGTGGGAAAAGGAGAAAATGCTGGTAACCAGCAATTTCTCCTTTTCCCCCTATGTTTACTTCTGTCTTAAAGAGTAATACCAATATTTGAGCCACATTTATATTGTTGTCAATATATTACTGTTATGAGGGTTGTTCGATATGTAATGTGTATTGTACGATATCTCAAAAGCATTCGACTCAAATAGTGAAATGAACATTACATCCCTTCAAAGTATTCTCCGCAGTTTGAAATACATAATTTCAATCTCTGAATCCATTTCTGAAATGCGTCACGGTACGCTGATTTAGGTAGACCTCTGAGGCACTGACTGATGGCTGAGCCAAGGGCTTGTCGGGACTTGTAACAACGACCAGATAAGAACTTTTTAAGTTTTGGAAAAAGGAAAAAGTCGCATGAGGCTAGATCTGGAGAGTATGGTGGGTGTGGCAAGACGGTAACCTTCTCCGACTTCAAAAATTGCTTCACAAGCTCAGATGTATGTGATGGAGCATTATCATGTAGTAGACGAACATGCCTAAATCCTGACACAGGGCGTCGTTTAAGATAATATTTCTTGACCTTTTTTAGTATAACATCTCGGTAATACCGACCTGTAACACTTTTGTCCTTCGGCATCGGAATTTGTACGGCTATACCATCACATGAGAAGAATATGCAATAAAGAACCTTCTTTGTGCTTATGCTTCTTTTGGCAACTACAGGCCTTCTACCGTGTTTAGTTAGCCATATTTTGTTTCCAATTTTTCTTACTGGTTCGAAATAGTGAACCCATGTTTTGTCACCAGTAACAATGTTTGCAAATTGTCTTTGATTGAATTTGGGAAACATTTTGAGCAATTGCTTAGCGGTTTGTACTTGTACCCGTTTTTGGTAATCTGTCAATATATGAGGTATCCATCTGGCAGAAATCTTTCGTACTTTCAAAATACGCTTCAAAATGAAATGCACCCGCGATAGCGATATACCAACAGCGTTGGCAATATCATGAATCGTGTATCTGCCATCACTTTCAATTATTTCCCTGACTTTTGAGACATTTGCCTTGCCTGTTAAAGTCACAGGTCGGCCAGATTTTGCTGCATCTTTGACGGACTCTGTGCCAGTCAGAAATTTCTTTCTCCAACTACAAACTGTCTCATAAGATACCTTATCAGACCCATAAACTTCCCCCAATTCAGTAAAAATCTGGATTACACAATGACCGAGTTTTGTGCGAACTTTTATATAAGCTCTAATTTCTTCAATATTCTTAATCCGTTTCCCAACCATTTTTGCAACAGTGGTCAACGACTAGCTCTTTTGAAATGACTATAAGTTTAAAACTATGTGGAGCTGAAGGCTCGTGTTTATACCATTGGAAAGGTATTGAATAGAGCTATTCAAGCGTATCATCATCCACGAAATTGTGCAAAGCGTTATCACGTTGCGGTACAATACACATTACATATCGAACAGCCCTCGTATATTGCTTTCAATTTGAACAAGTCTAAAATTTTGTTGTGTTATAAGGAGTTAAAAGACATTTTTTCTCTCACAAACATTTTATTCTTTGTGCTGCCTATACAATGTAAATATAATGACCATTTGCTCATTACCTCCTGAGATGAATCTGCAGCAGACAACATTAAACTCTTTATTAAATGACAAAATTTTGGACTGGATCATATTGAAAGCATTTGCAGACGACAATTTAACTGTGGCTCCAATGATGGAATTTGTTTTAAAAGGGTAGAAAACATTGTGATAAAAGGTTACCAGCATTTTCTCCTTTTCTCACAATGTTTTGAAAAGGTTTCTTTCTTAGGGTCGTTAAAATTCAGGATTGTGTGGTAAAGTTTAAACTATTTAAACTACACCATTCCAAGTTTTAACAACCCTGAGGATGGGGGCTTGAAAATATTGTGAGAAAAGGAGAAAATGATGGTTGCAGCATTGTCTCCTTTTCCTACCCTTATCAAGCCAACTCCTATCATTTGAGCCACATTTAATATTTTGTTTGCAAATGCTTTCAAAATTTTAGACTTGGCCAAATTGAAAGCATTCTGTAGACTGTAGCTCAAATAATGGAATTTATCTTTGAAAGGATACAAAACAGTGTTGGAAAAGGGGAAAATGATGGCTACTAACATTTTCTCCTTTTCCTACAATGTTTTTAAAGGCCTTCTTCATAAAGGTAGTTAAGAGACAAGGTTGTTTGGTAAAGGGATAGATCGAAAATAACTTTACGATTCTGCAGAAGTGAAAAAGCAACTAGCACACGATTGTTCTTTCCACTAGCTTAAAAGTGTCTTAATGGAATATTTTCGTGTCCAAAATTTTAAACTGTTCACTCAGTACCTGCTGAGGCCATTTTTTTTTTCTGTCTCGAAGCAGGCCACTTTTTAAAAACATTCTGACAGAAAGAGACATAGTGCAAACCAAGTAGTAACTTACAAAACTGTTTTGGGTGATAATTAGATATGGTAGGCCAAAAATAACACTTGTATATTCTTCATGACTGAACTATGGTTACTGAGAATGAACCTGAAGTTGTAATATTCATGCATAAAAATCATGAAATTCTTGCAGAATAAGATATTGGCACAGAGAAAGACTAGAAGGGACATCTCAGCAAATGCAGAAATTGCTCGCTACTTATACAAACATTTATCTGGCAAAAATGAAAATGATTGGCAATTTCCAATTTTTCTTCTCATCACACAATTTACTGTTTTTGAATGCCAAAGATGCATTTAGGTGCTTGAATGCAGACAGTGTAAATCAAAGATCAGACCAAACATTCTGTGCAGTCTGGTCTTGATTGTGCAATGTCCGATATCATATCAAATCACTCTATACAGTTTTGGCCTTGAGTAAAATTAGTTATTTTGTTTGCCTGAAAATGTAAATTTTATTTACAATCCCAAGTTCTGACCACATTTATTTTGAAGAAAGCTTTTGAAATCAATGAAGAAAAAGGAGAAAATGCTGGTAACCAGCATTTTCTCCTACTCCAACAATATTTTTGACTCTATGATAGACAGATTTCATATACTGAGATACATTTGATTTGTAGTCTGCAAATGCTTTCCACTTGGGTATGTCTAAAATTTTGTTGAGCGGGAAAGAGTAAACTCAATACCTCCTGAGTCAAGTTTGAAGCAGACAACTTTGAAATCATGAAGGTGGTCTGTTGAATGTTCAAAGATAATTTGAGTGATTTTCTCCAACTAATAATACAAGTGTCAAAATTTTTTGTCCATACAGATCATCTTGGTGCATCCCTTATAAACTGATATCTGAATAAAAAGTAAGATGAGACTGCAAACCACCAAACATTTCTGTCAACCTACTTCCTAAGCATTGTGTAACCTCTTTCCTGGCAAAAGCATAACACATACAAAATTCTATGTTGCAGTAATTTTCTCAGAAACTGTATTTGCTTTGAGCTTATGTCTAGCAGGAATGAACATGTAAAGGTTTAAGCCAGATGCTGTGTATACAGGAATGTTCAAATCTATGACATTTCTTCATTTTAGCTAGTCTACTCTGGGATTGGTTTATATCTATTAATTTTTCATTCGGCAAATCTTGGGTGATCTGTTGATCAAGTTCCTCGGCTGTATCACATAGTTTGATATGTACCTACACAGTACACTTCTTCGCTCGAAGTACACCGCTTCACCATTCTTAAAATCATAACACTCCACTTAGAAAGCAAACACTAGTCACAATTTTCAGTGGGAATCTTTCTAAAAAAATTTCCAATGACAAACAGCTTGTACATTTATTTTCTAACTTGGTCTATCAATGACCTTGGCATTTTTCAGCCATAGATTGTTTATCAGAGTGGCCGTAGGTGACGTAGCAAATCAATTTAATAGGGTGCTGCCATGTTTAAAATTATGTGACTGGCAGTATTTCAAAATGGAAACCCCCTTGATACAGACAAGGTTAGATGTATGTACGGAATCGGCCAAGTTTTGATGAGTGTTAATTTTGTCAAATTGTCTGAAAGCTTAGGGGTTCAAGAGATGGTAATTTATCTATGATAACAAATGAAAGCAAAGCAGTGCCAACCTGCAGTAATAGTAGACTGTTGTTTTTGACCAGAAAGAAAAGATTTGTACACAACAACAACTAGCAACTAAAACCTTAAAACACACTGATACCTTGGAATGTGCCAACTGATGGTGCATTTAAATGGATAGATAATGATAAACAACAAAAAAAAAAATCAAATATACAAATATATCAGGATAACCTGTTACCAAACAATACTGTCTTTTTACCATCGAAGGGAAAACAGTGTGGGAAAAGGAGAAACTCCTGGTAACAAGCAATATCTCCTTTTCTCATAATGTTTTCTAGCCTTTCTATGGAAATTTCCTTCATGCTTAGCTATATTTCTTTCCCTAAATGCTATCGACATGGACAGGTATAGATTAATTTTGGCAACTGGTAAAGAGTTTAATATAACACTCTTATGAGTACCATTTACCTTTAAGCCTTTACCTCAAAATTCAGAGTTTTAATGACCCTGATAAAGAAGGTGTTTGTAAACATTGTGGGAAAAGGAGAAAATGCTGGTTAGTAGCATTTCCTTTTTTCCCACAAAGTTTTCTCCAATTTCAAAGACAAAACTCATCTTTACAGCCACATTGAATTTATTGCCAGAAAATGCTTCTAATTTGGACAGGTCTAAAATTGTACGTATCATGTGGTATAGGGTTCAGGAGTTTAATTTGCCCATTAGACATTTTTCTGTCTAGAATAAGACCCAGATAATTGCAATTTTGTGGTTGGTAAGTATTTTAGCGAAGTGGACAGTGTAGATAAAAGATCAGACTGCACATTTCGTGCAGTATGGGCTTGATCTACACTGGCAGCAAAGTCAACTATAAGGGTTAAGATAGGCTGACAGGATTGTCTAAACATTCCTAAGTCACAGATCTTATCCACTGCTTTGAACCTGAAACTCAAATGATCTCAAAGACAATTCATCAAAACAAATCTGTAACCTCGATTAAGCAAATTTAAGAGTATGTTAGGACAATAAGGGCCTAAGTAAAACTCTTTACCATATGGGTATCTTTGTTTCAGTAACTCTGTGGATGATAACTTTTGAAAACACTGAGTGAAAAGGGGAAAATGCTGGTAACCAGCATTTTCTCAGTTTCTAACAATGTTTTCTACTCTCTCAAAGGATAAGGCTCACCATGTGAACCATTTACAGTTTGTCATTTGGTTTTCAAAATGGACAAGTCTATCTTTTTGCCTTGATACAGAGATGAACATTTCCTGACCTACTGTATGTTAACCCTCTACTGAGTTTTAATGACCCTGTAGAAGAAAGCTTTTGAAAACATTGTGGGAAAAGGAGAAAATGCTGGTAACCAGCATTTCCTCCTTTTCCCACAATGTTTTCTACCCTATCAAAGCCAGAAATCTTCATTTGAGCTGCATTCATTCTGTCCTCTACAAATGCTTTGAATTTGGTCGAGTCCAAGATATTGTGGTTTGTTAAAGGGTTGAGGACCAAAACAGTGTATGTCTTCTGTTTGAGGACAAAGTTCTTGCCACCTCTTTCAAATTCTATCAAGTTCTTTGAGGCTGGAGCAATGCCCTCTCCATCCAAGAACAGCATAATACATAGAAGCTTCAGAAATAATTCTCAACTTGAATCGAAATGAATCTATCATTTTCAAGAGCCAATCTTGCCTCTTAATAGACGATATTGACTCACTTCTTTCATATAACTGGCTTTTACATTTATGGGAAATGGATCAGTTCTCACCAGAAACAAAATTAGCTCACTTCTTTCATATTATTGAGTATCATCATTATCCATGAGTACATAATCTGTTCTCATTACAGGACAAAATTAGCTCACTCCTTTCAAAATTGACTTGAACATCTATGGGAGGAATAATCTGTCCTCATTTGAGATCACACTGACTGCTTCTTTTTTAGCTTTGCTCTCATATCCATGAGTGAAATCTATTCTCATTAAAGGACACATTGACTTACTTTGCTTAATTGTTGACATTATTAACTTGACTATCACTCACTTCTTCTAAAAGTTGCAATACTATGTACTGCTAACCAATATTCAAGTATGATACAAAATGGATACTTACCAAATCAACATGACCTTTCCTCATTTCAAGCACACCTAGGTTGTTGTAAGCCTCTGCATGATCATTATTGTTGGCTAAAGACAGCCTAAAAGCCTGATAGGCTAGATTCATGTCTCCAATACCCTGAAAAATTTTAGACTGAAATAATGGCCATGTTACAAAGACAACAAGTGTCGAGATCATTACATATTAGCACTTGCATACCAGGGCTGTTCGATATGTAATGTGTATTGTACCACAGCGCGATAACGCTTTGCACGATTTCATGGATGATGATACGCCTGAATAGCTCTATTCAATACCTTTCCAACGGTATAAACACGAGCCTTCAGCTCCACATAGTTTTAAACTTATAGTCATTTCAATAGAGCTAGTCATTGACCACTGTTGTAAAAATGGTTGGGAAATGGATTAAGAACATAAAGAAATTAGAGCTTATATAAAAGTTCGCACAAAACTCGGTCATTGGGTAATGCAGATTTTTACTGAATTGGGGGAAGTTTATGGGTCTGATAAGGTATCTTATGAGACAGTTCGTAGGTGGAGAAAGAAATTTCTGACTGGCACAGAGTCCGTCAAAGATGCAGCAAAATCTGGCAGACCTGTGGCTTTAATAGGCAAGGCAAATGTCTCAAAAGTCAGGGAAATAATTGAAAGTGATGGCAGATACACGATTCGCGATATTGCCAACACTGTTGGCATATTGCTATCGCGGGTGCATTTCATTTTGAAGCGTATTTTGAAAGTACAAAAGATTTCTGCCAGATGGATACAGCATATATTGACAGATGACCAAAAACGGGTACGAGTACAAACCGCTAAGCAATTGCTCAAAATGTTTCCCAAATTCAATCAAAGACAATTTGCAAACATTGTTACTGGTGACGAAACATGGGTTCACTATTTCGAACCAGTAAGAAAAATTGGAAACAAAATATGGCTAACTAAACACGGTAGAAGGTCTGTAGTTGCCAAAAGAAGCACAAACACAAAGAAGGTTCTTTATTGCATATTCTTCTCATGTGATGGTATAGCCATACAAATTCCGGTGCCGAAGGGCAAAAGTGTTACAGGTCGGTATTACCGAGATGTTATACTAAAAAAGGTCAAGAAATATTATCTTAAACGACACCCTGTGTCAGGATTTAGGCATGTTCGTCTACTTCATGATAATGCTCCATCACATACATCTGAGCTTGTGAAGCAATTTTTAAAGTCGGAGAAGGTTACCGTCTTGCCACACCCACCATACTCTCCAGATCTAGCCCCATGCGACTTTTTCCTTTTTCCAAAACTTAAAAAGTTCTTATCTGGTCGTCGTTACAAGTCCCGACAAGCCCTTGGCTCAGCCATCAGTCAGTGCCTCAGAGGTCTACCTAAATCAGCGTACCGTGACGCATTTCAGAAATGGATTCAGAGATTGAAATTATGTATTTCAAACCGTGGAGAATACTTTGAAGGGATGTAATGTTCATTTCACTATTTGAGTCGAATGCTTTTGAGGTATCGTACAATACACATTACATATCGAACAACCCTTGTACAACTTTCTTAATCTTGCAGCAGACTGTTTTTGAAAACATTGTTGTAAAAGGGAAAAGTGCCTGTAATGATGAATCAAACCTTAATTTTCTCATGTTGACTTACAAAACGTTGTTGTTGACACCTTCCCAACTGACAAATTTTAGACGTTTCAGAATTGAAGGCATCTGCAAATGACAACTGCAGAAATGGTACAAATTAACAAAATGCCTCAGAGAGGGTAGAAAATATAAAATGTTGGTAACAGCATTTCCTCCTTTTCCTTCAATTTTTTCAAAAGACTTCTTTCTCAGGGTTGTTAACATACAAGATTGTTGGGTAAAGGTTTAACCAAATGTATGTTGTTGGTTTTTGGTCTAGCTTATTGATCATGGTCATCATCATCAATGTTCTTCTGGATGTAAAAAAAGTCTGTTGACACCTCCATAAAACCAGTTTTCTATAGCATTGTGATAAATGACAGGGAAAAAAAGCATTCCAGTTTCTCTTTTACTCACATCAAAGTCTTCAGTTGAAGGAGTTCTGAATTTTTGTGTGGAAACAGATAGCATTTTTATGTAACATTATTCTGACAAAATCATGTATCATGACTCAGTCCTCCATGCAGTGACTGATGATCCATTAATAAAGTACCAAACATGTCTTTACCAAATGATAAAATCTTAGAAATGTCCAAATTGAAAGGATTTGCAGACAACAAATCAAATGTGGCTCAAATGATGGGATATGTCTTTGATAGGGTAGAAAACTTTGTTGGAATAGGAAAAAATGCTGGTTACCAGAGATTGTTTGGTAAAAGGTTCACAGCAGTTTTATCTCTTAGGAGCATCTTTCTATTTGTCATAATGTTTTCAATGTTAGAGAAGGAGAACTCGCTTGTAACAAGTAATTTCTCATTTTTCCACATTTTTCAATCCTATCAGACAACTGCTCACTGGCACAATTTTCGAATTTTGTCATTTGCAGATGCTTTCAATCTGGAAGAATAAAAACATGTCACTAAGGAATGGGCTAATTGCAAAGAACCAGAAACTTTCCACAGAGCTAAGAAAGCAAGAACTTAAAAAGTACAAAAATTAACGAAGACTGTACATGAACAATACATGTAGAAGATGAATTATCTATCTGACCACACAGTAGGAATGAAAAGTACCTTTAAAAAAGCTAGACGGCGTAAGAGATACTAGAATATGAATAATGAAACTCTTTTGTGGCTCAATATGAAGTAAAACAGTGAACAGTGACCTCATGAGCAACTGCCTCTCTTTCCTCACTGTTTTTCCTTTCATTGAAAGGTAATATTAAGTTATTATGGGAAAAACTACATATAAATCGTAGTAACTAGTTAGTATGGTGGCATATTTCTGCCACGAGATACGAGATAGCTATCATGATAATTTTGGTAAATTATCGCAATAAATTAAAAGTTTCCTGGAAATCTTATCAAGATCGTGAAAAGTTTCATGATAAAAATATCACGATAAACTTAATATTTTATCGCAAAATTTTTCCACCGTGCTCGAAGCTGACATGCGAGATAAAATTATTGTGATAGTTTTATCCGTTTCTCGATATCTATAAATAGAAAATTCATCATTTGGATGAACTCGGTAGTTTTGACTTAAAGGGCAACTACAGCCAAAATCTCTTTTTTGGACACATGAATCCTTAAATGAAAACCATCTTAAAATAGAAAAACCGCATTTCAATGTCTATCGTAGAAAGAGAGTTTTAAGCAAAGATGTGGTTTGCACACCTGTGTGAGTTTGTGAAATGTTCCATAAACCGGATGTGATGCCACTCTTATTTCGGCTTCTGTGTACTGTTAATTTGATCTGATGCTGACTTTTTTTCTCTCAGCGTTATCCTCCCTCATGTCAGGAGACGACTTTTTTCGTCACAAAAATCCCTATTGTATGCCGGGTGCCGAGTTTAAGCACTATTTCGAGCCAAGAGATGACTATTTATTTGTCAGTCTGGTGTCTGTCTGTCTGTCTGAACTAAATGACATGGCTTAATATCAGATCTACCATTAATCCTCAAAAGGTTAAATAAACCTTCATGCCGATTGCAAAATTTTGAATAGTGCTAGTTTTTGGAGAAACAAAAATAGATGTTTCCGCATTGGACACTGTACATAAGATCAGATTGCATGTTCTTTGCAGTCTGATCTTAATATACACTGTTCGCAAAAGGTCATTGAGTCGCGCTCAGCAGCCTTGGGGCCCCACAGAAATTTAAATGAGGCAAGCAATAAATGGTAAATTCACTGTTGATTATCCATCTCTTTCATATGAGAGAGAGAGAGAGAGAGAGAGAGAGAGAGAGAGAGGAGAGAGAGAGAGAGAGAGAGAGAGAGAGAGAGAGAGAGAGAGAGAGAGAGAGAGAGAGAGAGAGAGAGAGAGAGAGAGAGAGAGAGAGAGAGAGAGAGAGAGAGAGAGAGAGAGAGAGAGAGAGAGAGAGAGAGAGAGAGAGAGAGAGAGAGAGAGAGAGAGAGAGAGAGAGAGAGAGAGAGAGAGAGAGAGAGTAGTTAGAAAAGAAATTCGACAAGCAGATTATGCGGTTTTTTTTTAAATTTAAGATCGTATGAATGAGGAAAATACAAAAGTTATGACGTTCGACTTACCCATTTAACCTGTGTAAAATTCCAAATTCCATTTACATTATTTACGAAAAAGGGTTCAATATGGTTGTGAAAACAAAAGAGTAACTTTGTACATGACATGTTTATAACAAGTGCTTGTTAACCTCAAGCTGCAAGCCGGGTAAAAAAAAATATGTCAGACCACAACGGTGCGATATCATCACAAAAGAGGCACCGAATTAACCCTTTGTCCTTGTACATGGATGGAACACACAATTCTTTTCTAAAAATAAAAGGTTGGCGCACTAAAATTTTGTGTAAATTTTGTACGCAGTAATAAATTTTTAATTTACGCTGCTTTTATGGTCAGCATCTCTTATCTCGTATATGATTACGGGGAGAAACACGGGAGAAGACAGTTAAACAATTTTTGTCCACGTTGGTATTTCCTTTTAAATTGTACGCCTTACATGTCTCAGTATTTAGGAAATGGACTGACCCTGTATTTTGCAAACGAACAAAAATGTTTACTGCATGATATGGAGGACAGGAAGGCAGGAGGCAATTCAGACAATCTTTTAACGTTGTTGTTGATGAAAGAAACAAATTTGAGATTATGAAAAAAAAGCACGTATGAAAATAAATGAAGATCGAGTGAAAAAAAAATTTTTTTAACTTTAACAGCAAATTCAGGATATGTGCTGGATTTCATGTTGTTCGTGAATGTTAAAGAGAGGATAAGATTTCTAAGGCAGATCAAGGCTTTTAATTCTTTCCAAGCTGAAGGAGACATGTAAAATGCTGACACTGATGGTGTAGATCAAGATCAGACTGCGCAGGATTTGTAGACCGTTAAATGATCGACGGTGTCCTATATTTGGTAGAAACAGCCTTAGAAATTAACTCGAATGATTTCCTTTTCGCATTGCAACGTTCCTTCTTCCTTCTACGACCTAGTAGAAGAGAATTTTGGCATGATTCAATTATCTTGATTTATTATTTCTTTTTTTTTATATTTATCTATTACAACTCTTTGATTAGGTAGTGGTACAATTGAAATAACATCAAGAAATAAATTTCAAAATATTTATGTTCGTTACCAGAAGAATAACTATTCCTTTTTATAAGTACTTTCTCCACTAAGCTAATTCATTCAAAATTTCTTTCCTTTGATTGTAGATGTAAGAGCGATATACCCCCGTCACACCAAACTCGTTCTCACTCTGTTCCGAATTTTTTTGCTGATCGGACTGAAACTGTCTTCAGACGAAGTGGCCGTATTAGTATCCTTTTACGAAGGGTGTTCCAGAACTTTGAGCCTGCTCAAATTTTTTTGCCATCCATCCCGTCCTGTGATTAGACGGAGTAACAACGTACTTAAAGCGAGA
Organism: Hippopus hippopus; assembly: GCA_946811185.2. Taxonomy (NCBI): domain Eukaryota; kingdom Metazoa; phylum Mollusca; class Bivalvia; order Cardiida; family Cardiidae; genus Hippopus; species Hippopus hippopus. The sequence goes on from OX328097.1 coordinate 16,935,546, forward strand.
TGGACGTACTACGAACGGAACTGCTGTACTTCGATCCTATTAGAGACGCAGTGCGGTCGGGCAATAACCTGCTGTGCGTTTGCATTTTATCGACCGAAATTACATGTCCTATCCCAGCCAGTTTTTCGATTTTGTTGACCGGGTTAAGACTTTCTGGGAATAGGTTTGGTGAGATAGGGGGCTTCAGCCATTATCAGGCCAAAATTATACGTTCATCCCCGATCGTAACCGGTTTTCCGATTATATCAGGACGGGTTAAGACGTTGTAAGACCTAGTTTGGTGTGACAGGGGCTATAGAGATTGAAACTCTGCAGTACACAAGTGATTGAAACATGAAATAGCGATTTATATCTTTATAAATATCATGCAGTTTTCTCAATTTTCTGTGTTAGTTCATATATAGCGACTATAATTATCTTCTCACACTTGTGAGATCACGGCAAACTACCAGAAGTCAAGGTTTTTTCAATTAGCGACTTTCACACAGGTGAAAATCCGAAAGTTTAAACCTCTATATCTCGTGGAGTAAGCATCACAGAACGCTAACAAGATTTTTGTTAACATACTCTAGTGTCATTTTATCCGATTTTGAAATGAAAATTTTGGTGTGGAGTTACCCTTTAATAAGATTGCAGTCAGTAAAATTTCGAATCATTAATTAACAATTGTAGCTTAATTGGTAAATTTTGACAATGCCCGAATGATAGAGGTCTGTAAAATCACAAAGACGACTCGAAATGCCTCCTACGAACAACTTTGAAACCGTACAGGGGAAAGGAGAATTCATAAGGTTGTATACGAAGGTATTCCGAAACCGTATCTAATTATAGGTATCATGAATGTCAGTTGTGGGCACGAAAGCAAAAAAAATCATGATAAGAGTTAGCATTATTGCGATATTTTTATCGTGAATTTTTTTGTTTTATCATGATAATTCTCTTAAATTATCATGATAGCTATCTCGTATCTCGCGGCAGAAATATGCCACCATAAGTTAGCCCCTACACTGCTGTATAAATATGTGTACAAAAGAGGCATTGGCTTTGGAAGAACTGAGAAAGCAAGAACTTAAAAGGTAAAATACAAATCAATGAAGATTGTTCATGAACAATACATACAGATAATTTAACTGTCTGGCCACACAATGGGAAAAACTACATATAAATCACAGTAACTAGTTAGCTCCTATACTGCTGTGACTATGAATGGATATTTTCAGCTAAGTTTGACGTAAATATCTTCAGTAACAACAGATATTATAAAATGTCTCAGTTTTTGAAAATGTAACAGTTTTTGCACCACAACAACGATGACGACCCAGACAACCACATTGGGGCTATAACAATACCTTGGCGTTTTCCTCTAAAATAGCAGAGCTAAAAATTGCTTTTCTTTTTAAAGGTTAATCTTATTCTGTCTGGTAAGACTATTAGCTTTTTATCCCACAATCCTGGGTTTCAACATCCTTGAGACAGAGACTTTTTGAAAACATTGTGGGGAAAGGAGAAAATGCTGGTAGCCAGCACTTTCTCTTTTTCCCCCAATGTTTTGTCCATTCCATCATTTTAACAGAATTTAATTGTTGTCTGCAAATGCTTTGGATTTAGAAAAGCATAAAAAATTGTCAACTGATAAGGAGTTAATGTTTTTCTCAAACATCTCCAAATTGCCTGAGTCAAACGATGCAGGAAGAAATAAGATAAGAGCACAAGTCAACTTGTCTAATGATCATCCAATCAAAAGTGACTAACTCATAAATAAATCTTTTCCTCCAAAACAGGAAAACTCCCAGGAAGCAGGGATGAACATTCTGGAATTATGGCCTAACTACATTATTAGTATCATCTGTCCAGTTAATGGTGAAACCCAAGTAAAATGTTCAACCACTACTAATTCTCATTCTTTCCCCTGGCACACTACATCCTTCAAGCAACATTATTCTTTCCCTTAGTCAAATACATCCTTCAGACGTTCCACATCTCCTATTACTTTCAAACTATTAGGGCAAATGCTGACATTGCTTGTAATGAGCAATGTCTCAATTTGCTGCATTTTTTTTTATATGTATCAGGCATGAAAATTTTGATTCATACTTCCATCATTGTAATGAATGTTTATATAGTCATCTGCTGCAAGTTTATTCCACCCTTTATCACACAATTCTGAGTTTTAACAACCCAATTAAAGAGGCCTTTTGGAAACATTGTGGGAAAAGGAAAAAATGCTGGTAATAACCAGCATTTTTTCCCTTTTCCCACAATGTTTATTTCCTTTTCAAGGACAAATACTATCAATTGAAAAACATTTTAACAGTCTGTAAATTCCTTCAATAGTGACAGTCTAAAATTTTACCTTGAGGTAGAGATGTAACTCTTTACCAGACAACAATATTTTAGATTTGTTCAAATTGAAAGGAATCACTGGCAACAAATAAAATATGGCTCAAACAATGGGATTTGTCTTTGACAGAGTAGAAAACATTAAGGGAAAGGAAGATAATCCACGTTACGTGCATTTTCTCGGGATTGTTTGGTAAAGGGTCAACTCTTTTTTTTTTTAACAGGATAGAAAACTTTGCAAAAAAATGTTGGTTACCAGCATTTCCTATTTCAACAATACTTTCAAAAGCCCTCTTTTTTGGTAAAGGATTAAGAATGTAATGCTTTAATGTGCCTGAAAACAAACTATCCATCGTTTTAAAGTTTCATTGGATATGTGCTCCCAGTAAGAGTCTGGGCCACTAGTACTCATTATTCAAATTTATCTTCTAGATACATATGTCTCAGCTAGTACATTGTATAATGTCATTTGAAACATTATTTCAATAATATCATGGTAGCCAGAGGACTTATCCATACTTGTCTGGATTTTTTTCTTACAACTACTTTGCTGCATAATTTTCTTCCCAAGCCACTAGCTGCTTTCCTACATAACCATTGTTGAAACAACAATCAAGCTGTGAGAGAGGAATGAATCCTGTTGCGATGACCCATCAATCCTCTGACAGAAAGTGGCCAAGCTGGATATTTGAACAAGCCAGCTCAAGTTTCAACACCTATTTGGTACTGATTCAGCTATTGGGCTCAACTCTCAGCTTTTAGAACATTATTTAGAGTCAAATGCATCTTGCATGATGTTGAGTATGAACCATTATAATTCTTTTAGAGATATTTTACCTTTTACCACACAACCTCAAATTTTTATAACCCAAAGGAAAAATGTTTTTGGAAACTTGATAGGAAAAGGAGAAAATACTGGTAAATAGCATTTCCTCCTTTTCCCACATTTTTGCCTTTTCTAAGTCAAATTTAATCATTTGACACATATTTAAATAATCTTCTTTAGCAAAACTTACTCCTTTTCCCCTATTTCTGCCCTTTCTAAGACAGATTTCATTATTTGACACACATTTAAATAATAATTTCAGTTTTGATGAGTCAAAAATTGTTGATTTGTTCCTTCAGTTGTTTTTCTAACTAACTTTTTAATATTCTGCAGGTATTTTTTTTGCATTGTTTTGCAGCAGACTACTTTTGAAAACATCGAGGTACTGGGAAAAATCACTAACTAGAGGCCCTTGAGGGCCTGAAATCGCTCTACTGGCAGTGATTTTGCTTTTATGCTAACATACATTAGGAATTCATGATTCAAAAAGATAAAAGGACAAAAAACACAAAAATGTGTTCTTGCAACTGGGCTTGAACCCATTAAGACAGCATAAGTAGGCATGGTGAATTGAACAAACAGTGAAAAAAATTAAGTGCAATTTCTCAAAAATAAATATTTGGAATCCATCCAAATTTGAAAGGGTTTCAGTACGCCTTGTATTACACAATTCTAGCAAATTTAAAAAATATGTGACAAATAATGTGGACTTTGTTGAGTAAATAATACTAAGTCATCAAATGGCTGCTTTTCCTGAACGGTTTACCAGATTTTCTTCACTTTTAATAGAGTTCAATTCCTTGATGAACAAAACAATCATTGCAAGTTTCAAAAGAATTGGATCAACACTGTGAACTTAATTACCTAAACAAGAAATGGAAATTTTCAACTTTGAATGGCCACTTTTCCCATACTGATTGTCAGATTTTTTTCAACATCAATAGGGTTCAAGCTGTTGATGGGACAAAGCAAATGTGCAAGTTTCATGAAAATCCAACCTCAAATGCTGACTTCATTGCGTAAACTGAAGAAATGGAAATTTTCAACTTGAAATGGCTACTTTTCCCATATTGTTTGTTGGATTTTTTTCAAAATCAATAGGGTTCAAGGTATTGATGAGATAAACAAACTGTGCAAGTTTTATGAAAATCTGATAACAAATGCAGACTATATCGCATAAACAAGAAATGGAAATTTTCAACTTGAAATGGCTACTTTTCCCATATTGTTGGTTGGATTTTTTTCAAAATCAATAGGGTTGAAGCTATTGATAAGATAAACAAACTGTGCAAGTTTCACTGAAGTCTGATTACAAATGTAGACTTTATCGCGTAAATAAGAAATGGAAATTTCAAACTTGAAATGGTTACTTTTCCCCTACTGTTTGTTGGAATTTTTTCAAAATCAATAGGGTTCAAGCTATTGATGAGATAAACAAACTGTACGAGTTTCACAAAAATCTGACCACAAATGCAGACTTTATCGTGTAAACAAGAAAAAGACTAGTGGACGACAGATGGACGGATGACGGAAACCCCGCCATGACATAAGCTCTGCTGGCTTTCAGCCAGTAGAGCTAAAAACTGATCAATTTCTCCTTTTCCCCCAAATATCTTCACCTATTTTATATACATACATGTATTAAGTCTTTACAAGACAACAAAGTTAAAGACTTGTCCGGTGTGAAAACACTTTCAGACGACAAAATAAATTTAGACTAAATGTTAAAAATTTATCATTGAAATGGCAGGAAACATTAAAGCTTTTAAAAGTTTTCTTAATCAAGGACTTTAAAATATAGGAATGTCTGGTAAAGGGTTAACCTTACTTTACATTGAGAACACCTATTTTACAAGGATGTTTGGCTACTGGGGCTCAGCAAAAAGAGTTTGAACAGAGTGTATAATTTTCCCTCCTGCACCAAAATAAGACTTTCAGAAGGACATAGTGGCATCTTCTTTTTTATCTTCTTCTAGTGAATGGATAGAAAACATTGTGGGAAAAGGAGAAAAAGCTGGTCATTAGCATTTGCTTATTTTCTGACATTCTTTTTCTTAGTCTTCTTCCTCTGGATTTAAAAAACTATAGGAATGTTTGGTGCAAGGTTAAGCAAATACATTTCTTTCTAACTTCTAAAAATGGAATATCAAAATTAATGAAGAAAATCGAATTTACCAGTGCAACATGGCCAATATTGAACCAAACATCTGGGACAGTGACCTCATCAGCTAAGGACAAAGCCCGCTCAAAACAGGTCAAGGTCATGTCATACTGCTGGGCATAAAAACAACATAAACCCAGGTTGTTAAACAACTCTGCATTGTACACACCCATTTGTAACAATCTCCTGCAAATAAAAAATGAAATTGTGCTGTTTACCTTTTGAAATGTTTGACACATAATATTTAAGCTCAGAGTTTGCACCTTTGAAAAAAAAATCGATTTTTACAAAACTGAATATTGAACATGCCACAGTTCTAGCCAATAAATTTCTGGAGTGGTTTAACACTTTACCACACAATCCCGAATTTAACGACCTGAGGAAGAGGACTTTTAAAAACATTTGGGAAAAGGAGAAAATATTGGTAACCAGCATTTTCTCCCTTTTCCATAATGTTTTCTACCACTTCAAAGACACCTTTCACCATTTGAGCTACATTAAATTTGTCGTTTGCAAATGCTTTGAATTTGGTGGAGTCCAACATTTTTTTTGTGTGGTGAAGGGTTAAGTGATGTTTAACCTTTTTCCACAAAAACCCAACTTTTAACAACCTGGAGGAAAAAGGCCTTAAAAAACACTGTGGGAAAAGGAGATAATGCTGGTAATCAGCATTATCTCCTTTTTCGACAATGTTTTCTACCCTTCCAAAGGTAAATGACTTTCTGAGTCAGGTTTAGTTTGTTGTCTGCAAATGCACCAGTCTAAAATTTAGTTGTTTAATTGTTGTTTGTTGTAATGAGTTCAGCACATTCATGCCACAGCCCACTCACTTGTTTAATCATTTCACAAAAGCCAAGCTTTGGCCCTCAAGTACCTTGCCCAAACTCATAACCAAGTGATTTATCTATCTAGAATCAACTTCAGGATTTTTCAGATTACAAATCAAATGCCACCAAGGAACCTTTAATTTAAAGATAAATTTCAAACAAAAAGGTTATTTTCAGGAAAAAAAACTATGAGGCTCAAAAGGAGAAGCATTCAAGGAATAAAAAACCCTATGTAACAACACTGTAAGGAACATGTCTTTGTTGGTACATCAATCAAATGGAAGTGTGCTGAATAAATATAGTTCCAGACATTCAGGGAAAAAGATAATTGCTTTTCAAAAACAAGAGCACTGAATGCCGCTGCAGGTGCCAATGCTTGGCTGCAAGTGCTTAATTTTCAGTGAAAAACCTGTCATAAAAGGGGCATAACTGTGTCAAAAATAGTTTGATGGTTACCATGCACTGTTTTGTGAGTTCCTCATTTGAAAGTTTACAACTTGTCCAAGTTTGAAGTAAATATCTTCAGTAATGACAGAAATATTACAAAATGTCAAAGTTTTGCACCATGAAAATGCCATGACTATGACAATAACTAGTTTTCTTCAAAAACAGCTGAGCTAATAAGTTCTCCTTTCTGACAGTGTCCACATAAGTTGTCTACCACAAGGGCATGAAATATATTTTTTAGCCCAGTGTTGGTCTAGGCAAAGATATAGTAATTCAAATGTATCGAAGTAATCGCTACTTCTACAGTTACCTCCCTTGTTACATAATACACATGATACATTTACACTGGCTAATTTTGGGAGCAAATGAGAAATTATCTTAACTCTTTACCAGATGACAAAATTATGGACTGGTCCAAATTGCAAGCAGTTGCAGACGACAGCATACATCTGTCTAAAAATTTGAAATTTGTTTTTCAAAGGGTAGAAAACATTGTAGGAAAAGTAGAAAATGCTGGTACAGTTTTTTCTCCTTTTCCCACAATGTTTTCAAAAGCATTAAAACTCAGGATCGTGTGGTAAAGGGTTAAAACTTTACTAGACAAAATGAAAAATAGAGTATGAAAAAGGGCAATTACTTCTTCTCACAATGTTTTCAAAGGATATCTATTGCAAGGGTTTATATTTAGATACCACTTTATTTCTCAACAACAAAGAATAAGAAAAGTAGTTTAGAAAACAATGTATTGAAAATTAGACAGAAAGGTTATTAATTACTCATTCTAAAACATTACCACTTATGTCAAATGTCAGTGTTATCTGAAGCTATTGCTTCAAATCATATGCACATGGAAAAAAATACTGGAGTACAAATGTGATTCAGCTCTTTCCCACATGCAATATCTTAGATTCTTCCAAATTGAGGAAATTCAAAGATACCAATTCAAATGTTTTTCAAATGAAAGTATTGGTCTTTGAGTAGGTGAAAAACATTTTCAGAAAAGGAGAAAATGCTGGTATAGTTTTTTCTCCTTTTCCCACAATGTTTTCAAAGCATTCTTTCTCAGGCTCGTTAAAACTCTTAATTGTCTGGTAAACGGTTTACAAAGCTTCTATAGCTGGTCTTTAATTGAACCTGTCTAGTACTTAGAAAAAACGGGAAAGCATTTACCTATAAAATTTGAGAGCTACTTCTGGCTGATCTGTGTAGAAATGATGAGTGGCTATACAAGCTATTGCCTCTACATGCATGTTATCAAACTGTAACACATCTTTGTAAAATTTTACTGCATTGTCCATCTCGTTTAAACCCTGAAATAGGCACTTACATGTTAACACAGTCACTCTGTGCTTTCGCAGAAAGTGTTAATCAACATGAGAGTGTGTAGAATTGTTACGAATGCATGTTAAGTAACCAACATCATGCCCTTGTCAGATTTTATGCCACTGTTCATCTGATATAAACCCTGAAATAGGAATTCAACCTTGAAGCCTTGAGCACAATTTAGTTGCGGTCGCCCAGAGCATATATCAAGATCAGATCACACAATGTAAGTTGCTCTCAAACCACAGAGCCTACATTTTTTACTCTTGTATTACACCTTCATAGCAGAAATGTTGAAAAACTCTGTAAGAAAAGGAGCAATAACTCATAATGATAAATCGCTCCTCCAACACTACTTTCTTTACTGTGTAATTGAGTTTTTCCTTTCTCCTCATCTGCATACCCCATTATGCTCATGTTTGTACACTATCTTAATCTTTGAATTTCACATACACCTAAAGGACATTTTCATTCTATAATAAGACCAAGATAATTGTAAATTCATGGCTTCTTTGTGTCTGTAGTGTTTTTGCAAAGTGGACAGTATAGATCAAGATCACACTGCACATATTGTGAAGTCTGATCTTGATCTACACTGGTTTCAAAGGCAACTATAGTCGTGAAAGGTGCTTTAACTCTCTACCACATAATCCCAAGTTTTAACAACCCTGAGGAAAAAGTCTTTTGAAAACATGTGAAAAGGAGAAAATGATGGTAACCAGCATTTACTCCTTTTTTCCACCAGGTTGGCCACCATATGAAAGAAAAATTTCATTATCTGAGGCTATTTAAACTGTTGTCTGCAAAAGCTTTCAACTGCAACAAGTCTACTTTTCTTTGTCGAGTGGTAAAGAGTTCAGAGGTTAGTTTTACTTTTTGCTGTCTGTATTTCTGTCTGTCTTATTCCTTTTACTTCACAGTACTATGGATAATGGCTATTTATCACCATGGAAAAGTATGCTTTTGAAACCTAGTGGGAAAAGCAGAAAATGCTGGTTTCTTACATTATCTGCATTTCCTACCATCCATATCTACCCTTTCCAACAAAATTGCCATCATTGAAGCCATGATTAACTTTTCAGGTGTAATTCCTTACAATAAAATTTGGCTAAACTAAATAGAAAAGCCTGAAAGTAAAACACATGTACCTCGTAAATTCTTGCTATTCCTGACAGAAGACTTGTCTCCCCTTGGAATTTCTCCAGTCCTTGTTTATAGATATCTACTGCTGTTAGAGGCTGATCTATCCTTATATAAACTTTACACAGATAGAGGTATGTGTCTATATGGTCCTGTTGTTTCAAAGCAGATTTGAACTGTTGTTCCGCATCTCTGTACATCCCTAGTCTGTAATGTATTTAAAAACTTTGCCAGTAAAAAATTATCCTAGGAAAGCCTTACATGTAAATACCTGCAGAGCTTTTTTTTGCCTTTGAAAACTCTGCAGTTAGAAGGTTAAACAAAAGCATAGCATGCGGGTGCCAACAATCTTCTAAAGTGAAAAATCTAAGCTGAAACAAAAATATAGCAGAGTTAAAAATACCTCGAGGGTTACCCTGCCCTTCTGGAATGGGTTCTCATTTTAACAGCTGACAACAGTCACAAGTTTGAAGTACAGATCTTCAATTATATCAGAGATATAAAAAAATTGTGAACGCTTTTGCTTAACAATAACGCTGACACTGACGACAACAGGGCCATCGAAAAACCTCTTCAAAAACAGTCACGCTAAAAATTCAACTAGCTATTTCTACTTCTGCCACAATGTTTGTAAATGTCTTCTTGTATTAACCATAACAGATGTTGATTATCCATATTTCAATATGATGTTGAAGAAGTTGTAAGCTCCAAGTTTTTAGGATTTTGTTCTTTTTGAACAATGTCTACCACAGAAACTCATAACCTCCTTCAAATGACTTTTTCTACCATGCAGAGTACCACTTACCAAGTCATTTTTACAAAAGATGAAAATGATTATAAAAGGAAAATTCTCCTTTTGCCCTAATGCTTTATGCATTCATCCATCAAGCCTTGAATATACATATGCTACATGGATGGTTCCAAAATTCTTTGCTGCTGTTTCTGGAGGTTATTAAGAAGGTACCATTATTTTTGTATTCCTTAACTCTTTACCTCACAATCCCTAAACAACCCTGTGGAAGAAGCCTTTTGAAAACATAGTGGGAAAAGGAGAAAATGCTGATAACCAGCATTTTCTCCTTTTCCCACAATTTTTTCTACCCTTTCAGAGATTAATACCATCACTTGAACCACATTTAAATTTTTGTCTGCAAAGGCTTGTAACTTATAAAAGTATAATTTATTGTTGTTTGGTAAAGAGTGTTAAATATTACCAGAATGTGTCGAAACAGAATCAGATGTTAGTTTTTATATGATTTGCCTGTGTGGTAATGGTTTTTGATAACATATGGTAATGAGTCCATATGGACAGTGGTTATATACCTGTAATAACATTTACCCAGCTGTACTTTCCACCACCAATCTTTGAACTGACAGGCTTCTGTTGCTAACGCTGCCAATTCTAAGGCCTAAAATAAGTCAGTATAAGGTTTATTTTAAAAAAAAGAAACAAAAACAATACTATTGAAACAAGCAGTCATTTTCTTTTCTTTGCTGATAATATTGTGCTTTTCACCTTTGATATGGAAATCTATAAATGTCCTCATGGGAGTACGGACAAAACCCCACCAGGACAAAACCCCATCAGACAAAACCCCACCGGACAAAACTCCACCACCAAAATTGGCAGGGTGGACAAAACCCCACCACTCATATATATTCTCGTAAAAAAGCATTAATACCTTATGTAAGGATAATATTCATTTGAAATTGATTAATTTTAATGAAAATGAAGTAGTCTTTTGAGAAGTTTCATTTAAATATTATAAATAACATATGAAAAAGTATAGAAAATAGAAATACATAGTATATACATGTAAGTAAATAAACTATTAATATTATGTAAAAATATCATTTCAATTCTTATTTCAAGAGCTTTTCTCCTTCATCTAATAATCTTTAATGACCATGTTTGATTAAATAAGACAGTTGTTAATCTACTAAATAATACATTGTTCTTTAATTTTCACACATTAACGTTTGAAGTACAGTTATAGCCCAATTACGGATTCTCAAGGTCATATATTGGTATTTTTTTGCAAGTACTGTTATAAAGTTCTAAAGGATATTTTTTCCTATCATAAATAATCTCTATGCCAGAACATGTATTTCTTTATTGCTTTAATCATTTAATCATTGTTAGGATAAAGACAGAATTAAAGATGATCAAATGGCAACACTTTTTCTTCAACGTGTTCCTACATATACAGCATATCTTCACTACACGTAAAAACAAAGTAACAATTCAATATAAATTAAATTTAAATATATCTGATAATTCAAAGTTTATTTTAATTTTTTTAATTGTCTTTCTGTCCTTTTTATAACCATAAATTCTACAAGTATATTTTATCTGTTGGAGGGGTTTTGTCCTGGTGGGGTTTTGTGCTGGTGGGGTTTTGTCCTACACTCGTCCTCATGTGCTTGTTTTCACTTTTACTTGATTAACCCCTTTGTCACACAGTCCAGATTTTTAATGACCCTGAAGAAGAAAACTTTTGAAAACATTGTGGGAAAAGGAGAAAATGCTGGTAACCAGCATTTTCTCCTTTTCCTACAATGTTTTCTGTCCTATCAAAGACAGAAATCATCATTTGAGCAAAATTCAATATGTCTTCTGCAAATGTTTTCAATTTGCTTGTGGACAAAAGTTAATCATTTGATATAGGGTTGATAGTACATGTGGTAATCCTGCAAACCTGAAATTCAAAATAAGCCTTTCATTGTTCCTCCTGAAACATAACATGTCATACTGGTAACCCTTTGAACACTCATATTTATAGTAAAAATTGCAGAGTGAAGAAACATACATGGCCCAGTATTCCAAATTTGATTCTATAGTAATTCTCAATTCCAATTCTAGCAATCTATTTTGCTGAATCAGGGCATCTAAGTCCTACTCAGTGGATGAGATGAAGCATCTGGTAAATCAAATCAGATTGCTAGTCTCAAAAATCGATTAAGAATTGAAGAAATATGAAGAATATGGTAGTTGTAGAATACAAACCAATGTCTGCTGAATAATGTAAAATTGTGGAAAGTGTATACACCTACATACCTCCACTGTCATTCTAAGATACATGTATACAGTGTATGAGCAACTAAACTCATAAAAGTTTGGTTGGATTTGTGAATTGCAAAAATCAAGATAGAATTATGACTTACAGTATGTGGGTCTGATCTTTGATTAACAATGCATATCATCTTTTTTCAGATATGCAAACTTAAACTGTAGTATAAAGGCAGAGTGTCAACCTCTCAATCACACATCAGGTTTAAATCCTCTGATAAGCTGCCTCAACTTATAGAACTACTGAAATCATGCAATAAGTACTGTCTGGTATCCAGAATGCAACCATTGTGTGATTGATACAATTTGAGGAATTTGTTGCATAATTGATGCAAAATGAAGATATAAAGGGTTAAACAAAATCTAGACAACCTTGAAATTGGAATACCTGGGGCTCTCCTAAAGACTAACACTGTCTGTTTCATGTACATAAATGTATGCGAGTTTTCCGTGTAAAAAGACTTCTGCTTTTGTTTATTTGTTTGTATTGGAGTTTAACACCAGGGCAGTCAGAGCACTCACAAAATGTGTATCCTGGCTTTCTCACACCAGTACAGTCTTTCCTGACTGCTTTTCTCACATGCATCAGAGATGAGTGGGGAAAAAAATCATTGGAAAGAAAGCTTGCCTCAACTGGGTATCAAACTCACAACCACCAGGTCAAGAGTCAGATATGCTAACCACTGAGCTCTGAACAAAACATTATAAAATATATGGACAAATCAAAACTGGATGAGGTTATAATCTATAAACTATTTTGAGAAATTGTAAAAATGCCTGTGTCTTCAACAGCATTCTGTTGCTAAGGCCTGAGAAGCTATCTGCATGAAGAAAAGGGTCAATTTCCTCCAACATTGATAGATAAAGGACAATTATTAAGATTAAAAATAGTATCACTGTATGATAAAACTTTTACTTACATTTCTGACATCATTTTCATGGTGAAAGATGTACTCAAACAATGCCTTGGCTAAGTTCTGTCTAGCGGCATATTTACTCATGTTGATTCTGGCTAAGTTGATGAATGGACCATCTGGGGTTGATAGCATTGAAGCCTGATGGAAAAAGTAAAAGCTAAATTTAACTGTAAGACTTAATCAGCATACATGTATTATGATAAACCTTGCACTGCTCGACTCTTACCCACACCACAAAATTTTGAACCTGACCAAATTGAAAGCATTTGCAGACCAAAAATTAACTGTTGCTCAAAAGATGATTTGTGTCTTTGATATGGTATAAATATGTTGTGGGAAAAGGAGAAAATGCTGGTTACAGAAAGGCCTAATTGTTGCAACTTCCAGACTAGTTCCCCATGAATATCACACAAACTACTGCAAACTGCAGATCATATTCTGCACTGTTTGATATCAACGTAAAACGTAATAGTATCTTAGGTGCAATGGCCTCAGTAATTGAACTGTAATTCTCCAAAAGAGTAATGTAAATGAGCATAAGAGTACACATAATAAGCCTAAATGGTAATTTCCAGTGAATGAAACTGACAACTGAAATGGTAAAATATTTAGCTAAACTTATAGCTTCACTCTAGTTAACAGACACACAATAGATGAAGATCTTTTCCTTCTTATTCTCTACTCTATCCTACTTATTTGTTACATACTCACAGTGCCAAGTCTAACATATCTTCCCGAAGCACTGGTCACAGGTCTCGCTGTATGAGCTGTGCGAGGTGTTCTTATCGCCTGTTCCATTGTCCCTGGGCGGCCAGACTGTGTTCCTGGGCGAGCAAATCCTGTAACAGGCCTTCCAGATTGTGACATTGGCCTATAGAAAAAAATATACATAGCATTTTGTCCGAGCATGGCACATGTCATGTAGTGTGTAAGTTTCTGTATCATTTCATGTCATAATACAAGTGCTAATCTCTTACAGTCTTTAACTCTTTGCCAAACAGCAAAATAGTAAGACTTGTCCAAACTAAAAGCATTTGCAGATGATAAATGTGACTCAAAAAACTGGAAATTTGTTCTTGGTAGGGTAGAAAACACTATGGGAAACGGAGAAAATGGTGGTTATTGGCATTTTCTCTTTTTTCCGCAAAGTTTTCAAAAGTCTTCTTTTTCAGAGTGTTTATAACTTGGGATTGTGTGGTAAAGGGTTAAAAGTGTGACAGATATTCTTACAGTAGTTGTAGTCAGTGCATGTATTTTGCAGTCTTGCAAAACTGTACATTAGATTTTATATAATATGACACATTACCTCCTGGCCTGGATCCAGGTGGTAATAATTTTAATTACGCCATATCATGCTCTCCTTTAAATCGTGGTCTGCTATTAATCTTTGGCAGTTATCTTGTTTATCACTATTGTTATTTCGTTGTCATTTTTGACAAAGTAATGTCCGAATGATAGAAAAGGAAAAAGAGAACTGACAGGAACCCAGGCTAATTACCTCCTGCAGATGTCTTTCTTGTCTTGCAGCATTTCTTAAAAATATTTCAACCTTTCCAAAGTCAAATCCCATCCTTTCAGCTGCATTTAACCATTTGCCACACAATCCTGAGTTTTACTTACCTAGAGGAAGAAAGCTTTCGGAAACATTGTGGGAAAAGGGAATATGATGGTAACCAGCTTTGTTTCCTTTTTCCACAATCTTTTACTACCCTTTCATACACTAAATCCAACATTTTAGCCACATTCAGTATGCTGTCTGCAAATCATTTTAATCTGAACCAGTCTAAAATTTTACTGTGTGGTAAACAGTTCATCTTTTGTCTAGGAATGCTTTCATATTAGACAAACTTAAAATTTTCAGAAAAAGTCAACTTTTTACCAGTCAGCAAAATTATGACTTGACCATAAATACATGTATAGCACTTGCAGACATCAAATTATCTGTGGTTAACAAGATGAAATCTGTCTTTTATTCGGTTGAAAAATTTGTGGAAAAAGGAGAAAATGCTGGTGAACAGCATTTTCTCTTTATGCCTGATTGTTTCAAAAGCCATCTTCCTCAGGTTCATTAAAACACAAGAGTGTTTAGTAAAAGGCATCCAACATTGTTTTCTTCCCCAGGGTCATCAAGTACAAGATTGTTTGGTAAAGGGTTAAGGCTTTAATCTTTACTTACTATATACTATTGTGTAATGCAATACAAACCTTACACCCTGACTGACGCCACCCTGTCCAGTTCCTGGGAGCCTAAGCGAGGTACCAGGGCGAGCAATGTTGGCTGTAACATTGTCATCCATCAGCATCTCTGCTATTCCCTCCTCATCCCAATCCACCTCATCAACATACACTTGTCCAGTCAATGCCCGTGTCTTGAGTGTCCATGCAGCCTTGTAGAAATCAAATACAAAGTCATGGTGTTTATCCTAGAAATTTAAAACAAGCCCTGCATGCAGATGCCAACACTCGGCTGCAGTTCTTTTTATGAATTCTAAGTAAAAAAAAAGGGCATAACCATGTCAAAAATATTTGGATCATGATGGTTACCTGCCCCTATTGTCTATTGTATGGCTTCCCTTTGAAAGTTAACCACTACTTCAAATATGAAGTAAATGTCTTCAGTAATGACAGAGATATTACAAAAATGTCAGTATCTGAAAATTTTAAGGTGAAAACTGGACAGAACTGTAAAAAATATTTTGATGGTTACCTGCACGTGTTTGAAAGGGTTCCCTTTTAGATAGTTAACAACTAGTCTGAGTTTGAAATAAGCATCTTCAATAATGAAAGAGATAAAATAGAATGTCAAGTTTTTACATAGTGTTGCAGATGACGCAAGGAATATGACAATATCTTGACACTTTCTTAGAAAACAGCCGAGCTAAAAATATCTTGGTAAATCCTCCATGACTTCAAGACATATGGGGATTTCAATTTCTTGGGGCAGCTTGGTAATTACAGTACCTCCAACAAAGCTTAATTTTGTCTTGGATCTTCATTAGAGGCAGAATAAGGGAATAAGTAATTAATAAAATCTTTGACTCAGTCAAAAGGAAAACATCTGTTATTCCTTTACATTGGTGATGGAGTAGCATACACAGTCAAGTGTACCATATTTTACTGAAATTATTATTTAATATAAAACGCTTAAAGATTTTTCTAGAGTAGACTCTGTTCAGAGTTAAAAGATAACAAGATGTCTGTTTGTAAAAGAGTCATGCCCCCCTACTGCCACATTGATACAGGAAGTGGCACAGTTCATAAACTGAAATCAAAAGAATTGATTGGGAAATATCGATGTCATCTTTTTGATTTATAGCCCACTTCAACTGTTAAACGTGATAATCTGTCAACAGTTCACATGATCATACACACCGCCGTGTGTATACATACAAGATTGTAAACAGTCGCCGATACACAGACTGGGTTATCGATTTTCTTTTTGGCACACACGTTCGACTTCCGCTTTTTCCCAGTCGACTTCGATGCTTACTACGTCCCCGATAATACGCGAATAAAATGTTGGAGCCACAAGTTGAGCCACATATGATGATTTTTGAGACACTTTAATTTTTTTTGAGCAAATGGCTCAAGTGGCGAACGGCAGTGCGGGCCCTGAATCATCTGGTGGTCACTGTGACCTTGACCTTTCACGGATTAACCTTAAAATCGATAGGGATCATTTACACTCCAAGATAAATATCTGTACAGAATTTGAAGGACCTAGGTCAATTCTGTGTCTAGTTATCATCTGCACAAGGTTTGGTCTATATATCATTAAGTTGAAGGCCACTGTGACCTTGACCTTTGATGGATTAATCTCAAAATCAATAGGGATCATTTACACTCCGAGATGAATATCTGTACAGAATTTGAAGAACCTATGTCGATTCTGTGTCTAGTTATCATCCGGACAAGGTTTGGTCTATATATCATTAAGTTGAAGGCCACTGTGACCTTGACCTTTGATGGATTAATCTCAAAATCGATAGGGATCATCTGCACTCCAAGACAAATGTCTGTGCCAAATTTGACAAACCTAAGTCATTTCTGTGTCTAGTTATCATCCGGACAAGGTTTGGTCTATATATCAACATGTTGACGGTCACTGTGACCTTGACCTTTGACTGATTGACCTCAAAATCAATAGGGATCATCTACACTCCAAGACGCATGTCTGTGCCAAATTTGATGAACCTAGGTCAATTCTGTGTCTAGCTAGCATCCAGACAAGGTTTGGTCTATATATCAACATGTTGACAGTCACTGTGACCTTGACCTTTGACCGATTGACCTCAAAATCAATAGGGATCATCTACACTCCGAGACGCATATCTGTGCCAAATTTGACGAACCTAGGTCAATTCTGTGTCTAGTTATCATCCGGACAATGTTTGGTCTATATATCAACATGTTGACAGTCACTGTGACCTTGACCTTTGACTGATTGACCTCAAAATCAATAGGGATCATCTACACTCTGAGACAAATGTCTGTGCCAAATTTGACGAACCTAGGTCAATTCTGTGTCTAGTTATCATCCGGACAAGGTTTGGTCTATATATCAACATGTTGACTGTCACTGTGACCTTGACCTTTGACTGATTGACCTCAAAATCAATAGGGATCATCTACACTGCGACACAAATGTCTGTGCCAAATTTGATGAACCTAGGTCAATTCTGTGTCTAGTTATCATCCGGACAAGGTAAGGCCTACCGACCGACAGACCGACCGACGGACCGACCGATGGACGGACCGACCGACATTAGCAAAGCAATATACCCCACTTCGTTGAAGGGGGGCATAATTATTAGAACCGTAATGGACCAACTGTAAAATTGATTGTAAAGTCATACACGTTTTTTTATTTTCATTTTGTAGGTTTGTAACCCTTTACCACACAATACCAACTTGTAATGATCCTGAAAAAGAAATCTTTTGAAAACATAGTGGGAAAAGGATATAGCTGGTAACCAGCATTTACTCATTGTCCAAAAATGTTTCCTACCCTTCCCAAAACAAACTTTTTAGTCCCATTTATTTTGTCATCTGCAAATGCTCTCAAATTGGACAAGTCTAAGATTTTATGATTTGGTAAAGATTTATTCCCTTACTATATAATCCCTAAGAAATAAAGCTTTTCAATAGCGTTGTGGAAAAAGGAGGAAATACTGGTAACCAGCATTTTCTCCTTCTCACAAAAATGTTTTCAATCCGTTATAAAGGTCAAAGTTCATCATCTGATCTTAAGTTTTTTGTTGTCTATAGATACTTTAGATTTGGACTAAAATTCTGTTGTGTGGTAAAAGGCTAAATGGAACTCAAAACTTTTAGTCTTTACTGTTTCCCACAGAGAGAGCAAGAGGCAGACAGGGAGGCAGGGGGGGGGGGGGGGAGAGAGAGAGAGAGAGAGAGAGAGAGAGAGAGAGAGAGAGAGAGAGAGAGAGTATTGTCAATAATGAGATGTTACGGTGGTTATTTGGACATTTATTGTGCACCGTACCGTCTCAAGTCCATCGTAAATTTTCTGGTAGCAAAGATAGAGTGCTATACTGACTTTCTGTTTCGTCGGTTTAATCTGTACTGCAGCGAAATGCAATTAACTTTTAGTGACTACAGACAAATTATTAAACCTTTCATTACCTAATGAGCTTGTACAGTTGTTTACAATATGTAAATCTTGAAAAAAAAAAATGACGAAATTTATCATGCGTGGCTGCCATTTTGTGTGCTTTCAGAGATGTAAACAACTCGCGTAACCGAAGAAATGAACTGTTTTTTATTATGTTCAGTGTTTATATTAAAATATTTGTATTTCAAATGAAGGGTTTTTGAATACGCAAGCAACAGGTATGTTCAAATCCTAGTTTAGTGCTCTATTTGTCCAAACTTTCGCAAAAAAATCTGTGCGGAGATTTCAACCAATTGTCTTTGTACCAAGAGGCGACCAGTCAAACAGTAACTTCGCCTTTAAATTGGGGTCATTTATCTGTACCAAGTGAGAGAGATGTTTGAATTGTTTTCAACACATACAGAAAATGCATCCTACATTAACAAAATTCTAGTGTGTATAGTCCCAGTATTGTTTGGGTGGTTTCAGCTATTTCAAAATGGGAAAACCTTGGGAAAACAGTAGACTAAAAAACTGATTGTCCGAAACAAAACTATCCGAAAATTTGGACATACTGCAGACGAAAACGAGTTATGCTTTAAATAACATTTACAATGGTTGCTGAAGTCTACCTGATCATAAGGGTTCTTCTCTAATAACTGTGTGCAAATGTCAACACATTGCTGATACTTTCGTCTGCGAAAATAGCTGCAGGCAAGAAAAAGTGGGTCCATTTTCGACTGATGTTTTCGTTGGATACTGGAATGTGAAGAACGTAAAAGGGAGACAACTCAAAGGCAACGTGTAGTCCCCTGGCCTCGTTGTCTGCGCATGTCATATTCTAGCGGAAGATAAGGCCCTGTAAAAAACTGTAAAAAAAAAAAGTTTTCCGGTCCTTAGGTAGCAGAACACGGTTTTCAGCTAAACTCGTCTCGGTCGACAACAGGCCAAAAAGAACTTCATCAAACAAAGGTCTATATGATCAGCTTGAAATTATAAAGAGTACTTAAATGCAACAGCACAATCCTAATTCTTTAGATTTTATCAATAAATCATGTTCAACTTGTGAAATAGTGAAATTGATGATCAATATAGGCAAGTGGCACGGTCGGAAAAAAACTGACAAAATATGCCATTTTAGCGTATATTCCAAAATTCACAAAATGCAAACCCAGGAAGCTAGCCTGAAAATGCCAAGCTAAATTGAAACTCAAAACAACACATAATCTGGGGATAA
This sequence comes from Hippopus hippopus, assembly GCA_946811185.2. NCBI lineage: Eukaryota > Metazoa > Mollusca > Bivalvia > Cardiida > Cardiidae > Hippopus > Hippopus hippopus. Next base: position 16,955,445 of record OX328097.1, read on the forward strand.
AATCCAAAATAGCACATTACCATGCCGTTTTTTCGCAATCTTTCGTGCCCTGACCCTACCCTTATTTTCGCGGCTAAAAAAAGCCGCTAGCTCCATGACCCCTCACTTTCGCGTTTGGGGTCAAAACTATAGAACAAAGAACGAAAGGTCATGACCTACTCTTTCATAGACAAACCAAATGCTTCTTTTCCTTAATCTAACACAATTCATGGGTGTAATAACTACTCTTCTTATCAAAATTGCATTGAAAACCTACCTTTCTCAGTTATATCTAAGTTTGATCATGGCCAATTCGAAACAAACTGTTTACAGGTGCCTTACCGTTGTATCCCCGGCAACGCTCCTTTTCAAATATTTTACTTGTTGTCCGGTTTTGATAAAAGTAATCTTGAAAAAATGCTGACATATTAAATGTTCGTATGCAATAAATTACACATCAATAAGTGAAACAGTTTATGAGACACTGTCAGTGAGAATAGATTATAAATCGATGTACAAGATCGATATGTGCATCAAGGGACTGTTTTAGAGGGTTATTTCTAAACTCTTTCACCACTGAATAAATATATTGCATTTTCTCAAAGGCTAAAAATACATTTCCTCTGCAAGATCAAGAGACAGTTCTGTCATAAGCTAGAATATAGCAGTGGACAATGCGAATCAGAGATCAAACTGCACGTTCTGTGCAGTCTGATCTTGACTTGCATAAGCTTCTGGTGTCGTCAATGGTATGGAAAGAGTTAATTCCGGGATCCGTGTATAAAATTGTCACGGAGAGAGGATAGATATATAAGCACTTCAAACCTGCCTTGCTCGCGGTTCAGCTAGCTTTAAACAGCAATGCGCCGTGATAGTTAAGCAACGTGCACTAGGTTAGTGCCTGGATGGGTGACCAGGCCGTTGCACGTTACGAAATATAAAGCTAGCAAGACTTGCAGTATCTCGCATTACCTTCTTCTTCTTTGTTCTATGTTGTATAAATCCCCCTACTAGACTGTCCCAGTATACCAGTCTTCAGTGTTGGTTTCATGATTTCATTTTTGGGATATTTCTGTACAGGGTCAGTTAATTATTCAACAAAATTTTCAGCTTTCAAGCTATGGTGTTACATATTTATACACGTGCTTGTTATTTTGTATACACATATTTGGCAGGTGCGGATTTAGTTAGAGAAAAAGAGTCTGATACAAGGAAATCCGGGTGCAATACCCCAGCTCTTATTCGAATAGAAAGGCATACTCTTGGGTGTAAAGCAACGATCCATGCGAAGCTACCGCTTGGTTTCTAACCAGTTCAGCTCTTGTTAAACCCCTGTCACACCAGGGCGGCGATCCCACGGCGTCCAAGAAAAAATGCAGAACGCCGAGGTGCGCGCAGTACGATCACAAGCATCGTCACAGCAACGCAGTGATATCGCGAGTAGACGCGTTGGGATCGTCTAGGACGCCGAGGGACGGCGCGCATTTTGAGCATGCACAAAACAAACGCCGTCGCTCGGCGTTCTGAGAAGAGCGCAGTAGGATCACCGGTAGGTCGTCTTAGCGGCGCAGTAAGATCTCCCACAACGCCATGGGAGCTCCGCCGGCGCGCACAGAGGTCGCATTGCGAACGCTATGGTTGTCGGTGGCGCTTGGATGGAGATTGTACCGCGCGCTCTTAGATGTCACCGCGTCTCTACTGCGCTTATACTGCGCGTCAGCGGCGCTTATAAAGCGCGTCAACGGCGCTGACACGGAGTGTTATTTATTTCACTGCGCTCTTAGAACGACTTCTCTGAGGTGCAACGGCGATCACTGCGCTTGTAAGGCGCTTCTACAGCGTCCATCAGTCTTTCTCTGAAAAAAATGAACATATAGTAGACGAAGTATGCAAATAAACATGGCTGATGTACGCTAGCAAGCCGGGCTAGTAATGGTTGAGGAGGTGACAGTGGTTGACTTGCTTCTGTTTGAGAGAGTTGGGGTTTATGTCCTGCTTTTTCCCCTTTTCTTTTTACGAGCATAGTTTTATTCTCCGTTGACTTTTCGAGACCACAGCAAAGAAACAACTGATGAGATTGTTCATTGTCACGCCTTCAGCGTAGTGTGAGCGCCTTGAGAACGCCGTGAACGCCCAGTGCACGTAGTATGAGCACCCTGAAAGCGCAGAGCACGCAGTGGTAGCGCCATGAGAGCGCAGAGAATCGCCACGAAGAACTCCGTAGGAACGCGATAACGCGCCATAGGAGCTCCGTAGCAACGCCTTGGTCGTGGTGAGAACGCCGTGACATCTCTGTCTTCGCGAAAAGCATCCGATTTTTCCTGCGATCTCATGGCGCTCTGGGAAATTAAAACAACGCCGTCCCAACGCAGTGGAAACGGCGTATAGTGTGACTGGGGCTTTAGGTAGGAAACACAAAGTGTTCCTATAAACATCCCCTAGACCGGGGTCAGAACCCCAGCTAAAGGTTTAACTATGCGGACAGAGCGCACCGAGTAAGTAAAAGGGGTATATATTACTTATTCGGGAGAACGGTCCCAGATTAACTTAATACTAAACAATCCCGACTTTTGACGACCCCGAGAAAGAAAGCTTTTGAAAACATGGCTTGAAATGAGGAAAATGCTAGGAACCAGCATTTCTTCTTTTCCTACAGCGTACCAAACCCTTCCTTACTCAAATTTCAATTTTGGATCACATTTATTTTCTTGTCTGCAAATGCTTTTAATTTGGACAAGTCAAAGATTTTATCCTTTGGAAAAGAGTTACAGAGTTTCTAGGCTTTTTTGTCATGACACCGACCAACACGAATAAAAAAAAAAAAAAAAATAGATTGCATGTTCCGGGCAGTTTGATCCTAAACTACAGAGTCCCGAAAAGTAATCCAGATCGCCGTAGGCGCCGACAGGGTGTACGGGTGCCGCGTAGATTGACGTACCTTGACAACAAATTTGCGTCAGACGTATACACCCTGATGTTTGTGCCATTTGCGTCAATTTGTACCAAGGATCGTAAATCATAGGATAGTTCTGTGGACTAAAGCAAGAAAATGAAGAAAACCTAAAAAGGACACAGAGAGAGAGAGAGAGAGAGAGAGAGAGAGAGAGGTGGAAAGAGATCGCATGCTTTATATCTTCAGTTTAAACAAAGATGAGCCGTGCTCTGGTAAAACGGGACTGAATACATCTACGTGAGGTACGATACCAAGCAGGTCACCATGTGATTATAGATCCATAAAATCAATTTTGTAAAACAGAAGCCTGAGTCATGAGGTACGCTGGTCCTTTGACATGCAGAAAATTGACCAAAAGCAAAAGGTTTCGAAGTGCGCAGGCTGACCTGTGTCGATACTTTATGCAGATGCATTAAGCCCCCCTTTTTCACAGGGCATGGCTCAAAAACGTCTTTTTGTACAATAACAAATCATTTATAGAAATTGCCTGCAAAAAGAATTTGAACGAAGGCTGGTGCTTATAAAGTTCATGTCCTTATTGGACACTTGATCAGTGTTATTTTTTTCCCTTGTATATCGTAAAAATAAGATACAAATTTGAGTTTGTAGCATTGGGGTTTAGTCATAGAAAAAGCGAGAGAAATAGACTTGGAGAGACGTGTATTTTTTTTATTGTCCCCTCATCACCCACGAGAAAAATAATTGTTTGAAACAAAGACTTATCATGAAATCTCGGAAAAAATATCAGCTGGGATCTGCACTTGCGACAACTGAATCAAAGGTCATGCATGCTCTGTAAAGAATGAGGTGCCTCATTAGCGGACCTGTTCAGCGCACGTCATTGGCAATCCTTAGCTGAACATGTTAATTTTCCATTCTAAACGTAATAATATGGGCAAATCACTTTTGAATATAACTTAACTCTTTGTCAGTCGACAAAATTTCAGACTGGTCCAAATTGAAAGCATTTGCAGACGACAATTGAAATATCGCTCCAAATATGAGATAATTAGACCTTGAGCCACCAATAGATCCCCCTCCCGCCCCAGAGGGTATTTTCGCCACTACTATTTTCTGAAACCCCAAGGTCTCCTGAGCACTTTGTCAAAGTCTGCCACCTGGCGAGTGGGGCTTTTGTCAGTTATAGAGGTCAAAGGTCATCAAGTGCACTGTTGCATACGAGATATCAATGAATAGCAGTTCAGATTAAATTTTCATTTCATTTTCTAAATTTAATATGTCAGAAACATGTTCAGATGGGTTTATGCACTCATGAATATCTTTAGTCAAAACAGCTGTTTTACACAAATAGAAGCAATTTTGTTTGAATCAAAGCACTGAGAGAACTGTTCTTGGCCACGTTTGTGAGCGTAAAATGGCTGGTACCCAAAATCATATTCATAGCATACAAAATCATCAATTATGATCTTAGTGATACAGAATAGATTCCATGACAAACATTGTGCCTTACCAATATAATTTAGCCTATCTATAAGCTGTGTCAGCGAAGGAAATCAGAGTATTAATAGTTACAAATGTTGAGCTTTTTTTAAAATCTTACGCTATTTGCTGGAATTAAAGATATTTCTTGCTGTTGACCCATAAGAACTCAATGACGTCAGGATTGCATTTATCACTTCTATAATCAACAGTAATTTGCCACATTGATTGGTGTTGTATCAAACCCAGTGAATAAAGTTGTGTAGATCTTTTTCTTCATAGAGTTCGAGACTAATATGAAGTTGCCTTTCATTGAAATGATAACAATGAAGTTTATAACAGATCATTCCATGCTATATGAAAATCTATCCACTATCATCCAATTTGCCCACATTCATGAAGTCAACATTGTTATCATCTTTCTCATTGCTTGGTTAGAAATATATTTCAATATGTTAACTAAATCATTGCTATGATTTATACTCTATATTATTCTATACACGTACTGCATGTCTATGACATGGGGAAGTACCCAGTAAACATTGCGAAAATTCAACAGAATTTCTGTTCTGTTCACAATATAACATTTTTACCACAATTGAAAAACATCAAAATGTGCTCAAAGAGGGCATGCATAAAACCATTTTTGAAACACTCTAGGTTTGTTATTCTCTAAATGATTCCAAGATAGCATTTCGCAAAACAGAATCTACTTTTGTTGAACTACAGAGACTTCCCTTCAAAGCATAGACTTTGCGAATGAGAAATCAGGTCAGAAAAGAAGAAACTGTCTCACCATTAGATCACTGATCATTTCTTGCTACAGATGTGCAATTATTGGTGCATCACTTATATGGAATAGCACAGTAAAATGAAATCTATCATTTTTAATATAGGAAACAAAATCCTGGAAATAACATAAGCCCATGATCGTGATACCAAATGCAAAAAACTGTTCATCTGTTTATGCACAATAATACAGTTATGCTGATATTGGATGAGGTGGAGCTAAGCATAGTCTAAGTATATTGCAGCAGACATTTTCCTTTTGACATATGACAGGTACCTTTATATATATGTTTGATAGAAAGAGAGAAAAACAAAACTCATGCATAGGCCTTTTGCCCATAGCAGAAATAAAGAGAGTTACTAATCATCTTTCAAACAAGGTAAATGATAACTGGCAGGCTAAAATATCAAAAAAGCTTCTGTCTCTCTTAAATGTGTACAATATCAAACAAAAAACTAAAAAAAAATTTTTTTTGAATTTACACAGATTATAAATCACTAGAATACAATGTAATTGAGTAAAAGAAGACATAGCCTTGAAGCTATGCAGGCAGAAAACAAGAAGTTATACATATGTAAGAACAAGATAATCTGAGCAATCAAAGGATTGCCATGCGAATGATGATAATTTGCATGACCTTTACGCCAAAAAATATGTTGATGACAAGAACATTAACAGTACATGGTAAAACACAAATGACCTTCATTTCAAAGATAACATAAAAGGAAAACAAAATGGATAAAAGAGTAAGGAAAAAAAAAAAAAAAAACAGAGCTCTTCATTGCATAGTTTAAGACTTAAGCACATTATATCAAACCCAATGCAACTCATTTCCAACATTTAAACTTAGCCTTCTGTTATAGTCATGGCACGACGCTTCAAGTTATTTCCTTGTTTCTTAATGCCAACCAGTTAACCTGATATAATTCTGAACAGGTAAGAACAGAAAAACGACAACCACAGTTTTCATAACAAAAGCATAAAGCCAAAGATATGGCAGGTAGGCATGAGAATGATGATGGTGAAGGTTTTACTGAGCAAATACAAGCATGAGTGGGCTCTTATTCACTATAACACTATGGTCCTCTGTAAATGAATACTGAGCAACAGTGTGAGATAACAGGTGCATCTGCCCTATTGAAATATCAAATCCAAATGGGGAATTCATCTTGGTAACTTACATTGCTAGTAAATCACCTGATAACTTAATTGATGTGTGTATAAAGTGAAACAAGATTAACTACGAATAATATATCTCTGATTTTGGGCAGCTAACTCTTTCTGCATCAAATATTTAATGCCCACCTCTTTCGATGCCTGGAAATAGGCTCCACTGAAACTCAGTTAGAGTTTTATCATATTAGGCTTGACTAAACAAGCGGATGACAGAGTTCCAGGATCAGACTGCATATTCTGTGCAGTCTGATCTTGATCTATGTTGTCTGCAAAGGCCACTGTTTTCGCCTAAAGTGCTGAAAGGGTTAAATTCATGCATATGTATGCTGTATTTAACTAAAAAGGTGGATATGCCTATAGGTCATACCTTTACTACCTCGTCATGGCAAGTTCAAATTTTAGTACTTTGATATCATTGTCTGAGAAAACTAAATTGATCAAATAACAAGAGAAGGCACTGTAGATAGCATATGCAATGTCTTCTTAGTAAATAAGATCAAGATATATTTTACTTTTAAACTTTTTTGTCTGTTTTTTAGATACAACAATTAAATGGTACACAATCTATCAGTAACTTCAGTACTTTGATTTACACTAAAAGTCTCTATTTACTATAATGATTATAACTATTAAGATCATGAAAATAAGCATACCAATAAATTTTAGATTTTTTTGTTTATCTAAAATAAAGAAATGAACCAGATAGTTGTTGAATTCTCAGCAACTGATATAGAAAATTAAAAAGTATATTAATGAACTTTGGTTAAAAATGCTTCCATTTTATTCATGAATATGACAAATGGATATACAGAAAATCTGAAAATGCCATTTGGGTTGCTTCTAGGATGCATTCAAGGCATTTGTGATCAAGAAAATGTGCTTTATCTGAAAAAAATCCTTGTAGTTTCTCAGATTATGATTTTTTGGAAGCTTAAATCATAAAAAATAGTGCTGTCAGTGCTTTGATTTGCATTAAATATTCTTTTATTTTGTTAGAAATGCATAGAGTTATCTAAATGTGAGCTTATTACATTACCTGAGATCATTTGGGACTTTCACAAGGTATAAAATTTCCAAAGAAGTGTCAATTGAAGATCAGCTAATAAGGTTAGGGTTAGAGGTGCACTTGATGACCCTTAACCTCTATAACTTCCAAAAGCCCCACTCGCCAGGTGGCGGACTTTGGGAATGTGCTCAGGAGACCTTGGGGCTCCCGAAAATTCCCCCGGGGGGGGGGGAAGCAAACACCCTGCTGGCTCATAGTCTAAATGATATGCAGGAGAAAGCATTGTGGGAAAAGGAGAAAATGCTGGTTACCAACATATTCTCCTTTTCCTATGATGTCCCATGTGATCCATAAAACGGGATTGTGCTGTATAAGTTTAACCCTTTACCGCACAATCCCGAATTCTAACGATCCAAAGAGGGCTTTTGAAAACATTGAGGGATAAAGGAGAAAATGCTGGTCACTAGCATTTATCATTTTCCCACAATGTTTTCTATCTCTTCAAGGCCAAATACTACTATTTGAGAAAAATTGAATTGTCCTCTGTAAATTCCTTCAATATGGATGAGTTCGAAATTTTGCCGTGTTGTAAAGGGTTAACCTTTTGAAACTGTTGACGACATGTCTTTTGTTGACAGTAAAAAATTAGATCAGACAGCGCAGAACGTGTTCTAGGATCTTGAAACAACTCTGCTCGCTACCGGCTTTTAAACCCTGTCAGAAATGTCTCTTATTTGCAAATGAGTTGTTGTAGTTTTAGGCCCCGGAAAAAAGTTGACAATGTGTATTTGACAGCGACAGCGTTAAAATTTTTACCTTTTATTAGACGACAAAATTTTAGAACTGTCCAAAATGAAAAGATGTGCAGACCACAGTTTAAGTGTAGCTCACATCACGGGATTTGTCTGTGAAAGAGCAGAAAATATTGTAGAAATTGGAGAAAATGCTGGTTACCAGCACTTTTTTACTTTTCCCGTTATGTTTTCAAACGCCTTCTCCCTCAGGGTCGTTGAAACAAGGGATTGTGGGATAAAGAATTAATACAGATAAACTTGCATTCCAATCCCTATCCAAGCCTTCCACTGAAGATTGATTAGCACATTTAGATGTATTTGACGTCACTTTCTGAAGATTTCCGGGCCCCTAAAGGCCCAGTTGCGGCCAAAAGGAAACAATGCGGGTGTTACAATGCATTTAACCCTTATCCTGCTAAAGTGAAATGAAACTTTCATGCCGATAGTCAAAGCCGTAAAAATGTTATTTCAACCTTAATATTTGGAATTAAATATCTCCTTATCGGATAGTGTAGATCCAAGATCAGACTGCACGTTCTGTGCAGTCTGATCTTGATCTACACTGTCCGCAAAAGGTCAGTGAGTCGCGATTAGCAGCCTAAGGGTTACAGTTAACTCATACCATTTTAAAGAATGGAAATTTTTGTCAATATGACAATCTGTTCTTGTACGGTCAGTCTAACTTTTGGTCGCTGACAGAAAAATGAATCTTAAAATCAAGTAAGAAGTAAAGGTTCCGTGGCAACGTTTTGCCTTGTTTTAATGTATCGATTTTTCTGCCAGCGAATAATACCGGTACTTGGACCGAGTGTACAATAACAGATTGTCATCTTCACATTGGCAACGTTTTACCTCGTTTTAAGTGATATGTGTCCGTATTCACCAACCGTTCTTAAGAACATTCTTAGTCTAATTTTCCAAAATTTTCAAAATTTGAAAGTAACACAACTTCTGATTGTCTGAACCATATGGTTCAGCCAATCAGAAAGTGTCACTTTCAAGTTAGAAAATTATGGAGAGTAAAACTGAGAATATTCGTAAGAATGGTTGGTGAATGCATTGCTTAGTTTTGGTTGGCCGCTACTGGGTCTTTTATCATAATCTGAATTCAAGTCTAGTCGCAAATTTTGAGACCAACCATCTGATGAACCAATCAGATGGCTAGTCTCGGATTTTAGAACAAAAGTTTCTAATGTTTGCCAGGTTTAGTGGTAGAGCGTCGGCCTTTAACATCAGATGATCCAGGTGCAAATCCCGAAATGAGCGGGATCATAAAAAGGTCGGAGCGCGAGTACCGGTTGAGTTCTAATAAAGCTCAAGTTTCTATGGAGCTATCATTGACAGGGACTGATATCAGCTGTAATAACTTGTTTTACAATCGATGGTAAATAAATGGTTTAAATTAAAGGCCCAGTAGCGACCAAAAGTACACAATGCGGATATTAAAATGCATTTGAATTTTAACCATACTGTTTCAAAGTATGGAAGTTATTTTGATGATGGCAATCTGTTATTGCACAGTCGACCCAAGTGTTAGTCGCTGGCAAAAAAGGAAATGAATTTTAAAACTAGGTAAAAAGTAAACAAATAATAGAGCGACTTGGAAACTTTTTTTTTTGCTAGTTTTAAATTCATTTTTTTCTGCAAGCGACTAACACTATGTTCGACCTTACAATAACAGATTGTCAACTTCACAGTAATTCCCATGCTTGTAAGTGGTATGATTTAACTTTATATGCCTTGTAACATCCGCGTTGTTTACTTTTGGCCAGTATCGGGCCTCTAAAAATCATCTGTATATAACTGTAGATTAATGGCCAAAATGTACTCGCATCATTTGATGACCTTGGTACAGTTAAACCGTTACTTAACATTTTCAGTGCCACAGGAGAAAACATTAACTTTTGCGAACGGAAAAAAGATCAAGATCAGACTGCATAGAACATGCTCTCTGATCTTGAATCTATACGATCCGTTTGTTCAATCGGGCCTATGAGATTAAAATATCTAAGTTTCAGTGGGTTGTATTTTTAGCAGTCGAAAGGGATCTGAGTCAACAAAAAAATTCCTTTGACGGAATGTTTGTTTGGGAAAAAATATCTACCTATATTGTTTAAAGGCCCATTTAAAAATATGGAAAATATTGTGAAGATGACAATGTATTATTGTGTGGTCGGTGCAAGTGTTAGTCGCCGTTGGCAGAAAAGATAATTTAAAAATCAGGCAAAAAGTCAACAAAAAATGGAGTGACCTGGCAGGTTTTAACCTAGTTTTGAAATTAATTTCTCTGCCAGCGACTAACACTGGGATCGACCGTACCATAACAGATTGTCATCTTCACAATAATTTCCATACTTTTTAAATGGCATGATTTGAACTGAAAAGCAATTAAATACCCGCATTATTTACTGTTGGCATCTATTATCATACCATACTATACTTTATGCTACCAAAAGATGTGGCTTTAATTCTTACCGTCAATTTCACATCATACTTTGAATGAAAATGCAAAATTCATATGAATGTAGTTTGTGAAGGTACAAATGGATTCGTAATATCAACTGTCCCTTAGAACTTTTAAAGTCTTATTCTCAAGAATTTTCTGAATTTGAAAGTAACACAATTTCTGATTGGCTAAAAGTTGCGTTACTGTCTAAATGTAGAGCTAAACTTAGAATGAAATAAAGAATGGTAGGTGAATACGGACCTTGTATTGCGTTAAAAAGGACTCCAGAATGACCTTGACGGAGAAGGCTTTTGAATATATTGTAGGAAAAGTAGAAATGCTTGTAACCAGTATTAACTCCTTTTCCCACAATGTCTCCTACCCTCCCAAGACGAAACCTCATTATTTGAGCCATATTTTATATGTCGTCCGCAAATGTTTTCAATTTCTAAAAGTCTCAAATTCTGTCGTGTGATAAAGAGTTAAGTAAAGATCTTCAGTGATGAAAGAACTGACAGGAAATGTCGAAGTGTTGACACGAAGATGACAACGTGGCTATTGCAACATTTCGACGTTTCGTTCGGCAAAAGCCGGGCTAAAATTGAACTAACCTGTTCAAAGCTCTATGCAATAATCGAGTTTGTTAACAATCAGCCAAAGTTTGAAGTAAATATCTTCAGTAATGAAAGAGATATTAGGAACTTTCGAAAGTTTTTGTATGAAGATGACGACATGGCTATGACAATGTCTCGACCTTGAACCCGAAAACAGCCTTGCTAAAGTTGAACTTGTCTGTTCTAAACTCTATGCAATAGACGAATTCGAAGCTTTTTTCATAGATTTTATGATTATAATTAAATTCCGTCATCTTTTGAATATGCTTTTGATTCCGGAATTGTACAACGTAAATACCGACATTTGTTACCGAGTTGTTCCACCTCTTCACGGCTGACTGTTTTTAATGTCAAAAAAGTTCGTTTATACCCAATATGGAGTTCATCAGTTGTCCTTCTGATCTTTTCCTGCCTTTCATATTGCTTTTGAACCATTGTCCTTGCACATTTCTTCTCCTGTCTCCTGAATGGGTCCGGAATGTTCTTGTTCTCAAAGAATGACGTTGAAAAGTATGGGCTGTCTCTCTTTGCTTCTAGCCGACTTTCAATGTTTCTGATGTTTATACCTCGAAGTCGATTCTGGCGATGAGAACTTTTGAGAAGATCTAAAAATACTAAACTCTGGTTGTCTTCCAAGTTGGTCTCCGTGTAGTTCATTTGGAGTTGCTTTAAACCTGATCTTACCGGGGTGAGCGATGTCTTCGCTCTGCTAAAGTTCTTGTCACCGCCGTGGATGTAGGCAGTGGATTTTTCAAGGTCTGGATCATAACTTATGGATTTTCGTCTATTACAAATATCTTGTGATTTGCGCACCGAATGTGATCGGTCCACCTCTCTCTTGATAGCAAGTTTTAAACGCTCCTTCCATGGAACTTTGTATGTGGTTATCGGATATTTACCATGTTCAGATTCTGGTTTTCTCTTGCGTGATGCATCATCCTGACTTGTAAGTGTCGGTCTTTCTTGAATACTACAAACAGGTGTCTTCCGCCTCTTTATCTCTCCTGACTCTGTTGTCGCTCTCGTCAAACGAGGTCTAGTTAACCCAGTATCTGGGCTAGTACCGCTTCGTGTGAGGCTCGGTCTGGAACTTACTTGATTAACGATATCACTTATGTCACAAAAACTTACATGTCCTTTAGAACAAGGCAGTTTCCAACATGTTTCATTGCCACAATCGTTGACGCAGGAGTAGTTTTTACCAGAGCTTCCAGTTGGTAATATAAATTCGTTTCCATGCTTCAATACGGGGTAAGCATTAAAACTGTACTGGAATCCATCCTCGCCTTCCTTATCATTCATCGAGTACGTGTACTCATACTTGATGTCTGTTCCACCCACTGCTCCGTCAGTGATCTCGCTGTCTTTGTTCTCTGTGACCCGTCCGTTCAGTAAAGTTTTATTTCTCTGAAGGACGAGATGTCTCCCGAGCTGTTCCGACTGACAGAAAGCCATAGTTAAAAATACAACAACAATTTGAATGATGCGAAATATGATTCTCGGCAGTTTTCTCTAAATTCAAAGTATCGAATGATCTGTAAAGAACAGTTGTCGTTTTCTCAAGCTATAACAACTTTTCCTCTCTACAGAATAAATTAAAATGACTGTCAAGAATTCCAAAGTCACAATTTGAGATCTTCATTTCCATCACTGTAACAAAAGATGGTTTAAAAATCCACGTCCTTCCCATCGCTACCCCAATAATTCATGTCCATACGCCGTGTGATGAATCTTCAGGTCTTGCGCCGAAGCTTTCGATTCTGTGACATTTTTTAATAGTCCCTTAGGGTGGTAAAAGCCCCACTCCTGTGTGTTGATCTGAAGTATTTCTACTATCGTAAAATCAAACAAAACTGCGCGACAAACTCCCCTTTATGTGTATTGCGATCATAAATCTCTGAAGGATTGTGTTCATGATTGTTTCAGATAATAATGAAAAGACATCGAATCATGGGCTATTATTCATCATTGTTTACACCTCACACTCTAGATCATTAAACGTCGATGGAAGACTAAACCATTTGAATGCAAGAAAAATGAAATGCATATTTTCTGATATTGCAATTTCAAAGATGTTCTGGTCGACATTATGATATGAGCCATGCTCTGGCAAATGGGGATTTAATCCATCTTCGTGATCCATTATACCAAGTAGATAATCACATGATTATGCATCAATAAAACCCATTGAATCTAACGATTGACTGTCCTTGGACGTGCAGAAAATTTACAAAGAGCAAAGAGTTTCGACCATGTCAGCCTGTGAAGACTGCGCAGGCTGACACGGATCGATAATGTTTGCAAATGGATGCACTAACCCTCCTTTTCACACAGCATGGCTCATATAGATATGACAGTGTAGATTCAGGATCAGGTTGCGGGTTTAGTGCTGCCTGATCGCAGTCTTTACTGTCTGCCGTCTGATCGAGTTCTATACTATCCGTAAAGAGCAGCTTAAAAAACTTTGCTTTAGCACTACACGGCTTGAGCATCAGCACGGATAATGTCCATGAAGATATTATTTCTCTGAAAACTTTACATATTTCAGTCATGACATGTACAAAATTTTATGTACCTAAATTTTTGTAAAGGTTGGTTGTTTAGTTTGTTCGAGAGGTGTTTTACAGTGCTATCAAAAGTATTTCAGTCATACCTCAGCGACAACTCACCACTTCATGTCTCTTCGTAGTTCAACCAATGCTAGCCTTGGTTTTTGTAGTGCTGTATCCAGAATACTACCACGTGACCAGCGCGGTCAGGATTTGCTGGTTACACATCTATTGTTTCAACTCTTTACTAAAGGACAAAATTTTAGACTTATCCAAACTGGAAACTTCTGCAGACGACAAATTGAATGTATCTTAAATGCTGTTATTCTTATCTTTTGGATGAAAAACATTCTGGGAAATGGAGAAAATGCTGGTCACCAACATTTTCTCCGTTTCTCACAATATTTTCAAAATTTTTCAGAAGCTATGGTAGTTAAAACAGGGCATTGTTTGGTAAAGCGTTGGATAACCTTTGTAACATTAATATATTTTGTTTACACTGTACCCAGTATTATGACCCGTAAAGCATTAACCCTTTCAGCGCCAAATATTTGAACTCTACTACTTTTGACACCTGAAAAAAAAAAACAATCCAGTGAAATTCAGACAGATTTTCACCTTATTGGCTCGACTAAACAAGCAGACGGTATAGATCAAAGATCAGACTGCACGTTGACCTTTGGCGCCGAAAGGGTTAAAAAAAACATTAGCCCCCAAGTATGTTTTGTGTCCGCTGTAATCCTGACTGACGGTGAATGAAGTAAAATTTAATAGAGTAATTATTAAAACGCCGCCTCTGCTTTTGTTATTTTTGTTGTCTTTTCTCCTGTCTTAATTAATGAAATACACTTTATTATGTTAAATATTGGTATCGATATAATCATGTCAAAGCCGTCGTCCGGAATTCGGAGAAAGGCACCATATTAAGCGTCAGCTTTCGTTCTCATCCGTTTATTCAGTATATCTTTAAAGCGACTGCATCGTATTTTGTGAACTGTTCTCTACTGATGAATAAAATATACATATTTAAACTAAACCTTCCCTTTTGTGTATGCCAGTTTTCGCTCTTACAACGGGTAACTGCAAAAATTGAGAATTAATCGAAAAAAAAAAAAAGCTCAATTTATTTGCCATATTTTCTGGACTATTCCTATTCATGTTGGTAACTGTCCATTTTTCATCTTATCTTTCTTTGGGTTCTACTTTTCTTCCCTGTGTTAGCCAAAGATTTGGGTGTAAGGACGTTAGGTTTTAAAGACAAGTAAATATACAGGTGTGCATTATTTATTGACTTACCTAAGCCACAAACATCGTTTATTTCTCACTTCACAGTCCTAAATGTACACATCAGTACGACAGATAAGAGCTGTAAATCGTAGAATGACAGAATTATTTGTTTGCATTGCCACCGAACTCAACACGTTCGGTGCCAAATGTGAAAGAAGGGGGTTTGGCGGACCGCATAGATCTAGATCAGACTGTCCTGAACGTCTTTGATCTTTACCGTCCGCTTGTTTTGCCCAGCCTGTAAGATAAAAAAACTTTCAACATAACAATGAGCTATAGTTTCAGTCATTTAAAGAGGTCGAGTTTGAATATTTGGCGCTGAAATAGTTAACTCTCAACCTCCGGAAATAAATTTTCAGCCGATAACATGAAATACTGTCCTAAACACGGATACAGCCAACATTCCTTAGGTCTGTTAAAAAATGGAAAAGAAGAAATGCATCTTTTTTTTTATACATTGGCTGCAAGATAAAAGAATGAAAAAGTAAAATGCTTGGGGGAAAGGGGGGGGGGGGGAAAGAGGGGGCAACGAGAAAATTTGAGATAGCAGTTTCCGGTTGACTTCATTATCCTCCTATCATTGACATTCAATGACGTCAACGCACGATTACATCCGGGCCACCTTTTTAAACTGCCCCCCTTTAGTCTATCCACCGTCAATCTTGAATGCCAGGAGCGTAGCTGCCTGTATGCAAAAATGCAGTTGCGTAAACTTTTCTAAAAAAAAAAAAGTAAACATTGGCCACCAAATAGCTTCTACAATTCAAAGATTTTCTTGGGGAAGACCCCCCCCCCCCCCGGAAAATCCTCCTCCCCTCCCTCGGCACTTCACGCCTCGGGTAATAGCTTCGTAGAAGATTACCTACATTATATGTTCAATACTTTATTAAGCTATTAAATGCGACAAAAGTCTAATAATGATATAAAGTGCACCTAGGTTACAGACGGCGGATCTGAGCTGAATACAGGCCTAGTCGAGCGCAAAATAAATGTCTAGCAAAAACATTCACAACGTCATAGAACAAGAAACGCCGCATGTTTACCAAAACAATTAATAAATCGCAAGAATACTTTTTCAAGATTATATCAGAGGAATTTATACTGAGCTCTTTATTTGCCCTTAACACCAATTGGGTCCATACATGGAGACTTTCAAAACTAGGTATGCCTATCGGCCTACTTACACATTCTCGGCCTACTTACACATTCTCAGATCCTGAGAACGGGAGAACTGTAGGTTTATAAAACCTCATCGATATGATAACAAATGGCACTGAAATTTCCTTGAGCGATAATGAATAAAGTCGGATCGGAAGTCGTGTTTCACGGCTCCCAAACATATCTCACTAAGCACTGGTCAAAAACCCTTTCGGTCGTGCTACGACATGTGTCACGTAAAAAATAAGTTACTACTTTATGCAGATGACTCGGCTATTATTGTGTCCGGTCGAGACAGAGTTTTATATTGAAAATAATTTAAAAAAGATCTCGAAACTGTCAGTCATTGGCTCATAGACAATAAGTTATCTTTACACCTGGGTAAAACAATACATAATCTTTGAATCTAAGCAAAAAATAAAATCTAGCTCTGATTTGAACATAAAATGTAATGGACACAAAATCCAATCCAAGTCATCAGTGTTATACCTAGGTGCAACTTTAGATCAAAGTTTTACAGGTGAATCCATGGCTCAGTCTGTTATCAAAAAAGCAAATAGTAGGTTAAAGCTATTGTATAGAAATAAAGACTATCTTACGTAGAAAACAAAGAGACTGTTGGTTTCAGCTCTAATTCAGTGTAACTTTGATTATGCTTCTTCGTTTTGGTATATTGGTCTTAGTAAATAATGGAAAGACAGACTTCAGGTCACCCAAAATAAGATTTGTACTAAATTTAGATTTTAAAACACATATTGAAAATCAGCATTTTAAGTCAGTCAACTGGTTACCTGTAAACAGAAGGGTTGAGCAGATTGTTCTATGCCATGTTTTTAAAATTGAAATTGGATTAGCCCCAGAGTACATGTCTCAAAATTTTACTATGTCAGCCAATTTACATGGGTATAAGACACGATCTAGTGAGACTGGTGCTTTTGTACTACCAAAGGTGATGGCATGAAGTCCTTTTCATTTGCAGGCTCAAGCTACTGGAACAAATTACCTCCTGAAATTAGAGCTATCCCTAATCTTTATGCATTCAAGAGAGCAGTAAAAGAACATCTGTTGTCGTAGTAAATGTAGATATTATGTCAAACTCAAGATCAGTATGCACAGTTTGTGCAACCAGTTTTTGAATCCAAACTGTCGGCTTTATTTCAAATATTAATAATTTGTAGTTTTTAAGTCCTAGAATGTGATACTCAAGTCTTAACTGTGATATGTGAAAGTATCTCTGTGATTTGTCATTTTCCTAAAATAGTATTCAGCCCTCCTGTGATTTACTTTAGCTTTAGGCATAGATCAAAATGATTGTCTTTTGAAATATTTCATTCCCATGTCTTTCCATGTCGGACCGTCAACACTTAAGGACCATGATGGAAATAAGGGATTTTTTCTCTTTTTTGTGATATCCTTGGTGCTGATGTGACTGATACGGTTCTATGCATTTCCATCATATTTGACTTTTTATTTGAGTATGTTGTGTGCTACTTTTAAAACCATATTATGTACACTTTAGTGCTAAATAAAATAAAATAAATAAATGAATTATTATTACTATTATTTTCAATTCAGACAGTGAAGACCCTGATCATACTGCTCTTTCAGGAGAAGTCTGATCGGGGTCTTCATTGTTTGCTTAGGCCTAAATGAGATTATCCAGTTAATTAATGTCAAAGAACATGCAATGTCATTAATCACGATTTGATTAAACAAGTTTTGTGATGCTGACCAGATAAAAGGCATCAAATGACAACATAGTAGGCCAACAAATCTTTTAAATTACCAGAGATTATCTGATTAAAAGGTGAATAAAAGATGCATGAATTTTTTTATTTACAGCGGAAAATTGAAACTGTACATACAAATTTGACAATGTTTCGAACAAATTTTAATGATAACGTTTATCTGAAAGACGTATGGTCCAGTTAAGCCCACATTTCTCTAGACGCAAGCGTAAAATATGTAAATTCATATGAGGCGCAAAAGGATGACTTTGCTGACATACATATTTGTAGTGTCTTTGTACGTCTTTGTGTGTCTCTTTGTGTGTTTGTGTGTATTTGTGGTATTTAGTGTCTTTGTGGTATTATATGAAAGTCTTCATTTTAGATTTTGATACCGTCTTTTGGCATAAATGAAACTTTTAGTATGAGCACGAACTCAGGTGAGCATGAAATTAAGTTTATAAGCACGGTCAAAGATCTATTTACTGCAAATAGCAGACGATATTATTGTATTAATTTACAGTACAACTCAATTTGTATCCTTTTCGCTCAATAAAGAGTAAACAACAGTCGGACAACTTCGGAAGTTTTCGATCACAGGTAGACACATGGACGTCAATGTCATCACGCCACAAACATTTTAGCCTTGTTATCTCTTCTTCATCGTTTGACTACCAGTTAAAGTTAAGAAAATACTTCAAAGAATAAACAAATTCACGCTGTCATCTTTCATTAGCAAACACGCATGTACTGCATAGATTTTTTTTAGAGTAGAAAATTGTAGGCGTACCCACTCAGCTGATGTAACTGTTGAACTTGACAAACTTGCGAAACCGGTACACCGCTGCTGTTGTCCTTTCTTGATGGCCACACTACTGTGAAAAGAAATCAGTGATTCATATTCTTTGATGTTGATGCATTACTAACGTATTCAGTTTGTGAACATGAAGTTACTTAAAGGAACGAGAATTCGAGGTTGAAGAAAGCCCTTAGAGCAACATGATGTCATCATTGATTGGAAAACGTTGTGTGTCACTTGTACCATTATTCCATTCCAGGCAATTTTCAGTGCATTGTAAATGCAGGTCATTTTCATTTCTTAAATCTGTACCTCATAAACTGAACTCAGATGTTTTTCTACAATGCAGACAGTTTTCATTAAGCAGATCTCGACTGTGCACAAAAAGTGGAAGTGAGGCAATCTCAATAAAGAATGGAACCTCACTTAGCAGAAAAAGTTTTTCAAAAGAACAGCGTTCAGAATACAGGAGGCTTCTTCGAGTTGCACATCCAGAAAGATGGAGAATAACAGGTATAGAGGGAGGCTAACTGCTGCAATAAAGCTACCACATCACATACTAGTTTTGATTTATATCCTTAACCCTCTAGCAAATAATTCTATGGTATAACTGTTCTAAGAAAGGGGGTGTTAAAAAACTTTGTTGGAAAAGGAGAAAATGCTGATAATCAGCATTTTCTCCTTTTCACACAATGTTTTGTTTAGAAAATTTCTATTTCTTTAACTGCATTTCAATGGTTATATGCCAACACTTTCTTGTTGGACAAGTGTAAAATTTTGTGTTATGGTAAAGGGTTAACTAATACAAATGTCAAAAAGGTGAAACTGTACAGTACAGTACCTGTATGAAAAACATTGTGGGACAAGCACTCACCAAGCAGCAACTGCTTGTTACAGGTGTTAATTTGCTCCTTGTCCCATTATGATTTAAAATGCTGCCATATCTAGATAGTATTTAGATTTAAATCTTAGGCGAAATAACTTGGTACCTCCAGAAACAAATATGCAGCAGAGGACTTTGAAGAAATTCCTGCAAAATACACATATGAAACATTGTGGCAAAAGAAGTAATTCCTCATCAAATGCAAGTTATTTTGCCACCATAATTTCAAGAGTTTTCTGCTGTAAGATGACGAAAAGGTGTTGCTAGAAGTTATGTAAAGGAATAATGAAGTATGGGTTATCACTTAAACTCTGATTTTGATAATAACATAATCTAAAATCATTTTAGAATTGCAAAATTTATTGTTCTCATATATCGACAGAAATGCAATAGAACTCAGCTCACACACAAGTCACATGTAGGGTCAATCCGGGTAAATACGGACAGAGGTATAATTACGGACCCACGCTACATTTCGGAAAATCCCTGAGCGTATTTTAACTCCCAATATCCCTGCTACAGTCTATTTATAGCACTCCCATCTCATGTCTGTGTCAGTGTGCTATTTTTGATGACGATTAATTTTATGTGATGATGCAAGCAAATTTAAGGTCACACGTGATGCGCCCTTTCTCAACCGTGCTTGAATTTAAAGTTTTGCTCTACAACTCTGACAGGTACTTGAACGCTTTCACGAATCATAGAAATTTTACTCTAAAACATAAAGGTGCTAAAAGCTAAGACAAACGATTGAAGAAAAGTAAGAAATCATCAAAATAATGGCAAAATACACATTAGGAGAAATAAAGAAGAAAAAGACGTGTCCGTATTAAACCAGTCGTTTTAACCCACTGTAAAATTACGGACACTTACAAAAAAATGTATCTTCTGTGCTACAGAATTCATGTTTATCAAATATTTGAAAAGGAGGATATCTATAGGGTTAATTGATAGCTCCAGTTGGGACACGATCTAGAGTCAGGCGATTTGGATAATAAAGTAGAATCCGATACTATTCCGAAAATGAACACATTGAGCACTAGGCCTACCGATATTTAGCCTGAAGGAATGATCTTTCATTTCACTGCATTTTGTACCTGTTATCCTGTCTTTGTGCAGGTCGTGTTAGATCTATTGCTATTATTATCCGTTTAGGCCACACCCAATCCATTGTTTTATTGGGTTTTGGCAGTATTATTCTTTTGAAAACATAATGGCGAAAGAAGAAATAGGTTGTACCGAGCAATGCTGTATTTCACCCATTTAAAGTCAGATGTCCGTAATTTTCCAGTCTGTGTCCGTACTTCACCCCACATGTCCGTATTTACCCGGATTTGACTAAGTAACTTGAAATGCATTCCGCAATATCTTGGACGGAGTAAACTATACAGTCTAGCGAAAATATCAAAGAAGAAAGTCTTGAGTTATTAACACGTAGGTTTTAGGGGTCATGGCTTTCAAACTGTGAGAGTAGCTGACTAGCGAAGTGAGCTGTGTAAAAATCGTCCATATTTACCTGGATTGACCCTACACTATATATACTATTTGATTTTCTTATTGGAATCCTTGCATACTAATGCAATAGACAAACTATTTAAATCTTTACCAAATGATATAATGTTAGACTATTCAATTTCAAAGTCTAAGCAGACAACTTCCAGAATATGGCACAAATCATGAAATTGGTCTTTTAATGTGTAGAAAACTTAGTTGGTTACATTGCTACTAGCATTTTTTTCCATTTACCTCAATATTTTCAAAAGCCTTTTTCATCAGGCTGTTAAAACTCGTAATAGTTGGGTAATGGCTTAAGTAACAATACATATTCTAACATCCTTTTGTATTTCTTTCAGGAGCAGTGCTTTTCCTCTGTATCTCCAGTGGAGTTTCCCTGGCTGTGCCTTATTGCATGGGAATGGTCATTGATATTATTAACACTTCCTCAAAAGATGGTACTTTAATGACCAAGTTGAATTACATTTGCTCCAGATTGTTGATTGTGATTGTCATCGGAGGGTTGGCAAATTTTGCAAGGGTTTACCTTCTTCAGATATCAGGTAATCATTTTAGGACTTTGCCAGGAGAAAGTTTCATGGTAAAAATAGGACTGCAGATAAAAGGGGGGGATGACGGTACACGTAGTTGATTAAAATGTCAACAATTACATGTAATGTGTTCTTGCTAAAAAAAGGGTATCTTTCTAGACTCATTAAGACACTGTATATGTGATATACATAGCAAATGTTCTTCCACTATTGTTGCAACATTTTAAGTTACTCCCATATGGATAAGGAAACAAATCTAGGATTTTGCACTTGGGGTAACATAGCAATATTCTCGCTCTTTGATCTGTAAATTTTCATACTTGCTTATATACTTAAGTGAATCTTTCATGGTTTTCTGTCCTCTACTCTATATTTTACATTTATAACAATCTTACTGTTAGCACATTATTTAATGCAGATGAATTGTTTCGACCTACATCATTATAAATTGGCAAAGATTGTTGGTAAAAAGCAATTTCTTCTTTTGCTACAGTGTTTTCACATTGTATATTTCTTTAAAAGCTAGTTTTAGACATAAAACCTGCTAACACATATTACAAGAAGAAGAAATTTTTAGAGCAAAGGAAAATTATATAATTTAATGATTGGCAAATCAGTGTCAGAAAAGGATTAATTGTTTGTAACAAACAGTTGCATTTTTTCCCACAATGTTTTCTAAAGTAGTTTCTTGTGAGGGCATGAAAAGTTGAGTTTGTACAATAATTGGTTAAACCTAGATTGATTATACCTGTTTTATAAGAATGTCTTCTGCAAATTTGTTTTTGGGTATAATTAAGTAGGCATTTATTTCTACACCAGGCAACAAAAATGTAGACTTGTCCTCATTAAAAGCATTTGCAGACAATATTTTAAACATGGCTCAAATGGTGGAATTCATCTTTGATTGAGTATAAAACTTTGTGGGAAAAGAAAGAAATACTGGTAACTAGCATTTTCTTCTTTTCCCACAGAGTTTTTAAAAGGCTTCTTTTTCTGTGTCGTTAAAACCTCGGATTGTGTGGTAGAGAGTTAAGCATCTGGATAACTTCTAAAAGTTTTTTTTCGTGTCTTTAGATATCTCATCTTTTCCCCTTTTTCGTTGTGCAGGTCAAAGAATAATAACATCCATGAGGGAGAAGTTGTTTTCCTCTGTGATGAGACAGGAAGTTGGTTTCTTTGACAAGACTAAAACGGGAGAAATCATTAATCGATTATCATCTGACACAGTTCTGATTGGCAGCTCTGTTACACAGAATATTTCAGATGGTCTTAGAGCTTTGTTCCAAGCATGTGGTGCTATGGGCATGATGGTATAAATGGTTTTCTTGTATTTACTTTAGCTTTTTACCTAACAACAAAATTTTGGGTCAGTCGAAATTAAATGGGCGATGCTTTGGGAATAGGGGGTTTAATGCATCTCTGTGATATGCTATATCAAGAAAGTAATCACATAAAAGTATGGATCCGTAAAATCCACTTGGTGTATCATTTGACTGAATCTGGAGGTAGGTTGGCCCTTAGACATGCAGAAAATTTACAAATAGCAAAAAGTTTTGACCGTCCGCACAAGGTGATATGAATCAATACTTTTTGCAGACGCATTAAGCCCCCTTTTCTAAGAGCATGACTCACATGCATTTTGAGAAGACAAAATAAATGTGACTCAAATATCGAAATTTGTTTGTGGAAGGGTAAAAACATTGTGGGAAAAGAAGAAAATGCTGATTTACAGCTTTTTCTCCTTCTCTCACAATGTTTTTAAAAGGCTTCCTTCTGAAGGTCAGGATTAAGTGGTAAAGGCTTAAAACAAATTTTATATGTAATGCCTGTTAATTTTGAACATCTGTTTACTCTATCAAAGTGCTTTTTGAGGGTTTCTGGCATTTTCTATTTTACCCATACTGTTTTCAAAATCCTTTTTGCTAAGGATCAATTTTCAATGGGTTATACAGACAACCTATACTAAACAATCCCTACTTTTAACAACCCTGAGAAAGGCTGCTTCTGAAAACATTGTGGAAAAAGGAGAAACTTCCCTATCCCAAGAGAAATTTCAATTTTTGACTCACACTATTTTTGTTGTCTGCAAATAATTTTAATTTGGACAAGTGTAGAATTTTGTCGTTTGGTAATAAATTAATCACTCTGAGTCATAGCTCTGATACATGAAGCCTTTGCATCCAGGACATATGGCTGATACTTTAGAAACATCATAAAAAATGTATTTCTCCATTTTACAGGTATACATTTCTCCCAAACTAACCATGATATCTCTATGTATTGTACCTCCAATAGCCATTGCATCTAGGATATATGGACGATACCTCAGAAACATCACAAAAAAAGTTCAGGATTCACTAGCAGCAGCAACCTCGGTAAACTGTTTTTGTAGCTTGGCTGATTTCAAAGAAAGCCTCAAGATATTATCATAGCCCTGGCATTGTCGTCTGCATCATCGTCTGCATTGTCTACACCTTGGGCGTGGTCCAAAAATTTTTACGTTTTCGAAAACTTTGACATTTTACAATATGATCTGTCATTACTGAAGATATGTACTTCAACACACTAGGATTAGTTGTAAACTATCAAAAACGGAACCCATACAACTGGGGCAGGTAATAATCAAAATGTTTTTGACAGTTATGCCCCTTTTTTTATTTAAAATATTTAACTGAAAATCAAGCAACTGCAGCTGAGCATTGGCAACTGCATGAGATGCTCGTGTTTTTATTTAGGATAATTTTTATATTGTACATGATATGTGACAGGCCAATAATTTACTTGGTCAGGGCAGGAATCAAACACACAGCCTCTGGGTTTGTAAGCAAGCACTTAACTGGTTACTCTACAATCTCTTGATTCAATGACCTTGAGAAAGAGGGCTTTTGAAAACATTGTTTGAAAAGGAGAAAATGCTGGATACCAACAGTGCTAAATTAATGAAATAGATCTTTTGATAGTAAAAGCCAAAATAATTGCTATGCCAAGGTGATCTATGGGCAGAATATTTAACAAATTAGCAGTCTGATCTTGATCTACGATGTCTGCTAAAGCAAGTACAATGGGTGTTTGTGGCATTTCGAATTAAGTCCACTGGTTTCAATTCAAATAATTTTATAAGCATATGAGCCATGCTCTGGCAAAAGGAGTTTTCATGCATCTCCGTGATGCATCATACCAATCAAGTCATTACATTTGTCTTTGAAGAGGTAAAAAAATATTGTGGAAAATGGAAAAGAAAATATTGCTTACATTTGTATTTCTCCCCTTTCCCACTATGTTTTAAAAACTTTAAGAGTTGATAAAACAGTACTGCTTACAAGCAGTTTATCCTTTTCCCAGACTGTCTTTAAAGCCTATGTTTTAGAGTTGATAAAAGCACTATTTACAAGCTCCTTCTCTTTTTCCCACAATGTTTTCAATTACCTTGTTTCTCAGAGCTATCAAAACTGGAGATAATTTGATAAAGGGATAAGAAGTAGTGTGAGTCAAACCATAGTTGACAACAAGTTAAGATTACAGGAAAACTGTTAATGTCTCTATACAGGTTGCAGAAGAAAAGATAAGCAATATAAGGACTGTACGGTCTTTTGCCAAGGAGGACAGTGAGATGGCTGCATATAACACATCTGTTAGAAATGTCCTGAAACTCTCCTATAAAGAGGCCCTTGCCAGGGGAATATTCTGGGGTTCTGTAAGTTTCCCTAGTCACATGTTTATTTTGAAAATATAAGTACAGTCAAATCTGTGTACAGCAGCCAGTCAAGGGATGTGCCCAAATTGGCTGCTGTACACAGATTGGCTGCTGTTCACAGTACTTATTTCTCTCACATTATTATCATACTATAGTTGGTACTTTGCAGTATTGTATGATGTTGTAGCTTGTTGAATCATCTTTTATATGTCACAATGAACTTCTGCCTCACATTATGTACAAATAAAAACTTGAATAAAAGGATTTTATTTAAAAGATTTATTTTCCTTTTCATTCCTTTTCCATCATATTTAACAATAATAGTGCTCACAAGTTTCATGTGTTATACTATGTTCATCTAAAGTGTTTGCAAGAAAGCATGGTTTGCAAGAAAGCATGTAAAAACTTTAAAAAATTAAATGTTGCTTAATCAAAACATTGCAGCTTTTGTTAAAAAAAATACAGAAACACAATGATTTGTTCTGCAAAGAAACATGCTCTCTGTTACTGTCTTTTTTGGAAAAAATTATCAATTGTTGTCTGCTTGGAAGTTTTTGCAACCCTCATATCTATCAAAAGCTCATCAAAGTCATTGATACATTTGAACGTTGACTCATTTCCAACCTGCAGAGCAAATTCTCTCAGTTTACTTAAATAATCCATGGCATCATTCATACAGACAGTGGGTACCAACCATGTGATGCCTTGAAATCTGAGTCATTTAAGTCTGCAGCGAATTTGAGAGCTTTCTCTTTGATTAGAGGACCAGACACATTAATTTGCCGAGATGTGGCATCCAGAAACCATTTATACTATAGCACAGAGCGTCGATGTTTTCATAAGAGACATTCCTTTTGATTAATTTAGAACAAGGGTCACCACTTTCGTACTCCTCGAGAATTTCTCGTTTGCGTATTGCAACACTCTGAATTTGTGTGCGGCTACTCCCGATTCGGGGTCTAGCTCCGATGTTATTTTTGTGATTGTTTCTCCAGAGAAACAATCACAAAAATAACATCGGAGCTAGACCCCAAATCGGGAGTAGTGTGCGGCCTACACCAAACTCAGTAGCAATAATCATTGAAGAACGTGCAGATTCAAGCATTTGAACAACTTTCACACGGTCCTCTAGAGAGAGGAATTTACGTTTCTAGAGCGACATGATAGCAAGAATTGAATGCAACAGAAAATTTCCACCCATTTTTAAAATCACCGAGTTCGCAGTTTAGTTAAATGTGTAAACAACTTCGATTGACGTGATGTTCAATTTCATATTATTACAACAAATTACCCATCTGCAAAAATACCGATAAACTTTCATTGCCATTCATCCTTTAAAGATCAAACATGAAAATAAACAACAATTGTCGGTCATTTACCCATAATTAGGGGTTGTATAATCTGTAATTGTCTGTTTGCACGTTTTACATTGTGTAGTCGACTTCGTCAATAACTACAGTAAAGTGTTAATTAGCGATTTTCCGTATCCCGACAAATTAGGTCGTGTGTTGTGTAAGCTGACCTTTGTTTAGGTGTGATATACTGTTGATCCCGACCAATTAATGTGACCGCTGGCTGCATTTCACAATATCACGCTATACACAGTGCAATTAAAGAAGGAAATTGCACGGGGGGAATTCGAGTGGCCGTTGTCGATAGATCGGCCGCTGTTCAGGTATGACCGCTAACTCAGATTTGACTGTACATTGTTATACTTGTATCAGATTTATATCCAGTGGGAAATGAGTTCACAGTTGCTGAAAATTTGAACTGTTTATAGTGCTAAAACTTGACACAGGAATTCTCTAAAGGCACTAATTTTTCTTGAGGACTATTCACATGTAAGGCAAACATTTCCTTACATAAAACAAGTGCTAGTGAAATGAAATCTACTAAATGACATTTTCTGACCATAGATCAAACTGAGATATGGAGGACGTTCTACATACTAGTCATATCTAACAGATCTGCCAAATACTTAACCTCCTGAGATGGGGATTGAACCCAGGACCTCTGATTGCCAAGGCAAATGCTCTACCATGTTGCTACAAAAGCTAGCTCTATAACAAGGCAATATTTGTGTTCTGTTATGCAAACTGAATCTATACATTTATATTTATTAGTAGGATAGACCAGTATACTACATATATATCTTAGGGACATTTTTAAGATATTCTTTGTCATGCACTTGTAGTACTGAAATTACATGTCGAAAATGTGTTACATATGAAACAACTCTTTTTTAATAATTCATATGAAATCAGGATTTAAGGCAGTTCTTGGTCCCTGTCATAGCAGTATTCAAGATATTGAGATTTTTTTGCTTTAATTCTTTACCAAACGAAAGAATTTTTTATTTGTCCAAATTGAAAGCATTGTCAGACAAATTAAAGTGGCCTCAAATGATGGGATTTGTTATGGAAGGGGTAGAAAACCTTGTGGGAAAAGGAGAAAATGCTGGTAACAAGCTCTCTCTCCTTTTCCCACAAAGCTTTCAGAAGTCTTATTCATCTCTTTTAAACTATAGGATAGTTTGGTTAAGGACTAATCTGCTTGTATACCATGTATTCTTTTGTCTGTGATACATTACCATATGCAGATTGTCTGACAGTAGACCAGTCTTGAAAATATTGGTACAAAAGAACAAAATACTTGTGGTATCCATTGTTTTGAGGTAGGGCCTAGGCCTTGTAACCAGAAGGTCCCAAATTTGATACCAGGGAGTGGGTGTCAACCTCTGGAACTATTCATTGGCCCACACATTCGGCGAGCGTCCTGGTGTAGTTTCCAGGAAGCAGACTTGAGAGAGATTAGTATAAGTTGCAGGAACTTGTTTCTCAGTCGACGTTAAATAAATATGTTTCAACTAAACTAAACAAAATACTTTAAATGAAAAATCTCCTCTCGCCAGTATGCTATGACTTGTTATCAAATAAATTCATATGTTTGAGATAAATTCATATCCTTTGTTTATATTTTACAAGGATATGGTAATCCCTTACAAAGCAATCTCGAGTCTTAACTACCCAGAGGAAGAAGGCTTTTGAAAATATTTTGGGAAAAGGAGAAAATGCTGGTCACCAGCATTTTCTCCTTTCCCACAATGTTTTTTACCCTGTCAAGGTAAAGCAAGGACAAGTCTGACATTTTTTCATATGGTAAAGAGATAACATCCTCTGCTGCAAATTTGTTTCAGTAGGTAATGAGTTCATTTGATTGTAATTCATATTTATACGAGGTGCAGTCAAAAAGTTCCCGGACTTAGAGTCGGAAGAGGAATGACGCCGACGGACACATGTAAATTCTTGAATCAAAAGGAGGTTGCACAGAAAGTAGAAATATTGTGTTTGAGTGGCATAGACGTTTATAAGAAGGGCGTTTGGATGTAAAGGACAATGCTAAGAGCAGGAGACCAAAAGATTCCGGTGAAGTCAAGAGGGTGGAGCACCTTGATTTGTCAGGCCGTCAAAAAATAGAGGACGAAATTGCTGATGCCGTCGGAATTGGCCACGCAAATGTGGATAAGTTATTAACGCAAGATTTTGGAATGAAAAATGACGGTCTGACAAATCCATGCTCTCCAACCTCTTGACTTTAACGGAATCTTTTGGTCTCCTGCTCTTAGCATTATCCTTTATATCTGAATGCCCTTCTTTAAAACGTTTATGCCACTCAAACACAATATTTCTGGATACTTTCTGTGCAACCTCCTTATGATTCATGAATTTCCATGTTTCCATCGGCGTCATTCCGGCTCTGACGCATAACTTTATGACTGCATGATGCTCCATGCGATCATTTGACGTTGATGTCTGACCGTCCAGAAATTCTTCCATTGCTATCAAAAACGCTCTTCAAATTTAAGATTATAAACCGATCATGCTGATTCTTCATACATATTTTGAAATAACGTTGGTGTGACTTCATGCAAAAACTCATGACATTTTTGCGGCATTTAATGAAACTTATAATGTTTGTTTATGATCAAGAATTTCCTACACGCTAAAATTTTTAAATCGCTCCGTAACTAAGTACCCACCTGTTATTTAGCATCTTCTACGGACGAATTATCAAATGAATTGTTTTCAAACATATTCAAACTAAGAAGGCAAGATGACGTTTAGATGTGTAGCAAATTTTAGCATGATCGGGACGCTAATACGCTTATAAATTGACCAGTCCAAGAACTTTCCGACTGCGCCTCATATATATATTCATATATTCATTATTTTTATCATTGTCATTTATTTTTTTTTTTTCCAGACAGGTTTATCAGGCAACATAGTGATATTATCTGTATTTTATGGTGGTGGGTTGATGATGAGTAACTCTTTACTGACTGTGGGGGATTTGTCCGCTTTCTTACTGTATGCAGCTTATATTGGGATATCTATATCAGGTAAAACCAGGGATCAACTAACCAGGGATCCCAGCTCTGTTTTCTTATTGCATGCAAATTGTATCGGGATATATACATGTATGTAAGGTCATATAAATGTTGAATAACTCGTGACTGATTCTGGGTGATTTGTCCATGTTTTTGATTTTTAACTCTTTACGAAACGTTAAAATTTTAGTTTGGTCCAAATTGAAAGCATTTGCAGCGGACAAAATAAATGCGACTCAAAAATAGAAATTTGTGTTATGAAAACATTGTAGGAAAAAGAGAAAGTGCTGGTTATCAGCATTTTCTCCTTTTCCCACAATTTTTTCAAAAGGCTTGTTACTCTGGGTCGTTAAAGGTAGGGATTGTGTTGTAAAGTGTTAACTGTATGCAGGGTATATAGATATATCTATATTAGATAAGACTTTCTACTGATGATATGTGATTTGGGCTGTATTGAATGATATTGTATTAGTTCAAGGCAATAAGTATAAATTATTGATCCTTTTATGAATCCGTGTATGACTTGCAGTTTTATGTCTACGAGCCTTTACTGCTCCTTTCACACCTAAAGTTGTGTATGCTGCAAGTGCAGGTTGAGATTAGAAGTCCTGCACAAAATCTGCTGTCTGATCTTCTGTCAACTGTGCAAAGAAATCACCAGAACAAAAGCAGGCATGAAATGATAATAACTGTGGTTTTACATCACACCAAAAATGTTTGTGGTGTTTATTTTATGCCCTCTTATGAGCTGTGCTTCTCTTATAAAGTAGAAAATATTGTGGGAAAAGGAGAAAATGTTATTATCCACTGCCGAAGTTTTAGCGTTGTCCGTCCATCCGTCCGTCTGTCCATCCATCCGTCAGGGACAATATCTCCAATACCATTGGACGGAATTTCGTGAAACTTTATACATGTGTAGAATAACCCATTCTGCCAATATGCTTTTTTTCTTTTTTTGATTCGATGCAAAATTGCCAACTGGGAGCGTTTTTGAGTTACGCGGTTGCGTCAAATTTTGAAAAGCTCCTTTTCGGCGGGGGACATCATTTCAGCGAAATTGCTTGTTTACTGTCATATTCTCTTTTTGCCATTATGTTTTCACAAGCTTTCTTCCTCAGGGTCCTTCCAACATGGAATTGTTTTGTAAAGGGTGAATTCTTTACCTTAACCTATGTTGTTTATACATATATGAGTCGTGCTGTGGCAAAAGGGGGCTTAATGCATCTCCGTGATGCATTATAACAAACATGACATCACCTAATTATGGATCCATAAAATCCGCTTCGTCAAACAATCGACTAAATCATGGGGTTAAATTATCCTTTGACATGCAGAAAATTTAAAGATAGCGAAAAGTTTTGATCCATGTCAGCCTGCGCGGTCTGCGCAGGCTGACGTGGGTCGATACTTTTCGCAAATGTGTTTAGCCCCCTTTTCACAGAGCATGGCTCATATATATTTATTTTATAGATTTTATAGTCCATAGAAACATTTACAACAAATGTTTGGGTATAAACCCTTTATCACACAGTTCCCAGTTTTACTGACCTTTAGAAAGAAAGCTTTTAAAAACATTGTTAGAAAAGGAGAAATTGATGGTAACCAGCATTTTCTCCTTTCCATCAATGTTTTCTACTCAATTAACTCTTTACCACACAGTCCCAACTTTTAACGACCCTGAGGAAGAAGCCTTTTGAAAATGTAAAAAAAGGAGAAAATGCTGGTAACCAGCATTTTCTCCCTTTCCCACAATATTTTCTGCTCTATAAAGGAAAAATTGTGTCAGTTTTGCCACCTTTAATATGATGTCTGCATTTGCTTTCAATTTGGACAAGTCCAAAATTTTGTCATTTGGTAACAAGTTACAGGCAAGTTTCATCATTTGAGCAACCCTTGATTTGCCACCTGCACATACCTTGAAGTTGGACAAGCTTAAAATTTTGTCTTGTGGTAAAGAGTTAAGAGTGTAAACATTGTGATATCTCCTAACAATGAAGTTGCCTCTGTGTGTGTGGGGGGGGGGGGTATAATACTGGAATAAGGTTGTCTGTCCGTCCATGTGTCCGTAAACACATTTTTGTGTCCTTTTTTTCTTCTAAAGTATTCGACCGACTAAAACTCTAATAGAAGCTTTCCTGTTATGGGAACTTGTGCACCTGCAATTTTCATTATGGTTGTGAATCATAAATAGGATTACAGGAATTATCCATGTCATTCCTCAAGATATTCATTTCGAAGTTGGACTAGCTGTAAACTATCAAAAGGGAAACCCATACCAGTATGATGGATAACCCTCAGAATATTTTTGACACAGTTATGCCCCTTTTACAACTTAAAACTTTGCATGAAAATCAGTCAAGTTCTAAAAGGAAATGCAGAAGAGTGTTGGCTCCCTCATGTGGTGTTCTTGATTTCCTGATCCACTGACAAGGCAACTGGTTAGGGTTATTTGTCAGCCTGCTACAATATAGATATATTTTAAATTTAAATTTAAATGATACCTCCTACAGCTGTTTCTTCAAAGACTGATATTCTTATTTCAGGGCTGACATCATTCTACACAGAATTAATGCGAGGTTTAGGAGCAAGTTCACGGATTTGGGAATTGTCCGACAGAGAACCTCTTGTGCCTTATGCAGGTATGTCAGGGATTTTAGAAATGACGGTTCAATAAAACTTTAGTCTTGTCGAAATCTTGTACCATAGATTTATTTCCTTGTCTGCTAAAGAATAGCCTTGCCAAGATTTAACCCTTTATAAAACAATCAAATGTCTTCAGACCACTAGGAATAAAGCTTTTCAAAACATTTTAGGAAGGGAGAGAATGCTGGTAACTATTGTTTTCTCCTTTTTCCTCTATTTTCTATCCTAGTAGAGTCAAATCTAATTATCTGAAAGCTATGTTATTTGTTGTCTGCTGAATTTTGACAAGTCTAGATTTTTGTCATGTGATAAAGACTTAACCCTTTACCAGAAAATCCTTTTACGACCTTGAGAGAGAAGATTTTAGAAAACATTTTGTGAAAAGGAGAATGCTGGAAACCAGCATTTTTTCCTCTTCCAGCGTTTTCTGCTCTATCAAAGACAACTTCCACAATTTTAGCCACAATTAATTCGTCATCAACAAATTCCTTGGAATTGTACAAGAAAGAACATTCTTTGTCTTAAATCTTTTTAGATTTTGAAAGCAACACAACTTCTGAATGGCTATATCAAATGGTTTAGCCAGTCAAAAGTTTTGTTACTTTCAAATTTATAAGATTCTGGAGAATAAGACTGAGAATGATCTGGAGAATGGTTGGTGAATACTATTGAATTGTAATGAAAATTTTGTGGGAAGATGATTAATATTCCCAACAAACGGTTTTCGCTTTTCCCATCATCTGAGTCTTTATATGGACATGCAGCCAGTACTGTTGCATTGTTGGTACAGGAAATCAGAAGCACTTGGGAAGGTGGATTGGCTGCTGTGATATGGCTTAAATCTTTACCACACAACAAAATTGAAGACATGCCCAAATTGAAAGCTTTTACAAACTTCAATTTACGTGTAGCTCAAATGATGGAATTTGCCTTTTAAAGAGTAGACACATTGTGGGAAAAGGATAAAATTTTCTGCTTTTCCTATTATGTTTTCAAAGGTGCCTTCCTTAGGATCGTTAAAACTGGATCGTGATGTGTTGTAATGAGTTAAATCCCATTTAATATTGCAATAAAAAGGCAGACTAAGTAAATTTTTCTCAAATGATGTTGATGGCATGCTATATGTTTGTGAATGAATAGTAAAAAATATATTTAATAAATGTAAATTAGTTGCATTGTAAAAGAACTGATATATCATTACTGTAACTCACATCTATGGGATTTGCTTCACATAGAAAAAAAAATCTTAACCCTTTACCAAACAATCCTCTATTTCAATAACCTTAAGAAAGACAGTTTTTGAAAAAAATCCTTGGAAAAGGAGTAAATGCTGGTCACTGGCATTTTCTCCTTTTCCCACAGTGTTTTCTATCATATCAGAGGCAAAAGATATCATTTTAGCAAAAATTCAGTTTGTCATCTGTAAATGCTCTAAATGTTGCCAAGTCTAAAATTTTATGGTCTCTAAATTTTTTAGACAGTTATTTTGATAAACCAAGATATTCAGAGTCAATTCCAATGAATTGTAGTCGAAGCACCAAAAGACTGATTTTAAGGCTATTTTCACCAGATTTCAAGATTAATTCTTTACCACACAATCCTGAGTTTTGACTACCCTGATAAAGAAGTCTTTAGAAAACATGTTTGGAAGAGGAGAAAATGGTGGTAACCAGCATTTTTTGCTTTTCCAATAATGTTTTCTAACCTATAATGGACAAATTTTGAAATAAATATTCTTTAACGTGACCCACATTATTATAACTGTAGGTGGTATGATACCCAAAGGGCCAATACAAGGTCAGATTGAATTCAGGGGTGTAAATTTCACGTACCCGTCACGAGATGACACATCCATTTTGTCCAACTTTAATCTTGTGATGCCCATGGGCTCTGTGACTGCTGTTGTTGGTGCCAGTGGATCAGGGAAGTCTACAATAGGGAGCCTTTTGTTACGTTTCTATGATCCTGATAGAGGTAAGCTAACTATAGAAGATTATAGACCAGTGAATAAACAGATCTGATTTCTCTTTTTATTAAACTGCAATAATAGACTTGTCCAAACTGAAAGCACTTGCAGACAACATTCAAATGTGGCTCAAATGATGGAATTCGTCTTTGATAAGGTAGAAAACATTGTGGGAAAAGGAGAAAATGCTTGTTACCAGCATTTTCTAATTTTCCCATTTCAACAGCCTTGCTGCTCAGGGTTGTTAAAATTTGCAGTTGTGTGGTAAATAGCTATAAATTTTGGAAAGGTAAATATTGTTACACATGGATAAGTAAAATGTAAGAATGAACAAAAATTTAGTAAAATCTGTACCAGACACCAAAATCTTAGACTAGTCCAAATTGAAAGCATTTGCAGACGGCAATATAAATGTGACTCAAGAATTTAAATTTGTTTGTGGAAGGGCAGAAAACATTGTGAAAAAGGAGAAAAGGCTGGTTTCCACATTTTCTCCTTTTTCCATCACCTACCCCTGGCTCGGCCAATTTCTTTCTGAGGATTGATGATAGTCACTGCGACAGGATTCATTCCTCTCCCACCGCTGACCATTGTCTCGACGATGATTATGTGGGAAAGCAGCTAGTGGCTTGGCAAGAAAAATTGTGCGGAGTACTGGTAAAAGAGACTCCAGGAAAGCATGGATAGGTGCACTGGCCGCCGCGATATAACTGAAATAATGTTGAAAACGGCGTTAAACATCATACAATCAATCAATCAATTTTCCAACACCTTTTGAAATTTCTACTCCTGTGCAATTGGTAAAACTTGTGATTGTGTGGTCAAGGGTTGACTCTACTATACAACAGAATTTTAGACACGTTCAAATTCAAAGCATTTGCAGAAGACAAATTTAGTGTGACTAAATTAGTTGAATTTGTCTTTGACAGGTTAGAAAACATTGTAAGTGAAGGGGAAAATATTTATAATCAGCATTTTCTCTTTTTCCCCCAATGTTTTCAAAAGGTTTCTTTCTCAGGGTCGTTACAACTTGGGATCATGTGGTAAAGGTTTAGTCTGTATGTGATAGTTTGGTAGACTAGATTGAGGGCTTTTTCGGTCATATTTCTTTCTTTACCAAATTCCAAAACTGACACTGTGTCCAGTGGAGACAAATATTACGGTACCCTGCTTCCCTATTTCTTTGTTAAAGACACAAAGTGTATATAAACCATGCTCTGTGAAAACAGGGTGTAATACATCTGCAAAGAGTATTGACTTACATCAGCCTGCACAATCTGTGCAAGCTGGTATTGGTTGAAATTTTTTCTATCGGTCAATTTTCTGTATGTCAAGGGATCATTCTACATCATAATTCAGTCAGTTGTTATACAAAATGGATGTTATGGATTCATTAGTCTGAGATGACTTGCTTGTTATAATGCATTACAGAGATGCATTAAACCCCCATTTCCAAGAGCACTGCTCATGTGTCCTTTGATACTAGCTTTACGTAGAGATCCAAATTGCTTGCTTAGGTTTAAATATGCACCAGATGTCAAACTTTTAGACTTGTCCATATTGAATATGTTTGCAGACGACAAATTGAATGTTGCCCAAATTGCGGATTTCCTTTTTGAAAGGGTAGGAAACAGTGTGGGAAAAAGCAGATAACTAGAAATAATTACTAAACACCAAATGTTAGATTTTTGTGTGTTGAACTTGAATTTATCTGCATTGAATGAATGCTTTTGCAGATGACAAATATAATATGGCCAAAATAATAATGGAAGTTGTCTATGAATTGACAGAAAACTTTGTGGGAAAAGGAGAAAATGCTGGTTAACAGCATTTTCTCCTTTTTCCACTAAGTTTTTCAAAAGTTTCTTCCATAGGGTAATTTAATCACCTGATTGTTCAGCAAAGAGTTGAAAAAATAAAGGGGTAACTTTTTCTCTTAGCTTTTTTTAGCTCACCTGAGCACAAAGTGCTCAAGGTGAGCTTTTGTGATCGTGCTGTGTCCGGTGTCAATCGTGCGTCGTCAACTTTTACCTTGTGTACACTCTAGAGGCCACATTTTCAGTCTGATACTTGTGAAACTTGGTCAGAATGTTTGTCTCGATAATATCTTGGACAAGTTTGATTATGGGTCATGTGGGGTCAAAAACTAGGTCACTAGGTCAAATCTTAGAAAAACCTTGTGTACGCTCTAGAGGCCACATTTTCAGTCTGATACTCGTGAAACTTGGTCAGAATGTTTGTCTTGATAATATCTCGGACGAGTTTGATAATGGGTCATGTGGAGTCAAAAACTAGGTCACTAGGTCAAATCTTAGAAAAACCTTGCGTACGCTCTAGAGGCCACACTTTTAGCTCACCTGAAGACGAAGTGCTCATGGGGAGCTATTGTGATCGTGTTGTGTCCGGCGTCCGTCGTGTGGCGTGCGTCGTCAACTTTTTCACCTTGTGTACGCTCTAGAGGCCACATTTTCAGTCCGATACTCATGAAACTTGGTCAGGATGTTTGTCTCAATAAAATTTCGGACGAGTTCGAAAATGGGTCATGTCGGGTCAAAAACTAGGTCACTAGGTCAAATCTTAGAAAAATCTTGTGTACACTCTAGAAACCACATTTTCTGTTAGAAACTCTTAAAACTCGGTCAGAATGTTTGTCTTGATGATACCTGGTACAATTATGAAAATGGGTAATTTTGAGGTAAAAACTAGGTCACTATGTAAAATCTTAGAAAAACCTTGCGTACGCTCTAGTGGCCACATTTTTAGTCGAAAACTCCTGAAAATTGGTCAGAATGTTTGTCTTGATGATATCTCAGGCAAGTTCGATAATGGGTCATGTCAGGTCAAAAACTAGGTCACTAGGTCAAATCTTAGAAAAACCTTGTGTACGCTCTGGAGGACACATTTTCAGTCTTATACTCCTGAAACTTGGTCAGAATGTTTGTGTTGATGATACCTTGGATGAGTTTGAAAATGGGTCATGTGGGGTCAAAAATAGGTCACTGGGTCAGAAATTAGAAAAATCTTGTGTACGCTCTAGAGGCCACATTTTCAGTCTGATACTCTTGAAACTTGGTCAGAATGTTTGTTTTGGTGATATCTCTAAAGAGATTGATAATGGGTAATGTTGGGTGAAAAACTAGGTCACTTGGTCAAATCTTAGAAAAACCTTGTGTACGCTGTAGAGGCCACATTTTCAGTCCGATACTCATGAAACTTGGTCAGAATGTTTGTCTTGGTGATATCTCAAAAGAGTTTGATAATGGGTAATGTCTGGTCAAAAACTACGTCACTAGGTCACATCTTAGAAAAACCTTGTGTACTTTCTAGAGGCCACATTTTTAATCCAAAACTCTTGAAAGTTGGTCAGAATGTTTGTCTTGATAATACCTTGGAAGAGTTTGAAAATTGGTAATGTCGGATCAAAAACTACGTTACTAGGTCAGATCTTCGAAAACCTTGTGTACTTTCTAGAGGCCTCATTTTTAATGCAATACTCATGAAACTTGGTCAGAATGTTGGTCTTGCACCAATTAGCAAGTGGGTCATTTCGGGTCAATAACTCATGAAAATCTTGGTAGAATGTTTGTCATAATATCTCAAAAGAGATTGAAAATGGGTCATGTTTGGTCAAAAGACTCAGGTGAGCGACTTCAGGGCCATCATGGCCCTCTTGTCTTTTTCTTAATAAGTATATTTCTTCAAGAATAAGACTAAGCAATGAATACCTAAGTACAATGACTTTGATTTTTTTTCCAGGGAGTGTATGTCTAGATGGTATTGATATTAAAAATATAGACCCAACATGGTTACGAAACCAAATTGGAGTTGTGAGTCAGGTAAGATTAGCTTTAGTCCCTTATTTCATCGACCTTGATTTCGAAGGCTTTTGAAACAATGGGAAAAGAAGGAAATGCTAATAACCAGTATTTTCTCCCACAATGTTTTCTCCCTGTCCAAAGACAATCCCATCATTTTAGTCACATTTGAATTGTAGTCTTCAAATACTTTCAATATGAAGGAGCCAAAAGTTTTGTCATGTGGTACAGGGTCAAGGTTTATCAAATGACCAAATTTTGGGCCTGTCCAAATTGAAAGCATTTGCAGAGGACAAAATAAAGGTGACTCAAAAAATGAATTTGTTTTTGGGAGGGTATAAAACATTGTGGGAAAAGGAGAAAATGCTGGTCACCAGCCTTGTACCTCAAAGTTGTTAAAACCCGGCATTGTGTTGCTTATTTCAAGGGTATGGCCTTGAATTTCACATCCATAACAATACTAAAGGGTAAGACTAAGAAAACAACCTCTGCAAGGATGTTATTAGATAGATGTACATGTACTTTGTTAATAGGAGTTATTCAGAAGGACATTGTGATATTTATGGCAAAGCAGTATTACAGTACATCTAGTTGTTAATTGTGATCTATCATGAACTGCTGTAAGTACACACATATTAACAGAACCCAGGTATATTTTTACTCTAGCAGAACTACCCTGACTCTTTCTGAACTCTGTTCCTTGAATGTCATGTGCAGTCCGATCTTGGATCTACACTATCCCATATTTTAGGCCCGAATAGCCGTAAACATAACAGTATTTGTGTCTTGTCTGGTCTACTCTGCTATCTGATCCTGGGTCTACATTGTCTATCGGGATATGAGGTTAACTCTGTACCATACAACAAAATTTTGGAATTGTCCAAACCCAAAGCATGTGTAGAAGACAAATATTGCTCAGTGGTGTCTTAGGAAGGCAAGGAAACATTGTGGGAAAAGGAGAAAATCCTTTTCACACAATTTTTTCTAAAGCCATGTTGTCTATACTTGGGCTTGTACAGTACAGTGAACATAACTGAAATAATCTTAAAAAGCAACTTGAACCCTATACAACACAATCCTGAGTTTTAATGACTCCGAGGGAGATTTCTTTTGTAAAGCATTGCAGGGAAAAAGAGAATTTGCTAGTCATTAGCATCTTTATATAATTTTGGAATCTATCATTTACTCGGATATTTTGTAAAAGTTGTTTGTTTCAAATGTGTTTCAGGAAGAATCATGTTATTTAGTACTCTGAGGGGGCACTGATGTAAACTACTCAGGAGGAGTTATTTAGATGTTTTCAAAAATTCTACTATTCATCTTTCGGCACATGTGTTATGGCACGTGACAGAGCTTGCCATTTTTTATTCTGAAGATATGTTTGGAGGTCTTTAAAGTTTAATGCTTCTCAAAAACGTTGTGACATTTTCACCATTTTCACAGTGTTTCCTTTACCAAATGGATACTCAACTTTTACTGGTACATCCTGATAAAACATTTTTCAGAAGCTGGTAATCAGCATTTCCGCCTTTTTCCACAAAGTTTTAAAAAAGAATCTTCCTTCCTTGGGTCGTTAAAACTCAGGATTGTTTGGTAAAGGGTGAAGGGTTTAAACAACAACTAAAAAGGTTGCTGGGTATGTACTTTAAGTTTTTGATAATATGCAGGATTGAGCGCCATTGACGCAGATGACATTCCTTTCTCTTACTGTGTGTAGTAAACAAAATTTAATACTTTACCAAACTATCCTGAGTTTTAACAACCATGAGGAAAAAGGACTTTGAAGATGTTGCAGGAAAAGGAGAAGCCAGCATTTTCTCCTTTTCCCAATAACGTTTTCTAACTTGTCAATTAAATGAGTAATACTTAATTTCTTGGCTAGAAATGTTTTTAACCCTCTACCACACAATCCCGACTTTTGACGACCCTGATGAAGAGGGATTTTGAAAACATTGTGGGAAATGGAGAAAATGCTGATAATCAGCATTTTCTCCTTTTCCCACCATCTTTTCTTACCTATCAGAGACAAATTCTATTATTTGGGTCACATTTAATTTGTTGTCTGCAAATCCTTTCAATTTGGACTAGTCTATAGTGTTGTCATTTGGTAAAGATTTAACTTGGACAAGTCTAAAATTTTGTTTGTGTAGGAAGGAGTTAAATGTTTACATTTAAGGCTGTTTTTGCTAGAAAAAATGAAACCTATATTTTTCACACTTTACCAAACAAATTTGTAAATTGAACCAATTCCAAAGAATTTTTCAGATGCCAAATTCAATGTAGCTCAAAAGATTATTTCTGTCATTAAAATGGCAGAAAAGGTAGTAAAAGGAGAAAATAATGTTTTTTTTCTTTCTTCTCCAGAAATCTTTTCAAAAGCCTTCTTCCTTAGGGTTGTTAAAACTTGGGATTGTGTGGTAAAGGGTTAGGCAAGCACCTAGGGGACACTTGAAATTTGGTTATGTAACCTTTTACCAAACAGTCCCGAGTTTTAATGACCCGGAAGAAGAAGGCAATTGAAAACATTGTGAGAAAAGGAGAAAATTCTCCCTCATATACAATGTTTCTACAAACCTTTTTTTTTAGAGTCGTTCAAACTTGAGATTGTGTGGTAAAGAGTTGCTAGCTTACCTCTTTACCCAAGACAAAATCCTAGACTGATCCAAGCATTTTGCAGTCGACAGTTTTAATGTGACTGAAATGATGGAGTTTATCTTTGATAGGATAGAAAACATTGTGGGTAAAAGGAGAGAACTCTGGTTATCAGCATTTTCTCCTTTTCCCATATTGTTTACAAAGGCTCCTTCCTCCAGGTTGTTAAAACTCAGGACTGTGTTGTAAATGATTAATACAGGTTGCTTGCTTAATAGAGGTGGTCACTTAGACAGGGTCTATTGTAATCAAATTATCAGAATGTTTAGGTAAGATTTCAGACTGCACGGTGTTCACGTTGTTATTTCATTTCAGTGAGAAAGGGTCATCAACAGAGCTTGTAAACACCCATCGATACAGTGCAAGATTTATCAGAGATTTCAAAAACCTTGCTCGTCCATTCTGCACAAATAATTTGTTTATCATGTCAGCGAAAAAGCTTTTACCTCTATAAACTCTTTGTTAGTTGTATAATACAAGAGCAAATTTTTTTACCGTATTATTGATTGCCCCCTGCTCGCCATCTTATTTTAAATAATCTCTAAAATGACTAGAAAATGACTACATAATAACTGTTAAACGGTAAGGGCATATACAAGCTGATTGGCATTTACTACGTGAGCTCATAATCCCCATTCATAACAGTAGG
Source organism: Hippopus hippopus (assembly GCA_946811185.2). Lineage (NCBI taxonomy): Eukaryota > Metazoa > Mollusca > Bivalvia > Cardiida > Cardiidae > Hippopus > Hippopus hippopus. The sequence continues at coordinate 16,996,897 of OX328097.1, forward strand.
TTTATACAGGTGAGTGAACATCTAAATTGTGCCAAATCAATGAGACAAATTTGTGATGTATCAATGACCAGATTTTCTTTTCATTTGCGCTCAAATGATGGTGACACAAGTTCACAGTCTGTGATCATATTTACCAACCATTCTACTTTTAATTATTAATTTCAAGCACAGCTATCTAAATGTCTTAGACAGAATATCCCAGCCAATCAGATGGTTAACCTTAGATTTAAGGATTACAGCACTCTTTCAAATTATTGGTGAACATAAACTCTGGTTATTGATTTACCTTGTGAATGAGTACAACCCATCAACACACAGTCCTCAGTTTTAACAACCCTTGGAAATTCCACTTATTTGTCACCACCATTTCCTCCTTTTCCCACAAAGTTTTTTTTTAGTTTTTCAGGACAAAATTATCCATTTGAGCCACATCTGATTTGTCATCTGCAAATGCTTTCAATTTGAACACGTCTAAAATATTGCCTACTCTCAGGTAAACCTTTACCAAACAATTTTGTGTTTCAACAATCCTAATGGAAAAGCCTATTGAAGAACTTGTAAGAAAAAGCTGGTAACCAGTGTTTTCTCCTTTTGTAACGATGATTTCTGATAATTTGAGGATAAAAGTACTTTTTTGAGTCCTAATGCTTGGGATTTCAACAGATCTAAAAAAAATTTGTTGTTTAAGATTTTCCCAAAATTATGTTGATCATTTTCAAGGCTGTATTATGACCTATGTTAATTTTTCTGCATGTAAACAGTTTTCAAGGTGGTTTTGTATTTGTCCTTATGGACAAAATTTTATAAATGTCATGTTAGATGTTGAAGTGGATTATCTTAACCCTTTAATTTTTCACCAAAGGACAAAATTTTAGAGTAGTCAAAATTGAAAGCAGTTGCAGGCAACAAATGAAAGGTGAGTGAAGTGATGAAATTTGTCCCTGATAGAGTAGAAAACAATGTGGAAAAAGAAGAAATGCTAGTTACCAGCATTTTCTTCCTTTCCCACAATGTTTTCAATAGCTTTCTCCATCAGGGTCGTTCGAACTCAGGATTGTGTGGTAAAGGGTTAGAAGTATTGACAACCCTGTGAAACAAAGTTTTTGAAACATTTCAGGGACAAGGAGAAAATGCTGGTGACCAGTATTTTCTCCTTTTTACTACAATGTTTTTTTAACCTTTTAAAGACAAATCCTTCATTTGAGCTCTATTCAATGTGTTTTCTGCAAATGCTCTGAAATTGTCTTAAATTTCATCAACTGTTTTCTATCATTCTTTCGGGCTAGCTGTACATTTTCATAGACACAAAGGATCTTACTGTTGCCCTGTTGGTTTGTCCATTGTCTGACTGGTTTGTCAGTTGGCAATTACTTTTGAATCTATCCCCTCTTGCAGTTTTCATTGGAATTCCTTGAAACTTCCCACAACCTACCTCAGTATATGAGCTATGTGCTGTAAAGGAGGCTTAATGTATCTGCAAAAAGTATTGATTCATGTGAGCCTGCGCAGTCTATGCAGGCTGACACAGGTCAAAACTTTTTATTTTATTCTGTAAATTTTCTGCATATCAAGGAACCATTCTACCTCCTGTTGATTGTTTGACAAGATGGATTTCATGGATTCATCATTATGTGATGTCTTGCTTGGTGTAATACTTCCACCCCTTTTTGCCAAAGTGTGGTTCATCAGTTAGTTGGTTTGTCTGGAAATTTAGAGTCAAGAATAAGAATTGACCAAGAACAACTGATGAAAGAGATATTTGGTGAATGTTTTCAGGAACCAGCCTTGTTTTCTTGCTCTATTGCTGACAACATCAAGTATGGGGCCACTGATCCATCTGCCGTTACCATGGAGATGGTGGAGAATGCTGCTAAACAAGCCAATGCCCATGTGTTCATTAAATCATTCCAAGATCAGTATGACACTCTGGTAGGAGAGAGGGGTGTTATGCTTTCAGGTAAGTCTTTGTGACTTCAGCAACAGATATTGTTTCTTTACATTACAGTCCCAAGTTTTAATGGCCCAGAGGGAGGAGGCTTTGAAAAACATTTTGAGAAAAGGAGAAAATGCTGGTAACCAGCATTGTCTCCTTTTTAGTCCCCTACCGGTGAAGCCGAAGGGGACTTTAGGTTTGCACTCTGTCCGTCTGTCTGTCTGTCTCTGTCTGTCCGTCAGTCCGCAAGCAAATCAGTTTTCCGGACTTTTTTTCTAAACGCTGGCAGATATTGAGCTGATTTTTGGTGTGTAAGTCAACCACCATGAGTTACAGATCAAGTTCGAGTTTCGTTCCGGTCCACTGATTTTTGACAAAATTACGGGCCTTAGAAATTTTCACGAAAAAAACAGTTTTCCGGACTTTTTTTCTAAACGCTGGTAGATATTGAGCTGATTTTTGGTGTGCAAGTCAACAACCATAAGTTACAGATCAAGTTCGAGTTTCGTTCTGGTCCATTGATTTTTGACGAAATTATGGGCCTTGGACTTAAAAATTTCACAGAAAAAACAGTTTTCCAGACCTTTTTTCTAAACGCTGGCAGATATTGAGCTGATTTTTGGTGTGAAGTCAACCACTATGAGTTACAGATCTAGTTTTAGTTGCGTTCTGGTCCACTGATTTTTGACGAAATTACGGGCCTTTGACTTGGAAATTTTCACAGAAAAAACAGTTTTCCTGACCTTTTTTCTAAACGCTGGTAGATATTGAGCTGATTTTTGGTGTGCAAGTCAACCACTATGAGTTACAGATCAAGTTTGAGTTTTGTTCCGGTCCACTGATTTTTGATGACTTGGAAATTTTCACCAAAAAAAAAAAAGTTTTCCGGACTTTTTTTCTAAATGCTGGTAGATGTTGAGCTGATTTTCGGTGTTAAGTCAACCAGCATGAGTTCGAGTTTCGTTCCGGTCCACTGATTTTTTAAGAAATTACGGGCCTTGGACTAAGAAAATTTCACAGAAAAAACAGTTTTCCCGATTTTTATGCACCCGTCAAAGACGGGACGTATTATGGGATCACCCATGGCATACAGGTGGGCGGGTGTCTGGGCGGGTGTCTGTCCCGGCGGGCGGCGTCCAGTTCTTTGTTTGGAGCATAACTTTGTCATCTCCAGTCCGATTGACTTGAAACTTGGCATGTGTGTTTGTTGCAATAATACGGAGTGCAGTGCGAAAGAACCATAACTCTACCTCGTGCTGTCTTTGAGTTACTTCCCTTTGATCGTCATTTTTACAGCATTTTCTGCTTGTCCGGAGCATAACTTTGTCATCTCCAGTCTGATTGACTTGAAACTTGGCATGTGTGTTTGTTGCAATAATACGGAGTGCAGTGCAAAAGAACCATAACTCTACCTCATGCTGTCTTTGAGTTATTTCCCTTTGATCGTCATTTTTACAGCATTTTCTGCTTGTCCGGAGCATAACTTTGTCATCTCCAGTCCGATTGACTTGAAACTTGGCATTTGTGTTTGTTGCAATAATACGGAGTGCAGTGCGAAAGAACCACAACTCTACCTCATGCTGTCTTTGAGTTATTTCCCTTTGATCGTCATTTTTACAGCATTTTCTGCTTGTCCAGAACATAACTCTGTCATCTCCAGTCTGATTGAATTGAAACTTGGCATTTGTGTTTGTTGCAATAATACAGAATGCAGTGCAAAAGAACCATAACTCTACCTCGTGCTGTCTTTGAGTTATTTCCCTTTGATCATCATTTTTACAGCATTTTCTGCTTGTCTGGAGCATAACTTTGTCATCTGCAGTCCGATTGACTTGAAACTTGGTATTTGTGTTTGTTGCAACAATACGGAGTGCAGTGCGAAAGAACCATAACTCTACCTCATGCTGTCTTTGAGTTATTTCCCTGTGATTGTCATTTTTACAGCATTTTATGCTTGTCCGGAATATAACTGTCATCTCTAGTCTGAACATCTTCAAATTTGGTAAAAATTTACAGAGTGCAGTGCACAAGAACCATAACTCTTCCTAGCACAAATTTTGAGTTATTTCCCTTTGATCGTCATTTTTACAGCATTTAGTGCTTGTCGGGAATATACCTTTGTCATCTCAAGTCAGAGTGACTCCAAACTTGGTATGCATGTTTGTTGCAATATTACGGAGTACAGTGCGCAAGAACACAGTAACTCTACCTAGTGCGGATTTTGAGTAATTCCACTTTGATCTTCATTTTTACAGTATTTCTTGCTTGTCTGGAACGGAACTTTGTCACCTCAAGTCAAATTGACTTGAGACTGTGGTAAACATGTTTGTTGCATTACCTGCCCTTTACGATTATTATACCCCCTCGACAACTGGTGGTGGGACGGGTGACAATTTGCCGCTCTTGTTTTACTTACAATGCTCATGTTTGTTATGTAGGTACCTGTCATTGATACGATCTTCTGTGGGTTATATATCCAAGGTCAAGGTAAAAAATTTTAACCCTTATCATGAAAACTTATCCTCAGAATTTTTCATAGTCATTTCTCTGTATATTTTTTAAGTACTTAAGTTATAACACTTATACATTGTAAGCTGGTACCTCTCACTGGTACACACCTGCTGATGATAAGGTCAAGGTCATCTCACAAGCTAGAGGTCATTTTTCTGAAAATTTGCTTTTACGGGGGCATTTGTGTTTCACAAACAGATATTGTCTTAGTAAAACTTCTTCAATGAACTTACTTTAACGAGGAAAATGCTTATATATCTGGCTTTCATTAAAGCATTGCATACAAAGACAGACACGATGCTTATAATTCTGAAAGGGGGTCAAATACTTTCTTTCTCCTCCACAGAGTTTCACAAACTATACCTGCCAGCGATATATACGGCCAGTAGGGGACTAGGTATTGCTATGCAATACTATCAGAATGCTTGTTCCACAATGTTTTCTACCCTTTCTGGAACAAACCCTATCATTGTTGACACATCTAAATTGTCGTCTGCAATTGCTTTGAATTTGGGCCACTCCAGTATTTTGTATTTTGTGATTCAGTAAAGAGTGTAAGCATTATAGTTTCAGCCCTTGACCAAAAGATTTGATGACCCTGAGAAAGAGGGCTTTTGAAAACATTGTGAGTAAAAGAGGAGATGCAAGTATGTATGATTTCTTCTTCTAATGTGTTTCATACCCTTTTAACTCTTTACCACACAATCCCGACTTTTAACGACCCTGAGAAAGAGGTCTCTTGAAAACATTGTAGGAAAAGGAGAAAATGCTGGTAACCAGCATTTTCTCCTTTTCCCACAACGCTCTCTACCCTTCCCAAGACAATTTTTAATTCTTGAGTCATATTTAATTTGTCGTCTGCAAATGCTTTCAATTTGGACTAGTCTACAATATTGTCGTTTGGTAAAGAGTTAAGGAAAATTGTTCTAACATTGTGGTTGAAATATCATCCTACAGTACACTTATTCATGTCTTTCATGGGTTACACTTGTACTTTTTTGGGGAACTACAGTGCCTTGTCCAAGGGCACACTCTGTGAACAGAGTGGCACTTGAGGATTGAACCAGGGTTTCTTGATTACAAATCAATACTTGAACAAGTGAACCTCAACTGTATATCTGGACCTTTCTTTCAGATCATTTTTGCAACAGTAAAAGTATTTTACTCTTGTAGAAAATCCCCATGAAAATTGTCTTAAACTGAATATTGCACTTTTAACATTTGAGTAAGGAAAGTTTAATTAATTGCTATGGTGTTACTCTTTACCAAAAGGCTTAATTTTGGACTTCTCCAAAACCAAAGCATTTGCAGACGAAAAATTAAATATGGTTCAACTTGTGGGATTTGCCTTTAGAAGGGTAGAAAACGTGATGGGATTTAAAAAAAAAATGCTGGTTACCAGTATTTTCTCCTTTTCCTACAATGATTTCAGGCTTTTTACAATAAGAATTGTTTTGTAAAGAGTGGAATGCTTTTTCAACAGGATTTCTTTATCTATGTCAATGTTTTCTTGAATCATTAACAATCACAAAATGCTATTATAACCTTCTAGTTTTCTCTTCTTTTCATAAAGAAATATATTAATTGTGAATGCACCAGATTGAGCTTATGAAATGGAGATATAGCCCTTTTATCTCACAATCTTAAGTTTCAACAAGCCTTAAGGAAAAAGCTTTTGAAAACATTGTGGGAAAAGGAGAAAATGCTGGTAATCAGCATTTCGTCCTTTTTTAGCTCACCTGAGCACCAAGTGCTCAGGATGAGCTATTGTGATCACTCACCGTCCGTCGTCGTCCATCCATCCGTCGTCCGTACGTCCGTCCGCACCATCCGTCGTCGCCAATCCATCCGTCATCCGTCTGTCCGTCCATTCACATTTTTTAGCTCTACTGGCTGAAAGCCAGCAGAGCTTATGTCATTGCGTGGTGTCTGTCCTCCGTCTGTCTGTCCGTCCGTCAGTCTTTTTCTTGTTTATGCGATAAAGTCTTCATTTGTGGTCAGATTTTCGTGAAACTTGCACAGTTTGTTTATCTCATCAATAGCTTCAACCCTGTTGATTTTGAAAAAAATCTGACAAACAGTATGGGAAGAGTAGCCATTTCAATTTGAAAAATTCAATTTCTTGTTTATGCGATAAAGTCTGCATTTGCATTCAGATTTTTTTCGTGAAACTTGCACAGTTTGTCTATCTCATCAATAGCTTCAACCCTGTTGATTTTGAAAAAAATCTGACAAACAGTATGGGAAAAGTAGCCATTTCAAGTTGAAAAATTTGATTTCTTGTTTACGCGATAAAGTTTGCATTTGTGGTCAGATTTTCGTGAAACTTGCACAGTTTGTCTATCTCATCAGTAGCTTCAACCCTATTGATTCTGAAAAAAAATCCAACAAACAGTATGGGAAAAGTAGCCATTTCAAGTTGAAAATTTCCATTTCTTGTTTACATGATAAAGTCTGCATTTGTGGTCAGATTTTCGTGAAACTTGCATAGTTTGTTTATCTCATCAATAGCTTCAACCATATTAATTTTGAAAAAAATCCAACAAACAGTACGGAAAAAGTAGCCATTTAAAGTTAGAATTTCCATTTCTTGTTTACATGATGAAGTCAGCATTTGTGGTTGGATTTTCATGAAACTTGCAAACTTGCATTGTATCATAAACAGATTGAACCCTATTGATTTTGAAAAATATCTGACAATCAATCTTGGATAAGTAGCCATTCAAATTTGAAAATTTCCATTTCTTGTTTAGGCAATGAAGTCCACAGTGTTGATCCAAATCTTGTGAAACTTGCAAAGGTTATTTGATTCATCAAGGGATTGAACTCTATTAAAAGTGAAGAATATCTAGTAAACCGTTCAGGAAAACAAGCCATTTGATGACTTAGTATCGTTTACTCAACCAAGTCCACATTATTAGTCACATTTCTTTGAAATTTGCTAGAATTGTTTAATACAAGGCGTTCTGAAAGCCTATCAAATTTGGCTGGATTCCAAACAATTAGTTTTGAGAAATTGCACTTCAGTTTTTTTTCACTGTTTGTTCAATTCATCATACCTACTTATGCTGTCATAGTGGGTTCAAGCCCAGTTGCAAGAGCACATTTTTGTGTTTTTTTTCTGTTTGCATCATGAATTTATAATGTATGGTAGCAAAAAAGCAAAATCACAGCCAGTAGAGTGATTTCAGGCCCTCAAGGGCCTCTAGTTTTGTTTACACTCTAGCATCTACAAATGTAAATCAATCAGCACCAAACTTGGTCAAAATGTATGTAACACTAAGATCTCGGATGAGTTCGATTATGGGTCTAATTGGACCAGAACGACTGGAGTAATCTGCCCTTGAATTAGAAAAATTGCTATATTTGACTTTGTTTACACTCTAACATCTACAAATATCAACCAATCAGCACCAAGCTTGGTCAAAATATATATGACCATAAGATTTCAGATGAGTTCCATTACGGGTCTAATCGGACCAGAACAACCTATGATTCTAACTACCTAATAATTTATCATTGCACAGGCTATTTTCTTTTTCTAGCCGAAGATTATTGCAAATTATACAAAGTAAAAAAACAGAAAAGATAACGTCATTTTCGGACAGTATGACAGGTATTGTTGAGGAAGAAGTAACTGCTTGTATCAGACTGTTTCTCCTTTAGAGTTATCTGCCCTTGAATTAGAAAAATTGCTGTATTTGACTTTGTTTACGTTCTGGAGGCCACATTTTCTGTCCTATACTCATGAAACTTGGTCAAAGTGTTTGGGTTGATAATATCTTAGGGGATTTTGAAAATGGGTCAGGTAAGGTCAAAAACTAGGTCACTAGGTCAAATCTTAGAAAAACCTTGTGTATGCTCTAGAGGCCACATTTTCAGTCCAATACTCTTGAGAGTTGGTCAGAATGTTTGTCTTGATGATGGTATCTGGGACAAGTTTGAAAATGGGCGATGTCGGGTCAAAAACTAGGTCACCAGGTCAAATCTTAGAAAAACCTTGTGTACGCTCTAGAGGCCACATTTTCAGTCTAATACTCTTGAAAGTTGGTCAGAATGTTTGTCTTGATGATATCACAGACGAGCTTGAAAATGGGCCATGTCGGGTCAAAAACAAGGTCACTAGGTAAAAATCTTAGAAAAACCTTGTGTATGCTCCAGAAGCCACATTTTGTGTCCAATACTCTTGAAATTTGGTCAGAATGTTTGTCTTGATGATATCTCATATGAGTTCAAAAATGGGTCATGTTGGATAAAAAACTAGGTCACTAAGTCAAATCTTGGAAAAACCTTTCTTACACACTAGGGGTTATATTTTCAGTCCAATGTTCTCTAAACTTGGTCAGAATGTTTGTCTTGATAATATCTTGCATTGGTTTGAAAATGGGTCACGTGGAATCAAAAACTAGGTCACCAGGTTTAATCCTTGAAAAACCATGTGTATGCTCTAGAGACCACATTTTCAGTCCAATAATCTTGAAATTTGCTTAGAATGTTTGTCTTGATAATATCTTAGACTAGTATGAATATGGGTCATGTTGGATAAAAAACTAGGTCACTAGGTCAAATCTCGGAAAAACCTTTTGTACACCCTACAGGCCACATTTTCTTTCAAATACTCATGAAAGTTTGTCAGAATGTTTGTGTGGATAATTTCTACTTGTAATTAGGCCGCTGAGACAAATTCTAGAAAAACCTTGTGTGTACTCTAGAGGCCATATTTGTAAGTCCAATACTAATGAGTGTTTGTCAGAATGTTTGTCTTAATATCTCTGAAGAGATTGGAAATGGGTCATGTTTGATCAAAAGGCTCAGGTGAGCGACTTCAGGGCCATCTTGGCCCTCTTGTTTCCAGAATGTTTTGATTCCTAACAAGGACAAATCCTATCATTTGTTGTCTGCAAAAGGTTTCAACTTGGATAAGTCTAAAATTTTGTCCTTTATCACACAAAACAAAGAAGATAATTTTATCCATTGAAAAAAAGACCTAGATCTTTATTAGGCCTGAAAAATAGTCTCTTCTATAATCTTAGCATCATTAGAAGCTCAAAAAATTATGAAAATGAATGAAGGCTTACGACAATTGTAGAATACATCAGTAAAAACCTCCCATAAACCAAAAGCATTTTTTTTCCATGCACACGAACAATGCTGCAGTGCTGAAGCCTCAAAAGAGTACCTACCTTATGTTACGTTTCCTTTTTGCTTTTGACGTTTCAGTACTGTACATTGAACCAAGATCAAAGTAACACTCTATCAACACAATCACTTTCACACTCACGCAACTCTCACACAATTTTTTTTTTACACATTTATATATAAAAATAAGCTTTTTTGTCCACATATTAAAAAAAAAAAAAAAACTGTAACAAATAAGAAAATTAAACCTGTTAATACTGTATTAGTCATTATTGGTAAAATCTTCATATTTTAGTAGCCATATCAATATAGTAGTACAATAGTAGCTGTAAAAAATCTGGAATCCGTAATTACGATTTTTGTTTCTATTTTAATGTTTAATTACTAACACAGAATACTAACAACGATCTGTAAGGTGCATTGAAGGATGGCCACGACCCTCAAGTACCATAAAGACGTGGACAATAAAGTTTAAAAAAAAAAAAAGACCTAGAATATTGCAAGATCCAGAACCTTATTTTGTTGTGATACGTAAAAATAGAAAGAGTCTTTGTCTAAGACCGTTCTGCTAGTTTTATGCTGTCTGATCTTGATCTGCAAGGGACACAGTGGCAATAACAGCTGTCTTACGAACAAAGTCCGTAACAAAGAAACAAATGACCAAATGCATGGCAGAAATACAAACCGCATCTGGCGGGATTCGAACCCATGGCGAACAAGATCCTTGTTTTTCGAGGTTTAAAAGACCAATACCATAACCACTAAACTAAAGAGATATCTCCCTATCGCAGTTGTCAGATATCGTATTTAAAGTGGGACGAAGCCATGCGTGAAGGAGTGGTCTCCCGTAACAGCTGTGAAAGGTTTATGCGGGACTAACAGATGGTCATATCATGCCTGGGATAACCAGGGTTTCAGAATTATCACACTCTCAGAATTGAGTGCTATTTTACCTTAGGCTGCTAAGCGCAACGCAGTGTGCTTTTGTGGATGGTATAAATCAAGATCACACTGTACATAATGATCTTGATTTACACTGTCTGAAACAGTGAGATTTTCCATCAAAAAAAATTAGGATGACATCCCAACATTTGGTACTTTTCCATTGGTTAAATTTTCTTTTTTTCTTTTAGCAGTTTAGGCTTAATTATGAAGATGGGGTTATTTTAAAAAGTAATAAAAGAATATGATGAAAAACAACACTGTATTGTTCAATATTTTAACTATTGCCTCTTTGAAGAGTTTGAAACACTTTTTCCTGTAGAACATTTTGTAAGTTAGCATTACTGCAACCATATTGTTTTACAAGCATTATGAACAATAGAGTGTTGTTTTTCATAGTCTTTCATTAATTCCCTGAGGAATTTACAGTGTCATTATATGATAAAAAAATGTTTCGCCTCTTCCCATATTTTCTACATTACACTCTTGGTTATTGTGCATTATGGACGCTACAATCGTTTTCTTTCCATCTTCATTCAGGTGGTCAAAGACAGAGAATAGCACTAGCTAGAGCAATTTTGAAGGTATGGACACATTTTAGAGAAACTGAATTTTAATGCATTCACCATGGTGTAGCTGTAATCTGTCAACCTTTTGAAAAGTTGTGGTGCCAGAAGTCATGTGAAATAGGTTTTTTCTGTGTGTGTGTTCGTAACAATCTGTTTAATTTAATTACAGGTTACAGGAACTTGAAATTGTGAAAATTTGGAATGTATTTGTTTTATGTCAAATAATTTTATAAACTCATTTGAACCAAATTATGTACATGACTTTTTATGATCGGTATACCTCTTAGGTTAGCCAATGGTTAAATTCATTGATACATGTATTTACCAGATTCATTGGATATTTGACCCTATACCAAACAATCCTGATTTTTAACGATCCTGTGGAATAATGCTTTTGAAAGCATTCAGGAAAAAGGAGACAATGTAGGTAACCAGCATTATCTCCTTTTCCCACAATTTTTTTCACCATTTGAAAGTCAAAGTTCATCATTGAGTAACATTTGTCATCTGCAAATTCCTTCAAAATTTTTTTGATTGGTAAAGATTCATTAAATCAAATGAATGAAGAAAATATTTTAACCCATTTACAGATAATGCCAGGTTTCAACAACTGAGGAGAATAAGGCTTTTGAAAACATTTTGTAAAAATGAGAAAATGCTGGTTATGTGGTGTAGGATTAAACTTTAAGGCAACCATGTTTTGCTAAGCATTCATTATTGGCAGCCATTCAGGGGCATAGTGTGTCTCAAGCATGTCTTGTTCATTTTTAGTTATTTAATTTTTCTGTAGTCTGTAGTCAAATTTTAACTTGTAACACATTACATGTACCATGATTTGCAGATGACATTTTAGCTCTAATTCTTGTAGCAAAGTGAAAGCCATAATGGTCATGTTTTTTTTTGCATGAATGTTTACAGGAGCCTTTACAGTTGCTTTTCTTCGTTTCAGAATCCCAGGATACTGTTGTTAGATGAAGCAACAAGGTAAAATGACAAGTCCATTACTGTGCTTACTATTTTTAGACATAACACTTAGTAGTATATATGGTACAAAAAAGAAATATGCTTCACCCTTTACCACATGGCAAAGTTATCCAAAGCCAAAGCATATGCACAACAAATTTAATGTGGCAAAAATTGTGGAAGTTGTCTGTGATAGAGTAGAAGACATTGTGGGAAAAGGAGAAAATGCTGGTTACCAGCATTTTCTCCTTTTCCTACAATGTTTTTGAAATTCTTCTTTCTCAAAGTCATTAAAAGTCAGGATTTTGTGACAGAGATCACACTTTCTTTTTCAATTTTGGATGCGAATTCAATGATATTCTCAGACCTTTTTAACTCACCTGAGCACGAAGTGCTCATGGTGAGCTTTTGTGTCGTCAACTTTTACCTTGTGTATGCTCTAGAGATCACATTTTCAGTCCGATACTCATGAAAGTTGGTTAGAATGTTTGTCTCAATGATATCTCGGACGAGTTCGAAAATGGGTCATGTCGGGTTAAAAACTAGGTCACTAGGTCAAATCTTAGAAAAACCTTGTGTACGCTCTAGAGGCCACATTTTCAGTCCGATAGTCATGAAACTTGGTCAGATTGTTTGCCTTGATGATATCTGGGACGAGTTTGAAAATGGGTCATGTCGGGTCAAAAACTAGGTCAATAGGTCAAATCTTAGAAAAACCTTGTGTACGCTCTAGAGGCCACATTTTCAGTCTGATACTCATGAAAGTTGGTCAGAATGTTTGTCTCAATGATATCTCGGACGAGTTTGAAAATGGGTCATGTCGGGTCAAAAACTAGGTCACTAGGTCAAATCTTAGGAAACCCTTGTGTATGCTCTAGAAGCCACATTTTCAGTCAGATACTCATATAACTTGGTCAGAATGTTTGTTTTGATGATATCTCAGATGAGTTTGAAAATGGGTCATGTCAGGTCAAAAACTAGGTCACTAGGTCAATTCTTAGAAAAACCTTGTGTACGCTCTAGAGGCCACATTTTCAGTCCGATACTCATGAAAGTTGGTCAGAATGTTTGCCTCGATGATATTTCGGACGAGTTCAAAAATGGGTCATGTCAGGTTAAAAACTAGGTCACTAGGTCAAATCGTAGAAAAACCTTGTGTACGCTCCAGAGGCCACATTTTCAGTCCAATACTCATGGAACTTAGTCAGAATGTTTGCCTCAATGATATCTTGGATGAGTTTGAAAATTGGTCATGTCGGGTCAAAAACTAGGTCACTAGGTCAAATCTTAAAAAAACCTTGTGTATGCTCTAGAGGCCACATTTATAGTCTGATACTCATGAAACTTGGTCAGAATGTTTGTCTTGATGATATCTCGGACAAGTTCAAAAACTTGATCATGCTGGGCCAAAACTAGGTCACTAGGTCAAATCGTAGAAAAACCTTGTGCACACTCTAGAGGCCACATTTTCAGTCCAATGCTCTTGAAAGTTGGTCAGAATGTTTGTCTTTATGATATCTCTTATGAGTTCTAAAATGGGTCATGTCTGGTCAAAAAGTAGGTCACAAGGTCATATCTTAGAAAAACCTTGTGTACACTCTAGAGGCCACATTTTTGGTCCAAAACTCTTGAAATTTGGTCAGAATGTTTGTCTTGATGATATCTCGGACAAGTTTGAAAACGGGTCATGTCAGGCAAAAAACTAGGTCACTGGGTCAAATCTTAAAAAAAACCTTGTGTACGCTCTAGAGGTCACAGTTTCAGTCCAAATTTCTTGAAAGTTGGTCAGAATGTTTTACTTGATGACATCTCACATGACTTCGAAAATTGGTCATGTTGGGTCAGAAACTGGGTCAGTAGTTCAAATCTTAGAAAAAACCTGTGTATGCTCTATAGGCCACATTTTCTGTCCAATACGTATGAAAGGTGGTCACGATCTTTGTTTTGATAATATCTACAATGGGAAAATTGGCTATGGTTGGATAAAAAGTAGGTCACTGAGAGAAATTCTAGAAAAAACTTGTGTATATGCTAGAGACCAAATTTTCAGTCCAATAATTATGAAAGCTTAGTAAATTGTTTGTCATGATATCTCAAAAGAGACTGAAAATGGGTCATATTTGGTCAAAAGACTCAGGTGAGCGACTTTAGGGCCATCATGGCCCTCTTGTTTAGGATGGCTATTGCAGATTCCTGGATGGCTACTTGATCTATCAGAATGCATCACCGGCCAAAGAATGATAGCTCATGTTGCAGATAACTTTATTATACTGCAAAGAAATTTTTCGTGATCTGATTGGATAATATGCCCTGAACATATATATCATGTACACTGGCAAAACCTACGTAAAAGCAGTTTCCCTTTCAGGAGCCCATATACATGATTACACTTTCAATATAACATCCAAAATGGTGGCATTGATCGATCAATATGAGCCGCGCACAAGACAAACATACTGAGTAGCCTGCACCATATTATTACTAGTTTCCCTTGATGGTTGTCGTTAAAACTGAAAGAATGGATTATTTTTGAGAATAAATGAATATAGAACTTAACATTTATTATCGATTGATGTCATTCTAAAACAAATACGGGGGGGGGGGGTGTTAAAACGAGCCATCCTATCATCAGGTAAGCAAATTGTGAAGTGTCGAAACTTATACGTTGTGCATAACGTTGTTACGGGATCTCTTTAGCTCAGTGGTTATGGTGTTGGCCTTTCATCCGGGCATTCTAGGTTCGAATCCTGCACGGCCCCTGTATTTCTGCCATGTTATTGTTCATTTGTTTCTTTGTTACGGACTTTGTTCGTAAGATGGGGGCTCGTCCGGGATTGGCCATTGAGCCATTAATCCCATTTGTTGTCCAAAAAACGGACTTTCTGCCTAATAAGGTTTTGAGTCATCAATAAATGATGACTTTAAGAAGGGGTGTGTTACGGGAGACCACTCCATCATGCATGGCTTCATCCTGATTTAAATACCATACCTAACAACTGCATTAGGGAGAATTCTTTTTAGCTCAGTGGTTATGGTGTTGGCCTTTCGTCTGGGCGTTCTAGGTTCGAATCCTGCCCAGTCCCTGTATTTCTGCCATGCAATTGTTCATTTGTTTCTTTGATACAGACTTTGTTCGTAAGAACGTTAAAAGGCTAACCTAATGGTTGTTTGAGGCAACTAATGGTTGTTTACTTTTGCCAACAAATTATTAAAATTCATAGTTACATACTTTGAAGTTGTTTAAATCCACATTTTAATAAAAGTATGACGAATGTCTATCACAGTGACATCATCGAGATTATGTACCAAACTGCACGTTTTACCAAGGTTTCAGTGTGTCATTTCCCAGTGATGTCAGTTTTCAGTGAATTGGGGCACTCAGAAGGGAAATTCTATTTCGTCAGCATACTCAATTTTTGAGAACATAAAACGGGGAAATTTTGCTTAACGCATGTTGGAATGGTAAAACTTTGGAGTATAATAAATTCTTTGTACGGTCAGGTGGCAAGAGACTTGGAAACTTGTTCAGGGCTGTGGCGAATAATGTCGCCACCTCGCCTTTGGTTCGGAGGGACATGATTCACCACAGTTAGAACATGTTTCCAAGTCCCCTGCCATCTGACCATACAACTAATAGAGTTGTTTGTATTTCTGCTTTGATATGTTAGAGGAGATGATAAATTTGAGATGGTTACATGTCTCAATCCTTGCCAGTTTACAGCTCATCAGTTATGCACTCTAGGAAGATACAGGGCTCTCATTGCCTCTTGTCTTGCTCTCCCAACCTCTGTTGCGCAATGCTTTTATCAACTCCTTGCCTTCTAAAGTATGTCTGCTGCAGAATACTTTGAAAATAGCCTTGTGCTTAATTGATATGAATTAAAATAAACTGTTTAACATACAACAATATTTTAGACTGGTCCAAAGTAAAAGCATTTGTAGACAATTTAAATGTGACTCAAATGGCTGACCTTGTCTTTGAAAGGGTTACAAATAGTGTGGGAAAATGAGAAAATGCTGGTAACCATTTCTCATTTTCTCATTTTCCCACAAGTTTGCAAAAAGATTCTTGCTAAAACCCAGGATTGTGTGGTTAAGTGTTAAATAAATATATGTGACAACATTGTGTTGAAGGAAGAAATTGCTAGGTACAAGCCATTTCTCATATGATTATAGTATCAAGACAAAAAGTGACCCACAGGAGGTAACAAGGTAATGCCAAGGTATTAGCCTTTTCCCAAACAATTCCAAGTCTTAACATCCCCAGTGAAGAAGGCTCTGAGAATATTGTGGAGAAAGGAGAAAATGCTGGTAATGAGCATTTTCTTATAAGATTTCATACCCTTTCAAAGACAACTTGGAAATTACCATTTGTCATATGTTTTTATGTTGAACCAATCTAGAATTTTGTTGTCTAGGATTGGATAAAATTTGTCCTTTAAGTTTTCCTTTACAACCATTTCAGTGCACTTGATGCGGAGAGTGAGTACTATGTAAAGGAAGCGCTTGAACGTCTCATGGTTGGTCGGACTACTATAACAATTGCACATAGACTTTCAACCATCAAGTCTGCTCACCAGATAGCCGTGTTGAATAATGGACAAATTGCGGAGCTTGGAAGCTATGAAGAAATCATGAGTATTGAAGATGGAATCTTCAAGCGTTTAGTTGAGAGACAGACTATTACATCATGATTAAGTTATATTTACCTGTTACCATAATGATCGTTTTTAAGACAAGCAGTTAAGTTAATGTGATGCAAAGGTGAGATATTTGTAGGATAGGAAACTTTGGATTTTTTTTTTTTTTTTTTTTTTAATGAACTTAGGAAAAAAAAATGTGGGCAAAGGAGCAGTTGTTTGTAGCAATGATAAAACATAGCCTTACACAAGAGTAAATTTCCTAGATGTATAAAATCAAATAATGCTTATTTTGAGACAAGATTGTTTATTTATGTGCAGTAATTCTTTCTAGATTTTTTTTTATATTATGGTTTTGGTTATCATCTTTTTTTTTAACTTTACATTGTTGAAAAGCTTTTAAAAGATATTAAATGAAGCACCAAATATAAAAGTTAATGTATTTTGTTGCATCTTATGCATCCTTTTTGTGTTCCTCTGTACTAGAGTACCCTTATACAGACTTACACATGGGCAGTGTTTCATCCAATTAAAGATTAATTATTAACTCTGTACCACACAATCCTGAGTTTTAACAACCCTGACAAATGAAACTTACGAAAATATTGTGGGAAAATGAGGAAATGCTGGTAGCCAGCATTTTCTACTTTTCCAAAAATGTTTCCTACCCATCCCAAAACAAATTTCAGTTTTTGAACCACATTTAATTTCCCATCTAAAAATGCTTTCACTTTGGACAGGTTTAAAATTTTGTCGTTTATGAACCATTTCATTCTGCAGAAAACTGTTTTCTCCTTACAACAAACTACCTTTAAAACTTTAGCAGCAAAAGTACCAAATTGATATTATTTCTGATCAAGTCTGATGTTGTTTGTGCTGTCTATGAATGCACTTCTTGTTTTCCGTAGCATATAGAAGTCAAACCCTATACCACACAATCCAAACCTTTAAAGACCTTGAAAAAGAAGACTTCAAAATATTGTGGAAATAGGAGAAAATGTTGGCAACCAGCATTTTCTCCTTTTCCCACAATGTTTCTACTGTATCAAAGTCAACTTCCACAATTTTAGCCACATGTCATCTGGCTCTGCATATGCTTTGGGTTTGGAAAACTCTAAAATATTGTCTTGTGGTAAAGGGTTAAGATGAAATAATTTTATTAGAATGTCTAGGAAGGCTTTAACCCTTTACCACACAATCCCGCGTTTTAACATCCTTCTGGAAGAAAGCTTAATGGATACAAGATACTGTAACTTCTTCTGCCACCTAATTCCAGGATTGGCTGTTAACTCTGTATCAGATGACGAAATTTTAGTCTTGTCCAACTGGCAAACATTTGCAGACTGCAAATTTCTCTTTGCTAAAATGATGGGATTTGTCTTTGGAAGAGTGGAAAACATGGTGGGAAAAGGAGAAAATACTGGTTACCAGCATTTTCTCCTTTTCCTACTATGTTTTCAAAAGCTTTATTCCCTAGGTTTGTGCAAATATGGGATTGTGTAGTGAAGGGTAAACAAAATTTGGGTTGCCTGTTTGCTTGTTGTTAAAGCTGTTTTCAGTAATATGAGAGTTTCCCCTCTCAGCCGTTCTACATTCATCCTTTCCTGGTTTCTTCCCCAAAATCATTAAACGCAATGAAGTTAACGCAATTTTCAAGAACATTCATGCCAGTTATAATGTCTAAGATTCCAAGATTTCCAAGATTTTATTCAATACTTATGCATACACATGCATTTCGTATCATACACATACATGTTTCAAATCTAATAGGTCACTTAAAAAAATGAGTATAAATAATCATAATATGTCATAATAAGACATAGGAAAGAAAATAGGATAGAAAGCCGGAAAAGTGGAAAATGAGCACGGACAATTTAGGTATTTAGTCGCTGTATAGTATCTTATACGTTTTCCTTGCAGATGTCAATCGTTAGACTCAATAAGAAAGGCAACTCCATCGACCAGCCATATTACTATATAGTGTGGAAATTTTAGGTTAAACAGTTAACCCCTTACCAAACAACCCAGTGTTCTAATGACCCCGAACAAGCAGAATTTTGAAATCATTGTGTGAAAGGGAGAAAAATACCGGTGACAAGCATTCTCTCCTCTTCCTACAATGCTCGCCGCTCCTTCAGAGACCAGATTCATCGTTAGAAACGAAGTAAGTTTGTCGTCTTTAACTGATTGTGTTTGGACGAGAATAGAATTTTGTCGGATGGCAAAGAGTTGACAAGACCTGTAAAACTACAGAACCTAAAGAAACACACAGGCATAAGGAAGTAAAGCGTTGAAGCTAAGGTAATACACAGATAATACGTTTAGACTATATAAATGAACGAAGTCCCGACAACAGAAAGTTCTAATATATTGATATATGGATAAATACTCGTATTTGGTCACTTGCTGAGACACAATTGTAGAGGGACGACGTTGATAATGGATAAACGGCGTTTTACAGCTTTGTTAATAAAATAACAAAGATTTAAGATTGTTTGTTTGTTACAATTAGTCAACAGTTCTATAAATCTGCACGTACCTGTTTTTTTTTAATAATTTTTTTTTAATATATTTTTGTCGAATATCGCTATACACGTCACAAATCAAAACAAAATGATACTCGTCTTCGATATCCGACTTACTACGAATCAGACAACCTCTTTGATTTCGCGCACTGCGGTTTCTCCCATACCTGCCCGTCTCTGTTCTTAAATTATGGGACGAAACTCGAAGACGAGTTCAACATGCTTCTAAAATATTTGGTTTTATTATAATCCCCCAAACCAAAAATCAGTTTCATGTGAAAATACAAGTGATTAAGAACAGAATTATTTTCTATATCAGACATCCAAGATTGTTAGAAACAATCCAATAACCGATTCTTAAAAACTGGAATAAATTGCTTTTCACTGATATTCAGAAAAACAAAAGTTATTCAGTATTGTTTTAACATTGTATGCTCAAATTCAATATTTTTGTTTAAGACAAAGAGTGGTTTATTTTTCTGTCTGAACCCTTGGAGTGCTTTTCACAACTTCAGTTGCCGTTGCAAGTTTTGATCAAGATCAGACCGCATAAAACCTGCTGATAGATCTTTTATCCACATTGTCTGTTTTGCTGAGACAGCTTGGACAAAAGCAACCTCAAAATTGTAATTATTTGGGTTATTGCTAGATTGAAAATGTCTGTTTGGTTTATTTTGGTTTATTTGGAGCTCTAAAGGTTTAGTTTTACCATATTTATTTTACATCTATTGAGCAACAAGTTCGTACAACTTATACTAATCTTTCTCCATTCTGCATCCTGGGAACTACACCTGTACTCGCGCTGAATGTGTGGGCCAATGAACAATCCCTAAGTTGACACGCTGTTAAGGTTGAAACCTTGTAAGGAGTAATAGCCGACACTAGACTCAAAATTACTATCTCGTAACACAGCTAAGTATTTATGGGAGAGTGTAGAGCAAGATTAGCCTGCATATTTGTGAAGCGAGATCTTGGTCTGCAATTTCCAACTCACTTTCGACATTTAAATGCATAGAAATCCCACCTTATTGAAACTTACTGAACTCTGTATTTGTGGTCATAAAGAATCTTAGCACAGTCACTGTTTGATTCTGGCTGTCGATGCAGATGCCATTCGACCAAGAACGTCCTTACTTTGAATGGTGTTTTACGCCGCTTTCAACATTATTTCAGTCATATCACGGCGACAGCTCACATATTCATGTACTTCTTGGGTTTCACCAGTACTAGAAGAATGTTCTTAAGCGTGGGTGACACCGGAAATAGACACATGAGTAGTGTCGCGTGCTCATAACTAGCATTAGTGGGCAATACAAGATGGCTTCTTTACAAAAGAAGCCAGGAGAGGTCAGCATCAATGTTTTCAAACAGTTTATTGGCTTTTAATTTCAATATATTCTGGTACATGTAAACAAACAAATAAAAAAGCAGCCTCGTAGAAACCTCATATGCTTTACATGACGGTCATTTGACCTTCTTGCCGCATTTTCAAGTCGCATGATCTTGTCCAACGGTCTTCTTTCTCTTTTTTAACGAAATTGTTCTTATTTTTTTCTTCTACTTAGATTTATTTACTTAATGAAAAATTACAATTTTTTTAGAGGTCATTTGCAGCCATGGCAAATTAATATAACAAATATTTTCTGAAATTCGTCATATAAAAATAAACCACGTCTATTTCCTGTTTCGGTTTTTTTTTGATTTCGCTTTATTTACAAAACCATGACGAAACAGACTGTGTATCAGAACAATTTCGCAAGAAAAATGGATTTAGACAGCAAATTCTGTGGCAGTCTGCCTTTTAAACTCACCACTGTTGGAGAGGTCTGATGACCTCTCCAATGATCCAGGTCAGGAAAATTGATAAGTTAGGATGATCCAAGAGTTGATTAGCAGCGAAATGCACCTTTGCTAAGTTCCATCCTAACATACACGTATAATTATACAGGCTGCTGTAGATGCACGATATACTGGGAACATCTGTCTGTTAATTAATTGGTCACGCGCGCAATCTTTAACTAAACGAAATACCTGTTAGTGCACTAGATGTTGCCTTTGTCCCTTCGCTCAGAATTTCCATTTTTGTAATTATCGATTCACAACATATCCCGTGAAAGTGAAGCAGTGGCGTAGCTAGCCTAAAATAAAGTTTACCCAAAAGTAATACTGAAAGTATTATCCGCGGCGCGAAGTGCCAAGATGGGTAGGTATCTTGTGGGAGAGAGGGGTCTCAAAGAAGAGTCCAGAGGGCTTCCCCCAGAAAACTTTTGAAGCTATCTGGTATCCTCTTGTGACGTTTTTTTTTTTTTTCGGCAAAATTGTCTTCTTTTTCGCAAAGTGTGCGCATCTGCGATTCTTTTGTGAACAAGCATCTACGCCACTGTAAAGTATAAAAGCTGCCTATTATTACTGTTCTTTTTTTCTCATTTTGATTCCACAAAACTACTGGGTTATCAGTGATGAATGATCACTTTTTTAGCTTGTTAAAGTCGAAATTAACGTCAACTGAAGAATACATTGATGTGAAAAGTTGGAAACAAATCTCGGGTTTTTTTTTTTTTAATCCGGGAAAGGATATTGTCATTACATAAAGATCGATAAGCAAAACATTTAACAATGATAAACTTGTTACGGACCGCTAGATCAGTTTTTACAATGATCTTGCCAGAAGTTAGCGCCCAACAAAACAAGTGTGCTTTCTCGGCACCTGCTAATTTACCGAACAACCCCGTGTTTTAACAACCGTAATGAACAGGTCTATGGAAAACATTGTGGTTACCAGCATTTTCTCATCTTTCCACTATGTTTTCTTCCCTTGAGAAGTATGGCAGTCATCAAAGTGTTCGATCTAGCTCTGCTTGTAAGGGGGCCCATCGGGCCCACAGACATTGAGATCGGGGGCCATTTTGGAAAACTTGGGGCCTCACGTAAAAGATCATACTTTGTTCCTGAGGTGTTAACCTTATTATTTAACAAGTGTTGCCTTTTTTTTATTTAAAAAGAGTGTTTTCATTCATGTATCTATGAATACTATGCTAATAAAACTGTAACACTGCAGAAATTATCATTGTTATTGACTCAACCTTGTTTCCGCCATTCATTAAAATCTATGACGAAATATGCATGTCAATGGCTGACCTTCGAAAATTCTGGTATCCCGTCACAGAGGGATTTAACTTTCCCGTCAGTCACTCCCGTTAGCCAACTACAGTTTTTAAGTTTTATTTTCTCGTCATAAACTAACCAACTTTTGAACCGATCGTCCGGGAGCCATTTTTGTTAAATATGCGTTTCTGTCGGATTCATTATCGTCGCTTGGACTGGGGGTGGGGGAGGGGGGAGGGGGTTAGGTACTGGCCTGATTGTGTTTAACAAAAGTAATATTTTCGACGGGTTTTGCCCTTTTCGCCCGATCGAGACTTCCAAAATACTCAGAAATACACTTCATTGGGTCTATCTAGATCTAGATCTACAAAGGTACTATCGACAATCAATTTTTGATTGTACTGATAGGTCGGGGACATGTTAAAAGTTATAAAAGAAAAGACGCCATGTTATCTGACAATGCTATAGTTACAGGTTAATATTTCAACTATAAAATTGTTAAAAATAAAAACAGTGTGCTATTTAGAACACATAGGAATTCAGGCTGTCGGTAAAGCCTTGAAGACTATCACTGGCCTTGATGTTATGTGGCAGGGCATTCCAGTATCTGACTGCGTGGAAAGAACGAATTAATGTGATATTAAGTTCTTGAAAAAGATATCATGTAGTCTACGATGACATGATGATTTACCATTTTTATACATTGTAAGAGAAGCTTCTTTTCGTCTTTGTTCAAGCGTTTTCCATTTGAGAGTTTCAAGCATTGATGTGACTCTGCTTTGATCAGAATAATTATTGATAACATGTCGTGCTGATCCCCTTTACTCTCTCTCAAGTTCATGAGTTAAGTTCTTTTGCCAAGGATGCCAAGTTGTATCACAATACTCAAGCTGAGGTTTTACGTAAGTCTTATATGCAGTTTCTTTTATGTTTCTATTATTTGTCTGTAAGTTTCTTTTGATACATTTCAGAGTGATTCTAGATTTAGAAGATACATTTTGTATGTGTTTTTTCTAACTAAAGTCCCGACTGATAGTGACTCCAAGGTATTTAGCATTTTTAGTTGTGTTTAGTTCGATATTATGTAGCTTATGAATAAATGATGAGATTTTTTCTTTTTGGTAACTCTTATAACTTCACATTTATACGGATTGAATTCCATTGATTTTCCCAAGTTTTAAAAAATTGCGATGTTGAATGATCAGCGGAAGCTCAAAGAAACGTACTTATAAACTGGGTTTTGTCTAGTTACACACCATACATGCATACACACCATACGATGCTAATCAATCAAATGTTAATTTCGCTACGCCCCATTTGCATCTAATGGCGTGCACACAGAATTATCACACAATACCTACTGCCAACCAATCGGGAAATCACGCACAAGATTTAGTCGCCGCCCATTATTTCTAAAGCCACGCCTAGATTCTGCGTTAATATGGTTGCATCCTGTCACAAATCAATGACTATCATTATATGGTGTGTATTTAGCGACGACCCCATGAACTGGTACCCGTTGCATCTCCTGTAACGTCTAATACGAAGATCGATAACATATGGTGGCATATTTCTGCCGCGAGATACGAGATAGCTATTGCGATAATTTAAGAGAACTATCGTGATAAAACAAAGTTTCATGAAAATATTATCTTGATAATAAAAATTTTCGCGAAAAAAATATCGCGATAATTCTAACTGTTATCATGATTTTTTTTGCTTTTGTGCCCATAACTGACATTAACGATATCTATAATTAGATACGGTTTCGGAACATCTTCTTCTACAACCTTATGAATTCTCCTTTTCCCTGAATGGTTTTAAAGTTGTTCGTGGGAGGCATTTCGAGTCGTCTTTGCGATTTTACAGACTTCTGTTCATTTCGAGTCTTGTCAAAATTTACCAATTAAGCTACAATTGTTAATTATGGTGGCATGTTTCTGTCACGAGATACGAGATAGCTATCATGATGATTTTAGAAAACTATCGCGATAAATTAAAGTTTCCTGGAAAACGAAGCTGACATGCGAGATAAAATTATCGTGACAGTTCTATCTTTTTCTCGATATCTATAAATAGAAAATTCACCATTTGGATGAACTCGGTAGTTTTTGACTTCACAAGGTTGCAGGAAGTAAAAATTCGAATTATTAACACTTGTAGCTTAACTGGTAAATTTTGACAAGACTCGAAATTAACAGAAGTCTGTAAAATCACAAAGACGACTCGAAATGCCTCCTACGAACAACTTTAAAACCATTCAGGGAAAAGGAAATTCATAAGGATGTAGATGAAGATTTTCCGAAACCGTATCTTACTATAAATACCGTGAATATCAGTTGTGGGCACTAAAGCAAAAAAAAAAATCATGATAACAGTTAGAATTATCGCGATATTTTTATCGTGAAAATTTTTATTATCTAGATAATATTTCCAGGAAACTTTGTTTTATCACGATAGTTCTCTTAAATTATCGCAATAGCTATCTCGTATCTCGCGGCAGAAATATGCCACCCTACATTCGAAATAAAATTATCAGAATACAGAATACTTTATTATCATTTAAACTTGAACACATACGGTTCATCGTTACAAACATAGTTTTACTTAACAATGAGTATTGAAATATAACAACAACATGAAAAATATCAGCAACAAAAAATGGTTGCAGGAAAAAAAAATCAATCAAAATTAAACTAAAATGCGGAAATAGTGTTACTATGGGAAATGTGTTTTAATTCCCAACATTATTTACTTCAATTTTTCTTTTTATGTTAGCTTTTTTGTAGAAAATGCCAATTCTATTAAGAATTCTATTGTTTGTAGAGTTCAAAAGTTCTACCAATTTAAACACGTTCGGTTTTTTGTGAAAATGTTTTTTAATGTAAATTTCTCTTATTTCTTTATAAAACGGGCAAACTAGAAGAAAATGAAACTCGTCTTCAATTTCATTCAAATCGCAGAGTGTACATATTCTTTTGATGTCTGATGTCTCCCTTTGTCGTTTTCCTATAATGTATTATATATCGTTAAGTCATGTTTATATCTTGAGCGGTGCAAGACCGCCGTAATAGCTAGTACATTGTATATGCACTCAACCCCCTTGACCTATCCAGTTTTTAAAATGTAACTCTTAGACAACAATGTAGCAATACGTCCAACTTATTATTTTTGTTTTTTCAAGAAACTTTCACATAGACAGAGAACAACATTTCCTACTTATCTTTGTTAACTTAACTTTGTCAAACTGTTTCAAAGCTAGACATAAATAACGGGATACGCATGCACTGATAGACCGAACGTGTTGATACAGGCGTACTGTAAATATCTGATGAGTAGTTTCGCACGATTGGTCGGTTACAGATCATTCCGCGCAATGTTGTGACTGGTTTAACTGACCAATCGTGTGTGACATTTGGTTTACTTTGCGGTCAAGTGATGCACATGAGATTTATTTTAACTATCTGACTTAGCATGTATATATAATTTTCCAAAATAGCATGTATATATAATTTCCCAAAAAGAATATATTATTTTTTATGAACGCTCTATCCGGCAATTGATCAACCAATTTTCATTTTACCGTTGTCCCCACTTTTTTTTTTTTTTTGTTCCCTCTCTCCTGCTCTGAATAAACCTATGGAATGGCTCTAGTGTGTGGCACAGGCGTGCAGCATTTGACATGTAAATATTCAGAGCAGGTTTTTTGATACTTCATTCTGATCTTTGTTATGAAAGATCTTGTAGAAATCAATATTCGCATTATTTCGTTGTTTTACAAGTTTTTTTCCCAAATGTTCAAGTATATATAAATCCCGTTTTCGCTATCAAAAAGGTTTATTGAAATTATAAAATTCTATCCCCCATAAATAGACGGGAGCGTCTTTGTATTTGCAGTTTCCATAAGGATGCTGCACCCACAAAGGCTCTCTCTATCTTTGTTTCTCTCTCCCTTTCTACCACTACCTCCCTCCTCCGTCTTGCTCTCTCAGAAAAATTGATACCTGGAAGTTATGTATATACAATTAACAGCTCTTTGTCCCAACTGCATTGTTATTTAAACCCACTGAATCTACAGTTATTTTTTCTAATTAAGGCAGCTATACGCAGTTGGGACAAAGGGCATATTCATGTTTATTATTTCATTTGCCCATGTTGTATATTTGCTATACCTGGGTGTAAATAAAAGATATGTTCTGTTCTGTTCTGTTACGTTCTATATTTCTGTGTCTCCCTGTTGCAATTAGTAATTGGTGTGATGAAAGACGTATTTTGGCAATTGCATTTCGTTGCGTAGGAATGTTAATTTTAACTAGATAAGAGGACAGTTCAAAGGTATCCTTGACGTTCCTATATAAAGTTAATGATGTTTTATTGCTTATTTCATTGTACCAATTATTAATGTAATTATCAATTAATCTTCTGCGAAATAAGGGCACAAAGGCCTTTAGATTTACAGATGAGGGGAATAACCAAACATCGCAAAAACCGTTACTTTGTAATAACAACTTTACTTTATCGAACCAGCCATTTGAAATTATGTTCTCAGATGTATATGCAATTGTTATTGTTTGAAAAATGCAGTTGCATTGTTTTTCCGTAAACAACTTTACGAAATACTTCATTATTCGAACTTTGATATTTATACATAAAGGATATCTTCCGAATTCGCCATACGGTGCCGAATGACACCTGGATGATTTCACGTTGATTAAACGTTTCAAAAATTTTCTGTGAAGTCTTTCAACAAGATCGCTTGTTAAAAACCCCCAAACTTCGCACGAATAATATATTATAGACGCGACAAAGGCGTCGAATAATTCAAGCACAGTTTTTATTGGAATTTCTTTATTTTTAGTTACGTTGAAAAGGTTACTCATTGCCCGGGTTGCTTTGCTTGTTAGTGTTTTAATAGCATTTTGGAAACTTCCATTATTTGTAAAGACAAGGCCTAAATAATTAAAAGTGTTTACTATTTCAATTGGCTCAGACTTGTATACAAATTCGAAAGATTCGCTGGCCCTTCTGTTCTTTTGAAATATTACCACTTTAGTTTTGCTTACATTAACCGTAAGCTTCCATTTCTCACAATATTTTTCAAACGTGTTTATCAAACTTTGGAGTCCTTCTGCAGTTTCCGATATTAAGACTGAGTCGTCAGCAAACAAGAGCAAAAATATAGTAAGGTGATTAAGGGTGAATGATTGGTTTGTGTTTAATTGCAAAAATAACTCTATATCATTTATAAACAGTGAAAAAAGTATGGGAGAAATTGTCTCCCCTTGTAACAAGCCTATGTCACAACTATAAAGCTCAGAAACATTGTTCATGTGCTTAACACAAATTTTAACATCGTCATATAATGATCGTATAACGGAAAAAAGCTTTCCACTTAGTCCTTGTTTAAGCATTTTGAACCATAATCCATTGCGATATATTGATTCAGAACATTTTTGCAAGTCAATAAAGCAACAATATAATTTTTTCTTCTCTTGAAATTGCTTTTGGATAAAATTGTTAAAATAAAATTATCGTGATAGTTCTATCCAATGCTCGATATCTATAAATAGAAAATTCACCATTTGGATTAACTCGGTAGTTTTTGATTTCAAAAGATTGATATAAGTACAAATTCGAATTACTAACAATTGTAGCTTAATTGGTAAGTTTTGACAAGACTCGAAATGAACAGAAGTATGTAAAATCACAAAGACGACTCGAAATGCCCCCTACGAACAACTTTAAGACCATACAGGGTAAAGGAGAATTCCTTAGGTTGTAGACGAAGCTGTTCCGAAACCGTATCTAATTATAGATACCGTGAATGTCAGTTATGGGCACGAAAGCACAAAAATATCATGATAACAGTTAGAATTATCGCGATATTTTTATCATGAACATTTTATTATCTAGATAATATTTCCAGGAAACTTTGTTTTATCACGATAGTTCTCTTAAATTATCGCAATAGCTATCTCGTATCTCGCGGCAGAAATATGCCACCATAATAGCAGGCTAACAGTTTTATCCCGACCATAACATCCGTCGGGTTATCGATGAATCCTTACTGGAAAGTGTAATGTTGTGTTTATTGAGCGGAAAAAGCAGAAACGGACGTAAAAGGATCCTAATTTGCGGAATGGTACTTTTACGATCGAGTGCGCCCGACGGGCCCGAGGTTGGATTTGAATTTTTGAATGCGCCATCTGAGACTTTAGGGGGCTAGGGCTCAATGGCGCGCTCTTGATTGAATACTGCCTAACAGCTACATATGGATTGTCGTCTGCAAATGCTTTTAACTTGAAAGTCCAGTTTTTCTTTTTTTTTTTTGTCGTTTGTAAAAGGGTGAAATACTATGGACGACTTGCAAGCCAATTTAGTCTTTCGATTGAAATATACACGGATTTAACTTTTTCAGTCAATAAAAATAAGAAGCAAGCTGTTGCAGTATCTGATATGGCTTGGCCAATATGTTTCTCGTTATACATCGGGTTGTGCACATTCAGAATTATCCACAATCTGAGCAGTCTGATCTGAATCTACAAGGTCTGACCCCCTCTCCCCGCTCAAGTTACCCATCGAAATGCCAATAGGTCTAGTCAATGAGAAGAGATAATAGTTATGGTTGTCCTAACATTAAATTTTTGGTTTTATATTGAGTTGATTGTTTCGCTATTGATTCCTTTCTCAATGTAAACAAACGACCGGAAATGCTATATCACCTGATTCCATTTGACCTTCAGTACTGTCAACTAGCGTAAGTAGTAGAAAATGGAGAGAGCTGGGACAGGCTTAAAACTCTAGCACGATCTAATTTTCTCTTAATCCGACCATATTTTCTTAAATCGACCGTGTTTCTTAAATCGTTCTAAAATTCTTAAATGCGTCCTAATTTTTAACCCCGTCATAACCCTTAACCCCGTCATAACCCTTAACCCCGTCATAACCCTTAACCCCGTCGAATTCTTAACCCCGTCATAACCCTTAACCCCGTCAAATTTCTTAACCCCGTCGAAATTCTTAAATCGATCTAAATTCTTAAATCGTCCTTTTCCAGGATTACCCCGTTTTCAGTCCATATACCTATATGACCCCATGCTAACGTATCGATATTATTCTCTAGAATAAAACGTTTATCGTCGTCTCCGCTTAATGCGATTTTATTAACTTCTTCGGTATACAATTCGTGATTATGGCTCCTAATAACTGTCATTTTCCTTAATTGCGTCTTCCTTTCGAACAAACACTCTTTATAGTGATCGTGTTTAATGAATGATTCTACTACGTTCTTTTTAATTCCTTTACATTTCTTATTCTCTTCCTCGCTCATTTTATAAGAGTATAATTTAGACCTGAGACCTACAAACTCTTCGATAATCTTACCGGTCGTTTCGTCTTTAAACGTACCTACGACTTTATTATTTAGTCCTACGGGAATACCCGAAGGATGATCGGGGGGATATTCGCTCGTATCAAAACGATCTTTAACATCGTCGCTAATATCTTTATAAAAATCTTCCGTTTCTATTTCGTACATTAAACTATCCGTATTGGTGAAAAGGAGTTTAACTTTTTCTTTATATTTATCTTTAATATAATTATAATGGAAGTTATACATTAATGTCTTACTTAAATCTAAAATACACATTCCTACGTAAATAGGTTTATTAAAATATAAACGCTGTTTTTTCATCTGAATTATACATAAATTTTCGTCGAGGATAGATATATCGTAATAATTCGGTTTAGCGGCTAATTTTGCCGCTTTTTCCCTGGTACTAACTAATTTTATATCTACTCGATTCCTAATATTTTCCATAGTCTTACCGAATACGGAATTATTCATAAGTTTAAAGAAATCCTTTTCGAAATTGGTTTTGGCTTTCGCTCTTAGATTAGTATTTTTATCGATATACGGTTTTAAACATTCACTCTCATCGAAAGTTAATCCTCTATGGATCTTTTTAAGTCTTAGACCTAAACTTAAATATAACTTTAAATTTTCTCGATGTAGTATATATTTATTTTTATCATATAAATTGGGTATAAGTTTTTCGACCTTATCGACTTTTAATCTCTCGGGGGCTAAAGGGAAATCGTTATGCCAGTCTTGTAATCCCTCGGGATATTCTAAATCGACTTCTAATATACACGGTTGGTCTCTCCAATTTTCTAAGTCGTCCATCCATCTAAAATTACCGGTAGGAAGTTTTTGAGACATTCCCCAACCGTATAGATTATTCGCGTCTAAATAAGTAATAAATTTAGACGGTTCGTTCGGATCGTGTTTCTCGTTCATATATTTATTATTCGCTTTCGCGTATCGTTTAAAAATAGTCGAGATACCTCCTCTTATTCCTTTTTCGATAAATAAAATCGTGTCGGGGTCCGATAATAATTCTAATTTTACCTCGGTAGTTTTTAACATCGCTTCCCAAGCTAATCCCGGTGCTGTATAATACCATGATGGATCTAGTCCATAATTATTAAAACAAACGTTCCTGAAATTCTCGAAGACATCCGCTAAAAGTAAAACGTCGGTCATATTATATAAATCGTGGTAATCTTTAAAAGTTTTCAGCTCGAATGTTTTCCTGACATTTTTAGCGTGTTGATATTCCTCCTTACTAATTCCGTTGCATCTAAGTTTCGAGTAAAATGCTCTTTTCCCCGGTAACTTCGTTTCCTCTAATTTACTGAGGTTATCGAACCATTCGTACGGGAATATTCCCTTTTGAGAGACTAAATCGAACTTTTCCCCCTCGAAATATTTCGAGAGATTAGTCTTTTCTTCCTTAGTTAGATTACCGGCTAATTTATTCAAACTACTATTTAGAAATTTTAAACTATCGAGGAATCTAATTTCGTGCGTTTTCCCGTATTTTACCGGTATATTTTTAGACACGCTTATATACGTTTCCTTGTTTGTCGGTATACAATTTATATCACCGGGAGTATTCATTAAATCTTTTATAAATAAATGGACGTCGTACCTACTAAAATTATGAAAGAATACCGGCGTATAAGTAGGTCTTCTATATTTTAAATTGCATATATTGTGCGCGGCTCCTCTGAACTTACCGGTATAATGACAGTGGTCTCTTACTCTTTTATCTTCTTTCGTAAACGGTTCGTTACATATCCAACATTTTTCGGATCTATCGAACTTTCTTTTATCGTGGAGTTTAAAAATCATTTCCCTGTTTGGTATCTTATCGATTTCTCTTATAACGTTTTCTAAATCCTCTACGAATTTCTCGGCCGCATTTTCGCCGGAATACCGGAAAACTCGAGAAGGGTAAACTTTTTCGTAAAGAGATTTAACGTAGAAACAGTATCCCGAAACGTTATGCTTATTAATTATCTTGGTACAGTTTCCTTTATTTTCGTATTTCTTTTCTAACGTGGACTCCATGTCGGCGTAAATCGCGAAAGGATGTCTCTGTTGTTTATAAAAATGTTTAAAAGATATCGTGGTACCTTTTTCGGGTAAATCTATTCTACAAGCATCTTTCTCGTTGCAGTACTCTAAATGTTTATTTAGAGTTTCTTCTTTCTGGAAGTGATTTAAACATCTATCGCAAATATAAGTTTTACCGTTATGATCGGATATCTGTTTAGATAACAATTTACTCATGTCTTTAATTAAACAATAATGTTTTTTACCGTCCTTCTCGAGAAGTAAAAGATTAACGTGATGATCCCTTTTATAAACTTCCTTACTTATACTAAGCGGGTAAACGCCGGTAAAATTATTATATCCGTAAACTGATACCGATATTGACGGATTTTGTTTTTCGAATTTAATTCTATCATGAAGGGAAACGGGGTAATCGATCCCTTCCGTGATAATATCGTTTAATAACGGTTTTAGTTCTTCGGTTCTTTCGGGATGTTTTAATGTTGGGTTTAAAGATATAACGATACAATACGCGAAACACATATTATCATCTACGTTCTTCGGATTAATAACGCTTTTTGTATTCGCTATCTTAGGGGGAGTTGGAAACCATGAACTACCACTTAATGGATTAAACGATACTGTATATAGTCTTAAATCGATTACGCGATCGACTCTCCAGTAATCCATTTTCATTTCCTTATCCGCTATCGCGATTAATATTTCGTCAGCCATTTCATCGTATATTTCGTCCGCGTCTTCTCCATCTAAATTAGCGATCGGATAACCGGAATGAAAATTCATGTCTTTATATTCTTCGGTAATAGAGTGTTTCATCGTACAATTCATAATAAGTTTAACTTTAGTTTGACGATTATTTCTCATAACGTCGGTTTCTTTATCTTTCGCTAAATCGAGGAAATCCTTAGGTGTATACTCGCTTATAAGTTCTATAAGATATTCTTTCGTAAATCCTCTTAGTGCCGATGCTCTTTCCGTAATACTTATTTTTTCTTTACTTTTATATATTTTATCTATTTTTTCTTTTAAATCTTCTATCCTGGACGATATATTTCTCGGAATTTCTCTAACGTTATCTAAATAATTTATCAACTCATCGATCGAGTCTTTAGGTGGAGTTGGTGGTGGTGGTGGTATATATGGTGTCGGTTGTAATATCGGTGCTCCTCCATTATCGATACTATAGTCTAATATCGGTGTTTCCCGATTAATGGAGCGGTTAAGTATGCGATTAATTAATTCGCTTCTTCTGAGTTTATAGTATCCCCTGATTCCTATAGATTTGGCTTCTCGTTTTAAGTCTTTTACCGTGAATCCCCGGAATTGATTAGCGGGACCGGGAGGCGGAGAACTACTTATACGATCGATTAAATCGGCTCTTTTAAGTCTAGAAAATCCGCGGATTCCTCTAGATCTCGCTAAATTTTTTAATCCTTTTACGGAATATATATTATAATTAATATCTCCCATTTTTTAATATAATGAAAAAAATTTCTTAAATTAAATTAAAATTTTTTTTATATTTTCCATTTTTATATAAAGGAAAAAAATTTAATATATTTATAAAAATTTAATATATTTATCTAGTATAATTCAACCGGATAAATATATAATCTTATACAATGTTCGTGTAGTAATATGAGTGAAAATGATATATTTATTCGTTATTTTTTAGAAATTTAATATATTTATCTAGTATATGTTAACCAGATAAATATATCGTTTTAATATAATGTCCGTATTACTATATGAGCTAAATTTACAGAATTTTAATATTATATTTATTTTTCCAAGTTCTCCCGTTGAAATGTTCGATCGTTTGCGGACTTTTATCTATAAATTTACCCGCTTTATAAATAGACGGAAAAGTTTTTATTTCGCCGGTTTCGACATCCTCTAAACTAACTTTTTTGGGATTTTGTTTAATAGTCTTTAATCTATCGAACTTAGGGTCTTTACTTTTTTCTTTTTTAGGCGGTTCCTCCGGTAACAACTCACGTTCTCTCGCTAAATCGAGTAACCGTTTTTTATCCCAGTATGAGTAAAATTTTACGTTATTTTCTTTAAGAATTTTTTTTAAATAATTAATCTTTATCATTTTTATATATATAGAAAATAATTATTTAACTTAAAACACTTCGCTCATTTTATTTCCGTCAGACTGGAAGTTAATTAACCTATCGCTAATAATGACGGCGTATGCCTCGGTGTTCGCGGGTACATTTTCGGTAAAAAATGTTTTGATCTGGATATCGGTAACGGAATATTTTAATCTTTCACTCTGTTTAGAAACGTCGAACAAAAATAAAGGATAAAGGGTTTTATAATCCGGAGGAGTAATATTAGGGTTTGACACCATTTCATTCATACTATAAAACTTAGATCTAAATAGAGCGGCATCGCCGTACGGTCTACTAAATTGGTTCGCGGTAAAATCGAGATTATAGTCAACGGCGGGATATCTAGTAGAATTTAGAGTAACGTAAATATTTTTAACGTTTTCATGATCAAATATAGCCGCATTTTGTTCTTGATTATTACTTTTACCAGTCTGAAAACCGACGATAATAAAACGTGGTACTTCGGGTGATGATTTAACTCCGAGTCTCCAACTAAATGATGTTGACTGAGGAACCGTGATAGAGTCGCACTGTCTCATTCTATATCCGACCGGTATTTTTTCTTTTTTCTCGATAATTTTATAAAGTTCCATCTTCTCTCCATCCGCTGGTAGCACGTGTGGCATATACCAAGATATTTTAAGTAAATTTATTCTACCGGCATCAACACCGGCTGCTCTAAAGATCGCGTCATTATTATTATTTCTCGTTAATGTGAGAGTTTGTTTCATTCCGTATAATATCTTATCGTAATCGTCGCAAAAACCGAATATATGCTTTAACGGAACTCTGAAACTAAAGGTACCTCTCGGATTAGGACTATTAATAATATAATTTCTTCTTACGGCAAAACCTAAGTTGTAAGTAGCGGCAGCGGGATCACCATCAGCAGCGACGTTGGTGTCCTTATACCAACATTGATTTAATCCTTGCGATTTAGAAAAATCATCCGGATATTTTAACGCGCCGATCATCGTAGTAGCGTGACCGGGATTCAATAGGGATTCAATCTCCATACCCGAAAGTTGATACTTAATATTCTTAAAAAGATACGTGAGAGCGTTATTCGTTAGAGAAATATTAGCGCCACCATCGTAAACTGTTCCATCATTTTTTACTAATTCGCCTATAATAAGTAAATAACTCTCGCTAGGATGAGTAAAAATATCTTGAGTCTCGATGTTAATTCTAATATCTCCCCCCGAGTTGTTGAGTTGCGTACCCGTAATCGGTTCATATTCTTGGTATTCGTACTCAGTAATACTATCGTGTTTTAAAATCGGTTCGGTAATTTTTAAAATGTCCATTTTTTATAATAGCGATTATAATTTTAAATAAAAATTATAATAACCAAAGTTGGGGGAAAGACTTATTCTCGTTATTGACGAACACGCCTTCGAGTTTAGTGTTTCTCGCGGATTCCAGGTTAGTTTTAGGATAAACTCTATTACCGTATAAAATCTTTATTTCGGGTATCCCCTGCTCACGTAAATATTTATTTACCTTTTCCTCAATCTCTTTCATCTTGATTACTTTTTCGGGAGATAACTTCGCGACAGCTTTTTTATAACCGTATTTCGTTTTATTAATTTCGAGGATCTCGCAATCTTTTAGGGGTATAGTAGGTGCTATTATATTAATACGAGTAGTATCGTATTTTTTATAATCTACGCGATTAAATTTTAACATTTTATATATTAAATATAATTTACTTAAATTAAATCGTTTTAATGCCCGCTCCCTCGTTTAATCTTTTAACTAAGTCTTGAATAGCGATGGCACTTCCGTCTATTAAAGTACTAATATTTCGCGTATTAACTCTTTCGTCGGGGACGTTATATTTTTGTAAAATTTTCTTCGATTTTGGCGTTAACGCCTTCGTAACTAATTTTTTCCCGGCTTCTACGGCGGCGGTCTTTCCGACATCTAAAACTTTCTTTGCACCTTCCTTAACCACACTCTTTCCTACATCGACGGCAGAAGACGCTATTTGTTTAGCCGCGTTACTAGTAAAAAGTCTCGCTAAAAAATTAGCGACGCTATCGAAGATTCCGGAACCGCCGTACGAATACCTTTTTTTAAATCCGTGTTTTTTAAAGACGATCATCTTTTTTTATTATATAGACATTAAATTTTTATAAGAGCTCGAGTTTAAAACGCCTTGTCTTTTTAATTCGTCGCAGATACTTACTAATTCGTTTATTAAACCGGTATTACCCGCTTCTTTACTAGCCATCAACAGATCTAGTCTTTCTAGTAACGCGTTAGGGTCAGACGGGATAACGACGATACCACTACCCTCATGAAATCTTTTATTATCCCAAATAGGTTTAAGTATAATGTTCCATTTTTTACTTTTAGAAGATTTAGGATATTTACTTCCTCGGTTGTTATCACGAAAAATCGAACCGGTTTTTACCATCAACTTCGCGTAATTCTCGTAATCTTCACCCGTAAAAATATTGTTATCGGGATCTTTAGATACGATTAACTCCCATAGACCGGGGGTACCATTATATTCTTCGTCATCCACAATAATATCGTTATCTCGAATAATAACCGGTTTGTTACCGATATAAAACCTACCATTTTTGTCATATATTCCGTACGTTCTATCGGAATCGGACTTAGTAGTAAATTTTCTTAAATATCCTTCCGCTATTTCCCCGATAAATATCGGATCTTCTTCCGGCGGTTTATCGGAAGCTGCGATGGAAGGAAATGCCGGAAAAGTAATATTCTTCGGTAACTGTTCGATACTTTCTTTAATCGGTCTAAGTTCCTCAGTAATCTCCTTCGCCGTAATTTTTTGCGTTTCCGTTATAGGTTTAAAAAATCTCGAAAGATCGGTTTGAAGTTGTTGTTCACCCGTTTTCTCCGCTAATAGATTATCTCGAATATTCTTTCTCGTTTCGAGATACTCTTTTACGATTAAGTCCCTTTTTGCGGGATCGGCGATTTTTAAAAAAGACATTTTAATTAGTAAAATAATTTTTTAACGCAGTTTTTATCGCAGTTTTTAACGTAGTTTTTAACGCGATTTTATATTATGTCCATATAGTAATATGAGCGAGAATTTAATATATAAGAGATTCTCTTATATATTATATGTCTGAGGTATCACCTATTTCGCAAATACA
This sequence comes from Hippopus hippopus, assembly GCA_946811185.2. NCBI lineage: Eukaryota > Metazoa > Mollusca > Bivalvia > Cardiida > Cardiidae > Hippopus > Hippopus hippopus. Next base: position 17,033,905 of record OX328097.1, read on the forward strand.
TTTACACCTGATTTCGGGTAAACCGAATCTCGGTCTATTCTTTATAATTCTTCTAATGATTCTTCTCGACGAGTTTCCGAAAGGACTCGCGCGCTTCTTGTCTTCCTCGTTCTATCAATGACTCGGCATTTTCGCTGGTCATCTTCTTCTTTATCTTGGTACGTATATCTTCTTTTAGAACTTTATATTTTTCTTGTTCTTCTAGAATGAAACGAAATTCTTTGTCAGTAACGACTCCGTCCATCAATGATTGAGAGATTAAATCATTTATACTGTTTAACTTCGATCTAGCGATTGCCGAAATTTCTCGATGTTTTTCTCCTTTTCCTCTAGTATTAGACGAAATATTTTTTCCGGCGATACTCGCTAATCCGAGTACTCCGGCGGATATTTCTAATCCTATTACGACGGGAACGGCAACGACGGTAGATAGTAATGCGGCACCTCCGATTCCAGTAGCAAGTGCCGTTGTGGTCAATACAACATCTACGTTATCAACCACTTTTGATACACGAAAGTACTTTTTGGATAGTACTTCTCTAGTCTGTATTTCTTTTTCGAAGTATTCTCGTATCTTACGAATCTCTTCGAGTCTAAAGGAATGACCGAGGTCATCCATTTCTATAGATGGAGCACTCGCGGTAGGTATCGGAGGATATATCTTATTAGGGTGTTTTTAATCCGTATCTGTCATTTTATTAATATAATAATTTTTTTATACCGAATAATTTAGATAACAGAATAACTCTCCCTCGGGTATTTCGATCGGTTTTCTCGAGAAATTATAAACGTAAACTAAGATATCATTAACCTCATTATCGAGATGTATTCCATTAAGAATGGTTAAACTATCTTTCCATTTATTACTAACGGATATCGTTACGAGTCCTCGTGTAGTTATATAACCGAATCCTAACGAAAGTCTCACGCCATCACGAGTCGGAATCTTAATAGTTACTTGCGAGTATATTTTCCATTTTAGGGGATCGCTTTTTAAAGGAGGAAATCTTACTCCGTTTAAATGCGGTTTCCAAAATATCGTTTTATGTCGAGTAGTAATATTACGTTTTATACCGAGTTTATGCGCGTACATATTTTTATTTAAATATTTTATTTTTTAGCTCGTATTACTATACGGACTCGATATAGATTTATATATTTATCCGGTTAAATTGTACTAGATAAATATATAATTTTTTTATAATATAGCGCCTAAAATCGGGATATTAGCGAACGGACTATTAGGTCCGAGTATAAGTCCTCTTCCATCGTATAATCTTCCTCCCTGTTTTAGATATAATCCGTCACCGACGTGAGATAATCCTTTACCTTTATACGGTTTTAAGTATAATCCGGATCCGTCAGTTTCAACTTGACACGTGGATCCTCCTTTTTTAAGATAAAGACCCGATCCCATCGCTTTTTGTACCCCCGATTGAGCTAATCCGGAAAGAGCACCGACTCCTAACGCGGGTAAAACGGTTCTCTCTAACACCGGTAATGCTCTAGCGGCTAATCCGGCTAACATTCCGAGAAATCCCCCTTCTACTTTCGTATTATGTCTAAGTTGTTTCCTACACATTCTAATCGTGATACCCTTACCATTCTCGTACGATTTAGCCATTTTTCTCGATTGCGAATCGGTAACCGCTAAAACGTCATTACCGCGTAAATCTTCGTGACCTAAACGAATACTCGTTGCTGTACAACCGGCTTTAACTGCGTGTTGAAGTTTTTCCTTTTGTCCTTCCGATATATTTACTTTAACATTAACGTAATTCGTCATTTTTTTAATATAAATATTTTTTATTTATCTCATCTCGCTTCTCTAATATGAAACCTAATCGTTAAATTTTCGCCTCTAAGATTTAGTAAATTACCGTCTTGATCCGTAATATTTACCTCCATGTTATGTATTTCGTCTAACGTTATCGGTAAGTATACTAAATTAACCGGTGACTCTATTATCTTATATCCTGGCGCAACGTCCGGGAAAAAAGAGTAAATAGTATTTTTCGTCGAACCATTAACGTAACTTCCCGAAATAATATCTATGTTAACGAGTAGACTATTTATACTAAGAATATTCACTACGTTCTCCGACTCGTGAAATCCTCGAACGTATTTTGCTCGAGTAAATCCTAATACTTTAGCGATGGATTCAGGTTGATTAAAATCCACTTGATAACCATCTTCTATAGTAAGAACGGACTTTAAGGTATTAGTATTCGCGGAAAAGTTAATATAATACTCTTCATTAATTCTATCGTAATGACCATTTTTTCTCATTTCCTGACGAATCGTATCATTAATGTCAACGAGGTCGTAACTTCCTACCGGTAATTTTATTTTAATCCACGTAGTACCATTGTCCGGAGAATAAACGATCGTGTTATTCGTTTCATCGATGTTCGGAAAAGAGTAATAAGTTTCGAGGTTTACTAAAGCTATTTCGTATACTTTGTCCTTTTCCAGTTGAATCGAAGGATTAAATCTCGTTCTAAAACGCGTTTTATTATCGCTTACTATAATTTGAAACGACGTTTTGTGTTCCGTATTTTTTACGATTTTTTTTAAAAGATCTACTTCCATTTTTTATAAAAAAGCGAAAATATTTAATTATTTAGCTCATATAGTAATATGAGCATTCTATTAAAATTATATATTTATCAGGTTAAATGATACTAGATAAATATATATTATTTTTCGTAACTAGGGAAAAATATCGGAATAATATTTTCTAACCTTCCATTAACATTCTCTAATTTATTTTTACCCGTTTTCGAGCAAATCTCCGTTATCATAGAAAACACTTTTTTTAACTTTTTGATATCATCATCATTATTCGCGTCATACATTAAATTAAATAGCTCTTGTCGATGATATAATAACATCCTAACAAAAATTTCGGAATTAGGATCTTCCGAGATTTTATAATAATCTTTTACTATATTATCGAATATATCCATAGCTTTATTCATTTTATCTATTAAACGATCAATCGCTTCCATTTTATAATATTTATTTAAACCGAATAATTATATCTCATTTTTAGCTCATATAGTAATATGAACATTATATAAAACAATATATTTATCAGGTTAAATTATACTAGATAAATATATAAAATTATATTATTTTTCGTAATTAGGGAAAAATATCGGAATCACTGTCGATCGTAAATTATTATAAATATCCCAGAATTTATCGATGTCTCCTTTACAGCAAATTTTCGCTATCTCTAAAAAGTGGTCTTTAAAACTTTCGATATCGTTAACATCATCTCTATCAATACTTACCACAATCTTATGCATTAAATTAATTAAATCTCGTCTGAGTATTAATAGAGTTTTAAGTTCCGCTCGATATTCTTTTATTACGTTATCGATAACGTTCGTGCCATTATTTAGATTATCTATTACGTTCATTTTTAACTCGGTATATAAAAATTATCGAAACCGTTTCTATATTTTCCATTGTGCTTTTTACTGGTTAGATCAATAATTGCGAAACCGTGCGGTCTTTCCCAGGTCTTTTGACAGAATTTTCTAAATTCGTCCTTAGGCATATCGTCACCTACATGATCGTTATAAATATGATTAATATTTTTCAAGTCTTGCGGGAAGAGACAAATAAAATTAGCGTTTTCTCTAATAGTTTGTCTCGGTAATCTAAAATAATTCTGCGAGAGGTAAAAACAGTCTACGTTACTATGTCTTCCTCGAATGTAGTAACACTCGCATTTATTTTGTCTTTCTAAAAGTAAATCGTCGAAAATTATTAAATTTTTATTTTCCGAGTTTAACTCTCTCGGATCGGGTACTTCGTTAGCATTTTCGAAGAAGTTACAATTTATATCCGATTTATTTTTAATCGTTTTAATCCATTCTTCGACTAAAGCCGTCGGTATAATATTTAGTTCTTGTATCTCATCACGCATGTTAAATAATTTTAAGATACATTCTTTCGGTAGTTTTTCTTCGAACGCCTTTTTTAGTATTCGGTATTCCGGTTGAAAAAGACTTTTTCCGAAAACGCTTAAATCGTCGTAATCGAGCCAACCCGGTCTAAGTAAAAGATTTAACAATAAAGTAGTTTTACCGCATCCCGATTTACCTATAATTAAACCTCTGATACTTATCGGTAAAAGTGAGTGGTTAAATCTCTTCGATACTACATCATTCCACGATAAGTTTATAATATCCATTTTTTTTATTTAAATATTTTATTTTTTAAATATAAAATGTATTGCGTTAGATGTAAAAAACGTACGAATACGAATAATATAAAATATTCCGTTTCGAGAAACGGAAGAAATATGATGCAGGGGAAATGCGCGATTTGCGGAATAACTAAAACTCAGTTTATAAAAAAAAAACCACCGGGAGTAGTATCTTAAATTCGTTTATAAATAATTTACCCGTCGAAATGCATCTACCGGGACATAATTTTACGGGACCGGGTACTAAATTAAAGAAAAGACTCAATCCCGATTTAACGCCGAAAGACTGGAGTAAACCGATAAATAGAGTAGATCGAGCCGCTTATAATCACGACGTTTGTTATCTTAAACACGATGATACTGCTACGAGAAATTCGGTATGCGATAAAAATATGTTAACGGAATTAGAAGGTATTTATAATCCTACTATCAGAGAAAAAATGGAAAGGGGTCTAGTAAGCAGACTCATCGATACGAAGGTTAAATTCGGAATGGGAATAAAAAAAAAAATTCCGAGATGATAAAATTAGCGGAAGAATTACATAAACCGGTAAGAAGAAAATTTAATAAAAGGAGGGTTATAGTAAACGGTATCGATAAAATATGGTCCGCCGATTTAGTAGATATGCGATCATTTTCTAAATATAATCGCGACGTTAAATATCTTCTCGCTGTCATCGATATCTTTTCTAAATACGGATGGTTAGTACCATTAAAAGATAAAAAGGGAGAATCCGTCGCTATAGAATTAAAAAATATTTTTAAGGAGAGAAAACCGGAAAAAATATGGGTCGATGAAGGTAAAGAATTTTATAATAAAGACGTAAAATCGTTGATAGAAATATATTCTACTCAAAACGAGGAGAAATCTAGCGTGGTTGAAAGATGGATTAGAACGATGAAAGAAAAAATGTGGAAGTATTTTTCCGCTAACAACACGTACGTTTACATCGACATCTTACAAGATCTCGTTAAAGAATATAATAACGCGAGACATTCGTCTATTAAGATGACTCCGGTAGACGCGAGTAAAAAAGAAAACGAAACGAGAGTTTGGAGAAATCTTTATCCCGATCGCTTAGAAATAAAAGAATATCCTAAATTTTCCGTCGGAGATAAAGTAAGGATAAGTAAAAAGAAAAAGACTTTCGAAAAAGGTTATACTACGAGATGGACCGAAGAAGTTTTTATAGTTTCCGAAGTAAAACGTACGTCACCCGTAACGTATAAAATTAAAGATCTTAGCGGAGAAGAAATACAAGGAGCATTTTACGAACCCGAACTTCAGAAAACCAGTCAAGAGACGTTTAGAATAGAAAAGGTTATTAAAACGGAAAACGATAAATCTCTCGTAAAATGGAAAGGATATCCCGAGGAATTTAATTCGTGGATTAACAATAAAGAAATTATAAATATTTAAAAAAAAAAAAATGGAAAATATTTCGATCGAAAACGTAATTTTACCGAATAAACCGTTAAATAATTTCGAATTAGAAGATACCGTAAAAAGATTAAACATTCCTTATTTTAGAGGAGTTTTTTTATTAGATACGCTACCGGTAAAACCGAACGAAAAAGAATGCGGCATAGTAAACTTCGATAAAACTGGCGGACCCGGTACACATTGGGTCGCTTGGTATAAAAACGGTAAAACTAAAATTTATTTCGATAGTTACGGTATACAACCGCCTAACGAAATTCGAGAGTATTTAAAAAGTCCGATACGTTATAATACGGATCAATTACAACGAGCGGGGCAAGTATTTTGCGGTCATTTATGTTTATACGTTCTAAAAGAGTTATCCGCGGGAGAAGAGTTCCGAGACGTTTTAAATAAACTTTTTTAGCTCATATAGTAATATGAACGTGAGATGAAATCGTATATTTATCAGGTTAAATTATACTAGAAATATTTTCTAAAAAAAGTATTTTTTAAATAAACTTTTTTAAGTAATATAAAAAAAAAAGATGCCCGTTAATAAATTCGGAAGAATGGAGGAAGATAGTACAATCAGTGATGGTGTGTCACTCATTTATATAAATAATAATTTTTTACGTAAAGACGGAACGACCGTTGTTACCGGTTCTATAAACATGAACGGTAATACATTAACGAGAGTTAGTAATCCGGTAAATTCTCAAGACGTAGCGACTAAGGATTACGTTGACGCTAATTCGGGATTATTAAACGAAAACGGCGGATACCACGTTACCGGATATTTAAATATGGGTTTTAATCCGATAAGAAACGTTAAAGAACCGACAGAATCGAGCGAAGCCGCTACTAAAAATTACGTAGATAATGTTAATCGAGCATTCGTTTATAAAGACGGAAGATGGTATGAAGCGGAAGACGCGATCTCAATGGGAGGACGAGTAATTAACAATCTCGGAATCCCTACGAGACACGATCAAGCTGCAAGTAAGTTTTACGTAGATACCACCATCGAGGCGACCGCAAAATCTTTAACGAGAAAACAAGATGGATCCTATTCAATAGATGGCGGAATAGATATGAATGGTCACTCAATCACTGGGATACCTAATCCCGTATCCCGCGACTCCGCCGTTAATAAAAATTACGTCGATAACGGCGGAGCTATTATAAAAAATCCTGACGGAAGTTTCACGGCGGTAACCGACATAGATCTTCAAGGGTTTTCTATAAAAAACGCCGCGGCCCCGGTAGAAGAGAGAGATTTAGCGACAAAATCTTACGTGGATAGAAAAGTATCACTTCCTTCTCTCATAGGACCTAAACCTATTATAACCGTGTGGGCCGAAGAACAGGGACCAATTGGAGACGGTAATTACGAGTTCTCTTTCGGTAACGGTAATTCGGGTAAAAGACACGGTTTAGGGGGTTACTGCATGAGCGCACCAGGTAGAATTATAAGAGGAAGTTTAACGATCGTTAAAAGGGATCGTAATGTACCAGAAGAGGTAAAAGTTAATATAGCGGTAAACGGAAATGAACAGGTCGATTACTCTATTATTAAAAAAGCGGACGAAATTTGTAGCTGTACGGTTTTTCCGAGGGCGTTAGAAGTACAACAATGCGACATCGTAAACTTTATTTCGAGATCAACTAACCGTGATGTAACGCACGCTTATATATCTATTTTGATAGAATTAGACTTATAAACTTTTTTAAGTAATATAAAAAAAAAAGCCCGTTAACAAATTCGGAAGAATGGAAGTTGAAACACTTTTTAAGAGAAAAATAGACGAAAAAATAAAAGAAACTATAAAACTCATAGATGAAAGAGGGTATTTTTCTAAACATCGTTGGACCGTTTTTGCTCAGATTGATGAGGAGATCGCTAATTCAATTGATGAGTGGTTAAGTTGGGCGGATGATGATTCAAATGTCTATAGATTTAAATTTGTCGAAAATGGAACAGAATCATATAGATTACTTTTACAATGCAAATTAATCCACGCATTCGTTACAATATATTTGTGTCAGAATGAAATCCCAGTTTATGCGCTTATTACACCTTCAATCTCTCTTCCAGAGAATAATAGATTTACGATCAAAAGAAATTCTGAAACAATAGTATCTGAGACAAAAGAAAAATTACCCGGAACATTTATGAATTGTAATTCAACTGAATATAATGAATGGAGAACCAAACAATTAGATGGTGGAGCTTTCTTTCCTATGAAAGATATTTTAGAAAATTCTGATCATCAAACATTTTTTCCATTCGAAACAATTAGTGCCGAATACGCTTATAGAGTTGCTGATGCTAGTACACTCTATCCACATTTTGGTTATTTAGAGTTAGGAACACATCCAGCTGTATTACGAGGTTCTATTATGTTTGTGTTTGAAGCAATGGCTCCCTAATCATATATTATTAAACATATATCTTCTTTCTCTATATAGAAGATATATTCTAGAGAATAATATCGATACGTTAGCATGGGGTCATATAGGTATATGGACTGAAAACGGGGTAATCCTGGAAAAGGACGATTTAAGAATTTAGATCGATTTAAGAATTTCGACGGGGTTAAGAAATTTGACGGGGTTAAGGGTTATAACGGGGTTAAGAATTCGACGGGGTTAAGGGTTATGACGGGGTTAAGGGTTATGACGGGGTTAAGAATTAGGACGCATTTAAGAATTTTAGAACGATTTAAGAAACACGGTCGATTTAAGAAAATATGGTCGGATTAAGAGAAAATTAGATCGTGCTAGAGTTTTAAGCCTGTCCCAGCTCTCTCCATTTTCTACTACTAGCGTAGGTGGAACAGGGAACTATTTGTTTGCTTTTTGATTGACTCCTTGCATACTCATGCTTTTGCGGACAGTATGGATCAAGATCTAGCCCCAGAGTCCATTGTTTTGACAAAACGGTCTTTAAATGGCTACAGGTTGGTTTTCTTACTTTACTAAGAATGTAATTCAATTACTCAAGAGGGTTAAAGTTGAAGTTGTCTTCAATGAAACTTCATTTTTCCTAATCAGCCATTTCACATTTCAATCCTTTCATGGTCTTCTTTATCAAAACTACACAGAAAAAAGTCCTTTCAAGGCACTGGCTGCCTTCCGAATGTAACGCCGAGGAAAAAATAATTCTAGCGAAAGATGGGATTTGAAATTAAAATCTTCGCAAACATGCCTTGGTCAATACATGCTATCGGGACAGTGACAAACTGGCCTTTAAACACGGTCCTTTAGCGTTGGCGTCACCGGAAATAAATATGAAAAGTGTCTGTGTATTTGCAGAGTCATCTTGCCTCACGCTCGTGAGCTATCTGGTCTATGTCAAGAGAAGCGAAATGTTTGGATAATAAAATGGTTGGTTCTACTTTAAACTGCATCTTGGCGTACCCTCATCTACGTGTACATGTAGGCTTGAAGGAAGGTTTTGCAGAGGCGCAATAAAATAGGAAAGTGTCAATTAAATGGCCACGAACACAGACAGAACTATACATGGACAAAGTTGTAAATGTTTCAGACATTGCTTTTTTGCTCCCATTTCCAACTATTTCGTGTTTAACGCCGTCTTCAACAGTATTCTAACGTTATCACGGGACGAGCGTTAACTGACAGTGCGCATAAAGCTCAAATATCCATACCACTGACTGCTTCCCAACCCCCCAACCCCCACGCCCTAAAATTTAAACTGAAATTGTAATAAGTAGTCCGAGTGGATATATCCTATCGCATTGAATTTCATCAGGAATCAGAGTTTTTGGCCAAGCCGTGACTCGAAGGTACTACCCAAAACTAGTATGGTTACTGACCTTGCACGTTGGTAACACTGAGCGAGCTAGTTGGGCACGGCACCCGTTTGCGAATTATTTACCTTAAATAGGTAAATATATGAATAGGAAATTTTCTGCCAATAGTAAAACTCCAAGCAAATATTGCTATTTCGAAGTTCATTTTCACGGGATAAGTCTTGCTGTGCATATTGCACATAAAGGTCCAAAATCAGACTGCACGTTTCATGCAGTCTGATTATGGTATAGGCGAGCTCCATAAGCGCAAACTTGCTCGGAGCAGCTTTAGGGTCACTACACCATCGATATGTTTCAGTGGTAAATGTGTGTACTCGTATAGCTGAGTCATGTCCTGTGAAAAAATGGTTTAATGCATCTACAAAAAGTTTTGATTCAAGTCAGCCTGCGCACGTCGCGCAGGCTGACATGAGTCGAAACTTTTTGAAATTGGTAAATTTTCTGAGCGTCAAAGGACCATTCATTTCATAACACAGCCAGTTTATAGAAAAAAAAAAAAATGGACCCATATTTTGCGACGACTTCATTGGTATAATGCATTACGATGATGCATCACCCCCCCTCCTCCCAGAGCGCCATCATAATATAATATTGCTCGGCACAGCCTTTCTAATTTTGAACGCTAATCTTGATCAAATCTCAACTCTATGCCAAACGACAAAAGTATAGATGTGTCCAAATTGAAAGCATTTAGTGCACATGACAATTTAACTGTAGTTCAAATGATGGAAATTGTCTTTGTTATGGTAGCAAAAATTGTGGGAAAAGGAGAAAACCAGCATTTTCTCTTTTCCCCCCATAATGTTTTCAAAAAGGTTCTTTCTCAGGGTCGTTAAAACTCGAGATTATGTGGTAAGGGGTTGATCTGCTAAAAGGTAAAAATAAATTACAGTTTTACCTAGAGATGTCTTTTTCGCCATGCCGAAGTCTACTTTTAAATCATTGTGGAAAAAGGAGAAATCGCTCTTAACGAGGCATTTCTGCTTTTGCCCCAATACTTTACACGTGTTTATGATATAAACCTTCATTCCTGCTGATTATTCAAATAAACAAGGATTTTTTAATGTCGCCTGCCGCAAATTTGTTTCAAAAGGAACGAAATAACAGAAGTGTTCCAAAGGAAACGAAATAACAGAATAAATAATACATTGAGTGAAATGCATGGAATCAAATTTCTGCCTGTTTTTAGTCATGAATTAGATATAATAATGATAATGATGACAATTACGATGATGATGATGATAATGATGATGATGATGACGACCACTACAACTACAACCACCACTACCACCAACATCATCATCATCATAAACAACTGTAACATCTTGCAGCAATCGCTTGACGCAGTAAAATAACCATGCAAAACAATTATCGCCCAAAGAAGCAAACGTCAACCTATGGCCGTGGTGAGACTTCGCCAAGATTTTTATTCATTTATCGGGAAATCTTGTTTCCGGCTCCATAAAACCATCATTATTCTATCCCCCAATAATGCGTTTATCTCTTTCTTTCCCACACGACAAAATTTTAAACTTGTCCAAATTGAAAGCATTTGCAGACAACAAATTAACTGGTGATTAAATGATGGGACTTGTCTTTGATAGGATAAAAAACATTGTGGAAAACGGAGAAAATGCTGGTTACCAGCATTTTCTCCGTTTCCCACAATGTTTTCATAAGACTTCTTCCTCTCGATCGTGAAAAAACATGTTTGTGTGGTAAAGGTTTATCTTATTTAGTTGACGGTGACCATGAGAAAATCGTCTGGATGGCTTGAACGACAATTTAGGTATTATAATAGCTCGTGTAGGCGTCAAATGCATCATGGGAAAAAAATACTTCATGTACGAGTGCTTGTTACTTAAAGATACATCTTTACTCGTTTTCAGCCAGTTTTTTACCCATTCCATCTTTATTTCACGAAACTATAGTCATTGCTGTATCTGCATGCCAAATGTTGCCTCTGACGGCTGCAAGGTTGCACAGATTACGACCGATAGAAAATGCATTTCATATTCTGTAGGCTATCAAAGAAATCACTGTTTTCTTTCCTTATCGAACAGTGTTGTTCCAAGAATAGATTGTACGTTTTGTGCAGTTTGATCTTGGATCTATAATGTCAGCAAAAGGTCAGTGAGTCGCGCTTAGCAGTCTAAGGGTTGATCCTGTTTCAAAAAATTTCTTCTCTCTGTCCTAAAACTTCAAAAGAATACCAGAGTCAAAGGTGTCATTTACTGACCAATTGAAAGCGTCAATAAATTCCTCCTTAAAAAAAAGGACAAAAATAAAAACTAGGGACGAATAAAAGCGAAGGCATGTCTGTAAGACTTATGGTCAGGTTACAAACCATTTGACAACAGTAGTATAGGAGGGTCGCATACGGCACTGACAGGGCCGGGTCAGTGCCGTATGCGACCCTCCCTGAGAGCCCTACATCACCACCCTGAAAGAAATTTGTCCCTATTCTGCCACCCTGAAAGAATTTGCATCATATCATTTCTACAAAAAATACCCAGGGTCTCTACCCTGAGAGGGATTTAGCATTCAAAATGGCGGACGTTAGGAGGCACTCTGGACATAAAAAACACCCAAAGAGACTACCCTGAGCGGATTTTTTCTGCAAAAAAGGGAAAGTTAAGGGAAAGTAAAGGGTAAGCCTGATCACTGAGTTGGACTTAGTTTTTTCACCCTATGAATGATTTTCTCTCTTTCTAAAAGCCTGACCATTGAGTTGGACGTAGTTTTTTTCTTCACCTATGTATGATTTTTTCTTTCTAAATGTCTGAGCACTGAGTTGGCCTTAGACTTTTTTTCTGCATCTATGAATGAATTTTCTCTCTAAAAGCCTGACCATTGAGTTGGACTTAGACTTTTTTCTGCATCTATGAATGAATTTTCTCTCTAAAAGCCTGACCATTGAGTTGGACTTAGACTTTTTTCTTCATCTCTATGAATGATTTCTCTTTTCTAAATGCCTGACCATTGAGTTGGAGTTAGTTTTTTCTTCACGTATGAATATTTTTTCTCTAAAGGACTGAGCACTGGGTTGGACTTAGTCTTTTTCTGAGTTTTTTTGCTCTTTGCAGTGTAATTCTCTGGAGTGTAACTCTTTTGGAGTGCAACTCTTCTAAAAGAAAGAAGTTTGACAATTTGAAGAAATGACAATTTGAAGAAAAGATAGAACTTTCGTGGTAGATGGTTAGTCCTGAAAAGGACTGTTGGGTTAGCTCTGAAAAAGAGCTGTGACAATTTGAAGAAATGACAACTTGAAGATAGAACTTTCGTCTGACAGCTTGAAGATAGAACTTTCGTCTGACATCTTGAAGATAGATCTTTCGTGGTAATGGTTAGTCCTGAAAAGGACTGTTGGGTTAGCTCTGAAAAGAGCTGTGACAATTTGAAGAAATGACAATTTGAAGATAGAACTTTCGTCTGACAGCTTGAAGATAGATCTTTCGTCTGACATCTTGAAGATAGATCTTTCGTGGTAGATGGTTAGTCCTGAAAAGGACTGTTGGGTTAGTTCTGAAAAGGGCTGTGACAATTTGAAGAAATGACAACTTGAAGATAGAACTTTCGTCTGACAACTTGAAGATAGAACTTTCGTCTGATAGCTTGAAGGTACAACTTTCGTCTGACAATTTGAAGAAATGACAATTTGAAGAAAAGATAGAACTTACGTCTGACAATTTGAAGAAAGGTAGATCTTTCGTGGTAGATGGTTAGCCCTGAAAAGGGCTGTTGGGATGGTCCTAAAAAAGGACCTGGTTTTGGAGGTTGTGTTTTTAAGCACAACCTCCAACCTTCCTGCACGCCGGACAGCTACTTGCAGCCCTCCTCTTTAGTCTTTTCAGTTGCTGCTCGTCCAAGCTGAAGTCCAACGAGAACGACGGCTCATCGTCATCGTTCCAATCTTCAGTAGCTGGTACTGTGAACTCTTTTTTCTCCTTCTTCCTTTTTTCTTTACTCGACAACTGGGCAAGCTCGCAGAAATTCATCTCCCTCAATGAACACTCCATTATGGCTGTAAGTCGAAGAGAATGAACGATGTGCGGGAAATAACGCTGGGTTTTATAGCTTTTCAGACGGATTGAACTAGTTGACCCATGACGTCATTTTCTCCTATGTTTTTCCCGCGTCGGCGTTTCATGCTGTTTCGGCTCCAAATTAATGTTATCCAATCAGAATTATCGTTGTTTTTCTAATACTAAATGTTTTATTGTTGACCAATCTGTGGTTTTGTTACATTTTCTTGTTCGGGTTAGAAAAAAACTAGAGTTTAACTAACCTATGACTTTTTTTTGATTATGAGTCTTCTGACAAAATGAAAAGAAAGATGTTTATTTAAGATAGCTAGCCCTGAAAAGGGTTGCTTTTTTGTGCAGAATGCACTTTTTTTATCCTCCTCTCTTTCTTTTGATTGATTCTATTTTATCTAGCATTTGCATTAGATGGTCAATTTCATGTCTGATATATCTGAAACGTTCTCTTTCTTCTAACCAGAAGAGCAATAAGAGAAAAAATGTTAATCCAAACATTGTGGGATACTGGCTCAGGTTTTACGAAAGGTTGAGTTGAACTTAGTTTTTTTCTTCACCTATGTATGATTTTTTCTTTCTAAATGTCTGAGCACTGAGTTGGCCTTAGTTTTTTCTGCATCTATGAATGAATTCTCTTTCTAAATGTCTGGGCATTGAGTTGGACTTAGTTTTTTCTTCACGTATGGATGATTTCTCTTTCTAAAAGACTGAGCACTGGGTTGGACTTAGTCTTTTTTCTGAGTTTTTACTCTTTGGAGTGTAACTCTTCTAAAAGAAAGAAGTTTGACAATTTGAAGAAATGACAATTTTGAAGAAAGATAGAACTTTCGTGGTAAATGGTTAGCCCTGAAAAGGGTTGTTTTTGAGAAGAGCTGATTTTTGAAACTGTTTATTCAGTATCAGACCATTCACTGTCTGACTCAGCCCTTTCAACGACGATTTGCTCGCAGAAAAGACGGTCTAACTACTCACTTTTTGTATTAGCATGCTGAAAATACATTTCAAGGGTGACTGCTATGATCATCTTTGTAGGGCTGTGTTATACGCTGTAGTTGGTTTTGTTCCTCCTCTCCTACGAGACGAGTGGATAGTTGTAATAACTGTTGACCTGCATTTAGATAATCTTGGAGAGCCTCACGTAGTTGATGATTTACCTCCTCCATATTGATATTGTTTCCGAATATTGACACTGCTTTCGAAGTGATCGTTAGCTGAGAGCCAAAAATGGTGATTGTATGAAAATAACGCTGGGTTTTATACGTTTAAGGAGGATTGAAATTTTTTAAAGAGCTCGGACCTGGCAGAAAGCACATACATTTTTTCCATGCTACGTTTCATGCTAATATAGCAAAAAAGTTATGAGACGATGTATGGAAAAAATGTAGACAGAACAAGTCTTTGGGGAAAAAACAGAATGAAGAGCTCTATTGTTTTTTGAACTTTTATTTATTGAACTTTTATTTACTGATCAGAACTAAACAATGAAACATTTTTTGCAATGCATCATAAAAAAATTTCTTGACAATGAAAAAATTTCTTGACAATGAAAAAAAATCACAAGGAAACATTTTTTACAATACAGCATAAAATCAATTTCTTAAAAATGAAAAAAAATCACACTGAAATATTTTTTTCACAATGAATTATTCACAATGAATTAATCACAATGAAAAAATCACAATGAAATATTTTTTTCGCAATGAATTATTTACAATGAATTATTCGCAAAACAGCATATAACAAATTTTTTTACAATGCAAATTCGCAAAATACCACGAGTTTTGCATTTGTTTTCATATTCCTACCGTTTTGTTGTTTTTTCTTGGTTGTTTTCGCTCTGTCTTTGGTTTTTTCGGGATCTTGAAATCAACGTGGTTATCAATGTTTTTCCCGTATTTGCCCTGGCCGGTCATTATTGGTGTAGTTGAGTTTTGATCAACTCGCTGTTTCTTGTGGAGATGGCCATCGTCTTCCTCAGATTTCCGTTTTGTTGTTTTTCTCGGTTGTTTTTCCTCTGGTTGTTTTTTCTTTGGTTGATTTTTCTTCACAACACTTACGATAGAGTCCACTAACTTGTGAAGATTGGATTTATCAAAGTCGACCTCCACAGGGATCTTCACAGGAGCTGTTGAAATGCACTGATCCTGTTGGCGTAGTACCTCGATATTTCTACTGAGCTGATCAGTACTTACGCTTAAAGTTTTAATTTCCTCCAAATGTCTGTTTAAAGTCTCCAGCTGATCTATGATCCGGGTCATCACGCTGTCTTGTTTCAAATTTAGCTGCTTTACCTCTTCATAAATGTTGTCCAGCATCGTCGCTGGAATGATGGTTGTCGAATTTAACTCCGGTGGTGGATTGATGATTGTCGAATTTATAACTGATGAAAGAACGTCTCCATTGTTTTCCACTGGTGGAAAATCGTCCAAGTTGATTTCATCTAAGTTGTGCTTCATATTGAAACTGCTTTTGAATATTGATACTGCTTTCGAAGTGATCGTTAGCTGAGAATCAAAGAAATGGTGTTTTGTATAAAATAACGCTGAGTTTTATACGTTTACAGAGGATTGAAATTTTTAAAGAGCTCGGACCTGGCGGAAAACCCCTGGATTGTACTGTGTGACACCGAATTGGGAGTGGTGAAAAAACACCGATATAACCATCGATTTGATTGCGCAATGTTAATGAAACGCCGACGCGGGAAAAACATAGGAGAAAATGACGTCATGGGTCAACTAGTTCAATCCTCCTGTAAAGCTATAAAGCCCAACGATATTTTTACATAAAAACATATTTGTTGCAGGATGGTTCGAATTCTTGTATGCCCTCACTGTGCAAGCAGATGTCAGATAGAGTGTGGAAAATGTTTTACTATACTTGAGTATCTTGGGCAGAAACATAACTGTCCAGATCCAGATGAAGGATTTTACGACGATGATGAAGGTTCGACGATTTGCTGTGAACACTGTGGGTGTGAAATCATCCCAGTGGATCGGGCGGAGGAATCGTAGAGCTGGATGTCAATGTGAGATCCTTCAAAAAAGCCCTTTTCAGGGCTAACCATTTAGCACGAAAGATCTTTCTTTTCAAATTGTCAAAAGTAAAAAGACTTACAGTCACAACTAGAAAAAAGTCACAACTAGAAAAAAGTCAAAAGTAAGAAGTAATTATTTTATATTTTTTATTTCAAAAAGAACTTATGTACAATGAAAAAATCAAATCATGAACTGTAAAGACAAAAAATGAATGAGCTGTAAAGACAAAAAAATGAATGAAAAATCAAGTCAGTCTTTTTTAAATTCTATATTGTGTTGAAATCTTTTTTCACTCAGTATGTTTTTCTTTTTTTCTTTGGAATGTCAGATTCACATTTTGTTTTACGTTTTCTTTTCCTTTCGTTGTTTTTTAATACCACATCTGGACAGATTTTATCCTCATGTTTTGTTGATTTGCAAAAGAAATAGTTCTTTGTTACTCGTTTTTTCTTCTTTTCGTTGTTTTGCTGTTTTTCCTCTCCGTACGAGCAACCCGGTTCTGCAGAAAATTCGTTGTTTTTTAGATCCAAAGTTTGTTGTTTTCTTAGATCCAAAGTTTGTTGTTTTCTTAGATTTTTTCGTAATGTCTCTAAATCATCTGTTATTTTGCAGATTTCTGAATCATTGATAGCCGTTGTGTCGCTCTGCATGTCTACGATCTGAGTTTCAACCGATGAGGATGTAGCTTGTGGTGAACTTTTTTTCCATGTATTTCCACTGCAGAATGAATTTAGTGTCCCGACGAATTTTATATCTTTGAGACCATCAACGTTGTAAAACGATGGTAAAATCTCAATGTCATGACTGTGTGGATTCACGTAGACAAAAACAAATGTTCCTAGCTGATTTTCTTTTTCTGGACATTCTTTGGCCCAATGTCCTGTTTCGTTGCATGTGAAACAAATATTTGTTCTCTTGCCATTCACACCATATCGTTTGTCAATCGTCGCTTGATCCAAAACTCTGTATCTGGTAGTACGGTAAACATCTTTTTCTTCTAAATGTTGGTGGGATAAAAATGATCCCACGTAGTTTCCGATATGTTTAACATCATACTTTGACGGTATATTGCTGATCTCATAATCGTGGGTGTATGGATTAACATACAGATACACCCTCTTTCTAAGTGGTGATGTATTTTGCAGCTTTAACTCACTCATATTCTTTTATCAGCTGTACTGTCTGAGATTGAGTAGGAGAATGAATAGATTTTCACAACTACCGTCTCTATTTATACACTGTTACAACGGAGAGGGTATATAAATTGTTAGTTTTTTTCTCACTTCTACATTATTGTCTTTTCACTCAGAGCTAAAACGATGGGTAAAAGAAAAAGAATAATAACCTATTCAGACAGCGAAAGTGACGATGAGGTATTTCCACCAACAAAAAAGAAAAAAAACTAGACCTTTGAAAGAAGAAAGTGACGATGAGATATTTCCACCAATAAAAAAGAAAAAAACTAGACCGCTGAAAGAAGAAAATGACAGCGACGATGAAAGTATCAACTCTAACTTAGACATGAAAAGTCTATATGATTTAACAGAAAGGGGTAATAAGAAGTCAAGAAAATTTAAAACAGAATCACATATACTGATGCTGAGTTTTAAGACATTTGAAGAATTAACACCTCAAAGACTACTTGGATTATTTGACGATGTTACCAATGAAATCATTCGAAAGTTAAATGCTAACCCGACGGACATGATTAGAATTACCATCAATCATCCTTCTTTGGAAATGGGAATCCATATTCCTTTTTTAGCTGCAGACCAGCTACAAGGCGAAACTATGCTGAATGAAATTGAACGAGTTTTACAATCGAATACAGATTTCGTCTTGAACGATGGATTGATGACATTTGACATTACACATACAATACCGCCAAGTGGTAGCGGAAGACAAAAATATAGATCATCAGAATTAGATTCAAAGTTTTTTGCCCAGAAGAAAAAATCTATTATTCAAATTGACAATCATGACCAACTATGTTTCGCAAGAGCCGTTGTTGTGGGAATTTGCTACAGTGAACGTGAAAACACCGAAGCATGGAATAGAAAATGGGATCGTATTTGTCGTTCAAAACGCCTTCTTCAAAAGACTGAAGCTGAGAAATTGTTAAATGAAGCTGGAGTTTCACCAACACAGTCTGTAGGAATTGATGAATACAAAAAAATTCAAACATTCTTGTATGAAAAAGACTATGTCATTAAAGTTCATCAACAGTATTCAAAAGTGGAAAAAATATTTAAACATCCAGAAGTGAAAGCCAATAGTAAGATCATACATTTGTACTTTCATCAAAACCATTATGACTACATCAAATCCATCAAAGGTTTTCTTAGTTGTGGATATTATTGTGAGTTCTATGATGTGGGTTACTCTAACCGGGAAAATCATGCTTGTTCAAATATCTGCAAAGGTTGTTACCGCAAAGGAAAATGTGCATCAGGATCAAAAGAATATATTTGCAGTTATTGCAATAGACGATTTTTTAGTGCTGAATGCTTTGAAAATCACAGAATTGTTCAAGGTAAAGAAAAGAAATCCATTTGTGAATTAGTAAAACTCTGTTCGAAATGCGGTGCACAATATCATGTCAGAAAGAAAAATCATGTTTGCAATGGAAAGAAAAGATGTCATATCTGTAAGAGAATTGTTAACTTTTCTCATCGATGCTACATTCAACCTTACCAAAGTAAGTTGAACCATGACAGCGATGACGAGACGAGTTCTTCTGTAGTCAAAAAAACCACAGTTTATTTTCTTTGATTTTGAATGCAAACAAGACACAGGCGTACACATCCCGAATTATTGTATCGCACACAGAGCGTGTGATGAATGTATCGATAAATCACTTGATTTTCATTGTTCTACATGCAGTGAATTTGAAGAGGGTAGGGAAGTTATTTTTCAAGGTGGAGAAACTTTGAGTCAATTTTGCAACTGGCTCTTTTCAAAACATCATAAAGGAGTTACGGCTATTGCCCATAATTTCAAAGGCTATGATGGTCAGTTCATTCTTGACTATATTGTCAAAGTTGGGTTAAAACTTCCAAAATTGATCATGAATGGAAACAATATTATGAAGTTAGAACTGAATGGTGTACGTCTGATCGATTCTTTCAATTTCATGAGTTTTGGTTTGGCAAAATTTCCACCCACCTTTGGTCTTCAAGAAATGAAAAAAGGTTACTTTCCTCACTGGGCAAATACAGATGAATTTTGGAGTTACATTGGGCCCTACTTGGATATGTCTTATTACAAACCCGACTCAATGTCTGAAGAGGCTAGGTCAAAATTCATAGTTTGGTATAATGACAAAGTTCGAAAGGGTGAGGAATTCAATTTTCAGAAGGAGATGGAATCGTACTGTAGGTCAGATGTTGATATCCTCAGACGAGGGTGTGCTGAATTCAGAAAGCTGTTTATCGAACAGGGTGGTATTTGTCCATTTTTAGAGGCGATTACCATCGCAGATGCCTGTAACAAGGTGTGGCGAAGCAAATATTTACCAGAAAATCAAATAGCTACCATTTCAAGTAAAGACTCATCCAGACGTCGCTTTTCTATGAAAGCGATACGATGGGTTCAAAGCGTAGCTCAGGAAAAAGGTATTAATATTCAGCATGCAAAAAATGGTGGTGAAGTTCAAATCGGGAAATATAGTGTAGATGGTTTTCACAATCAATCAAACACTGTTTATGAATTTCTTGGGGATTTGTATCATGGTTGTCCTGTATGCTATACAGATCGAAAACAGATCAATCCTATTAATGGAAAACCCATGTCTGAATTGTACAAACATACCTTTGAACGTATAGCAAATATCAAAGAAATGGGATATAATGTAGTGTACATTTGGGAACACGAATTTGATGCTAAGATGAAGGATAAAGAGTACAAAAAACTCATTGAAAAGTTATATCCACATTGGGACCCCATCGATCCGAGGGATGGTTTGTCCGGTGGAAGATGTAATGCAATAAAAATTGGATATGATGTTGATGAAAAAAAAACCAAAAAGGAAATCAAGTACATTGATATCTGTTCTCTATACCCTTATGTTTGTAAACACAAATCCTACCCTGTAGGCCATCCAGAAATTTTGTCTGCTGAGAATATTGATATGAACAATATTCGACAATATGAGGGATTAATCAAGTGTAAAGTTTTACCTCCAACTGATTTGTTTCACCCCGTTCTCCCAGTTCACTGTAACAACAAAATGATGTTTCCACTCTGTATGAAATGTGCAGAAGAAAGCTCAAACATTTGTAGGCATGGTAAAGAAGAGAGGGCTTTGGTTGGAACTTGGGTTACTTTTGAATTATTCAAGGCTCTTGACTGTGGTTATCGATTATTGCAAGTGTATGAAATTTGGCATTTCAATTCTGTATCAGAGCAGTTCTTTAAACATTATGTGGACAATTTCTTGAAAATTAAGCAAGAAGCCAGTGGTTATCCAGACTGGTGCCAATCAGACTCAGAAAAAGATCAGTTCGTTTGTGAATATGAGAAGGCGGAAGGTGTTCGTCTTGATCCAAGATGTATTCAAAAAAATCCTGGGAGAAGATCATTTGCTAAGATTATGTTGAACTGTCTTTGGGGAAAATTAGCTCAGCGTGAAAAAATGACCCAGACGGAATACATCAGTGATCCGTCTAAATATTTTGAATTAGTCACCAATCCCAATTTCATTGTAAAGCATGTAGAAATCTTTGACGAGGACTGCTCATTCATCTTGGTTAACTATGAATCAAAGTTGGAACATATTGACACCCATGCTACAGCCAATGTGATAGTAGGGTCTTACGTAACAGCTTATGCAAGGTTGGAATTGTACAGCGTTCTTGAAAAGTTAAACGATAGAGTTCTGTATTTCGATACAGATAGTTGTATGTACATTCACGACCCTGAATTATGGAATCCTCCTATTATTAACAGCCGACTAGGAAAATGGACTGATGAAGAGCCTGCTTGTAAAATTACTCAATTTAGAGGACTTGGACCTAAGAATTATGCTTACAAAATGAAAACAAAAGATGGAAAAGAGATAAGCAAATGTAAAGTAAAGGGGATTACTCTGGATTACAATACAAAACAGGTGGTAAATTTCGATACATATTCGAAATGTGCTTTGGATCGCACAATAGAAATCAAAATTCAGTATGAATGTAGAATTAAAAGACACAGAGATAGAACGGTTACCAGTGAACCACAAACAAAAACGTTTCGCTCTGTATACACCAAGAGAGTTATTGTAAATGGTAATGATACTGTACCCTATGGTTATAAAAGTTTGAGAAAATAATTTTATATCACATTGTTGTGTACCAATCAGTCAAAGTAAGTCAGGAAAAATATTAACCGTTGGTCAAAAAACAATCATGTTGCCGTTACCAATAGAACTACGTGAAAAAATTTATGGGGAATTTGTTCGACAGCATACGCTTGATGAACGAACACAGCTTAACATTAAATTTTTCTGTGTGAAAATTTGGATCAAAAAAATGTTTAAGTTGCAAAAGGAGAAAAATCCTACAAAGTGTATGCTATATTCAACTTTATTGCGATGATGGTGGACGATTCGGGGTTGGATCTCGTTCTCAAGACTTATTTAGCAGATAGCTGTTTGAAAGATAATGTTATTAGTAAACTGTTTCGATCCACAAGTCGATGGACATTTTTTATCATAGGAACAACAGAAGAAAGTTTTCTGAAAATGAAATCAGTTCTATTTGACTTTTACTTACGCTACAAAAAAGGATTTGTTCATGATTCCTACGGAGAAACAATGGAAACCATGTCAGGATATATTATATTTGATAGAGATGTTACAGAAGAAGTAGTGAATTCAGCTCTTTCAACAAAAGACGCTTATAGACATACTGCTCCATTCATAGGACTACGAGATTTCGACGATATGGACAGTGAGTATACAATGTTTTTGGGGTATGACCAATTGCATAAAGACATTACGGAATATGAAGACAAATGTAAAACTCGTTGTATTTGCGAATTTGCATTGTAAAAAAAATTGTTATATACTGTTTTGCGAATAATTCATTGTAAATAATTCATTGCGAAAAAAATATTTCATTGTGATTTTTTCATTGTGCTTAATTCATTGTGAATAATTCATTGTGAAAAAAATATTTCAGTGTGATTTTTTTTCATTGTTAAGAAATTGTTTTTATGCTGTATTGTAAAAAATGTTTCCTTGTGATTTTTTTTCATTGTCAAGAAATTTTTTTCATTGTCAAGAAATTTTTTTATGATGCATTGCAAAAAATGTTTTCATTGTTTAGTTCTGATCAGTAAATAAAAGTTCAACAAATAAAAGTTCAAAAAAACAATAGAGCTCTTCATTCTGTTTTTTTCCCCAAAGACTTGTTCTGTCTACATTTTTTCCATACATCGTCTCATAACTTTTTTGCTATATTAGCATGAAACGTAGCATGGAAAAAATGTATGTGCTTTCTGCCAGGTCCGAGCTCTTTAAAAAATTTCAATCCTCCTTAAACGTATAAAACCCAGCGTTATTTTCATACAATCACCATTTTTGGCTCTCAGCTAACGATCACTTCGAAAGCAGTGTCAATATTCGGAAACAATATCAATATGGAGGAGGTAAATCATCAACTACGTGAGGCTCTCCAAGATTATCTAAATGCAGGTCAACAGTTATTACAACTATCCACTCATCTCGTAGGAGAGGAGGAACAAAACCAACTACAACGTATAACACAACCCTACAAAGATCTCGGCGAAAGATTACTTCAACTATTTTTAAAGACAACACCTGACATCATCTTGGTTGATATTGAATTTGGGAGAAAGATTACTTTCGATAATGGGATAATGGTGATCAGAAAAGGAGTTGAAGCATGCCCCATTTGCCAAGCGAATTTCGGATGCTGCCATTAGAAGTGGAAAAAAACAACGTGAGACGAAAAAACACAGCCTCCAAAACAAAACAGCCCTTTTCAGGGCTACCCATCTAGCACGAGAGTTCTATCTTTCTTCAAAATTGTCAAAACTCAAAAGATTTACAATCAAAAAAAGTCATAGATTAGTCAAACTCTAGTTTTTTCTATCCCTAACAAGAAAAAATGCAACAAAGCTGTGGGTTGGTCAACAATAAAACATTTAGTATTAGAAAAACAACGATAATTCTGATTGGATAACATTAATTTGGAGCCAAAACAGCATGAAACGCCGACGCGGGAAAAACATAGGAGAAAATGACGTCATGGGTCAACTAGTTCAATCCGTCTGAAAAGCTATAAATCTCTACGATATATTTTCCATACATTTCATTTTCACAATGGCTTCAACACCATCACTCACCAGACGCTTCACCTGGATGGATGCCGAGCAACAGTTAATAAGAGCAAGGAGACAAATCGCTTTACTTAAACAACGCTTAGACGAAGTAAGAAAGCGTCATGAGAGAGCTCAGCTTGCTAATAACAGGGCGTTCTGTTATAACCTTCGGATGAAGGAAATGATCATTGCAGGCACACTTGAGATGTATTTTCAGTATGCTAATACAAAAAGTGAGCAGTTAGACCGCCTTTTCCGCGAGCAAATCGCCGCTGAAAGGGCTGAGTCAGACAGTGAATGGTCTGATACTGAATAAACATTTTCAAAAATCAGCTCTTCTCAAAAACAGCCCTTTTCAGGGCTAACCATCTGCCACGAAAGTTCTATCTTTCTTCAAAATTGTCATTTCTTCAAATTGTCAAACTTCTTTCTTTTAGAAGAGTTACACTCCAAAGAGTAAAAACTCAGAAAAAAGACTAAGTCCAACCCAGTGCTCAGTCTTTTAGAAAGAGAAATCATCCATACGTGAAGAAAAAACTAAGTCCAACTCAATGCCCAGACATTTAGAAAGAGAATTCATTCATAGATGCAGAAAAACTAAGACCAACTCAGTAATATAGGGATAAAATAAAAAAAAAAAGCCTAAAAAAGTGATCCATTACACATATAAAACACTAAACTCTTGATTATTTTTCTCATTCACCATTAACTTTTCGTAAAACCTGAGCCAGTATCCCACAATGTTTGGATTAACATTTTTTCTCTTATTGCTCTTCTGGTTAGAAGAAAGAGAACGTTTCAGATATATCAGACATGAAATTGACCATCTAATGCAAATGCTAGATAAAATAGAATCAATCAAAAGAAAGAGAGGAGGATAAAAAAAGTGCATTCTGCACAAAAAAGCAACCCTTTTCAGGGCTAGCTATCTTAAATAAACATCTTTCTTTTCATTTTGTCAGAAGACTCATAATCAAAAAAAAGTCATAGGTTAGTTAAACTCTAGTTTTTTTCTAACCCGAACAAGAAAATGTAACAAAACCACAGATTGGTCAACAATAAAACATTTAGTATTAGAAAAACAACGATAATTCTGATTGGATAACATTAATTTGGAGCCGAAACAGCATGAAACGCCGACGCGGGAAAAACATAGGAGAAAATGACGTCATGGGTCAACTAGTTCAATCCGTCTGAAAAGCTATAAAACCCAGCGTTATTTCCCGCACATCGTTCATTCTCTTCGACTTACAGCCATAATGGAGTGTTCATTGAGGGAGATGAATTTCTGCGAGCTTGCCCAGTTGTCGAGTAAAGAAAAAAAGAAGAAGGAGAAAAAAGAGTTCACAGTACCAGCTACTGAAGATTGGAACGATGACGATGAGCCGTCGTTCTCGTTGGACTTCAGCTTGGACGAGCAGCAACTGAAAAGACTAAAGAGGAGGGCTGCAAGTAGCTGTCCGGCGTGCAGGAAGGTTGGAGGTTGTGCTTAAAAACACAACCTCCAAAACCAGGTCCTTTTTTAGGACCACTCCAACAGCCCTTTTCAGGGCTAACCATCTACCACGAAAGATCTACCTTTCTTCAAATTGTCAGACGTAAGTTCTATCTTTTCTTCAAATTGTCATTTCTTCAAATTGTCAGACGAAAGTTGTACCTTCAAGCTATCAGACGAAAGTTCTATCTTCAAGTTGTCATTTCTTCAAATTGTCACAGTTCTTTTCAGAGCTAACCCAACAGTCCTTTTCAGGACTAACCATCTACCACGAAAGATCTATCTTCAAGATGTCAGACGAAAGATCTATCTTCAAGCTGTCAGACGAAAGTTCTATCTTCAAATTGTCATTTCTTCAAATTGTCACAGTTCTTTTCAGAGCTAACCCAACAGTCCTTTTCAGGACTAACCATTACCACGAAAGATCTATCTTCAAGATGTCAGACGAAAGTTCTATCTTCAAGCTGTCAGACGAAAGTTCTATCTTCAAGTTGTCATTTCTTCAAATTGTCACAGCTCTTTTTCAGAGCTAACCCAACAGTCCTTTTCAGGACTAACCATCTACCACGAAAGTTCTATCTTTTCTTCAAATTGTCATTTCTTCAAATTGTCAAACTTCTTTCTTTTAGAAGAGTTGCACTCCAAAAGAGTTACACTCCAGAGAGTTACACTGCAAAGAGCAAAAAAACTCAGAAAAAGACTAAGTCCAACCCAGTGCTCAGTCCTTTAGAGAAAAAATATTCATACGTGAAGAAAAAACTAAGTCCAACTCAATGATATAGGGACAAATTCATTTTAGAAAAGAGAAATCATTCATAGAGATGTAGAAAAAAGTCTAAGTCCAACTCAATGGTCAGGCTTTTAGAGAGAAACCACTTAAAGGTCGAGTAGTGGATAGAAGTAAACAATAAAACAATCCTAATAGCATATGGGTAAAAAAACTAAGTCCAACTCACCGCTCAGTCTTTTAGAGAAATTCATTCATAGAATGAAAAAGTCTAAGTCCAACTCAATGTTCAGACATTTAGAAAAGAGAAATCATCCATAATTGCAGAAAAGACTAAGTCCAACTCAATGTCCAGACATTTAGAAAGAAAATTCATTCATAGATGCAGAAAAAAGTCTAAGTCCAACTCAATGTCCAGACATTTAGAAAGAAAATTCATTCATAGATGCAGAAAAAAGTCTAAGTCCAACTCAGTGGTCAGACATTTAGAAAGAAAAATCATACATAGGTGAAGGAAAAAACTAAGTCCAACTCAATGGTTAGGCTTTTAGAAAGAGAGAAAATCATTCATAGGGTGAAAAAACTAAGTCCAACTCAGTGATCAGGCTTACCCTTTACTTTCCCTTAACTTTCCCTTTTTTGCAGAAAAAATCCACTCAGGGTAGTCTCTTTGGGTGTTTTTTATGTCCAGAGTGCCTCCTAACGTCCGCCATTTTGAATGCTAAATCCCTCTCAGGGTAGAGACCCTGGGTATTTTTTGTAGAAATGATATAATGCAAATTCTTTCAGGGTGGCAGAATAGGGACAAATTTCAGGGTGGTGATGTAGGGCTCTCAGGGAGGGTCGCATACGGCACTGACAGGGCCGGGTCAGTGCCGTATGCGACCCTCCTATACTACTGACAACACAACGATTGAAACGAACTTTAAAGATAATAATAACAAGCAGTGTCTTTAAACAAGAGGGCCATGATGGCCCTGAAGTCGCTCACCTGAGTCGTTTAACCAAACATGACCCATCTTCAATCTATTTCGAGATATTATGACAAACATTTTCTACGAAGCTTTCATAATTATTGCACTGAAAATTTGGCCTCTAGAATGTATACAAGCTTTTTCTAGAATTTCCCTCAGTGACCTACTTTTAGCCAAACATAGCCCATTTTCCCCATTGTAGATATTATCAAAACAAAGATTCTGACCACCTTTCATAAGTATTGGACGGAAAATGTAGCCTCTAGAGTGTACACAAGGTTTTTTTTTTAACAAGATTTGACATGGTGACCTAGTTTTTCACCAAATGTGACCCATTTTAAATTTCATCTTATTGATCATCAAGTAAAACATTATAACAAATTTTCATAAGTATTGGACAGAAAATGTTGACTCTAGAGCTTCACAAGCTATTTTAAAGATTTGACCTATTGACCTAGTTTTTGATCCGATGTGACCCATTTTCAAACTCATACAAAATATTATCAAGACAAACATTCTGACCAAGTTTCATGAGTATTGCATTGAACATGTGGCCTTTAGAGTGTACATAAGGTTTTTCTAAGATTTGACCTAGTGACCTAGTTTTTGATCTGATGTGACCCATTTTCAAACTCGTCCAAGAAACCATCAAGACAAACATTTTGATTAAGTTTCATAATTATTGCATTGAAAATGTGGCCTCTAGAGCGTACACAAGGTTTTTCTAAGATTTGACCAGGTGACCTAGTTTTTAACCCAACATGACCCATTTTCACACTTGTCCGAGATATCATCAGGATAAATATTCTGACCAACTTTCAAGAGTTTTTGGAGTGAAAATGTGGCCTCTAGAGCGTACATAAGATTTTTCTAAGATTTGACCTAGTGACCTAGTTTTTGACCTGACATGACCTACATCCAAACTCGTCCAAGGTATTATCAAGACAAACATTCTGACCAACTTTCAAGAGTTTTGGGCTGAAAATGTGGCCTCTAGAGTGTACACAAGGTTTTTCTAAGATTTGCCCTAGTGACCTAGTTT
Source organism: Hippopus hippopus (assembly GCA_946811185.2). NCBI lineage: Eukaryota > Metazoa > Mollusca > Bivalvia > Cardiida > Cardiidae > Hippopus > Hippopus hippopus. Next base: position 17,062,025 of record OX328097.1, read on the forward strand.
TTGACCCCACATGACCCATTTTCAAACTCAATTAAGATATCATTAGGATAAACATTCTGACTAACTTTCAAGAGTTTTTGACTGAAAAGGTGGCCTCTAGAGCGTACACAAGGTTTTTCCAAGATTTGACCTAGTGACCTAGTTTTTGACCCCACAAAACCCATTTTCGAACTCGTCCAAGATATCACCAAGGCAAATATTCTGACCAAGTTTCATGAGTATCGAACTGAAAATGTGGCCTCTAGAGCATACACAAGGTTTTTCTAAGATTTGACCTAGTGACCTAGTTTTTGACCTGACATGATCCATTTTCGAACTCGTCCGATATATTATCAAGACAAACATTATGACCAAGTTTCATGAGTATCGGACTGAAAATGTGGCCTCTAGAGCGTACACAAGGTAAAAGTTGACGACACACGACGGACGACGGACACAGCACGATCACAAAAGCTCACTTTGAGCAGTTCGTGCCCAGGTAAGCTAAAAAAGGTATATGACGTAAAGGCACTACAATATAAACATTGAAACTATTTTGTGGTCCAATATGAACAGAAATAATGAAAAGTAGCAACGTCAACTGAAAGCCGTACTTTGACTATATTTCTTTAAGAGGTTCAATTAGCCCAAACAGGGGAGAAAGTGAAAGATTTGGAAGCTATTCCAATAAAAGGGATCACTTTATTTATGTCTCCCCCCGTCAGGGTCGGGAGACATATTGTTTTTCCCCGTGCGTCCGTCCGTCTGTCCGTCACAATTCGTGTCCGCTCTATAACTCGAAAACCTTTTAAGATATTTTGATAAAACTTCATACATTTGTAAAGCACCATGAGACGAAGTGTCATGCACAAGAACCATGACTCTGGCTTGTATATTTTTCGAGTTATTTCCCTTTGATTATTTTCCGTCACAAATCGTGTCCGCTCTATAACTCGAAATATTTTAAGATATTTGGTTAAACTTCACACATTTGTAAAGCACCATGAAACGAAGTGTCATGCACAAGAAGCATAACTCTGTCTTGTATATTTTTCGAGTTATTTCCCTTTGATTATTTCCCTACTCATTTTACATACAATTTCGTGTCCGCTCTATAACTCGAAAACCGTTAAAGAAAAACGACCATTATTTCAGTTAGAAATTGCCTTGGTCACATATTAATCCTTCTGACACCAAAAAGGGGGGAGACATCTTTTTTTTTGTAGAAAAACAAGTTCTAGTTAGAAACTGTTTTCCCTCCGATGCAATATTACCTACATATTAGGTATGAACAATATCATTTAGGCAAATGTTTCTTCCAAGGTTAGGGCAGAGTTATTGTTTATTAAACGGACAAAATTAAATGCATGTGAATTTACTTCCCTTTTCGCACATAGTAAAAGGCATGTGATAATTTGTACATTATAGTTACGGTAGAGGGAAGTGAAGTTTAATTGTTCACTTGGCCTTTGGTTCGCTTGCGTCAAGTATTTAGTTACACTGTACAAAGATAAAAGCTCGTCTACAGATCAAATTATTTATTTCATGGCACATACTGATTTTATCTGCTCATCTCTCTAAGACTTGTGAAATTACGAGAAAATATTAAAGTGAAAATAAAACTGATATTAAATAATGTCTTCATTATTATTTGCATCGTCGTCAGTTTACCCTAAGGGATTTTTGTGGAGCACTGAAAAAAAAAATCTATAAATTTGCACTGTTTTGTAATTGTTCTGCTTGGAATAAAGCTGAAAAATCAGAGTGCTGCGCTCCAATCTGTTATTGATGATCTGTAAAAATACTGACGAAGATACGATCAAGTGAATGTCTCTCGGGGTGTCGCAGCTTTAGTTATGAAGAACATTTCCCAGAAATCAATGAACAAAAAGGCATGAACCAACCAAATGTGAGAATTCAATTTGTGCGTAGATCGGATATCCGCCAATCACGTGTCGTGTCTGACAAGAATTCCTGGATGTTAAGTGACGATATTGACTAAGAATCCGCCGAATATATATCTGTCTACACAGGCATTGTAGCTTTCACTTTGCCACAGAAACTGACGCACACAACTTAAAAGTTTACTTTCATTCCTTTCATTCAAGGTAAGGATAATCTTTTATTTTTTCGTTGTTATATAATCAATTGATTTTGAAATATTTGTCGATTCCTTTAAACATATTTTCTTCCATTGTCTTTTTTTTTTCAACGTACATATTTGTTTTGGGCGGTTTTTTTCTTTTTTTCTTTTATCTTCTCAAAACTTACTTTTAAAAAAATTGAAAAAGTTGAAAGATATTGGCATGAAATCTGTCTGTTGTACAGTATTGTTTCTATTTATCATTTATCTATAGAATGACCTTTTTTTTTTTAAACTAAATCAATATCATACTACATGATGTGGTACAATTCACTTCCTGTACTCACCTGTTAACCCTTTACCACTCATCCCGAAATTTAACGACCTTGAAAGAAAAGGCTTTTGAAAACGTCGTGAGAAAACCAGCATTTTCTCATTTCCCACAATGTTTTCTACCCGATCAACCAAAAATCGTATCATTTGAGACACATTGAAACTGTTTTCTGCAAATGCTTTCAATTTGGGTGGGTATCAATATTTGTCGTATCGTAAACAGCTAACTTTAAGAGTTCTTCAGTGTTTTTCTCACTAAATAAAGCATGAAGCGCGTGAACCAGAGGTTACCCAAGGCCCAACCTCATAAAACTTTATTTTGTGCTCAAACCGGCTTTAAGTCTTTACCAGACGACAAAATTTTGAACTTGTCCAAATTGAAAGCGTTTCCAGCCGACAAGTTCAATAAGGCACAAATAATCTTATTTGTCTCTAAAACGACGGAAAACGTTTTCCGGAGAAGGGACAATAACAGTGGTTACTAGCATTTTCTCCTTTTGCCACAATGTTTTAAAAAGCTTCGTTCTTTCAGGCCGTTAAACACGGGATTGTTATTTATAAAGGATTAAGCCTCGTAACTGCTTAAGATAGTCAGAAAATTTGATACAAACTGCTTTTAATACCGACAAATACAGAGAAAAGTGAAAAAGTCCAGAGTTGTTCGATGAGTAGTTATATAACTTTAAAATTTCCTGGTTGATTGATTGTATGGTGTTTAACGCCGTTATCAACATTACTTTAGTTATATCGCAGCGGCTTATTCATGCTTTCCTTGCGTTTCTGTCCCTTTTGCGATACAGTGAGATATTTGTGGCAAAAAGAACGTTGAAATATTAGAAATATCAGTTTTTGGGTTTTTTTTACTGTGGTCAGGAAATTTCCTTTAAAGAGGCCCTTATACTCATTTTAAGCCAGTTTTGACTCATTTTGTCTTTATTTTATCAAAATATAGTCATTCTTATATCTTCATGCCAAATATTGCGCCTGACGGTTGCAAGGTTGCTTAGATTACGGACGATAGAAAATGCATTTCGCTGAGTTGCGGCCTTCCATGTAAACACACTCGTCGTTTCCGGTTTTTGAATCGAAGATTTTCGATATATCCATTATACACTCGGGTAGATTCGTATAATGATCATGCATTCTGTCACGTGACTATATTTGACCTTCGCCCTGCGTCTAATGAGGTAAACAAAGGAAAATGGAGGCTTCTCTGTTGCAACCTCGATTTTCAGACGGAGGTCGCGACCTATATGCAAATTACACCGTATCCGATTCTAGGCGGAAACCTGCGATAAATTTCCGTGACGCACCACCATTGTTTACAGCTTCGATTGTCAGCCAGTTTTCTTCTGACCAATGTTCGGCTTCTAATACAAATCTCCGTGTTTCTTTTTTTCAATTACACCATATATGTCAGTAATTCATCCATGTGTACACAAAGGACTGATTTCTGTACCATTCTAAATTGTTTGAAATTTAACAGCGTTTTTGCTCACCGGCTGTAGACGGGCATCTTTAACTCTTTACCGAACAACAAATTTTTAGCCTGATCCAAATTGAAAGGATTTGTGGACGACAAATACAAAATGATAATGCATCCCCGTAATTATGGACGCATAAAATCCATTTTACCTATCACTGGCTCAATAATGAGCTAGACTGACCTTAGGACATGCAGAAAATTGAGCAATAGCAAAAAGTTTCGACCCAGGTCAGCCTGCGCGGACTGTGCAGCCTGAACTGACTATATACTTTTACAGATACATTAAACTCCCATTTCACAGACCATGGCTCATTTATGAAAACGTTATTAAAAGATTTCGTAATAATTGTCGATAGTCTTATCCAAGTCTTCATTTTCCATATGATCTTGCCATGAATATACATATATACCAAGAGTTCTAAACATGTTTTTTTTAAGGCTACTCTGTCGTCATGAAAAAGCCCGTTTAGATCAAGTTTTTTTTTTTTTGTAAAGCACTGTTAAATACTACAGGATATATTTTACTGTGTAAGCATAAAGGAAGTGGACGGTTACAGCAAGCAAAAAAGTTCGATTTTGGCATTGAAATAACGGGCGGGTCGTTTTTGATTGATTGAATTTGCGTTTATTTATCGTCGCCACCGGTTGCCCATATGGGCGACGCCCCCTGAAGGCTGTTAGTATTGTTACGGGGGATAGTGCAGATACAGGACGAAACCCATCTTAAGTTACGCCTGGTTCTTTTACGTGCTCGGTGTATAGCACCGTCACACGTGACCTCGGTTTAACGTTTCATCCGAAAGACTATTAGTAATTTTAGATGGCCAGCCGTGGGGATCAAGTGACTCGAAACATCACGTTCACGAGTCCTACGCTCTACCTTTTGAGCTATGCGGGTCGTTTTTGTATTGAACCACGCCTATTTCTATGAAATCAAATGTGACGTCATCACACTAATTTATATACTGCGCCGTGTTAGAGCGTAGGACTTGTAAACATCAAGTCTTGGGTCACTTAAGGCTGAAGGTTCGAGCCCCACGGCGAGCCATCTAATATTAGTATTAGTCAGTCGGATGAGACGTTAAACCGAGGTCACGTGTGACGTTGCTACACACAGATCACGTTAAAGAACCAGGCGTAACTTAGATGGGTTTAGTCATGTATCTTGCACTACCCCCCGTAACATTACTAACAGCCTTCAGGGGGCGTCGCCCACAAGGGGAACCGGTGGCGACGACAAATAAACGCAAATTCAATCAATCGATCATATGACATTCCCACAAGCCTTTGCAAAGTTCTAGAGCGTAATCTACAAATATATCAAAGTCATAGCAGCGATCAAAAGTAAACAGTGCCGGTTACTAAATACATTTGAATTTAAATAATTCCATTTCAAAGTATGGCAATTATTGTGAAGATGACAATCTGTTATTCTACGGTCGTTCCAAGTGTTTGTCGTTGGCAGAAAGATGAATTTTAAAACTAGGTCCAATTTGCCAGGTCGTTCTAGTCTTTGTGTACTTTTGACCTGGTTTCATTACTCATTTTTCAGCCGATGACTAACACTTTGAACGACTGTACAATGATCGCTTGTCATCTTCACAATAACTTCAATAATTTTAAATCGTATGATTTAAATTGAAATGCATTTTTACCCACACTTTTTTTTTTTTAACTTTTCGTCGCTATTGGGCCTTTAAGAGGCTTATTATCCCAATGAGGAAATACAATTCAAAAAGAATTCAGTCTCACCTTTCTTTTCTTATATGTTAATGGTTTACCAGCTCTTGATTCTCTCATTAAATTCTGTGATGATATATTTCTGAAGTATGGTTTGAGTGTTAGAATCTGAATAGCCTCCTTCACCCTTTACCTCACGACAAAATTTTGGACTTATCCAAAACAAAATTGAATGTGACTAACATTGTGGGAAAAGGAGAAAATGCTGGTCACCAGCATTTTCTCCTTTTCCAACAATGTTCTCACTACTCTAAATTGATACTGTTACAAGAAATAGTGTAATTTTCAAATATAAATGAACCATGCTGTGTGAAAAGGGGGTTTAATACATCTGGAAAAAGTATCGACTCAGTTTAGCCTGGGTCGATACTTTTTGTTATGGGTCAATTTTCTGCATTTCAAAGAACCAGTCTACCTCATGGTTCGGTTGGTTGTTAGGCAAAATAGATTTTATGGCTTCATAACTATGTTTTGACTTGCTCGGTGTAATGCATTACAGAGATGCATTAAGCTCCATTTTGCCAGAGCATGGCTCAAATATAATGAAAATATGAATCTACCATCTTCAAACCGAGAGTACATAAGCCCTTTACCAGACGACAAATTTTCAGGCAAGACTGAATTGAGGGCATACGCAGACGACAAATTAAGTGTGACTAATATGGAGAAATATGACTGATCGAGCAGAAAACATACGAGTAGAAGAAAATAACAGTTACCAGCATTTTCACTTTCTCCTACAATGTTTCGAGCGTTTTACTTATGGTCATTAAAATGTGAAATTGTTTGGTGAAGGGTAGCATTGTCAAAAAGACAGAAATAAACTCTTCGTTTTAATATAATGTTGCAATGAAAAGTCTATCGCTGAAAAAATTCTGTCACGTGACTTATTTCGTTAAATCCTATGCGTTAACGACCTCTAGCTGGATGGCTTTTAAAAACATTGTGGAAAAACCATGTAGAGCTAACCAGCAAAATTTTCTACCCTTCATAGAAAAGTTCTCCATTATTTAAGCCACATGTAACTTGTCGTCTGCAAATACTTTTCAATTTGGTCATCTCTTAATTTTGTCGTCGGGGAAAAAAAAAATAACCCTGCTAAATAGGTGACATGAAACTTCCAGGCCGATAATAAAAAACCGAAATGTTGCTATTTGAGTTATTTTGAGTAGCAAAATTTTTCCTTATCGGACAGTGTAGATCCAACATCAGACTCCACGTTCTGTGCAGTCTGATCTGAATCTACACTGTCCGCAAAATGTCCTTAGGTTGCGCCTAGCAGCCTAGGGCTTAAAGTGCATCAAACTTCCGAGAGAGTTCTCTCTGCAAGACGTAGCGCTGTTCGTCAATCGAATGACATTTTATTAAAGTCACATTTACATTTGAGCCCGTCATGGACCTCTCCTAGATTATCTAGATTTTCAAGGTGACCTTTAGAAGCTTCTGGCATTTACCAATGACCTTTTTAACCCTAAAACTGCGACATAAGTTCTAGGAAAATTTCTAGCCAACAGTAAAAACCCCTCGATATTACGATGTTAAAGTTGTTATTGCCGGGACTTCAAAATCTCGCCGTATCTGACAGTGTAGATCTAAGATCAGACTGCACGTTCTGTGCGCAATGACTGGCGCCCAGCAGCTTAAGAATTAATACAATTTAGACCCATCAATTGCGTATCGAACGTTGACATGGGAATGGATGTACGTGAACATGTATGCCCTATTCCTATGAAGTCGTTCATTTTAACTTGTGAGGTGCGTTAGCTTCAAGCAGCAAAAGTAAATCAAAGCACAACAGCGAAATGAAGATAGGATCTTTATTCTTATTCCTAACATGGTCTTGGTAGTATCAAACGAGACTTATCATCAAAATTGTCATCTTTTAGTCATTCGGCAAACCTCGGGTGATACGCTGATCAAATTCGTCGGCTGTATCGCGTAGCTTGATATGCACCTACACGGTACATTTCTTCGCCGGAAGTACACCGCTTCACCGTTCTTAAAATCGTAACATCCCACTTTGAAAGCAAACACTAGTTACAATATTCCATTGGAATCTTTCTAAATACATTTCCGATGACAAACAGTTTGTACATTTATTTCCTAACTAGGTCTATCAATTAAGTTGACATTTTTCAGCGATAGGTTGCTTAACATCGTGGCTGTTGTTGCCGTTGCTGATCGATTTACAGGCTCCGCCATGCCGTTTAAGATCACGTGACTGGCAGTATTTTAAAATGGACCCCCCTTGATACGGACGTGGCTAGATATAGGTAGGGAAACGACCGAGTTGTGACCAGTGGTCTTTTAGTGTTGCATCGGGACAATTGCGATGTTACGTACCCCTAAGCCGTGCATTTTAATTGGTTGTTACAGAAGGAATTCCGATGTTGCTGTAAACGTTATAAAAGGTTAATATACACAAATACGTACATTTTTTGCAATTAATTCCGCAACATTTTTCTACGGTGGCACAAAAGTGACATGGAAGATATATTTTATACTACGTGCGCACGTATTAGCTACTGCGTGCGCACGTAATAACTAATACGTGCGCACGTAGTATAAAATATATCTTCCATGTCACTTTTGTGCCACCGTATTTTTCTCATTGTTTACAGCAACGTTGTCATGTGACCTTCGAGTTACATTAAAAAAAACTGGACACCATTTCGGAAATATGAACGCCAAATGAAAGATCGCAAGATAATAATTAAATGATATCCAACTTGTTTTAACTCGTCTTCTTCTGTTAAGGACTTATTTTACACATGACAGTAGCTGGCACACGACCTAATGAGAATCCGTACGAATTTATGAGAAAACTTCTCTGATCTGTAGCGTGCGTAGGGTTACATAAACACCATTTCCGGGTAGTGTAGATCAAGTTCGTTGTCTGCGCATGTCATTTTCTTTGAAGATTCGATCTGTCCGCTATGACGCATCACTATCCCATGTACATGGGAAAAGTAGGGCTTGTACCGAAGCTATTACCCAAGCCTATAGGGGCTGTTTTAATAAATGGCCGGTGCATAGGTTACATACTAGCTGATCATAGCTGAATGAATCGCACCAGGTAGCGTTTACGGAGAGTAAATTTTTGTTTTATTTTGAAATTCAAAGTAACGGTTGTCGCTTTGAAAAGTAGTCCGGTTCTGTACCCAGAATGCCCAAATCAGATAGATGTGTATTTGAAGAATGCCATCTAGCGGAAGATAATGGATCAAGTTTGGTCTTGGCAGAAAGTTTGGTCTGATCTTTGGTCTTCATGTTTGCGATGCACCACTTATTTCGTATATCAAGACGAAAACAACCTCTGGAATTGAACTCCTTGTCGAGAGTCTGTTTCATTATTTGTTTTTCATTTCCTTTCTCTTTAGACCTTAGATAATAAAATATTCACTTGAGTTCATTAGCGAATACAATCGTAAATTGCGCTATATTGATGTCATTCATCGCTGTAGTACAAAAACGCCCACATCTACAATGGAGACAAAGCGTTCCCATGACATATGGTATCTAGGGCATAATTCACTAATCAACAATGGTCGAATGTTCGCATTATTCACTTATCCCGCCGAGTTCACTCGCCATATACTGTACATCGGCTAATCATCTCACTCGTCACAACTCGGCCGACTCCGTTACTGGGTCTATCCGTATCATTTAGACATCCATTGAAATTCCATATACTTACTGTCTCATAATCAAAAAACATTGCGGCACCCATAAAAAATTATGTAATCAACGACAACAACAACTAATTTGAATTAGCTTCTAAAGATTCGCCTGTGGAAGCTGCCAAAGGAATCGGTAACTCTCGTATAAACAATTATAAGACTGTTTGAAATATTTAATGAGTCATGCTTTGTGACAAGGGGTTTAATGCATCTGCAAAAAGTATCGATTGAGGTCAGTCTGCGCAGTCCGCTCAGGCTGACATGGATCGAAACTTTATGCTATGAATAAATTTTCTTTATGTCAAATGACCATATCACCTCATGATTCAGTCCGTTGTTGGAGGGAATGGATTTTATGGATCCTTAATTTTGTGATGACTTGCTTGGCATAATGCGTCACGGAGATTTACTAAACCTCCATTTGCCAGATCATGGCTCAAATTTATTTATTTATTTTCGCGGACAAAATTGTGACTTGCTCGTGTGTACATTTCTAAGTGGTGTCTGATTTTACGAGTAAAGTTCAGCGGTTTATTCCTAACCAAAAAATGTATGGAGTATGTAAATATTACAAAACAAAGTGCGAGACGTACAGCCCAGAGAAAGACAGATGCTTAACACAATTTGATCGGGAAAAGGATTGAATGCCAGTTACCAATATTTTTCCTTTCTGTCCACGACATCCTCCGCCCTTTCAAAAACAAATCTATGATTAATTTGTCGCCTGCAAATACTTTTAAACTGGAGAGAACTAGAACAAAGCCTTATAAATAAATGATTAACAGTTACTCGGTGAGAAAGATGACAATGTAGAAGCAGACGAAGTTACTAAAAAGAGAGATAAAAAATATACATGTTTAATTAATTTCTACCTGTGAATTATCTGATTGTCAATGTTTATAGGCCAAATTGGGGAGGGGGGGGTTTAGAAAAATTCCAATAAACCATTAAGCGACTGCAAATTAAATGGAAAAGTCAGCAGGGTTATTCAATTAACTGTTCCTATGAAGAAGTGATTCCTGGAGTAAGCGGGGAATTCAAATAGAAAAGAATGTGCAATCTGATCTTAGATCTGTACCTTCTGTTTTTTAAGATAACCCTATAGGGTAAACGAAATTTAACTTTCTGTGGATTGTATTTTCAGCTGACGAACGAGGTCGAGTCTAATATAAATGAACCATCCTCTGTGAAAAGGGGGTTTAATGCACCCGCAAAAAGTACCGACACATGATAGCCTGTGAAGTCCGCACAGGCCACCCTGGGTCGAAAATTTATGCTATTTGTAATTTTTTTGCATGTTCAAGGACTAGTATACCTCATGATTCAGTTGGTTGCAACACAAAACTGATTTTTAAGGATCCATAATTATGTGATGACTTGCTTGGTATCATGTATCACGGAGATGTATTAAGTCCCCTTTTCCGAGAGCATGGCCCTTATATAATACTTATTTGGCGTTGATTAGAATGTTACGTCAAGAAAAATCAAAGAGGATCCAAGATCGGACCACAGGTTATATGCGGTCTGATCTTGATTTGTGTAAAAAAATATAGTTTTGTGTAAAAAACATATAAAGCGCCCGTGGTATTTTCAGGGTTCATAAGTATGTCTGCCACGATAATTGATAAAGGCGTCGAGGTGGATAACAACCATTTTTTTCTAACATTTTCCCCACTTTTTTAAAGACAGGTCCTTTAATTTGAGCTGCGTTTAATTTGTCGGAAATGTTTCCAGTGGTTCAAAGCCTACTTGTTGTCGTAAAACTGACACTGTTTCGTATTGAAACATACAAAAGATTACACGATGTGGCAGGAGGCAACCACGATTTACCATTTTATACTGCCCAAATTCGAAATAAAACAAGTTCTACATTAGAAAGAGAAAGTAAAAACCTGAAAATGAATTAGTGACATTGTGTTGTCTGCTCAAAAAGAAATAGATAAATTCTCAACTGAGATGAACTTTGTCTAGAAAATATGCAAACACTGAAAAAGTATGACAAGCTTGAAACGCATCATGTTTGTTTTTTCCTAGACCATAGAAACAAGTGGCGAATTTTATCCCGAGAAAAAACTTTCAGTCAAAGAGACAATACAGCTCTTGAATAACACGACATTCTAGCCGAAAATAAATAGCCAAGCTGCATGACACTAAAATGTTCTTTTGTGTGATTTCTTATCGATGTGCGTGATGCATTTAAGTTACACTACACTCATTGATATCCATTTCAAGTTCGTTCCATTTAATATGCTGTACTTCAGCAGTCACGTGATACAGGCAGAACAGTCTACACAAGAAAACTAGGATTCGCAACTCAGGCTCATAAACTTTCATTCGTGAAATAATGTTACAAAAAAAAAAAGCGCGATTATCCTTTTTTTTTGTCTGAAATCCACAGAACACCGATAAGTTGATGTGCTTTTAATTTATATGATTTAACCATGTTGGCGACCGTGCTACATATGATACTTATTAGACTATGAGCCAGCAGCATGTTTGCTCCCCCCAGGAGGAATTTTGGGGACCGTTGTTAACTTAAACCCCAAGGTCTCCTGAGCACATTCCAAAAGTCTGCCACCTGGCGAGTGGGGCTTTTGGAAGTTATAGAGGTCAAAGGGCATCAAGTGCACCTCTTTGGAAATTTTATACCTTGTGAAAGTTCCAAATGATCTCAGGTAATGTAAAAAGCTTATATTTAGTTAATTCTATACATTTCTTACAAAGTACAAGGGCATTCAATGCTAATCAAAAGCATGGTTTAAGCTTCCAAAAAAATCATAATCTGAGAAACTACAGGAATATTTTTCAGATAAAACACATTTTCTCGATCACAAATGCCTTGAAAGCATCCTAGAAGCAACCCAAATGGCATTTTTAGATTTAATGTTTATTAAATTGTCATATCGATGGATAAAATGGAAGCAGTTACAACCAAAGTTCATTAATATACTTTTTAATGTTTTATATCAGTTGCTGAGAATCCAACAATTATCTGGTTCATTTCTTTGTTTTAGATAAAAGATTTAAGATTGATAAGATTTATTTGTATGCTTATTTTCGTGGTCTTAATAATTATATTCATTAAAGTAAACAGAAACTTTTAGCGTAAATCAAAGTACTGAAGTTACTGATACATGACGTACCATTTAACTTTTGCATCCAAAAAACCGGACAAAAAAGTTTTAAAGTAAAATATATCTTGATTTTATTTACTAAGAAGACATTGCATATGCTATCTACAGTGCCATCTCTTATAAATTTTTCAATTTAGTTCTCTCAGTCAATGATATCAAAGTAATAAAAATTGAACCTGCCATGACAGAGTAGTAAAGGTATGACCTACAGCCATATCCACCTTTTTAGTTAAATACATAATACATATGCATGACCTTAACTTCCCAAAATCAGAGATATATTACTCCTAGCTATTCTTATGCCACTTTTTACACACATCAGTTTAGAAATCAGGTGATTTACTAGCTATGTGCGTTACCATGATGAGTTGCCGAGCCCCACTGGCACAGTCGGTAGCGTACAGGACTCAAGAAGAGGGGGTTGCTGGTTCGATCCCCGACTCGGCCAATTTCTTTCCGAGGATTGATGATAGTCATTGCGACAGGATTCATTCCTCTCTCACTGCTGATTATTGTTTCGACGATGATTATGTGAGAAAGCAGCCAGTGGCATGGAAAGAATATTGTGCGGAGTACTAGTAAAAGAAACTCCAGGAAAGCATGGATAGGTGCACTGGCCACTGCGATATAACTGAAATTATGTTGAAAACGGCGTTAAACACTATGCAATCAAACAATCACACCATGATGAGTTGAATTCTTCAGTTGGATTTGATATTTCAACAGGGCGGATGCATTTGTTATCTCACTTTGTTGGTCCGTACTCATTTACAGAGGACCATAGTGACATAGTGAATGAGAGCTCATTCATGCTTGTATTTGCTCAGTAAAACCTTCACTGTCATCATTCTCATGCTTGCTCATCATACTGGCGTCGTGACATAACCGATATATTGTTCAAAAGATATGCATTTATTGACATGTTTCACGAAATGTTCAGCTGGGAATTCTATCAGCATTAGAGTCTCTGTAGTAAGCAAGCAATCAGAGATCGAACCTAGATAGAAGGTTGTTTATTTCAGTTTTATGCTCGTATATTGTGTCGCTCAAAGAGTGCAATCTAGAAATAAACACGTTATCGGTGTCAAGTTTGGGTAAGAGAGGGACAGGGTATAAAAGAAAGCTGGGATGAGAGAGAGAGAGAGAGAGAGAGAGAGAGACATGGGCAATGGGTGACGTGATCAACAAACAAAAGGGAATCTTTAACAGTTCTGGTCCACTACAATGTCGGAAAGGTTACACTATAAATGATACAAAGAAAACGAAGACGTAATGTCTTTGCACTTAGGTTTCGATCTGAAACTTCCTGTGAACTGGATTAGGTTGGTATTTTTACTCTTTAGCAGCGACAAAATTTTAGACTTGTCCAAATTGAACCATCTCAGACCACAAATTGAATACGGCCAAAATACTGTTGTTGCCTTTGAGAGCAAAGAAACATTGCTGGAAAAAGACAATGCTAATTGAAAAATCTGGCTATTAGCATTTTCACCTTTTCCCACAATGTTTTCAAAAGTTTAATTTTTCAAGGTCGTTAAGACTCGGGACTGTTGGGTAAAGGGTAAAAACCTTCAATCTGACACCCTCTTTTGCAGCCATAATAGGTAAAGCGTTCACACTTTACCAAATGACCCGGCGGGAAAAGGCCTTCGGGAACATTCTGGTATTCAGCATTTGTTTTCCCTCTTCCCACAACGTTTTCAATCCTTTTAAAAAACAAGTTCCATTATTTTAGCTGTATTCTGTTTCTCGTCTGCATAATGCATCAATATCGGTAAGTCAAAATTTTGTCGTCTGATGAAGAGTTAAATACACACACACACACACACACACGCACGCACGCACGCACGCACGCGAGGGATGCTTACTCGTATAGTCGAATCTCATCTATCTGTTCACAGTCATCACATATGTTTCATAAAACTACTTGAAGATGGTGATCGTTCACCAAACTGTTTTCATTTTTTAATTAACACCCTTCGGAGCTGCGCATATCTAGATCAGACTGTACAGTGCATGAGATCCGTTTTGGGGTTTATACACTATCCACATTTTGATTTTTAATGAACAAAATTTTAGGCTTGTCAATATTCAAAGCATTTACAGACGAGAAGTTGTATATGGGTTTAATTATAGGATATATTTGAGAAAGGGTAGGAAACATTGTGGGAAAAAGGAGATATGCTGGTAGCAAGCATTTTCTGGTTTTCTCAGTGTTTCAAAATCTTCCTCCCCCCTCAGGGTCGTTAAAGCATGTGATTGTTTGATAATAAGTAAACTTTGATTATCAGACGACAAAATTTCGGGCTTTCCCAATTTCAAAGCATTTGCAGACGACAGTTTAAATGTGGTTTAAATCAAAGAATTTGTTTGGGACACAACATAAAACATTGTGGGAATGTCTCAATGTTTTCAGAAGCCTTCTTCCGTAGGGTCGTTAAAACAGTATTATTGGGTGAAGGTTTTAAATGGCTTTGGAAGTAAACTTTTAGACCCCTAGGAAAAACAAATCTATCTACTGGGCGGGGATGGGCTTGATGTTGCACTTTGTATTCTATTCATTCTGTCTGTAAACAGGATTAGATCTACATTGGAAAACCTAGAAATCAAACCTTTACCAAACAACCACGTGATTTAACGACTCTGTAGATAAAGGCTCTTGAAATTATTGAAGGAAAAGACGAAATACTGGTAACCAGTATTTTAAAGTTTTCCTACAATATTTTCTATCCTATTGAAGACAAAATCCATCACTGAAGCCGCCGAGCCTCGTAACAAAGACGAGCCTTTTGGAGTTCAGGACTTAAAACCGGAAGGTCGCTGGTTCGAATCTCCACTGAGCTCGACGAATTATTTTCCGAGGGTTGATGATAGTCATTGCGACAAGATTCATTCCTCTCTCACTGCTGATCATTGTTTCGACGATGGTTATCAGGGAAAGCAGCTTTGGAAAAATATTGTGTGAAGTACTGGTAAAAGAAACCTCAGGAAAGTATAGATAAGTGCACTAGGCTGTACGATATAACTGAAACAGTGTTGAAAAGGGCGTTAAATACCATACACTAAACAAACGACCCTGCAAAAAAAAACTTCTGAAAACATTGTGTGTTAAGGAGAAAATGCTGCTTTTATCCTTTTCCCACAATGTTTTCCATCCCTTTAAATACACTGTGTCATCAACTAAGCCACCTTAAATTTGTCGTCTTCAAATGTTTCCATTTTAGACAAGCCTAGAATCTTGTCGTCTATAGTAAACACCTAACGAAAACTCAGGTATCAAGTACTTGCAAGTTGCAAAATCTACATTTTGAGTGAAGAAACCTATAAATTTTTGGAAGCGAAGAAATGAAACCATTTGATTGTTAAAGACAAAATTGGAATCAGAGAGAGAGAGAGAGAGAGAGAGAGAGAGAGAGGTATGAAATCGAACAACGCAATTTTGAACCATTGATTGATGAAGGCACAGCCCTTTCTAACGAGATTTATTCAATTAATCCCCCATTAACTATTCTTAAAGTGTCTCGCTACTTGCCATAAAACTATATATGTCTTCCGGTCAGACCTCTCATCTGATTTATGTGTTTAGTTTTTTGTAGGGTTACTTTGTATGTCCCTTTACCTCACAATCCCAAGTTTCCCTAAGTATAAGGACATTTGAAAACAGTGTGTGAAAAGGAGAAAATGCTGGTAACAAGAATTTTCTCCTTTTCCCACAATGTTTTCTATCCTATAGTAGGTAAATCTCATCATTTGAATCACATTTTATTTGTCGTCTGTAAATACTTTAAAAATGGACAAGTCTTAAATTTTGTCGTTTGGTAAAGTGATACCCCTTTCGGTACGGACGGTAATTTCGTATGTTTTGCATACAGTGAAAAACAAGATGAGAAGGCATGTATTCGCTTTCCCCTCCCCCCCCCACCCCCCCCCACAAAAAAAAAACCCCACTCAATATTCGAATATCCGAATTTCATACAGGTGTAAAATAGCAATTATATCTATTTGTAATTCATGCCATCCCCAAAAATAACCCTTGAAGTCGAATATCTGAGACTTTCGTACAGGTAGATAAATAGCAATTTTATCTATTTGTCATTCATTCCACCCCCAAAAATAACCCTTGAATTCGAAAGAATTCGGTATAAAATAGTAACTTTATCTTTTTGCCATTCATATAACCCCCAAAAGTAACCACTGAGTTCGATTGCTTGCGACTTTCATACACGTAGAAAATAGCTAACCTATTTGCCATTCATGCCATCGCCGAAAATGACAGCTGAATTCCAATATCTGAGGCTTTCATACAGGAAGAAAAGAGCAACTTCATCTATTTGCCATTCATGCCGACCCCCCCCCCCCCCCCCCCATTACCATTGAATTAGAATATCTGAGACTTTCATATAGGTTGAATTAGAATATCTGAGACTTTCATATAGGTAGAAAATAGTAACTTTATCTTATTGCCATTCATGACTCCTCTAAAGAATAACCCTTGAATTCGAATATCTGAGACTTTCATATAGGTAGAAAATACAGTAGTAACATGATCTGTTTGCCATTGATGCCACCCCCGAAAAATAAACCTTGAATTCTAATATCTAAGACTTTCATATAGGTAGAAAATAGTAACTCTATCCTTTTGCCATTCATGCCTCCTCTAAAAACTAAACCTTGAATTCGAATATCTCAGACTCTCATATAGGAAGAAAAAAGTAACATTATCTATTTGCCATTCAAGGCGTTAATGGCAGTAAAGCTCAAGTTTCTCTTTTAAATGCGTCTGCTTTTTTGTGTAACCTTTCTTTAGTGGCGTTTGGGACCACAGTCCATTAAATAATAATGGACAATAGTAAGCAAAATGTTTTCGAGATTTTCGGCCAGGGAGTTAAAGCGCAATATGGTGTCGCAATGAAAACGGAACTATGAAAACTATTAACGAAGCATTCCGTTCTTTTAGTATTTTCGCAATGTCTTGTGCATACTGTGATTTTAACTAAAGATAAAAACATGTTTATAAGTTTAAGCAACAAAATCTATATCTTTTGAAAACTCATTGTAGCAAGGTTAGCTACATTTGTGTCAGTGAAAATAACATATAAGTAATGATTTTGACTGTCAAGAAAAGCATGATTACAATATGATTAACTTTTTCCCTGACGACAAATTTAACCGTAAACCTGCTAAACATGCAAATAAAACCTCCAAGCCGATAGTACAAGCTAATTTAGTTATTTTAAACTTACTTTTTGGAGAAATACATCCCTTTATTGGACAGTGTAGATCAAAGATCAGACTGCATGTTCCGTGCAGTCTAATCTTGATCTACACAGTCTGCAAAACGTAATTGAGCTGTGATTAGCAGCCTAAATGCTAAAACTCTTCCAAATGAGTACAAAGTCATATTTACTATAAATGTCCTTAAAGGAACTTTAAACCAGATTTCAAGTTTCAAGTTGTTTTTAGAAAATCCTCACAAAGTCTGCTAATTTGCATTTTCATTAAAAAGATGGGTTCAAAAAACTGAAACAGAGATAGAAATACGTGTAAAACACACCAGAAATTATCCAGTTTTTCTATTCTTTTACAGTAAAATTTCCTATTGTGTTAGTGACAGTATTGCCTTCATTGCATTAAAAGAGATAGATATAATTTTAACTTGGCATAATGCCAGTTAGCACAAGCGCTTAGAGGCAGATTCGCCGACTATGAAGGTCGTGGGTTTGAGTCCTTCCTGAGGCAATTTTATTCAGCATTTCCCTCCAAGTAAGGGAACACAGTCACATCCCCATGACTTTTGTTTACAAACTATCGACCCCCCCCCCCCACAAGGAAAAAAAGGGTGGTGCAAAACAGGCTGCAAATTAAACTAGAGTAAACTATTTTGGGAAAAGAGACATTTCTGGATGCAAAACAACGAGCAATATATCTTGTTACCACCATAATGACAAAAGTGGTCTGCCTAAAGAAGAAAAAAAGTTGTTAGCTCGAGGTAAGGACGTGAAGTAATGGAGGGTACTATCCCACACCTTTGAGCAGGTATATTACGAGATGAGCAAATTTATAATGTCCAAATATCTCCCGTTCCGCGAATCTGGAGAAAAGTGTGTAATTCAGGTTTCATAATCGCTTTTGATTTGGATCGTCAGCAGAGGTAGTTGGGACAATTTCCTGTCATTGCAATTTATTATATTCAAAGATCCATTATACGCACGAATGTCGTTCGTCTGTCAACGATCATAATTGTAACGAATTATTATCTCATCAGTAATTCATGTCTCTGTGAAGCTGAAGGCATCTGAAAATTAGACCAAAATAAAATGACATTGGAGTGTTTTGAATTTTGAAAAAGAAAAACCAATCGGCAAATGCGAATTCATTTAAGGATTAAAACCAAATAAAATGACGTTGGAGCGTTTTGTATCTTGTGAAAAAAAAAACCGAAAAACTCTTGCGGCACACTATCTCCATTTATCTCAGGGTTTACAGAAAGTAACCCTGGAGCTACTAAAAAAATCATATGAACATTTCTTTCGGGTGGCAAGAATTAAAAAATTACAATTTCAAAATTGTGTTTGCTAAAAGGAATATGACCGTCAAGGACAGTGAAGATCCAAGATGTATAAAGACTGATCTTGATCCACACTATCCGTTAAAGAGCATTTGTTGGCGCTCAGCAGTCTTATGGTCAAGAGCTGCAGATGCGCAAAAGAAAGGTTTGATATCCAACAGTATCAAACATAAATTAGTCCCGGTATGCAGACTTGGCAGGTGCTCAGACAATTTCCAATCAAGGTGTAAATTAGCAGATCTCTGCCAAAAGGATGTTTAATACATCTCCTTGACGCATTCTACCATACAAGTCATCACATGATAATGGATCCAATAAATTCATTTGTGTAATAACCGGTTTAATCATGAGATAAATTGCTCCTTTGACATGCACAAACTCACAAATAGTGAACAGTATCGACTCATGTCAGCCTGCGCGGATCTTGCAGGTCATAACGAGGTTCTTTACCAAAACTTCTGTAAAGACCAATCACCACTGTTAGCATGCACTTTTGCGTGATAACCATTCCTTGAATTTTCATGAAGCTTCCAAGTTATTAGGATATGCTAAATGTACATGGTGGCTACACGCTCATGATAACGATACTATTTTTTATGCTCCATGCACAGACATTTTCTTGACGAATTTGCTCTCTGTAAACTTATACATGAGACATGCTGCGTGAAAAAGGGGTTATTGAATCTGCAAAAAGAATCGACTCAGGCCAACCTGTGCAGTCCGCGCAGGCTGACCTGGGTCGAATTTTTTTGCAACTGCTTTATTTATCGCGTGTTCAAGGACCAATCTTCATTATCCTTTAGTCGGTTGTAAGACAGACTTGATTTTGTAAATCCATAATTATGTGATGACCTGCTTGATATAATGTATCATGGAGATACGTTAAACCCCCTTTTTTCCTTTTTATATGAGTACGACTGATATATCGGGCGAAGTTTGTCTAAAGTACCTGTGATTCCCTGGCCGATCTTTGACCCCAAAACCGGATTAAAGCTGTGAATAGAACCAATTTAGCACCAAGTGCTGCCCATTCATAACGTTGTTTTATCTAATTTACACGGAGTTGCAAATCTATAGAACAACTCCGTGAACTTCTGTGAATCTAATCTGAAACATAGAAAATTAGTTTCCTCCTCATGTGACATAATTGCAATGGGGACAGAGCCTAGGCTCGTTCATACACATTTCTTACCTGTTAGTATACGTAAGCGAAACGCTTTTAGATCCGGCCATAAAGAATTAATGTTTAGATTTTTCGCCACTAAGCTAAATTTCTTATAAAACACGAGCAAATACATAACAGATCTTTTCCTTGCTATTCTAAGGAGTCTCGAGGGTTACATTACGTAAAAAGGTATAGCCTAATCTTGATGTTTATCCCTTATCCTGCTAAATGAGTGAAATGAAACTTTTAAGCCGATAGTAAAAAAACCCCATATTTTACTATTTCAAAGATATTTTTTGGGGGAAAAATATGTCCTTATCGGACAGTATATATACAAGATCACTGTATATATACAAGATCAGATTGCACGTTCTGGGCAGTCTGATCTTGATTTACACCGTCAGCAGAGGTCCTTGAGTCGCGCTTAGCAACCGAAGGGTTAAATGAGACCAGATATGACGTCTTCGTATTAATTTGAATACGACCCGGCATAATCGACATGGGTATTTAATATGTAATATTCCCATAAGTCTTTGCGAAATTCTTGAGCGCAATCTAAATTTGCAAAGGCCTGTATGAATGTCATTTGACCCATTACAAGCGTAATTTGCGAAGACAATGCCTATCTGAATGTTGTATGATAATGATAAGGCGCGTCGATTACGCGAAGTAGTATGTGCATCTAGATGCGATGACGTCATATCTTGGTTGGTACTCATAAAACCTTTTAGATGCTCAGCTGAACTGAACATGAATTATCCCTATTAATCAAAATTGATTTGATTCAACTCACAGAGCTCCCCTTTTTTTTTGAAAGTTCTCTTTCCATCATCTAATTAACGTAAGTCTTAATTTCTCATAGTAGTACTGGGGGAAACACAAAAGCTGAATTGAACATGAACTCAAGTTTTATAAGAACGAGTGCGAATGTAAAACGACCATCCTGTTATTTACCCTTAGGCTGCTAAGCGCGACTCGATGCGCTTTTGCGGGCAGTGTATGCCTACGTCACAATCAGCTGGACAAACCGTGCATTCTGATCTTTGATCTACACTGTTCGATACGGTTTTTTCTTTGCGGTTAAATCAACTTTGAAATCGCAATAATTGGAATTTCACAATTGAGTGGAAATTTTTCGTTTCATTTATTTAGCGGTTTAAGGGATAAAATTTCAAACTGTACCCTTTCATTAATTGCATATTACTGGCTACAACATGACACAGGAGTTTGCAGGAACACTGCAGAATGCCATTAAAGTCAAAGAATTGAAACAAATAAAACGAAACGACCCGTCATTGTTCAGGATCCAAGTAATTGCTCGTAAATTTGATTGTGTACCATAAAAGTTTACTGAGTGAGTTTATTGCCTTTTAAAGACGATCGCTACAGTTTCACCATTTTTTCAAAACAATCAGAATTTCATGAAACTTTGTTTGGTGATAGTTTATTATCTGATCTACAAAAATAGGAGATGAAAAGAGGGGGTCACCAGCTTTGGGAAAATTCTATGAATATTTCTTTTAGTACACCCTGCATTGCGGCAGTTCAGGATGAAATTTCACCTATGAAAACTAAGTCTATGTATGTTTTTTTAAATGACAACGATTATAAGCAAATTTTATGTCTTTGGTTAAACATCAAATTTAATGAAAAAAATAATTTAGAGTATACTGAGTATCAATATTTAAATAAAAAATCCCTTAACTTATGGCTAAAACACCTTTATTTTGGGAAAAAAAAAAAAAAAAAAGAGTATCTTTTAAAGTTATTTTTTTAAATGTTCTAACATTCAGATTTTTCTTATTTTTTTCTATAAATAATATTCAGGTACTAAAATAAAAGAATCAGTCTTAAAACAAATAGGTCACCAGCCTTATTTGTTAAGAAAATACATTTTAAGTTTGTGGGTGGGGCACTAACTAATGAGTAAATGTAGGGTTTGTCAAAGACAAAGACATTATATGAAGTAAATTATCTCATTTTTTTCAATAACACAACAATGTTTATAAGAATCAAGTTTGTTGGTCATAATAAACCAATTCATAGCATATAAATGTAATACTGATGGTAGCATTTAACCCATTTCCAAACGACTAATTTAAGACTCTTCTAAATTTGATATGTTTGCAGATGCTAAACCAAACCTGGTATTCATGTATCACAGTTCTTTGATGGGTCAGAAATCATTGTGCGAAAATAAGAAATCAATCCTTAGGAGGAATTTCTCTTTTTAACATCAGTGTTTTCTAATGTTGTATGCTGCAGACTCATCAAGCTTAGGGACAATATGGTAAAGGAGAAAGAGTTATGTACAGCCCGTCGTTTTTTGCAAGTCTTTACCAAGTGACATAATTTTGGACTAGACCAAACTGAAAGCATCTGCATCTGAAAAGATGTTTTAGCTCGACGACACGTCTGCCAGATAGAGCGCTAGTAGCATCTGTGTCCATATTTCTGTTGTTAGGTGACGTAGTTAAGTGATTCATTTTGACTTTCAGTCCGTCTTTTGAAAGCGTAATTTTGGATTCTTGCCTCGCATATACGCTCATAATTATTTGGCTTGATTCAAATACTTTTTTCCTCATTTTGCTGACATGAAAAGATCCGTTTTAGTTCTTGGTTTATCCATTCTGTAGACATTGACAAGTGTGGCAAGATCAATTGTGTTAGGTGCTCACCGTTTTTCGAGTAAAAGGTGAGCGTGATAGTTACACGAAGCGTGAAAATAGAAACTGTCGCGAACGTCGTTAATTACTTTGAAAGCTTTCTTGTGACGCAGGGATTACAGACATGAGTTGAGGCAAACTACATTTACGTGTATACATCCGAAAACTTAATGCCAGTAGGAGAAATTACTCATAACCAGCAGTTTCTCTTTTTGTCACTATGTTTTCAAAAGTGGTCTGCTGCAAGTCGACGAAAAAGTCGCAGTCAGCAGGAGGCCATGTTTACAGGATATCGGATAGTTACACGTTTTGATTGATTTTCCGTTTATTGATCGGCGCCATCGGTTGCCCATATGAGCGACGCCCCCTCCCCGAAGGCTGTTAGAAATGTTACCGAGGATAATGTAAGATACAGCACAAAACCCGTTCATTCTAAGTCACGCCTGGATTTTTAACGTGTTCGGTGTATGGCACCGTTACACGGGACCTCAGCCTAGCCTCTCATCAAGCGTCCCGAGATTTGTAGCTTACAAGTCTCAAAGCCGACTATTTGAACTGACTTAGACTGGCGCAATTATTACACATTTCTACAGTACATGGCTATATACTGGGGTTTGTCCAATACTCAATAAGAAATGCATACTTAATCAGACGAATTAGGTATGAAGAAACTATTGAAATAAATCACTTGTTAAATCCGTTTATTAATCACTCCCTGACTAAGTCGACGTTAAGAAGAGGGGAAACAGGAAATGAATTGATGAATTTTATCGAAGAAGAATGCAAGATGCCATTAGTATCACACTATTTTGTAATCATTTAATCGGCTTCCGTCTCTCGTCTTGTCACTTCTAATGACTTAAACATGTTTAAGTAAAATCTTTTTCTACTCGAACTTAAGTTAAAGCTTACATCCGCACTTGAACATAATGAAGGAATTTCTTTGTAAGAAACTGACGAAAATCTTAAGACGAAGAAGAAAATTATTTAGCACAAAAATTCCTCTTTATAAAGAAAGAAGGAAAGTTAGACCGTGAAATGGCGCAGCGAAAGTCTTTTTGCGATAGCACTGTTATAGGTATGAAGCCGGTTGCATGACAAAGGTTTATTTAAGACTGGAACAAGGCCTAACCCAGGTCTGGGTAGACCAGAATTTTAAGCCGGTTTGCATAAAACTAGTTTAGCCGTTGTCTGCGCATGTCATATTCTTCGGAGATTCGACCTGTCTGCTATGACGCATCACTATCCCATGTACATGGGAAAAGTAGGGCTTATTATACCGAAGCTATTGCCCAGGTCTGAAGGGGCTGTTTTGATAAATGGCCGGTGCATAGGTTACATACTAGCTGATCATAGCTAAATGAATCGTACCAGGTAGCGTTTTATTGAGTAAACGTTTATTTTATTTTGAAATTCAAGGTAACGGTTTTCGTTTTGAAAAGTAGCCCAGAATGCTTAAATCAGATAAATGTGTATCACTCGTCACAACCCGGCCGATTCCGTACCTACATCTAACCTCGTCTGTATAACGGTCGTTTCCATTTGAACTGCCAATCACGTGATCTTATACATTGTGGCGCCACTGTAAGTCGTTTAGCAACGACATAAACAACCTCGATGAAGTTATTCACATCTTTCTATCTGTCGGTGAAAACTTCAATCGCAATTGATAGTCCACGTTAAAAAATAAATGTACGAACTGATTGTCAACTGAAATATACATGTAGTTAGAAAGATTTCGATAGAAAATTGAGAATCAAGTTTTCTTTTTTACGAGGAGTCTTACAATTTTCAGAACGGTAAACCGGCGTATTTCCGACGAAGAAATGTACCGTGTAGATGCATATCAAGCTCCAGATACAGCCAAGGGACTTGATGGCTCCCATCACCCGAGGTATGCCGAATGAGATATATATATATATATAAATCGATTAACAACGACATAAACAAACACAGTAAAGTTTTTCACATCTATCAGTCTGTCGGCGAGAACTTCCGACGGAATTGATAAACCATGTTAAAAATTGAATTTACAAAGTGTTTGTCAACGAAAATACGGGAGCTGTTCCATAAATTCGCGGAATTGTTGCCGAAATTTTTTGTTTTACATTCGATTCACACCACACTTTCAGGGATCATATCCTAACATAATGTCAAGTAAACGACAAATTTTGTCATGCCTTCTTCCGTTGTATATCAAAGAATTTGGTTTCTTTAGCAACCAAGGTAGGGCGACTTGAAGCTAGTCAAAAATTTGACATTTCAATTTTTTAGAAAATATATAAAAATGTAAAAGTGCATGCAATTTTGGCGCGAAAGCGACGGACGTTACCGACGTTATTCGACGTCATTTCAGGTGAATTTGAAAACACTCCGTCGTATAGTTACATATAAGTAAGACATTATTTTGCAGTCATGACTTCGGGGCGAAAAAAAAAAAAAAAAAAAATGACGTCAGCTGCCGACGTTGAGTTACATTCTGTCGTAAAGTTTTGTGTTGGACTTAAACTTTCTCCGGTGAAAACATTAAGACGCAGTATGTAATCAGACACTTTGCCGAATTGTGGTAAAACACTCGTTTATAAAAATGGCAGGAAAGTTTTAGAAAAGGCAGGAGTTCCATATACCATGATACAAGAGCGGGTCGTCCGACAAGTGTTCAGACAGTGGGGAATTCAACGCTCGTTAAAGAAATGATTGATAGGGACAATGATTAACCGTGAGATACATTGCACAAGAGATAGGTCAGTAAAGATTGGTTTACTGTAACTTTTGATCAGTGGATACACAGACATAGACAGTGCACCGCAACTGGAGGCGACTATGTAGAGAAAGTTAATCGTGCGCTTATTTTTGACGTTTAGGGGACGTGACGTAAACGTCGGCGTGTTTCAAGTGTCACTTACTACTCTTCTGTAAAGTTAAATGCATTTTTATCTGTTTTATGTATCTCCATGAAAATTTAAACATGTATCAGGTATAGATAAACGAACGTTCCTTTAGATGTATTTTGTTTTCAAATTCAACACTTCGTAATGGAATTACAGGCAAATTCCGCGAATTTATGGAATAACCCTCGTAGATTTAGAAAGATTTCGATAGAAAATTGAGAATCAAGTTTTCTTTTTTACGAGGAGCCTTACAATTTTCAGAACGGTAAACCAGCGTATTTCCAGCGAAGAAATGTACCGTGTAGGTGCATTTTAAGCTACCAGATACAGCCGAGGGACTTGATGGCTCCCATCACCCGTGATATGCCAAATGAGATATGTATTTGTAGAATGCCATCTAGCGGAAGATAATGCTAGTTTAGCTCGAGTCGACCCATCCCCAGTCTATCCAGAATAGGGTTAACTATCCTCCAGATAGGACTAAACGATAGGTAGATTATGTCAAGCGCACCGCTGTTGTCTAAGCAACAGCACAGATCTGCACGAGATTTTACACCACGAAGTCCCATTCGGCATGCCTCGGGTGATGGGAGCCATCACATCTCTCGGCTGTATCTGGTAGCTTGATATGCACCTACACGGTAGATTTCTTCGTCGGAAATACGCCAGTTTACCGTTCTGAAAATTGTAAGGCACCTCGTAAAAAAGAAAACTTGATTCTCAATTTTCTATCGAAATTTTTCTAACGATATTTCAGTTGACAAACAGTTCGTACATTTATTTTTTAACGTGGTTTATCAGTTGCGACTGAAGTTTTCACCGACAGATAGATAGATGTGAATAACTTCACCGAGGTTGTTTATGTCGTTGCTAAACGACTGACATTAGCTCTATTCGACTGGTAACTACGGTTTTTCGTGTTGCACTCTTTTGTATTTGACTGGTAAATTTCACGATTTCGTAAACTTTCGTGAAGCACAAACCTTACGCTCTCAAATCGTCGTAATGTTTGTGCAGCTCGAAACGGGCACTTTACAGGTAGGCGGAGCTTAATATTCATTTTCGTGCTTCACGAAAGTTGACCAGTCGAATACGGCTAGTGGCGCCGCCATGTATAAGATCACGTGATTGGCAAATTCAAATGGAAATGACTGTTATATAGACGAGGTTAGATGTAGGTACGGAATCGGCCGAGTTGTGACGAGTACACGAAGTCCATACATAATACAGTCTTGAATGCGACGCTATCAAGTTCGATCTGCTGCTGGTGGATCGACAAGAAGCGTCTTTGCGTGCTTATCTGTATTTTTGACTATATCATCATTTCTGAATCAGAGAATCCAGAAATGCGAAAAAAGATTGACCAAGATCAGGCGGCACAGATATACTGGCCGATCTCAAGATTAGATCTTAGTACAATGTCCGTCGAAGTACACTCCATGATAAGACAAAACAGTTGCAGACTTGTATATGGAATATGAGTTTAACTCTTTACCAGACAATTAGAAAACGTCAAGACAACTATGGCTCAAATGATTGATTTAGTCTCTAGAAGAGCTAAAAACCATGATTGTTGGAGAAAATGCTGGATACGAAGATCTTCCCCTTTTTCCACATTGATTTTAAACTTCCTTCATCCCCAGAGCCATAAAAACCAGGGCTTATCTATCAAAAATAATAACCCATCTCAGCCTTTCGTGACATTGCTATACATGGGTAGAATTTGCATGAGCTTGATTAAGATCAGATTGTATACTAGTTGTATAGTGGTCTTGCACTAAACTGTCCTCATTTTGATCGTAAAAAAGTTACATGATTAAGGCTCTTAATCTGCATTAGAACTGTATTTAAAACCCTCTGATTTATAAACTCCTATCCCGTTGAAAAAAAAGGAAGAATTCTCTTGATCCAGACAATTTCATTTTTTTTCCCGAATATATCTAAAACAAATTGCTTAAGCAACGGAAGGTATGGATTAAGATGTGTAGGCTGATAGTTGTCTATACTGTCCACACGATCGGAAAAAATAAAGATTAACAATGCTCAAACTTGATAATAATTTCGGTCATTGATCATCTTGTTTACCACTGTACATGCTGGTGAGGACGGTGTCTTCGGATGTAGGACAATGTCGTCAGATAGATACTATCGCTAGTTATCCTGAAAACATTAAACTATCCGTCCACTGCAAAAAAAAAAGAAAATTAGACTATATAATCTTTTTTTTTTTTTTTTTTTATTTTTCTTCTTGTTTTTTTTTTTTTTTTTCGGCACAATGTTTAGAAGTTTATGGACAAAACAGGAGAACACTTTGCTGAAAAAGGAGAATTTCGTTGTTACGTGCAATGTCTCATTTTCCAAAAGCTATTTCAAACGTTTTTTAATACAATTTTTAAATATCTGTCCACAGCCGCTTGGTGATTTTAAAATGAGTTTAAATGGGGGCAAAAAAGGTGTTTGGGGGTTAGATTCTGGTATACATGGTTAACCTCTATGGTTTAATTGATTGAATGTTGTTTTTTACTGTTTTTAACATTATTTCCCTCAAGGCGATAACTGTTATATAAATTGTCTTGGGTTTCACCCGTGCCAGGCTAGGGCTCTGATGTGTCTTTCCCAAGGATACTCCCACAAAAAACTCACTGCTTCCAGTGATCAAAATGTACCAAAATATTTTTCGTCCGATAAATAATCCTTTGAAGCCAAAATGCCCTGCACAGGCTATTCTGCATTCTGGCATATTGGATATTGAACATTGCCTGCCATGTTCTCTTTCTAAAGTGAAATGAGTCACGATTTTCATCTTAAACTAGAGTTTAAACCTGCCTCTTTGCAGTTTAGATTTCGCGTGTTACGGGGACAATTTAAACTTGTGGTTAAGCTAAACTATAATAAAGAAAACCCCTGGGTTTAACTTTTAGTCCGGATCTTACTATACTATGTTTATGCAAAAGAAAGAGCACAAAACTCCATTTTAAACTTTAGGTTATCTTTAAATTTGTATTATGCAACCGGTCCTTAATGTTCGCCTTTGTGCTGTGTCTAAGTTTTAATAGTCTTGGAAAAACCATGCATATGACTTTAAGCAGATCGTTGTAATATATTCACGCTGCTCTTTGCCATATGAAGCGTACCTTCGCACCAATTAAAAAAAAAAAAATGGCAAATTGTATAATTGGATAAAAGTTCCCTTTAAAACTACATGTATATCGTCAGATTTCTACCATAGTTACAAGAAACCAGTTTTTTTTATACATGTGATATTGTATTTATTTTGTCACCTTTTTCCACAGGACTCACTATGCAAACAGTGTATTAAAGGTGTATATGAGCATTGTTCTTCCCAAGTTTACCACCAATCAACTATTTCAATTAAAAAAAGAGGTTCCCCTCATCATGTTTTTATGTTATGTTTAATGTACGGACTTATATTATTTGTAACAGGCTTGTTTAATTTAAAAGTATTGTTCAGATTACTTATCACCGAAAGGGAATTTAGATCATTTTGATTACAGAATCTAGTATTGTTCGCCCTGGATTCGCTCGCCTCATTACCCGTTCGCCCTAGATTCGTTCGCCCTACTGTGGGATGACCAATTCATGGAAAAAAATAAAAGAGGCAAAAACTTCCTGTATTTTGTAACTATTTTCGTCTTTAATTCTTTCGCTACTAATTAAATGAATTCGACTATTTTCGAGGTCTATAGGTAATTTTTTAACTACTGTTGAAAATGATTGTTGCCATCGATTAGCATCAAGTTGTAGACGGTGTAAGACCCAAGATCAGACTACACCTAATGTACAGTCTGATCTTGATCTACGCCGTCCGCAAAAGCTGTTCAAAGAGCAATCGGCGGTGAAAGAGTTAAATTGATTTAAATTGTCAGTTTCTATTAAACTACACCAGTGAATATACCTTAGATGACATGTAGTCGTAGTTCAAAGTATGATCCACCTGATACAGGTAAATTATGGTTTCCCTGAATGAACTGTATAGCTATCAAACTATGGTAAGTTCCATCCAAGTCATGGATCTACCTTTCAGAAGCACAACTCCTAATATGCAGTTTTAAAAAAAAATGGGGTCTCCGCACTATGATGCTTCGATCTGATGCTTTGATCAAGTGTTTGTTGAAATCCGCTGTATTCATCCGTAGGGTCAATATTTGGCATTTGAAAGAAATCGACAGTGATGCAGACGACATTTTGTCTGACAAGCTATTTCTGTAAAGTGGTCTGCTCTTTCGTTAAGTATCTTGCTAAAGGCACTCGACCCTCAATTAGACTGGTGCGACTTTGAGTCTTTCCCAAAGACTTCATACATAGATCTTCTTACATTCTAGACTTGTCCAAATTAAGAGAATTTACAGACAACATAAACTGTGACTCATAGGATGTTTTCCATCATTAAAAGAGTAGAAAATAATGTAGGAAAAGGAGAAAATGCTGGTTATTACAACATTTTCTCCTTTTCCAATAATATTTCAAAAGGCTTCTTCCTCGGGGTCGTCAAAATACGGGCTTGTTTTGTGGAAAAAGGTAAACAATATGCTTCCTACGGTTGAATTTTTAAGTCATGCAACAGACGAATTTTAAAGAAGTCGTTGACCAACGGAAAAAAATCAGTTATTCCATTAGCTACAATGTTTTCACATGTATTCAGGTGTTAACATGAATTGTTAACCATATTATACAATGGTGTTTTCAGCTTTATCTGCCGCATTTTTTAAACCTTTTTATCATTTTTGCAGAAGGAATAAGATTTTTAAAACCAAACACATGTAGACTGTACAGACCAGTAGGCTGTATCTCGTTTTATGATAAGCACGTAGATTAACTGTTTCAGAGACACATGTCCGAATCACATCGTTAGAAAAACTTGTTCGAACGTCGTTATAAAAGTTTGTTTGAGTATCGCTGAAAACCTTTTAAATCCATCATTAAAAGGTAAGTTGTGGCATCGCTGGAAAAAATCAGGAGCATCTCTTGAACCGATTGTCAGAGTATCGCTGACAGAGCTTGTAGAAGAGCATCGCTGAAATAGCTTGTCGGGGCATCACCGAAACAGCTTGTTGGAGCATCGCTGGCAGAGCGTGTCGGAAAATCGCTGGAAAAGCATGTTTCTACTTCGATGGAAAACTTTGTTGTGGCATCGCTAAAAAAAATTGTTGGAGAGTCCCTGGTTCGTCGAAGAATCCCTGGAAAAGTTTTTGGAACAATGCATAGAAAAGCTTGTTGGAGCATTGCTTAGAAAACTTGTGCATTCCTGGAAAAGCTTATAAGAGCATCGCTGGACAAGCTTGTTAGAGAACTGCTCGAAAAACTTGTTCATGCATTCCTTGAAAAGCTTGATAGAGAGTCACTTAAAATGTATGTTAAAAGAATTCCTGGAAATGCTTTTGAAAATTTTGTTGAAAATTTGCTGGAAAGGCTGGTCAAAGAATGGAAAGATTGCTGGACAATCGCTTGAAAAGCTTGTTTAAGCATCTCTGTAAAGCTTGTCGAAGTATCATAGGAAAAACTTGTTGGAGCATCACTGGAAAAGTCTTTTGGAGAGTCCCTGGAAAAACTTGTTGAAGAATCGCTAGAAAAGTTTGTCGGGGCATCTCTGGAAAATATTGGAGCAATGTTTGGAAGAGTTGGAGCATTCCTTGAAAAGCATGTTGGAGAATCACGTGAAAAGACTGTTAGAAAATCCCTGGGAAGGCTTGTTTGAGGATCGGTGGAACAGTTTACAATGGTATAGCTGGAATAGTTTGTTGTAGAATCCCTGGAAAAGCTTGTTTAAGCATTGCTGGAGCTTTCCCTTGAAAATCTTGTTGGAGAATCGCTGGAAAAAAGACTTTTTGCGTTCTCTTGACTTTTTACCCTTACCACCTAATCCCGCGCATTAACGACCCAGATGAAAAGGGCTTTTGATAAATTGTGGGAAACAGAGAATAGCAGACCAGTAACCGGCATTTTCTCCTTTTCTCATAACAGTGTCCGAACTTTCAAACACAAGTATCATTATTTTAAACCACATTGTGGTCTGCCATGCCTCATTTTGGACAAGTCTAAATTTTTGTTATTTTGTGAAGATTCAAGGTCGGTGGAACTTGTGTGGTACCTGAAACACGACAAAGGCAATGGGTTGGTTGTTTTAACAGTCGTGATCAGTTAGTGTCCTCAAAACTGCTTTGATTGAATTATAATTTGCTAAACGATTCTAGATTGCGATATTTTTAGAACAAAACGACATGAGCCATGCCCTGAAAAAAGATTGGCTTTATGCATCTCCGTGATACATGATAACAAGCAAGCTATCGCATGATTATGGATCTATGATTGCCACTTTTTTAACAACCGACTCAATGATCAGGTAGACTGGTCCTTCGACATACAGAAAATTGACCAATAGCGAAAAGTTTCGGCCCAGTCAGCCTGCGCGGATCGCGCAGGCTGACCTGGGTCGATGCTTCTCGCAGATACATTAAGCCCTTGTACAGATAACTGTCCCCAAAGACGATGTTACTTTTTGACTGGTTCTACCCAGGTACAGAGACGAAAAAGACAAAAAACAGTTGAAATCTCCGCACAGATTTTGTGCACAAGATTCAACTCTCATAATTTCACAAATAGAACACAAAACTAGGATTTGAACATACCTGTTGCTTGCGTATTCAATAACCCTTCGTTTGAGATACAAATATTTTCAATTTAAACGCTGACCATAGGAAAAAACAGTTCATTTCATCTGTTACTCGCCACACACGATAGATTTCGCCAGTTCTTTTCCGAGATTTACATGTTATACACGACTTCTACAAGCTCTTAAGGTAATGAAAGGTTTAATAATTTGTCTTTGGTCACGTTTGGTACTGAAAGTTATTTGCATTTCGCTGCAATACAATTTAAACCGACGAAACAGAAATTCAGTATAGCTCTTTATCTTTGCTACCGGAATATTTACGATGGACTTGAGACTGTACGGTGTAAACAATAAATGTCCAACTATAAAAAAAACAAGCAGTTTCCTTGAAATGATATCCCCCGCCGAAAAAGACCTTTTTTGATACAAACATATTAGAGGTATTGTGTGTTGCATGAACATGTGGCCTTTTTGTTAATGGTCCATGATAAAATTACACATTAAGCCCCCCTTTTTCCATGGCACAGCATTTCATTAAATGAAAAATATATAAGCGGTCCATAATGAGATTATACATTAAGTTCCCTTTTACCATAACATGGCATTTCATTAAATGAAAACAGATGATGAAAATATACATCAAGCCCCCTTTTTCCATGACACGTCATTATATATAAAAGAAAATTGTATCAACGGACTATCCTAAGGAAGACATGCATGAAGTTTCATAAATGTTCGTCAAGGACTTCAGAAAATATCTGTCCAGGTGGACGAATGGGCGAAAGTAGATTTAAAAGGAGAGAGCTGGGTTTTAACCACAAATTTGACCATCTACGAAAGAGCTAGTTTTTTAACCATATGTATGCTTAAATTAACATTTTAACCATGTGTATGATTAAAATATTATACCAACCATATCCCTGCTTAAATCTAAAACTAACCATCCCCCTGCTTAAATCTAAAACTGACCATATCCCTGCTTAAAACTAAAACTAACCATCCCCCTGCTTAAATCTAAAACTAACCATCCCCTTGCTTAAATCTAAAACTAACCATATCCCTGCTTAAAACTAAAACTAACCATCTCCCTGCTTAAATCTAAAACTGACCATATCCCTGCTTAAATCTAAAACTGACCATCTCCCTGCTTAAATCTAAAACTAACCATCTCCCTGCTTAAATCTAAAACTGACCATATCCTGCTTAAATCTAAAACTGACCATATCCCTGCTTAAATCTAAAACTGACCATATCCTGCTTAAATCTAAAACTGACCATATCCCTGCTTAAATCTAAAACTAACCATCTCCCTGCTTAAATCTAAAACTGACCATATCCTGCTTAAATCTAAAACTGACCATATCCCTGCTTAAATCTAAAACTAACCATATCCCTGCTTAAATCTAAAACTAACCATCTCCCTGCTTAAATCTAAAACTGACCATATCCCTGCTTAAATCTAAAACTAACCATCTCCCTGCTTAAATCTAAAACTGACCATATCCTGCTTAAATCTAAAACTGACCATATCCCTGCTTAAATCTAAAACTAACCATATCCCTGCTTAAATCTAAAACTGACCATCCCCCTGCTTAAATCTAAAACTGACCATATCCTGCTTAAATCTAAAACTAACCATCCCCCTGCTTAAATCTAAAACTAACCATATCCCTGCTTAAATCTAAAACTAACCATCTCCCTGCTTAAATCTAAAACTGACCATATCCCTGCTTAAATCTAAAACTAACCATCCCCCTGCTTAAATCTAAAACTAACCATCCCCCTGCTTAAATCTAAAACTAACCATATCCCTGCTTATTACTACATCCCAACGATTCATATTTTTAGCCCATATACCTATATGAGCGAAATTCCCTATTTTTGATAAATCTAACCTCAACCACATCTATGGTTATGCTGCTAAACAACATCCTAGTTAACGTGTTTCATATTTTTAGCCCATATACCTATATGAGTGAAATTATAGCATTTTTTACTTCGTCATTTGATATATATTATGCCCTATACGTAGTAAATTTTCTAAGATTTGCGTCTTTATCTTAGTGTGCCCTCAAGCTAATGTATCGATATGGTTCCAAAGGATATAGCGTTTATCATCGTTACTACTCAATGCGACTTTATTTACCTCTTCAGTATACAAATCATGATTATGGCTCCTAATAACTACCATTCTCCTTAATTGTGTTTTATTTTTAAACAAACACTCTTTATAATGATCATGTTTAATAAATGCTTTACTACATGCCTTTTAATTCCCTTACATTTTTTACTTTCCTCCTCATCATCACACATTTTAAAAGAGTATAGCTTAGATCTGAGGCCTACAAACTCCTCAATAATCTTACCACTTGTCTCATCTTTAAACATACCTACAACTTTCTTATTTAATCCAGTGGGAATACCTGAAGGGTGATCAGGTGGGTAATCACTTGTATCAAACCAATCTATAACATCACCACTAATATCCTTATAAAAATCTTCTGTTTCTATTTCATACATTAAGCTATCTGTATCAGTGAAAAGAAGTTTAACTTTTTCACCATATTTATCTTTAATATAATTATAATGAAAGTTATACATCAATGTCTTACTTAAATCTAAAATACACATCACTATATAAATAGGCTTATTAAAATATAAACGTGGTTTTCTCATTTGAATTATACATAAATTTTCATCAAGGGTAGTTATATGGTAATAGTTGGGTTTAGCGGTTAATTTTTCAGCTTTTTCCCTGGTACTAACTAATCTTATATCTACTCTATTCCTAATATTTTCCATAGTCTTACCAAATACAGAATTATTCATAAGTTTAAAGAAATCCTTTTCAAATGCGGTTTTAGATTTTGCTCTTAGTGTAGTATTTTTATCAATATAAGGTTTTAACCATTCACTCTCATCAAAAGTTAACCCTCTATGAATCTTTTTAAGCTTTAGACCTAAACTTAAATATAACTTTAAATTTTCATGGTGTAATATATATTTATTTTTATTATCTAAATTAGGTATAAGTTTTTCAACTTTACCGGTCTTTAATCTTTCGGGAGCTAATGGAAAATCATTATGCAAATCATGTAATTCTTTAGGATATTCTAAATCAACCTCTAATATACAAGGACAACTTTGCCAATTTTGTAAATTATTTTCATCTATCCATTTAAAATTTCCAATGGGAAGTTTTTGGCACATTGCCCAACCATAGAGATTATTCGCATCTAAATAAGTAATAAATTTAGGTGGTTCACTTGGGTTATATTTTTTACCCATATATGAATTATTTGCTTTTGCAAATCGTTTAAAAATGGTTGAGATACCTCCTCTTATTCCATTTTCATTAAATAAAATCATATCAGGGTCTGATAATAATTCTAATTCTACCTTAGTAGTTTTTAACATTGCCTCCCAAGCTAATCCCGGCGCTGTATAAAACCATGATGGATCTAATCCATAATTATTAAAGCAAACATTCCTAAAATTTTCAAAGACATCCGCCAACAGTAAAACATCAGTCTTATTATATAAGTCATGATAATCTTTAAAAGTTTTCATCTCGAAGGTATTCCATACATTTAATGCATGTTGATAATCCTCCTCCCCAATTCCACTATATTTAAGCTTTGAGTAAAATTCTCTTTGTTTGGGTAACTTTGTTTCCTCTAATTTACTAAGGTTATCAAACCATTCATATGGGAATATACCCTTTTGAGAGACCAATTTAAGCTTTTCCCCCTCAAAATATTTTATAAGATTAGTCTTGTCTTCCTTAGCTAGAATGCTAGCTAATTCATCTAAACTTTTACCTAGAAATTTTAAACTATCAAGGAATCTAATCTCATGCGTTTTAATTTTCTTTATTTCTTTTTCTGTTTTCTTATCTTTAACGGTGTATTCTATTGGCACATTTTTAGACACGCTTATATATGTTTCCTTGTTTGTTGGTATACAACTCGTCTCACCAGGTGTACTCATTAAGTCTTTTATGAATAAATGAGCATCATACTTACTATAATTATGAAAGAATATGGGTGTAAAAGTAGGTCTTCTACATTTTAAATTACACACACTGTGCGCAGCTCCCTTAAACTTTCCAGTATAATGGCAATGGTCTCTTACTTTTTTCATGTCTTCTTTACATTTTGAAAATGACTCCCCACATATCCAGCAGTTTTCTGCTTTATCAAACTCTCTTTTATCCTCAAGTCTATAAATCATTTCCCTCGTTGGTATCCTATCTATTTCTTTTATAACCTTTTCTAAATCCTCTACGAATTTTTTAGATGCATTTTCGCCAGAATATTGAAAGATCTTAGAAGGGTAAACATTTTCATAAAGTGATTTAACATAAAAACAATATCCTGAAACATTACGCTCATTAATTAATTTTGTCCCATTGCCTTTATTTTCGTTTTTCTTTTCTGATGTAGCCTCCATATCCGCATAAATTGTAAAAGGGTGTCTTTGTTGTTTATTGAAATTCTGAAAAGATATTTTGTTACCCTTTTTAGGTAAGTCTATACTACAAGCATCTTTTTCACCACAATACTCTAAATGTTTATTTAAAGTTTCTTCTTTTCGAAAATGATTTAAACATCTTTCACAAATATAAGTTTTACCATTATGATCAGATATCTGTTTAGATAACAATCTACTCATATTTTTAATTAAACAATAATGTTTTTTACCATCCTTCTCAAGAAGTAAAAGATTAATAAGATGTTCTCTTTTATAAACTTCTTTACTTAGACTAAGTGGATAAACACCAGTGAAATAATTATAGGGTTATAATTAGGGTTTCGAATTTAATTCTATCTTGAAGGGAAACAGGGTAATTAATCCCTTCCATATTTATAGTGTTTAATATTGTCTTAGTCTATCAATTTTTTCAGGGTTATTATCTGTTGGGTTCAAAGCTATAAGAATACAATAAGCAAAACACATATCATCATTCTTATTTATTGGATTAATAACACTTTTTGTATTTGCGATCTTAGGAGGAGTTGGGAACCAAGAATTTCCTTTTATTGGGTTATATGATACTGTGTGTAATCTTAAATCAATTATGTAAAGAACTTTATGATAATCTTGTTTCATTTCCTCAGTTGCTATATTAATTAATATCTGTTCCCCCATTTCATCATATAATTCATCCACATCATCCCCATCTAAATTAACAAATGGAAAACCAGAATCAAAATTCATCTCTTTTAAACGATTTTCAATAGAGTGTTTCATCATACATCTCATAATAAGTTTAACTTTTGTTCGGCGATTATTTCTCATAACATTGGTTAATTTATCTTTCGCTAAATCAAGGAAATCATTAGGTGTAAAAGCTCCTTTACCTTTTATAAGATATTGTTTGGTAAAACCTTTACATGCTGAAGGCCCTTCTTTAATCTCTATTTTATCTTTATCCTTATATAACTTATCTATTTTTTCTTTTAAAGCTTCTAAACTAGGTGATATATATATATATTTTTTTTTTGGAATTTCTCCAATACTATCTAAATAGTTCATCAACTCCTCAGTTGCGGCTTTAGGTGGAGTTGGTACCGAGGGTGGTGTATAAGGTGTAGGTGTTGGTGTGTAAGGTGTTGGTTTTAATACAGGGGCACCAAGATTACTAATATCATAATCTAATAATGGTGCTCCCCGATTAAGTAAGAGGTCAATTAATTGAGCTCTTCTAAGTCTTGAGTATCCTCTAATTCCTCGATTTTTAGATTCTTGTTTTAAGTCTCTTACTGTGAACCTCCTGAATTGATCAGCAGGACTATGAGGTATAGGATTACTTAGACGCCCAATTAATTCAGCTCTTCTAAGTCTTGAGTATCCTCGGATTCCTCTTGACTTGGCTAAATTTTTTAAATCTTGTACGGTATATATATTATAATTTTCCATTTTTATATATATAAAAAAAATCTTAACTAAATGTCAAAAATAATTTTATTATGGAGTGACATAATAAAATTATTGAATGTTAATCTTATATTTATTATTCCAAACTCTTCCGTCCCATTTTATAACTGTTTGAGGACAACGATCTATAAATTTACCCGCCTTGTAAATTGATGGCAATATTATTATTTCACCAGTTTCAACATCCTCTTAACTGACTTTCTTAGGATTATGCTTAATAGTTTTTAATCTTTCAAACTTTGGATCCTCGCTTATTTCTTTTTCAGGCAACTTAGGAGACACCTCCGGTAACAATCCATGTTTTTTCACCAACTCAACTAAGCGTTTTTTATCCCAGTATGAGCAGAAAATTTATATTATTTTCTTTAAGAATTTTTTTTAAATCTGTAATCTTTATCATTTTTATATATAAGAAAAAATATCTTAATACACTACAAACATTTTATTTCCATCAGACTGAAAGTTAATAAACTTATCACTAATAATAACAGCATATGCCTCAGTTGCACCGAAATTTGCCTTAATTTGGATATCATTAGCAGAATATTTTAATTTCTCGCTTTGTTTGGAAACGTCAAACACAAACAAAGGATATAGAGTTTTATAATCTGAGGGGTTAATGTTAAGGTTTGATGTTAATTCATCCATATTATAAAACTTAGATCTGAATAATGCAGCATCTCCATACACCCTACTAAATTGGTGTTTACCAAATGAAAGATTGTAGTCAACCGCAGGGTATCGGGTAGTATTTAACATAACATAGATATTTTTAACGTCTACATTGTCGAATATGGATGGATTTTCCCCTTGATTACCAATTTTATTAGTCTGAAAGCCGACAATGATAAAACGTGGTACCTCAGGAGATGATTTAACGGAAAGTCTCCAGGTAAATGATGTTGTCTGAGAAACTGCGATAGAATCACACTGCCTCATTCTATATCCAACCGATAATTATTCTTTTTTCTCGATAATTTTATAAAGTGCCATCTTCTTATTATCCGCAGGTATCACGTGAAGCATAAACCAAGATATTTTATCTAGTGTAATTTTACCAGCATCAACACCAGCAGCCCTATAAATCGCATTATTATCACCATTTCTTGTTAAGGTGAGAGTTTGTTTCATTCCATATAATATCTTATCATAATCTTCACAAAAACCGAATATATGTTTTAATGGAACTCTGATATAGGTATATGGGCTAAAAATATGAGACACGTTAACTAGGATGTTGTTTAGCAGCATAACCATAGATGTGGTTGAGGTTAGATTTATCAAAAATAGGGAATTTCGCTCACATAGGTATATGGGCTAAAAATATGAATCGTTGGGATGTAGTAATAAGCAGGGATATGGTTAGTTTTAGATTTAAGCAGGGGGATGGTTAGTTTTATATTTAAGCAGGGATATGGTCAGTTTTAGATTTAAGCAGGGGGATGGTTAGTTTTAGATTTAAGCAGGGATATGGTCAGTTTTAGATTTAAGCAGGGGGATGGTTAGTTTTAGATTTAAGCAGGGATATGGTCAGTTTTAGATTTAAGCAGGGGGATGGTTAGTTTTAGATTTAAGCAGGGGGATGGTTAGTTTTAGATTTAAGCAGGGGGATGGTTAGTTTTAGATTTAAGCAGGGATATGGTCAGTTTTAGATTTAAGCAGGGGGATGGTTAGTTTTAGATTTAAGCAGGGATATGGTCAGTTTTAGATTTAAGCAGGGGGATGGTTAGTTTTAGATTTAAGCAGGGATATGGTCAGTTTTAGATTTAAGCAGGGGGATGGTTAGTTTTAGATTTAAGCAGGGGGATGGTTAGTTTTAGATTTAAGCAGGGGGATGGTTAGTTTTAGATTTAAGCAGGGATATGGTCAGTTTTAGATTTAAGCAGGGATATGGTCAGTTTTAGATTTAAGCAGGGGGATGGTTAGTTTTAGATTTAAGCAGGGATATGGTCAGTTTTAGATTTAAGCAGGGGGATGGTTAGTTTTAGATTTAAGCAGGGATATGGTCAGTTTTAGATTTAAGCAGGGGGATGGTTAGTTTTAGATTTAAGCAGGGGGATGGTTAGTTTTAGATTTAAGCAGGGGGATGGTTAGTTTTAGAGTTAAGCAGGGGGATGGTTAGTTTTTGATTTAAGCAGGGATATGGTTGGTATAATATTTTAATCATACACATGGTTAAAATGTTAATTTAAGCATACATATGGTTAAAAAACTAGCTCTTTCGTAGATGGTCAAATTTGTGGTTAAAACCCAGCTCTCTCCTTTTATATCTACTGGCGAACTAACTGTTATTGGTCCATAATGAAATTATACATTTAGCCCCCTTTTTTCATGACATGGCATTTCATGAAATAAAATCAAATAACTATTGTCTGTGGCTTAATAAAGATGAAGTTTAATTACATTTTGTCCTGTAGTGAAAGAGATATTGGTCCATAATGAAAATATTTGTCAAGCCCCCTTTTTCCCTGACATGAGATTTAATGAACAAGAGCGGCAAATTGTCGCAAGATACGCCCGTCCCACCGCCAGTTGTCGATGGGGGGGGGGGATCATAATCGTAAAGGGCAGGTAGAGGAAAATAGTAGTGCAGCAGAAATCATGTAAGTGATTGAAATAGGCATGAATGTCTCCTCTAATGTTAAGGAAACATGCATATAAAGTTTCAGGTCATTCCAACATGAAAAGACAAAGTTATATTGTAGAGAAGCATGAAAAGCTGTAAAAAAAATAATGAATAGGGAATAATTCCAAAAGGGCATTAGGTAAGGTTACGGCTCCAGTGCATTGCACTTTTCGTAACTGCAACAAACATGTTTACCAAGTCTCAAGTCAATTTGATTTGAGGTGACAAAGTTCCGTTCCGGACAAGCAAGAAATACTGTAAAAATGAAGATCAAAGAGGAATTACTCAAAATCCGCGCTAGGTAGAGTTACTGTTCTTGCGCACTGTACTCCGCAATATTGCAACAAACATGCATACCAAGTTTGAAGTCGTTTTGACTTGAGATGACAAAGTTATATTCTGGACAAGCACTAAATGCTGTAAAAATGACAATCAAAGGGAAATAACTCAAAGACAGCACGAGGTAGAGTTACAATTCTTGCGCACTGCACTTCCAAATATTGCAACAAATAAGCATACCATATTTCAAATCATTCCTACTTAAGATGACAAAGTTATGCTCCGGACAAGCAAGAAATGCTATAAAAATGAAGATCAAAGAGGGAATAACTCAAAATTCGTGCTAGGAAGAGTTATGGTTCTTGCGCACTGCACTCCGTAATTTTTCAACAATCATGCATACCAAATTTGAAGATGTTCAGACAAAAAATGACAAAGTTATATTCCGGACAAGCAGAAAATGCTGTAAAAATGACGATCAAAGGGAAATAACTCAAAGACAGCACGAGGTAGAATTATGGTTCTTTCGCACAGCACTCCGTATTATTGCAACAAACACAAATGCCAAGTTTCAAGTCAATCGGACTGAAGATGACAAAGTTATGCTCCGGATAAGCAGAAAATGCTGTAAAAATGAAGACTGAAAACAACAAAAATTCACTCAACCGCGTAACTTAAAATCGCTCCCAGTCGGCCATTTTGCATCGAATCAAAAAAACAAAAAAAGCGTCTCGGCGGAATGGGTTATTGTACACACATATAAAGTTTCACGAAATTCTGTTCAATGGTATTGGAGATATTCTCCCGGACGGACACACGGACGGACGGACGGACGGACAACGCTAAAACTATATACCCCCGCCTTCGGCGGGGGATAAAAAATCACCGCAGCGTCTCATTATTGAAACTACATTAAGCCCCTTTTCACAGAGCATGGCTCATATCTAATAACGCAAATAGGATTTCAGGTTAATAGACCAGGGGCCATTATCTCAAAACTTTCAGGCTTCGTAAGTTACGGTTAACTTTACGATCATTTTAAGGTGACGTTACGATTTTCTTAAAGTGATCTCTCAAAACCGACCTTAACACTCTCGTAAAAGAAACGCTATTTACGATCGTAACATTTAAAAGTGACATCATTTCTTGATACTGAATCGATTTCCAACCCCGTGACTGCCTGCTATCACAGACTGAAAACTCCCCGTTGCATAAAATCTCAAAGCAATTGTCATCTGCACTGGCACCGGCAATGAGTGATTTCGGTAAGTTTTTAGCTCACCTGAGCACGAAGTGCTCAAGGTGAGCCTTTGTGATCGTGCTGTGTTCGTCGTGCATCGTGTCTTGCCTAGGCGTCAACAATTACCTTGTGTGCACTCTAGAGGCCACATTTTCGATCCAATACTCATGAAACTCGGTCAGAATCTTTGTCTTTATAATATCTCGGACAAGTCCGAAATTGGGTCATGTCGGGCCAAATAGTAGGTCATCACCAAACAGGGTCAAAATGCTTTTTTTTTTTTTTGTGATATCTCTGTCAAGATTGAAATTGTGTCATGTCTGTCGAAAAGTAGGTAACTGGGCCAAATCTAAGAAAAACCTTGTGTGCACTCTAGAGGCCACATTTTATGACCAATTCTCATAAAACTTGGTCAGACAGTTTGTCGTCAGAATGTTTGTTATGATTGTATCTCTAGCAAGATTGAAATCGGGTTGCATTGGTTCAAAATGTAGGCCGAATCGTAGAAAAACCTTGTGTGCACTATAGGCCATATTTTCAGCCAGATACTCATGAAACAAAGTCAGAATTTTGCCTTGATGATATCTCGGATAAGACTGAAATTGGGTCATGTGGGATAAAGAAGGTAGGCCTCTGGGCCATATCCTAGAAAAAACCTTGTGTGCACTCTCTAGGCCACATTTTTAGTTTGATACTTATGAAACTTGGTCAGAATATTGTATTGATGATATATCTGACAAGATTGAAATTGGGTCAAGTCATTTAAAATAGTAGGTCACAGGGGCAAACCTTAGAAAACCTTTTTTGCACTGTATAGGCTTCATTTCAGTCTGATACACATGAAACATTGTCAAAATGGTTGTTCTGATGCTATCTCGGACAAATTAGAAATTTGGTCAAAACAGATTCAAAAGTTGGTCACTGGCTAATTCTCAGTCTAGAGGCTAAATTTTCAGTGTTACACTCATGAAACATAGTCACAATGTTTATCTTGATGATATCTAAGACAACAGATCAAGACTTTGGTCACTGGCCCCAATCTTAGATCAAAGCGTTGAGAACGCTGAAGTGGTATTTGTCAAGGAAGCCAGTGTGTGGAATTAGTAATTTGAAAGAAAAAGAGAAATATTATTCAAATATTGGCTTTACAGTCAACCTACTAAGCAAATAAATACTTTTTTTTTTGGTTTAAGGGAGAGTACTCATGACAAAGTTAGGATTATTTGTGTATTGGTGGTCTCCCTTTGATCATTAGGAGGAGTCAGGAGTAACGTCCCTTGACAGTAGGATGCATGATGGATAGAGAGAGAAACCATGTGAATATATCGAATAAAATTAAGTTTGTACCTGAAAACTATGATTTTGAAATATCTTTGGCCGTATACATTTA
Source organism: Hippopus hippopus (assembly GCA_946811185.2). NCBI lineage: Eukaryota > Metazoa > Mollusca > Bivalvia > Cardiida > Cardiidae > Hippopus > Hippopus hippopus. Next base: position 17,105,856 of record OX328097.1, read on the forward strand.
ATTCCCAACATTACAATCAGTTATTTCGATCTATAAATATTCATGCCCAATCAAATGGAGCAGCGCGCAATCATTGGATGAACAAGCCATGGGAAGAACTGGTTTTGGAACGAAAAAGCCCAGGACCAAGTGATCGGTAGCCAAATTTTGTATCATTGCGCCAATAGAAGGCTATGAGAAAGTGAAGCTGTTTCCAATCAAAAATTAGCATTTCCACGATCGATGGCCTCACCTAGTGTATTTTAACATGCCATTTCCAATTACATATCTGAGTGCTACCGAAAAACTCATTTGCCTGAGAAAAATTGAGTTTGGTTGGGTTTATTTCCTTCGGCTTTGCACAAAATACGATAAAGACTACATTTTTTAGTCTGATATTCCTGAAACATTATCAAAATGTTTGTCGCTGGTTCGATCCCCGGCTCGATTTCTCTCTAAGACTGATGATAGTCATTGCGACAGGATTCACTTCTCTCTCATCGCTGACCATTGTTTTGACGATGGTCATGTGGGAAAGCAGCCAGTGGCTTGGAAAGAGTATTGTGCGGTGTACTGGTGAAAGAAACTCCAGGAAAGCGTGGATAGGTGCGCTGGCCACCGCGATATAATTGAAATGTTGAAAACGGCGTTAAATGTCAACCAACCAACCTAAATGTTTGTCTCGATGATATCTCCAGCAAGTTGGAAATGTCAGTTAAAAAGAAGGTCACTTACAATGATGTGTTTTACATCATCACAACTAGGATATCTTTAGTTTTAGCAATCCTAGGTGACTTCATCCAGGTGAGCGCTTTAGGTCCAATGGCCCTCTTGTTCTTTGGAGCGCTCAACCAAAAACATTGCAGAGGGTAACAATTGATCCCCGGTCGAGGCGGTATTTTCTAATTAATTCCATGTCATCCATGTAATCCAAGGGTTCCTAAAACTCGCCGAGCTATATTGTTTCTTCTGTGAGGTCTGTTTAAGTGTAAAAATAATGTCATTTTGAGAAATAAACCACAACACCACGTTTTATGCATTGCTGAAAACAGCCTACGATTACGTTAAGGTAGCTTCGGAGTGGTCGTAAGTTAAGATCGGGTTTACGATCGGCCCTTAAGTTGCGATGTTTTGAGAAAGCCGGCAAAATTCTTACGAGCGACTTAAGGTCGGTTTACGATGATCGTAGCACTTAAAGTGCTTTGAGATATCCGGCCCAGATTTTTAGTGATGTGCGAAACTTAATTTCAACAATGGGATCAATAAGTGTACTTCTGAACTTAACTCCTACTAGACCACGTGAATATTTTTTGCTGGTCCGTAATGCTGAATTAAAGTCCCAGTAGCGGCCAAAAAGTAAACGATGCAGGTGTTCAAAGCATTTGAATTTATGGAAATTATTGCGAAGATGACAATCTGTTATTGTACCGTCCCAAGTGTAAGTCGCTGGTAGAAAACTGAATTTTAAAACCAGGTAAAAATACACAAAAGATAAGACCGACCTGGCAACTTGTGACCTACTTTTAAAATTAACTTCTCTGTCGCTAGTGGGGCTTTGATAAGATTTATCTCTGAAAGAGATGAACACTTTGTGGTAAAAGGGGAACATGCTGCTTATCATAATTTTTTGCTTTTACCGCAATGTTTTCAAAAGCATACTCCCTCAGGGTCGTTAAAACCCGGGATCGAATTATTTTATTTATTTTTGTGACCGTTAATTACTTATATCAGGCACTCTTGTCTGCAGAGAAAAAGACTGCACGACGTAAACATACCGCTTAATATACTTTCTCCAAGAAAATCACGAGTTCTTGTGGTTTTTTTTTTTCAGCCTGAAGAAGCCGATCCAAGGACCGAAATCATGAACCCCGTTACATTCTCCATGGTATTTGTGTGTGTCCTGGGCTCCTTCCTGGTGGCCTCAACGCCCGTGTACCCTGCACTGCCGTTAAAGCACTTCTCTCCCGTTGACATCTGTCTCTTTATCTGCAATATATGTTTTGACGAAATGGTAAGAACTCTAACTTTATTTTATAGCTCTAAATTGACTGATATCTCTATGTAAATCTTTCAATAATTTAACTGTAACAGACAACAAAATTTTACATTTGACCATTTTGAAAGCATTTGTAGACTGCTATTTAAATGTAGCTTTGTTAGGCCCAATAGCAGCCAAAAACACGATGCAGGCGTTAAAATGCATTTAAATATAAATCATACCGTTCAAAAATATGGAAAATATTGTGAAGACGTCAAGCTGTTATTGTGTGGTAGTTCCAAGTATTAGTCGCTGGCAGAAAAAATGAATTTTTAAAACAGGCTAAAAGTATACAAAAGAAAGAGTGACCTGGCAGGTTTTATCCTAGTTTTGAAATTAATTTCTCTGCCAGCGACTAAGACTTGGACCGACCGTACAAACAGAGACTGTAATCTTCACAATAATTTCAATACTTTTGAAAAGTATGGTTTAAATTAAAATGAATTTAACACCCTCTTTGTTTAATTTTTGAAGCTATTGTTACTTTAAGAAGATAGAAACTGCTGTGGAAAAAGGAGAAAATGCTGATTACCCGCATTTTCTCGTTTTCCAACAACATCTTCCAAAGCCTGTATAATGTATTTGTTTGAGTCGTTAAAATCGTGATTGTTTTGTTAGGGACCATGACATTGGCGTAAATTTATCATTGTACAATTGTAGCTGGTTACCGCTCCACCAGACGACAGAATTTTAGGTTTGTCCAATTTCAAAGCATATACAGATGACAAAATGTGGCTAGATTGTTGGAGTGTGTCTTAGAAAAGTTGAAAAACATTATGAGAACATTGTGGTTACCGGCATTTTCTCCTTTATCCACAATATTTTCAAAAATCCTCCTCGTCAGTCTCATTAGAAGACGGGATTGTGTAGTGATAAGTCCATCAAAAGACGGCAAGATCTATTTTAATATGTTTAAGCCACGCTCTGGAAAATGGGGTTTAATGCATCTCAGTGATGCATTATATCAAGCAAGTCATCACATAATAATGGATCTGGAGGTGGACTGGTCCTTAGACATGCAGAAAAATTAGCAGTAGAAAAAAAAATCGATTCAGATCAGCCTGCGCAGACTGTGCGACCTGGGTCGATACTTTTTGCTGATGCATTAAACCCCCTGCCTATATCTATCACTCCACAACACGACAAAATTCAGTGTAGACCACTTCATATTGAAAGCATTTGCAGACAACATATTTGGTGAAGCTCAAATGATAGAACACGTCCTTCACAACAAGAGAAGAAAACATTGTGGGCAAAACAATAAAAAGCTGATTCCGAGCATCTCTCTTTCCCGATGTGTTTGTAAAGGCCTTTTTCCTCAGATCGTAAATACAACTTTGTTTTGTGAAGGGTTAGAATGATGTTCAGATGCATGAAAAATATTAGTTTCATGTTCTACATATAGATCTAGTATAGTGATTTTAAACTGAAATAGACAATTACCGTTATTCGATGAACTGGAAAAAAATATCTCGGATGATCTTACCTGTATTTGTTCAAGTCTGTAACGCCAATAACACAGAGCGTAATGTAAGAAATGTGACCATGATGTACCTTTTATATATAAAAGAAAATATCTGTCTCATTTTTAGGTCTACCAAACAATCTCGTGTTTTCACAATCCTGGGTAAGAATGCTCAAGAAAACATTTGAGAAAATAAAGAAAATGATGGTGACCAGCATATTTTTCGTTTCCCATGGCGTTTTCTACATTTTTTCCAAGATAAATAGGCCTTCCGCCATTTGAGTTACATTTGATTCGTTGTCTGCAGATGCTTTTTTAACCCTTTATCACACAATCCGGACTTTTAACAACACTGAGAAAGAAGCCTTTTCCCACAATGTTTTCTAGCCTTCCCAAAACAAATTTCAGTTTTTCAGTCACTTTTATTTTGTCGTCTGCTAATGCTTTCAATTTCAGCTAGAGTTAAATTTTGTCGTTTGGTACAGAGTTAAAAATATGTTTTGCAGTCTGGTAAGGAATCAAAAAACAATCGTCAATCTAGTGAGTGATAATTCTATAACCTCGGTTACGAAATGGGGGAGGAGGTACATGTATTTGCTTTGACGTACCATCGATTTACGTTTTATTCGTTAACACCATTTCCATAGGCCTAATTGCACCAGTGGCTGTGGTGTTGGTGTTTAACTACGAACAGACCACTTTCAGCCGTAGAATCCCGTAAATAATTTATGTCTTCTTAAACCTAGACATAAATGTACTTTAGATCATTATATGGCGTGACCTTTTCCATTAGTTTATGCAACAAGCCTGTTTAAGGCTTGTGACATCATTGAACGCTTTGTTAATTATTTTATTACTTTGCTACAATTGTATGAATAATTTATTTTTAGGGACCCGAGATGATGGATTGTGCGAATCATGTCTGTCTTGCCAAAGAACAATTTGAAATGAACCTTGGACTCCTCAAAGTCGGCCGTACCTGCAAAAACTTCAACAAGCTCGACTCATTTGTCATGGGAAATGATTCTGAGTAATACTGGGGGAATGGGAAAATGCAACCGCAGACAATGTCATCATCGTCTTTTTGTCCATATCATAAATTTTGTAATTCCCTCTGTACATGTGAAATAAGTAAATTGTCTGTGTTGATGATATCTTTAACAAGCAAGACACTCAGAGATTTCATAATGCTGCGTCGTAAAAGGAATCACAAAAGCTATATTTATATAAGATAACAAAACATCATGCAAGCTCCGTGGAAAGGCTGTTTAATGCATCTGCAAAAAGTATCGACTCAGTTCAGCCTGCGTAGTCCATGCAGGCTGACCGATGTCGAAACTTTTTGTTATCGGTAAATTTCATCCATGTCAAAGGATCATTCTACCTCATTATTTATCCACTGTTTAGACAAAACATATCCATGTTATGCGACGACTTCCTTGGTACAATTCATTACGAAGATACATTAAACCGTTTTTCTAGAGCGTCATTTTATTACATAATGTAAGAGCAACTCTGTCTTGTGTTTTTACGACTGTTTTGACACAGGCGTTGTAGGAAAAAGTGTAAATGCAGAGTGCTCTTTATTTGCAACAATGTTTTCTATCCTTTTACAGACAAATTCCATTTTTAGAAAGACTAATCGATTTATCGTCTGCAATTATTTCATTAGAGACAAGTTTTTTTTCCTTCCGATTTTCTGCCGATATTTTCCCTGCGTCTCATGTGTTAGGGGTTTGTGGGTTCGATGAAACAATAGCGACAACAACAACAGCAACAACAACAATCCGTGTTATGATTAGTGAATAAAAGCTATTCTTCAAGTTAAAGAGATAAACATGAATGATTATTGAGGAAAAAAAAAGGTTTTCAGGATTAATTTATTGAATATGTTTGAAAGTTGTTTGGTTGAAATAAAGTTTTGTCTCGTAAATGGGCTATGATTTTTTCCCCCATGTATTGTGGTGTAGTGCCTTTTATTGAAAGGGACAGCCAATAACTGACTTACATCACTCCTTTGTCTGGTAATGGAAAGCCAATCAGAAACTGTGTTACTTTCTATACTCTACAATATAATTAAGACAGGAATTTAGAATGGTTCGGGTGAATACAGGCCAAGATACTTTTTGCCTATGCACCAGGCACTTGGGCATGCAGTACCCGTCATTTACGTAGCAAGTGACTCACCAATCGGCCGCCATCGGCAAGAATCCCTTCCCCACCGGGAAACGGACTACGGAGAAGGTATACGAGCGTATACGTGCGAGCCATGCTCTGTGAAAAGGGGGCTTAATGCATCTGCTAAGAGTGTCGACCTGCGCAGTTCGTCCAGGCTCACATGGAACGAAACATTCTGCAATTTGTAAATTTCATGCTTGTCCAAGGACCATTCTACCCTCATATCCACTCAAGTGTCAGACTTGATGGATTTTTGGATCCCTAATTATGTGATGTCTTGCTTGATATAATGCATTACTAATATGAATTGATTCCTTTTTGTCAGAGCATAGCTCATGTATATATTTCATATTCCGTTGGATGCCTTTAGGTCTGTTATCGTTTGCTCATAAATTTTCTCTCTCGATACTAAGGCCGGAATGTCCAAGAAAGTTTTAAGTCGCTTTCAACGCTAATTTCAGTTCTATCATATAGTGGTCACTGCACCTGTCCATATACGCTCATGGTATTTCCTTTTATCAGCGCCACGCAAAAGTCTTTCCAAGCCAAAGGCTGCTTTATATTAAACCTTTGCCATACATCCTCGAGTTTTAGCGACCTTTTAACATGGAATAAAGCTTTTGAAAACATTGTGGGAGAATGAAAATTGCTGGTAACCAGCATTTTCTCCTTTTTCCACAATTTTTTCTACTCTTTCAAAGAAGATTATCATCAAATGGGCCACATTTAATTTGTCGTCTGCACATGCTTTGAAAATAGTCAAGCCCAAAATTTTGTTGTCTGTTAAAGAATTTGAAAAATTCGGGAAAAAAATCAGAGAGAGAAGTTATTATTTTCGAGATTTAACAATAACCGTTCCCCGAGAAGACTTTGCCCGATCTGGGCAAACTCGCAACTCACGGGGTACAAGTTAAGTTCGTTACCGACTGGATTACCGGGTTTGGCCGAAGAAAAACAAATGAATAATTTAGCACATGATGGGATCGAACCAGGCCAATATTTTTTCCTATGATGTATTTAAAATAAAACCGCGAGATGTAATAGAACTTTACGATATCTCAATCTTTTTTATTTGTATGTACACAGTCTTTTACATATGTAAATCTACACGGTGGAAAGTAGATGGAATATTGATAAAAAAATCCAAGACACTTCCATGGGCGATTCCTTGTGTGTGTGTGTGTGTGTGTGTGTGTGTGTGCGTGCGTGCGTGTGTTTCTTTTTTCTTAATTCGATTTCCTGTGGGTAGAAATGTGCGATGATCCAAGTATTATCTGTGCTTTATACTGTCCAAAAAACTGTTTGCCGATCTCTTTGTCCGTCTTCGTGTATCATTTGACGACAGGCCGACAGTCAAATGGAAAGACAACAGCTCCACGGTATAAAATCTTATCGCCTTCTGACAGGAGAACTCAAGGTCGCTGTCGCCTATTAAAAGTAGTATACATGCAGTACTATAGGCGTTTCCAAAGTGCCGATGGAAAAGCATGTCATTTCCCGCGTTGGTCTGCCCGCATTTGACCGCCGAAATATCCACTCGTCAAAACTCGATCGATTCCGTACCTACTTCTCAACGGATCACCCAAGGTTTGCCGAGTACCGAAATCGTCGTCAATTTAATCAATCTGCACAAGCTATAAACAATCAAAACGTGTATTCCAACTGAAAAAAATTAAATAACATGGTCTGGCCATTACGACAAAATGGGATTTTATTTATTTAACAGTCATTCAAGAAGTTTGTAAATTGGTCAGTCAAAAGTTCCACACAATGCCAATAAGGAACGAATGAAATGTCTCATGAATTGTTCACGGGAAAGTGATTATGTCAACTTAATATCCAACGGTAAGCGCAATCGAACTATCAAGTGTTACCGCCGATGGTTGTATGGGAGGTAGGGCAACCTCATCTAAGTTATTTCCTTTACATTGATTGATTGTTTGATTGTATTGGAGTTTAACGCCGTTTTAACGGCGGTCAGTGCACCTACGCATGTGTTTCCCGGCTTTTTCACACCAGTACTGACAGCACAACTTTCTTTCCAAGACACTAACTACTTTTCTGACATGCATCCGCGGTGATAGGCGAAAAATCGCCGGAAAGAAAGTTTGCCTCAACAGGGTATCGAACTAACAGCCGCCAGGTCATGAGTCGGATGCACTCGTCACAACTCGGCTGATTCCGTACCTACATCTAACCTCGTCTGTATAACGGTCGTTTCCATTTGAACTGCCAATCACGTGATCTTATACATGGCGGCGCCACCGTAAGTCTAGCCTGGCACATTATCTCCCGCTAGATGGCATTCTACAAATACACATCTATCTAATATGGGCATTCTGGGTACAGAAGCGGACTAATTTTTCAAAACGACAACCGTTACTTTGAATTTCAAAATAAAATAAACGTTTACTCAATAAAACGCTACCTGGTGCGATTCATTCAGTTATGATCAGCTAGCAGGTAACCTATGCACCGGCCATTTATCAAAACAGCCCCTACATGCTTGGGTAATAGGCTTCGCTGTAAGCCCTACTTTTCCCGAATATTCGGGGGATGGGTGGTGCGTCGTAGCAGACAGGTCGAATCTTCGAAGAATATGACATGCGCAGACAACGAGCCTGGCATTCAGGCCCTGCATTTGAGTCATTGTAATAAACAAGGTACACAACTACAGTACACTCACAGAAATATGGGTTGTTATTTGCCCTTCATCTGAAATACGTTAAAGATACATCTTTACTCGTTTTCATCCAGTGTTTTAACCAATTTCATCTTTATTTTAACAAACAATAATCATTCTTGTATCTTTATGCCAAGTGTTGCCTCTGACGGTTGTAAGGTTGCACAGATTACGACGGATAGAAAATGCATTTCATTCCCTCGAGGCTATCAAAGACATCACTGTGGTTGTTTCCGGTTTAAAGTCGAAGACAAATCCCTTGCGCTTTTTTATCCCATACACCTTATATAAATTTTTTATCAATGTTTACACAGCTGACTAGATTCTACACACTTTTAAGTTTTATCTGCATTTGTTTACTCTATGGCTGTAAAGATGCATCTTTAAATCAGACATTCAGAACATTATATTAGTGTATTTGTTTTACAGTTTTATTTGATGATTTTTTTAATGGAACTGCTCTATTTAACGGACTGGTACCAGTCTACCCGTAAGTCGTTTAGCAACGACATAAACAGCCTCGATGAAGTTATTCACATCTTTCTGTCTGTCGGTGAAAACTTCAATCGAAATTGATAAACCACTTTAAAAAAAATGAATGTACTTGATCACCGGATCACCCGAGATATGCCGAATGGAGTCGGATGCGCTAACCACTGAGCTAACCGGCCAGGCTATTTCTTTTTGAACGAAGACACTTCTAGAGGTTGTTCAAACGGTGCATTTCAAACGGTCTGATTGAGCTTTATGTTTAGTCGTTTATTATGTTTAGTCGTCTATGGAAATTTCTTGTACATAGATCTACAAATCAATAAAATTATCTTTGAAAGCGTAAAAAAGCTGGGCGGTTACGTTCAGCGAAAAGATTCAAAATTGGCGTTTGAATCTGCGTCTATTGTCACGAGACAAGGCATGATAGCATCACACCTGTTATAAAACAATCACACAACAATGGACGAGTGTTAACGTTATTATTAATTGATGGCATGTAAACTATATGCATTTGCAAACAGTATCGACCTGCGCAGTCCGCGCAGGCTGACATGAGTCGGAACTTTTTGCTTTTAGTAAATTATCTGTATGTCCAACGATTATTCTACCTCCTGATTCAGTCGGTTGGTACACAAAATGGATTTTATGGATCCATAATTATGTGATGACTACAATCTTCCTTATCCTTCGTTGGAATTGGCACTTTGAGAAAAAGAAGTTTGTACCGAGTCACTTGTAAGCGGTTAATAGATCTCGGGCGACTCTCCAACCGCTAACAAGTGACTGTACAAATTTCAAATTCTTTTCCTTAATGTACCATTTTAACCTTTAAACGAATGATAAGGCAGATTGTAGTCGGCTATGTTACCAAACTTTGACATGTTTTCACAAAAGTATCTATAACGAAACTGTTTATACATTTTTCGTTGAGAAAACAGGTTTTTAACGCTGAATAACTGAATGAAACGGTATTGTTTTGGGACAGAATCATCTGTATTTGTAGCACGGTCAACTGATCAAGGCATCCCCATTGCTCTAAGGAACGTTCACATCGCACATGCAAGGTCCTGATATTGTCTATACATAACAAATACTGGATATGAGTATTTCACAATAACTATCGAAATGAATGAAAAAGCACCAGCTTGACTTAGCCTGTGGACACAATTTTTAACATCCGAGTGACAGACCTAGACTGTACATGATCCCAAGTCACATACAATCCCAAACACTGTACACTTCCGGTCCTACACTGAGCTATTGTTGAAACGTTAATTTTCGATTAGATATTGGACATGCACTGTGGAAAAGTGGTTAAATGCGTCTGCAAAAAGAATCGACCCAGGTCAGCCTGCACAATCCGCACAGGCTGATCTTGATCGTTACTTTTTAGTATTGATAAACTTTCTGCATGTCCAAGGACCATTCGACCTAATGACTCAGTGTTTTGTTAGACAACATGGATTCCTAGGATCCTAGGATTGCAAAATGACTTGTTTAGTATAGTAGTTTAGTATGGTAGTTTAGTATAGTAGTTTAGTATAGTAGTTTAGTATATTACATCATGGAGATGCATTAAACCCCTTTTTGCAAGAACATGGCTCATATATTTTTCAAGATCACAGGTTGATCCAACACATCGATGGAAAAGGAGCAGCTACCCGCCGTTAAATATGGTGTGTCTGAAACTCAAGTCGACTGTATAGTAATGGGTTATAGGGTAACGAATCAAGATATCAAACTAGAAATTAGTACAAAAAAAAGAAGATTTGTTTTCTATTATACACGTTTGCTATGGTGTGAAAAAACGTCGCGGGATATTGGTTAACATTAGCAATCCTTGTATTTTGGCGTTATGAATGGGCCCGCAACTAGGCCCGCAGAATAAACATATCAACATTTTTTACCACGAGTAAATTACTATTTATTGTCTAAAGACTAATACCAGCTTCGGACTTCGGTCAAAAGCCAGCTACGCCGAACAAAAAGGTGCAAACGTGTAAGTCAAATCTCATTTTTCCCAAACCCATTTATTGTCGGAAAAATGTGAAATTCAGCGCTACATAGGCGAAAACATGTTTCTTTTTTCTTGCAGGCAGCAAATGTTAAATTCAGACCGCAAAGAATGTGTATGATCTTAAAGACGTTTCGTCGGGTTGTCATTGCGCAACATTTCCGCGCACTTTCTGTTTCCTTGCGCGTAATTTTGTTCGATTGTAGAACTATTATCGGACTGCCGATTTCAGCTGCAAGACGTGGAGGAAGTAGTAGCAGATACAAGTTTTTTTTAAAGATCAATGTATGAAAGTGTAAACCGTTCCGAAACAGCGGACACGGAACAGGTACATTTTTCGGACATCACTTATCCGGATAGTGAGTTTAGTGTGAGAAAAAAGAGAAAACTACACGCAATTCTCCTTTTCAGTGTTTTCAAAGTCTCTTCCCTGGATTTTGATATAAATCGGGATCGCTTGGTTCATTTTGCTATAAGATTCATCTGTAATTTATGCCTTCGAGTGATTCCTGGACAGTTCTACTTTTATTGTTTTTCCATCCATAAAAATGTACTATTTCGCATTAACCCTTTCTTAAATGAATTGAATAGGAACTTCTAAATCGAAAGAAGCTGCAGATGACAAATTTAAAATTGCTTGTAATGAGCAATTACTCTTCTAACCAAAATGTTTTCCAAAACCGTCCCATTCCATTGTTCAATCGAGTATATATCAGGGAAAGGCAATATTATCTTTATTGTGAAAAAGACATTAATTTGTGCTGAAAATAATTAATCTTACTTATTAATTTGAATCTTGGATGATTTGTGTCATTTTCGTTGTTTCAAGGGAGGTAATCGAGTCCTAAAATGGGAAAAGTAGCTAGGCGACCTATCATTTTTTTTTGCATTTTTTGATAAAGGATATACCCATGTATATATCTGCGAAAAATAAGAAAAATCTCTGCCCTAGATTTTTTTGGAAGTCAAATAATGTCTTGACTTTCTATAATACGGATCTTTTTCGCGGTTATGGATGTTATTAAAACATCGATAGCGGGTCATTAATTTGAAACAAATATTACTTTCTCATCAAGTTGAGAGGATCAATCAATTTCTTATAAATTTAAAACACACAGAACATGATTTGGCTGAAATGATAGACTTTACTCACAAAATTCTGATGTTTGCTGCAATAACTGGGTTTTTGTGTAATTTGAAAGAAGGGTTATGTTCTTTATGGGGTCAGAACTTTTTTGTTCATCTGGTTAGGTCTGATTATCTCTTCATATACTGAAAGAATATACTTTGAACGGCGAAGCCATTTTTTTACCACAGAGCTATGGCTACTTGAATGCTTGTCGAGATCCACAAGACCTACATGCCAAATAATACAGGTCTAGGTCGTATGGTTATCAGCAGGAAGATTTTCAAATTTCCTCAATACACAGCCCCTGTAAAACATGAGACTCATGAGGCAAGTCAAATTGTGATCCCAGGGCTACATTTTTTAACAAATTCATACGTGATCCAAGCGTGATAGCCCTAGGATTTATGGTTAGGAGCAAGATTTGTTTTAGAATTTTCACTCTGTACCCGTAAGAACATATTAAATTTATGAGCCATTTGACATAAGGGCTCTAATTTGAAAAAAAAAAAAAAGATAGAGGCCTGTTAGATGATAACAGTCACAAAATATTACAGCTGTATCTGAAGGCCATGGAACAAGCCTATGTAAAAGTTGTGACTTCTAGGGCGGGGCTAATTTTGATCCAAGGGCTATAATTGAGAAATATTGGTAGAGGTCTTCTAGATGATGCTGCATGCCAAATTTGGTAAGCATATGCCTTATGGTTTAGAACAAGAAGATTTTTAAACTTTTCACTATATAAGCTAATATAAAATTTGCACCCCCCACCCGGGAGAAGGGCCAGTTTTGACCCCAGGGCTATATTTTGAGGACTCTTAGTAGAGGCCCATAACATGAAGCTACATGCCGAATTTGGTAGCCCTTGGCCCTCTGGTTTAGAACCAGAAGATTTTTATAAGTTTTCACTCTATAGGCCCATGAAAACTTTTGACCCATAGGGTGGGGAGAATTTTGACCCAAGGGCTATAATTTGAAGAGTAGAGGTCTATTAGATGGAGCTACATGCCAAATTTGGTAGCTTAGGGCCTTATTTGGGACAAGACGGTTTTCAAAGTTTTTCGAAATTTTGCAGTTTTATTGCCATGGCAACCAGGGATTTTAAAGGAATAAAATTCTTTTAAGAAATTCTGAAGAGGAGTAAGCCAGGATCATTCCTGTGAAGTTTGGTCAAAACTCTGAGACCAGAATCAGAGAAGAAGTTTAAAATAAACGTAAACGCACGCATGGATGGACTGACGCACGGACGGACAGACGGACGACGGACAAAGGACCATGACAAAAGCTCGCTGGTCTTTGGCCAGTGGAGCTAAAAACGGAAGAACTTTTCTGTAAATTTGTCAAGGAAATAAATGAGCTAGTTAACGTTAGCTCATTCAAGTCCCGTGACTCCCTTGGCAAATTTGCAGTACAGGGGCCAATATCTCAAAACTTTAAGGTTTCGTAAGTTACGGTTAACTTTACGACCATTTTAAAGGTGGGTATTTAGATTTTTCACATCTCACCAAATTAAGAAATATATATGTCACTGAAATTTATATGAAAAAACAATACAAATCATCAACGATTAAGAATCATAAAATTAAAAAAAAAAAAAAAAAAAATTGGATGGTGTTCCCTTAAAAGGCTACGTAGCCTCTTAAGGTATTTTTAGATTTCGCGCCAGAAATCAAAAGAGCATTGTGGGAATGTCAAGTGACTGGCACGTGATAATGACGCTTAAATTCCGTAACATAACAAACATGTAATTATTTTCCATGTCTTCTTCGGACGCTATGTTTGAAGCTTCGTCTGTGTATTTCCGGTATGTAAATGAGCGAGTTGCTCATGTAAAAATAGACTGTGTTTCCCGTCGGTGTCGACCTGGGCAGTATTAAATCTCTAATTTCTCTTGTTGTCGGATGGTTTTCGACTACTGGGGTTCTATGAATGAAAATTAAAAGGCTTTGGGAGTATAAGGATGATTTTTTTGTATTTTTGTAAAATTTTCGTCCCAAAATCTAAAAGGCCACCTTTAAGGTGACGTTACGATTTTCTTAAAGTGATCTCTCAAAACCGACCTTAACACTCTCGTAAAAGCAACGCTATTTACGATCGTAACATTTAAAGTGACATCATTTCTTGATACTGAATCGATTTCCGACCCCGTGACTGTCTGCGATCACAGACTGAAAACTCCCCGTTGCATAAAATCTCAAAGCAAATTGTCATCTGCATCGGCACCGGCAATGCGTGATTTCGGTAAGTTTTTAGCTCACCTGAGCACGAAGTGCTCAAGGTGAGCCTTTGTGATCGTGCTGTGTTCGTCGTGCATCGTGTCTCGCCTAGGCGTCAACAATTACCTTGTGTGCACTCTAGAAGCCACATTTTCGGTCCAATACTCATGAAACTCGGTCAGAATCTTTGTCTTTATAATATCTCGGACAAGTCTGAAATTGGGTCATGTCGGGCTAAATAGTAGGTCATCGAGGCAAATCTTAGAAAAACCTTATGTGCACTGTAGAGGCCACATTCCAGCCAGATACTCACCAAACAGGGTCAAAATGCTTTTTTTTTTTGGTGATATCTCTGTCAAGATTGAAATTGTGTCATGTCCTGTCAAAAAGTAGGTAACTGGGCCAAATCTAAGAAAAACCTTGTGTGCACTCTAGAGGCCACATTTTATGACCAATTCTCATAAAACTTGGTCAGACAGTTTGTCGTCAGAATGTTTGTTATGATTGTATCTCTAGCAAGATTGAAATCGGGTTGCATCGGTTCAAAATGTAGGCCGAATCGTAGAAAAACCTTGTGTGCACTATAGGCCATATTTTCAGCCAGATACTCATGAAACAAAGTCAGAATTTTGCCTTGATGATATCTCGGATAAGACTGAAATTGGGTCATGTGGGATAAAGAAGGTAGGCCTCTGGGCCATATCCTAGAAAAAACCTTGTGTGCACTCTCTAGGCCACATTTTTAGTTTGATACTTATGAAACTTGGTCAGAATATTGTATTGATGGTATATCTGACAACACTGAAATTGGGTCAAGTCATTTAAAATAGTAGGTCACTGGGGCAAACCTTAGAAAACCTTTTTTGCACTTTAGAGGCTGCATTTCAGTCTGATACACATGAAACATTGTCAAAATGGTTGTTCTGATGCTATCTCGGACAAATTAGAAATTTGGTCAAAACAGATTCAAAAGTTGGTCACTGGCTAATTCTCAGTCTAGAGGCTAAATTTTCAGTGTTACACTCATGAAACATAGTCAAAATGTTTATCTTGATGATATCTCAGATAAATGTGAAATTTAGTCACAACAGATGAAGAATTTGGTCACTGGGCCAAATCTTAGAAAAACCTTGTGTACAGTCTAGAGGCTACTTTTTTAGTCTGATATTCATGAAACATTGTCAAAATGTTTGTCGCTGGTTCGATCCCCGGCTCGATCAATTTCTCTCTAAGACTGATGACAAAGAGTGTTGTGCGGAGTACTGGTAAAAGAAACTCCAGGAAAGCGTGGATAGGTGCGCTGGCCACCGCGATATAACTGAAATAATGTTGAAAACGGCCTTAAATGTCAACCAACCAACCTAAATGTTTGTCTCGATGATATTTCCATCAAGTTGGAAAAGTCAGTTAAAAAGATGGTCACTTACAATGATGTGTTTTACATCATCACAACTAGGATCTCTTTAGTTTTAGCAATCCTAGGTGACTTCATTCAGGTGAGCGCTTTAGGTCCCATGGCCCTCTTGTTCTTTGAAGCGCTCAACTAAAAACATTGCAGAGGGTAACAATTGATCCTCGGTCGAGGCGGTATTTTCTAATTAATTCCATGTCATCCATGTCATCCAAGGGATTCATTCTGTCCCTAAAACTCGCCGAGCTATACGGTCAGTATGTAAAGTTAAAGCCTCATCTCCTTTCATTTTTTCTTCTATTTTTCCCCATTTTTTTCAACAGGGTGAAAAAACCAATTATGATTATGAGCGTATTGTTTCTTCTGTGGGGTCTGTTAAAGTGTAAAAATAATGTCATTTTGAGAAATAAACCACAACACCACGTTTTATGCATTGCTGAAAACAGCCTACGATTACGTTAAGGTAGCTTCGGAGTGGTCGTAAGTTAAGATCGGGTTTACGATCGGCCCTTAAGTTGCGATGTTTTGAGAGAGCCGGCAAAATGCTTACGAACGACTTAAAGCCGTGTTTACTGGCGAGCGGTAGCCGTAGAGGTATCGGTAGCGGCAAAGGCAGCGGCATCGGTACCTGCAGCGGTTTTCTTTCCGCTGGAGTGTGTGTTTATTGACATGCGGTAGCGGTTTTATTTTCCATCATGGTCCTCGTACGGCCAACTCTCGCAGATCGTGATCAAGATATCATTATTATTGGATTAGGTATGCTACTGCTGAAACCAAAAAGGAGAAGACATAGCCGATGGAACGTCCATCCGATGTTACAGAGTCGCCATAGACACGACATTTTTTATACCCTAGTTGAAGAACTTGGGTAGTTCGAAGACAAATTCTTTGAGTATCATAGGATGTCAAGGGAGCAATTTGCCCGAGTGCTCCATCTAGTTGGACAAGGAATATAAAAAAATTGGGCAATATAATCTTATATACTTGTCAAAGGCGAATTACCATGTGCAAAAAGTAGGCTGCACTCGGCCTAGCGTGATATTTAAACAAGAGCTTCGCAAAGCAGCGCATATACGCCCGAAGGGGCTTGTCAGTGAAATGGCTTAAAATCTAGAACGCCTGCAGATATCCAAGTTTTAAGAGTCACATGCACGATTGCACGTCATAGAGATTAATTGTGGAAAGTTTGAACTTATTCCAATGAAAACTGTAGGAGTTGCGCACACAAGAAATTGCTAACGGATGGACGGACGGACGGACGGCCGGACGGACGGACGGATGACCGGAGCCTTAACATAATACGACCCTTCAGGGGTAAAAAAAAAACTTTCGCTATTCAGAGAAACTCAGTAGGCTCAAATTGAAAATACTCATCTGATCAGCTAAACATGATCATCGACCGACTTTCTGGATCTTTTTATCATTGTTGAGAAATTTGAGTGCAGCAGCTAGCGGCGAGCGGATTTAAATGCCCCTTGGACCATTCTAGCGGCGAGCGGCAAGCGGCGAAAAAAACCGCTGCTCCGCCGATCTGCCGCCGCCGCGTGCCAGTGAACATTTCTTAGGAAAACTGTACATAACAAAAAAAATCCGCTGCCGCTGCCGCTGTCGCCGCCGCTACCGCTCGCCAGTAAACACGGCTTAAAGGTGGGTATTTAGATTTTTCAAATCTCACCAAATTAAAAAATATATATATCACTGAAATTTATATGAAAAAACAATACAAATCATCAATAATTAAGAATCATAAAATTACAAAAAAAATTTTTTTTTGATGGTGTTCCCTTAAAAGGCTACGTAGCCTCTTAAGGTATTTTTAGATTTCGCGCCAAAAATCAAAAAAAGCATCGTGGGAATGTCAAGTGACTTGCACGTGACTAATGACGCTTAAATTCCATAACATAACAAACATGTGATTTTATATTCCACAATGTCTTCTTCGGACGCTATGTTTGAAGCTTTGTCTGTGTATTTCCGGTGTGTAAATGAGCGAGTTGCTCATGTAAAAATAGAACGTGTTTTCCGTCGGTGTCGACCTGGGCCGTAGTAAATCTCTAATTTCTCTTGTTGTCGGATGGTTTTCGACTACTGGGGTTCTATGAATGAAAATTAAAAGGCTTTGGGAGTACAAGGATGATCTTTTTGTATTTTTGTAAAATTTTCGTCCCAAAATCTGAAGGGCCACCTTTAAGGTCGGATTACGATGATCGTAGCACTTAAAGTGCTTTGAGATATCAGGCCCAGAACTTCAGAAGTTCTTATTAAAAACAAAGGGTGTTGACTTAGATCAAACTGACGTATGCGCTTACCTTAAAAAAGACCTTGTATGTCATTAATTTTAGTGATCACGAACTTTTTTTTATTATTCATGGACACTGTCATCACACTACCAGAGTACCCATGATAGCATAGTATTTTGTATGAATAAGTATATCTCACGTATCACTGGTAACCAGTTACGAAATGATTTTACGGGCTGCAGAAACAGTGGAACCAGCATTATTAAACTTGTCAACAAACTTTTCAACAAAATTGGTTGTTTTAAAAGGAATGCATTTGTCTTAACGAATCAAAATTAGCTTTGATTACAAATATGTTTCGATCGCTGAATGCAAGTTTTAAAGTGCTGCTTCGACATTTAAAACTGTCATGTAGCGTTGAGAAAGCAAATGGATTCAATTCGCTGCACAGTTTCCGCAAATCAAAATGGCATCTTCAGACTTCCTACGCCCGTGCCATTACCACAACTCCACTCCCAGAGTTCGAAAGTGATGGATATTCCTCGCATGACGATCTGTACAGGATGAGTATAGAGCAGCCTGATCAGTTTTGGGGCACACTTGCAAGGTCAAGGTTAACCTGGATGAAAGACTTTAGAATGGTGAAGGATTGTGACTTGAGTAGGGGACACATAAGATGGTTCCTTGATGGGAAGATCAATGTCTCAGGTGAGAAATAAAGCAATACCGGTAAAATGTCATTCTAACCTTTTACAAAACAATAAATTTTGGATTTGTCCAAATCTGAAGCATTTCCAAATGACAAATCAGGTTAAACAGGTGGAAAGGTATGCAGTCACTTTGTACCATTATCATTTTGTACCATTCTGTTTATGACCACTTCGTACCATAGATTTACCACTTCATACCATAGATTTACCATGTCGTACCAAGCATAAGCACTTCGTACTATGATAATACCATGTTGCACTATGACCAAATATGTTAATAAATGCGACAGAAAGTGTTTTTAAATACATTTACTTAGTATAAACTAATGCTTTGGTAACCTTATTTAAGGTCTATGTGATATGATCACAAATCAATTAAAGGAATCACTATGCGACTAAGAAGATAAGTGGATCTAATTTGTCTGTTTGCCTGTAATATTTGTTGCAGATCGAGTCTATAATTAGAGTTGGGAACGAATTAATTACATCAGGGATTGTTTATATAGATGTGTACATACGATCCCTGATTACATTAAACTGAACATTCAATCAAGGAATCATAATTGTTTGATTACCCTTGATTGTAAACAGTCTTTTTTCCTCTTCTTTTTTTTCATCTTTTTGTTGTGTTTGTTTATGGGTACATTTTGAAATTAAGTAAGCCTTGTTTGATGCCGAGACAAGAACAAGGTTAAACATCAAGGTCAATGTGACGATTTTATTTCTAGTAAAAACATCATTTTTTATTTCAATATTCATTTGCTTAAATTGCACACCTTACAACAGCAATTAGTTTTTTAGTGACCCTTGGCGAAACTGCTGTGAAAACATGATGGGAAAAAAGAGATAATCAGATAGTGGTATTGCACATGTTTTCTTGCATAAATGTTTAATATGAATGAATAGTGTTCTTGTTTTTCAGATTTCTTAAAAATTGAATTATTTCAAACGGGAAAAAAAATTTTACAAATGCTATTGTTTTACTGCTCATCTTTTAATACAGTTTCTAAATGTAGACTTAAGGGCAACCAGGATTTGTGCAGGGTTTTTCCACAGAGGTATCTACAGGAAATGTCTGGGCTTATACCAAAGCCATTTTCCAAGCTTGTAGGGCCTGTGTTCATAAATGACTGATGCATAGGTTACATTCTAGCTAACCATAGCTGGATGAATTGTGGAGTTTTATTTAGTTAACGTTTATTTTATTTTGAAATTAGAAGTAACGGTTATTGTTTTGAAAAGTAGTCAGGTTCTATACCCAGAATGCCCAAATCAGATAGGTTTTTATTTGAAAAATGCCACCTAGCAGAAGATAATGCAGCATTTTCTCCTTTTCCCACAATATTTTCTACCCATTCAGAGAAATGGTATTATTTTAGCCATCTTAAATTTGTCTTCTGCAATTTGTTTCACTTTGTACAGGTCTTACTCTAAAATTTTGTTGTTTGGTAAAGGTACAAACAGAATCAGTTCAGTATTTAGACTTGAGAAAAAGAATGAATTTTTATCAATGATTTTATAGCTATCAGAGTCAAGAATTTTTGTTGCTTAGGTTTCAAAAGGCACTACAGTCGTACATGTACTTTTGTTTTTTAAACCTGAACTATCCCCAGTAACTGTACTAAACAATATTTGTTTACACTTGTCCATACTGAAAGCACTGACAGGTGAATTTTAATGAGTTTTAATGTTGACTCTGACAAAGAAAGCTTTTGAAAACATTGTGGAAAAGGAAGAAAATGTTGATAATCAGCAATTTTTTTCTTTTTCTACAATGTTTCCTACTCTATCAAAGGCGAGCTTCATTTCAGGTACCTTTCATAAATTTTGTTATCTGCAAATGCTTTCAAATTGGATAGGCCTAAACCTTTGACATTTGGTAAAGACTTAAATATGGCTGTGGGATTTGTCTAACAGGATAGAAAACATGGTAAAAGGCAAAAATGCTGGTGACTAGGATTTTCTCTTTTTCCCACAATGTTTTCAAAGATTCCTTCCTTGGGGTTGTTAAAACTCAAGATTGTAAACAATGAGGGAATGGCACATAACATTTTTTATAAGATAATGTGTTTGCTAAACTGTCTTCCATGAATGCTTTCAATTTGGACATGTCTAAAACTTTGTTTTTCGATAAAGAGTTAAACAATGATCACATAGTTTTTTAGGTCAATGGAGTAGCAGGGATCCAGATAAAAGGGATGTATTAAACGCTTACCAGACAACAAAGTTTTAGACTTGTAAAAATCTAATGCATTTGCAGACTACAAATTAATTGTGACTCAAAAATTGAAATTTGTTTTTGGGAAAGGTAGAAATTCATCATGGGAAAAGGAGAAATTGCTGGTTACAAGTATCTTCTCCTTTTCCTACAATGTTATCAAAAGCTGTCTTTCTCAGGGTCATTAAAAGTGTCAATAGAGTGGTGAAGAGTTAAAAAGAATACTATTCTTATGCTAAAACCAGTGTTCTAGTGAGAACCAACAATATTGGGGATGAATAACAAATTTCAGATTTGTGATTTAACCCTTTACTACACAACTCTGTGGTTTTACTAGAAGAAGAAAGCTTTTGCAATAATTGTGATGAAAGGGAAAAATGCTGGTAACTGGCATAAGAATCCCTGATAATCTGCATTTCCTCTTTCTTCTAGAATGATGTCTTCATTTTCAATGACGCTTTCTCTTTTTCCTAAATTGTTTCACCTTTTCAAAGGTAATTTCCATCATTTTTGTTTTACTCTTTACTAACAAAAAAGTTTTGAATTTTGGACCAAATTGAAAACATCTGTAGAAGACAAAAATATGCAGCTCAAAAACTGTCTTCTGCCTTTCATAGGATAGAAAACATTGTCGGAAAAGGAGAAAATGCTGGTAAGCAACATTTTCTCCTTTTCCCAAAATGTTTTCAAAAGCCTCCCTCCACAAGGTCGTTAAAACTCAGGATTGTGTGGTAAAGGGTTAATTTGCATTTTGCTAGTGCTTTAAAGTTAGACAATACTCTGATTTTGTCATCTAGTGCAGAGTTAATCAATAACATGAGTGCATAGCATTTTATTTTAGCCACGGTAGCTCAGTCGGTAGCATGCAGGACTTGAGAATAGGGGGTCGCTGGTTTGATCCCTGGCTCAGCCAGTTTCTTTCTGAGGAGTGATGATAGACAGGATTCATTCCTCTCTCACTGCTGACCATTGTTTTGATGATGGTTATGTGGGAAAGCAGCCAGTGGCTTGGAAAGAATATTGTGTAGAGTACTGGTAAAAGAAACTCCAGGAAAGCATGGATAGGTGCACTGGCCACCAAGATATAACTGAAATAACGGTAAAAACAGTTTTCAACACCAACCAACCAACTAACCAACCAATCAGCTAACCAATCAATCATAGCTTTTTATATCAGTGGATATGGATATAGATGGATATAGATTTTATCTCTTTACCAAACGAAAAAATTTTGCTCAAGTCTCAGTTAAGTTCTACGACCCCTAACTCTTATCTTAAAAGAGGGAAGCAGCCCAGATTGGCCGAACAGCCTTTACGAAAACGTCAGTGTTACATGATATTTACCAATGAGTTAGGGGTCGTAATCCGTAAAATTGTTGGCAGACTACAAAATAAATTTGACTCAAAAATTGAATTTTGCATTTGGATGGATAAAAAACACGGTGGGAAAAGGAGAAAAATGCTGGTTACCAGCAATTTTAGCTCACCTGAGCACAAAGTGCTCAAGGTGAGACTTTGTGATTATGCTGTGTCCGTCGTCTGGCATGTCATGTGTCGTCTGTCGTGCTTCGTCAACTTTTACCTTGTGTATGCTCTAGAGGCCAAATTTTCAGTCCGATACTTATGAAACTTATGGTCAGAATATTTGTCTTGATGATATATCGTGCAAGTTCAAAAGTGGGTCACGTCTGGGCAAAAACTAGGTCACCTGGTCAAATCTCTGATAAACCTTGTGTATGTTCTAGAGGCCATATTTCAGTCAAATACTCATGAAACTTGGTCAGAATGTTTTTTTTGATGATATCTCAGACAATTTGGAGAATGGGTCATTTCAGGTCAAAAACTAGGTCACTAGGTCAAATCTTAGAAATACCCTATGTACACTCTAAAGGCCACATTTGCAGTCCAATAATCTTGAAAGTTGGTCAGAATGTTTTCTCTTGATGATATCTTGGCAGAGTTTGAAAATGGGTCATGTCCTATCAAAAGCAAGGTGACTGGATAAAATCTTTGAAAAACCTTGGGTACGTTCTTAAGGCCACATTTTCAGTCCAGTACTCTTGAAACTTTGTCAGAATGTTTGTTTTGATGATATTTAGGACTAGTCTGAAAATGGGTCATGTCGGCTCAAAAACTAGGTCATTAGGTCAAATCTTAGAAATACCTTGTGTATGCTCTAAAAGCAACAATTTCAATCCTATACTCTTGAAAGATGATCAGAATGTTTGTCTTGATGATATCTCAAACGAGTTTGAAAATGGTTAATGTTTGGTCAAAACTATGTCACTAGGTCAAATCTTAGAAAAACTTTGTGTACACTTTAGAGGCCACATTTTCAGTCTGGTACTCATGAAAGGTGGTCAGAATCTTTGTTTTGATAATATATGCAACAAGTTGTAAGATCGGCCATGTTGGGCTAAAAAGTAGGTCACTGAGACAAATTCTAGAAAAAGCTTCAGTACACACTAGAGGCCAAATTTTCAGTCAGGTCACATCAGGTCAAAAAATAGGTCAGTAGGTCAAAAGTTTGTCAAAATATATGTCTTGACAGTATCTCAAATGAGTCTGAGAATAGGTCACGTTGGGTCAAAAACTAGGTCACGGGATCAGATCTTTGAAAAACCATGTGTACGCTCTAAAGGCCACATTTTCAGTCCTTTACTCATAAAATTTGGTCAGAAAATATGTCTTTATGATATCTTAGATAAGTTTGAAAACGGGTCATGTTTGGTAAAAAACTACAAAGGTTGTCCCAAAATGCCGTAGAATCATTTAGAAAGTAAGCCAAACAGAACGATACAGCCTTGAAAACACGCAAATAGCTGCAACTGTTTTGCATATATTTACACCCTTAAATGAATGTCAGCTTTCGCTGCGTATTACAGTGGAAAAATTTGTAACCCATGGTAAGGGTTAGCGGCCCACCAGAAAAATAATAATTAATTGGATTGAGATAGTTTTGTTTAATGCAAGAATTAACATAAATATTTTGATCAAATCCAGTCAAAAATTATATAGACAAAATTGTCAAATTTTGGCGCGATATTGTACGACGATTCATAGAAATGACGTCAAATGTGACCATTTTATGACGTTTTATAACGAAGCTACAGTGATCAGACTTTCGTAAATGGCGACATTACAGCAAAGCGATCTGTCATCATGTACTGTGTTGAGCACTGTATGACACCTGGGCAAACCGTTGAAGAAATGAATTAAACAGTACAATGCCGTAAGTAGGAAGCTCATTTATAAATGGCACTGATGTTATTCCACGGACTGGGAGGAGAGTGGTGTGAAAAAATGCAGGCCAAAGGAGTTGAACAACAAGATTCTCCAAACTGTATCTGACGTAATCAGAGGCGATCGACGACTCACAGCGAGAGAAATTGCGGAATAAGTAAATTGTCTGTCCAGCGCATACTTACTCTTGAACTGAAGATGTCACGGGTTTGTGCCAGGTGGGTTCCTCGGCGCCTAACAGATGACGAAATGACACATCGAGTAATGGACTACAGTGCATTTTTATGGAGACATAGCCGAGACAAGAACTTTCTTAACAAAATAATAACAATGGACGAAACTTGAATTCATTTCTACATGCCGGAAGGGAAGCCAGGGCTTTTTTTCCAAAAATTGGGAAGGGGCCTTAGCCTTTCATTTTGGGAAATTCAAGCGTGATTTTGGCCAAATTGGGAAAAATCAGACTGACTTTCAAGATACATCAATAAAACAAATTAATGGCAGTGTACATACATACAGTAAATAGAAGGTGCAGCAATTTAATTAACAAGTGAAACAAATTCAATATTCAAACTTTAACTGTTTAAACTATGGCCAAATATCTCACAGCATTTGCACATATAGGCTTAGAGCCCTTTTTAACACTATTGTGGTACACCCATGGGTGCTGGAGTTAATACTTTAGAAGAACTGCTTTTTGGCCATCATATGATACAAGGGAATCATTATCTGTGGAAGTTACAAGGCTAGGCTTGGATATTATGTCTGAAGATGTAGAGTTTGCATCATGTGCAGTGATAATAATTGTCCAGTCTTCAGACAAAGGGAGATCGGCGATGCCCGACAGAACCGGCACTTCAGATTGAGACTAAATATGCGGAGATTTGATTACCTGTAGATCGATCAGCAAAGAATTAGAACGTTTCACGCTGAAAGTAAAAAGGCTATGCCGGCCTTCATCATCTGCAGCCATTTTATTTAACGAACTTTTTGTAATATTTCCCGGTTCTTGACATGTTTTGCTTGGATACAGCGTGTTTGTTTTTTTTTTTAGTACGTTGACTGCAACCGAGTACGAATGTGTTCCACAGTGTTAAGCAAACTTCTTTTGTCAGCTGTAAGTTTTTATGAAAGACAAACAATTATATAACATGTCAAAGGATTTAATATTGAATGATAGGGAAATGGCAACCGCGTTCAGTCTATGTAATGTGTTATAATGCGCAAAAAATAACTTGGTTCGGTTAAGAGTGCCTCCATTAAACAAACCAAATGGCACCAAGAAAACCCAACATTTCGGCCGACTGCAGCGCAGTCAGCTGAGTTATTTCGGTACAAATCAATAAAAAAACCTGCTTTCAGTTTCAGTCACCGCTAAATAACGAGTTTTGTGTCTGGTCATTTGAAATAGCTTTTGAGAAATTGGTATTTTAACTTATTAGGAATTTCAGCATCGTATTATGAGAAATTTTTCCAGCAAAATTGGGAAATCCTTTCAGCAAAATTGGGAAATTCTTCCACCACAATTGGGAAATTCTTCCGCCACAATTGGGAAAAAATGATGCTTTTTGCAATTGGGAAGTCACCAAATATCGGCCTCAATTATAGAAGGAAAAAAAGCCCAGGAAGCAGCAATCATCAGTGTGGAAAACAGCTCAGTCGCCACCTCCAGTTAAATACAAAACTGTAAAGTTTCCGGGCAAGATGATGCTGATGGTATTCTTTGATAATCAAGGCGTGATTCTGTCCCACTGCGTTAGGCCTTGATCGACTGTCAACGCTTAGTACTATTCTCAGGTAATTTGTTAGCTCCACTGGCCAAAGGCCAGCGGGCTTATGTCATGGCCTGTTGTCCGTCGTGCGTCCGTCCGTGCGTCCGTCCGTGCGTCCGTGCGTTAACTTTTTTTTAAAACGTCTTCTTCTCTGAAACTACCCATCCAATTTTGATGAAACTTCACAGAAATGATCCTGCCATGGTCCTCTTCAGAATTTCTTGAAAGAATTTAATTCCTTCAAAAACTCTGGTTGCCATGGCAACAAAACTGAAAAATTTTGAAAATCTTTGAAAATCTTCTTGTCTGAAACCGTAAGGCCAAGGGCTACCAAATTTGGCATGTAGCTTTATCTAGTGGACCTCTACCAAGTTTCTTCAATTTATAGCCCTGGGGTCCAAATTGGTCCCGCCCCGGGGGTTACAAGTTATACATGGGCTTATTTAGGGAGAACTTTAAAATTCCTCTTCTACCTAGCCATAGGGCCTAGAGCTACCAAATTTGGCATGTAGCTTTATCTAGTGGACCTTTGCCAAGATTGTTCAAATTATAGCCCTGGGGTCAAATTAGGCCCTGCCCGGGGGTAACAAGTTTTACATGGGCTTATATAACAAGTTTTACATGGGCTTATATAGGGAGAACTTTAAAATTCTTCTTTGACCTAGCCATGGGGCCTAGGGCGACCAAATTTGGCATGTAGCTTTATGAAATGGCAATATTTAGGTTTTTATTATTTACATGAAAGTTTCATTTAATTTATTTAGCAGAATAAGGATTCAGAGGTCTGCTACATAACAAACAAAGATACTGCCCTTAAAAATACAATGATATGCTCAGTCACAAAAAGAAATTCAAAATGAAAGCACAGCTCCAGATAAGAGAGAGTGATCATATTCTAAATCCATTATTTCTCGTTCAAACCCTATGTTGTGGGTTACATATTTCAGATTCTTTGCTAAAAATTTGATCTGGCAATGGACGTGGCTGCTGTGGGCTTGGCTTTATTAAAGATTATAACTGGTTATATGATTTAAGTTTACATACTGATAAAAGGAAATAACTCTTGTTCTGTCCATGCAAATATAAATGCACTCAAAACATTGCTGTTCCAGTACATTATAATTTATAGTCTACATCTTTTTTCCTTGCTTCAAAGTATGGTGGAGAATTTTAAAATCTTCTTGTCTGAAACCATAAGGCCCAGGGCTACCAAATTTGGCATGTAGCTTTATCTAATGGTCCTCTATCAAATTCCTTCATATTATAGCCCTGGGGTCAAAATTGGCTCTGCCTTGGAGATCACAAGTTTAACATGGGCTTATAGGGTGACTGTAATTTAGAATAGTAATCAAGGGAAATAACTCCTGTTATACAAGATAAAGTTTGTTACTATTTACCTCCCTTGA
The DNA here is from genome assembly GCA_946811185.2 of Hippopus hippopus. Classification (NCBI taxonomy): domain Eukaryota; kingdom Metazoa; phylum Mollusca; class Bivalvia; order Cardiida; family Cardiidae; genus Hippopus; species Hippopus hippopus. The sequence goes on from OX328097.1 coordinate 17,133,047, forward strand.
TTATCAAACTGCAGTTATACGTTATTGGAGTTTGGTATTCAAGTTTTTTGGAGAGGAAATGTTCTGTTTTAAGAGAGAGTTTTTTTTAACTGTATTTTTTTTTTACTGTACCAAGTTTAAAGCCATTGCAAAAAGACAAATTGAATGTAGCTTAAATGACTATTTCTGTCCTTGATAGTTAGGAAACGTTGTGGGAAAAGGAGTAAATACTGGATGACAACATGTCCTATTCTTACGATGTTTTTGAAAGCCTTCTCTTTCAGGGTCATTAACACTTTGATTTGTGTAGTAAAGGGCTAAAAAGCCAGTGGAGCGATACAGGGCCACCATGGCCCTCTTGTTTTTATTAGTAAACCTAGTTTGAAATCCGCCATCAAAATGAGATTTAAAGATAAAATAAATACTTTGCAAAAAGTAATAAAAAATATTGTAAAGAAAAATATTATCAGATCGCCACTTTACCAAACTAATCGATTTTCACCAAATTATTGTTACAGGTTGTGAGGCGTGACTTGATTAGAGCATTACGTAAGAAGAGACCTGCGATGATTCAGGATAAAATGTGATCTACCATCAGGACAATGCCCTTGCACACACTGCAGCTTCAACAGAGTTAGAAATTGGGCTTCTAGGGTTTCAGAGGCTATCCCATCTCCCCTATTCGCCAGATTTGGCACCACTGGACTTTGCCTACATTTCTGTGTTGGAAAGCAGTCTACGAGGCCGCAGATTTAATGATACTGAGGATATATTGCGTTCTGTGAAAGCCTTTAACAGGTCTCTTAGTCGTCAGTGGTTTGAAAACGTGTTCAAGCAGTGGGTTAGGAGGCAGGAAAAGTGTGTGCAACATGCAGGGAAGTACTTTAAAAAATTGTGATTACGCGATGTCGGAAGTGAGTGATGACGTTAACGTTAAGTGGGCCACTTTGCTATACCTGATGTTAGTAAATTGTAGAAAAATCACCTATTATTTGACGAAATGTGATGAAATGTCGGTGATATGTCTGGAAATAAATTCCGTACAGGGCGCCTACCAATTAAAATGAATGTTTGCTTTATTTCATGTGATAAAATGTGATTCTACGGCATTTTGGGACAACCCTCATAGATCAGTAGGTCAAATCTTAGGAAAACCTTTTGTGCGCTCTAAAGGCCACATTTTCAATCCAATACTTATGAAAATTTGGCAGAATGTTTGTCTTGATATCTCATATGAAATCGAAAATGACTCACATCAAGTCAAAAATTGGTCACTGGGTTAATTTGTAAAATAGCTTGTGTACACTCTAGGGGCCACATTTTCTGTGCAATACTTATGAAAATAAGTCAGAATGTTTTCCTTGATGATAGATAAGATGAGATTGAAAATGGGTCACATTGGGTCAAAAAGTAGGTTGCCAGGTCAAATCTTGGAAAAACCTTGTATATAGAGGCCACATTTTCTGTCCAATACTCATGAAAGGTGGTCAGAATCTTTGTTTTGATAATATATGCAACAAGTTGTAAGATCGGTCATGTTGGGCTAAAAAGTAGGTTACTGGGACAAATTCTAGAAAAAGCTTCTGTACACACTAGAGGCCAAATTTTCAGTCAGGTCACATCAGGTCAAAAAATAGGTCAGTAGATCAAATCTAGGAAAAACCTTTTGTACACTCTAGAGGTTACATTTTCAGTCCAGTTCTCTTGAAAGTTGGTCAGAAATATTTGTCTTGATAATATCTCAAGTGAGTTTGAAAATTGGTCATGTCGGTTGAATGTTTTTGTTGATGATAGATAAGATGAGATTGAAAATGGGTCACATTGGGTCAAACAGTAAGCTGCCAGGTCAAATCTTAGAAAAACCTTGTGTACACTCTAGAGGCCACATTTTCAGTCCAATACTCTTGAAAGTTTGTCAGAATATTTGTCTTGGCGATATCTCATATGAGCTTTAGAGTGGGTCATGTTGGGTCAAAAACTAAGTCATGGGGTCAAATCTTTAAAAAACCTTGTGTATGCTCTAGAGGCCTACTTTCAGTCCAATACTCATGAAACTTGGTGAGAATGTTTGTCTTTATGACATCTTAGATGAGTTTGATTATGGGTCACATTGAGTAAAAAACTAGGTCACTAGGTCAAATCATAAAAAAATCTTGTGAACATCCTGGAGGCCAGATTTTCAGTCAAGATGTTTGTCTTGATGATATTTGATATGAAATTGAAAATGGGTCACTTCAGGTCAAAAACTAGGTCACCAGGTCAAATCTTTAAAATAGCTTGTTATGCTGTAGGCCACATTTTCTGTCCAATATTTATGAAAATTATTCAGTATGTTTTTCTTGATGATCAGTAAGATGAGATTAAAAATGGGTCACATTGGGTAAAAAACTAGGTCGCCATGTCACATCTTGGAAAAACCTTGTGTACACCCTAGAAGACACAATTTCTGTCCAATACTCACGAAAGGTAGTCAGAATCATTGTTTGATAATATCTACAGTTGGAAAATGGGCTATTTTAGGCTAAAAAGACAAATTCTAGAAAAAGCTTGTGTACAATCTAGAGGCCAAATTTTCAGTCCAATACTTATGAAAGCTTGTTAGAATGTTTGTCATAATATCTGGGAAGAGATTGAAAATGGGTAATGTTTGGTCAAAAGGCTCAGGTGAGCAACATCAGGGCCATCATGGCCCTCTTGTTATCCCCTGCTGAAAGGCGGCTGGGGATATGGTAATAGTAGCCGTCCGTCCTTCTGTCATTCCGTACAGCTTTCTTGTCCGGAGCATAACTCAAAAACTATTGGAGATGTAAACATGAAACTTTACAGGTGGATAGATCTCATCAAGAAGAAGTGCAGTGCACAAGAACCATAACTTCTGATTGAATAAGTTATGAGTTATTGCCCTTTGTTATTTTTCTTACTTAAATTTTGTCCAGAGCCTAACTTGAAAACTACATGAGATATAAACATGAAACTTCACAGGTGGATAAATCTCATCAAGAAGAAGTGCAGTGCACAAGAACCATAACTCTTGATTGCATAATGTAGGAGTTATTGCCCTTTGTTATTTTTCATACTTAAATATTGTCCGCAGCATAACTCAAAAACTATAGGTGTGAACATGATACTTCACAGGTGGATAGATCTCATCGAGGAGAAGTGCATTGCACAAGAATCATAACTCTTGTTTGCATAATTTAGGAGTTATTTGACCTTTGTTATTTTTTCTTCGCTTAATTTTGTCAAGAGCATAACTTGAAAACTATATGAGATATAAACATGAAACTTCACAGGTTGATCGTTGACATTGAGGAGAAGTGCAGAGTACAAGAACCATAACTTTCAGTGCCATGATTTAGGAGTTATTGCCCTTTGTTATTTTTTATACTTAAATTTTGTCATCACTCGAAAAGTATAAAAGGTATCAATGTGGGACTTTAGAGGTAGGCAGATTTTATTGAAGGGAAGTGTAGTACCATGATTTAGGAGTTATGTCCCTATGTTATTGTTTGAGTCTCAAGGTTTCTTTGGAGCATAAATCAGGCTGTGTCAAATTCGCAGCTGGATAGTTGTCTCTGAGGAGGATTGCAGTACACAAGAATGATAACTCATAGCTTCCATAGTTTTTTTATTTATTGCTCTTCGTTGCTCTGACTGATTTCATATGTGTTTACACTTGACAGCTGTATTTTGTATTTAGCATTGCCAGAAAATAATATTCTTAAATCTAGCTGTTTTTTGCCTACAACCTACAAGAAGACACACATCTTCTATTGAGCAAGCATTTGGCAGGGGATGGCCATGTCATCATGGCTCTTGTTTAGTATAGATTTGCCATTTAACCCTATTTATCCCCAATTCATGCGCAAAACCTGATAATCTTGATTAAATCATTGACATAGGTAGTAGCAGAGCTCAACTGAACTTGATTATGTGAGGGCTTTGAGCGGAACATGACAAAATGTGATAGCAGATTGTTGTAATTGTTAGAGAACATGATGAAAATTATGGTATATCTTAACCAGAATTGTTTTAGTGTTGTTATAAATTGTTGAAGCTCGTAACAAATTATCCTGAGAGCGTTAGAAGGCGTAGTAAAGCAAAATTAATGCAATAAAAATATAGAGTTTCATGCAGTTTTTGTGGCATTTGTCGAAGACAATGCCACTATGAGATCAATAATAAATGTTCAATATTGAATTTTGAAGACCATGTATGGTATTTTGTCCAAAACCGAAGGAAGTAAACCCAATTAAACTCAATTTTTCAAGACAAATGAGTTTTTCAATAGCACTCAGATGTATAATTGGAAATGGCGTATTGAAATAAACTGCAAAAGGCTATCGATCGTGGAAATACTTCTTTTTGAGTAAAAATAGCTTCACCTCTTCATGGCCTTCAATTGACACAATGATATGCACAAAATTTGTCTTCTGACCGCTTTGCTTCCGGGGTTGTTCGTTCCAAAACCAGTTCGTCCCTGGGCTTGTTCGTCCCATGATTGCACGCTATTCATTTGATTGTGCATGAATATTTACAGGAAGAAAACTTTATTGCAATGTTGGGAATTAGGTCCTGACGGCCAAAGATATCTCAAAATCATAGTATTCAGGTATAAACTTAATTGAATTCAATATATTTACATGGCTTCTCTCTCTACCCATCGTGCATCCTTCCGTCAAGAGACGTTACTCCTGACTCCTCTTGAAAGATCAAAGGGAGACCACCAATACACAAATAACGCAAACTCAGGCACCAGTAATCTCCCTTTAACCAAAGAGACGTATTAATTTGCTTAGGAGGTTGATTTTCAAGTTAATATTTAAATAATATTTCCCCCCTTTTTTTTAGCTCACCTGAGCACGAAGTGCTAAGGTGAGGTATTGTGATCGGTCATTGTCCGGCGTCCATCTGTCCGTCTGTCCACAATTCCTTAAAACATCTTCTCCTCCTAAACCGCTGGGCCAATCTTGGTGAAATTTGGCAGGGATGTTCCTTGGGTGAAGCCCTACCAAAGTTGTTCAAGAGATTGAATTCCACCCTTAACTCTGGTTGCTATGGCAACAGAAAGGAAAAAAATAGCAAAATCTTTGAAAATCTTCTTCTCTGACATTAGAAGGCGTAGAGCTTTGATATTTGGTATGTAGCATCTCCTAGTGGACTTCTACCAAGTTTGTTCATATGATGCCCCTGGGGTTAAAACTGGCCCCGTCCCGGGGGTCACAAGTTCGAACATAGGAACAAAGAAAGAAAACTTTAAAATTCTTCTTCTCTGAAACTGGAAGGCATGGAGCTTTGATATTTGGCATCTAGCATCTCCTAGTGGACCTCTACCAGTTTTGTTCATATGATGCCCCTGGGGCCAAAACTGGCCCCGCCCCAGGGGTCACAATTTCGAACATAGGAACAAAGAAGGAAAACTTTAAAATTCTTCTTCTCTAAAACTGGAAGGTGTGGAGCTTTGATATTTGGTATGTAGCAATTCCTAGTGGACCTCTACCAAGTTTGTTCAATGATGCCGCTGGGGTCAAAACTGGCCCTGCCCCGGGGGTCACAAGTTCGAACAAAGGAACAAAGAAGGAAAACTTTAAAATTCTTCTTTTCTAAAACTGGAAAGCATAGAGATTTGTTATTCGGTATGTAGTGAACTTGTTCTAAGTTTGTTAGCCCACCTGAGCACAACGTGTTCAGTCAGTTCAAAATTGGGTCACCTGGGGTCATAAACTAGGTCTCAAGGTTAAATTAAACTAATACTTTTTGGGCACTCTAGAGGCCATATTATTTGCTAAATTGACTTGAAAATTGGTCAGAATGTTTGTCTTGATGAAATATTGGGTGAGTTTGGAATTGGGTCACCTGGGGTCATGAACTAGGTCACTTGGTCAAATTTAAGAAATACCTTGTGGGCACTCTAGAGTCCACATTTATTGCTGAATTAACTTGAAAACTGTTCAGAATGTTTGTCTTGATAAATGTTTTGACGAGTTCTAAATTGGGTCACATCGGGTGATAAATTAGGTCACTAGGTCAACTTCAGGAAATTCCTTGTGGACGCTCCAGAGGCCACATTTTAAGCTCAATTGACCAGACAATTGGTCAGAAATTGAATTACGCACGTGGAGTGAATTTCGCCTATTGACTCAGGTGAGCGATCCAGGGCCATCTTGGCCCTCCTGTTTTCAAATTATTAATTCTACACAGTGGCTTCCTTGACAAATGCCACATCAGCGTTCTCAATGCTTTGATTTCAATAGTGATCGTCATGGACATTGTAGTTACTGTAAATGCAGCATAGATGGTGAGGTGTTGAACTGTGTTAGCCTTTTTTGGATCATAGATAAGGTGATATTATTGAAATCTTTCATGGGGCAACATTATATGCTACATAAGAGCTAAGATCCAGATCAGAGTGCACAGATTGTGCTGACTGATCATCAATCTAGAATCTTAGAAACACTGATGAATCAAAAGCGGAATGATTTAGCCATAAAGTGTTGAAACTGGAAGATGTCTTTCTTTCCCAGCTGGGAAAAATCACAGTTCTTAGTACATGTATATAACAATCTGAAGTGCTTGCATACTGTCAACATAGGTCTAGAAGGAAGTGAATTAAACTCAAACCTTAGATACAGAACAATGTATAAGAGAATATTTACCTTTTATCATTACTGTAATGGTTGAATTTTTCTGAGCCCTATAGCTTAGTAATATACAGAGGTTATTTTCACCAACCATTTTTCATTGCATTCTAATCTCGTTCTAGATTTACAGGCAAATGCAATTTCTGATCAGCTGAACTATTTGGTTTAGCCAATTGATCAGAAATTGACCTAATTTCAAATTCAGAAAATTCTTGAGAATTAGACTGAGATTTTTATTAAGAAAGGTTGGTGAATATGGGTCCAGTCCTTGTAATCTAGGGTAGCCTGTTCAAATATCAGCTTTTCAAGCATTCTTGACTTACACCTAGTTTACATGATGCCTATGATGCCCCTAGTACAGATAACTGTCTCCAAAGGCGATGTTACTTTTTGACTGCCTGTTGCCTCTGGGTACAGAGACAATCATGACAAAATAGAGATGACACTGATCCCATACCATCACTCATGCTCATAGTGGCAAAATTGTGAGAGCAAGAACAAGAGAAGGGCTGAAGCAATGTGAAGTTGCACACTTTCTGTCATTGAACAGATACCCAGAACTACACAAAGCCACTGTCACAACTTAGTCACTGTTCCATCTATGTGTTTGCTCCATACAGAACCAGCTTAGGCTCAGTGTGGTCTCCATGCAGAACTGCACCATGATCTTCTTGCTGTCTTCATAATTATGGCTTTTCCCAGTTCCCTTCGCAAAAGCCTGTAAAAGAAATAGCACTTTGCACCTATTCAATGCTAAAACACCTGCTTTAGCTCTTACCCACCAACAGTGCCAGAAAATTATGCCCAAATAAATAAGATATGCTCTGTGAAAAGGAAGCTAAATGCATATGCAAAAAGTTTTGTTTTAGGTCAGCCTGTGCAGTCTGCGCAGGTTGACCTGGGTCAAAATTTTTTGCTATTTGTAAATTTTCTGCATGTTCAAGGACCATTCTACCTCATTCAGTAGGTTGTTCAACAAAGTTGAATTTATTGAACCCATAATTATGTGATGACTTTCTTGATATAATGGATCACAGAAAGCGGCTCAAATCTTATAGCAGCCTGGGTAAATGTATCTCAGGCATTAGTGAATCTACTGATTAGAGGAGTACCAGCATGACATTCTTTTAGTTTTACTAAAGACGGTTTATGAGCTATCTATGAATTTAAAGTGGTTTATCTATGATAAAACATTGATACATATCATGAAATGCTCTGTCAGCTTGAAGTGAATCCTATGTGGTGATTAAAAGGTAATAAATAAATACCTTCCTTGTTCACACTATTCCCCTTTACCAAACAACAAAATTTCAGACTGGTCCAAATTGAAAGCATTTGCAGACAACAAATTGAAGGTGGCCTAAATGATGTAAGTTTTTCTTGATAGGGTAGAAAACATTGTGGGAAAAGGAGAAAATGCTGGTTACCAGCATTTCCTCCATTTCCCACAATGTTTTCAAAAGTTTTCTTTGTTGGGTCATAGGTAATTGTTAGGCAAAATGTCTAAGGACTAAGCCTGGTTCAGTTGGTAACGTATGGGTCTTAAAACTAGGAGTAATTGGTTTGAATCCCCAGCTGGGCACATTTCTGATACTTGTCATGACAAATTCATTCTTCCCCACCACTGATCATTATTTTGCTGATTGTTATGTGGGAAAGCAGCCATTGTCTTGGGAACAATATTGTGTGAAGTGCTAGTGAAAGAAACTCCAGGAAAGCACAGATAGGTGCATTGGTTGCCAAGTATGATATAAATGGAAAAATGTTGAAATGGTATTACCACCATATAAATAAACAAAATAGTTGTCGACTTATCCATATTGAAAGCGATTGCATTCAACAAATTTAATGGGACTGAAATGATAGGATTTGTCTATGAAAGGGTGGAAAGGGTGGGAAAAGGAAAATGGCTTGTCACTGGCATTTTCACCTTTTCCTACAGTGTTTTCAAAAGTTGTTTAGATACAGCATTGTTTGGTGAAGGATAAATCATTTAGGTGGAAATATTTCAGTAATGAGATTGAAAGAATCGCATTAGAAAAATTCTTTTAAGTAGCATTAAAAACTCAATCCTATACCGAACAATCCCCAGTTTGGACAACCCTGAGGGAGAAAGTTTTTCAAAACATTGTTGGAAAAGGAAAAAATGCTAAAGAGATACTATAAGTATATATATGAATATTGAAACTCTATTGTGGCTCATTATGAAGTAAAATAATGAAAAGTAACTTCACGCTTAGTTGCCTTTTTTTCAATTTTAATACATGTTCATGAACTGTTCTATGAATAGTGAAGGCCACGAAATGAGAGCAGGTTTTCCCATGTGCCATTTTCAGCTTCCGGCATAAGATTGAAGGCTGAAATATGTCGTTATCATTGAATATGCATGATTCAAACAGAGATTATGGTCAAAGAGGCATTGAAAATCGATCTTTTAGGCTATTGTGACAGGATGAAGACCATATAACATAGAATCAAGGCATGACATTATGGGCAGCGACTAAATCTCGTGCATGATTCCTGATTAAGTGGTTTGCAATAGAGTTTGCAGATGGGGCGTGGCAAAATTGACATTTGATTGACTAGTACTTTATGGTGTGTATGTATGTTTGGTGTGTAACTAGACAAAACCTAGCCTGTTATTGATCTTCGTATCAACTCTTTTGGACAGCTACATGACATACAAGGGGTACCAGTATATTTCGATGCAGACGAGTGAGAGGGAATGAAATTGCAACAGCCAAAAACTACCGAGATGTACCAAAACCGCACCCAACAGATTTTTTTTTTTTGATTGCAGTGAAAAAAAAATTGAGGGTCGGCAGCATTTTTCTAGGTGGGGTCGGGAAACCTGAAACACAACTAATTTTTTTTTTAGGCCTAACTAAGAATGGCTGTCTGTCTTCACTGGTAGTCTGCACTCTCCAAGGTTTTCATATGCGGGCAACAACCTTGAAAACACATTTGTTTTAACAATAAGTTCCTTTCATTGGAGATGAATTAGTCTAGCTCTAAAGATAATCTTATTGGAGACTTAATGATGTCTAGGGTCAGCTGTTGTTAGGTTTTCATATCAATGGGTTTTGTTCTCATATAATATAATATGCTTATATAAATGAAGTCAAAATACAAAACACAGTGTTTAACAAGATCTCTAATTAGTCTCTAGTTTTAGATAGATGATCAGTTCCGTTGTTCAAGAATACTGATTATAATCAAAGCTAATGAGAATGAAGTCAGCTTCAATTTCATTCTTAATATTCAATTACAACGCTCTTTTGAAAATTCTTTGTCTTTAGGGAAAAAGGTTTATTCCTTATTTTGTCTTTCAGCTTGAAAAATGTTTGTTGTTATTGAAACAGGATAATTCTTTTTGCCTTTCAGCAGATCACTTTTGAAAACTTTATGACAAACTTTATGACAAACGGAGAATTTTTTCTGTTTGCCATAATTATTCTAGATGTAACTATTAACTTCATGTTGTGTATGTAATGATATTCACAAAGTAATCTGGGCAAATTTTGTTTCAAACTGAAATGAGTTAAAGACCAATTTGTTTCCCCTGATGAGTAAAAATTTCAATCAGATCAGATGTCAGTATTTCTCGCCATAGAATCAGTAACTGTTGTTACTCATGATTGCGTTACCCTTCTGAACACTGAAACAGCCGTTCACGACTGTACTCGCCTTTATGGCAAGTGTAGATTAAGATCAGACTGCACAAAACTTGCACTCTGATCTCTGATCTATACTGTTTGCTTTGCTGGCATGCTAGACAAAATCAACCGGGATATTGCATTTATTAGGGTTTTATTTTTAGGTTTAAAATGTCTGTTGGTTTTATATGGCGATCCAAGGGTTAAACAATGTTTTTCTAGAATTTAATAAAAGTAATAAAGAGTAAAAGAATTAGTATAATGAAGAGGATAGGAAATTAAGAATTACTCTGTGGCATGTTTTTTTTGTGTATTAATTCTTTAATTTATTCTCCTCATACACAATTAGATATTATTTACTATATAGAAGTAATTAGATTGTTATTAGATTTACATTCTGGTAAACCTTTGGAAAGTTCCTACGCAGTAGTGCCTGGTAACTCTTAACTCTTTCTCAGATAATAAAGTTTTTGACTTGTCCAAATTGAAAGAATTTGCAGATGACTAATTTAATCCGGCTAAAATGAATGATCATCTCATTGAATGGGTAGAAAAAATTGTGGGAAAAGGAGAATATGCCGGTTACAAGCTTTTTCTCCTTTTCTCACAACATTATAAAAAGGCCTCTTCCTTCAGTTTGTTTAAACTTGGGATTGTATGATAGAGAGTTAGCTGCACAAACAGCATTGTTACAAGTTTGATGGTGCAGTTTAAATCTCATTGAACAACAAAGTTTTAGACTTTATCAGATTGAAAGCATTTGCAGATGACAAATTCAGTGTGTTTCAAATGGTAGGATTTGTCTTCTGAAAGCTACCAAAACAAAAAGCCAACAAAACTTTGCAGGAAAAAGAGAAAATGCTGGTTACCAGCATTTTGTCTTTTTTCCACAATGTCTTTGAAAGCCTATATCCTTGAGGTTGGTAGAGGATTGAGTTATCCAGATGTTATGTAATCAACTTCAGCTTGGCAAAAACTCTGAGTATTGATGAAAGTAGCCCACGCCTTTTGAGGAGTGTTGTTTATATCACTGGTTCCAGTAGCAGACTTTATCTGAAAGTAGCAAGATCATAGCTGCGATGTTGTTCATAAAATGATTCAAGGTTTCAAATGCTGATGTACATGTGTTACCAATCTTAGCTAAGGTTGTACGACTGTTTTTAAAACTGTGCCCAAAGGCATGGTTTTGTGCGCTAGCCATCAGGACATACTGGTAATATTTGTACTGTTGACATTTTGGCAGATTTTCAAAGACATTTCTGTTATTTGAGTCAAGTTTTTAACATGTTGCGTGCAGAATTTTGCATTTAATTTGAAAAGGTCTATAATTGTAGCATCTCAACAAGAAGACAAAATTTAAGAGTTTTCCAAATTAAAAACAATTACAGAGGCAACTTAGATTTGGCACTGCATCGTCTGGGCTGTCTGAGTCTGCATCATCCTGGTCGTAGTCTTTCAAAACAGTTTTTAGCTCACCTGAGCACAACGTGCTCAAGGGGAGCTTTTAGGATCACATTGTGTCTGTCATGCGTCGTCTGTCATCCGTCATCAACAATTCTTCAAACATCTTCTCCTCCTAAACGGCTGGGCCAGTTTGGACCAAACTTGGCTGGAATGTTCCTTGGGAGGTCCTCTTTAAAAAGTGTTCACAGAATTTGATTCCATCATAAACTTTGGTTGCCGTGGCAACCAAATGGAATTTTCTAAGAAATTCTTTAAAAATCTTCTCTGATGAAACTGTTGGTCAGATTTTGAAATAATTTCACAGAAATGTTCCTAGATTGACCCTTTTCAAAAATTATTCGCGAAATTTTGATCCGTCAAAAAACATGGCCGTGGTGGGAGGAGGGGCTCTTTGCGTCGTGCGGCATCAACAATTCTTTAAACATCTTCTCCTCCTAAACGGCTAGGCCAATTTTTGGTGGAATGTTCCTTGGGAGGTCCTCTTTAAAAATTGTTCACAGAATGTGATTCCATCAAAAACTCAGGTTGCCATGGCAACCAAATGGAATTTTCTAAGAAATTCTTTAAAAATCTTCTCTGATGAAACTGCTGGTCAGATTTTGAAATAATTTCACAGAAATGTTCCTTGGGTGACCCTTTCCAAAAACTGTTTGCGAAATTTTGATCTGTCGAAAAACATGGCCGTGGTGGGGGGGAGGGAGAGGGGCTCTTTGCGTTGTGCGGTATCAACAATTATTTAAACATCTTCTCCTCCTAAACTACTCGGCCAATTTGGACCAAACTTGGCTGAAATGTGCCTTGGGAGGTCCTCTTTAAAAATTGTTCACAGATTTTCATTCCATCAAAAACTCTGGTTGCCATGGCAACCAAATGGAATTTCCTAAGAAATTCTTTAGAAATCTCCTCCTCTGAAACTGCTGGTCAGATTTTGATATTATTTCACTGAAATGTTCCTTGGGTGACCCTTTTCAAAAATTATACGCGAAATTTTGACTGGTCAAAAAACATGGCCTTGGTGGTGTGGGGGGGGGGGTGGCTCTTTGCACTGTATGGACTTAAAGAAATTCTTTGAAATTCTTTTTCTCTTAAACCACTTGTCAGATTTTGAAATAATTTCACAGAAATGTTCCTTGGGTGCTCCTTTTGAAAAAGTGTTCGCGAAATTTTGATCTGTCCAGGAACATGGCTGTGGTGGTGGGGGGCTACTTGCATTATACAGACATGAAAAAATTCTTAAAAATTCTTCTTCTCTGAAACCACTGGTCAGATTTTGAAATAATTTCACAGAAATGATCCTTATATTATGCCCCTTTTTTACCATGGCTGTTTTCGAAGAAAACAAATCGAGGTATTGTCATAGCCCTGTTGTCATCTGCGTTCTTGTCATTGTGCAAAAACTTTGACATTTTGTTATATCTCGGCTTCCACTCAACACATGTACTTGAAACTTGGAATGATTGTTCACTAATAAAAGAGCAACCCATACAACAAGGGCAGATAATTCTGAAATCATTTTGTCCAATTTATGCCCCTTTTTCAACTTAGAATTTTAACTTACTATCCAGCACCCAACAGCCAATCATTGGCACCTGCATGCGGTGCTCTTGTTCGACTTAATATTTTTAGCCACTATCAGGCATGTGCTCTTGTTCAAGAAATGGTCCTTGGGTGACCTATCCCAAAATTTATTTGCAGAATTCTGATTCGTCAAAAACATGGCTGTGGTGATGATTGTAGGGGTGGTGACAGATTTTGAAATGATTTTTACGGGTGACCTTTTCAAAATTGCTTGGCAAAATAATGATTTCGTTTCCAAAATTTCAATACTTCAAAAAATATTGGCTATGGTCCTCTCAAAAATTCAGGTGAGCGATCCAGGGCCATCTTGGCCCTCTTGTTTCATATTTCTGTTTTTACTGAAGATATACTGCTTCTAACTTGGGGTATTTTGTTAACCCTTTACAACACAGTCCCAAGTTTTAATGAACATAAGGAACAAGACTTTTGAAAATATTATGGAAAAAGGGGACAATGCTGGTAACCATCATTTTCTCCTTTCACCACAAGGTTTTCTATCCTTTGAAAAACAAATTTCAATTTTCCAGTCACATTTATTTTGTCGTCTGCAAAAGCTATCAGTTTGCACAAGTTGTAAAAGTTTGTCATCTGGTAAAGAGCTAACTATCAAAAGGGGAAACCTCAAACTATGTTTAACACAGTACCGTTTTTTCAGCTTAGAACCGTAACTGAAGAGCAGCCTAATATTGACAACCATATATGGTGCTTTTGTTACTTTTTATGTCGTTTAAATTCCAGTTAATTGTGTTGACAGACATGCTGAGAAAACCCCTGGTAAAGTGGCCTTCATTTGGGACAAGGATGAACCAGGAACAGAGGAACATGTTACATACAGGTAAGCACTGGAGAACATGGTGAAGCTATTATTGCCTGTGTGGCCAGTGTAGATGAAGATCAGATTACAAAAAAGGTGTAGTCTTTTGTCTTGTATCTACACTGTCTACTATGCTGAGACATTCTAGACAACGGTAACTTTAAATTATAATCATTGAGATCTTGTGTCCCTTTGCTGGGATGTTCTGAATTTGAGTAACTTTGAAACTGTAACTTTTTTAGTCTTACCATTAGACTGCCTTGTGAGGGAACAAACAAAGCTTACTTTGCAACCCAGAACAAGTGGCCATACCAGTGTTCAATCTAGCTATGCTTATAAGGGGGCCCATGGGGCCCACAGACATTGAAATAGGGGGCCATTTTGGAAAACTCAGGGCCACACATAAAAATCGTACTTGATTACTGAAATGTTGACCTTTTCATTCAACAAGTGTTGCCGTTTTATTTAACAAGTATATTCTCATTCATGTATCTATGAATACTTTGCTAATAAAACTGCAAAAATTATCGTCGTTATTGACACAACTTTGCATCCACCACTAATCTAATCCTGAAAAAGAAATGACAAAATGTTTCTGTCAATGGTAAACTTTCGGAAATTCTGATACGCTGTTACATAAGGATTTAACTTTCCTATCGATCACTCAGACTAGAGTTTCATTTTCTCATCATAAACTAACCAACTTTTGAACTGATCATCATAAACTAACCAACTTTTGAATTGATCGCCAGGAAGCCATTTTGGTTTAAACATGCGTTTCTTTGGGGTTTTATTATTGTTGCTTGAACTATGAGTAGGTACTGGCCCAATTGTGCTTTCTGAAGTCATATTTTCAACAGCTTTTGCCTTTTTTTGCCCCACTGAGGCTTCCGAAAAACCCAGAAAATGGCTTTGTTGCAATGTTGAATGATCAGCGGAAGCTCAAAGAATCATCACCTCTGGTACCTGTCTTTCTTCCAAAAAACGTCCAATACAAAAATCGATATTAGGCTACCAGTTTTATCTTAGCCATAACATCTGTCTGGAAGGATACAGTAGAAAGATCGGCATCATGTTTATTGAGCGGAAAAAGCAGAAACGGACGAAAAGGACCCTGAGTCATGGAATGCCAATTTTACGACTGAGTGCACCGACGGGTCTGAGGTAGGTTTAGAATTGCGCCATCTGAAACTTTAGGGCGCCTATGGCGCTATGGGGCGCTCTAGATTGAACACTGCTGTACACTCTTTTGATGAAATGTAGAGTAAGTGTGTTTTCACCAACCTTTCATAAGAACATTCTTAATCTTTTTTTCAAGAATTTTCTAAATTTGAGTAGCGCAGCTTCATATTAGCTAAACCAAATGTTTTAGCCTATCAGAAGTTGTATTACTTTCTAAATGTAAAATTTGACAAAGAATATTCTTAAGAATGGTTGGTTAATACAGACCATGAAAATTTCTAGACTAGAAGTAAGATCCAAAAAAGTGCATTGTCAAGGCTGCCATAACGTCTCAGCAAAGTGGACTGTGAAGATAAAAGAACAAGGCCCATATTCAGCAATCATTCTTGAGAGTGTTCTCAGTCTTATTCTACGGAATTTCCTAAATTTGAAAGTAAACAAATCAGTTATGCCAATCAAAAGATGTGTTCTGTTCAAATTTAGAGATATTTAGAGAATAAGACTAAAAAGAAATATCTTTAAAAAAGATAGATGATGTAAATTTGCCAGCAAATAGGCAGGGGCCCTTAAAATAAACATGTCTACATTTTTGATGAATCACAAATTTCTATTTATTCATTTGTTATCAGTACCAAAAAGTAGGTCAAAAGCAAGCACATTCAGCTACGCCGAAAACATGTTCTTAAGAATGGTTTGTGAATACTGACCTAGACCATGAGTGCATGTTTTGTGGTTTGTCATCCACAGTCGATATTTAGATGGAAAATCCTAACCAAAACTGTCTTCTGCTGATCTGAATGATATTTTATGTTAACTCTTTATCTGACCACAAAATCTTAGACTTCTCCAAGTTTGAAGTATTTGCAGACCACAAAATAAATGTGACTAAAAATCTTGAAATTTGTTTTAGGAACAATAGAAAATAGCATGGGAAAAGGAGAAAATGCTGGTCATCAGCATTTTCTCCCATTCCACTTTGTTTTTACACTTTAAGAGACATTTGAACCACATTAAATTCTCTTCTGCAAGTGTTTTCAATTTGGACAAGTTTAAAATTTTTGCATTTGGTAAAGAGCTAAGAGCTAAGCTTTTACCTTACAGTCCTAACTTTTAACAACCTTGGTGAAGAGGGCATCTGACAACATCGTAAGAAAAAGAGAAAATATTGGTAACAAGCATTTTCTCCTTTTCCAACAATGCTTTCTACCCATTCTAATACAAATCCTGCAATTTCAGTGACATGTAAATTATTGCCTGCAAATGCTTTGGATTTTGATGTGTCTAAAATTTTGCTGTATGGTAAATAATTAAAGTTCCCTATTTACTCAATTAAGCCTAATGTGGAAATGTGTTTAAATCAATAGATTAACAATATCTATGGCCACAAAGAATGAAAAGAAGTTTCCTCCATTCATTGAGTAGACAGTGACCAAATCCAAAATTACTTTTTCTATCTGTTGTAATCTATGCAATCTCGCAACCCCCAGGTGTAATATCTGTCATGAAGCCACAGGAATGACTATAGTTTGATAAAATATTGACAAAATTGGTTATATTTGGCTTAAAATGAGTAAATAGGGAACTTTAAAGATTAGAAAACATTATAAAAGTATTTATGACTTAGACTACTGGCCATCATTATGGCAAAAACAAGTTAATATTATTTTTTCCCCCCACAACTCTGTAGGAGTTTTCTGAAAAAAACAAGCTTCTGCTTTTGTGTTCATCTGAACTTGCTATTTTCATCCATTAGAAACTCAGCTGGTTTAATAGAGATCTTCTAATTAGTTTTTACCAAACTATAACATTTTGGACCTGTCTATATTTGCAGATGACAAACTAAACATGGTTCAAATGATTGGATTGGTCTTTGAAAGGATAGAAAACTTGGAAAAAGGAGAATATGCAGGTTAACAACATTGTCTTCCATTCCCATAATGTTTTCAAAAGCCTTCTTTCTCAGGCTTGTTAAAACTTGGAATTGTGTTGTAAACAGTTAGGCCTAATTTATCGAAGACATGACTGTATGTTCTATTGTCACTTTTATGTTTTTATATCTTTTTACAATACAACAAAAATTTGAACTTGTCCAAATTCAAACAGTTGCAAACAGCAAATCAAAGAAGGCTCAAATGATATGATTTGTCCTAGAAAAGGTAGAAAATGGTGTGGAAAAATGAGAAAATGCGGGTTATCAGCATTATATCCTTTTCCAAAGATGTTTTCAAAAGCTTTGTGTGGTAAAAGCTTAGACGTCGCGTCAATTACTGGTGACCTCCAGCGTTACAATAAAATGACATTTACGTTTTACAAAGTTGACGTTTTTAGCGTCTGTGTGAAATAAAAAGTAACAGCAATCAGGATATTTTAGTTATGGACCTATCAATGTATTTATCAATGCATTAATACATTCACTTCTTCTACACATGTAAGAATGTCAAAATTTAGCTTATCAGGAATTTCGATACATTGTTTAGAGTCAATCTCTGCACATACAAATATAAGGGAAGCTACAGGTACCACTGCGTATTGGTGATTTAAATTTTAATAGTCTGTAGTTCTTTGCGTTTACTTTATCATATGCAATTTGATGAAGTATGTAGAGCTTCTGTTGCTTTCATCAGGTAATAATCGCAGCCTGGATCATCAGTATATTAGGCGATCACATGGCCTGGGGACACCAAATTTTTTAATGATTCTTGATCTTGTAGAATTTCCTGTTCCAATCCCGGCACTCTTTCACGAATCATCTGATGCTTTGTCGTATTTCCAACGTGATCTAGATTTTCACAGTCTTTGTAATTTTTTCTAGAGCACTGATCACACGAAAAACATGACAATTCACTAAATAAGGTACACAAAACCAGGTTCATTGGCATGTGCACGACGTTATGCATACTTCTTATGTTGGGTACGGGTTTAAAAAGAATATCATGATCACGGTTGATGGAGTCTATGTAACGAAATATGCGAGTTTTGTCCCCTGACTTTGAGTCTTGAAGATGTTTGGTGCCAAAGTCATAAAGATGACGTGCATTCTGAATGAGACATAATCCACGGAGTACCGCAATATCTGCCTGTCTCTTCAGTAGCCCTCCCGCTGCATCCTGGGCGCCTGTAGATAAATAAACAGTTTACAAAGAAAGTGTTCAGCTCTAGCGAAATGCAAATAGCCCTGAAGAACTCAAACTACGTGTACATACAGTACTGAAATTATAACGACTAGGATTTGGGGGCGAAACGACTAGGGATGAAAAATAAAGGCGAATTTCTTTTGTCAATTTACAGGACGGTCTCTCCATATCTCAAACCTAAGAAAGGGGTAAAATTAGGAGACTTACAGACTGTTACCTTTTGTTTAAGAATATCAGACGTATCTATGTTATGAATTTTAGCCGCATGAATATTTTCTTTTCATTTTTTTTTTTATATAAATTTACAATGACTATTTATAAAGAGCATTTCCTTAAGGTAATCAATATCTTTTAACGTCAGCGTTATTGGAAAAATAACGTCTGGGGACATTTCATATGAACAACTTAATTTACCGCCAAAAACATTAGTAAATAAAAACATACCTTAATTTGTATATCATTACAGTTGCAAGAAAAAGCGTATTTTCCTACAGAAAACATTTATTAGTACAGAGGACTACTTTTTCAATTAAAAGCTTAAAAGTGTGTTAAATGAAAAAAATGACGTTATTTTTCTTGATACGGGATATTTGAGAGGACAAACTATTTTTCGAATTATAGAAATATGTAACTGGAATTTCCTAAAACGAGACCATATTTCAAAACTAAACAAAAAACGTATTTTCGTGCAAATATAAAAAATGTTTGATGATGATTCTTTCAGTTTTAAATATGTATTAAAAAACTTTACTTACAAATTTTTATAGCATGTGGGACACTTTCTCCTCAATAATAAAACTCGCTACAGTGCTCTCAGGTATCGTCGTACAACCAAACAAATTCGAATACAACGTCCGGAAATGACGTCACATTGATGTTGCAGACAACTTTAGCGAGTTTTCCCGCCTTTATTGTCTGCACGAAGAAAGTTTCGATGAGGTCCTGACGCAAATGTAACATGGGACATGTGAATTTTTACCAATCATTTGGGATATGCACGGACAATTCTACGCAGACAGTCAATATATTCAATCAATAATAACACCACTGAAACCTGCAATCTTATACCTTTATTTTGATATATAATAGTAGCATAGCAAAACTATGTGTTTTATATCGTTCGCTAAATGAATGCTCACATTACCAAATTTTAATGGGGGACGCGACCTTTTGACGCGACGTCTTAACACTTTTCCTGATGAAAATATCTTATTAGACTTCCATATTGACAGGATCAGTTTAGCAAACTACCAATTAAATATGGTTCAAATGGTAGACATTTTTGTCTTTGAAAAGGCAAAAAACATTTTGGAAAAAAGAAAACATGATGCTTTTGAAAACTTGAATCCCCAGGGTTGTTATAAACATGGAATTATTTGGTAAAGGGTTTAAATGGAAGAAATAAACAACAGACAAAAATACTGTGAGGATACTGGTAGTGTTTTTGTAAACCATATCATTTCCTGAGTATTTCTGTGAATACTTCCGTCAATGAGAGGGCAAAAGTTCAAATTATTGTTTAAAACTGTTATAGTGCTTCATCAAATGGAAATTCATGATTTTTCGTGCTTCTAAACACAGAAATCATGTTTTGAGTTGGATTGAATTGGATGTGTTTAAAATGGTTTCATTTGATGTTTAGTCTGAAAATTTTAACCCTTAAAGTGCCAAATAAACCCAGTAGGCATTTTCAGTAGAAAAATAAAACCCCAGTAATTGCAATTTAATGGTTGCTTTTGTCTATAAATATTTACCTAAGGGGACAGTGTGGATCAAAGATCAGACTGCTCAAAACATGCAAAGTCCATTTCCACTTGAAATACAGGCATATGTACCAGTACGTTTTACTTATCATACACACAAAAAAAGATTTCACGACATATATCACAAATGTTCACGGGCATCCCACTGCGCAAGTGTTTTTGTCTTGGATAGTGAATCAAAAGTGCACCTATGTATTTTTGCACATATGTAAATACTATCGGTACACTGAAACAAGTAGCACTTTCTTCGGATAGTATTAGTAAAGAGAAAAAACTGAATCTGTGAACTGTTACCTTGAATTAAGTAAAAGACTGTTGACATGGCGTTACACAACAAACAAACAAAAGCAGGGAATTTAAAACTGTGGAAGTATAGCTGTTTCCACTTTGAAAATTATTGTGGGAAAAGGAGAAATCCCTCCTAATGAGCAATTTCTCCTTTTCCCACTAGGTCTGCTGAGCTTTTATCCTATTTGCTCTGTATACATCTCAACAAGATGCACAAGTGTGTGAAATAGTTTCAGAATCAGACCAGGTGGTTCAAGAAATATTGAGGGAACATGATTTAAAAGCATGTGACCCTTGACCCTATGCTGTGACCTTGACCTTGGAACCTGGCATCTTAAATCTCGACTCTGCATGTTCCCTCAGCTAGGTGCCACACATGTTTGAAATATTTTCAAAATCAGACAAGAGATTCAGGAGATAAACCTCGGACCAGAATATTGCTGACAGTTGGACAGACCAACAACTAGGGGCATAACATAATGTCCCTTTGGGCGAATAAAAATGTATATGAGGTAATCTGTTTTTACCATGAGGACGAATGGACAGGAATGTCTGATGAATTGATCGGAATCAACACCACCTTAGTGGATAATGAATGAGGTTCGGGGTCGAAAACAATTGAGCTGAGTAATAGCTAAAAATCTAGTTTGTCAGCTGAATAATGAATCCCTTAATGCTGTACCACATGCTGCTGTCTTCAAACAACCTTGAGGGAGGAGCCTTTTGAAAACATAGTGAGAAAAGGAGAAAATGCTGGCAACCTGCATTTTCTCCTTTTACCACAATCTTTTACTACCCTTTCAAAGACAGTTACAGTATCTGAGCCACATACGAATTTGTTGTCTGCGAATCCTTTGAACTTGGACAGGTTAAAAATTTTGTGGTCTGGTAAAGAGTTAAAGCTGTACCAGATGACAACATTTAAGACTTTCCTCTATAGAGAAAGTATTGCAGACTTTGATTAATAAATATTTGATAAGTGCAGATGTAGCTCAAATGATGGAATTTCTCTACTGATGCTCAGAAAACATCATGGTCAGTGGAGAAAATGATGGTAATTGCTGTTTTCCTCTTTTGGCATAATGTTTCTAAATGCTATCGAAATGAAAGTCTAGATATAGAGAAAGATAAGAAAACATTCCAGCAAATTTTAACACATTCTCATCTTTATGAGCATTATTCACCACATAATTATTACATGTATGTTGTAAAAAACTTTTAGATAATTATGCATTAAATGTATCTATATGTAGGAAAAGAATTAACCCTTTACCACACAATCCTGATTTTTAACAACCATGACAGAGAATGCTTCTGAAATCATTGTGGGAAAAGGAGACTTAATTGTGTGACTGTATTCTTTATTTTGTTAAAAAGTTCAAGAAAGTAGAAACTGCACTCCAAGCCGAAGCTGCACCATTTTTACCTAATGAAGTATTCCTCAGTAAATAACCATCATTTAGAGGGGAATCAAATGAGATTTTGACCCAATAGGCAATTTATTAATCTTTTGGGGTGGGTGGCTGGGTGGATGGATAGAAATTGATATCTTAAAAGGAAAAATCATAAGGACATGGCTGTTAACCCTTAGACTTGGAAAAAATGAAAGAAACAATTGTGCTGGAAAAAAATTTGCCTCATGTGGGACTCAAACTCAGGACCTTCAAAACCAGAGTTGGTGACTACCACTGCCCTTTTGATAAAAAACATCTATTTTCTTGAAAATACTGACGGTATGGGAAACTTTACTGTAAAAATACAAAAATACCGTTAATTCCTTGTGTTTTTCTACATGTATTTCTATCTTTCTTTGAATCTTAAAGTCATTTTTGAAAGCGAATGAAAATTAACTTTTTCTGAAAAACTTTCACAATGATATCTGGGTTAATGTCCTTTTCAAACAGTAACATTTTTGGTCCTTTTGTTACGGATTCAAAAAATCCATTTCAGTAATTTCACATACTAAGAATGAACCCATCAGCTGCTAAGCCTGACTCAAGGTATTTGAGTGGATAGCATAGATAGAGATCAGACTGTACAGAATAAGCAGTCTGATGATGGATATAATATTGGTTGATAAAGTGTGATTGTTTGAGAGCAAAAAGAACTCTGAAGTAGCTGTATTTAGGATTTTTACTAACAGCACGAAATGTTTGTCTATTTCTGAAGTAGTTTAAAGTTTGAGTTATTAATACCCCCCCAAAAAAATGCATGAGACAGCTTTGCTTTACACATGAAATACAGATAATCAAAAGAATTAAAGGGAACCCCAAGAGGGCTAAAATAAACCATCACCACACAGTCCGGAGTTTTAACAACCCAAATCAAAGGAATTTTGAAAACACTGTAGGAAAATGAGAAAATGAGATGAGCAGGTAACCAGCATTTTCTCCTTTTTTCACTATGTTTTTTATCCTCTTAAAGACTAATTTCATAATTTGTGCTACATTTTAAGTTTTTGTCCACAACTGCTTTCAATTTTGACCAGTCTAAAATTTTGTTGTCTGGTAAAGAGTTAACCTTACCACGAAGTCTCATGTTAAAGCAACCTTGAGAAAAACTGCCTTTGAAAAAATTCTGCAAAATGGAGATATTGCTTGAAACTAGTATTTTCTCCTTTTCCTATAATGTTTTTTGACATTTGAATGACAAATATGTGTACAATCATTTGTATCATATATAATTATACATGTATATGCATAGTTTTTGTTGTCTGCAAATGCTCTTATTTTGGACAAGTCTAAAATTTAGTTGTAGGATGAACAGTTTATAAAATGGATCTTGTTTCTGCCAGATTATATTGCAGAGAAGTAGACAGTGTAGATCTAAGATCATTTCAAATGTTTGCAGTCTGATCTTTATCTATACTGGTGGCAAAAGCAATATATTAAGGTGTTTCATGCTTGAGGGTTGAAAAGGGCATTTTATCCCCCGCTGAAGGCGGAGGGATATAGTTTTAGTGTTGTCCATCCGTCCGTCCTTCCTTCCTTCCGTCCGTCCGTCCATGTGTCAGTCCAGGAGAATATCTCCAATACAATTGGACAGAATTTCGTGAAACTTTATACATGTGTACAATAACACATTCCACCGATACAGTTTTTTTTTTTGATTCGATGCAAAATGGCTGACTGGGAGCGATTTTAAGTTTCGCGGTGGAGTAAATTTTTTATTTTTTGAGTCTTATCATGAAAACTATA
Source organism: Hippopus hippopus (assembly GCA_946811185.2). Lineage (NCBI taxonomy): Eukaryota > Metazoa > Mollusca > Bivalvia > Cardiida > Cardiidae > Hippopus > Hippopus hippopus. The sequence goes on from OX328097.1 coordinate 17,156,743, forward strand.
CAGAGTTTTTACATTGAACTTGTCACGTCTATCAACCACCATTAGAACAATGCAGGACAACAAGTTTCACCCAGATTGACCATGCAACACCACAGTTATATGCCCTTGTTTTTTTTTTTTATTGCCGTGTCGGGGAAAAAGGGGGCTTGATGTATATTTTCATTATAGACTAATATCTCTTTAACTACAGGACAAAATGTTATGAAACTTCATTTTTATATTGTTTATCACAAGCCACAGACAGTAGTTATTTGCTTTTATTTCATGAAATCCCACGTCATTAAAAAGGGGGCTAAATGTATAATTTCATAATGGACCAATAACCGTCAGTTCATCTGTCTCTCCGGACAGATATCTTCTAAATCCTTGACAAAAACTAATAGAAATTCATACACGTGTTCCTTATGATATCCGCTGATATTTATTAATTTTTTTCTTGCTTTTTTTGATATTCAAGATGGTGTAATAGAAAAAGGGGGCTTCATGTATATTTCTATTAGGGATCAATATCTCTTTAACTCAAAATCGTTGACGAAAATTTATGAAACTTCATACATGTGTTCCTTATGATAGTCCACCAGTATCATTATTTTAGCTTTTTTCATTAAATGTCATGTCATGGAAAAAGGGGGCTTGACGTATATTTTCATTATGGACCAATATCTCTTTAACTACTGGACAAAATGTTATGAAACTTCACCTTTATGTTGTTTATCACAAGCCACAGACAACAGTTATTTGTTTTTACTTCATAAAATGCCATGTCATGAAAAAAGGGGGCTTGTTGTATAATTTCATCATGGACCAATAACCGTCTGTTCGTCTGTCTTTCAGGACAGATATCTTCTAAAATTCTTGACAAAAACATACATGTGTTCCTTATGATGTCAGCCGATATTTTTTTTTGCTTTTTTGATATAATACCGTGTCACAGAAAAAGGGGGCTTCATGTATATTTTTATTATGGATCAATATCTCTTTAACTCAAAATCCTTGACGAAAATTAATGAAACTCCTTATGTTAGTCCGCCAATATCATTATTTTAGCTTTTTTGATTAAATGTTGTGTCATGGAAAAAGGGAAATTAGCGTATTTTTTCATTATGGACAATATCTTTAAGTACTGGACAAAATGCTATAAAACTTTGTTACGGGAGACCACTCCTTCATGCATGGCTTCATCCCGATTTAAATACAATACCTAACCACTGCGTTAGGGAGAATTCTCTTTGGCTGAGTGGTTATGGTATTGGCCTTTCGTTCGGGTGTTCTAGGTTCGAATCCTGCCCGGTACCTGTATTTCTGCCATGCATTTGTTCCTTTGTTTCTTTGTTAAGAACTTTTATGTTTGTAAGATGGGGGCTCGTCCTGGATTGGCCATTGAGCCATTTGTTGTCTGATTAATAGACTTACTGCCTAATTAGGCTTTCTGTCATCAAAATGATGACATTTAAGAGGGGGTGTGTTACGGGAGATCACTCCTTCCTTACTGCATAGCTTTCAGGTATAAAATCAATACCTGACAACTGCGTTAGGGAGAATTCTGTTTAGCTCAGTGGTTATGGTGTTGGTCTTTTAAACCTCGAAAAACGAGGATATTTGTCCGCACGGGTTCGAATCCTGCCATGTGCGGTTTGTATCTGAGCTATGCATATGTTGCAAACTTTCATGTTGGTAAGATGGGGGCTCGTCCGGGATTGGCCATTGAGCCATTAATCCCATTTGTTGTCCAAAAGCGGACTTTCTGCCTAATAAGGCTTTGAGTCATCAATAAATGATAACTTTTAGGGGGGATGTGTTAAGGGAGACCACTCCTTCATGCATGGCTTCATCCCGATTTAAATACAATACCTAACCACTGCGTTAGGGAGAATTCTCTTTAGCTCAGTGGTTATGGTGTTGGCCTTTCGTCCGGGCCTTCTAGGTTCGAATCCTGCCCGGTCCCTGCATTTCTGCCATGCATTTGTTAATTTGTTTCTTTGTTACGGACTTTGTTCGTAAGAACTTCAAATGCTATGTCATGAAAAAAGGGGGCTAAATGTATAATTTCATCATGGACCAATAACAGTCTGTTCGCCCATCCATCAGCCTGGACAGATATCTTCTAAAGGCCTTGATGAAAATTGATGAAACTTCATGCATGTCTTCTTTTGGATAGTCTTTTGATACAATTTTTTTTCTATATATAATGACTTGTCATGGAAAAAGGGGGCATGATGTATATTTTCATTATTTGTTTTCATTTAATGAAATGCCATGTTATGGAAAAAGGGGACTTAATGTATAATCTCATTATGGACTTCTTATATATTTAGTCCCCTACCGGCGAAGCCGAAGGGGACTTTAGGTTTGCACTCCGTCCGTCCGTCTATCTGTCTGTCAGTCTGTTCGTCAGTCCACCAGCAAATCAGTTTTCCGGACTTTTTTTCTAAACGCTGGCAGATATTGAGGTGATTTTTGGTGTGTAAGTCAACCACCATGAGTTACAGATCAAATTTGAGTTTCGTTCTGGTCCACTGATTTTTGACGAAATTACAGGCCTTAGACTTAGAAATTTTCACAGAAAAAAAAAGTTTTCCGGATTTTTTTCTTAACACTGGCAGATATTGAGCGTATTTTCGGTATGTAAGTCAACCACCATGAGATACAGATCAAGTTCGAGTTTTGTTCCGGTCCACTGATTTTTGACGAAATTACAGGCCTTGGACTTAGAAAATTTCACTGAAAAAACAGTTTTCCTGACTTTTTTTTTAAACGCTGGCAGATATTGAGCTGTGTTTTGGTATGTGAATTTACGCACACCCATATATAGATCCTCCCCAAGGTGGGTCCTAGGTAACTCATAATAGCATACCATTCCTTCTGTCATACTCACCATCATTCATTTTTTTTGTTGCATCATTTTAGATTTCATATTCCTATATGTCACAAATTAAGATATAATCTTGATATCTCTGTAAAAATTTTGTGAAAATGGATTATGAAATTTGAAATCTGTCAAGTTGCTTTTTCACTCTATGTATGGGACCTAGTTGTTCTTGGACAAGTTGTTTCTATACTTTTTTTTAAATTTGGTAATACATTTCTATAAAATTTAATTATAGCATAATTTGAAGACATTACATTAAAGATTATTTGTACAAAGAGTAAATTCAAAAACAATATGCCTGATATATATAGATCCTCCCCGAGGTGGGTCCTAGGTAACTCATAATAGCATACTGTTCCTTCTGTTATACTCACCATCATTCATTTTTTCTGTTGCATCATTTTAGATTTCATATTCCTATATGTCACAAATTAAAATATAATCTTGATATCTCAGTAAAAATTTTGTGAAAATGGATCATGAAATTTGAAATCTGTCAAGTTGCTTTTTCACTCTATGTATGGGACCTAGTTGTTCTTGGACAAGTTGTTTCTATACTTTTTTTGAAATTTGGTAATACATTTCTATAAAATTTAATTAAAGCATAATTTGAAGACATTACATTGAAGATTATTTGTACAAAGAGTAAATTCAAAAACAATATGCCTGATATTTTCTCTCATTATGTTCCCTAAACGAAGTTTTGGGAACGTATTGTTTTTACTCCATTTCTTCTTCTGATTATTATTATTATTATTCTTTATTTTTTCTTCTGCCACGTTTGTCCGGGAATTTCCCAAGAGCTCTCAAATGTGAACAAATGGAAACTTTGTAGGATGATTAGGGACATTACAAGGATGTGTCAAAAGGTCTTTGAATTTTCAAAATGGCCAGCGTTTTCAAATGGCCGCCTAAGTAGTAAAATGGGGGAGGTCTAGATCTCAGAAAGTACTGGGCAGAATTTCATGAAACTTTGTGGATATGTTCAGTAACAGTCATGGGTAAATTCTGTCAATTTTTTTTTTTTTCAAAATGGCCGCCATTTTCAAAATGGCCGCCTTATAAGATAAAAGCGGGAGGGTCTATATCTCGGAAAGTACTGGACAGAATTTCATGGAATTTTGTGGATACGTTCAGTGACATCCATGGGTAAATTTTGTAAAAAAAAACCCTAGTTGTTCTAGGACAAGTTGTTTTTGTTACATTAACAGGAAAAAATGTTTATATATCTGGCTTTCATTAAAGCATTGCATACAAAGACAGATGCGATGCTTATAATTCTGAAAGGGGGTCAAATACGTTCTTTCTCCTCCACAGAGTTTCACAAACTATACGTGCCAGTGATATATATAGCTGGTAGCTAGGGACTGGGTATTGCTATGCAATACTATCAGAATGCTTGTTTTTATTTAATGAAATGCTGTGCCATGGAAAAAGGGGGCTTAATGTGTAATTTTATCATGGACCAATAACAAAAAGGCCACATGTACATGCAAAACACAATATCGCTAATATGTTTGTATCAAAAAAGGTCTTTTTCGGCGGGGGATATCATTTCAACAAAATTACTTGTTAGATTTTTTTAATAAACACTGATACATACGATAAAATTTATCTATACTTTTCTCTTAAAAACGTAGACACTGGACGTTCCAGTCAAAACATTTTCATCCAGAAAACCTTTTTGGAAAAGGAGAAAATACTGGTTTAACAAGCATTTTCTCTTTGTCTGGCAATTTTTTTTTTACCCTTCCAAAAAAGGATTTCAGTGTTTGAGTCATGATTATTTTGTCGTCTGTAAATGCTTTGTATTTGGACTAGTCTATTATTCTGTACTTTGGTAAAGACTTAAATGGTAAATGTCAATTTTTTTGAGATACATTTAAAAGATGACTTCATTATACAATTTGAATATGATCTTAAACAGGATTCATTCCTCTCTCACCAGTGATCATTGTTTGAGCAATGATTTAAGTGGGAAAGCAGCCAGAAGTTTGGGAAAAATATTGTTCAAATTCTTGATAAAAGAAACTCCAAGAAAGCATAAATAGGTGCAATGGCCACAACAATGTAAATGAAATGCTGGTAACCATGATTTTCTCCTGTTTCCATAACGTTTCTAAAAGCTTTCCTCTTCAAGGTCATTAAACTCTAGATTATTTGGACAAAAGTTAATTCACTTAAAATCATTTTTGAAATTTGATGAGATTAAAAAAATCTTTAAAGTCCCCTTTAAAGACACACACAGACTTGTGAAAACATGATATGAAGATAAAACAATAATTAACTTTGTTGTGTGCAATTTCTCCTTTTACTACAATCTTTTAAAAAAAATGATCTGTTGTGAAACAAAAAAAAATTGTCTGCCGGAGGAAATGAGTTAATTGAAGCCTGATGTGGCTATAGGTGGTTATCTTGTTGTCACTTTTTTCCCGTAATGTCACGTAGGGGTTATTGTGTTGATTGCTAATTGGAGAAGGAGGACAGTTTGTCAGAAATTATTGATGATGATGTCCAATTAACCCCTTTACCACACAGCTTAAATTTTAGACTTGTCCAACTTGAAAGTATTTGCAGTTTATAAAATTTAATAGAATGTTACTAAAAATAAAAGCTTTGTGGGAAAGGGAGATAATGCTGGTTACCATCATTTTCTCCTTTTCCCACAATGTTTGCAAAGCTTCTTTTTGCAGGGTTGCTAGAAGTCTGGATAGTGTTGTAAAGGGTTGACCCATTAATATACAACATTGAACAGAATTGTAGACTTGTCCATATTGAAGAAATTTACAGCTGAGGATTCAGATAATTTTCAAATGATAGCAATTGATTTTGAATAAGTAGAAAACATTGTGGGCAATTCAGAAAATGCTGTTTATTAGCAATTTCTCATTTTTTCACAATGTTTTCAAGAGCAGTATTGTTTAGGGTCATTAAAACTCTAGATTATGTGGTAAAGGGTTAATCCACAGTTGTAATGATGCAGAGGAAAGAGGCCTTTGAAAACGTTGCAGAAATGGAAGAACAAGCTGGTAACCAGCATTTTCTTCTTTTCCAGCAATATTTTCTACTCTTTCTAAAACAAATCAGTTTTTTTGACCCACTTGGAATTTGTTGTCTTGTCCTCAGTTTGGACAAGTCTAAAATTTTTAAGTTTAGCAGAGAGTTACCACTTACTTCATGCAGATAACATTTTCTTTTTCATTTTACAGCAAATGACTCTTGAATAGAAAATGTTGCAGAAAGAAATATTGTTCATAACAAGAAATTTCTCTCTTTGTCGCAATATTTTTTTTACATGTTTACCCTTTGCAGCAAGTCTAGATTAAGATCAGATGGTGCGAAATGTGCAGTCTGATCCTTGATCTACACAGTCTGCTCTGCTGAAACACTATAGTCAAAGGCAACCTTGTGATTGTACATTATTGGGTTTGATTTCTAGACTAAAAATGTCTGTTCATTCAGCACTCTAACAGTTTAACTGCAATTCTTGTTGATTTTCTGTTTTATAAGGATGTTGTCAAAGCCATCCACCACAGATTTCTTTCAGGAAGTAATGAGATCTGTAAGGGGGAATTCATTTTTTTTTGTCCCACAATTAATTTTTTCTGAACTTTTTATCTCCTCAATTTTTTAGTGGGAGTGTCCTTAGGCCAGACCGATCAGAGCCCTAGCCAGCACTTGTAAAACCCAGGACATACATGAATATGTTAGCTTTTGCAGTGATTTAGTCAATCAACTAATATATCTCCCAAGGGTTTTTTGACAAAATTCTAGACTCATCCATATTAAAATCAATTTTAGATGACAATTAAACTGGTTAAAAATGATGCTGCCTAGCCCCAGGAGTGCAGTCGGTAGTGGAAAGGACTTGAGAGTACAGGAGTGCTGGTTGGAGTCCCCAGCTTGACCAATATCTTTTCAAGAATTGATTAGATTCATTGCAACAGGATTCATTGCTTTATCACTGCTGATCTTTGTTTCAACAATGGTTGTGTGGGAAAGCAGCCAGTGGCTTGGGAAGAATATAGTGCAAAACACCAGTAACAAACTGTAGGAAAGCATGGATAGATGTACTGACTGCCACCATGTAACTGAAATAATGTTGAAAATGGTGTTAAAGGTCATACAATCAATCTATAAATCAAAATTATGCTATATACAAGGCTTTTTCCAAGTCACTAATTATTGCATTCCCTCATAAATTTACTAAATGTAATCTTTGCCAGATGACAAAATTAAATGTGACTCAAATGATGGACGAAAACATTGTGGGAAATGGGGAGAATGCAGTTTCCCATTATTGTTATGGGAAATGGAGAGAATGCTGGTTACCACTACTTTCCTCGTATTCCTACATTAAATTAGGAAGCTATTTTCTCCTTGTTAAAACACAAATCAGTCCTGATCATTTTTTCTTTTCAGGGAGCTTCAGGGAATGGTGTGTAGGATGGCCAATATGCTGAAGCAGCACGGGGTCAAGAGAGGGGCCAGAGTTGCGCTTTATCTGCCCACATCACCAATGGCTGTCGTTGCTATGCTAGCATGTGCAAGGATTGGAGCAATTCATAGCGTGGTTTTTGCTGGTTTTAGTGCAGAGGCACTGGCTGGCAGAATCTTGGATGGTATGTACAGCTGAACCTGTTTTAGAGATCACCTGTATCCAACAACCCACTGCCTTAACTCCTTACCAAACAATCCCAAGTTCGAACGACCTTCAGGAAGAAGCCTTTTGAAATTATTATGGGAAAAGAAAATGCTGGTAACCAACATTTTCTCCTTTTCCAACAATTCTTTTTTACTCTATCAAAGACAATTTCCATCATTTGACCCACATTTATATTGTCATCAGCAAATGCTTTTAAATTGGATGAATCAACATTTTTGTTTGGTAAAGACTTAACCGATGACAAAATTATAGACATGTCTAAACTGAAAGTAGTAGAACTACATGTCTTATGAAACTCAACCCTTTACCACACCATCCCATATTTAAACGGCTTTGACAGAGAGGGCTTTTGAAAACATTTCTGAAAGAGGAGAAAATGCTGAAAAGCAGCATTTTTTCCTTTTCTCTTAATATTTCCACCTTTTTAGAGACAAATTCCATCATTTGAGCCCAACAGGGTAGCCAGTGATCAGCGCATCTGACTCATTATTTGGTGGTTGGGGGTTTGATACCCGGTGAAGGCAAACTTTCTTTGCGGCAATTTTTCGCCTCTCACCTCTGATGCATGTGAAAATGGTAGTTAAGAAAGTTGTGTCAGTACTGGTATGGGAAAGCCAGGGAACATAATTTGTAGGTACACTGACCGCAGTGATATGGTCTAAGCTATGGAAACAGTGTTAAAATTCTATACAAACAAAAAACCCATCATTTGAATTTGTTACCTGCAGAGGCTTACAATTTGAAATAGGCTAAATTACTATTGTTTGGTAAAGCATTAAATGGGTTAAAGGAGCCATTCATATTTTTACATCCATACTGAACTTGAAACATATTTGATCTCTGGTTTTAGTAAGGCACTAGTTTGTAAACCATCAAAAGGCTGATAACGGGCGTTTTCTCTTTTTTTTTTACTTCAGTTTTTTCCCTCCTTTTCAGACGATTCTTACTATTTGAGCCATATTAAATTTGTGGTCTGCTAAAACTTTGAATACTTTGATTTCCAGTAGTGAAACTCTTCAAGTTCAAAGTGCATTTCACTACATCAGTGCGAAACTGTAGTAACTCAATTTTTTTTTAAAAAAATTGGTTTTTAGCTCCACTGGCCGAAGGCCAGCGGGCTTATGTCAAGGCCTGTTGTCCGTCCGTCTGTCCCTCCGTCCGTCCGTGCGTCCGTCTGTGCGTTAACTTTTTTTTAAAACGTCTTCTTCTCTGAAACTACCCATCCAATTTTGATGAAACTTCACAGAAATGATCCTGCCATGGTCCTCTTCAGAATTTCTTGAAAGAATTTAATTCCTTCAAAAACTCTGGTTGCCATGGCAACAAAACTGAAAAATTTTGAAAATCTTTGAAAATCTTCTTGTCTGAAACCGTAAGGCCAAGGGCTACCAAATTTGGCATGTAGCTTTATCTAGTGGACCTCTACCAAGTTTCTTCAATTTATAGCCCTGGGGTCAAAATTGGCCCCGCCCCGGGGGTTACAAGTTATACATGGGCTTATTTAGGGAGAACTTTAAAATTCCTCTTCTACCTAGCCATAGGGCCTAGAGCTACCAAATTTGGCATGTAGCTTTATCTAGTGGACCTCTGCCAAGATTGTTCAAATTATAGCCCTGGGGTCAAATTAGGCCCTGCCCGGGGGTAACAAGTTTTACATGGGCTTATATAACAAGTTTTACATGGGCTTATATAGGGAGAACTTTAAAATTCTTCTTTGACCTAGCCATGGGGCCTAGGGCGACCAAATTTGGCATGTAGCTTTATCTAGTGGACCTGTACCAAGGGTGTCCAAATTATAGCCGAGGGTGAAATTTGACTTCGCTCCGGGGGGTAACATGTTTTACATGGGCGGGCTTATATAGGAAAATCTTTCGCATCTAGCTATAAGGGCTAGGGCTATCAAATTTTGCATTTAGCTTTATCTAGGGGGTCTCTATCAAGGGTGCCCAAATTGAGAAAAATTTGAAAATCTTCTTGTTTATAACATTCAAGAACTGAATTATTTGGTATGGAGCTTTATATTGTGGACCTCCACCAGGATTCAAATAATTATAGCTTTGCGATCAAAATTGGCTTTGCCCATGGATCACAACTTTCTCGTAGGATTAGATAGAAAAATGTTTGCATGTCCTCGTGTTTGAAATCAATTTGCTGAATATTGTAATGTTTGGCTTGTAGTGTTTTTACTTAATAGCCAGTGGAGCGATACAGGGCCATCATGGCCCTCTTGTTTTTGCTAAAAAATACTCATTTACATGGTTTGCATCTTTACTTAAAAGAGGAGACTGAAAAACAGTTTAAAATATGTTTTTAAGATATTATTGAAAATGTGGTAAGTGCAGTATGAAATATTTTCTCAGTGTGAAACTATGGTATCTCTATTTTGGACTTACAACAGTTTCACACTAACAAAACAAGGCACATACAATAGTTTCACACTGACATGATCCAGTGTGTGAAAGTATTGTAAGTTACGTTGCTTTAAAATTCTAAAATAATCGATGAGTCTTTTTTTCTGTCTGTTTTTCTTTTTGATGAAGTGTGTGTCAATTTCATTCAATAATATTGAATTAAATCAGTTTTTACCTTCTCATGTAAAGTTTTGGAAAATGGAGATACCATAGTTTTACACTGATGTAGCGATTTAGACCTACTTCTAGGACCACACATAAACAAAAATCAATGGCATTATTTATGAAGTACAAACAACACAGTTATCAAGGTACATTTCATTGTGATTTAGTGTCTAATAAGTATATTAAGGTTTTCAGTTCTCATTTTCTTTTCCGGTTATGGGTTAATTAACAATTTGGCAATGTTATTGGAACCTTGTAGGTTCAAATGATGTTGTAAGACTTGTTCATTTTCCTACGATAAATGCAGAAGAGTGCTCACAGGGGTGTGGAAATCTTTAAATTATCTACTTGTCCATGGACATGTAAATCTAAAAAATCTACTTGTCCGTCAGAGAAGCTTACTTGTCCAAAGCAAAACAATTTTAAATGGCACACAAAGACCTAACTGAATGTACCGTAGTTTGTAGATAATGATGTTCTTTTAACCATTTAAATTTGCTTTGCTTATGTTTTTAATAATAATGATGAAAATAAATCAAGCAAACCTTTACGGGGCTTTTTTTTCCAAAAATTGGGAAGGGGCCTTAGCCTTTCATTTTGGGATATTCAAGCGTGATTTTGGCCAAATTGGGAAAAAGCAGACTGACTTTCAAGGTACATCAATAAAACAAATCAATGGCACTGTACATACATACAGCAGATAGAAAGGTGAAACAATTTAATAATTGAAAAAGATTCAACAGTTACCCTATAACTGCTCAGACCATGGCTAAATATCTCAGTGTTTGCACTTAAAGCCCTTTTTAACACTACTATGGTACACTTATGGGTGCCAGAGTCAATAATTCAGCAGAACTGCTTACCAGCCATCATATGATCCAAGGGAATCGTTATCCGTGGAAGTTAAAATGCTAGGCTTGGTTATTGTGTCTGGAGATGTAGAGTTTGCATCATGTGCAGTGATAATAATTGTCTACTTTTCAGAAAACGGAAGATCGGCGATGTCCGACAGACCCGGCACTTCAGATTGAGACTCGGTATGCGGAGATTCGATTACCTGCAGATCGATCTGCAAAGAATTTGAACCTTTTACGCCGAAAGTAAAAAGGCTGGCCTTTATTGTCTACAGCCCTTTTAACAAACTTTTTTTAATGTTTCCCGGTTCTTGACATGTTTTACTTGGAGACAGCGTGTTTGGTTTTCTTTCAAATACGTTTACTGCAACCGAGTACGAATGTGTTCCACAGTGTTAAATTAAGACAACTTCTTTTGTCAGTTGTAAGTTTTTGCGAACGACAAAAAAGAATTTAATATTGAATGATAGGGAAATGACAACCGCGTCAAGTCTACGCGTGGTGTTATAATGCGCAAAAAATGACTCGGTTCGGTTATGGTTGCCTCCATTAAACAAACCAAATGACGCGAAGAAACCACAACATTTTGGCCGTACTGCAGCGCAGTCAAGCCCATAAAATCAGAGTCAGCCACGTTTGTTTTTGAATCCAGATATCAGGGAATAGTTTATCATAATTTAATTTAAAAATGTTGTTGTTTACGAAGTGAGACGGACAGAACATTTCAATTTCACAAGGATAATGTTATATAATACAGATCTTTATTTTCAATTTCCTCCTCATTTTCTACTTGTCCGCGGACGAGTAGATTGCAAAAAGCCACTTGTCCGACGTCAAATTTACCCGAGTCGGACGTAGGATTTCCGCACCCCTGGCTCACAAAGAGAGATAACTCTATCTGACTGGTGATAATAAGTATTTGCACAAGGCTGTATCAGTTTGTGTAGTAAAGGGTTATGTTTTGCTGTAAAATTTTTATTATCCACTTAGTATTATTTGGACTAGTCTTTCATGAACAGTCTGTTTTTTTTTTAACAACTTGGATGAAGATAGGCTGTTGAAAACATTGTGGGAAAAGGAGAAAATGCTAGTAAGCAACATTCTCTCCATTTCCCACTCTTTTCTCACTCTTTCAATGACCAGTCCCATCATTTTAATCACTTTTAAATAATGATTTTTAAATGCTTTCAAACGGATGTCTAACATTTTGATGCCAGGTAAAGAGATAACTCTTTACCTGATGACAAAATTTTAAACTGGTCCAAAATGAAAGCATTTGCAGACTACAAATTAAATATGACTCAGAAACTGAAATATATCCTTGGAAGTGTAGAAAAAATTGAGGGAGAAGGAGAAAATGGTGGTTACCAGCATTTTCTCCTTTTCCCACAATGTTTTCAAAAGTCTTCTTCCTTAGGGTCACTAAAACTTTGGATTAAGGGTTTACTCTTCACCAGATGTCAAGAGTTTTGATTTATCCAAAGTGAAAGCATTAAATTTTGTTGACATCAAATAGAATACAGGCCAAATGATGGAATTTGTCTCTTAAAGGGAAGAAAATGTTATAGGAAAAGTAGAAATTGCTGGTCACCATCTTTTTTCTTCTTTTTCCAAGATGTTTTCAGAATCTTTCTTCCTCAGGATTGTTAAAAGTTGGGGACTTATTGGTTTAACCCTTATCCTACTAAATCAGTTAAATAAAACTTTCAAGCCTATAGTAAAGACCCAAATAATGCTGTTTTAAACGTGTCTTTTGGAGAAAAAAATCTCCTTATTGGACAGTGTAGATCCAAGATCAGACTGCACATTCTGTGCAGTCTGATCTTGATTTACACTGTCCACAAAAGGTCAGTGAGTCACGCTTAGCAACCTTATGGTGAAGGGTTAAAGACTTATTGGTCTCAGTACTTTATTTCTTTGTGCACTAACACCAAGGTAGCAGCGTTTCTGTTTTCATCGATTTCCTGTGGTCAGTCTCATTAACAGGTTGAAAAAATAAATGTGTTTGAGCACGTGAGCTTTTCATCACAAGGCATTAGCCCACATACATCATGACAGACATATTAATAGCTTATAGTGTTTGCAGATTGACCCTTTATCAGACAACAAAATTTTAGACTAGTCAAATTTGAAGACATTTTGCAGGTAAATTGCATCCCTATAAATGAAATTGCTTTCCAAAATCAGTGGGTTGTAAGACCCGAAGAATTTCCCCATTATTTAAGCCATTACTAAACAATCCTGAGTATTAATGACTATGGAAAATAATACTTTTGTAAAGACTGTGGGAAAAAGAAAAAATGCTGGTAACCAGCATTTCCCCTTTTTATACGCCCGTCGAAGACGTGACGTAGTATGGGATCACCCGTGGCGGGCGGACGGGCGGGCGGCGTCCCCATTCTTTGTCCGGAGCATATCTCCAAAACTATGCTAGCTACGGTTATGAAATTTCATGGGTGGATAGATCTTATCAAGGCGGAGTGCAGTGCACAGGAATCATAACTCTCGCTTGCTTAATTTTTGAGTTATTGTCCTTTGTTGTTTTTCATACTTGAATTTTGTCCGGAGCATATCTCCAAAACTATACTAGCTACGGTTATGAAACTTCATGGGTGGATAGATCTCATCAAGGGGGAGTGCAGTGCACAGGAATCATAACTCTTGCTTCCTTAATTTTTGAGTTATTGCCCTTTGTTGTTTTTCATACTTGAATTTTGTCCGGAGCATATCTCCAAAACTATGCTAGCTACGGTTATGAAATTTCATGGGTGGATAGATCTTATCAAGGCGGAGTGCAGTGCACAGGAATCATAACTCTCGCTTGCTTAATTTTTGAGTTATTTCACTTTGTTTATATTCATACTTGAATTTTGTCCAAAGCATATCTCCAAAATATGCTAGCTACGGTTATGAAACTTCATGGGTGGATAGATCTCACTAAGGGGGGGTGCAGTGCAAATGAATCATAACTTTTGCTTGCTTAATTTTTGAGTTATTATGGGATCACCCATGGCGGGCGGGCGGGTGGGTTGGCAGGCGGCGTCCAGTTTTTGTCCGGAGCATAACTTTGTTCATCTCCAGTCCGATTGACTTGAAACTTGGCATGTGTGTTTGTTGCAATATTATGGAGTGCAGTGCGAAAGAACCATAACTCTACCTCGTGCTGTCTTTGAGTTATTTCCCTTTGATCGTCATTTTTACAGCATTTTCTGCTTGTCTGGAGCATAACTTTGTCATCTCCAGTCCGATTGACTTGAAACTTGGCATGTGTGTTTGTTGCAATAATATGGAGTGCAGTGCGCAAGAACCATAACTCTACCTCGTGCTGTCTTTGAGTTTTTTCCCTTTGATCGTCATTTTTACAGCATTTTCTGCTTGTCTGGAGCATAACTTTGTCATCTCCAGTCCGATTGACTTGAAACTTGGCATGTGTGTTTGTTGCAATAATACGGAGTGCAGTGCAAAAGAACCATAACTCTACCTCATGCTGTCTTTGAGTTATTTCCCTTTGATCGTCATTTTTACAGCATTTTCTGCTTGTCTGGAGCATAATTTTGTCATCTCCAGTCCGATTGACTTGAAACTTGGTATGCATGTTTGTTGCAATATTACGGAGTACAGTGCGCAAGAACAATAACTCTACCTAGTGCGGATTTTGAGTAATTCCACTTTGATCTTCATTTTTACAGTATTTCTTGCTTGTCTGGAACGGAACTTTGTCACCTCAAGTCAAATTGACTTGAGACTTGGTAAACATGTTTGTTGCATTACCTGCCCTTTACGATTATTATACCCCCTTGACAACTGGCGGTGGGACGGGCGTATCTTGCGACAATTTGCCGCTCTTGTTCCAAAATGTTTTCTACCCTATCAAAGACAAATTCGATTATTTCAGCCACATGCTAAAAAATTATTGTCTGCCAATGGTTTCAATTTGAACCAATATAAAATTTTGTCAATTAGTAAAACTTTTATTTCACATTTCAGCCCAGGCAGAGACAGTGATCACTGCTGACCAGGGATTAAGGGGAGGTAAATCTATTGAATTGAAGCAGGTTGTGGATGATGCTATCAAACAGTGTCCAGGCGTGAAAAGAGTGTTTGTTTACCAGAGAACTGGTGCAGATGTACCCATGAATGCTGTAGATTTCAACCTTGAAGATGTAAGTTCATCCTGGTGGCTTGCATTGTAGTCAGCTATGTATTTTGCTGAAGTACTTAAATCCTTATAGAGGGACAAAATTTTAGAATTAACTGAAAATATTTGCAGATGATAAGCAAGACTCAAATTATGGGATTTGTCTTTTGGGAAAAGGGTAGAAATGCTGGTTACCAGCGTTTTCTGCTGAGCCAACATTATTTCAAAAGCAATTAACCTCAAAGTTGTAATATAGAGGATTGTGTGGGGAAGAGTAAAACAGTAAAATTTTGCTAATTGTTTTGAAATTAATAGTATCAGTTATCAGTCCAGTCCCTTGTTCAAGCGCTGAAACACCCAGAAATCTACAAACACTTACCATACATATGAGCCATGCTTTGGCAAAAGGGGGCATAATGCATGTCCGTGATGTACGTATTATACCAAGCAAGACTTCACATAATAATGGATCCATAAAAATCATTTTGTTTTAAAACTGACTGAATCATGAGTAGACTAGTTCTTTGACATACAGAAAATTGATCAGTAGTGAAAAGTTTCTACCCAGGTCAGTTTGTGCAGCCCCTTTTCACAGAGCATGGCTTATTTGTATGTTATCAAGCTTCCTGGGCCGTGTTTCATAGAAAAACTTTAGGCTCTTATTTTGCTCAAATTTGCTAACAGACTCATTTTTGACTTAAGCTGATTTTGTTATATGAAATGTATTTCACTAGCATGAACAGACTTCTGTATTGTTCTCAAACCTTGAGCTGACACACTCTTTCAGCAAAATAAACAGACATAACTCAGTCAAAGACTATTGCTACAGTTTTACCCTTTTTTGAAAATATTCAGAATTTTATGAAACTTTGTTTGGTGGTAGTATATTATCTGATCTACAAAAATAGGAGATGAAAAAAAGGGGGTCCCCAGCTTTGGGAAAATTTTATGAATATTTCTTGTAGTACACCCTGCATTGCGGCAGTTCAGGATGAAATTTCTCCTATGAAAACTAAGCTTGTGTGTATTTTTTGTAAATAACAACAATTATAAGCAAATTTTATGTCATTGTATTGGTGAAACATCAAATTTAATTAAAGACAATAATTTAGAGTATACTGAATATCAATCTTTAAAAAAAAACCCTTAACTTATGGCTAAAACACCTTTATTTTTGAAAAAAAAAAAAAAGAGTATCTTTTAAAGTTATTTTTTTTAATGTTCTAACATTCAGATTTTTCTTATTTTTTCTATAAATGATATTCAGGTACTAAACTAAAAGAATCAGGCTTAAAACAAATAGGTCACCAGCCTTATTTTTTAAGAAAATACATTTTCATTTTAAGTTTGTGGGTGGGGCACTAACTAATGAGTAAATGTAGGGTTTGTCAAAGACAAAGACATTATATGAAGTAAATTATCTCAATTTTTTCAACAATACAACAATGTTTATAAGAGTCAAGTTTGTTGGTCATAATAAACCAGTCCATAGCATATAAATGTAATACTGAGGTTAGCATTCAACCAATTACCAAACGACTAATTTTAGAGTCTTCTAAATTTGACATGTTTGCAGACGCTAAACCGAAGCCTGGTATTCTTGTATCACAGTTCTTTGATGGGTCAGAAATCATGGTGCGAAAAGAAGAAATCAGTCATTAGGAGCAATTTCTCCTTTCGACGTCAGTGATTTCTAATGTTGTCTGCTGCAGACTCATCAAGCTAAGGGATAACCTGGTAAGGAAAAAGAGTTACAGTCCCTTGTTTTCTGAAAGTCTTTGCAAAGTGACATAATTTTGGACTAGACCAAACTGAATGCATCTGCATCTGAAAAGATGTTTAACTCACCGATACGTCTGCCAGATAGAGGGCTAGTAGTGGCATCTGTGTCCATATTTCGGTTGTTAGGTGACGTAGTTAGGTGATGTAGTTAGGTGATTCACTTTGACTTTCAGTCCGATCTTTTGAAAGCGTTACTTTCGGATTCTTGCCTTGCATATATTTGGCTTGATTCGAATTTTTTGCTGACATGAAACGGCCTGTTTTAGTTCTTGGTTTATCCATTCTGTGGATGTTGACAAGTGTGGCAAGATCAGCTGTGTTAGGTGCTCACCGTTTCGAGTAAAAGGTGAGCGTGATAGTTACACGAAGCATGATAATGGAAACTGTTGTGAACGTCGTCAAGAGACTTACTGTGTACATAGATGTTTATGCTTGTCGAAAATTTTGCGAATTTCCGATTATGGACATTTTACATATGGAAATTTATGCGAATTCAAGACACTCGTTATTTGTTGGTATACTTGTGATAAAATATATGAACAGAAAAGATTGCAAATTTTTCAAATTCTTGAAATTGCAAAAATTTCCACTTATACATAGGTCTATTTATTTGAGTCTGAAATGTTGTGTCAGCTCAGTATTTTAGAATGTTACAAAAGTCTGTTAATGTTAGTAAAGTATGTTTCTAATGAACTCAACCTAAGTGAAAAAATTTGTTGTCTGCGTATTTGATCAAATAAGAGACAATCACCTGCAGGTAAAAATGCAAATGATTATAATGTTGTTATCATTTAACCCTTCACCAAACAATCCTGAGTTTAAACAATATCAAGAGGGATGCTTTTAGAAACATTGTTGAAAAAGGAAAAAATGCTGGTGACCATCATTTTCTCATTTTTCCACATTGTTTTCTCCCCTATGAAAGACAGAAGTCATCATTTGAGCTACATTTAATTTGTCATCTGCAAATGCTTTGAATTTGGTCAAGTCTAAAATTTTGTTGTTTGGTAAAGAGTTAAAGATGCCCGTCTACAGCCGGTGAGCAAAAACGCTGTTAAATTTCAAACAATTTAGAATGGTACAGAAATCAGTCCTTTGTGTAAACATGGATAGATTACTGACGTATATGGTGTAATTGAAAAAAAGAAACACAGAGATTTGTATTAGAAACCGAACATTGGTCAGAAAAAACTGGCTGACGATCGAAGCTGTAAACAATGGCGGTGGTCACGGAAATTTATCGTTGGTGTCCGCCTAGAGTCGGATACGGTGTAATTTGCATATAGGCTGCGACCTCCGAGGCTGCAACAGAAAAGCCTCCATTTTCCTTTGTTTACCTCATAATACGAAGGGCGAAGGTCAAACATAGTCACGTGACAGAATGCATGATCATCATACGATACTACCCGATATATCTACGGATATATCGGAAATCTTCGATTCAAAGACCGGAAACGACGAGTCTGTTTACATGGAAGGCCGCAACTCAGCGAAATGCATTTTCTATCGACCGTCATCTAAGCAACCTTGCAACCGTCAGGCGCAATATTTGGCATGAAGATATAAGAATGACTATATTTTGATAAAATAAAGACAAAATGAGTTAAAACTGGCTGAAAATGAGTATAAGGGCCTCTTTAAATCTTTACTAGACAACAGAATTCAGACTTGTCAGAATTGAAAGTATTTGCAGATGACAAATTAAATGTGGTTCAAATGATAGGATTTTTCTATGAAGGGAAAGAAAATGTTGCCTGAAAAGGAGAAAATGCTGATTACTGGCATTTCTCCCTTTCCTCCAATGTCCTCAAAAGAGTCTTTATCCTCCTTTACCAGACAAGACAATTTTAGACTTGTCAAAACAGGGTATTTACAGATGATAACTTGAATATGGCTGAAATAGGAAAATTTTTGTTTTCTTTTTGAAAAAATAATAGATATTGTTGGAAAGACAGAAAATGTTGGTTACCAGCATATTTTTCCCCTTTCCCATAATGTTTTCAAAAGCTGTATTTTTCAGGGTTGTTTACATGTAAACAGGAGATTGTTTGGTAAAGGTCCAATTGGCATTGTCTTTTTCTTTCTAGGAAATGTCTAAACAATCTGATGTATGTGAACCAGAGATTCTGGACAGTGAGGACTACCTGTTTATGCTCTACACCTCTGGTTCCACAGGAAAACCAAAGGGCATTGTCCACACTCAGGCTGGGTATATACTGTATGCTACAATGACAATGAAGGTCAGAGAAATTACTTTACATCACTATGGTGACAATGACAGTCTTGTTTTGAAGAGTTACCAGATTTACCAGATGGAAAAAGTTTTGGCTTGTCTTATTTAAAGCATTTGCAGATGACAAACTGTTTACTATATACATGTATGAGTAAAAAGATATGTGTTGACATTGAAAGGCAAAAGAACATTGTAGAAAAAGCAGAAAATGCTGGTATCCATTAACCAACATTTTTTCTTTTCCAACAATGTTTAAAATAATTTTTATAGGGGCCATTAACCCTTTACCACATGACAAAATTTTGGATTTATCCATAAAATGTGCATTTGCAAACTGCAAATGAAGTCTGGCTCAGATGATGGAATTTGTCTGTTGAAGAGTAGAAACATTGTTATCTTCTTTTCCAGCGGTGTTTTCAAAAGCCCTATCTGCTAGGGTTATTAAAACTGAGATGTTGATGCATATTTCTCAATGAAATAATATCCAATATCGACTTGCTCTACTCTGTCATCTACCAAATAAATAGAGGTATAATTGTTTCATTTTGATGATCTGTCCATTCATCTCTCCCAGTTGACAAAACTGATATCTGGTCTCTAACTCAAAAGTCTTTTGATCTATTATCATAACATATTTCACATGTACCGGTATGTGGCCCAAAAAAGAAAACTCATTGAATTTGGTCATCTAGGTCATAGATGAAGTTCCCCAGCAAGGTTATGGTGAGGTTTCTCTCCTAGGGGAACTTGTGCACCTGCGATTTACATTAGGACTAGTTTAGCATTAGAGGATTTTGAATTTTTTCCTGATCCAGTGATAAGGCAACTGATGGGGGGTATCGGTCTGCCATAATTCTAGTTACACATTTGTTTTGTCTGTGACATAGGGATGATATGGATCAAGTTGAGATGCAAGATATCGATATTTTCATCTTTACCAATAATGTATTAAAAGTTAAAAGTCCTCTCCATCTGAGTTGCAAAAATTGTATTGTGTCATTAGGATAAAAACTAAAGTCAATGTAAATGATGAAAAAGATGATCTACACAGTATTCTATTTGTCCAACAGCATGTGTTTGACTACAAAGATGGCGACATATTTGCCTGTGTAGCAGACATTGGATGGATCACTGGTCACACCTATGTTGTGTATGGCCCTCTCAGTAATGCAGCAACCACCGTGTTGTTTGAAAGCACCCCTGTCTACCCTGACCCTGGTCGATACTGGGAAATGGTGGAAAGGTTGAAGGTCAACCAGCTATATCTCTCCCCAACTGCTCTTAGGCTGCTGTTGAAGTCGGGAGACTCCTGGGTCAAGAAGTATGACAGATCAACTCTGAAGAAGCTTGGATGTGGTGAGAACTATAAATATCATCTTAAGCCTTTATCAAATGACAAAATTTTAGACTTGTTTGAATTGAAAGCATTTGCAGCTCAAATGATGGAATTTCTTTTTGATAGGGAAGAAAGCATTGTGGGAAAAAGAGAAGATGCTGGTTAAACAGGGTCAGTAAAACTCACGATTGTGTAGTAAAGGGTTCAGTTTTTACCAAACAAAAAAATGTTAGACTTGCCTAATTTGAAAGCATTTGCAGATGACAAATTGAGTATGACCAAACTAGCAGGACTTGAATTTGAAAGGATAAAAATCATTGTGTGAAAAGGAGAAAATGCTGGTTACCAGCACTTTCTCTTTTTCACACAATATTTTCAAAAAGCCTTCTTTCTCAGGTTCGTTACAAGCTTGCTATTGTGTGGTAGAGGTTAACTCTGTGAAAAAACAACTTGTTTCTATGATCCTAAAGAAGAATGGCCTTTATAACAGTGTGGGGCAAAAAGGAGAAATGCTTGTTCATTTTACAATTGTTTCTACCTTTTCAAAGACAAACCCCATCATTTGAGCCACAGATAATTTGCTTGCAAATGCTGCAAAGTGCTTTTTTTGGACAAGTCTAAAATTTTGGTAGAGAATAAAAGAGACCAAAGGAGATACTTTGCTTCTTTAATCATTTGCCTTTGTTGATTAAATCAAATTTTATACTTTCCTTGTTACACTGTTTCATATGTTACAGTTGGTTCTAACAGCACCAGTCCTAACCAAATTTTGGCTTAACTTTTTCCACACAATTCAGACTTTTAAGGACCCTGATACGTAGGCCTTTTGATACGTAAGTCTTTTGAAAACATCGTGGGAAAAAGAAAAAATGCTGGTAAACAGCATTTTCTCCTTTGCCAACAATGTTTTCTACCCTATCAAAGGCAAGTTCCATTGTTTGAGCCACATCTAAATTGTTGTTTGCAAATGCTTTCAATTTTGACGTCTGAATTTTTCTTGTGTAGTAAAGAGTTAAAATAACAATTTTTGGTCTATTGGCAAAAAAATATATATAAACACAACCTCATTTGTCAACTGAAAATATAATCCATTCAAACTCAGAAAGATTTTTATCAAAAAGGTTGTACTAAATGCATGGATGATGCAGATTCAGGATCAGATCATGTTTCAGAAGTTTTAACTAGATCTATGCCATTTACCCCAGTGTTTGCCTATGGTAATGAAAAGGTAATAAACAAGGAAATAAAGATATGTAAATGACTCATTATCAGACAACTTGGACAAATGGTATATAAAAATGTCAATTTTTAGCTCCACTGGCCGAAGGCCAGCGGGCTTATGTCATGGCCTGTTGTCCGTCGTGCGTCCGTCCGTCCATGCGTCCGTGCGTCCGTCCGTGCGTTAACTTTTTTTTAAAACGTCTTCTTCTCTGAAACTACCCATCCAATTTTGATGAAACTTCACAGAAATGATCCTGCCATGGTCCTCTTCAGAATTTCTTGAAAGAATTTAATTCCTTCAAAAACTCTGGTTGCCATGGCAACAAAACTGAAAAATTTTGAAAATCTTTGAAAATCTTCTTGTCTGAAACCGTAAGGCCAAGGGCTACCAAATTTGGCATGTAGCTTTATCTAGTGGACCTCTACCAAGTTTCTTCAATTTATAGCCCTGGGGTCAAAATTGGCCCCGCCCCGGGGGTTACAAGTTATACATGGGCTTATTTAGGGAGAACTTTAAAATTCCTCTTCTACCTAGCCATAGGGCCTAGAGCTACCAAATTTGGCATGTAGCTTTATCTAGTGGACCTTTGCCAAGATTGTTCAAATTATAGCCCTGGGGTCAAATTAGGCCCTGCCCGGGGGTAACAAGTTTTACATGGGCTTATATAACAAGTTTTACATGGGCTTATATAGGGAGAACTTCAAAATTCTTCTTTGACCTAGCCATGGGGCCTAGGGCGACCAAATTTGGCATGTAGCTTTATGAAATGGCAATATTTAGGTTTTTATTATTTACATGGAAGTTTCATTTAATTTATTTAGAAGAATAAGGATTCAGAGGTCTGCTACATAACAAACAAAGATACTGCCCTTAAAAATACAATGATATGCTCAGTCACAAAAAGAAATTCAAAATGAAAGCACAGCTCCAGATAAGAGAGAGTGATCATATTCTAAATCCATTATTTCTCGTTCAAACCCTATGTTGTGGGTTACATATTTCAGATTCTTTGCTAAAAATTTGATCTGGCAATGGACGTGGCTGCTGTGGGCTTGGCTTTATTAAAGATTATAACTGGTTATATGATTTAAGTTTACATACTGATAAAAGGAAATAACTCTTGTTCTGTCCATGCAAATATAAATGCACTCAAAACATTGCTGTTCCAGTACATTATAATTTATAGTCTACATCTTTTTTCCTTGCTTCAAAGTATGGTGGAGAATTTTCAAATCTTCTTGTCTGAAACCATAAGGCCCAGGGCTACCAAATTTGGCATGTAGCTTTATCTAATGGTCCTCAATCAAATTCCTTCATATCATAGCCCTGGGGTCAAAATTGGCTCTGCCTTGGAGATCACAAGTTTAACATGGGCTTATAGGGTGACTGTAATTTAGAATAGTAATCAAGGGAAATAACTCCTGTTATACAAGATAAAGTTTGTTACTATTTACCTCCCTTGATTATACGTTATTGGAGTTTGGTATTCAAGTTTTTTGGAGAGGAAATGTTCTGTTTTAAGAGAGAGTTTTTTTTAACTGTATTTTTTTTTACTGTACCAAGTTTTAAGCCATTGCAAAAAGACAAATTGAATGTAGCTTAAATGACTATTTCTGTCCTTGATAGTTAGGAAACGTTGTGGGAAAAGGAGTAAATACTGGATGACAACATGTCCTATTCTTATGATGTTTTTGAAAGCCTTCTCTTTCAGGGTCATTAACACTTTGATTTGTGTAGTAAAGGGTTAAAAAGCCAGTGGAGCGATACAGGGCCATCATGGCCCTCTTGTTTCATATTGCCAAATTACTTCATTTTCATTGTCTTTGTATCGGTATATATGTTAACTCTTTATTTTAGGGGTTTTACCAGCTAGGAGCCAACAACTTTTTATTTTTGCATTGTTATACAGTAAATGGTGCTGGCATTTTTAGCTCACCTGAGCACGAAGTGCTAGTGTGAGGTATTGTGATCGGTCGTTGTCCGGTGTCCATCTGTCCACAATTCGTTTAAACATCTTCTTCTCCTAAACCGGTGGGCCAATCATGTTAAAACTTGACAGGCATGTTCCTTGGGTGAAGGTCCACCAAAGTTGTTAAAAGAATTTAATTAACCCATTAACTCTGGTTGCCATGGCAACAAAAAAGGGGAAATTTACAACATCTTTAAAAATCTTCTTGTCTGAAACCAGAAAGCCCAGAGCTTTGATATTTGGTATGTAGTATCTTCTAGTAGTCCTCTACCAAGTTTGTTCAAATGATGCCCCTGGGGTCAAAATTGGCCTCGCTCCAGGGGTCACAAATTCAGGCAAAATCGTATATAGATCAAACTTTGAAAATCTTCTTGTTTGAAACCAGAAGGCCTAGAGTTTTTATAATTTATATGGATCATCTCCTGGTGAACCTCTACCAAGTTTGTTCAAATGATGCCCCTGGGGTCAAAATCAGCCCTGCCCCAGGGGTCACAAAGTAGGACATTAAGGTATATAGAGTGAACTTTGTTTTGAGTCTTATCTTGAAAACTATACAGAGTTTTTACATCGAACTTGTAACATCTATCAACCACCATTAGGAAATGTAGGACAAGAAGTTTTACCCAGATTGACCATGCAACACCACAGCTATATACCCTTGTTTTTTTTTTATTGCAGTGTCATGGAAAAAGGGGGCTTGATATATATTTTCATTGTGGACCAGTATCTCTAACTACAGGACAAAATGTCATGAAACTTCATCTTTATATTGTTTATCACAAGCCACAGACAATAGTTATTTGTTTTTATTTCATGAAATGCCATGTCATGAAAAAAGGGGGCTAAATGTTTAATTTCATCATGGACCAATGACCATCTGTTTGTCCGTCTTTCAGGACAGATATCTTCTAAAATCCTTGTCAAAAACTAATAGAAATTCATACAGGTGTTCCTTATGATGTCTGCCGATTTTTTTTTTCTTTTTTTTTTTTTTATATCAAATTTGTGCCATAGGAAAAAGGGGCTTCATGTATATTTCTGTAAAGGATCAGTATATCTTCAACTCAAAATCCTTGACGAATATTTATGAAACTTTATACATGTGTTCCTTATGATAGTCCACCAATATCATTATTGTAGCTTTTTTTTTATTAAATGTCGTGTCATGGAAAAAGGGGGCTTCACATATATTTTCATTATGGATTAATATCTCTTTTACTACAGGACAAAATGTTATGAAATTTCATCTTTATGTTGTTTATCACAAGCCACAGACAATGGTTATTTGTTAGCTCACCTGAGCACGAAGTGCTAGGTGAGGTATTGTGATTCGTCGTTGTCCAGCGTCGATCTGTCCACAATTCCTTTAAACATCTTCTCCTCCTAAACCAATCATGCTGAAACTTGACAGGCATGTTTCTTGGGTGAAGCACTACCAAAGTTGTTAAAAGAATTGAATTAACCCATTAACTCCAGGGGTCACAATTTTGGGCCATATTAAAATTATATTTTCAAGTTGTTTTCTGTCAGGTGTCTGGCACCTGGAATTAATGTACTCAAACACTATGGTCCTACTAATTTTCTCTTACTGTACAGGATGACAAAGGCATTGTGGATAACATTACATGTATATGTATCAATTATATAATTTTATTATTTTCAAAGGACTAAGACTCAGGTGAGCGATATAGGACCATCATGGTCCTCTTGTTAAATCTTTCAAAAACATGACCAGTTGTGTTAGTTTTACCATGGAGTAGTCAAAAATTGCCAGCAACTTATTCTGACACTAACGATTTAGTTAGGTAATAAAAGCTTGTGAGGAAAATAACAATATCAGTAACATTTTGCATGATTTTCTGGTGCTATATAATTACAAAGGAGAAAGAAAAAAAAGTACATGTTATCTTTTTTCACAACCGTTGTCTTAAAACTATCATTAATCCACAATAGAGGTCGAATAATTACTTTATCTTTACTTAAAAGGCAACCGTTACGACACAGAAATATATCCCAACAGTGCTTTGCTGGTAGGTTTAACCAATACATCGCCACATTCAAACAACACAGTGTCCCATATGTAACACTATTTTGTCCTTTATTTGATTCGTTTATGACACTGATGGGAAAGGCAGCATTTTTTCTATATTTTGATAAATTGTGTGCATTGAAAGCAGAAAATCAGAAAAACAAACTATCTTCGATCATAATATTCATTAATTGTATGACTTTCTGAATAACTGCTCTTAACAACCAGCTGACTCTAGATTTCAATAAGCCATTTTTTAGCTCACCTGAGCACGAAGTGCTCTGGGTGAGCTATTGTGATTGGTCATCGTCCGTCGTCCGTCCGTCCGTCCATCTGTCGGTCCGTCCGTTAACAATTTCTTTAAAAATCTTCTCTTCCAAAACCAGATGGCCAATCTTGATAAAACTTGGCAGGAATGTTCCTTGGATGAAGCTCTACAAAAATTGTTAAAAGAATTTAATTCCATCAAAAACTCTGGTTGCCATGGCAACAAAATGGCTGAAAATGGAAAAAATCTTTAAAAATCTTCTTGTGACAAACCATAAGGCCGAGAGCATTCATATTTTGTATCAAGCATTATTGGGTGACCCTTTACCAAAATTGTTAAAATTATTCCCCTTGGGTCATATTTGGGCTTTGCCCGGGCGCACCCTATTTTACATAATAACAAAGAAGGAAATCTTTAAAAAATCTTCTTCTGACAAACCATAATGGCTAGAGCATTCATATTTGGTTTGTAGCATTATCTGATGATCCTCTACCAAAATTGTGAAAATTATATTTCTGTGGTCATATTTGGGCTCTGCCAGGGCACACCCTATTTTACATGGAAACAAAGAAGGAAATCTTTTAAAATCTTCCTGTGACAAACCATAAGGGCT
Source organism: Hippopus hippopus (assembly GCA_946811185.2). NCBI lineage: Eukaryota > Metazoa > Mollusca > Bivalvia > Cardiida > Cardiidae > Hippopus > Hippopus hippopus. The sequence goes on from OX328097.1 coordinate 17,183,298, forward strand.
AGAGCATTCATATTTTGCATGTAGCATCATCTAGTGACCCTTTATAAAAATCATTAAAATTATCCCCTTGGGGTCATATTTGGGCTCTGCCCGGGCGCACACTATTTTACATAGAATTAAAGAAGGAAATCTTTTAAAATCTTCTTGTGACAAACCATAAGGGCTAAAGCATTCATATTTTGCATGTAGCATCATCTGGTGACTCTTTATAAAAATTGTTAAAATTATCTCTTTGGGGTTATATTTGGGCTCTGCTCGGGTGCACCCAATTTTACATAGAAACAAAGAAGGAAATCTTTTAAAACTCTCGTTCTGACAAATCATAAGGGCTAGAGCATTCTTAATTTGTATGTAACATCATCTTGAGACTTTCTACCAAAACTGTAAAAATTGACCCCTTGGGTGGAGTTTGGGCTCTGCCTGGGCACACCCTATTTAACATTGAAAAGGAAGAAAATTACATGTGACGAGTGAGAGACTAAAACTTTCATGTTTTGTTTGTAGCAAAGTTCTGGTGACCCTCTGCCAAAAGTTGTTAGAGTAATTCTTATTGGGGTCACATTATGGCTTTCCTCCCCTCCCCCGGGTATGCCTTATCAAAAAAGAATGGCTTCTGACTTTGATATACTATTATTTGTATGTGGTATTCCATATAAGTTACAAATATACTCAGGTGAGCGATATAGGACCATCATGGTCCTCTTGTTTCAACTGTTTTATCGAGTATTCTGACAAAACCGATTCAACAACAATTATTGAAACTTTGTCATAACAATCTTCAGCATATGTTATAAAATACTTGGGTAAAGTATGTCCCAAAGAAACGATACAGAGAGGAAGACTTGTTTTACAAATGTCCTGTAAGTGGCAGGTGCGCACAGGTTCCTGATGGAGCTTTCGAATCAAATAAATCACATCTTAGTATTCGTAAATATCAACTGAAATCGTCTATCACAATTAAGGAAACATGTTTAAAAGGTACTGTTTTAGAAAATATTACTAATCCATCTACCATGGAAAAAGAAGCTCATGGCATGGAAAAAGGAGACTCGACTTTGTTATGCTTTCCAATATGCAGCCTTTATACATCACCGGCAGAATGTTTACCATCATTAAAGTGTGAAATCCAATTGAGTGAATACCAAGCTGTGTTTTACTTACAACTTAGAAAAGGCACACACGTAGCTTAGAAGTCCTCAGCCAAAAGCAATTCATCCTTGTAACTTACAGGAAATTCGCAGATCAAGTCTTCCTCTGGTATGTTCATATTAAACCCATTTCCAGAATTCAGTATTTAGACTCTCCTAATCTATAAATCTTAAAAGAAGGAAAGGAAAATAATAATAATAATAATAAATTAAGAAATAATCAATAAAATTTGAGCATCACTTGAAAAGGAAAGAATGCCCGTCCTGAGAACTTCACTGTTTCTGCAATGATTTCAAAAGTTCTGGATCATGCGGATATTACAATTTAAGGTTCGTTTGTATATAATACAGAATGACAGGGCAAAATTTACGTTTGACTTTCTGACGACTTTATAGAACAAAATCATCATGTACACTGATTTTTTTATTTATTTATTTTTCAACTTTGACTTCTGAGACCTGTCATTCAGTTATTCTTGCACAAGCTGCCGGACATCTTCTGGGAAAGACAACATATAAATACATGTACCTGAAATAGAAAGCTTGAAATCCCATAGCACATCTTTAGTTTAATTCAGCTCATACCCCTATAAATTTAATCGTTAACTTTTGCACGTTCCTGTTTTTTATGTGATGATTACTTACGCTGCACATAGTAAGCTTTTAAAACGTATTAAATCACAATAAATAGTTCAATATGATTTTAAATTCATTATCATTCAAACTTATGATGTATGACCAACTATGATACAGATTGAGTGAACAAAAGTTCAACATCTTTATTCATCTTCATATAAAACTTATTCGTAATTTAGACAAAATGATGTCAAAACTTGCTTTTAATGCCAAAAGTCTCTGCAGTTGAAGTTGGAGACATCTTAGAGATCATACAACATGGATTGCAGCATGAACAATATGAAATTTAATATGAAACTTCAGAAGTAGCATACGAGACATCAATACGTAACATACGAGGCAGAAGGTTTTCTTCGTTTCATAAGTCGTGCTATGGGTACATGGTAACATTAGAACTAGAATTTATATTTCAGACTTATTTGCGGTCTACAGCATAACCGTCTTCCATTATATCTATTGAAAAGAAAATAAGAATAATAAATTTTGAGACCTTTAGGACCAACAACTGACGAATTCTGACAGCAATCTTTCATTCGTAAAAAAATGGCACAAAACAAAATACTTACACCTCCTGGCATCAACAGACAGTTGAAGGAACCCAACTAGACAGAGCAAGCGACAGAAACTTTGTAGTTGTCAGTCTTTTGGAAAAGGATTAGGGTTAGTTAGTCCTGTTTGTAATGGACTTGTATGTTATTGTCAACAGAAGGTGCCGAATTGATTCTTCTGTCATCTTTAACAACTGCACTGTTGATATAGGCATCCAAACTTAAACATGAAATCCTCGTTAGTTATTGTCCCGTATGTTATAATTAAAAATTACGCTCGTTAATCAATGGTTGATGTTGGTCTTAAGGAAATTTCACTTGTTTACATGAAAAACTGCTAATGTTTGTTTGGTTACCATGACAGGTAGTCACAAACTCTGTATATATAAGAACTGCCATATGCTATTTGCAGTCGATTACAACACATACAAATGTTGTCCCGTAAGTTACTCGATTTCAGAGACAGGGAAATAGACGTCAAAAAATGTCAGAAATATGGTAGCCATGTAGATCAAACTTTCCTACCACGTAGTATTGACGTCTTGGTTTAAAAAAAGGCAAAAAGTTGTAGGAAGGAAATACTTTTGTAGGTCAATACATACTTTTTAAGTAACAGTCACTGTTCTGGCGACATGGTGTTTTTGAGCATCTGGGCAACTTCAAATACACACCATATCGTAAAATGAAGTCAAGAAAAGGTAAACTTAAGCTCAGAATATTGAAATATATGTGGTCTCAACTTACTTTTAGTTGCATTACCTCTATTGATTAATATTTTCAGTAAAGAGCACTGTAAAACGTGGAGACATGAATTGTCCAGGTTGTCTGAGAATGAGTCAAATATAGAATCTGGTGAAGAAATTGCAGTGTATGTAGAGGGTATGAATGATTATGCATGGAAAGTTAGAAGAACAATATTTTTTGCAACTCCCAGCTTAGCGTATCTGCAAAAGAATTTGAGAAAAGTACGGCTTAGGAACATATAAAGATTTTAGGTGTTGATATTTGACAAGGATTGAGACATTCATGCCTATTTCAATCACTTACATGATTTCTGCTGCACTACTATTTTCCTCTACCTGCCCTTTACGATTATTATCCCCCCTCGACAACTGGCCGTGGGACGAGCGTATCTTGCGACAATTTGCCACTCTTGTTCAAGATTGTTTTGGTTGGTCCATGTGACAAAGTAGTGGACAGTGTAGATCTAAGATCAGGCTGTTTGTTATGTGGTCTGATCTTGATCTTCATTTGGTACAAAAGAAACAAAGTTCTTTGACAGGGTAGAAAATATTGGGGGAAAAGGAGAAAATGCTGGTTACCACTATTTTCTCCTTTTCCTACAATATTTTCAAAAGTTTTTTTCCTTCAGAATTGTTAAAACTGGGGATTGTGTGGTAAAGGATTAAAAGTCACATTAGGTTGGTCATACTGTTGGTGACAATAGCCCCATTATTAAATTTCCTGTTTTAATATTTATGCAGGGGTAATTAACAAGTTTCAGTTAGTGGGCGACCATTTTTTGTTGAGCAGGAGGCCATTTTTGAAAACTTTGTGACAAAAGGGAAATTGTTCACTTGCAAATATGTTGATTATGTTGATTGTCTTCATTTTACCAGGATTTTTTTAAATTTATGGGTTTCAAATTTATTTCAGAAGGAAGTCATTATGAGACAACATATATTAAGATTTAACATGGCTCTAATAAGGAAATTTGTCTTTAAATGGCAAAAAAACACTGAAGAGAAAGTGCTAGTTTGCATTTTGAACTCCACTGGCCGAAGGCTAGCGGGCTTATGTCATGGCCCTGTGTCCGTTGTGCATCTGTGCGTGTGTTAACTTTTATTTCAAACATCATCTTCTCTGGAACTACTCATCAAATTTTGATGAAACTTCACAGAAATGATCCTGCCATGGTCCTCTTCAGAATTTCTTGAAAGAATTTGATTCCTTCAAAAACCATGGTTGCCATGGCAACAAAATTGAAAGATACTGAAAATCTTTGAAAATATTCTTGTCTTAAACCATAAAGCCCAGGGCTACCAAATTTGGCATGTAGCTTTATCTAATAGACCTCTACCAAGTTTCTTCAAATTATAGCCCTGGGGTCAAAATTGGTCCCGTCCCGGGATAAACAAGTTTTACATGGGGTTATATAGTGAAAACTTTAAGAATCTTCCTGTACCTAGCTATAAGTCCTAGGGCTACCAAATGCAAGTAGCTTTATCTAGTGGACTTCTACCATGATGGCCCAAAGTATAGCCCTGGGGTCAAATTTGGCCCTGTCCTGGGGGTCATAAGTTTTACATGGGCTTACATTGGGAAAACTTTAAAAATCTTCTTGTACCTAGCCATAAGGCCAAGGGCTACCAAATTTTTCATGTAGCTTTATCTAGTGGACTTCTACCAAGGGGATCCAAATTATAGCCCCGGGGTCAAAATTGGCCCCGTCCCTGGGGTTACAAGTTTCACATGGGCTTATATAGTGAAAACTTTAGAAATATTCTTGTTACTTACCATAAGAACTAGGGCTACCAAATTCAGCCCTGTCTCAGGGTCTCATGTTTTACAGGGTCTTTTATTGAGGAATTTACAACCATACATTCTAGACCTGTATTATTTGGTATGGGGCTTGATCTTTTGGACCTCTACCAGGATTCAAGTAATTACAGTTCTGAGGTCAAAAATGGCTTTGCCCCGGGGTCATTACTTTCTGGTAGATTTTATAAAGAAAATTGTGTATGTCCTCAAGTTCGAAAATCAATTGGCCAAGTATTGTAATGTTTGGCATGTACGGTTTTTACATATTAGCCAGTGGAGCGATACAGGGCATCATGGCCCTCTTTTTCTACAGTGGCTTCAAAAGCCTTTTTGTTCAGTGTTGTGAAAACAAGGGATTGTTGGGTAGAAGGTTTACAGAAATTCTGATGTATTTTTTTGCAAACTCTAGGGAGAAATGTTGTTAACTTGATTATTGGTTCAACAGGGTCATATTTATTGCTTGATGTTTATAACATTCCACATATTGAATCGTTTTTATGGTACAATAAAATCATGATTATTAAAACCTTTACCATGCAATACTGATTTTTTATGAACCAAGATATGAAGGCTTCTGAAAACTGGCTACCAGCATTTTCTATTTTTTCACAATGTTTTCTTTAATTTCTAATAGAAAATTTTATAAAAACTACTGTATACGTGGAAATTTTTGCGATGCAGAATTTTTTGTGATTTCGCAAATTTGAAATAGTCGCAAACTTTTCTGTTTGCATATTTAACACAAGTATACCAACAAATAATGAGTGGCTTGAATTCTCAAACATTTCCATACGCAAAATGTCCATAATCAGTAATTTGCAAATTTTAGGACATGCATATATATCCACATATACAGAATTTAGCAACATTTAATGTGTTGTCTGAAAATGCTTTCCATCATTGACAAGTCTTATATTGGAGCAATTGCTCCTTTTCCCAGAATTTGTTTCATATTACCTGAGAAAGACTCTTTTTATACGCCCATCAAAGACAGGACGTATTATGGGATCACCCATGGCGTATGGGCGGGCGTCCTGGCAGACAGGCGGGCGGGCGTCTGGGCAGGCGGGCGGGCGGCATCCAGTTCTTTGTCCGGAGCATAACTTTGTCATCTCCAGTCCGATTGACTTGAAACTTGGCATTTGTGTTTGTTGCAATAACCATAACTCTACCTCGTGCTGTCTTTGAGTTATTTCCCTTTGATCGTTATTTTTACAGCATTTTCTGCCTGTCCGGAATATAACTTTGTCATCTCTAGTCTGAACATCTTCAAATTTGGTATGCATGATTGTTGAAAAATTATGGAGTGTAGTGCACAAGAACCATAACTCTTCCTAGCACAAATTTTGAGTTATTCCCCCTTTGATCTTCATTTTTATAGCATTTCTTGCTTGTCCGGAGCAAAACTTTGTCATCTTAAGTAGGAATGACTTGAAATATGGTATGCTTATTTGTTGCAATATTTGGAAGTGCAGTGCACAAGAATTGTAACTCTACCTCGTGCTGTCTTGGAGTTATTTCCCTTTGATCATCATTTTTACAGCATTTGGTGCTTATCCGGAATATAACTTTGTCATCTCAAGTCAGAACGACTTCAAACTTGGTATGCATGTTTGTTGCAATATTACGGAGTACAGTGCGCAAGAACAATAACTGTACCTAGCGCGGATTTTGAGTAATTCCACTTTGATCTTCATTTTTACAGTATTTCTTGCTTGTCTGGAACGGAACTTTGTCACCTCAAGTCAAATTGACTTGAGACTTGGTAAACATGTTTGTTGCATTACCTGCCCTTTACGATTATTATAACCCCTCGACAACTGGCGGTGGGACGGGTGTATCTTGCGACAATTTGCCGCTCTTGTTTTTATTAGCTCCACTGGCCGAAGGCCAGAGAGCTATTGTCATGGCGTTGTGTCCGTCGTGCGTGCGTCTGTCCGTCCGTGCGTCCGTAAACTTTTTCTTTAAAAAACTTATCCTCAGAAACTATTGACTGGATTTTTACCAAATTTCACAGGAATGTTCCTTTGGTGGTCCTCTTTCAAATTCCTTCAAATAATTGTGTTCCATGAAGAATTCTGGTTGCCATGGCAACCAAAGTAAAAAACCTTTAAAAATCTTCTCCTCCCAAACCGCTATTTGGATAGCATTATTATTTTGCAGGAATGTTCCTTAGATACAGGTTTACAGAATTCCTTAAAAAAAAAAAAGATCTGTCAAAAAACATGGCTTTTATGGGAGACTCATTTTCCTTTTATGGTATAAAGTAAAATCTTTGAAAAATTTCTTCTCTAAAACTATTCATTGGATTTCATTGTTGTTAGCTCCACTGGCCGAAGGCCAGCGAGCTATTGTCATGGCGTTGTGTCCGTCGTGCGTCCATGCGTCCGTCCGTCCGTCTGTTCGTTCGTCCGTTCGTCCGTGCGTGCGTCCGTAAACTTTTTCTATAAAAAACTTCTCCTCAGAAACTGTTGACTGGATTTTTACCAAATTTCACAGGAATGTTCCTTTGGTGGTCCTCTTTCAAAGTCCTTCTAATAATTGTGTTCCACGAAGAATTCTGGTTGCCATGGCAACCAAAGTAAAAAACCTTTAAAAATCTTCTCCTCCCAAACCTCTATTTGGATAGCATTATTATTTTGCAGGAATGTTCCTTAGATACAGGTTTACAGAATTCCTTAAAAAAAAAAAGATCTGTCAAAAAACACGGCTTTTATGGGAGACTCATTTTCCTTTTATGGTATAAAGTAAAATCTTTGAAAAATTTCTTCTCTAAAACTATTCATTGGATTTCATTGTTGTTTTGCAGGTAAGTTCCTATGGTGGTTGTCTACCAAATTGTTTCTTCAGTGAGCTAAAATGCAGGATTGAATGATAATTGTTAAAAACTTCCTTTCGCCATTATAGAAATATCAGGCCTGTGGAGCGATACAGGCGCTCAAGCGCCTCTAGTTTATGTTAATAGATATTTCTGTTTTGTATCAATAATCAGAATAACCCTTCACCACACAATCCCAAGTTTTTATGACCCACAAGAAAGCTTTTGAAAACATTGTGAGGAAAGGAGAAAATGCTGGTTACCAGCATTTTCTCCTTTTCCTGCAATGTATTCTAACTTTTCGGAAGCAAATCCCAGCATTTTAGGCACATCTAAATTGACGTCTGCAAATGGTTTGAATTTGGAGGATTCTAGGAAGTTTTTTTTTTCATCTGGTAAAGGTATAATCTTTTTATAATGTTTGTACAGAAACAGGTCTACTGTTTGGCTGTCTTTTGTTGAGAATTTGATGCTTACGTTTAAACATATTTATTTCACATCGATTGAGAAACAGGTTCTTTCGATTTATACTAATCTCTCTCGATTCTGATTCCTGGGAACTACAGCAGTACTCGTGCCAAATGTGTGGGCCAATGAAAAATCCCAAAGTTGATAACTGCTCCCGGGTATCGAACTCGGGACCTTTTGGTCACGAGGCCGACGCTCTACCTCACGACTACGGACACCACATTTGATGCTTAGATAATGGAAGTTAAGGACTTATTTTTTAACACATTGAAACACACAATCCTGAGTTTAAACAACCTTCTAAAAACATTGTGGGAAAAGGAGAAAATGCTGGTAACCAGCATTTTCTTCTTTTCTTGCAATGTTTTCCACCTTATTAAAGACAAGTTCCATCATCTGATTGGCATTTAAATTGTCATCTTCAAAATTTCAATGCTTTTAATTTGGATGAGTCTACATTTTTGTTGTGTTTTAAAGAGTAAAGCAATTATGAAAAGACTGAATTTTAGAATTGTCATAAATAACAGTATTTGCAGATAACCCATAAGGCATAACACGTATGATAGGATTTGTCTTAGAAAGGGTGTAAAACATGGTGGAAATAGGAGAAAATGCTTGTTACCAGCATTTTCTCACACTGTTTTTTCACTTTCACACAGCTGCCTTGATGATGGGTAAACATTTTTTTGCCCTTTACGCTCATTCTCAGCAATAGGGAACATTTTAGACTAAACTATGTCGCAGCCCTCTACATTGAGTATATAAACAGTAATTAAGTGGTAATGACTAACCATAATGGAACAGGGAATGTAGTCCGTTAAATGTAAACACTTACAAACCGTTTCTTACTATAATGCTGCATGAGGTGCGTCTTCAAAGACACAAAATGACGCCTGTCGCAACGCCAGATATCCTATTTCTGGGGGCAAATTCATAAGATGTGTTGCAAATACGGACAATATTATTCTTAAATTCGTCAGCGATATCATATGTATTATTTCGCAGATCCATACTGATGAAAAATAGCACAAACCACAGCACCAGTGCATTTATGGTCTGTCGCCAGATTCAGCATGCCTACGTTATGCCAGAAATCTTAATCTGTATTGTGTAATAGATAATCAGATATTCTTTTTTCACTGTCTAAACATCATTGGACATACCCCAACACTACGACCTATAAATAAACTGACGAAATATATAATGAAAATACCTACGTTACTGATACCTATGTTACCATTACGTTACCAAAAGAGCGTGTGTGAAACGTTTAGCCACTTCTGACATCATTTTTATCCATGACATCATTGGATTTGTAGTACCCATTTGTAAAAACAGCATGGTGGCTATATTTGCACGTGTAAAATGTATTTTGTTTGAAGTGAATTGTTTTTTCACCTGTTACTTAATCACGGGGGCAAGACACTTTATTATATTAATCCAATAGGTATCCAGTATAGTACTATTTGAACAATTTTGTATTGTTAAATGTTTTTGAAGATGTCCATTTTGCCATCATCAGAATATGACATGCCTCTGAAATATGCATACCTACGTTACTGGTAGGTCATGTAGGTATTAAATTTTACTTCACAGTGTAATTTCAAATTTTGTTAATTATCCATATTCGGTATTTCAGGTGGAAGTAGGGTGTCTAGTTTATCACATGAGCCTATATATTTGATAAATCACACATAACTTAAACAGGATTTGTAAAGACATTAGATACAAAATGTCTCTTAGAACTAAGGACAGAGTTTTAGTTTTTTTTGATAAAAGAAATCTTTGTTGCTAACTTGCCACTCTGTTGATTGTGTGAACTTTTGGGAAAAAAAAGTTATTTTTCGCAGTGTTGGTATCACCATCGAAGTCCCGTTAAAAGATGTGAACTACCTTATTTCACTTAATTAACGCTCCCTCCCTAATAGTAGCAGCCTCCACAATATTACTTACTCCAGAGGCCTCCGGACAACCTCCACCCACACCCAACCTTACCTGAAAATCGGCGACTGGACAAACTTCCAAATGCAAGATAACTTCACTAAAACGCAGACTGATGAACTTTATTGATGACATATATCTTATAAATAAACTCAACGGTGTGGCATTGACATAATCCTAATTACATGTACTTCACAAATCGATCTCATTAATGCCTGACTATCCGAATATACATACACTTCCAATACCATTATAAACATCTGGCAACACAAAATTTGTCAACTTACGTAAAAAGAAAAAAACTTTAAGAAAGTGAAGTATCGAAAACTAGTGTTCCATACAAATTGTGAATGCTATTTCCACTGTGTTGTAAGCTGTACTGGACGAAATGTGTAGTCACTTCCAAGATGGCAGACTGTTTACATGGAGAAAGGTGGGTGTCACATTTTATCATCAATAACTTTTTTTCTTGAAACCTTCCAGTCATGATACTTACAATATATTGTGGGAGAATGATATGGTAAGCCTCGGTGCTATATAGCAAAAAGCCAGTGCCATTATTCGATACGTCATATCGGCGTAAACATTGCCATTCGATAAAATTTAAATTTTAAGCGTGGAACTTGCATCGTTTTTAGTTATAGAATGGAAAATAAACTAATGCAGTGGATGAAGGTTGTTATTTCTGTAGGAATTCATCACGTACTTTTCAATGATTACAGTAATTTTTGTGAAATATGACTAGAAAGACCCGAAAACATGTGTTTTGTATATCGCTAATGCAGTGGTGTAGTCCACATCAATAATTTCACACACAGCGGTGTAGACACGTTGTTTTCTGAACGGTTTAGACACAGTTTAAAGCACAATGTATGTACGGTTTAGACAAAATTGGCTTGGTCTTGAAACGAATCTATTCTTTTCTGAATATAACTTAACTTGGCGTTAATCCAGAATCCTGAAAATTGGCACCAACAGTTCGAGACAGTCTCCCTTATTACCAAAACCCACGAGACAGTTCCCCGACAGATTTGTAGACAGTTCCCCAACACATTTGAAGACAGTTCACGGACACTTTTGTTTCATGGCAAATAACCTTTTATACTGTAGAATTTACACAATTATGATTGATAATCATGAGAAATTAGAAATTTTCGTGGATAATTGATGTTGTGATCGAATTATCTGTACCCTGTGAAGAACATTTCTATATAGAACGACGGATAGTTATTGTCTCATGGGTGAATTGACGACGAATCACGCCTGTCATGAACATAAGAGAATTCTAAGAAGACTTTTAGCCAGCCTCAAAGTTGATAAAAGGATAGAGAGTATTTGGCGCTGAATAATTTGTACATGTATTTTAGTTATTTGCATTCCCCTGTTTTATAGAAATACAGTAGAGAGGGCGAGGGGGGGGGGTGGTTTCTGAGTAAAATACCTTTTAGTAGATAAAAACGGAGAGAGCTGAGACAAACCCCCAAGCCCTCATCCTATTTCTTAACCCCGTCCTATTTCTTAACCCCGTCCTATTTCTTAACCCCGTCCTATTTCTTAACCCCTAAAAATCACATGTTTTAACCACAAAACCTTAAAATCACTTTTTCCCTGACTCGTCAAAGTGGCCAGGGGCTGGCTTCGCATATTTTTCGATATTATTTTCAAGGATATGACGTTTATCATCATCTCCGCTTAATGCGATTTTATTAATCTCTTCAGTATACAACTCATGCTTATGACTCCTAATAACTACCATTTTCCTTAATTGCGTCTTCTTTTCAAACAAACACTCTTTATAGTGATCATGTTTAATAAATGCTTCTACTACACCCTTTTTAATTCCCTTACATTTCTTACTCTCCTCTTCATCATCACACATTTTATAAGAGTATAGTTTAGACCTGAGACCCACAAACTCCTCAATAATCTTACCACATGTCTCATCTTTAAACATGCCTACAACTTTCTTATTTAATCCGGTGGGAATACCTGAAGGGTGTTCAGGTGGGTAATCACTCGTATCAAACCAATCTTTAACATCATCACTAATATCCTTATAAAAATCTTCCGTTTCTATTTCATACATTAAACTGTCTGTATGAAAGAAGTGAAAAGAAGTTTAACTTTTTCGTCATATTTATCTTTAATATAATTATAATGGAAGTTATACATCAATGTCTTACTTAAATCTAAAATACACATTCCTACGTAAATAGGTTTATTAAAATATAAACGCTGTTTTTTCATTTGAATTATACATAAATTTTCATCGAGGATACTTATATCGTAATAATTTGGTTTAGCGGTTAATTTTTCCGCTTTTTCCCTGGTACTAACTAATTTTATATCTACTCTATTCCTAATATTTTCCATAGTCTTACCAAATACAGAATTATTCATAAGTTTAAAGAAATCCTTTTCGAACGCGGTTTTGGCTTTTGTTCTTAGGTTAGTATTTTTATTGATATAAGGTTTTAACCATTCACTCTCATCAAAAGTTAACCCCCTATGAATCTTTTTAAGCTTTAGACCTAAACTTAAATACAGCTTTAAATTTTCGTAATGTAATATATATTTAGTTTTATCGTATAAATTAGGTATAAGTTTTTCGACTTTGTTAGTTTTTAATCTTTCAGGAGCTAAAGGGAAATCGTTATGCCAGTCGTGTAATTCCTTAGGATATTCTAAATCAACCTCTAATATACAAGGCTGTTCATGCCAATTTTCTAAATCATCCATCCATTTAAAATTACTGGTAGGAAGTTTTTGAGACATTGCCCACCCATAGAGATTATTCGCATCCAAATAACTAATAAATTTAGATGATTCACTTGGGTTATATTTTTCATCCATATATTTATTATTCGCTTTCGCGTATCGTTTAAAAATAGTTGAGATACCTCCTCTTATTCCGTTTTCGATAAATAAAATCATGTCAGGGTCTGATAATAATTCTAATTTTACCTTAGTAGTTTTTAACATCACCTCCCAAGCTAATCCTGGCGCTGTATAAAACCAAGATGGATCTAATCCATAATTATCGAAGCAAACATTCCTGAAATTTTCGAAGACATCCGCCAACAATAAAACGTCAGTCTTATTATATAAGCCGTGATAATCTTTAAAAGTTTTCATGTTGAATGTTTTCCAAACATTTTTAGCGTGTTGATAATCCTCCTTACTAATTCCACTACATTTAAGCTTCGAGTAAAATTCTCTTTGCTTAGGTAATTTTCTTTCCTCTAATTTACTAAGGTTATCAAACCATTCGTATGGGAATATACCCTTTTGTGAGACCAAATCGAACTTTTCCTCCTCGAAATATTTCGCGAGATTAGTCTTTTCTTCCTTAGTTAGGTTGCTAGCTAATTTGTCTAAACTTTTATCTAGAAATTTTAAACTATCGAGGAATCTAATTTCGTGCGTTTTAATTTTCTTCGTCCCTTTCTCTGTCTTCGCCAGAGAAGAAAAGGTGTATTCTATCGGCACATTTTTAGACACGCTTATATACGTTTCCTTGTTTGTTGGTATACAATTCATCTCACCAGGGGTATTCATTAAATCTTTTATAAATAAATGAACATCATACTTACTAAAATTATGAAAGAATACAGGTGTAAAAGTAGGTCTTCTATATTTTAAATTACACGCATTGTGTGCGGCTCCCCTAAACTTTCCAGTAAAATGACAATGGTCTCTTACTTTTTTATCTTCTTTCGTAAATGCCTCTCCACATATCCAACAATTTACCGCTTTATTAAACTCTCTTTTATCCTCAAGTCTAAATATCATTTCCCTCGTTGGTATCCTATCTATTTCTTTTATAACATTTTCTAAATCCTCTACAAATTTTTTACCCGCATTTTCACCGGAATATTGGAAAACCCCTGAAGGGTAAACATTTTCGTAAAGCGATTTAACGTAAAAACAATATCCCGAAATGTTATGCGCATTAATTACCTTCGTAGTGCTACCTTTATTTTCGTATTTCTTTTCTAACATAGACTCCATATCCGCATAAATTGTAAAAGGATGTCTCTGCTGTTTATAAAAATTCTGAAAAGATATTGTGGTACCCTCTTCAGGCAAGTCTATTCTACACGCATCTTTTTTGTCGCAATACTCTAAATGTTTCTTTAAAGTTTCTTCTTTTTGGTAATGATTTAAACATCTATCGCAAATATAAGTTTTACCGTTATGATTGGATATTTGTTTAGATAACAATTTACTCATGTCTTTAATTAAACAATAATGTTTTTTGACTCGCCCTGCTTCGTCAGGGGTGCCGTCCTCCTCGAGAAGTAAAAGATTAACATGATGGTCTCTTTTATAAACTTCCTTACTTGCAATAAGTGGGTAAACACCTGTTAAATTATTATATCCGTAAATTGATACCGATATTGATGGGTTTTGGGTTTCAAATTTAATTCTATCCTGAAGGGAAACAGGGTAATCGATCCCTTCCATATTAATAGCGCTTAATAATGGTTTTAGTCTTTCAGTTCTTTCAGGATGTTTAAATGTTGGGTTTAAAGCTATAACAATACAATACGCAAAACACATATCATCATCCGTGTTCTTTGGGTTAATAACGCTTTTTGTATTCGCTATCTTAGGGGGAGTTTGAAACCATGAACTACCTCTTATTGGATTATATGATACTGTGTATAATCTTAAATCGATTACGTAAACAACTCTCCAATAATCTGTTTTCATTTCCTTCTCTGCTATAGCAGTTAATATTTCTTCCCCCATTTCATCGTATATTTCACCCACGTCATCCCCATCTAAATTAGCGATTGGATAACCAGAATGAAAATTCATGTCTTTAAATTCTTCGGTAATAGAGTGTTTCATCATACATTTCATAATGAGTTTAACTTTTGTTTGGCGGTTATTTCTCATAACGTTGGTTACTTTATCTTTCGCTAAATAAAGGAAATAAACCGGTGTATATTCTCTTTTACCTTCTATAAAATATTCTTTCATAAACCCTCTTAGTGCTGACGGTCCTTCTGTAATACTTATTTCTTCTTTATCTTTATATATCCTATCTATTTTTCTTTTTAAAGCTTCTATCCTAGGTGATATATTTCTCGGAATTTCTTCAATACTATCTAAATAATTCATTAACTCCTCAATTGAGGTTGTAGGTGGAGTTGGTGTTGGTGCTGGTGGGGTGTAAGGTGTTGGCTGTAATATCGGCGCTCTGTCATTATCAATATTATAGTCTAATATTGGTGTTTCCCGATTAATGGCGCGATTAAGTGTGCGATTAATTAATTCGCTTCTTCTAAGCGTAGAGTATCCTCGGATTCCTCTAGACTTAGCTTCTCGTTTTAAGTCTTTTACTGTGAATCCTCGGAATTGATCAGCAAGGTTGGGAGGTGGAGAACTACTTAGACGATCAATTAATTCGGCTCTTCTGAGTCTAGAGTATCCTCGGATTCCTCTAGACCTTGCCAAATTTTGTAAACCTGTTAGAGAATATATATTATAATTAACATCTTCCATTTTTATAAAAAAAATAAAAATCTTAAATTAAAATTTAATTTTATTATGAATTCGTCATTGTCATAATAAAATTAATGAATGTTAATATTATATTTATTATTCCAAGTTCTCCCATTCCAATGCTCAATCGTTTGCGGACTTCGATCTATAAATTTACCCGCCTTATAAATTGATGGAAAGGTTTTTATTTCATTGGTTTCAACATCCTCTAAACTAACTTTTTTGGCATTATGCTTAATAGTCTTTAATCTATCAAACTTAGGGTCTTTGCTTTTTTCTTTTTTAGGTGGCTCCTCTAGTAACAACTCATGTTCTTTCACCAACTCAACTAACCGCTTTTTATCCCAGTATCCATAAAAATTTATGTTATTTTCTTTAAGAATTTTTTTTAAATCACTAATCTTTATCATTTTTTATATATAGAAAATATTTACTTAACTTAAAACACTACGCTCATTTTATTTCCATCAGACTGGAAGTTAATTAACCTATCACTAATAATGACGGCATATGCCTCAGTGTTCACAGGTACATTTTCAGTAAAAAATGCTTTGATTTGGATATCAGTTACTGAGTATTTTAATCTCTCACTCTGTTTGGAAACGTCAAACAAAAACAAGGGATAAAGGGTTTTATAATCTGAGGGAGTAATGTTAGGGTTTGACACCATTTCATTCATGTTATAAAACTTAGATCTAAATAAAGCAGCGTCACCATACACTCTACTAAATTGGTTCGCAGTAAATGAAAGATTATAGTCAACAGTGGGATATCTAGTAGAATTTAGCGTAACATAAATATTTTTAACGTTTCTATTATCAAATATGGCTGGATTTGTTTGTTGATTACCACTTTTATTAGTCTGAAAGCCAACAATAATAAAACGTGGCACTTCAGGCGATGATTTGACAGAAAGTCTCCAGGTAAATGATGTTGACTGAGGAACCACGATAGAGTCGCACTGTCTCATTCTATATCCAACCAGTAATTTTTCTTTTTTCTCGATAATTTTATAAAGGTCCATCTTCACTCCATCTGCTGGTAGCACATGTGGCATAAACCAAGATATTTTAAGTGAATTAATTCTACCATCAACAGGAGCAGCAACACCGCCAACAGCACCAGTTTTAAAAATTGCATCATTATCATCATTTCTCGTTAATGTGAGAGTTTGCTTCATTCCATACAATATCTTATCATAATCATCACAAAAACCAAATATATGTTTTAATGGAACTCTGAAGCTAAAGGTACCTCTTGGAAGAGGATTATCAATAATATAACCTCTTCTTACAATAAAACCAGCGTTGTCCCCATCTGCATTAGTTGTTGTATCTTTATACCAACATTGATTTAACCCTTGTGATTTAGAAAAATCATCTGGATATTTTAACAACCCAAGCATTGTAGTAGCATGGCCAGGATTCAATACGGATTCAATCTCCATACCTGAAAGTTGATACTTAATATTTTTAAAAAGATACATGAGACCATTGTTTGTTAAAGAAATATTAGTGTTAGCATCGTAAACTGCTCCATTATCACTTCTTACTAATTCACCTATAATAAGTAAATAACTCTCACTAGGATGAGTAAAAATATCTTGAGTCTCGATGTTAATTCTAATATCTCCTCCTGAGTTGTTGAGGTGCGTACCTGTGATTGGTTCATATTCTTGGTATTCATACTCAACAATACTATCATCTTTTGGAATTGGTTCGGTGATTTTTAAAATTGGATTATTCATTTTATAATAACAATTATAATTTTAAATAGAATAAAAATTATAATTGCTCTAACCAAAGCTGGGGGAAAGACTTATTTTCATTATTAACAAACACACCTTCAAGTTTAATTATTTTTGTGGTTTCCAGTTTAGTTTTAGGATAAACTCTATTACCATATACAATCGTTATTTGGGGTAATCCCCACTTTTGTAAATATTCATTCACCTTTTCCTCAATCTCTTTCATCTTGATTACTTTTTCGGGAGATAACTTCACAACAGCTTTTTTATAACCGTATTTCGTTTTATTAATTTCGAGGATTTCACAATCTTTTAGGGATAAAGATGCACCTACTATAGTAATACAACTAGTATTGTATTTTTTATAATCTACACAATTAAATTTTAACATTCTCTTTTTATATAATAAATATAATTTCTTAAATTAATTTTATACCGTTTTAATGCCCGCTCCGTTGTTTAATCTTTTAACTAAGTCTTGAATAGCAATGGCGCTCCCATCTATTAACGTATTAATGTCTTGCGTTTTCACCCGCTCGTCAGGGATAGGGGGTGCTCCATATTTTTGTAAAATTTGCTTCGATTTTGGTGTCAACGCTTTCGTAACTAATTTTTTTCCCGCTTCTACAGCCGCGCTTTTTCCAGCCTCTAAAGCTTTCTTTGCACCTTCCTTAGCCACACTCTTTCCTACATCAAGAGCAGAAGACACAATTTGTTTAGCTGCACTACTAGTAAAAAGCCTAGCTAAAAAGTTAGCAACGCTGTCAAAGATTCCAGCACCACCGTATGAATACCTTTTTGTAAATCCATGTTTTTTAACGACGATCATTTTTTACAATATAGACATTAAATTTTTATAAGAGTCCGAGTTTAAAACACCTTGTCTTTTTAATTTGTCACAAATGCCTACTAATTCGTTTATTACACCTGTGTTACCTGCTTCTTTACTTGCCATCAACAGGTCTAGTCTTTCTATTAATGTGTTAGGGTCAGATGGGATAACAATGATACCCTTACCACTTGTTGATGGATATATATATGACTCACCAGGACCAATACCTCTGGGTGTTGCAAGTTTATAATATCCTCGTACCTTCCATATAGGATTAAGAATGTTTACCCACTTATCACTTCTAGAACGATTAGGATATGGACTACTCGAATCGTTATTTCGATGAAGAGAGTTGGTTTGTATCATTAAATTGCTATACGTCTCAAGATCATCTTTTGTATATATATTTTTATTTGGGTTTTTAGAAATGAGTAACTCCCATAAACCAGGTGTTCCTTTATACTTAATATCACCAATTTTAATATCATCACCATCAATTTCAGACATTTCGCTACCAATATAAAATTTAGCACCTTCATCACGCAATCCATATTTTTCATCAATATCAGACTTAGGCTTAATTAGATACTCCCTTGCAATTGGTCCAATAAGTTGCGAACCTTCTGATGGTTTATCATCAACTTTTATTGATGGAAAAGCTGGTAACTTTTCGATACCTTCTTTAATAGGTTTAAGTCCCTCTGTAATCTCCTTTGCTGTAGCTTTTTGTGTTTCCGTAATAGGTTTAAAAAACCTTGAAAGATCGGTTTGTAATTCTTGTTTACCCATTCTCTCTGCTAGTAGATTATCCCGAATCTTCTTTCTCGTTTCAAGATACTCTTTTACAATTAAGTCCCTTTTTGTAGGATCAGCGATTTTTAAAAAAGACATTTTTTTTAATTACTAAAATAATTTTTTAACATAGTTTTTGTAACAGTTTTTGTAACAGTTTTTATCATAGTTTTTATCATAGTTTTCAAACACCAACTTGTTTGGGATAATATATAAGAGCATTATATATTCTCTTATATATTACATGTCTGAGGTATCACCAATTTCACAAATACACTTACATCGAATCTCAGGAAGATTACATCGTGGACGATGACGGATTATTCTTTTCAACAAGCCTCCGAAAGGACTCACGCGCTTCTTGCCTCCCTCTCTCAATTAAGCTTTCTTCGTTTTCTGAGGAAGTCTTCTTTTTGATCTTGGTACGTATCTCTTCCTTCATGCTTTTATATTTATCTAATTCTTCCATGATTAGTTTGAATTCATCATCAGAGATATAATTGTCAGTCAAAGCTTTGGATATATGCGTTGAAACAGTATCTAACTTAGCATCAGCTAACATTCTAATCTTTTGATGCTTTTCTCCTTTGCTTCTACTATTTCTAACAACATACTTACCTACCAATGAAAGAAGACCGGTTCCCAAAGCTGTTGCTTCTAATGCTACTACAGCCGGAATAGCTACAACGGTAGAAAGCAAACCTATACCACCAGCACCGGCAGCCATTGTTACAGTTACCAGGACGGTATCAACGTTGTCTACTATTCTAGAGGCACGAAAATACTTTTTGGCTAGAGCTTCTCTTTCTCGAATTTCATTTTCGAGAAACTTTTGTACTTCTGATATTTTTTGTAAACGATAGGAATGACCTTTGTCGTCTCCCATTGCATGCATTTCTATAGGTGGAGCGCTTGCAGTAGGTAACGAAGGATATATTTTATTAGGGTGTTTTTGATCTGTATCTGCCATTTTATTAATATAATAATTTTTTTATGCCAAATATTTTAGATAACAGAATAACTCTCCCTCAGGTATTTCGATAGGTTTTTGCGAGAAATTATAAATGTAAACTAAGATATCATCACCCTCACTATCAAGATGTGTTCCATTAAGAATGGTTAAACTATCTTTCCATTTATTACTAACAGATATCACTACAACTCCTCGTGTAGTTATATAACCAAATCCTAGCGAAACTCTCATCCCATCACGAGGAGGAATCTTGATAGTTACTTGCGAGTATATTTTCCATTTTAGAGGATCATGCTTTAAGGGTGGAAATCTTACTCCTTGTAAATGAGGTTTCCAAAATATAGTTTTATGTTGAGTAGTAATATTAGGTTTTATACCGAGTTTATGTATGTCCATTTTTATTTTGGTGAAAATAATATTTATAATATAGCTCCTAAGATAGGGATATTAGCGAATGGACTATTAGGTCCGAGTAAAAGTCCTCTTCCATCATACAATTTTCCTCCTTGCTTTAGATACAACCCATCACCAACGTGAGATAATCCTTTACCTTTGTATGGTTTTAAGTATAATCCAGACCCATCAGTTTCCACCTGACACATACATCCTCCTTTTTTAAGGTAAAGACCCGATCCCATCGCTTTTTGCACACCTGTTTGAGCTAATCCAGAAAGAGCACCAACACCTAAAGCAGGTAAAACAGTTTTTGCGAGCATCGGCAAAGCTCTAGCAGCTAAACCAGCTAACATACCGAGAAAACCTCCTTCTATTTTCGTGTTATGTTTAAGTTGTTTTGAAGACATTCTAATAGTTATACCCCTACCCTCCTCATAGGCTTTAGCTATTTTCTTAGCTTGCGAATCGGTAATCGCTAAAACATCATTACCACGTAAATCTTCATGACCTAAACGAATACTTGTTGCTGAGCAACCAGCTTTAACAGCATGTTAAAGCTTTTCCTTTTGCCCTTCCGATATATTTACTTTAACATTAGTGTAACTCGTCATTTTATATATAACTATTTTTTTATTTAGCCCAAGCGAGTTGGGTCCCTCATCTCGCTTCTCTAATATGAAACCTAATCGTTAAATTTTCGCCTCTAAGATTTAGTAAATTACCATCTTGATCCGTAATATTTACCTCTAGGTTATGTATTTCATCTAACGTTATTGGCAAGTATACTAAATTAACTGGTGACTCAATTATCTTATATCCGGGTGCAACATCTGGGAAAAAAGAGTAAATAGTGTTTTTTGTTGAACCATTAACATAACTTCCTGAAATAATATCTATGTTAACAAGCAAACTATTTATGCTAAGAATGTTCACTACATTCTCTGACTCGTGAAAACCTCGCGTATATTTAGCTCGAGTAAATCCTAATACTTTAGCGATGGATCCTGGTTGATTAAAATCTACTTGATAACCATCGTCAATAGTAAGAACAGACTTTAGGGTATTGGTGTTCGCAGAAAAGTTAATATAATACTCTTCATTAACTCTATCATAATGACCATTTTTTCTCATTTCCTGACGAATTTTATCATTAATGTCAACGAGGTCATAACTTCCTACAGGTATTTTTATTTTAATCCATGAGGTACCATTGTCCGGAGAATAAACGAGTGTGTTGTTCGTTTCATCAATGTTTGGAAAAGAGTAGTAAGTTTCAAGGTTTACTAAAGCTATTTCGTATACTTTGTCCTTTTCCAGTTGAATTGGAGGATTAAATCTCGTTCTAAAACGTGTTTTGTTATCGCTTACTATAATTTGAAACGATGTTTTGTGTTCCGTATTTTTTACAATCTTTTTTAAAAGATCTATATCCATTTTTTAAAAAAGTGAAAATATTTTTTATATTAAATATTTTTTTTTTTAATGTCATCAATAATACTTCCTAGTATCTTAGTATATCGTAAAAAGCACATATTAACGAAGTGTTTTTGGTTCCTTTTGTTAGTTCATCAAATAAAATATAAACCTCACCTATTTTAGTTAAATCTTGTTCTAATTCACTCAGTGCATTATATAAACCTCTCAATTTTATTACTGCTATCCAAGGTATATCGCTTTCATTATCATCAGCCTCTTGGAGTTTCTCTAATTCCTCTACTTCATTGTCAAACACTAAACCCCTAAATTCAATACCACTAAGACCGTATTCCTCCATAAACTTATCCATTATATAAATAACTATGTTCATAGCAGTCATTTTATAAATATAATTAATATTTTTTTAACTTATTTTCACCGAACGTTGACTCCCGAGCTCGTCAAGGGAAGTCGGCGACGAGTTATATTGACTTTGGCATGTAAAAATTATCAAAACTTCCCATCATGTTTTTTACTGGTTAGATCGATAATAGCGAAACCATGAGGTCTTTCCCATGCCTTTTGACAAAATTTTCTAAACTCATCCTTAGGCATATCTTCACCTACATGATCGCTATAAATATGATTAATGTTTTTTAAGTCTTGCGGGAAAAGGCAAATAAAATTAGCGTTTTCTCTAATAGTTTGTCTCGGTAGTCTAAAATAATTTTGTGAGAGGTAAAAGCAGTCAACATTACTATGCCTTCCTCGAATGTAGTAACACTCACATTTATTTTGTCTTTCTAAAAGTAAATCGTCAAAAATCATTAAATTTTTATTTTCCGAGTTTAACTCTCTCGGATCGGGTACTTCACTAGCATTTTCGAAGAAGTTGCAATCTATATCCGATTTGTTTTTAATCGTTTTAATCCATTCTTCAACTAAAGCTGTTGGTACAATGTTTAGTTCTTGTATCTCATCACGCATGTTAAACAATTTTAAGATACATTCTTTTGGTAGTTTTTCTTCAAAAGCCTTTCTTAGTATTCGGTATTCTGGTTGAAAAAGGCTTTTTCCGAAAACACTCAAATCGTTGTAGTCAAGCCAACCCGGTCTAAGTAAAAGGTTTAACAATAATGTAGTTTTACCGCATCCTGATTTGCCTATAATTAAACCTCTGATACTTCTCGGTAAAAGGGAGTGATTAAATCTCTTTGATACTACATCATTCCATGATAAGTTTATAATATCCATTTTATTTAAATATTTTATTTTTTAAATATAAAATGTATTGCGTTAAATGTAAAAAACATACAGATACAAACAATGTAAAATATTCTGTTTCTAAAAATGGAAGAATTTTGATGCAGGGGAAATGTGTGGTTTGTGGAATAACTAAAACTCAGTTTATAAAAAAAAAACCACCGGGAGTAGCATCTTAAACAAATTTATAAATAATTTACCCGTTGAAATGCATCTACCAGGACACAACTTTACGGGGCCAGGTACCAAACTAGATAAAAGACTCAATCCAGATTTAACACTGAAGGAATGGAGTAAACCAATAAACCGCGTTGATAAAGCCGCTTATAATCACGATGTTTGCTATCTTCAACACAATGACACTGCTACAAGAAACGCAGTGTGTGATAAGAATATGTTAACAGAGTTAGAAGGGATTTACAATCGTAGTATTTGAGAAAAAATGGAAAGAGGTTTGGTAAGTAAACTCATTGGAACGAAGGTAAAATTCGGAATGGGAGTATCCCTGACGAAGCAGGGCGAGTTAAAAAAAAAAATTCTGAGATGATGAAATTAGCGGAAGAATTACATAAACCCGTAAAAAGAAAATTTAAGAAAAGGAATGTTATAGTAAACGGTATAGATAGGATATGGGCTGCTGATTTAGTAGACATGCAAGCGTTTTCTAAGTTTAATCGTGGCGTTAAATACCTTCTCGCTGTCATTGACATCTTTTCTAAATACGGATGGTTGGTGCCATTAAAAGATAAAACGGGGAAATCTGTTGCTGTAGCATTAAAAAGTATTTTTATGGAGAGAAAACCCGAAAAAATGTGGGTGGATAAGGGTAAAGAGTTTTATAACAAAGATGTAAAAGACTTAGTTGAATTATATTCTACCGAAAATGAGGAAAAATCTAGCGTTGTTGAGAGATGGATTAGAACGATGAAAGAAAAAATGTGGAAGTATTTTTCCGCTAACTCCACAAACGTTTACATCAATGTGCTACCAGATTTGGTTAAAGAATATAATAACAGGAGACATTCATCTATTAAGATGACTCAGGTAGACGCGAGTAAAAAAGAAAATGAAACCTAAGTTTGGAGAAATCTTTACCCCCCTGATCTTGAGATAAAAGAAGATCCTAAGTTTTCCGTTGGAGACAAAGTAAGGATAAGTAAAAAGAAAAAGACTTTTGAGAAAGGTTATACAACAAGATGGACTGAGGAGGTTTTTACAGTTTCTGAAGTAAAACTTACATCACCCGTAACATATAAAATTAAGGATCTTAATGGAGAAGAAATACAAGGTACCTTTTATGAACCTGAACTACAGAAAACCAGTCAAGAGCTGTATAGGATAGAAAAGGTTATTAAAAAAGGAAAAAAGAAATCTCTAGTAAAGTGGAAAGGTTATCCTGATGAATTTAATTCGTGGGTTGACAATAAAGACATTACAAATATTTAAACTATTAAAAAATGGAAAATATTTCGATTGAAAATGTAATTTTACCGAATAAACCGTTGAACAATTTCGAATTGGAAGATGCGGCTAAAAGATTAAAGATTCCTTATTTTAGAGGAGTTTTTTTACTAGATACATTACCGAGAAAACCGAGTAAAAAAGAATGTGGTATAGTAAACTTTGATGAAAGTGGTGGGCCTGGTACACATTGGGTTGCTTGGTATAAAAACGGTAAAACTAAAATTTATTTTGACAGTTATGGCATACAACCCCCTATTGAAATTCGAGAGTATTTAAAAAGCCCAATACACTATAATACAGATCAATTACAACAAGCGGGACAAGTATTTTGCGGTCATTTATGTTTGTACATTCTAAAAGAGTTATCCATGGGTAACGGGTTTCAAAATGTTTTAAATAAACTTTTTTAGTAATATAATAAAAAAAATGCCCGTTAACAAATTTGGAAGAATGGAAGATGATGGCACAATCAGTGATGGTGTGTCACTCGCTTACGTGAATAATAATTTTTTACGCAAAGATGGAACAACTTCGTTTATAAAGATGGAAGGTGGTATGAGGCAGAAGATGTAATCTCAATGGGAGGACGAGTAATTAACAATCTCGGAATCCCTACGAGACACCATCAAGCCTCTAATAAGTTTTACGTAGATACCATTATTGAGGCGGCTACTGCGGGTGAAAAAGCTTTAACAAAAAAACAAGATGGATCCTATTCAATGGCTGGTGGAATAGATATGAATGATAACCCGATTACTGGTTTACCTAATCCTGTATCCCGTTACTCCGCTGCCAATAAAAATTATGTCGATAATGGTGGAGCTATCGTAAAAAATCCAAATGGAAGTTTCACGGTGGTGGCTGACATAGATCTTCAGGGTTTTTCTATAAAAAACGCTGCGGTCCCGGTAGAAGAGAGAGATTTAGCAACAAAATCCTACGTGGATAGAAAAGTATCCCTTCCTTCTCTCATAGGTCCTAAACCTATTATAACAGTGTGGGCTGAAGAAAACGGGCCAATTGGAAACGGTAATTATGAGTTTTCATTCGGTAATGGTAATTCAGGTAGAAAGCATGGTTTGGGTGGTTATTGTATGAGTGCGCCGGGTAAAATTATAAGAGGAAGTTTAGCGATCGTTAAAGATAATCCTAATGCACGAGGAGAAGAGATAAAAGTTAATATATCGATAAACGGAACAGAGCAGGTTGATTACTCTATTATTAAAAAAGCGGACGAAATTTGTAGCTGTACAGTTTTTCCTTCGGCGTTGGAGGTAAAACAATGCGACATCGTAAACTTTATCTCGAGAACAGACAGCCATAATGTAACACATGCTTACATATCTATTTTGATAGAATTAGACTTGTAAAGCAGCTTCTAAATGATATGTATTTCGAAATATATAAAGAAGAAGATAGAGAGTTTATGGTTGATTCTGTTATAAGTAATTTAAATGATTACTTATAAAAAATATGTTTAAAAGAATATTTGGAGGAAAAAACAAAGATGATGATAAAACTAAAGAATTTTTAGATAGACTTAAAAAACAAGATTTACGTATTCAATCAATGGAAAAAATCATTGAGAGTTTGATGGAAATAGCGGGTGATATAAAAACAGATATGAAACAAGTTCATACGGATATAGAAGAAAATAAACAGAAAAATATTGATAATATAATGAAGATATTAGAAATAATAACTGATTTAAAAATAAAAAAAGAAATGTAGAAAATATTATATATTCTCTCATATAGTAATATATAGTATTTATCGAGACAAGCTGGGATTGGATTTTGCTCATATAGGTATATGAACTAAAAATATGCGAAGCCAGCCCCTGGCCACTTTGACGAGTCAGGGAAAAAGTGATTTTAAGGTTTTGTGGTTAAAACATGTGATTTTTAGGGTTTAAGAAATAGGGCGGGGTTAAGAAATAGGACGGGGTTAAGAAATAGGACGGGGTTAAGAAATAGGACGGGGTTAAGAAATAGGATGAGGGCTTGGGGGTTTGTTTCAGCTCTCTCCGTTTTTATCTACTCCTTTTCTGTTTATCTTGTACACTCGGACAATTTTGCATACACGTATATTGTAGATCTTGTAGATCTATATAATATACCATGGGAGAATGTAGTCTATTTCGAATGCTGGAGAAATCGTCCCCTGGAGAAATCGTCCCCTGGAGAAATCCTCCCCAAACTGCTTGGGGACGATTTCTCCGGAGAAATCGTCCCCTGGGGACGATTTCTCTCGAGAAATCGTCCCCAAATAAAATTTTGGAGAAATCGTCCCCAATATCAAATTTCATCTATATTGTTATTCAAGTTGTCTATAAAAAATATTTTTGGGTGTTCCTTGTCTTTAGTACGTACATTGTGTATAGGTTACCCTAATCCAAGAGTTATTTGGTAGTTTTGCCATTGTTTATACTGCCAATTTCACAATGATAGGATGTATTTCACACCTTTAACACCTGTCACAGGTAGGTTACACCTGTTTGATTTTTAAATATGTCTTTGATTGAATTTGATTTGAAACCAAAATATGTACTTATAAAAAATGTGTGTAGTCGTTCGCTTGTCATTTAATGTATTTTTATACTTTTATATGCCCAATGTTTTGATTTATCGTCCGAAGATCTCTTTTTCTCATTCTTGCTCTCTCTCTCGTACATTTTCCTGCCCTTTCCTACTTGTATGTTTTCCATCGCCTAATATGAGGTTCATTTCCGGCGGTCGATCCTGACCGTTGTCACTGGTTCGATCCCATTGAGAGTGTTTTATTGACTCAGATTACTGAATACTGTATATTGAAACCTTTACCACGCAAGCATTTACTCCTTTTCCCAAAGTATTTTCTACCCGTTGAAAGATGAATGTTATGTTTTTATTAACATTTGATTTGTATTCTGCAAATGCTTTCAATTTTTTTACCAGAATGGAAAGCACTTATTTGCAGAGAATCGAACAACTTGGATTTCATAGGTATGTTTGGTCAGCGATGAGAGAGGAATGCATCCTATCGCAATAACTATCATCAATCCTCAGAAAGAAATTAGTTTAGTATAAACATATTTATTTTACATCGATTGAGAGACAAGTTCTTACAACTTATACTAATCTCTCTCGATTCTGCTTCCTGGGAACTACACCAGTACTCGCGCCGAATGTGTGGGCCAATGAAAAATCCCAAAGTTGACACCCGCTCCCGGGTATCGAACTCAGGACCTTATGGTTACGAGGCCGACGCTCTACCCCACAACCACGGACACCACAATGATGTCCGTTTTTTTCTCTCTTTCTCTCTCTCTCTCTCTTTCAAATTACGCAACACCAGCTAGATTGATTTAGCGTGTTGTCCACAGACCATCCTGCTCTTGAATTTGATTGAATTTGCGTTTATTTATCGTCGCCACCGGTTGCCCATATGGGCGATGCCCCCTGAAGGCTGTTAGTATTGTTACAGGGGATAGTGCAGATACAGGATGAAACCCATCGTAAGTTACGCCTTGTTCTTTTACGTGCACGGTGTATAGCACCGTCACACGGGACCTCGGTTTAACGTCTCATCCGAAAGACTATTAGTAATTTTAGATGGCCAGCCATGGGGATCGAACCCACACCCTCAAGTGACTCGAAACATCACGTTCACGAGTCCTACGCTGTACCTATTGAGCTATGCGGGCTGGTCTCTGCTCTTGAAGCAAAACCGCAATGTTTTTAAAGGCTTTCTCGACTAACATCATGTTAATTTTTGCTTCGGTTGAAGCCTTTTAATGAATCATTTGTAACAGTTGCTTATCTCAATTTTGAAGTGTAATTATATATATATATGTGTGTGTGTGTGTGTGTGTGTGTGTGTGTGTGTGTCCGTCCAATAATCTCTCATAAGGTGATAACTAATTTCATGACAAACACGCGGTTCATCAATGGGAATTAAATAGAGGTAGGTGATTGACAATTAAAATGGTGATAAAACATCTTTTATTACGATCATCAATCTACTGTGCTACGTAATTGACAATAAAGAAACTTGTCATTAATCAACTCAACATGTGTTTGATTAGGATAAATTTTGGGAAAAAGTATGCTACTTTTAATAGAAAACTTGTTTTCTGAGGACTTTATTTTTACTAACAGGTATGATTCTTTGTCCAAAGTAAGTTTTATTACTCAGCTTTATTAGTCATTATATCGATTTTGCTTATTGCAAGTCAGCGTATTTCATCTTCCTTGCTTGCTACATGTCAAAACAAAATATAAATAGTTTGAATTCAATTAAACACAAACACAAATAATAATTGACAACACTAATCGACCTGAGAAAGTTTCAATACTATCAAATATATATATCAAAACATAAGCAATATGGATATAAGACAATAGTTCAAGTATTCTAATGAAAAAAATACATCAAAACACAACATCTGTAAAGCAATTTTGCGTAAATGGGGGGGGGGGTAAAAATGTAAAATCAAACCCCCCCCTTTTTTTTTTTAATGAAATGTACATCAAAAATGTAAAATGAAACATTTTATTTATTTATTTATTTTTTTAAGCAGTGTAATATACATCATAAGTTAGAAAGTGTAAATAAATCTACTATTATAGAAAAAAAAATATCTATAACACCTTTTTCTGTAACAATAAAATATAAATCACAAAGTTAAACAATCAACATACCATTATATAAACAAATCTTCAAAAATATTTTTCTATGACAACTTGAACAACGATATGAAATTTGAAGTTGGGGACAATTTCTCCAAAACTTTATTTGGGGACGATTTCTGAGAAATCGTTCCCTGGGAACGATTTCTCCGGAGAAATTGTCCCCAAGCAGTTTGGGGACGATTTCTCCAGGGGACGGTTTCTCCAGGGGACGATTTCTCCTGACACCTCTATTTCGACATTGTTTGATATTTTGTGACGATTGGCCGTCAAATTGTTCCGTCGAACTAAGCTTATAGGCATAGGATGACGAAATGTACGCGCCAATTAGTTTAAACATTTATTTTACATCGATTGAGAAACATGTTCTAACAACTTATACTAATCTCTCTCGATTCTCACCAATTACATGAACAAACACTTCACAAACGATCATTTATCCATAAAATCCTCTATCAAACATGTTTTTTATCCATGATAAGATTTATTTTGTTGTTTGACATCGAACAAAAGTGTCGGGGAACTATCTACAAAAGAGTCGGGGAACTGTCTCCAAATCTGTCGGGGAACTGTCTTGTTCCCGTGGAACCGACAAGGGATCATCGTGGAACGAAAAGAGATAGTTGGGAACAAAAGAGTGCATCAAGAGATTATTTACGATATTATTTATGTAATAGTCAGTATTATATCACGAAAAAATAAATTATGAAATTACTAATGAAAGGTTGTGCAATTACAAATCAATTCCAGCATGGTGGCAGCCATAATTTCAATCATTCACTTAGGATGATAATTACCATCCAGGACTTGCCAATCATTTTTATTTCGGAGTTGTTAGAAATACTTTCGCTGATTCGTATCTTGGTATCTGTTTGTTTAATATCTAGTTAAAGTTTTTGGTTTCTGTGCCACTGTTCGAGTAAAATATGACCGGTAGGTTAACAGGGGATGGGGGATATACAAAAATTCCGACTGGAGTAAAAAGTATGTTATGTAATTGTTGTTTTTACCCCAAAAGGAAAAATCGTAAGATGGAATTCAGTGTGATGGATATTCACAATTTTCATTTACCATTGTACAGTTTGATTTCATAATATACAGGTCATGGATTTATATTTATAAAATCGAATGTTACCCATTAAGATAAGTTATCTCATAAAGTTTTTTATTTATTCTTATCGTTTCCCGAATGTTTCTTTCGGCCCCGGACTACATCTTGTAGGTGAATACGCAGACCCGTTCGCGAAGTACCAAAGAAATTTCAATTTCCCATATTTTGATAGGAAGGCAATTGATGATTAGCGAAACACTTTCAAAACATGAATAATTCCCGTGGCATCTTATTTGATATAAGTTTGTCTTTTAGAATATACAGGATAGCAATAATACTGTATTTCCAAAAGCCCCGATGTTATTTTTGTTTCAGTACTATAAATGCTATGGAAGATACTGTCAAATTTTATGTCTAAACCGTACAGAATATAAAGCTTATGTCTGTGTCTAAACCGTTCAGAAAACAACGTGTCTACACCGCTGTGTGTGAAATTGTTGATGTGGACTAAACCGCTGCTTTGGCGATTTACATAACACATGTTTTCGGGTCTTTCTAGACATATTTCACAAAAATTTCCGTAATCATTGGAAAGCACGTGATGAATACCTACAGAAACAACAACCTTCATCCACTGCATTAGCTTATTTTCCATTCTATAACTAAAAACGATGCAAGTTCCACGCTTAAAATTAAATTTTACCAAATGGCAATGTTTACGCCGATATGACGTATCGAATAATGGCACTGGCTCTTTGCTATATAGCACCAAGGCTTACCATATCATTCTCCCACAATATATTGTAAGTATCATGACTGGAAGGTTTCAAGAAAAAAAGTTATTGATGATAAAATGTGACACCCACCTTTGTCCATGTAAACAGTCCGCTATCTTGGAAGTGACTACACATTTCGTCCCGTACAGCTTACAACACAGAGATTTCATGTCCAAATGAATCATGATTGGCAGTAGAATTGATACATTCTGCATTAATACAGCGGGTCTTTCAGATGGCGATCACTTTGCACACGGCACTAACTAAAACCTGGATCAAAGTACCGTACTTACTCTACATGACGGCACTGAAATTTAGGGAAATTGGCTATGAAGAAAGAGCGCCTTGTTGGTGTTTTGTATGGCGACCCGGCATGTTAATTAGCTGAAATATGGTACACTAAATTTGCTGTTACAAACAGTGAGGTAGATATTGTCTATGCTTCTCCAGTTTAGATGGGAAAAGTAAGAGCCCAAATCTATACAGGACTTTCGAGGATGTACCAAAGCAAAGCTCAGCAATAAATATCTACAAAACAAAGGGGGGTAGGAAATAATTTATTCAAGCAGCTAGAAACGCGAAGATAGAAATGAGAAAATGTATTTAGTGGACATGTGTCTCAAAGTAAGAACTGGTAAGAGACTTTATAAATAATTTTTGTTCTAAATTCAAATGATGTGTTAGAAAAGAAGCTAAGACAAAGACGAAGTAATTTCAGGAAATCAAGAGTGAATACTCTTAAGATGATAGATCTACCTGAACAAGAGCATAAAATACAAGGAAGCAAAGTTAATCATGAAAATGACCAACTAAATTTGACTTGCGGGAAAAAAAATATCTCTAGATAGTATACCTACATTACCTTTGTAACCATGTTTAACAATCTAGTATGTTGGAAATCAATACCCAAAGATATAAGATAATTTGTTCCTATGTGAAAAACTTTAGCACATACAATTTGCATAATACAACATCAAATTTGCTAAGTTTCAGCTCCTAAGATAATAAATCCTATAAACATTCACTGTGAAAGTAAACGTCAAATTTCGCATCACGTTGAAATATAGAATATCCTATTTTCAGGTTAAGAAATATCATGCTTATTTGTTCTGGACATTTATTTGACCACTTTGGTGTTTGTACAAGTACTTTAGACATTATCCATGTAATTTGATACTTACGTTACCATTTCTATGAGTTAAATGATCTGCTTGTGGACTCAAAATCGATAATATTTCATTTCATGTTCTATTTATTTGTATTCGTACTGTTTTCTGGTTTACAAAAGTGTAAAGGGATCTCCTTTAAAGACCAACATTAACAAGTCAGTGTTTACTATTTCTGCATATTAATGAAAATTACTTCTGAACATTGTTTTTGACAACTGTAATCGGTCTGTGGGGGCATATACAAGTACTTTAAAATTACCCAAAGATCGATAGGAATAATTTGGAAACTAATTTGGTAATTTATGAAAAGTTGAATATCTCAAAAGACATAAAATTTACTTCATTCTTTAATTGATGACAGATTTAACACACTCCAACAGTAACGTAGAAATCAGTTAGTTTGCACCATGTCATGTCTGTTTTGTATATTTTGGTTCAGGATGTTTTGATGCAGTGCAGCTTGTGCTAAATTAAGCTCAGATAATAGATTCATGATATGCAATTATCAGGAATCAGCTTTTCTCATGTTCATTTTTGACCAGATATGACATCCAAAGAGTTCCTTATTAATGAGAATGAGCGTTTAAGAAGTGAAAAAAAAGAAAGGAATACTTAAACAGCTAAAGGTAAACCTGCCTAAGCATTGTTGTGTCAGTCTCAAGCTTTTGAAGGTGTTTTTTTTTTAAACATAATATGACATTAACCCTTTACCACACGATCCTGAGTTTTAACGACCTAGAGGAAGGAGTCATTGAAAACATTGTGGGAAATGGTGAAAATGTTGGTAACATTTTCCACAATGTTTTCTAGCCTTTCAAAAACAATTTTTAATTTTTTACCCACACTTACTTTTTTGCCTGCAAATGCTTTGAATATGGACAAGTCTAATAAAATTTTGTGGTTTGGAAAAGAGTTAATACTGAGCCACATGTTTTTCTTCAGCATCACCAGTCTGAAAATGCTTCCTAGGGGTCTGTCTGATGTTCTAGAAAATTGAAGCCTTTGTATTGTGGATGTCAAAATGTGGTCTGTGGGAAGCCTCTCAGCTGTTCATTTGTCCTTAACTCTTTAACACACAATCCCAAGTTTGAAGGACCGTAAAGCAGATTCCTTATGAAAACATTGTGGGAAAAGGAAAAATTTGCTGGTAACCAGCATTTTCTCCTTTTCCCACAATGTTTTTCTACCCAATAAGAAAACAAAAATCATCATTCATTTGAGCAACCGGTACATTTGATTTATCATCTGCAGATACTTTCATTTAGGTATAGTCTGAAATATTGTCCTTGGGTAAAGAGTTAATTCTTTACCAAACAACAAAATTTTGGACTGGTTTAAATTGAAAGCTTTTGGAGATTACATATTGAATGTTTCTCAAATGATGGAATTTGTTTCTGAAGGAGCAAAAAATATTGTGGAAAAAGAGAAAATGCTGGTTACCAGCATTTTCTTCTTTTCACACAATGTTTTTAGAAGACCTCCTGCTTGTTAAAACTCAGGATTGTGTGGTAATGGGTTAACTCTATACTTCCTGGAAAAAGATTTGTGGTCTTTACCAAACAAAAAAAATGGACTTGCCCGAATCACATGCACTTGCAAAAGACAAGTTTTTAATTAATTATGATAACTGTGGATATTTTCCTTTGGGAAAAGCAGAAAATGCTGGTTACCAGCACTTTCTTTTTTGCTCACAATATTTTCAAAACTGTTCTTTCCCAAGGTCGTTAAAACTTGGGATTGTATGGTAAAGGATTAATATAATGTAAGATGAACTGAAAAGTCGGGTCTGTTGTCTTGGTGGTCATAATTGGCATCCATTTTACACATCACAAAATAGGGGTGACCTTGGGCGTTTGAGTTATTGAAGCAGACAGAGAATTTTTTTGCTTTGCTGCATTTGACAAAGGGAACATGAGTATGATATGTGAATGCTGTAAATTTCTTAACTGTTAAAGCAGCCTTCACAACTTAAGTTGTTTTATGGTAAGTTAAGGTCAAGGTCAGACTGCACAAATATGGATTCTGATCTTTGATCTACTTTGTCAATGGAATGGGTTGTTTTATCTTTGCTCTATACTGTCTGTTTTGTTGAGATATTCTGGAGAAGAGCAAATCTTTACCAAATGACAAAAAATTAAAAAATGGCTCAGTTGGTGAAAATTGTCTTGGAAAGAGTAGAAAATATTTTGGGAAAAGGAAAAAATGCTGGTTACCAGCATTTTCTCTTTTTTTCCCAAAATGTTTTCAAAATCTTTTTTCTGTCAAGGTAGCTAAAACTGAGGATTGTGTTGTAAAGGGTTAAATTGCAATTACATGGGTCTTATTTCTGGATTAAAAGTCTCCTTAGGGTTTATTTGGTACTCTAAAGGTAAACCCTACCTATTGATGCATTCCTAATATTTTTTTTCCCAGCAGTTGGCTCTCTTTGCAAGCCACTGGCATCAAAACACCCCACAGTGGTGCATGAAGAATGACCCCTATTGCAATGAATATCATCAATTCTGGGAAAAATGTATTGCTTAGCTAGCTTACTAGCCCTGTATAGTTTTGACTGAATAAGTTGGAGCAGCACATAATACCTTTAGCATTAAATATTAATAGTAATACGAGTATGTAATGGAACAAAAGTTCTACCATTCTGAATATCTAAGCTTGTTTAACTCTTTCCCAGACGACAGAATTATGGAAATGTCCAATTTGAAGCATTTGCAGAGGATAAAGCAAATGTTGCTTAAAACAAGAAATTTGTCTTTTAAAGATGTAAAAATATTGTTGGAATGCTGGTTACCAGTATTGTCTTCTTTTCCCACAATGCTTTCAAAGGTCTTCTTAATCAGGGTGGTTAAGTGATCTGTTCCAAATCTGGCTGAAATTTTATTTTACAGTGGGAGAACCCTTGAACCATGAAGCTTGGGAATGGTACTACCATACTGTAGGTGAAGGTCGTGCAGACATATGCGACACGTGGTGGCAGACAGGTCAGTTATTTAAAATATCAAGAAATGCAGCCATTTGGTTTTGCACAGTTAAAAAATACAGGAACCTCCCTATTCTTCTAATTCTTCTTCTAGTCCCTTTCTTAGAATATCAATTGATGTAGCCATTTGGTTGTCATTTGCATAAGATTGAATAAAAGATATTTTGGATGTTTTAATTTTTAGCTCACCTGAGCACAAAGTGCTCATGGTGAGCTTTAATGATCATGCTGTGTCCGGCGTCCGTCATGCGTCGTCCGTCATCACCTTTTACCTTGTGTACGCTCTAGAGGCCACATTTTCAGTCCAATACTCATGAAACTTGGTCAGAATGTTGTCTTGATGATATCTCGGACGAGTTCGAAATTGGGTCATGTTGGGTCAAAAACCAGGTCACTAGGTCAAATCTTAGAAAAACCTTGTGTACGCTGTAGAGGCCACATTTTCAGTCCAAAACTCTTGAAAGTTGGTCAGAATGTTTGCCTTGATGATATCTCGGACGAGTTTGAAAATGGGTCGTTTCGGATCAAAAACTAGGTCATTAGGGCAAATCTTAGAAAAACGTTGTGTACGCTGTAGAGGCCACATTTTCAGTCCAGAACTCTTGAAAGTTGGTCAGAATGTTTGTCTTGATTATATCGCGGACGAGTTTGAAAATGGGTCATGTCGGGTCAAAAACTAGGTCACTAGGGCAAATCTTAGAAAAACCTTGTGTACGCTTTAGAGGCCATAATTTGAGTCCAGAACTCTTGAAAGTTGGTCAGAATGTTTGTCTTGATGATATTGCGAACAATTTCGAAAATGGGTCATGTCGGGTCATAAACTAGGTCAAATCTTAGAAAAACCTTGTGTATGCTCTGCAGGCCATATTTTCAGTCCAAAACTTTTGAAAGTTGGACAGAATGTTTGTCTTGATAATATCTCGGATGAGTTCAAAAATGGGTCATGTCAGGTCAAAACCTAGGTCACTAGGGCAAATCTTAGAAAAACTTGTGTATGCTCTGGAGGCCATATTTTCAGTCCAATGATCTTGAAAGTTGGTCAGAATGTTTGTCTTGATGATATCTTGATGATATCTCGGACGAGTTCAAAAATGGGTCATGTTGGGTCAGAAAGTAGGTCACTAGGGCAAATCTTAGAAAAACCTTGTGTATGCTGTAGAGGCCACATTTTGAGTCTAAAACTCTTGAAAGTTGGTCAGAATGTTTGTCTTGATAATATCTCGGACAAGTTCGAAAATCGGTCATGTCGGGTCAAAAACTAGGTCACTAGGTTAAATCTTAGAAAAACCTTCTGTATGCTCAGCAGGCCATATTTTCAATCCAAAACTCTTGAAAGTTGGTCAGAATGTTTGTCTTGATGATATATCAGACGAGTTCGAAAATGGGTCATGTCGGGTCAAAAACTAGGTCACTAGGGCAAATCTCAAAAAAACCTTGTGTACGCTCTAGAGGCCATATTTTGAGTCCAAAACTCTTGAAAGTGGTCACAATGTTTGGCTTGATGATATCTCGGACGAGTTCGAAAATGGATCATGTTGGGTCAAAAACTAGGTCACTAGGCCAATTTTCCAAAAAACCTTGTGTTTGCTCAAGAGGCCACATTTTTAGTCCAATACTCTTGAAAATTGGTCAGAATGTTTGTCTTGATGATATCTCGGACAAGTTTGAAAATGGGTCAAATTGGTCATGTCGGGTCGAAAACTAGGTCACAAGGTCAAATCTTAGAAAAACCTTGTGTACACTTTTGAAAGAGATTTAAAATGGATCATGTTTGGTCAAAAGGCTCAGGTGAGCGACTTCAGGGCCATCATGGCCCTCTTGTTTACATGTTGAGCTTTTTTTTGAAAAACATAAACTGCATCTTTTTCTCTGTTCAGCTATGAAAATGGCTTATCCATCAAAATTTAAATGAATATGCTGTAACAAAAAATATTTTTCACTCCATTCACTTTCTAGATTGTGCTTGTTTCATTTCTTTTTAGCTTTAATAGCAGTTTTCAAAGAAAACATGGAGATATTGTTGTAGCCCTAGCGTTGTTGTTGTGGTGCTAAATCTTTGACACTTTTAAAAGCGTTTACATCATATAATATCTCTTTCACTACTGAAGTTACTTTCAAACTCAGACTGGACATGTTGTTCACTATCAAAAAGGGAACTACCAGGGTAGGTAGCCATCAAAGTATTTTGACAAAGTTATGCCCTGTTTTCAACTTTGAATTTTCACAAGCAGCTGCGGCCAAGTGGTAGTGCTCTTTTTGAGAATCCAGAGTCTGCTGCAGGATTATAACAAAGTTGTATATATGCAGTGATGTGTTAACTGTTTACCAGGCCAAAAAGACTTGTCGAAAGTAAAAGCATTTGCAGATGACAAATTAAATATGTCTCAAATGATGGAATTAGTTTTTAGCTCAGCTGAGCACGAAGTGCTCATGGGGAGCTATTGTGATTGTGCTGTGTCCGGCGTCCGTCGTGTGTCATCCGTCATGTGTCGTCTGTCGTCAACTTTTTCACCTTGTGTACGCTTTAGAGGCCACATTTTCAATCCAGTACTCATGAAACTTGGTCAGAATGTTTGTCTCAATAACATCTCGGACGAGTTCGAAAATGGGTTATGTCGGGTCAAAAACTAGGTCACTAGGTCAAATCTTAGAAAAATCTTGTGTACGCTCTAGAGGCCACATTTTCTGTCCAATACTCCTGAAAGTTGGTCAGAATGTTTGCCTTGATGATATCTCGGACAAGTCTGAAAATGGGTCATGTCGGGTCAAAAACTAGGTCACCAGGTCAAATCTTAGAAAAACCTTGTGTACGCTCTACAGGCCACACTTTCAGTCCAGAACTCTTGAAAGTTGGTCAGAATGTTTGTCTTGATAATATCTCGGACGAGTTGGAAAATGGGCCATGTCGGGTCAAAAACTAGGTCACTAGGTCAAATCTTAGAAAAACCTTGTGTACACTCTAGAGGCCACATTTTCAGTCCAATACTCTTGAAAGTTGGTCAGAATGTTTGTCTTGATGATATCTCAGACGAGTTTGAAAATGGGCCATGTCAGGTCAAAAACTAGGTCACCTTGTCAAATCTTAGAAAAACCTTGTGTACGCTCTAGAGGCCACATTTTCAGTCCAAATCTCTTGAAAGTTGGTCAGAATATTTATCTTGATGATATCTCAAACAAGTTTGAAAGTGGGCCATGTCGAATCAAAAACTAGGTCACCAGGTCAAAGCTTAGAAAAACCTTTTGTATGCTCTAGAGACCACATTTTCAGTCCAATACTCTTGAAAGTTGGTCAGAATGTTTGTCTTGATGATATCTCTGACAAATTTGAAAATGGGCCATGTTGGGTCAAAAACTAGGTCACTAGGTCAAATCTTAAAAAAAACCTTGTGTATGCTCCAGAAGCCACATTTTCTGTCCAATACTCTTGAAATTTGGTCAGAATGTTTGTCTTGATAATATCGCAGACGAGTTCGAAATTGGGCCATGTGGGGTCAAAAACTAGGTCACAACGTCATATCTTAGAAAAACCTTGTGTACACTCCAGAAGTCACATTTTCAGTCCAATGCTCTTTAAAGTTGGTGAGAATGTTTGTCATGATGATAGCTTGGATAAGTTTGAAAATGGGTCATGTCAGGTCACCAGGTTAAATCCTAGAGGCCACATTTTCAGTCCAATAATCTTGAAATTCGGTCAGAATGTTTGTCTTGATAATTTCTTAGACTAGTATGAAAATGGGTCATGTTGGATAAAAAACTAGGTCACAAGGTCAAATCTCAGGAAAACCCTTTGTACTATAATTACAGTCCAATATTCTTTAAACTTTTGTTAGAATGTTTGTCATGATGATATCTTGCATGAGTTTGAAAATGGGTCACGTGGAATAAAAACTAGGTCACCAAATTTGATCCTTGAAAAACCGTGTGTACGCTCTAGAGGCCACATTTTCAGTCCAATAATCTTGAAATTTGCTTTGAATGTTTGTCTTGATAATATCTTAGACTGGTATGAATATGGGTCATGTTGGATAAAAAACTAGGTCACTAGGTCAAATCTTGGAAAAACCTTTTGTACACCCTACAGGCCACATTTTCTCTCAAATACTCATGAAAGTTTGTCGGAATGTATGTCTGGATAATTCCTACATGTCAAGTAGGCCGCTGAGACAAATTCTAGAAAAAGCTTGTGTGCACTCTAGAGGCCATATTTGTAAGCCCAATACTAATGAGTGTTTGTCAGAGTGTTTGTCTTAATATCTCTGAAGAGATTGGAAATGGGTCATGTTTGATCAAAAGGCTCAGGTGAGCGACTTCAGGGCCATCATGGCCCTCTTGTCTGAAAGGGTAGAAGATCTAGTGGGAAAAAGGAGAAAATGCTGGTGTACTTCAATGTTTTTATAAGCCCTGTTCTACAGGGTTGTTTAAAAACAGGTTCCCTTGGTAAAGGTTTAAGAACTTGAACCTGTATTATGAGAATGTCATACACCAAGATGTTCTTACATAAACAGAAACTGGTGGAATTTGCATTACACCACGACCTTCCAGCCCTGGGGCTGAAATCATTCCTGCCATGCCTATGAGACCCTTCTTTGGCATAGAGCCAGTTCTTAAGGATCCCGAGTCTGTAAGTTATTTCATCTTTCACTACTTTCAAGGTGATAATGCCATGCTCAATAGTATGATTCTACAGTGATCATGTTAGTATACATATATCAATGGTATGATTCTACAGTGATCATGTTAGTATACATATATCAATGGTATGATTCTACAGTGATCATGTTAGTATACTTCTTATTGTCATTAGTAGATCTCTTCATATTAAAGGCTTGTGTAGACTTAGTCCTGCATGCTACTGACTGAGCTACCAGGGCTCGATACCAGATGATATATATTTGACATGTCCATCTTGGGAGCTTTTACGAATGACCATTCAAATGTGGTTCAAATGTGGTTCAAATGATGATATTTCTCTTTGATAGGGTAGAAAAACTTGTGGGAAAAGTAAACAGTGCTGGTTACCAACTTATTCTCCTTTTACCAGAAAGTTAACTTTTGGACTTATCCAAATTGGAAGCATTTCCAGACAAAATGATTATGATGCAAAAATAAAAAAAATGTTTTTGGAAAGACGGAAAACATTGCGGGAAAAGGAGAAACTGCTGGTTACCCTCAATGTTTTGAAAAGCTTTCTTCCTCAGGGTTGTTAAAACTCGAGAGTGTATGGTAAAGGGTTAAAAATGCCAAAGAACAGTTTTTACAGATCTCACAAACAATCAATTTGTAGCCTAATAATTTCACTTACATTAATTTTTGAAACTTTGCAGTGAAAGTTCGAGAATTAGGATTCACAAAGAACTGTTTATAATTACCTAATTTTGTATTTATGAAAAATTGATTTTTAAATTGCCCTCTGGTGATCTCTTTTGAAAATAGTAAGAAAAAAGGAGCAACTGCTTGTCATTAAAGATACCCTTTCTTCAACAATGTGGTCCATAAATGAGAAATTGTCCTTTCCTGAAAACTTTCTTCTTTAGGTTCATTGTATTATTCAGTGGTATTTCTAAAGATAGCCGACATTGACAAGGATTTGCTGGTAGTATGTACAAATTCAATCTTTTTCGTAGGGGTCATTAAAATTTTGGATTGATTAATGTAGACTTGAAATTACAAGATACAGTTTTTTTTTTTTTTTTCCGTGATTTTGAAATTCGTGACATATTTATCTGTCACTGGAAAGTTAAAAGATTTTCTATTTCAGGGAAAGGAAGTAACTGGAGGGGATGCTAGAGGAGCATTGTGTATGAAGGGCCCTTGGCCCGGCATGGCAAGAACAATCTATGGGGACCATCAGAGATTTCTGGATACCTACTACAATCCATATCCAGGTATACATTAACATAATATTTTACTCTAAACCCTTCACCACACAATCACAAGTTTTAACAACCCTGAGAAAGAAGCCTTTTGAAAACACTGTGGGAAAATGAAAAAATGCTGCTAACAAGCATTAATTTCTCCTTTTTTCCAAAATGTTTTCTACCCGACCAAAAACAAATTTCAATTTTTGAATCACACTCCTCTTGTTGTTTGCAAATGACAAAAATGTGGACTTGTCCGAAATCAAAGCATTTGCAGACAGCAATTCAAATGTGACTCAAATGATGGAATTTGTCTTTGATAGGATAGAAAACATTGTGAAAAAAGGAGAAAATGCTGGTATCAGTTTTTAGCTCCACTGGCCGAAGGCCAGCGAGCTATTGTCATGGCGTTGTGTCCGTCGTGCGTGCGTCCGTCCGTCCGTCCGTGCGTGCGTGCGTCCGTAAACTTTTTCTTTAAAAAACTTCTCCTCAGAAACTATTGACTGGATTTTTACCAAATTTCACAGGAATGTTCCTTTGGTGGTCCTCTTTCAAATTCCTTCAAATAATTGTGTTCCATGAAGAATTCTGGTTGCCATGGCAACCAAAGTAAAAAACCTTTAAAAAATCTTCTCCTCCCAAACTGCTATTTGGATAGCATTATTATTTTGCAGGAATGTTCCTTAGATACAGGTTTACAGAATTCCTTAAAAAAAAAAAGATCTGTCAAAAAACATGGCTTTTATGGGAGACTCATTTTCCTTTTATGGTATACAGTAAAATCTTTGAAAAATATCTTCTCTAAAACTATTCATTGGATTTCATTGTTGTTTTGCAGGTAAGTTCCTATGGTGGTTGTCTACCAAATTGTTTCTTCAGTGAGCTAAAATGCAGGATTGAATGATAATTGTTAAAAACTTCCTTTCGCCATTATAGAAATATCAGGCCTGTGGAGCGATACAGGCGCTCAAGCGCCTCTAGTTTCTCCTTTTCCCACGATGTATTCAAAAGGCTCGTTCTTGAGGTTGTTAAAAGTAGGGTTTGTGTGGTAAAGAAATAATTTGTCAATAATAACCTTGAAATGGAAAGTTGTTATCGTTCAAAAAAAAATTCTGATGTAACCAAATTGAACATATTTTTAGGCAACAAACCTAGATC
Source organism: Hippopus hippopus (assembly GCA_946811185.2). NCBI lineage: Eukaryota > Metazoa > Mollusca > Bivalvia > Cardiida > Cardiidae > Hippopus > Hippopus hippopus. The sequence continues at coordinate 17,225,454 of OX328097.1, forward strand.
TAGCTCAGATGATTGAATTTGTCTTTGAAATGGTTAAAAACATTGTGAGAAAAGGTTAAAATTTAGGTAACCATGGATACCTGCATTTTATCCTTATCCCAAATTGCTTTCAAAAGCCTTATTCCTCACTTCTGATTGTTTTGTAAAGGGTTAAATTGTAAGTTTTGTTTTGCTTGGTTCCTTTTTTTACCATGTGGATTGAGATCAGACTGTAGTGAACGTGTAGACTAATCCTGAACCTCCTGTTTCAAATATTTCTTTGGACATGAAGGTCAAAACCATCTTTTCACTGGCATTGCAAGGTTATTGATCTAGCCTTATGACCATCAGATTCAGAATTAAAGGTAGATTATTTTCCAGCACAAAGCACATGTAGCATTTTAGGTCTTAACTTTCTACCAAACCATTCTGATTTTTTAATGACCTTGACCTTTCTTCATGGTTTTTTCTACATTTTCAAAGATACATTTCCTTATAATGAGTCATATTTGATTTATTTCCTTCAAATATTTTCAGTCTGAACCAGTCTAAAATTTTGTTGTGTTGTAAATAGTTGATTCATTTTACAGTAATTTATAAGAGATTGCCCTTGATCATATGAAAATGAAATATGTTTAAGGCCAAGTAGTGGCCAGAAGTAAACAATGCAGGTGATAAAATCCAAAAATCATTTTAGAGTGAAATCATACCATTTAGAAGTACGGAAATTGTTGTGAAGATGACAATCTGTGATTGTATTGTAGGTCCAAATGTTAGTACATGTAGCTGGCAGGAAAATTATTTTTAATACTAGATCAAAAGTATACAAGTACCTCTAGTTAGCTCCACTGGCCGAAGGCCAGCGGGCTTATGTCATGGCCTGTTGTCCGTCCGTGCGTTAACTTTTTTTTAAAACGTCTTCTTCTCTGAAACTACCCATCCAATTTTGATGAAACTTCACAGAAATGATCCTGCCATGGTCCTCTTCAGAATTTCTTGAAAGAATTTAATTCCTTCAAAAACTCTGGTTGCCATGGCAACAAAACTGAAAAATTTTGAAAATCTTTGAAAATCTTCTTGTCTGAAACCGTAAGGCCAAGGGCTACCAAATTTGGCATGTAGCTTTATCTAGTGGACCTCTACCAAGTTTCTTCAATTTATAGCCCTGGGGTCAAAATTGGCCCCGTCCCGGGGGTTACAAGTTATACATGGGCTTATTTAGGGAGAACTTTAAAATTCCTCTTCTACCTAGCCATAGGGCCTAGAGCTACCAAATTTGGCATGTAGCTTTATCTAGTGGACCTCTGCCAAGATTGTTCAAATTATAGCCCTGGGGTCAAATTAGGCCCTGCCCGGGGGTAACAAGTTTTACATGGGCTTATATAACAAGTTTTACATGGGCTTATATAGGGAGAACTTTAAAATTCTTCTTTGACCTAGCCATGGGGCCTAGGGCGACCAAATTTGGCATGTAGCTTTATCTAGTGGACCTGTACCAAGGGTGTCCAAATTATAGCCGAGGGTGAAATTTGACTTCGCTCCGGGGGGTAACATGTTTTACATGGGCGGGCTTATATAGGAAAATCTTTCGCATCTAGCTGTAAGGGCTAGGGCTATCAAATTTTGCATTTAGCTTTATCTAGGGGGTCTCTATCAAGGGTGCCCAAATTATAGCCCAGGGGGTCAAATGTAGCCCCACCCCAGGGGGTCACAAGTTCTACATGGTCTTATATAAGGAAACTTTAATAATCTACTTGTACATAGCCATATTTAGGCCTAGGGCTACCAAATTTTGCATGTAACTTTATATAATGGGCCTCTACCAAGAGGGCCCAAATTTTAACTTTGGGGGTCAAGTTTGACTCCACACCAGGGGTCACAAGTTTTACATTGGCTTTTATAGTGAAAACTTGATAAACCTGTGTCATGGATCACATATTTTACAGGGCCTTTTATTCAGCAAACTTGTTTTACATGACTTTTTATTGGGCAAGATTAAAAAATCTTTTTGTGTATAACCACACATTCTAGTTTCATATTGTAGGTCTGGGGTCAAAATTGCCTTCATTCCAGGGATCGCAAGTTTAACATGGGCTTCAAAATATTGTCACTTCAATTTAAACATTAATCAAGGGAAATAACTCTTTATGAAAGATAAAGTTCGTTACTATTTACCTCCCTTGATTATCAAGCTGCAGTGATACATGATTGGTGCTAGACAAGTTTTTTAGCTCCACTGGCCGAAGGCCAGCAGGCTTATGTTATGGCCCGTTGTCCGTTGTGCGTCCATCCGTATGTTAACTTTTTAGCTCATTTGAGCACAACGTGCTCAAGGGGAGCTTTTAGCATTTGTTTCAACTCAATAAAAGAATTTTCAATCATACACCAAAACAAAAAATTATCCTCCACATATCTGACTGTGTTTACAAACTATGAAGTGTTCATATTAATACACCATGTCTACTGTTTGATGATGACTAGCTTAGAAAAAGTATTAATAAAATAAGTTTGAAAAAAAATCTTAGTGATTTATTATGACAATTGTTAGCACACATGTAACTCATTACCAAACGGTAATATTTTAGGCTTGTCTAAATTGAAAGCACTTGCAGACGACAAAATAAAAGTGATTGAAAATTTGAAATTTGTTTTGTGAACAGTAGAAAACATTGTAAGAAAAGGAGAAAATGCTTTTCTAAAGCCTTCTTTCTCTGGGTCATCAAAAGTAGGGATTGTCTGGTAATAGGTTAAAAAGATATATTTCAAACTGAGATTGATGTATATACTTGTTTTTTACTGGCACTGAAGGTCCGTCCGTCCATCTGTCCGTGCGTGCATTAACTTTTATTTCAAACATCTCTGAAACTACTTATCCAATTTTGATGAAACTTCAAAGAAATGATCCTGCCATGGTCTTCTTCAGAATCCCATGACAGAATTTTATTCCTTCAAAAACTCTGGTTGCCATGGCAACAAAACTGAAAAATATAGAAAATTTTCAAAAATCTTCTTCTCTGAAACTGTAAGGCCTAGGGCTACCAAATTTGGCATGTAGCTGTATCTAGTGGGCCTCTACCAAGTTCCTTCAAATAATAGCCATGGGGTCTACCAAATTTTGCATGTAGCTTTATCTAGTGGGCCTGTACAAGGAGGGCCCAAATTATAGTCCTTGACCCAAGTTTGTCCCCACACCACGGAACACAAGGTCACCAGTTTTACATGGGCTTTTGTAATGAAAACTATCTTAAGTCATCATGTTACTAACCATTATAAAGACTAAGGCTATTAGATTTAGCCCTGTCTCATGGGTTTCATGTTTTACAGGGCTTTTCATTGAGAAAAATTTGAAAATCTTCTTGTTTATAACATTCAAGAACTGAATTATTTGGTATGGAGCTTTATATTGTGGACCTCCACCAGGATTCAAATAATTATAGCTTTGCGATCAAAATTGGCTTTGCCCATGGATCACAACTTTCTCGTAGGATAAGATAGAAAAATGTTTGCATGTCCTCGTGTTTGAAATCAATTTGCTGAATATTGTAATGTTTGGCTTGTAGTGTTTTTACTTAATAGCCAGTGGAGCGATACAGGGCCATCATGGCCCTCTTGTTTTTGTTTTCTCTTTCCCTGATAATGCAACTCATTTTTCTGCCAGTGACTAACATATGGACGGACCATACAATGAAGGATTGTCATCATCACAATAATTATACTACTTTAAAATAGTATGGTTGAAAATTAAATGCATTTAACACCTGCTTTGTTTATTTTTGAGCGCCATGGTTGGGCCTTTAATACTTAAATGTGTGATTAAACTCTCTGGTGTTGTGTTGAACAGGGACATATTTCAGTGGTGATGGTGCCCACAGAACAGAAGATGGATATTACCAAATAACAGGTAGAATGGATGATGTTTTGAATGTCAGTGGTCATCGACTTGGAACAGCTGAAATCGAGGATGTCATCGTATGCAAATGCTTTTATTTTTAAGGAGCAAATAGGGTTAAAGAGTTATTTCGGTATTGTATCAGTTATTTAAGACTTTAGAAACAACAAAATTTTAGACCTGTTTAAATTGAACAGTACCATATCACTTGCAACTGTAGATGACTTTTTGTAGGGGGTGGGGGTGAACAAGCAACTTTTGAAAACATTGCATCAAAATGTTTCCAAAGCTTTTTAGGGTCATTACAAGTGGGATTGTTTGGTTATAGGTCGAGTTTCATCCTTATCAGTCAACCAAATAAGAACCCACTCTGTTATATGACTTGCCAACAAATCAACCAATCAATTTCTTTTCTACAAGGGGGTCCTGTGTGGCTCAGTGGTAAAGTGTGGGACTCATGACCTGGGTTTGAGCCTCAATGGATCCACTGTGTTTTTCATGGGAATGTCCTTGGGCAAGACACTTGAGAGCCCCAGCCTAGTACAGGTGAATACATGAATATGGGAGCTGTTGCTGTGATATAACTGAAATATTGTTGAAAGCAGCATTAAACACCATTCAATAAATCATTCAATCTTTTCCCCAGGATGACCATGCAGACACAGCAGAATCAGCTGTTGTTGGTTTTCCCCATGACATAAAGGGAGAGGGTAAGCACCATTTACCTTTAGAATCTCAAATGAAATAAACATAAAGAGGATTTTTGAGTCAATAAGAAGTACTAAACCCTTACCAAACAACCTCAAGTTTTAACGACTCCTGGAAAGAGGTCTTTTGAAAACATTATGAGAAAAGGAGAAAATGCTGCTAACCAGCATTATCTCCTTTTCTCACAATGTTTTCTATACTGTTAAGGAACTTCAGTTCATTTATATCACTTTCAGATTTGTTGTCTGCAGATGTTTTAAGGTTGAATAAGTCTAACATTTGTCATTTAGGAAATGATTAAGCCTAATATCAAATAATCTTATATTTTCCTTCTTTAAAGCTTTGAGCTGGCTTTTGAAAACAAAATGTGGAAGGAGATAAAGAAGGAGAAATTAGTTTTTAAAAAGTTAGATTGTCAAAAGGAAGAAGAATATATAATATGAAAAAATAATCAGAAATGAATGAGCTCAGTTTTTTTTTTCCCCAATAATGTATAATACTGATGTAGTACAATTTTCATATAAGACAGAAAAAAATAGTGAAATACATCTATTATTTCATTTCTCAGAGTCATTCCACATAATTATCAAGATTGCCATTTCTAATTCTTTACCAGATGATGCAAAATTCAGACTTGTCCAAACTGAAAGCACTGGTAGACTACAAATTTGATATGGCTTCAGTGATGGAATTTTTTCTTTTGAAGGATAGCGAATATTTGGGAAATGGAGAAAATGCTACTTATTTCTCCTTTTTCCACAATATTTTTAAATGCAGTCTTACTCAAGGTCTAAAAACACATGTAAAGTTTGGTAAAGAGTTACATCATAATATATTCCCTAAAGCCTAGTACAGTACATGTAACAGGAATTGAACTGAATTGTCGTAACTCTTTACCAAACAACAAAATTTTAGACTTGTCCAAATTGAAAGCATTTGCAGACGACAAAATAAACTTGACTCAAAAATTGAAACTTGACTTTAGAAGAGTAGAAAACATTGTGGGAAAAGGAGAAAATGCTGGTTACCAGCATTTTCTCCTTTTCCTATAATGTTTTCAGAAAGCTTTTTCGTCTAGGTCGTAAAAACCAGGGATTGTTTGGTAAAGGGTTAACCGTTAACCTGCTATATAACTAAAAAGAAACTTTCAAGTTGATAGCATAAAACCCAAATATTGCTCTTTAAGAGTTATTTTTGGAGGGGATATCTCCTTGTCATTCTGTGCAGCCTGATCTTGATCTACGCTGTCCGCAAAAGGTCCTTGAGTCACGTGCAGCAGCCTAATGTTTAATAAAAGTACAGATTGAAGATCAGACTGCAATCTCCTCATTCTGATATTGATTCACACTGCCTCTGAAATCAGATAAAATCTCCTTTCTTTGCATTTTGTGGGTTTAATGTTGTTTTGATGAATATATGAGATCTTTAGAAAACAACCAGTGATGAATTCAATGACATGGTGGGTAAGTGCTTAAGCAAAAAAATCCTGCCTTCTGCAGTAGAAAATGTCATGCTATCATGTTTACCTGCTTCAAAGGTAATCTAAGGGAAACAACTCAAACCATGGGATATTTTGTGTTTGAAAAAACAGGTGTATGATGAAACTTCTGTTGGTCTTTTTTAGCTAGTTTGCTTTCAAAGAAAAAGTCAAGGTATTGCCGTAGCCCTGGCATTGTTGTCTGCATCATCATCATAGTGCAAAAAGTTTAACATTTTTAAAAACTTTGACATTTCATAATATCTATATAATTACTGAAGATATTTACTTCAAACTTGGACAAGTTGTTCCCTATCAAAAGGAGAACCCATACCACAAGGGCAGGTAACCATCAAAGTATTTTTGACAGAGATATGCCCCTTTTTGAATTTTCGCTGAAAACCAAGCAACTGCAGCTGAGCGTTGGCACCCACATGCTGTGCTCTTGTTTCCATTAGGAGTGGTTTCCATGAACTGAACTATATTTTTAGTTTGCTGGATCATGAATGTTATTTTGGAAATGAAAATTGGAAATCTTTTCAGGAATTTATGCCTTTGTGGTGTTGAAGGATGATGTAGATAAAAATGAAGATGACATGAGACGTGAACTTAGATCTATGGTGAAAGAAAAACTTACATCATTTGCTCAGCCAGATGTCATTTTGGTAACAACATAAATTTTCCATACTTTCATGGCAACATACTGTTACTGTTCTCGCTATTTATGGTAAATTGTACTGGGTCTACGAGGGCTGTTCGATATGTAATGTGTATTGTACCACAGCGCGATAATGCTTTGCACGATTTCGTGGATGATGATACGCTTGAATAGCTCTATTCAATACCTTTCCAACGGTATAAACACAAGCCTTCAGCTCCACATAGTTTTAAACTTATAGTCATTTCAATAGAGCTAGTCGTTGACCACTGTTGTAAAAATGGTTGGGAAACGGATTAAGAATATTGAAGAAATTAGAGCTTATATAAAAGTTCACACAAAACTCGGTCATTCGGTAATGCAGATTTTTACTGAATTGGGGGAAGTTTATGGGTCTGATAAGGTATCTTATGAGACAGTTCATAGTTGGAGAAAGAAATTTCTGACTGGCACTGAGTCCGTCAAAGATGCAGCAAAATCTGGCCGACCTGTGACTTTAACAGGCAAGGCAAATGTCTCAAAAGTCAGGGAAATAATTGAAAGTGATGGCAGATACACGATTCGTGATATTGCCAACGCTGTTGGCATATTGCTATTGCAGGTGCATTTCATTTTGAAGCGTATTTTGAAAGTACGAAAGATTTCTGCCAGATGGGTACCGCATATATTGACAGATGACCAAAAACGGGTACGAGTACAAACCGCTAAGCAATTGCTCAAAATGTTTCCCAAAGTCAATCAAAGACAATTTGCAAACATTGTTACTGGTAACAAAACATGGGTTCACTATTTCGAACCAGTAAGAAAACTTGAAAACAAAATATGGCTAACTAAACACGATAGAAGGCCTGTAGTTGCCAAAAGAAGCACAAACACAAAGAAGGTTCTTTATTGCATATTCTTCTCATGTGATGGTATAGCTGTACAAATTCCGGTGCTGAAGGGCAAAAGTGTTACAGGTCGGTATTACCGAGATGTTATACTAAAAAAGGTCAAGAAATATTGTCTTAAATGACGCCCTGTGTCAGGATTTAGGCATGTTCGTCTACTTCATGATAATGCTCCATCACGTACATCTGAGCTTGTGAAGCAATTTTTGAAGTCGGAGAAGGTTACCGTCTTGCCACACCCACCATACTCTCCAGATCTAGCCCCATGCGACTTTTTCCTTTTTCCAAAACTTACAAAGTTCTTATCTGGTCGTCATTACAAGTCCCGATAAGCCCTTGGCTCAGCCATTGGTCAGTGCCTCAGAGGTCTACCTAAATCAGCGTACCGTGACGCATTTCAGAAATGGATTCAGAGATTGAAATTATGTATTTCAAACCGCGGAGAATACTTTGAAGGGATGTAATGTTCATTTCACTATTTGAGTCGAATGCTTTTGAGATATCGTACAATACACATTACATATCGAACAACCCTCGTATATGCACCAACCATTCTTATGCATGTTCTTAGTCTTATTCTATAAGATTTTATGAATTTAAAAGTGAGACAACTTCTAATTGGTTAAACCAAATGGTTTAGCCAATCAGAAGTTGTGTTACATTCAAATTTAGAAAATCTTAGGGAATAAGACTAAGAACATTCATAAGAATGACTGGTGAATATGGACCCTGGTCTCTGTGTCCGAAGCAACAAAAATTTTCTTAACCCTTTACCAAACGACAAAATTTTGGACTGGACCAATTTGAAAGCATCTGCAGGTGACAAATGAAATGCAGTTGAATGATGATTTCTGAATAATTTCCAGCAAGAGATTTGATAATTTTTTGCATAATTAAACTATTACAGCAAAAAAGGAAGCTTTAACATTTGTATCCTGTTATACTTCCACACATTTGGTTATTAACTTTTCCTCAAGAAAGAACTATTCTTGTCCAAGAAAGGTTTACCCTTTACCACTTGACAAGATTTTAGAGTAGTCCACACTGAAAGCATTTACAGATGACAACATGATTGTGTCTTGAAAATTTGAATTTGTTTTGGGAATGGTAGAGAATGTTGTGGGAAAAGGAGAAAATGTTGGTTGTCACCAGCATTTTCTCCTTTTCACACAATGTTTTCAAGTGCTCATTTCCACAGGGTCATTAAAATTTTGGATTGTGTGGTAAAGAATTTACAGATTATATCTGTGTTTGACCTTTGACTGGTGTTCAGTCTGTCTATATATTACGGGCTTTGATAAGGGTTTACTGATTTCAGTTCACACCAGGGTTGCCAAAGACACGATCTGGGAAAATCATGAGAAGGATCTTGAGGAAAATTGCAGCTGATAAGCCCGATGAGCTTGGAGATGTTTCCACACTGTTTGATCCACAGGTAGTGGATGTTCTGGTACAAAAACAGAAGGAGTTGAAAAGTCTGTCATGATTCATGAAGACTGAAAAGAGTTTGCGGGTTGAAATGTTAGAATGAACAGTGGACTGTCTTGGTTATTTGAACTTGAGATAAATCAAATGTATTTGGGTGTAGTGGGTGGAAAGGAGATGCCTTGGTAAATAACTGAAGCAGCAACTCTGAATCAAATTGTTCATGCAAGTATTCAGAACTGCTGCTGCCTTATATTTATTGGGAAATTTTCTTGAAAGATACATCTATACTTGTTTTCCATTTCATCTTTATTTTTTGAAACTATAATCATTCTTGTATCTTCATGCCAAATGTTGCCCCACACTATAAAGCTTGAACAGGTTTTTTCCTCTGTGGCTGTAAAGATGTATCTTTAATATATTTGACAAGTAAGACCCAATAATATGTGTAGTTGATTAGAGGTACAGATAAGGGAATTATGTTGTTTTTCAAAGAGTAATGTTTGTGTAGTTCTTCAGTGAAAGAATTCTGATGAGTTGCTACAACAAAGGTTTTAGACAAGAAAGAAATATGTTCAATTTGATTAGCCCTTGTCATGTGATCTCTGATCTTTTTCAAGTATATCAAAAATTTTTTCAAGTGAATTTTAGATGACCAAACACGCTGATAACTCTAAACATATTTTGTGGTTGTACTTGTAGTTATGTTATGGAGACTTGTAGTTATGTTATGGAGTTTTAAATATCTGCATAAAAATTGTAAAAAAACTGACAATCATTTTAAAATAAATATTCCTATGTATAGATTTGTACTAGACAGATTCAGAGTTGTAGAAAATGACAGTTATGTTAAACTCATTATGATGCAATTTTGGACTTGTCCATATTGAAAGCTCTTGCAGATAAAAATGAAAGGTGGCTAAAATGATGAAATTTGTCCTTGAAAGGGTAGAAAACATTGTTAGGAAAGGAGAAAATGTTGGTTTCCAGCATTTTCTCCTTTTCCCACAATGTTTTCAAAGGCCTTCTCTTTTAGGGTTGTTAAAAGTCATGATTGTGTGGTAAAGTGTTAATAACTATTCATTGTGTCAGTTTTCCGAAGAAAGGGATTCGGAGACGGGGATTGATCTTGAAAACTGAGTGACTGTTGTCATAGGCTTGGTTAAGCCTTCACCGCAAAACCCCAGTTTTAACGACCCTGAGAAAACAAACTTTTGAAAAAAATGGTGGAAAAAGGAGACAGTGCTTGTAGCTAGCCTTCTCTCCTTTTGCCACAATGCTTTCTGACCTTTCAAAGACAAATATAATAATCTTAGCTACATTGAATTTGTTGTCTTCAAATGTTTTTAATGTGGACAAGTTTAAAATTTTGATGTCTGATAGAAAGTTAACTCCAAATGCAAAGAACATTATTTAGCAGAATGCAATACAATGTGAATCAAACATCGATAAATAAAATATGGGTGATAGTAAGGAAATTGTCTTTGAAGGGATAGAAAATATTGTAAGAAAAAGAGACTATGCTGGTTCCTAACATTTCAATACCAGACAATGTAAATCAACAACAGCATTTCACATACTAGTATTCAATATACTTCACATGCAGTCTAGTCGTGGATCTTACTTTGTCCATAAATACATCTGAACTCTTTACCAGGTTACAAAATTTCAAACTCCTTATGAAACAAAATATTTGCAAACAACATGTAAATATGACTCAAATAATAGGAATTGTTTTTGAGCAGGAAGAAAACATCGTGGAAAAAGGAGAAAATGCTGGTAACCAGCATTTTCTCCTTTTCCCACAATGTTTTCTATCCTTTCAAAAACAAATCTCATCATTGAGCCATGTTTAGTTCCTCCTCTACAAATACTTTCAGTAATTGGAAGAGTCTAAAATTTTGTCATGTGGTAAAGCTTTAAAGAGATTGAACACTATTTGTTTTATTAAAGCACCTTTTTAATCATCAAGAAAAATTTTTTATCACATGACTTCCTTTGTTTTCAGTGTAATATAACTGTAAAAAAATTTCTATCTGTACTCTTTAACACGTGAAACATTTTTAAACGTGTCCAAATTGAAAGCATTTGCAGATGAGAAAATAAATGCAGATTTAAATGATGGAATTTGCTTCTGAAAATGAAGAAAACAATGTAGGTAAAGGTTACCAGCATTTTCTCCTTTTCCCACAATGTTTTCAAAAGTCTTTTTTTCTCAGGGTTGTTACAACTTGGGATTGAATGGTATAGGATTAAATATGTTTCAGATAAAATTTTGTGATGTCAGTAGGAATGTTAGGTGGCATGATTTATTAAAGCACTGTATCTTTGCCTGTTATTTCAGAAAACAACATTTGATTTAAATTTTCTGGTCAATTCAGTTGTAAAATAGATGATTATGGTAATAATCTAAGGGTTGTATGGTTTTCCGATTCAAGATCAGATAATCATTATGTCAGTTTATGGAACTATTTTAACCTGGAACGTACACCAGTCAAAGCAGTAAATCGGTCTCATTCATGAATATGTATGTTGCGCATAAAGATATAGCAATTTTTCTAGTTATTCTTGAAATAATAGTTATGCCATAAAAAGAATATGACATTCGATGGCGTTTGGGATTATATTTTATTAAACTCTTCAAGGAAAAATGTTACCAAGCTTCCCAAAGGCTCTATTAATAACATATTCCCTAGACTTGTTTAATTAAGAAATAATCTTCTTTCTAACATGGTTTATCGTTCAATAAACCACAGTTGTGAGTTATGAGGCACAATAAATAATCCATGAGGGCGATAAAACACGATAGAAGATTATTTCGATTCTAACATGACCAACTCTTAATGAAAGGAAAACAAGTTCATACGTAGAGTAAAAACACAGATGCAGATTATATTCCATTGAATAACTTACTTACTTACTTTTTATTATATACTTTGATATTGTCCCAATGTATTTGCACTGGATGAAAGTATTCAATATTTTTCCTTAATATATAGTTTGATATTGTCCCCATGGATTTGCAATGGATGAAAGTATGCAGTATTTTTCCATATTGCATACTTGGATATTACATACTTTAGAGCTTTTTTCACGTGCGTTGCTAAGTACGGAACTATTTTAAATCCCGCCATTTCTCCAAAAATCAAAATATAAACGGCAGCCATTTTTATAAATTTCATCATTAGACATCATGTTTTACGAACTTTTCAATGCATAGTACTTAATAAAAACATAAAAAATAAGCAGAATGTTTGTTTCCCCAAATAACAGTCACTACAAAGTTATAAAAAATTTGTCTGTCGAACATGTTTATCGACAATGAAATTATTAAGCGATGAAACAGGATCCTCGGTTGCCATCTTGTTTGTTTACATACCTTTAGCAACGGTGATGTCATCAAAAGCCAAAATTGAAAATTCCGCGAAAGCATGGTATGGCGACAAAACAGATTTCTCGCCACTTTTTGAATAAATAAGACTGTTTTTAAAAAGATAAATCAACGAATTTGATGAAAACACTGTTAAATCACGGAAAATGATGTAAACAATATCAAAGTATATAATAAAAAGGTTATTGCACTTGTATGGGAATATATTGTGTTGAACTCGTTCTTTTGGCGTAGTTGCCCTCGCAAGCTCGGGCATCTCTACCAAAAGAACTCGTTCAACACAATCTATTCCCATACAAGTGCAATAACCTATAATACAGAATGACATCACTCTATATAGAATGACGCAGATTTTACCACGCTTTTGTTGCACTGTGTTTGAGTTGAATTCACGTGTCATGTTAGACTTAGAAATTAACTCTAACGTTAAGTTACGTCAGATCATGGATATGTTTCCCTGTTATTGGTATTCCTCATTTATAGATTATAATCAAACTTTGGTTTGATGATAGAGTCATAGATTCAATACCTCAGTGAGATAATATTTTTAGTAGATTTAGAATTAATGGCTGTTTGGTCTCTCTTCATGCTGATTTTTAGCTTAACTGTTTTCACAGAAAACATGAAGGTATTGTCATAGCCCTTTAGCTGTCTGCATAATACTGCAAAAACTTTAATGTTTTTTCATGTGTCTGTGATTATTGAAGATAATCACTTCAAACTTGGGTTAGTTGTTTATTTTCAAAAGGGGAACATACCAGAAGGGCAGATAACTCTCACATTTTGACATAGTTATACCCCTTTACAACTTGGAATTTTCTCTGAAAAAGCAGCCAATGCTCTTGTTGATTTAATTTCAAGAGCTATATGGAATTTTGATAATCATTTTTAGCTCGGCTGTTTTCGAAGAAAATGACAAGTTATTGTCATAGCTGTGGCATCGTCCTCATGCAAAGTCTTCGACATTTTGTAATATCTCTGCTATTACTGAATATATTTACTTCAAACTTGGACAAATTGTAAACTATCAAAGGAAAACACATGCAACAGGTGCAGGTAACCCTCAAAGTCTCTTTGACACAGTTATGCCCATTTTTTTACTTAGAGTATTCACTGAAAATCAAGCACTTACAGCCAAGCGTTGGCACCCCCATAGGTTGCTCTTGTTGTTTTTGTTTTCATGGTCAATTTTATATGTACATTCACATTTTTGTAAGCACTTCTATTTTTATAAACAGTTTTTAGCTCACCTGAGCACGAAGTGCTCAGGATGAGCTATTGTGATCACTCACTGTCCGTCAGCGTCCGTCGTCTGTCCGTCTGTCGTCCGTCCGTCCGTCCGTCCATTCACATTTCTTTGTTTACACTCTAGCATCTACAAATATTAACCAATCAGCATCAAACTTGGTCAAAATATATATGACCATAAGATCTCGGATGAGTTCGATTATGGTTTTAATCGGACCAGAACAACTGGAGTTATTTGCCCTTGAATTAGAAAAATTGCTATATTTGACTTTGTTTACACTCTAGCATCTACAAATATTAAGCAATCAGCACCAAACTTGGTCAAAATATATATGACCATAAGATCTCGGATGAGTTCAATTATGGGTCTAATCCGACCAGAACAACTGGAGTTATTTGCCCTTGAATTAGAAAAAAAGCTATATTTGACTTTGTTTACACTCTAGCATCTACAAATATTAACCAATCAGCACAAAACTTGATCAAAATATATATGACCATAAGATCTCGGATGAGTTCAATTATGGGTCTAATCGGACCAGAACAACTGGAGTTATTTGCCCTTGAATTAGAAAAATTGCTATATTTGACTTTGTTTACACTCTAGCATCTACAATTATTAACCAGTCAGCACCAAACTTGGTCAAAATATATATGACCATAAGATCTTGGATGAGTTTGATTATGGGTCTAATCGGACCAGAACAACTGGAGTTGTTTGCCCTTGAATTAGAAAAAAAGCTATATTTGACTTTGTTTACACTCTAGCATCTACAAATATTAACCAATCAGCACCAAGCTTGGTCAAAATATATATGACCATAAGATCTCGGATGAGTTCAATTATGGGTCTAATCGGACCAGAACAACTGGAGTTATTTGCCCTTGGATTAGAAAAATTGCTCTATTTGACTTTGTTTACACTCTAGCATCTACAATTTTTAACCAATCAGCATCAAACTTGGTCAAAATACTTATGACTATAAGATCTCGGATTAGTTTGATAATGGGTGTAATTGGACCAGAACGATTGGAGTTATTTGCCCTTGAATTAGAAAGTTCTTTAGAATAGTTTTTTGTCTGAAGCATAACTTTGTCATCTCCAGTCCGATTGACTTGAAACGTGGCATTTGTGTTTGTTGCAATAATACGGAGTGCAGTGTGAAAGAACCATAACTCTACCTCGTACTGTCTATGAGTTATTTCCCTTTGATCATCATTTTTACAGCATTTTTTGCTTGTCCGGAATATAACTTTGTCATCTCTAGCCTGAACATCTTCAAATTTGGTATGCATAATTGTTGAAAAATTAGGGAGTGCAGTGAACAAGAACCATAACTCTTCCTAGCACGAATTTTGAGTTATTCCCCCTTTGACCTTCATTTTTATAGCATTTCTTGCTTGTCCGGAGCAAAACTTTGTCACCTTAAGTAGGAATGACTTGAAATATGGTATGCTTATTTGTTGCAATATTTGGAAGTGCAGTGCACAAGAATTGTAACTCTACCTCGTGCTGTCTTTGAGTTATTTCCCTTTGATCATCATTTTTACAGCATTTAGTGCTTGCCCGGAAAATAACTTTGTCATCTCAAGTCAGAACGACTTCAAACTTGGTATGCATGTTTGTTGCAATATTACGGAGTACAGTGCGCAAGAACAATAACTGTACCTAGCACAGATTTTGAATAATTCCACCTTGATTTTCATTTTTACAGTATTTCTTGTTTGTCCGGAACAGAACTTTGAAGTCTGAAGTCAAATTGACTTGAGACTTGGTAAACATGTTTGTTGCATTACCTGCCCTTTGTGATTATTATACCTCCTTGACAACTGGCGGTGGGACGGGCATATCTTGCGACAATTTGCCGCTCTTGTTTCATTACCATTTGGCCTTGAACCTCGATATTTGGTATTTAGCTTCATTGTAGACCTTTATTGCTTAGCACTCAGGTGAGCGATATAGGACCATCATGGTCCTCTTGTTTATAAACTTTTGGTCAGTACTTCATGCAATAATTTCAAATGAATGTGTGGTGATGTTGACCTTTGCTGTTGACTTGTCATAAAATCTGTTTCATTTTATTTGTTTTGATACATTCATGATAGTTTAGTCATCTTACAACAGCATTGAATGCTACTTGTTTAATATCTTGAATAAATTATGCAATTGCATTGTTAAATTTGCTTTAACTCTTTACCAAACAACAAAATTTTAGACAAGTCCAAATTGAAAGCATTTGCATACAACAAAGTAATTGTGAATCAAAAACTCGATTTTGGAAGGACAGAAAACATCATTGGAAAAGGAGAAAATGCTAGTTACCAGCATTTTCTCCTTTTCCTACAGTACTTTCAAAAGCTTTTTTCCCAGGTTTGTTCAAAGTCGGGTTTGTGTAGTAAATAGTTAATGTTTACCTGCATGTTGTTTTATACAGTGAGAGTGAGAAAAATGTGTCCTGAGATATGCAAATCATTTACATATTTACAGCTGTTGTTTTTTTAAAGTGAGAATGATGTGTATTGCACTTTCAGTTGGTCTTACGGACACTATAGGTCAAGGTTAGACTGCACACATAGTGCAGTTTGATCTTTAAACCCTTTAACACATGAAAAAGATGCGGACTTGTCCAGATGGAGAGCATTTGCAGACAATAATTTAAATGTGGCTTAAATGATGGAAATTGTCTTTGGTTGGGTAGAAAACATTGTAGGAAAAGGAGAAAATGCTGGTTACCAGCTTTTTCTCCTTTTGCCACATTGACTTTAAAAGGCTTTTTCCTAAAAACCGGGGATTGTGAGGCAAAGGGTTAAGGAGAAGTTGGGCATTTTGTGGAAAATTTCAGAGATTTTATTGGGTATTTAGGCAACCAGCCCATAATACAAAGAAATAACACTCCAATGGTTGACCATTCTTGGTCACGGTTTGGGGTTGTGTGATAAACGTTTAATTGTTGTCTATAATAACAAGGTAAACTCAGGGTTTGGTTTAAATATTTGAGGTTGACATAATTTCATCTCTCATTTGTTGTAGGGACAGATACATGTACCAGAAATGTCTGTGATACCATCTTTGTTAGGCTGACAATGCTTAACCCTTGACCAGACAACAAATTTTAGAGTTATCCAAATGGAGAGCATTTGCAGACAACAAACTGATTCTGATTCAAATGATGTTATTGTCTTTGAAAGGGTAGAAAGCAATGTCGGAAAAGGAGGAAATGCTTGCTACTGGCATTTTCTCCTTTTCCCATTCTGTTTTCAAAAGCCTTCTTCTTCAATGTTGTGAAAATAAGGGACTTTTTGGTAAAGGGTTAAAAAAGATTGAATGATAGGGCCAGGACCTTTTGTAATTGGAATAGTTATTTTTAGAGGGTTTTTCTCCTTGGAAAAATTTTATATCAGATGTCATTTTATTTTTTGTAATGTTTGGTAAGATAGGGATATTCATGTATATTTCTGTTTTAACAGTTTGCCAAACAATATTTGAATTTTTTTAATGAACCAGAAGAGGAAGTGTTTTGAAAACATTCTGAGAAAAGGAGAAAATGCTGGTAACTAGCATTTTTCTCCTTTTCCCGCAATGTTTACTACCATTTCAAAGACAAATCCCATCAATTGAGCCATATTAAAATTTTGATTTATCATCATGCAAATCCTTTCAATTTGGACAAGTATAAAAGTTTGCCATCTGTTAAAGAGTTAATGATATTTCAAGGCTGTGTGTGGTAACTCTTTACCAGATGAAGCATTTTAGACATGTGTATATTGAAAGCATTTGCATTTGACAAATTTGATGTGGTTGTAATGATGGAATTTTTCTTGGAAAGGATTGAAAACAATGTAGGAAAAGAGAAAATGCTGGTTTACAAAAAAGTTTACAATAGGCTTCCTTAAAAGGGTAGTAAAAAAGTGGGATTTTTTGGTTAAAGCTTCATGCTAGTAAATACACATTCCTTTTCAGCAATACAAAAAAAGTCAACAAGCTTATTTACAGAGATCATGGATTGAAGCAAATGGAGAAAAAATAACAATAAGGATACTAATCAAAATATCATATTACTCTTTATAGCTTTCCTTCATATTGCATGTGAATAAAATCAGACAAGATGAAAATCAAATCTGTATCTAAACAGTGTCAAATTTGGTTAGAAACAATATATGATGATGTAACCCATGTGCAGACTACTTTCAGTTGGTTTCCAATTTGATTGGTAAAAAATTTGTATTACAGTATTCAGCTGCCATTCATGAAAAGAAGTTATTACCCACTGTATGAGGTTTGTTTTCCTTTCTTACTATTTAAAAAACTGCCAATAATTCAAGTGTTTTGTTGTTCAAACTTGTGAGTATGTAATAAAAGGAATTTTTTGTGTAGTAATTTTCCTGGTGCTGGTATATGCTTTTGCTGCATAGGAAAATTTCAAAGTTAAAGCTATGTAGGAAAATTTGGTTTGAAAACTTTCTGAGGCAGCTTGAAGCAAACATGAGCACCGGGAAAATTACTGTAATTTAATATTCTGTATGTATAATTAACAAAAAGAAAAGAAAATAGATATGCATTTTTTTTTATTTTTTTCTTAGCAAAATAGATAATTGTAGTTAAGTAGAATGATCGGGGACCAAGTTGATGCAAATGATTTTTTGTGGTATTGATTAGTAAATAAATATGGTGGTTGTCTGTGTTTGAATGTATCCATTAACAGTATGAAACAGTAGAATTATTTTATATTTTTATATGTAGAGTGTTAATTTTGTCCATGCATTTATTAGAGGTCAAAGCAGAATGCAAGGGTAGCTTGGACTAAACCTTAGTTAACCCTTAAAGCTCTAGATTAATGAAATGGACTCTTTTAATAAGAAAAACAGCCCAAAGTATTGTGATCTCAAACTTGTTTCCATTAGAATATGTAACATAGACAGTGTAGATCTAAAATCAGACTGATTGATCTGTGCAATCTTGATCTACTCTGTTGGCAAAAAATCTTAATTGTCTTTACCACACAGTTCTGACTCTTTACCACCCTGAGCAAGAAGCCTTTTGAAAACATTGTGGAAAAAGGAGAAAATGCTGGTAACCAGCATTTTCTCCTTTTCCTACAATATTTTCTATCTTTCCAAAAACAAATTTTATTTTTTGATTCAGATTTATTCTGTTGTCTGCAAATGCTCAATTTGGACAAGTCTGAAATTTTGCTGTTTGACAAAGAGTTCAGGGTTAAGGTAAGGGCTGCTCAACTCCAATCTTACAGTGTAACTCATTACCAAACAACAAAAATTTAGACAGGAAAAAAATGAAAGCAGTTGCAGACGACAAATTACGTGTTGCTTCAATGATAGTTTCTGCATTTTATATAGTAGAAAACATTGTGGGAAAAAGAGAAAATGCTGGTTACTAGCATTTTCTCCTTCCCCCCATTATGTTTTCAAAAGGTGCTATTGCAGACAGTATAAATTAAGATCAGACAGTATGTACAGCCTGATTACTGATCTATATTTATCAAATATTTTTCATTATGTTAAAATAGCGTGAAAATTAGTGATAGTAGGTTTTGTTTTTTAACTGCAAACATAGGCTTCATTTATTACATGCCCTTTCAAGGAAAAATGACATCATTTGAGCCACATCTAATTTGTTGTGTGCAAGTGCTTTCAGTACAGATCGTTGGAAGACTTTTCGTCTGGTAAAGCATATTGATAGAACCATTTACTAAGTAGTATTTTACATCTATGTAGTAGAGCTAAGGAGAAATGTTAAGTAGAAATATGCTGGAGAGAAAACATAATTATGCAAAGATCCCAGACAAGTTTAGACTTGTCAAAGTTCAAGGCATTTGCAGACCACAAATCAATTGTAGCTCATTTGATAAAAAAACAGGTAGAAAACATTGCAGGCTGACCTGGGTCAAAACTTGTCAATTTTCTGCATGTCAAAGGACCGGTGTACTTTGTAATTCAGCTGGTTGTTAGGCAAAATTTATTGTATGGATCCATAATTATGTGAAGACTTGATTAGTATAATGCATTATGGAGCTGATTAGTATAATGCATTATGGAGCTGCATTAAACCCCCTCTTGCCAGTGCATGGCTTATATATATTGATATCTATGTGTAAGAACAATTAAAGATGATAAACCGTAAGTAGGAAGATATTTGCCTATAGAAATTTAATATGTATTGAATTATGATTTTAAAAAAACTTCAAGAATGAACTAAAGATGTAAAGAAACTTTCAAATTAGCTGTCCTTATATGAAATACATTATGAAGAAGAGAGTTGAAGGATGGTTTTATCTCTGTTTTCAACTCATGGGTAACTCTTTATCAAACAATCATATTTTTTAGCAGCCTTGGGGTAGAGGGCTGTTGAAAATATTGTTGCAAAAGAAGAACTTGCTTGTTTTCTTTCTTTGCAATGATAAATTCCATCATTACAGCCACATTTAATTTTTCCACTACAAATGTTTTCAATATGGACGAGTCTAAACAGAAGCCTTTTGAAAGCATTTCAGAGAAAGAGAAAATGCTGGTAACCTGCATTTTCTCGTTTTCCCTCAATGTTTTATATCTTACCAGAAATTGTATTACCATTTCAAATTAGCCACCTGCAGATGCTTCCAACTTGGAAGAGCCCAAGATTTTATGTTTGAGAAATAGTTAATTTGCAGGGTCCCAAGCACAACCTGTAATTGGTTTTACAGACAAGATAGATAGTTTAGATCACGAATGCAGTATGATCTTGGATTCACACTGTTCTATACTTTGTGAGATATTCTTGCCAAACAGCCATGATATTACAGTATCTATGTCTTTGTTACTGTATGACTGGAAACATCTATTTTTATACACCCGAGGGGACATATGTTATTCCCCTACTTGGCTGTCTGTCTATTAGCAATTTCATGTCTGCTTTTTGTCTCTAAAACCTCTTGTCTGATTTGGAAATTATTCACACCTGGATGAGATGACATGCAGAGTGAAGGCTTTAGATGCAAGACTGCCAGGTCAGGGTCACAGTGGAGGTCAAATGTCACATGCTCTTAAATGGTGTCTGTTTCATATCTCTTAAACCTCTACCGCAAAATTCTGAGTTTTTCAACCCTGAGGAAGAAGGCCATTGAAAACGTGGGAAAAGGAGAAAATGCTGGTAACAGCATTTGCTACTTTTTTCCATAATATTTTCTACTTCTTGATGGAATTCATGTTTTGAGTTACATATAATATGCTGCAGGCTATTGCTTTTGATTCGGACAATTCAAAACGAGTCATTCCCTGAGATGGTTCTTTTTTTCAACACATCATTATGTTGTTAACAATTCTGCAAAGTTGTACTGAAATTCATTCATAATAAAAAAATTACAGGCTGGACACAAATATTACCCCTCAAAACACATTTAACCTTGCTGTGACCTTGACCTTTAACCTACAGACATGGCTCTTGTTCATGACACATCATCTCAATCTGGTTAACATTTGTGCCAAGTTATTTAAAAATTGATTGATAGGGGAAAAAAATTGTGGCCTGGACACGAATTCTACCACTCTAAAAACATTTGATCTTACTACAACCTTGACCTTTAACCTACCGACAAGACTCTTGGGCATCACACATCATCTCAATCTGGTTAACATTTGTGCCAAGTTATTTTGAAAGACACAAAAACAGTCAGACGATCTGAACAAAAACTATATGCCTCCGAAAAAAATATTTGGGGGCATAAAAATATTGACCAAGGTAAGCCCCATGATCTGCTCAGACTGACTTTTGTTGAATCCTTTTGCCTTGGTAAATGCTGTGCATGTTCAAGGACTATTTTACCTCAGGATTAAGCCACTTATTAGATATAAGGGATTTTATGGATCCATGATTATGTGATGATTTGCTTGGTTGAATACATCACAGATATGCAGTTAACCCCCATTTCCTAGAGACTTCAATGCATCACAGATATGCAGTTAACTCCCATTTACTAGAGACTTGAATACATCACAGATATACAGTTAACCCCCATTTACTAGAGACTTGCATATATCACAGATATGCAGTAAACCCCCATTTGCTAGAGACTTGAATGCATCACAGATATGCAGTTAACTCCCATTTGCTAGAGACTTGAATACATCACAGATATGCAGTTAACACTCATTTCCTAGAGACTTGAATGCATCACAGATATGCTGTTAACCCCCATTTGCTAGAGACTTGCATGCATCAAAGATATGCAGTTAACTCCCATTTGCTAGAGAATTCAATACATCACAGATGCAGTTAACCCCCATTTGCTAGAGAGTTGAATACATCACAGATATGCAGTTAACCCCCATTTGCTAGAGAGTTGAATGCATCACAGATGCACTTTACCCCCATTTGCTAGAGACTTGAATGTATTCCAGATATGCAGTTAACCCCCATTTGCTAGAGACTTGAATACATCACAGATATGCAAGTAACCCCCATTTGCTAGAGACTTGCATGCATCAAAGATATGCAGTTAACACCCATTTGCTAGATATTTGAATACATCACAGATATGCAGTTAACCCCCATTTGCTAGAGACTTGAAGCATCACAGATATGCAGTTAACCCCCATTTCCTAGAGACTTGAATGCATCACAGATATGCAGTTAAACCCCATTTGCTAGAGACTTGAATGCATCACAGATATGCAGTTAACTCCCATTTGCTAGTGATTTGAATGCATCACAGATATGCAGTTAACCCCCATTTCCTAGAGACTTGAATGCATCATAGATATCCAGTTAACACCCGTTTGCTAGACACTTGAATGCATCACACATATGCAGTGAACTCCCATTTGCTAGAGAATTGAATGGATCACAGATATGCAGTTAACTCCCATTTACTACAGACTTGATTGCATCAGAGATATGCAGTTTACCCCAATTTGCTAGAGACTTCAATACATCACAGATATGCAGTTAACCCCCATTTCCTAGAGACTTGCATGCATCAAAGATATGCAGTTAACAACCATTTGCTGGAGACCTGAATGCATCACAGATATGCAGTTAACCCCCATTTGCTAGAGACTTGAATGCATCATAGATATGCAGTTAACCCCCATTTGCTAGAGACTTGAATGCATCACAGATATGCAGTTAACTCCCATTTGCTAGGGATTTGAATGCATCACAGATATCCAGTTAACCCCAATTTCCTAGAAACTTGAATACATCACAGATATGCAGTTAAACCCCATTTCCTAGAGACTTGAATAAATCACAGATATGCAGTTAACCCCCATTTCCTAGAGACTTGAATACATCACAGATATGCAGTTAACCCCCATTTGCTAGAGACTTGAATGCATCACAGATATGTAGTTAACCCCCATTTGCTAGAGACTTGAATGCATCACAGATATGTAGTTAACGCCCATTTCCTAGAGAATTGAATGCATCACAGATATGCAGTTAACGCCCATTTGCTAGAGAATTGAATGCATCACAGATATGCAGTTAACCCCCATTTGCTAGAGAGTTAAATGTATCACAGATGAAGTTAACCCCCATTTGCTAGAGACTTGAATGCATCGCAGATATGCATTTAACCCCCATTTCCTAGAGACTTGAATGCATCACAGATTTGGAGTTAACTCCCATTTGGTAGAGACTTTAATACATCACAGATATGCAGTTAACCCCCATTTCCTACAGACTTGAATACATCACAGATATGCAGTTAACCCCCATTTACTAGACACTTGAATACATCAGAGATATGCAGTTAACCCACATTTGCTAGAGACTTGAATACATCACAGATATACAGTTAACCCCCATTTACTAGAGACTTGCATAAATCACAGATATGCAGTTAGCCCCCATTTCCTAGACACTTGAATGCATCACAGATATGCAGTTAACTCCCATTTGCTAGAGACTTGAATACATTACAGATATGCAGTTAACACTCATTTGCTAGAGACTTGAATGCATCACAGATATGCAGTTAACCCCCATTTGCTAGAGATTTGCATGCATCAAAGATATGCAGTTAACTCCTATTTGCTAGAGAATTCAATACATCACAGATGCAGTTAACCCCCATTTGCTAGAGACTTGAATACATCACAGATATGCAGTTAACCCCCATTTCCTAGAGACTTGCATGCATCAAAGATATGCAGTTAACAACCATTTGCGGGAGACCTGAATGCATCACAGATATGCAGTTAACCCCCATTTGCTAGAGACTTGAATGCATCATAGATATGCAGTTAACCCCCATTTGCTAGAGACTTGAAAGCATCACAGATATGCAGTTAACTCCCATTTGATAGTGATTTGAATGCATCACAGATATCCAGTTAACCCCAATTTCCAAGAAATTTGAATACATCACAGATATGCTGTTAACCCCCATTTGCTAGAGACTTGAATACATACAGATATGCAGTTAACCCCCTTTTCCTAGAGACTTGAATGCATCACAGATATGTAGTTAACGCCCATTTGCTAGAGAATTGAATGCATCACAGATATCCAGTTAACCCCAATTTCCTAGAAACTTGAATACATCACAGATATGCTGTTAACCCCCATTTGCTAGAGACTTGAATACATACAGATATGCAGTTAGCCCCTTTTCCTAGAGACTTGAATGCATCACAGATATGTAGTTAACGCCCATTTGCTAGAGAATTGAATGCATCACAGATATGCAGTTAACCCCCATTTGCTAGAGACTTGAATGCATCACAGATTTGCAGTTAACCCCCATTTGCTAGATACTTGAATGCATCATAGATATGCAGTTAACCCCTATTTGCTAGAGACTTGAATACATCACAGATATGCAGTTAACCCCCATTTGCTAGAGACTTGAATACATCACAGATATGCAGTTAACACTCATTTGATAGAGACTAGAATACATCACAGATATGCAGTTAACCTCCATTTCTTAGAGACTTGAATACATCACAGATATGCAGTTAACCCCCATTTACTAGACACTTGAATACATCAGAGATATGCAGTTAACCCACATTTGCTAGAGACTTGAATACATCACAGATATGCAGTTAACACTCATTTGCTAGAGACTTGAATGCATCACAGATACGCAGTTAACTCCCATTTCCTAGAGAATTCCATACATCACAGATGCAGTTATCCCCATATGCTAGAGAGTTGAATGCATCACAGATATGCAGTTAACCCCCATTTCCTAGAGACTTGAATGCATCATAGATATGCAGTTAACACCCATTTGCTAGACACTTGAATGCATCACACATATGCAGTGAACTTCCATTTGCTAGAGAATTGAATGGATCACAGATATGCAGTTAACTCCCATTTACTACAGACTTGAATGCATCAGAGACATGCAGTTAACCCCAATTTGCTAGAGACTTCAATAAATCACAGATATGCAGTTAACCCCCATTTCTTAGAGACTTCCATGCATCAAAGATATGCAGTTAACAACCATTTGCTAGAGACTTGAATGCATCACAGATATGCAGTTAACCCCCATTTGCTAGAGACTTGAATGCATCATAGATATGCAGTTAACCCCCATTTTCTAGAGACTTGAAAGCATCACAGATACGCAGTTAACTCCCACTTGCTAGGGATTTGAATGCATCAGAGATATCCAGTTAACCCCAATTTCCTAGAGACTTGAATACATCACAGATATGCAGTTAACCCCCATTTCCTAGAGACTTGAATACATCACAGATATGCAGTTAACACCCATTTGCTAGAGAGTTGAATGTATCACAGATGCAGTTAACCCCCATTTGCTAGAGACTTGAATGCATCACAGATATGTAGTTAACCCACATTTGCTAGAGAATTGAATGCATCACAGATATGCAGTTAACCCCCATTTGCTAGAGAGTTAAATCTATCAAAGATGAAGTTAACCCCCATTTGGTAGAGACTTGAATGCATCACAGATATGCATTTAACCCCCATCTCCTAGAGACTTGAATGCATCACAGATATGCAGTGAACTTCAACTTGCTAGAGAATTGAATGCATCACAGATTTGGAGTTAACTCCTATTTGGTAGAGACTTGAATACATCAGAGATATGCAGTTAACACTCATTTGATAGAGACTAGAATACATCACAGATATGCAGTTAACATCCATTTCCTAGAGATTTTAATACATCAACAGTTGACCCCCATTTGCTAGAGACTTGAGTACATCACAGATAAGCAGTTAACCCCCATTTGCTAGAGACTTGAATGCATCACAGATTTGCAGTTAACCCCCATTTGCTAGATACTTGAATGCATCATAGATATGCAGTTAACCCCTATTTGCTAGAGACTTGAATACATCACAGATATGCAGTTAACCCCCATTTGCTAGAGACTTGAATATATCACAGATATGCAGTTAACACCTATTTGCTAGAGAGATGAATGCATCACAGATGCATTTAAGCCCCATTTGCTAGAGACTTGAATGCATCAACGATATGCAGTTAACCCGCATTTGCTATAGAGTTGAATGCATCACAGATATGCAGTGAACTCCCATTTGCTAGAGAATTCAATGCATGACAGATATGCAGTTAACTCCCATTTCCTAGAGACTTGAATACATCACAGATATGCTGTTAACACTCATTTGATAGAGACTTCAAAAAATCACAGATATGCAAGTGACCCCCATTTGCTAGAGACTTGAATGCATCAAAGATATGCAGTTAACTCCCATTTGCTAGAGACTTGAATGCATCACAGATATGCCATTAACCCCCATTTGCTAGAGACTTTAATGCATCGCAGATATGCAGTTAACCCCCATTTGCTAGAGAGTTGAATACATCACTGATATGCAGTTAACCCCCATTTGCTAGAGAGTTCAATGCATCACAGATATGAAGTTAACCCCCATTTGCTAGAGACTTGAATGCATCACAGATATGCAGTTAACCCCCATTTGCTAGAGAGTTGAATGCATCACAGATATGCAGTTAACCCCCATTTGCTATACAGTTGAATGCATCACAGATATGCAGTTAACCCCCATTTGCTAGACAGTTGAATGTATCACAGATATGCAGTTATCCCCCTTTTGCTAGAGACTTGAATGCATCACAGATATGCAATTAATCCCCATTTGCTAGAGACTTGAATGCATCACAGATATGCAGTGAACTCCCACTTGCTAGAGAATTGAATGCATCACAGATTTGGAGTCAACTCCCATTTGGTAGAGACTTGAATACATCACAGATATGCAGTTAACACCCATTTGATTGAGAATAGAATACATCACAGATATGCAGTTAACCTCCATTTGCTAGAGACTTGAATACATCACAGATATGCAGTTAACCCCCATTTTCTAGAGACTTGAATACATCACAGATAAGCAGTTAACCCCCATTTGCTAGAGAGTTGAATGCATCTCAGATGCAGTTAACTCCCATTTGCTAGAGACTTGAATGCATCACAGATATGCAGTTAGCCCCCATTTGCTAGAGACTTGAATACATCACAGATATATAGTTAACCCCCATTTCCTAGACACTTGAATGCATCATAGGTATGCAGTTAACCCCAATTTGCTAGAGACTTGAATACATCACAGATATGCAGTTAACCACCATTTTCTAGAGACTTGAATACATGACAGATATGCAGTTAACCCACATTTGCTATAGAGTTGAATGCATCACAGATGCAGTTAACCCCCATTTGCTAGAGAGTTGAATACATCACAGATATGCAGTTAACCCCAATTTCCTACAGACTTGAATACATGACAGATATGCAGTTAACCCCCATTTGCTAGAGACTTGAATGCATCACAGATATGCAATTATTCCCCATTTGCTAGAGACTTGAATGCATCACAGATATGCAGTTAACCCCATTTGCTAAAGAGTTGAATGCATCACAGATATGCAGTGAAGTCCCCAGAGACTTGAATGCATCAATGATATGCAGTTAACCCGCATTTGCTATAGAGTTGAATGCATCACAGATATGCAGTGAACTCCCATTTGCTAGAGAATTCAATGCATCACAGATATCCAGTTAACTCCCATTTCCTAGAGACTTGAATACATCACAGATATGCAGTTAACATTCATTTGATAGAGACTTGAACGCATCAAAGATATGCAGTCAACCCCCATTTGCTAGACAGTTGAATGCATCACAGGTGCAGTTAACCCCAATTTGCTAGAGACTTGAATATATTACAGATATGCAGTCAACCCCCACTTGCTAGAGACTTGAATACATCACAGATATGCCGTTAACATCCATTTGCTAGAGACTTGAATGCATCACAGATATGTAGTTAACTCCCATTTGCTAGAGACTTGAATGCATCACAGATTTGCAGTTAACACTCATTTGCTAGAGACTTGAATGCATCACAGATATGCAGTTAACCCCCATTTGCTAGAGACTTGAATGCATCACAGATATGCAGTGAACTCCCATTTGCTAGAGACTTGAAGGCATCACAGATATGCAGTTAACTCCCATTTCCTAGAGACTTGAATGCATCACAGATATGCAGTTAACACTCATTTGCTAGAGACTTGAATATATCACAGATATGCAAGTGACCCCCATTTGCTAGAGACTTGAATGCATCAAAGATATGCAGTTAACTCCCATTTGCTAGAGACTTGAATGCATCACAGATATGCCATTAACCCCCATTTGCTAGAGACTTTAATGCATCGCAGATATGCAGTTAACCCCCATTTGCTAGAGACTGGAATGCATCAAAGATATGCAGTTAACCCCCAGTTGCTAGAGACTTGAATGCATCACAGATATGCAGTTAACACCCATTTGCTGGAGACTTCAAGAAATCACAGATATGCAGTTAACCCACATTTGCTAGAGACTTAAATAGATCACAGATATGCAAGTAACCCCCATTTGCTAGAGACTTCCATGTATCAAAGACATGCAGTTAATACCCATTTGCTAGAGACTTGAATGCATCACAGATATGCAGTTATCTCCCATTTGCTAGAGACTTAAATGCATCACAGATATGCAGTTAACTCCCATTTCCTAGAGACTTGAATGCATCACAGATATGCAGTTAACACTCATTTGCTTGAGACTTGAATACATCACAGATGTGCAAGTTACCCCCATTTGCTAGAGACTTGCAAGCATCAATGATATGCAGTTAAACCCCATTTGCTAGAGACTTGAATACATCAGAGATATGCAGTTAACCCCCATTTTCTAGAGACTTGAATGCATCACAGATATGCAGTCAACCCCCATTTCCTAGACCGTTCAATGCATTACAGGTGCAGTTAACCCCAATTTGCTAGAGACTTGAATACATTACAGATATGCAGTCAACCCCCATTTCCTAGAGACTTGAATACATAACAGATATGCCGTTAACACCCATTTGCTAGAGACTTGAATGCATCACAGATATGCAGTTAACACTCAATTGCTAGAGACTTGAATACATCACAGATAAACAAGTTAACCCCCATTTGCTAGAGACTTGCATGCATCAATGATATGCAGTTAACACCCATTTGCTAGAGACTTGAATACATCACAGATATGGAGTCAACCCCCATTTGCTAGACAGTTGAATGCATCACAGGTGCAGTTAACCCCAATTTCCTAGAGATTTGAATACATTACAGATATGCAGTCAACCCCCATTTTCTAGAGACTTGAATACATCACAGATATGGAGTCAACCCCCATTTGCTAGACAGTTAAATGCATCACAGGTGCAGTTAACCCCAATTTGCTAGAGATTTGAATACATTACAGATATGCAGTCAACCCCCATTTGCTAGAGACTTCAATGCATCACAGATATGCAGTTAACTCCCATTTGCTAGAGACTTGAATGGATTATAGATATGCAGTTAACTCCCATTTGCTGGACAGTTGAATGCATCAGAGATATGCAGTTAACCCCCATTTGCTAGAGACTTGAATACATCACAGATATGCAGTTAACACCCATTTGCTTAGAGACTTGAATGCATCACAGATATGCAGTTAAACCCCATTTGTTAGGGACTTGCATGCATCAAAGATATGCAGTTAACACCCATTTGCTAGAGACTTGAATACATCACAGGTATGCAAGTAACCCCCATTTGCTAGAGACTTGCATGAATCAAAGATATGCAGTTAACCCCCATTTGCTAGAGACTTGAATGCATCACAGATATGCAGTTAACCTCCATTTGCTAGGGACTTGAATGCATCACAGATATGCATTTAACCCCCATCTCCTAGAGACTTGAATGCATCACAGATATGCAGTTAAACCCCATTTGTTAGAGACTTGCATGCATCAAAGATATGCAGTTCACACCCATTTGCTAGAGACTTGAATACATCACAGATATGCAAGTAACCCCCATTTGCTAGAGACTTGCATGAATCAAAGATATGCAGTTAACCCCCATTTGCTAGAGACTTGAATGCATCACAGATATGCAGTTAACCTCCATTTGCTAGGGACTTGAATGCATCACAGATATGCATTTAACCCCCATCTCCTAGAGACTTGAATGCATCACAGATATGCAGTTAACCCCCATTTGCTAGAGAGTTGAATGCATCACATATATGCAGTTAACCCCCATTTGCTGGAGACTTAAATACATTACAGATATGCAGTTAACCCCCATTTGCTAGAGACTTGAATACATCACAGATATGCAGATAACACACATTTGCTAGAGACTTGAATGCATCACAGATATGCAGTTAACCCCCATTTGCTAGAGACTTGAATGCATCACAGATATGCAGTGAACTCCCATTTGCTAGAGACTTGAATGCATCACAGATATGCAGTTAACTCCCATTTCCTAGAGACTTGAAAGCATTACAGATATGCAGTTAACACTCATTTGCTAGAGACTTAAATATATCACAGATATGCAAGTGACCCCCATTTGCTAGAGACTTGAATGCATCAAAGATATGCAGTTAACTCCCATTTGCTAGAGACTTGAATGCATCACAGATATGCCATTAACCCCCATTTGCTAGAGACTTGAATGCATCGCAGATATGCAGTTAACCCCCATTTGCTAGAGACTGGAATGCATCAAAGATATGCAGTTAACCCCCAGTTGCTAGAGACTTGAATGCATCACAGATATGCAGTTAACTCCCATTTGCTAGAGACTTCAAGAAATCACAGATATGCAGTTAACCCACATTTGCTAGAGACTTAAATAGATCACAGATATGCAAGTAACCCCCATTTGCTAGAGACTTGCATGTATCAAAGACATGCAGTTAACACCCATTTGCTAGAGACTTGAATGCATCACAGATATGCAGTTATCTCCCATTTGCTAGAGACTTAAATGCATCACAGATATGCAGTTAACTCCCATTTCCTAGAGACTTGAATGCATCACAGATATGCAGTTAACACTCATTTGCTTGAGACTTGAATACATCACAGATGTGCAAGTTACCCCCATTTGCTAGAGACTTGCAAGCATCAATGATATGCAGTTAAACCCCATTTGCTAGAGACTTGAATACATCAGAGATATGCAGTTAACCCCCATTTTCTAGAGACTTGAATGCATCACAGATATGCAGTCAACCCCCATTTCCTAGACCGTTCAATGCATTACAGGTGCAGTTAACCCCAATTTGCTAGAGACTTGAATACATTACAGATATGCAGTCAACCCCCATTTCCTAGAGACTTGAATACATCACAGATATGCCGTTAACACCCATTTGCTAGAGACTTGAATGCATCACAGATATGCAGTTAACACTCAATTGCTAGAGACTTGAATACATCACAGATAAACAAGTTAACCCCCATTTGCTAGAGACTTGCATGCATCAATGATATGCAGTTAACACCCATTTGCTAGAGACTTGAATACATCACAGATATGGAGTCAACCCCCATTTGCTAGACAGTTGAATGCATCACAGGTGCAGTTAACCCCAATTTCCTAGAGATTTGAATACATTACAGATATGCAGTCAACCCCCATTTGCTAGAGACTTGAATACATCACAGATATGGAGTCAACCCCCATTTGCTAGACAGTTAAATGCATCACAGGTGCAGTTAACCCCAATTTGCTAGAGATTTGAATACATTACAGATATGCAGTCAACCCCCATTTGCTAGAGACTTCAATGCATCACAGATATGCAGTTAACTCCCATTTGCTAGAGACTTGAATGGATTATAGATATGCAGTTAACTCCCATTTGCTGGACAGTTGAATGCATCAAAGATATGCAGTTAACCCCCATTTGCTAGAGACTTGAATACATCACAGATATGCAGTTAACACCCATTTGCTTAGAGACTTGAATGCATCACAGATATGCAGTTAAACCCCATTTGTTAGAGACTTGCATGCATCAAAGATATGCAGTTAACACCCATTTGCTAGAGACTTGAATACATCACAGATATGCAAGTAACCCCCATTTGCTAGAGACTTGCATGAATCAAAGATATGCAGTTAACCCCCATTTGCTAGAGACTTGAATGCATCACAGATATGCAGTTAACCTCCATTTGCTAGGGACTTGAATGCATCACAGATATGCATTTAACCCCCATCTCCTAGAGACTTGAATGCATCACAGATATGCAATTAACCCCCATTTGCTAGAGAGTTGAATGCATCACATATATGCAGTTAACCCCCATTTGCTAGAGACTTAAATACATTACAGATATGCAGTTAACCCCCATTTGCTAGAGACTTGCATGAATCAAAGATATGCAGTTAACCCCCATTTGCTAGAGACTTGAATGCATCACAGATATGCAGTTAACCCCCATTTGCTAGAAACTTGAATGCATCACAGATATGCAGTTAACCCCCATTTGCTAGAGACTTCAAGGCATCACAGATATGCAGTTAACCCTCATTTGCTAGAGACTTGAATGCATCACAGACATGCAGTTAACCCCCATTTGCTAGAGACTTGAATGCATCACAGACATGCAGTTAATCCTCATTTCCTAGAGACTTGAATGCATCAGAGATATGCAGTTACCCCCCATTTGCTAGACACTTGAATGCATCGCAGATATGCATTTATCTCCCATTTGCTATAGACTTGAATGCATCACAGATATGCAGTTAACAGTCATTTCCTAGAGACTTGAATGCATCACAGATATGCAGTTAACCCCCATTTGCTAGAGACTTGAATGCATCACAGATATGCAGTTAACCCCCATTTGCTAGAGACTTGAATGCATCACAGATATGCAGTTAACTCCCATTTGCTGGAGACTTTAATGCATCACAGATACAGTTAACCCCCATTTGCTAGAGAGTTGAATGCATCACAGATGGAGTTAACCTCCATTTGCTAGAGAGTTGCATGCATCACAGATATGCAGTCAACCCCCATTTGCTAGACAGATAAATGCATCACAGGTGCAGTTAACCCCAAATTGCTAGAGACTTGAATACATTACAGATATGCAGTCAACCCCCATTTGCTAGAGACTTGAATACATCACAGATATGCCGTTAACACCCATTTGCTAGAGACTTGAATGCATCATAGATATGCAGTTAACTCCCATTTGCTAGAGACTTGAATGCATCACAGATATGCAGTTAACACTCATTTGCTAGACAGTTGAATGCATCACAGGTGCAGTTAACCCCAATTTGCTAGAGACTTGAATACATCACAGATATGCAGTTAACACCCATTTGCTTAGAGACTTGAATGCATCACAGATATGCAGTTAAACCCCATTTGTTAGAGACTTGCATGCATCAAAGATATGCAGTTAACACCCATTTGCTAGAGACTTGAATACATCACAGATATGCAAGTAACCCCCATTTGCTAGAGACTTGCATGAATCAAAGATATGCAGTTAACCCCCATTTGCTAGAGACTTGAATGCATCACAGATATGCAGTTAACCTCCATTTGCTAGGGACTTGAATGCATCACAGATATGCATTTAACCCCCATCTCCTAGAGACTTGAATGCATCACAGATATGCAATTAACCCCCATTTGCTAGAGAGTTGAATGCATCACATATATGCAGTTAACCCCCATTTGCTAGAGACTTAAATACATTACAGATATGCAGTTAACCCCCATTTGCTAGAGACTTGCATGAATCAAAGATATGCAGTTAACCCCCATTTGCTAGAGACTTGAATGCATCACAGATATGCAGTTAACCCACATTTGCTAGAGACTTGAAAGCATCACAGATATGCAGTTAACCCCCATTTGCTAGAAACTTGAATGCATCACAGATATGCAGTTAACCCCCATTTGCTAGAGACTTCAAGGCATCACAGATATGCAGTTAACCCTCATTTGCTAGAGACTTGAATGCATCACAGACATGCAGTTAACCCCCATTTGCTAGAGACTTGAATGCATCACAGACATGCAGTTAATCCTCATTTCCTAGAGACTTGAATGCATCAGAGATATGCAGTTACCCCCCATTTGCTAGACACTTGAATGCATCGCAGATATGCATTTATCTCCCATTTGCTATAGACTTGAATGCATCACAGATATGCAGTTAAAAGTCATTTCCTAGAGACTTGAATGCATCACAGATATGCAGTTAACCCCCATTTGCTAGAGACTTGAATGCATCACAGATATGCAGTTAACCCCCATTTGCTAGAGACTTGAATGCATCACAGATATGCAGTTAACTCCCATTTGCTGGAGACTTTAATGCATCACAGATACAGTTAACCCCCATTTGCTAGAGAGTTGAATGCATCACAGATGGAGTTAACCTCCATTTGCTAGAGAGTTGAATGCATCACAGATATGCAGTTAACCCCCATTTGCTAGAGACTTGAATACATCACAGATATGCAGTTAACACTCATTTGATAGAGACTTGAATGCATCACAGATATGCAGTCAACCCCCATTTGCTAGACAGATAAATGCATCACAGGTGCAGTTAACCCCAAATTGCTAGAGACTTGAATACATTACAGATATGCAGTCAACCCCCATTTGCTAGAGACTTGAATACATCACAGATATGCCGTTAACACCCATTTGCTAGAGACTTGAATGCATCATAGATATGCAGTTAACTCCCATTTGCTAGAGACTTGAATGCATCACAGATATGCAGTTAACACTCATTTGCTAGACAGTTGAATGCATCACAGGTGCAGTTAACCCCAATTTGCTAGAGACTTGAATACATCACAGATATGCAGTTAACACCCATTTGCTTAGAGACTTGAATGCATCACAGATATGCAGTTAAACCCCATTTGTTAGAGACTTGCATGCATCAAAGATATGCAGTTAACACCCATTTGCTAGAGACTTGAATACATCACAGATATGCAAGTAACCCCCATTTGCTAGAGACTTGCATGAATCAAAGATATGCAGTCAACCCCCATTTGCTAGAGACTTGAATGCATCACAGATATGCAGTTAACCTCCATTTGCTAGGGACTTGAATGCATCACAGATATGCATTTAACCCCCATCTCCTAGAGACTTGAATGCATCACAGATATGCAGTTATCCCCCATTTGCTAGAGAGTTGAATGCATCACATATATGCAGTTAACCCCCATTTGCTACAGACTTAAATACATTACAGATATGCAGTTAACCCCCATTTGCTAGAGACTTGAATACATCACAGATATGCAGATAACACACATTTGCTAGAGACTTGAATGCATCACAGATATGCAGTTAACCCACATTTGCTAGAGACTTGAAAGCATCACAGATATGCAGTTAACCCCCATTTGCTAGAAACTTGAATGCATCACAGATATGCAGTTAACCCCCATTTGCTAGAGACTTCAAGGCATCACAGATATGCAGTTAACCCTCATTTGTTAGAGACTTGAATGCATCACAGACATGCAGTTAACCCCCATTTGCTAGAGACTTGAATGCATCACAGATCTGCAGTTAACCCCCATTTGCTAGAGACTTGAATGCATCACAGACATGCAGTTAATCCTCATTTCCTAGAGACTTGAATGCATCAGAGATATGCAGTTACCCCCCATTTGCTAGACACTTGAATGCATCGCAGATATGCATTTATCTCCCATTTGCTAGAGACTTGAATGCATCACAGATATGCAGTTAACAGTCATTTGCTACAGACTTGAATGCATCACAGATATGCAGTTAACCCCCATTTGCTAGAGACTTGAATGCATCACAGATATGCAGTTAACCCCCATTTGCTAGAGACTTGAATGCATCACAGATATGCAGTTAACTCCCATTTGCTGGAGACTTTAATGCATCACAGATGCAGTTAACCCCCATTTGCTAGAGAGTTGAATGCATCTCCGATGGAGTTAACCTCCATTTGCTAGAGAGTTGAATGCATCACAGATATGCAGTTAACCCCCATTTGCTAGAGACTTGAATGCATCATAGATATGCAGTTAACTCCTATTTGCTAGAGAGTTGAATGCATCACAGATATGCAGTTAACACTCATTTGCTAGACAGTTGAATGCATCACAGGTGCAGTTAACCCCAATTTGCTAGAGAGTTGAATACATTACAGATATGCAGTCAACCCCCATTTGCTAGAGACTTGAATACATCACAGATATGACGTTAACACCTATTTGCTAGAGACTTGAATGCATCATAGATATGCAGTTAACCCCCATTTGCTAGAGACTTGAATACATCAAAGATATGCAGTTAACCCCCATTTGCTAGAGACTGGAATGCATCAAAGATATGCAGTTAACCCCCAGTTGCTAGAGACTTGAATGCATCACAGATATGCAGTTAACTCCCATTTGCTAGAGACTTCAATGAATCACAGATATGCAATTAACACTCATTTGCTAGAGACTTAAATAGATCACAGATATGCAAGTAACCCCCATTTGCTAGAGACTTGCATGTATCAAAGACATGCAGTTAACACCCATTTGCTAGAGACTTGAATGCATCACAGATATGCAGTTATCTCCCATTTGCTAGAGACTTGAATGCATCACAGATATGCAGTTAACTCCCATTTGCTAGAGACTTGAATGCATCACAGATATACCGTTAACACTCATTTGCTTGAGACTTGCATACATCACAGATGTGCAAGTTACCCCCATTTGCTAGAGACTTGCAAGCATCAATGATATGCAGTTAAACCCCATTTGCTAGAGACTTGAATACATCACAGATATGCAGTTAACCCCCATTTGCTAGAGACTTGAATGCATCACAGATATGCAGTTAACTCCAATTTGCTAGAGACTTGAATGCATCACAGATATACAGTTAACACTCATTTGCTAGAGACTTGAATACATCACAGATATGCAGTTAACTCCCATTTGCTAGAGACTTGCATGCATCAAAGATATGCAGTTAACACCCATTTGCTAGAGACTTGAATACATCACAGATATGCAAGTAACCCCCATTTGCTAGAGACTTGCATGAATCAAAGATATGCAGTTAACCCCCATTTGCTAGAGACTTAAATGCATCACAGATATGCAGTTAACCCCTATTTGCTAGGGACTTGAATGCATCACAGATATGCAGTTAACCCCCATTTGCTAGAGACTTGAATGCATCAGAGACATGCAGTTAACCCTCATTTGCTAGAGACTTAAATGCATTACAGATATGCAGTTAACCCCCATTTGCTAGAGACTTGAATACATCACAGATATGCAGATAACACACATTTGCTAGAGACTTGAATGCATCACAGACATGCAGTTAACCCCCATTTGCTAGAGACTTGAATGCATCACAGATATGCAGTTAACCCCCATTTGCTAGAGACTTGAATGCATCAGAGACATGCAGTTAACCCCCATTTGCTAGAGACTTGAATGCATTAGCGATATGCAGTTAACCCCCATTTGCTAGAAGAGACTTGAATGCATCGCAGATATGCATTTATCTCCCATTTGCTAGAGACTTGAATGCATCACAGATATGCAGTTAACAGTCATTTGCCAGAGACTTGAATACATCACAGATATGGAGTTAACCCCCATTTGCTAGAGTCTTGAATGCATCAAATATATGCAGTTAACACCCATTTGCTAGAGAATTGAATGCATCACCGATATGCAGTTGACCCCCATTTGCTAGAGACTTGAATGCATCACAGATGCAGTTAACCCCCATTTGCTAGAGACTTGAATGGATCACAGATATGCAGTTAACTCCCATTTGCTAGAGACTTGAATGCATCACAGATATTCAGCTAACCCCCATTTGCTAGAGACTTGAATGCATCACAGATATGCAGTTAACCCCCATTTGCTAGAGACTTGAATGCATCACAGATATGCAGTTAACTCCCATTTGCCAGAGACTTTAATGCATCACAGATGCAGTTAACCCCCATTTGCTAGAGAGTTGAATGCATCACAGATGGAGTTAACCCCCATTTGCTAGAGACTTGAATGCATCACAGATATGCAGTTAACCCCCATTTGCTAGAGACTTGAATTCATCACAGATATGCAGTTAACTCCAATTTGCTAGAGACTTGAATGCATCACAGATATGCAGTTAACTCCCATTTGCTAGAGACTTGAATGCATCACAGATATGCAGTTAACCCCCATTTGCTAGACACTTGAATGCATCACAGATATGCAGTTAACCCCCATTTGCTAGAGACTTGAATGCATCAGAGATATGCAGTTAACTCCCATTTGCTAGAGACTTGAATGCATCACAGATATCCAGTTAACCCCCATTTGCTAGAGATTTGAATGTATCACAGATATGCAGTTAAACCCCATTTGCTCGAGAGTTGAATGCATCACAGATATGCAGTTAAACCCCATTTGCTAGAGACTTGAATGCATCACAGATATGCAGTTAACCCCCATTTGCTAGAGACTTGAATGCATCACAGATATGCAGTTAACCCCCATTTGCTAAAGACTTGAATACATTTGAGATATGCAGTTAAACCCCCTTTTGCCTGAGAATGGCTCAAATAATTTTCATTTGGTTCTTGTTGATTCATTGACATTTTTTACACGGATGGTTTCAAAGTTGTCCTGTGCAATTTTGTCTCAGGAAGTAATGACTTGATGAAAAGGTAAATGTATGGATGCTTAACCAAAAGATGAAAAACAGCTTTGGGTAGGAGAGAAGAACAAGAAGAGCTTCAGTTCAGCCAGCCCTGTAGCAGTCAGTAATGTACAGGACTTAAAACCAGGGTGTCACTGGCTTGTTTTCCAGCTAGGCCAATTTCTGTGGCTTAGGAAGAATAATGTGCAAAGTACTGGTTAAAGAAACTCCAGGGCTGCCTTTTATTAAACTGCGTACACACAACATTTGCTGGCGCAGTTTAGGTAAGCAAGCATAATGTCTGAAAACAAGTTTCACTTAACTGCATAACTTAATGATTTGAGAAAATGTCTGCATAACTTTATGCCAGCTCATACCTGTAGGTAAAGTAGAGATCATACCTAAGTATATACTATCCCAAATATTAATATTGCATAAATCTATACAGTTTATTGAAATGCAGCCCAGGAAAGCATTGGTGCACTAGCTGTCACAATATAACTGAAATAATGTTGAAAATAGCATAAAGTACTATAACAAACAAGCAAAATAAGCTTCAGTTCCAAACCATTTAATTCACTGTTACATAATTACCTCATCCTGTGTATGTATATACAATTTAATTAAAGCTGATGATTTTAGAAAGCAAAGTAATATGTAAGTTAATCTATGTACAAATCATAAACATAAAATATTGCTTTTCAAACTATATGACATTTTATGTAAACTTTCATTCAATCAACAACATAATACAAAAAGGGTATAAAACTTTTCCAACTTTGATTTTGAAGCACACCACTTCTAAAAGCATTGTGGTGAAAGGAGAAATTGCTCATTAAGAGTATGATAAAAGCAGAAATTATTTGTAAAAAGTAATTTTTGCTTTAACAAAAAGTTTTCAGCATAGGTTTGTAATAATACTTAGTCTAGAATTACAATTTTACACCTGTCCAAAACCGAAAAGCACTCACAGAGGACAAGCAAAACATGGTTAAAAAAATTAATGAAGATTACCAATTTTTCAAAAGAATTTTTGTGTCTGCTGCAAATTTGTGTCAGAGGGACTCTTCACCAGAACTAATAATTTTGGAAAATACCAAACTGAAAGCATTTGGAGACAAAAAATTAAATGTGACCTAAATGATTGATTTTGTTTAAGAGAGAATAAAAAAAATTGTTGGAAAAAGATAAAATGCTGACAAGCAGCATTTTCTCCTTCTCTTATAATGTTTTTAAAAGACTTCATCTATGGCATTTGTAAAAAGAAGGATTGTATGGTAAAGGATCTCTTCACCAAAGTATCTTGTGTTTTAGGAAAAAGACTTTGGAAAAAAATTGTTTGAAAAGCAGAAAATACCCATAACCAGCATTTTCCCTTTTTCTCACTGTTTTCCACCTTATCAAACACAAACCAAATCATTTTAACCACATCTAATAAATCATCTGCAGATGATTTCAATTTGAACAGGTCTTTTTTGTTGTCTGATAAAGAGTTGAATAAGGAAGTGTGAAAATACAAATGAGAAACAGAAACAACATAGAGAGACAAGCAAAAACCTAATATCCGACACCATATTTCACTTGAGTATCCTTCATGAATACAGATCTGCAAAATGTAAATGAGCCATGCTCCGTTAAAAAGGGACTAAATGCATCTGCAAAAAATAGGCTGACCTGGGTTGAAACTTTTTGCAATTGGTCAATTTTTTACATGTCAAAGGACCATTCTACTTTGGGAATTCAGTCAGTTGCCAGACAAAGTAGATTTTATGGATCTATAATTACGATGATTTGCCCAGTATCATGCATCAAAGAGATGCATTAAAACCCCTTTTGCAAGAGCATGGCTCAAATATTGATTAAAAAATGATGATGGACAAATAGTGTCCAACAATCTCTCCATCTCTCTCTCCAATTTTTTATTTCTTTCTCTCTCTCTCTCCCTCTCTCTCTTTTGCTATAGAATGGCTCAAATTCATTACAGCTCTTAGGCTGATAAGCCCCACTTAATGTGCATATGTGGACATCACAAATCAAGATCAGACTGCATAGAACATGCATTCTGATCTTGGATCTACACTGCCTGATATGTAAAGTGTTAACCTTCCAAAGCAACTTTGAAAATTCCAATATTCTAGTTTTTTACAAGGGCTGATAATTTTTATTTCATGTTTTTGTGGATATTGCCAATCAAGATCTGACTGCACAGAGTATGCAGTATGATCTTTGCACCTTACAATCAAATTTGAAGCAAGACAATTTTGCCAGATAGCCTGGAAATTGCAACATTTTGCTCTCTTTTTCCCCCGCCTGAAAATGTCCGCACTGTTTAATAAAGTTGTCTAAAGTTAAGGAAAACATGATGGTAACAAGCATTCTCTCCTTTTCCAACAGTGTTTTCCAAAGCCTTATTTCCTCGTGTTGTTAACTCACTTGATTGATGCATTAATGAAAAATCTTTAACCCTTTGCTAAACAAGTGTTAAATATCCTGAGAAATAATGCTTTTGAAAACATTGTGGGAAAAAGCAAAAATGCATTTTGTCTTTTTCCAACAATGTTTTCTGCCCTTTCTAAGGCAATTTCCAACTTTTCACCTACATTAATCCTTAACTGCACAATCCCGTCTTTTAAAGACCCTGAGAAAGAAGCCATTTGAAAACATGGGAAAAGGCAAAAATGCTAGTAACCAGCATTTTATTCCTTTTCCCACAATGTTTTTTTTTTCCTTCTCCAAACAAATTTCAATTTTTCAGTAACCTTCATTTTGTCATCTGCAAATACTTTTAATATGAACCAGTCTAAAACTTTGTTGTTTGGTATGGAGTTTAAGTTTGTCACCTGCAAAATCCACTGTCTAAAATTTGTTGCCTGGAAAAGAATTACCCTATTTCTATACAGGCTATTTCAAGACCTACCAAAATCTATCACATAATACTGTACAGCAGACTGAGGTTGCTTACTCAGTAACATACAGGGCTTACAGTCGAGGGGTTGTGAGATTGAATCCCGGCTCAGCCTCACCCTTTCTTAAGGACTGATGATTGTCATTGCAACAGGATTAACCTTGTACCAGATGACAAAATTAGACCTGTCCAAACTTAAAGCATTTGCAGAAGATAAAATAAAAACAGGTCCAATAATGGGATTGGTCTTTGAAGGGTAGAAGACATTGTTGGAAAAAAAGAAAACGCTGTTTACAATAATAATTAGATTCCTTTTCCCACAATGTTTTCTAGAGCAGTTTTCCTCAACATTGTTTAAACATTCATTTTTCTAGTAAAGGAATTATCCTTTCTCACCACTGAAAAATGTATATGAGGGGAAAAACTTGTACAAATACAAATGACTGAAACCCCCCCTCCAAAAAAAAAAAGGAACACGTATGAAGTTGCAGTGCCAGCCATGATATGAATAAAATATAGTTGTAAATGGCATTTAACACAAAAACGAACAGGCAAATGAAGAAAGGAAGGTTATCATTGTTCAATAGTATAATAAATATTGTGAAAATAGGAGCAGTGACAAGCAATGTTACAAGCAATGGCTTTTCCTCCAAAGCTGTCAGCTATTGGGACATTAAAATTTGTATTTGTTCAGTGATAGAGTTATCTTTTATGACACATCCTGAGTTTTTATGACCCTGAGCAGGAATAATTTTGAAAACATTATGGGAAAAGGAGAAAATGCTGGTAACCAGCATTTTCTCCTTTTCCCACAGTGTTTTCTACCCTATTAGAGATAAATCATCATATGAGCTACATTTACTGTCATCTGCAAATGCTTCTGTAAAAAGCTTAGTTGAGTAAAAAAATTTTCGTATGATTAAGAGTTCAACTGCTAAACAAATGATTAATAAATATAGGATCTGACAGTAGTTGGCATTTGAGATAGAATTTTATTAAGTGAGTCTAGGAAAAATGTTACTAAGCTAGCCTTTGGCAAGCTTGACAAGATTTTTTTCGTAGACGAGTTTAATAAAATTTTACCTCAAAAACCAACAAATATTGGATTCTTTTTATCATGTGAATTATAGTTCATGATGTCTTAAAACATAGGCCTAAGTGAATGTGTGTATTGAAATTTACATGAGGCTTATTTGTTTCTTTGACAGGCACTTTATGAACGAAAAAAAAAAAATTATCCAAAGAAACTTGCATGATCATAATGGTTTTGTTTTGAATCTAAAGATGATAAAATTCACAGCTTTGTCAAGATCATCAATTGCGGCAGTTAATTTCGCAAAGAAATCTGGGTCAGCAATGTCATAGAAATGATGCATATTACTACAGAGTGTTGACTACATACAGCACTATTTGCTTGTCTCATATGTGTGTAAGATAAGAAAATTCGTAATGGGTGTATAACAGTGAAAACAAGGGTTGTTATGTGATAATGTGATATCTTTAATTCAAAAATTCAAAGTGCCAAACTGTTACGTGTAAAGATTTTAGACAGCTTGTTCTCCTACCACTGTATTAAATCTTTTTAAACCTTAGGCTAATAAGCGCGACTCAATGACCTGCAGTATGATCTTGGATCTACTCTGGCCAATACAGAGATTTTTTTCCCGATAATATACCTTTGAAATGGCTACATTTGGGTTTTATTATCGCTTTGAAAGTTTCATTTCATTTATTT
Source organism: Hippopus hippopus (assembly GCA_946811185.2). NCBI lineage: Eukaryota > Metazoa > Mollusca > Bivalvia > Cardiida > Cardiidae > Hippopus > Hippopus hippopus. The sequence continues at coordinate 17,268,803 of OX328097.1, forward strand.
AGCTGGTTAAGGGTTGATTTATTTTAACCCTTTACCAGACAGTCCTGACTTTTAACTACCCTGTAGAAGAAGGCTTTTAAAAGCATTGTAGGAAAGGGAGAAACTGCTGGTAACCAGCATTTTCTCCTTTTCCCACAATGTTTTCTATCCTATCAAGGAAAAGATGTGTCATTTGAGCCACCTTTCATTTTGTCATCTGCAAATGCTTTCAATTTGGACAAGTCTGAAAAATATTTCATTTGGGAATGAGTTAACCCTTTGCCAAAATGTTTGACATTTCCATACTGAAAGCATAGGCAGATGTCAAGTATGGCCCAAGTAATAGGATTCATTTTAAGAAGGATGAAAAACACTGAGGAAAAGGAGAAAAAAAGTTGGCCACCACAAATGTTCTTGAAAAGCTTCTTATATACAATTAGAAAAACAAAGGCTTATTCCTATGGGAAAATGTATTATACTGCCACAACATCTGGAAGTAATAGATCTAGTATTGTAAACTGCAAGAAAAAAAGTCAATTCTTCACTTCAATTAAGAAATGAATTGCATGTCACACACCTGTTCAAGTAAGTGTACAAAAATCATGATTCCTTATCAAAAACCCTTTTTGTGGGTACTCATTAATGATTGATTGATTGCATGGTTTTAACGCCATTTTCAACATTATTTCAGTTATATCGCAGTGGCCAGTGCACCTATCCATGCTTTCCTGGAGACTCTTATACCAGTACTCCACACAATTTTCTTTCCAAGCCACTGGCTGCTTTCCCACATAATCATCGTTGAGACAATGGTCAGCAGTGGGAGAGGATCCTGTTGCAGTGACTATCATCAATCCTCGGAAAGAAATTGGCCGAGCCAGGGGTCGTAGCCAGGGATCGAACCCTGGACTCTGTGTTTTCAAGTCCTGCATGCTACTGACTGAGCTACCGGGGCTTGGCGGGTACTCATTAAAATAGTCTGGATGAGGCCATTATCAAAAGCGCCTACCACATAGGATTCAGACTATAACTAGGAAATTTTGCACTTGAAAGGAAAATCAATAAGCTTCATTTAAAAGCAAATGTAGGGGTCCTGTGTGGCTCAGTGGTAAAGTGTAGGACTCATGACCTGGAGGCCCCGGGTTCGAGCCTCACTGGCTCCACCGGGCTTTTTACAGGAGTGTCCTTGGGCAAGACACTTCAGAGCCCCAGCCTAGTACTGGTGAAACCCAGGAAAACATGTATAAGCAAGCTGTCGTCGTGATATGACTGAAATAATGTTGAAAGCGGCGTAAAACACCATTCAAACAAACAAACAAAAGCAAATGTAGCTCAAACCTATTGTCACATGTTAAAATAAAAGCAATCAGAATATTACACAAACCATTCCGCTAGAAAAGCATACCTAGCACTAATAGGCCTGGCCGGGTAGCACAGTGGTTAGTGTATTTGACTCAAGACCTGGGGACCGTTTTACTAAACTGCTTAAGCGAACGTAAGTAAGATTTTTGTAAGTTTTTACTTAACTCCGAGTTTTGCGTTTTACTAAAAGTTTCGTAGCTAAGTACGAACGTAGGTTTTTGTGTAATATACGTAAAAAAAAATCGGTCGTAAGTGAGAACATAGGCCGAAATCTGGAGTTATTTTTTTTATATTGCAACGATATAGAGGAAGAAATTTGAGAAAAACATTATAATAATCCTCACAGCTATCCGCATAAGTCATACATTTCATTTTTTGAACGATTATTATTTGTTTTCTTCACACGTACAGTATCCATATTTGACGGAAGAGGCTGGCGTATGAGATGACGTAAGGCGCGAGAAATGTAGGGTAAATGTGCATGAATTACGTCACATTTACCTTTGGTTGAACAGCACGCGCTGTTTACCTAGGTAACAAGTGCGCGGGTACTACTGTTTCTGCCTTCAATTGAAGAGTTACGGAAATACTTACTTACGCAAATTCACAAAGTTACGAAAGTTTAGTAAAACGGATTTACGAATTTCGTAAAACTGAACGTAGGCGTAAAGTTACATAAATTCTTACGTAAAAACTTACGAATTGTTAGTAAAATGGTGCCCTGGTGGCTGTGAGCTCGATACCCAGTTGAGGCAAATTTTCTTTCTGGCAATTTTTTCCCTCTCACCTCTGATGCATGTGAGAAAAGTAGTCAAAGACTTGGAAAGAAAGTTGTGTCAGTGCTAGTGTGAGAAAGCCAGGAAACACATGCGTAGCTGCACTGACCACCTTGATATGACCTTAGCTGTTAAATACAACTAATCAATCAATAGCACTTGTAATTCGATTGACCCTTTACCACACAATTCAAAATTTTGACAAGAAAGCTTTTGAAAACTATTTGGGAAAAGGAGAAAGTGCTAATGAGTTAACCAGCATTTTCTCCTTTTCCTGTGCTGTTTTCTACCTTTGCAAAGGCAAATTCCATTATTTGAATAAAACTAAATTTGTCAACTGCAAGTGCTTTACACTTGGCCAAGTCTAACCTTTTTGTCATTTGATAAAGATTTAAACTTGGATTATAAAATTATTTACCAGTACATGTATTGCATAGTTGATGACCCAAGGCCATTTGTAGGGATAACCTGTGACCAAGCAATCCACCAATTCAAAAACCCTGAAAAAAAAGGATTTTCTGAAATATTGTGGGAAAAGCAGAAAATGCTAGTGACCAGCATTTTTTTCTTTCCCCACAATGTTTTCAAATCTTTTCTTCAGGGTTGGTAAAACTAGGGGTGAACACTGGTAATACTTTTCTTTGACCAGCTGGAGCACATATGAAGCATAAATGCTAGAATAATGTGACTTAGGAAATGAAACTGTAACAAAAACAGCAACAACAACAACAAAAACTTTTCCCCTTATGGTTTTTCGAAGATGACTGGATAATACTGAAAATGATGTTAAAGCATGGTAAAATAGCAATGCATTCAATGATATAAAATTAGAATTAATAAAACTACAATATTATGGAAGATTATGTCATAGATTAGAGAGTTTAGCCTCATTTGTCAATTTTCCATCTCTTGCACATATAGTTCACTCCTTCATCTTTAAATCCAAATCGTGAATAAAATGGCACCATAGCGTCTTTGCAATCCAAAGATATTTTGTAGCAGCCTAAATGAGCACTCAATAACGTCAGCAGATCTACCAATCTGAAAATGCAACAATATACTGTACCAAGGGGTTTTCCATGACCCACTATTTTTTTGAATTTTGACCCCCAAATTTTCTAAGTGACCCCCAAAATTTCAATGTTTGCCTTCTTTTCTTCATCTGAGGGGTGTCATTTTTGGGCCAATTACCCAAATATAAGAGAGTCAAGGGAAAACCCTGCATCTGTCACAGTGTGACAGAACAAACTAATCTCTGCCAATGACTTTTTTGTCTTGCAGCTGTTTTTGAAAACATCAAGGCAACAGGCCATATGGTGATGCATGGAATTCAGAAAACAGACCAAGATATTCCAAAACCATTGCTTCAAAATCAACTATATAAAGAAAACACAACTACTTCATCATTGAACCTCATTTACATATTAACTTTGCATAATTTACATAGAGGACATTTATTTTTTTCAATGAAAGATCAAAATTTATTTCATCAAGTGAACACTATCAGTAATATTCTCATGAGTGGCTGTGCCACTTGTGAAAATATTTCCGATGATGTTGACGAGATGAAATCAATTTCGATCTTTCACCGAAAAAAACAAGTATTCTATTTATTTCATGCATCTAACCCTTTTTTGTAGGGACTTTCTTCAAAATCCAGTTCAATTATTGTTTCTGGTAATTCCTCGTGGCCTACCCCCCTTCACATAAAAACGCATTACAATATTACATAAAGCCCGAGAAAGGTAGGATAAATGCGCATAATTATAGTTTATTCTTATTATGATTGATATTTCATGGTTACAACCAGTGAAAAATACCGATTTTATATTTTCTAACTCTTCAAATGAAGGCAAAAACAGTAGTTCACTAGTTACCTGGGTAAACAGCATGTGCCATTCAACCAGAAGGAAATATGAGGTAATTTACACACATTTATCCTACCTTTCTCGGGCTTTATGTTTCCTGTCAACACATAGTCCCTCTGTACATAATTTATGTACAGAGGGACTAGGTGTTGACAGGAAACATACGCCAAGCCAGATGGCTCTGTCAGTAACATACATGGCTTGGAACCAAGGGGAAGCTGATTTGAATCCCCAAGTCAGCAAAACTCTTTCCAAGGAGTGATGATAGTCATTGTGACAGGTTCATTCCACTGTCACCAATGATTATGGTCTCAATTATAGTTCCTTTAGAAAGCAGCCAGTGGTCTAAGAAGAATATTGTACAGAGTAATGTTAAAAGAAACTCCATGAAGCAACAATTGGTGCACTGGCTGCGACAATACAACCAAAATAATGTTGAAAACAAAAAATTAACTACACAAACAAATTTTCTGTGATAAAACACTTACAATTTACCCAGTTGTTTCCCTCTATAGTCATCACTGACTACCACGTCTTCTATTCTTCCCCTCTGAAAAAAAAAGCAACAACAAAAATTAGCAATCAAAGAAGTTATTAATTAACAAACTGTGTCATTGCTTTTATGATGAAAACGGTCTATTCAATACAAAATGGCAGTCTTGGACACTATCAGCAATTTCTGGCAACTCAAGAAAACCTCTGCCAATACTAGAAAAACTCAGCCAATATTAAATCCAATATGAGCAACAAATCACAGCCATTGCATAATGAATTTCTCATTAATCAAGCCATTTCATATTGGCAGTTACAGGTCAGAGGTCTGAGGTATTAGCCCGGGGCAGAAGGTCTCGTGCTAATACCTTAGACCTCGAACCTATAGCTCTGCTAATTCTAAATTACTTGCTTAATAACATTATATTCTATTGATAATTGATTCATCTGTTACCAGACAATGTTGGAATAAAAGAATTTGACAGTTGTTTACGAATAAAGGATTTCATGGATCCAAAATTATGTGATGGCTTTCTTAGTACATGTATAATGCATCTGGGAGATACATTAAGTCCCCTTTTGCTACAGCATGGCTTATACACACACATCCTGTCCATTATCTACCATGATATTCTGGCCCAAAAAACTTGTAAATCTGCAGTACTTGGGGGTCTGTTTTGTAACTGACAATAGACACTACAGAGGTGGCCACAAGCAGCAGGATGATGGAATACTTGGTCTGTATTCACAAACCATTCTCAAGAATGTTCTTTTCTCCAAAATTTTCTAAATTTGAATGTAACACAACTTCTGATTGGCTAAACCAAATGGTTTAGCCAGTCAGAAGTTGTGTTACTTTCAAATTTTGAAAATCTTGGAGAATTAAACAAAGAATGTTCTCAAGAATGGTTGTTGAGGCCAAGAAGTCTTTGTACAAGTAACTGCTCCTTTTACAGAGCAATTTCTTATTTTGTCCAGAAAATATAATATTTTTCATTCTTTCAAATCTCTTTTCTTGCCAAATATTTAAACTCTTATTCAACAGTCCACTGAATCTCAGACAGATTTTTATCTTATATGCTTGTCAAAACAGATGGATGATATAGATCCAAGATTAGATTGCAGTTTCTGTGGAGTCTGATTTTGATCTATATAATCCCAAAAAAGTCCTTGTTTTTGCGTATGGTGCTTTGGAGCAGTTTAAATATGGTCTGTATTAAAATAGTTAAAAATATGGTGTCTAAGTAAAATTAGAAAGCAATACTCACAAGAGTACATTCATGTATAAATTTGTGTTCAATAAACAGAGTGGCAGATCCAATAATGAGATTCCGTGACGTATCCTCTATCACAGTAATGTAATAACAGTCTTTTTGTGCCAACATACTGTTGAATTTGGCTGAAAGAGCATTAAAGTATAATAGACAAAGCAACATTTAGTGCACTGACTGAAATTCTGACTAGACATATGTTTAACAGTTAAAAAAGAAAAACAGTTTTAAGAAAAAAAAAAAGCACATAAGATATCAGAATGAGACGTTCCAAGATCTGAGAGCATCTTTTGTACAGTTAGGGTAAGTATTTAACCAACAATGCAAAATAGCAGTTTCTAAATCCAGAAAGTTACGTTATTTCCAATAGGTTAGACTATTTGGTTTATCTAATCTATAGTTCTGTTGCTTGAATGCTACTAAGCATGGTTGGCAAAGAAAGGCCCTTATCTTGATTTTCACTGGCTTCAAACACAGTTTAGGTAGCACCCAAATCTTATGGAGTTTTTCCTTTAAAGTTTTAACCCTTTAAATTCTAGAAGTAAATTAATGTACTTATGCTGTACAGTAGATCAGCATCAGAAAGCAAGAATCTGTGGTCTAATTTTGTGCTTAAGTACCATCTGATGTTTATGATGAGTTACTCTAGCCAAAACTTAAGTTTACTTTAGAGGTGCTGAACAAGAGCTCTGCAAAGCAGGCAAATATAAAGGAAGCTACCAACCTCAACTCAATATCATCTCATCAAGGTGCAAAATATTTTCAAAATTAGACAAGGGTTCAAGAGATATAGAGCAGACACAAAATTGCATATGGGCAAATGGAAGAACAGACAAACAGACAACCAGGGGGCATAACTAAATACATCCCTTCGGGTGTATTTAAGTTGTTAACAACAGTAACTGTTACAGACTTAATTTGCTTGTTTGTCAACGACTTTGAATTTATATGATATTATTTCTTTATCATTTTTGCCTTCGTCCTTGATGTTTTGAGAATTGAGTCTGGAATCATTAGACAATTTTTGTCAATGCATTTCTATGTATGTTATAACAAGAGGGCCACTGGCCCTAAAGCGCTCACATAAGTAAAGTCATCTATAGTTGATAAAGCTGAAGAGACCCTGGTTTTAATGATGTAAAACATGTGCGTGTAAGTGACCTACTTTTTACCTATTTGGCCTACTTTTGAACTTGTCAGACATATCATCCAGACAAATATTCCCATGATGATTCATGATAATCAGACTGAAAATGTGGCCTCTAGACTGCACACAAGGTTTTTCTAAGATTTGGTCCAGTGACCTACTTTTTCATCTGTTGTGACCTAATTCCAGACTTGTCTGAGATTTCATACAGACAACCTTTCTGACCTAGTTTCATTTGTATCAACATGAAAATGTGACCTCTATGGTGCACACAGTTTTCCTTAAATTTGGCCAAGTGACCTACTTTTTGATCCTACATGACCCAAATTCAAACCTGTCCAATACATCATCAAGACAAACATTCTGAGGAAGTTTAGTGAGTATCAGGCTAAAAATGTGCCCTCTACCGTGCACACATTTTTCTGACATTTGGCCAAGTGACCTACTGTTTGACCATAAGTTACCCAATTTCAAAAAGGTCTAAGATATTAATCAAGACAAACATTCTGACCAAGTTTAAAGAGTTTCAGGGTGAAAATGTGGCCTCTTAAGTGCACACAAGGGTTTTGTTAGATTTGACCCTGTGACCCACTTTTTGACCCAAGATACCCCAATTTGAACTTGTCTAAGATATCATTAAGACAAACATTCTGACCAAGTTTCAAGAGTATCAGGCTGAAAATGTGGCCTCTAGAGTGTACAAAGGTTTTTCTAAGATTTAGCCTAATGACCTACTTTTTGATCTGCTGTGACCTACTTACGGACCTCTCCAATATATCATCAAGACAAACATACTGACTAAGTTTCAAGATTATTGGGGTGAAATGTGGCCTCTAGAGTGCGCACAAGGTTTCTTTCAGATTTGACCCTGTGACCTACATTTTGACCTGGCGTGATTCAATTTCAAACTTGTCTGAGATATCATCAAAACAAACATACAAAGTTTCATAAGTTTCAGGCTAAAAATGTGGCCTCTAGAATACTAGTACACACAGGGTTTTCTAAGATTTAGCTCAGTGACCTATTTTTTGACCCCACATGGCCTAATTTCAAACTTGTCTGATATATCATCAAAGCAAACATTCTGACAAAGTTTCATGAGTTTCAGGCTGAAAATTTGGCCTCTAGAGTGCAGACATGGTTTTTCTCAGATTTGATCCTGTGACCTCCTTGTCGAACCGACATAACCAAATTTTAAATTGTCTGAGCTTTCATCAAGACAAACATTCTGACCAAGTTTCAACAGTTTTAGGCTGAAAATGTGGCCTCTTGAGTACACATAAGGATTTTTTTTAAAGATTTTGCCCAGTGTCCTACTTTTTGACCCCAAATGACCTAATTTTTAAATTATCCGATATATCATCAAGACAAACATTCTGATCAAGTTTAAAGAGTATTGGGCAGAAAATGTGGCCTCTAGAGTGCACATAAGGTTTTGCTGTCACTATGGACCAGTCTGCAGTTCCATCATTTGGTAAAGAGAAATGTTCACTTATGGTGTCAAATACCTGATGAAGAAATATTCAGCCAACAGATAAAAACTTATATTAATGATGTTAATGTAAAAACAGCTAATGCAAAAAAAATCTTGGGAATTAATATTAAAAACGTACCTTCAAACTGTTCCCTGGAAACATTTCCAACCTCTGTTAATTTTCTGAGTAAATCTATGAAACCTGTTTTGAAAAAGTAGGGAAAATACAATCAGCTTGTCTACTTAAATCTTTACTTCACAATCCAGAGGTTTAACGACCCCGAAAAAGAAACCTTTAGAAAGCACTGTAGGAAAAGGAGAAAATGCTACTATCTACCCTTTTCCCCTTTTTCCCCCACAATGTTTTCAACTCTTTCAAAGACAAATCCCATCATTTTAGCTGCATGTAATTTAACAGCTGCAAATGCTTTCAATTTGGTCAAGTCTACATATTTTGTTGTGTGGGCAGGAATTAAACCCTTTACCAAATAATCCTGTGTTTTTATGACTCTATGGAAGAAAGCTTTTGAAAATCTTGAGGGAGGGAGGCAGGGAGGAAGGGGAATAGCTGACGACCAACATTTTTTCCTTGCCTATAATGTTATCTACCCTTCAAAGACAAACTCAACAGTTTGAGCAACAGTGAATAAGTCATCTGCAAACGTTTTCAATACAGATGTGTTCCACTACATGGAATAATGTCACAACTCTTGTCAGTGAGACAAAACTGCATTTTTTCATAAATGCAAGGGGTGGCCATACTTGATATTTAATTAATCATGTGACTTTTTGATTTGCAGAAAGCAAATTTTTGCATCATTTACCATTTGAAATTTATAAATAATGTTAAAAAAAAGTTAACGAAATTTTGTGCACCATTCAATGGAATAACAGGGAAAACCATTAAAGTTAAATTACATCACAACTTGTTACCTCCAGCTGATTTTCAACCTACAACTAGTGTAGTCTGTTACCCCACCATGCTATAAGAGTATGATAACATAGGGTTAGGGACAGGTAATCCAGACTACAACCAGTGTTGCATTTTTAAATATACTCAGTGCACATGTACCTCAGATTTTTTAAAAAAACACAAGCTAATTCTGTAATTATTTACCCAAAAGAAAAGCAGTCTACAAAAAAAAAATTTTTTTAAAGAAAAGTATAAGCCATTGCTTGAAAAATATGATGAAGTATGGAGCAATTGCTCACAATCAATAAATTGTTCTTTTCTCTTTCTACATCTTTCAAATATCTGCTGCAAGCATTTCAAATCAATATTTAATATGTTTACATACATACATACTGGGAGGCTATGTAATGTAAAACCATCTACCATAAATACCTGTAATACCTCCATATTCTAAATATTGTCAGTATGGATTTCTTTCATGTCACTGACAACCCCTGGTTGACATGCTATTCAGAGTCAAAACAGTACATGTTTGTCATTGTCACTTTCCTTTGAAGAATTTAGTATGTGAGTGAGTGCACTGACGACTATGGAATTCCTCTATGCTTTACAATAAATGGTCATGTTTCATCCCCTACTATCCCTCCTCCATCAGCACTTCATGCCTCACTGTGCATATAAATATTTTAATCCTAGCCCTGGCTTCACATATGAATGGTATGCAAACCCTGTATTACCTCTACGCAATTCAGTCACAATGGTACATACCTTTGTCCTAGTCACTTTCCTTCCGGTACCTGGATATGATATTCTAACTTGTAGTGTTGGAAGTTAACCTTTCACTAGCAATCCTGAATGTAAAGAACTTAACAGAAAAAGCTTTTGATAACTAGCATTTTCTCCTTTTTTGACAATGTTTTTCACATTCCCAAGGAAATTCTCATTATTCCAGTCGTTCCCTACTTTTAAAGACCTTGACAGAGAAGGCTTTTGAAAACAAAGTGGGAAAAAGAGAAAAATTAATGCTGGTAACCAGGATCTTCTCCTTTTCCCACAGTGTTTTCTACCGTTCCAATTATTTCAGCTACTATATATTTTATTTGTTGTCCGCAAATGCTTTGATTTGGGAACAGTTTTTAAATTTATTTGTGCGGTGAAGGGTTAACCAAACAAAGATTCTAACTCAAAACCCAATCTTGACAAATCCCCATGTAACCTCTATGCCATTCAGTCACATTTACATTGTGCATACCTTTGTCATAGTCACTTTCCCTCAAGGACCTGAGTATGAGATTCTCCCCTGGGTTGGCCGGAGTTATTTGTGGATTGTAAGTCACTGAACATTTTGTGAAGTCTACATCTGAAAGGATCTTGGAATCAAACAGAGATCTGTCTTCACTTGTGCCATTCTGAAACAAGAGAAAGTAAAAAAGTAAAATTGAAAACCAATGTTAGATTGATTGATTAGATGGTGTTTTATGCTGCTTTCAACATTATTTCAGTCATATTAAGGCGACAGTTCATGAATTGATGTATGTCCTGGGTTTGCCAATAAGAAGCTAGGGCTCTCAAGTGTCTTGTGTCCAAGGACACTCCTATGAAAAACCGAGTGCTTCCAGTCAGGCTTGAACCCCAGACTTCCAGGTTATCAGTCCTACACTATAACACTGAGCCAAACAGGAATACACCAGTGTTAGAGGGTAAGTAGAACTCACAAGCCAACAAAATTTATACCCACCACTTGTTACCTTGTGAATGGATCTGTAAAAAATTTCCAAGGGCCCTAATACCTGTAATACTCCACTAATAATATGGAGAACTGCAGCTGGTGAAGTTCCTCTGATAGAAAGACATTAAGATTTCAGTCAAATTTGTTAAAATCTAAGTAGGAGAAGAAGATACAAAATTATGTTTATGGATGGACAGATGGTCTGTATTCACCAACCATTTGTAAGAACATTCTTTGTTGTATTCTTCAATAATTTCAAAATTTGAAAGTAACACAACTTTTGATAGGCTAAAACAAATGGTTAAGAAAATCAGAAGTTGTGTTACTTTCAAATTCAAAAAAATTCTGGAGGACAAGACTGGATTCAAGCACAAATCCCCGTACATTGTGGGGCAAGGTGTATACCAGTAATTAGGTTTGTGTGAACAGAGATCAAGATGAGAGGGTGTAATTTTACTGAATAGAAAAATGTTACTCATTAGAATCATCTTGATGTGACCATTCTTTCAAGTACTTACAACAAAGGTTTCTGTGAAGAAAAAAAGGTGAGAAAACAGATTGAGTCCCGAAATATTCTCCTTATCTCTCTGTACACATGTGAGAATGAACTACATGACCATATCAAGTATAAAAATTTACATTTTGGAAAAGTGACAGTAGCTGTATAAACAGAGATATTCCATTTTTAACAGAGGAATGTACAAAAGTCAATATGGGTGAATGATAACTGTTGCACTAGCTGACACTCAGTATCTTGAATGGTACCTGACAAACCTGGACCAGTATCCAACAACAATTCTAACTTGCATTAATTGTCTAATTTTAGATTTAGAAAGTAACAAGATTTGTGATGGCTTAAATCCATTTGGTTTAGTCAATCAAAAATTGCATTACTTTGAAACTAAAAAATTCTTGAGAATTAGACTAAGAATGTTACTTAGAATGGTTGGTGTATACTGTCCAGGATTATCACTTTAACTCTCTACCAATCGATAAAATTCCAGACATGTAAAGCTTGACAGCAGTTGCAGGAGACAAAACAAGAGCACCGTGGGTGCAAAAACTCAGCTGCAGTTGCTGTTAGTGAAAGTTCTAAATTGAAAAAGGGGCATGACTGTGTCAAAAAACATGTTGACGGTTATCAGTCCGTTGTATGCACTCCCCTTTTGATAGTCAACAACTAGTCCAATTTTAAATTATATACCTTAGGTAATGGCAGAGATATTATAAAATGTCAAAGTTTTTGAAAATTCTATATAAAAAGGGACATAACTGTGTCAAAAATATTTTGATGGTTGCCTGCCCCTATTGTATGGGTTCCCCTTTGATAGTTGATTAACAACCAGTCCAAGTTTGAGGTAAAAGTCTTCAGTTTTGACAGAGACACTATAAAATGTCAAAGCTTTTGCATTATGAGGCAGACACAGATGACATCGGGCTACCACAATACCTTGATATTTTCTTTGAAAACAGCTGAGCTAATAAATGTTGTTTAAATGATGGGATTTGTGTTTGGAAGGGTGGAGCACATTGACAAAAAGAGAGAAAATACTGGTACCATCAGTTTTTCCTTTAGAGCACTTTACATATAATATTAACAAAACCTTCCTCTCCAGGACCAAAGAAGTTGTTAACTCTTCACCAGATAACAAAGTTTCTAGCCTTGGCCAATTTCAAGGTGTTTGCATTAAATGCAGCTAAAAAAGAGGAAATGCGTCTTATAAAGGGTAGAAAACAAAGTCAAAAAAAGAAAAAACTCTGCTTATCAGCATTTTCTCCTTCTCCCACAATGTTTCAAAAGCAGTTTGTCACTGGTTAATAGCACTTGGGTTTCTCTGGTAAAGGATTAACCCATTTTTTATACAGGCTATCTTTCAGCGTCGCTGGTTCCATTCCGGCTTGGCCAATTTCTTTCCGAGGATTGATGATAGTCATTGCAACAGGATTCATTCCTCTCTCATTGCTGACTATTGTTTCAACAATAGTTATATGGGAAAGCAGCCAGTGGTTTCGAAAGAATATTGTGTTCAGTAATGGTAAAAGAAACCCCAGGTAAGCATGGATAGGTACACTGGCTGCCGCGATGTGACTCAAATAATGTAGAGAACATCCCTAAACACTAAACAATCAATCAATCAAAGGAGAGACACGTTGTTCCTTTTTCAATGTTTTCAAAAGCTTCCACCTGGAGGGGCTGGCAAATGTCGATAAAATGATGTATTTCACCTCTGAAAATAGAGAAAACATTGTTGGAAAAGACAAAAATGCAGGTTACCAGCATTTCCTCTTTTTCCCACAATGTTTTCAAAAGGCATCTTTCCCAAGTTTGTTAAAACTCAGGATTGTATAGTAAAGGGTCAAACTCCAAGAGAATTGTTTGTATCTTTATCATGGATATAATTCATCTTGCTGATAAATATCCCTTCTGTTAGGTTCACTTCCTTTTCATATCAAACAGCTTTGTAACCATTTACTAATACTTTCAACATCTTTGTTAAATTTCACCCTTAACCACGTCCATATTGAAGGCATTTACAGGCGACAATTCAAATGTTTTCTAAGCGATAGTAGATCTAGATCTATTTGCCCTTGAAAAGGTAGAATACATTGTGGGAAAAGGAGTCAATGCTAGCATTTTTTTTCCTATTGAACAATGTTTTCAAAAGGCTTCTGCCTCAGGATTGCTAAAGGTCAGGATAGTATGGTAAGAGTTATAAGCATCTTTCACAACTGAAGTTGCTTTTGCGGCCAGTGAAGATCAAGACTATACTACACAAAACATGCAGTCTGATCTTCATCTACACTGTCTGCTTTGCTGAAATACTTTAAACAAAAGCAACCATGAAATCACAAGAAAAGCTGTTGGTCTTATTTCTAGACTGAATATGTTAGCTCTACTTCATCTGGCACTCTATAGGTTACCTCTTTACTTAATGACAAAATTTTAGGCTGGTATAAATTAGAAACATTGGCAGAGGACAAATTAAATGTATCACTAATTATGAAATCTGTCTTTGAAAGGGTAGAAAACATCATGTGGAAAGATGAAAATGCTGGCTACCAGCATTTTCGTTTTTCCCACAATGTTTTCAAAAGTCCTTTTCCTTGGGGTTGTAAGACTTGAGATTGTGTGGTAAAGGGTAAATATGTAATCTATTATCTGAGACAGCTGTGAGAAATGAGTATGGAAGCAAGGTGAAACAAGCATCTGTACTTGTGTATGCAAAGGGTGGAATGCTAGCAATCAAAACCAAGAAAAAAAAAACCTTTGTTTCGCAGTTTAAGCACAGCTTTGCATCCTTTTCCTTTCAGCCAACATGTGCTACAGTCTATCACAGGTGACCCATTCACAACATCACTTATTCATGTCCTTGCCCAAGGACAATCCCATGTGATCATTGCTGCCAACCAGAATTGGACATGAGTCCGTTTTCTCCAACCATTCTTAATTTCATTCTAAATATAATTCTAGAATGAGGAAGTAACACAATTACTGATTGGCTAAACTATTTGGTGTAGGTAATCAGAAGTTGTGTTACTTTCATATTTAGAAAATTCTAGAGAATAAGACTAAGAACGTTCTTAAGAACTGTTTTATGAATATAGATTAATTGATTGATTGTATGGTGTTTAACGCCGTTTTCAACATTATTTCAGTTATATCGCGATGGCCAGTGCACCTATTCATGCGTTCCTGGAGTCTCTTTTACCAGTACTTTGCACAAATTTCTTTCCAAGCCACTGGCTGCTTTCCCACATAATCATCGTCGAAACAATGGTCAGCGGTGGGAGAGGAATGAATCCTGTCGCACTGACTATCATCAATCCTCGGAAAGAAATTGGCCGAGCCAGGGGTCATGGCCAGGGATCAAACCCTGGACCCCGTGTTCTCAAGTCCTGCACGCTACCGACTGAGCTATCAGGGCTCGGCTTTGTGAATATAGACCCAGGTGTTCCCCCCCCCCCTTTGCAAATTGGGGGTCTTAACCATTGATCCACAAAGGTCCTCTGACTTTCTATTACATACCAGAACATTTTGCGGCTCAAATACATGCATCTCAAGTGGACAAAATAACACACATGGCAGAAGAAAATCCATATCTACACACTGTCAAATACAGCTCCAAATATGGTATGAAGACGTAACTCGTGAATGGACTAAGTATGCACTGATTTGTGATTGGATTTGTCTAATTGTTACACTATAATATTCATCTTCCATTCATAAAAACAGAGTTACTACCCTCTACACCATTAATTGTCTCATTTTGTCTACCCTTTTTGAATAAAATGTCAATAGTTGCAAAATGTTGTTGTTGAAGGTTGTAGGTACAGTGTTTCAACAAGGCCGCAGGATCGCGGGAGTCCATCCCCCACTTTTCAAATAATCCCCCACATTTTCTGACACCATGCAGTACAAGGCCCCCACTCTTAAAAATCAAATACATGTAATATAGACCAATATTTGCTTCTTGCTGCGTAAGAAAACTTTGACATCTCCTTCCTTTGGTCTCGATCGATATCAGATTTTCTCACGCTGCTTGAATCAAATATAAGTAGAAGGAAAGTTACAACAACATAATATTTTGTAAATACTCAATACAGAAAATATATGTAAGAATATTTTGGGCAGAAGGAGAAAACGTTCATTTCAAGCAATTTCTCCTTTAGTCAAAATATTTTTTAACCTGATCTATTGCAAGATAAATACCTTGTTTGCAGGAGGAAATGTATTAAGGATAGGGCACCTGAATGAGATTTGTGTAACATCGCCTTTCATCGCCAAAAAGCGTACAGATTCGGCTAAGATTGTGGTTATCAGTAATCAATCGGCCGATAGACACTGGTTCACCACAACAATTACGCAAATACCCAAGTCTTGGCCGAATCCGTACGATTTTGGGCGATGAAAGGCGATGTTACATGAATCCCATTAGGGTGTCCATTAGGGTGCCCTATCCTTAACTCTTTACCATACAATTAAATTTTTGACTGGATCAAATTGAAAGCATTTTGCAGACCACAAATCAAATCTCACTGAAACGATTGAATTTGTATTTGATAGGGTAGAAAACATTGCAGGAAGAGGAGAAAATGCTAGCTACAAGCATTTTCTTCTTTTCCCACAATATTTTCAAAAGCTATCTTTCTCAAGTTCATTAAAGGTTGGGAGTGTATAGTAAAGAGTTAGGGAGGTGGTACAAAGATAGAGACATACAGCTATGGGTGGGATGAAAGCAAGGGGTGTGTCTCTAAATAAACAACAACCATCTCAAAACAGGAAAACATTGGATGCTTTTGCAAACAATGTAGATTCAGGTCTGGCTGCATACAACACAGAAATGGCTTTAAATATGCCAAAACATTCTGACTAAATTATTAATGGCATGTTCTTACATGTTTTTCAACAACATTATGGTAAAAATGTGAACAAGAGGTTTTCAAAAGCCTTTTATCTCTGGGTCATTAAAACATAGGATTGTTTGGTTAAGAGTTAACCCTTTACCACATAATCCTGAGTTTTAACGACCCTCAGAAAAAATCCTTTTGAAAACATTGTGGGAAAAGGAGAAAATGCTGGTAACCAGCAATTTCTCCTTTTCCCACAATATTTTCTACCCTTCACAAGTCAAATTTCAGTTTTTGAGTCACATTTATTTTGTTGTTTGCAAATGCTTTGAAATTGGACCAGTCTAAAATTTTGTCTTTGGTAAAGACTTAAAAGGAGGTAAAAGAGTTTTCCGTCATCCTTTAAAACTTCAAAAATAAGGTGCAGTAGAAGTTAAATCCATTATCATGCAACCACATTTTTAATGACCCCAAAGATAAAGCTTTTAAAAATATTGTGTAAAGAGAAAATGCTGTTAACCAGGATACTCTCCTTTATTCTACAATGTTCATGTTTTGAATGATATTTGACTTGTCGTCTGCAAATGCTCTCAAATTGGAGTCCAAGGCATTCCAAGTTACAGATGGCAACAATATATTGGAAAATTTAGATCGAAGTTTAGGCTGCATATCCAGAGCAGTATGATCTTGATCTACACTGTCCACAAAAGGTGAGAAGCAAGAGTGTAAATCAGACAAAATTAACATTTTGAACCAAACCATCCGATTATATACAACCCTAGCAAAGAAGGCTTTTGAAAACATTGTGGAAAGAGAGAAAATGGTGGTAATCGGCATATTCTCCTTTTTCAACCATGTTTTTTTAACTTTTCAAAGCCAAATCCTATCATTTGACCTACTTTTATTTATCCCCTGCAATACTCAATATGGACAAGCCTCTGGTAATTTTATGAACTCTTTACCAGACGACAAAATTTTAGACTTGTCCAATTTGAAAGCAATTACAGACAGCAAATTAAATGTGGTTTAAATGATGAAATTTGTCTTTGAAAGATTAGAAAACATTGTGAGTAGAGGAGAAAATGCTGGTAAAATGAATTTCCTTATTAACTCAAAGTTTTCCGAGGCTTTTTTCCTGTGGGTCATTACAAGATGGAATTGTTTGGTAAAGGGTTAAGGAATTCACAATCATGAACAGGATGTTTGTTGTATAATAAGTGGCTGAATGTTTGAAATATATCTAAGCCATGGTCTGTGAAAAGGGGGTTTAATGCATCTGCAAAAGTATCGACTCAGGTCAGCCTGTGCAGTCTGCTCAGGCTGACCTGGGTCAAAACTTTTTGCTTTTGGTAAATATCCCTACATGTCCAAGAACCATTCTATCTCAAAATTGATTTTTTTGTTAGACAAACTGATTGTTATAGATCCACATGTGGTGATGCCTAGATATGAGATGTATTAAACCCCCTTTTGCAAAAGCAGGCTCATATATCTGTTTTCAAGTAGAGACTATCTGTAACAACTGTCCTTGATATAAGTGGCTGTCAATAGTTTGTTTGTTTGTATGTGTTTATATGAGCGCCCATCAATCCATTTTTTCCTGAAGTTTTCTTTTACAAGCACAACATTCTTCCAAAGCCACTGGCTGCTTTGTCACATAAGCATTGTCGAAAAAATGATCAGCAGTGAGAAATGAATGAATGCTGTCTACTATCGCCAATCCTTGTAAAGATGTTGGCCCAGCTGGAGATTCAAACCAGTGAACCCCTGGTTTCAAGTCCTGTACACTAACAACTGAGCTGTCCAAATTGAAAGCATTTGTAGACAATAACTTAAATGTGGCTGGAATAATGTTATTATACTTGGAAAGGATAGACAAGAGGGCCATGATGGCCCTGAAGTCACTCACCTGAGCCTTTTGACCAAACACGGTCCATTTTAAATCTCTTTAGAGACATTATGACAAACATTCTAACAAGCTTTCATAATTATTGGATTGCAAATTTGGCCCCTAGCTTGTACACAAGTTTTTTCTAGAATTTCTTTCAATGACCTACTTTTTAGCCAAACATAGCCCATTTTCCCATTGTAGATATTATCAAAACAAAGATTCTGACCACCCTATTGGACAGAAAATGTGGCCTCTAACACAAGGTTTTTCCAAGATTTGGCATGGCAACCTAATTTTTACTGAATGTGACCCATTTTCAATTTCATCATACTGATCATCAAGACAATCATTCTGACTTATTTTCATAAGTATTGGACAGAAAATGATGATTCTAGAGCTACACAAGCTATTTTAAAGATTTAACCTGGTGACCTAGTTTTTGACCCAATGTGACCCATTTTCAAACTTGTCTGAGATATCATATAGACAAACATTCTGACCAAATTTCAGGAGCTTTGGACTGAAAATGTGGCCTCTAGAGTATAGACAAGGTTTTTCTAAGAGTTGACCTAGTGACCTAGTTTTTGACCCTATATGACCCATTTTCAAACTTGTGTGAGATATCATCAAGACAAACATTCTGACCTTGTTTCATGAGAAATGGACTGAAAATGTGGCCTCTAGAGCGTAGATAAGGTTTTTCTAAGATTTGACCTAATGACCTAGTTTTACATCCGACATGACCCACTTTCAAACTCGTCCGAGCTATCATCAAGGAAAACATTCTGACCAAGTTTCGTGAGAATGGGATTGAAAATGTGGCCTCTAGAGTGTAGACAAGGTAAATGTTGATGACGAACACCTTACACAGCAAGATCTAATAAGCTCACCTTGAGCACTTTGTGCTCAGGTGAGCTAACAACTTTTAAATAGCATTATCCAGGTTTTTTTTACTATCGGCTTGAAAGTTTCATTTAACTTGTTCAGCAGGATAAGAATTAAATCACAGGACTGTTTAGGAAAGGGTTAAAAGCTACCACAGAAACACTGCTCTTCCATTTAGAATTTCCAGAATTTTTTTTCTGAAAATTAAGTGGGAAATATTACACACAATTTAGCTGTGATTTATCTGGCTACATGGCTTGTTGACTGTCAATACATGTAGTGTGAAGAGCTTGTAATGAACTCTTACCATATCTTTCTACAATAAAACAAAATTTTAGACTCATTCAAACTCAGAGCTTTAAATTTTTCATAAAACAAATCAAGTAAGGATCAAATGAGATTTGTTTTTGAAAGAATAAAAAAAATCATTGAGGGCAAAGGATAAAATGCTGGTTACTGGAATTTTTCCATTTTCCAAAATGTTTTCATAATTTCAGGGTCATAAGAACATGGGACCATTTCAGTAAAGGATAATCTTTAAAACAATTTCAGCTTTTATCTATGGTTATAAATATTTATTTACCACTGCAAACAAAGACACCTATCATTCATGCATATAGTATGTATCAGAATAAGGCAGCTGGCAGAGTAAGCTCAACATGATCTTGGCCATTTGTGAAAGCTACATGAGTAATCTATGACTGTACAAGCGCTTAGCCTCATTTGCCATAAATTACTCCTTAACTTTTTGTAGAACAAAAAAGTTGTGTACTCATCAGTATTCAAAACATAATCTGGCAACCAATTAAATATGGTTCAAATGATTTGATTTGTTTTTGGTCGTGTAGGAAAAAATATGGGAAAAGGAGAAAATGCTTGTTACAGCATTTTCTTTTTTTTATCCCACAATGTTTTCAAAAGCCGTCTTCCTCTGTATCATCAAAGCATGGGAATGCTTGGTAAAAAGTTGAAATTCAATCTTAAATTATTTGTTAATTTTTACTTCCATTTTGCTTTTCTCTCATCACTATAAATTTTGCCATTAACTTTTAATTGAGCCATGCTCTGTGAAAAAGGGGCTTAATGCATCAACCCAGGTAAGCCTGCACAGTCCGCACAGGTTGACCTAGGTAGAAAATTTTCTCTACTGGTCATTTTTCTGTATGTCCAAGGACGAGTTTACCTCATGATTTTGCCAGTCTTTAGACAAAATGGAATTTATGGATCCATGATCATGTGATGACTTGCTTGGTATTATGCATCAAGGAGACGTTTTGTCAGAGCATGGCTCAATTCTGTTTTCAGAATTGATGCCTGTTGGGTTTAATGTTTCCCAGTCAATTCAGGTATTTATTTGCCTTTTCTGTAAAAGATTCTCCTTTTTGTCCCTTGGTAAGTCTACAAGAAGTCTAACTGTATGCAGAATGAACAGTAACTGGCCACA
The DNA here is from genome assembly GCA_946811185.2 of Hippopus hippopus. Lineage (NCBI taxonomy): Eukaryota > Metazoa > Mollusca > Bivalvia > Cardiida > Cardiidae > Hippopus > Hippopus hippopus. The sequence continues at coordinate 17,289,383 of OX328097.1, forward strand.
AAGAATACTTTCAGGTTTATTCACTTTAATGCACTATGTAGACAAATACCAACTGGCAAGAAATATGAATTCAAATGTTAGATACACACTGCTGCATATTTTGTCAGACTATTTGGCTAAAACAACCTAGGTATACCAATACCTATTAACCCTTCTACCCCAGAACCCCGAGTTTTAATGTCCCTGAAGACTTTTGAAAACAAAAAATGGGAAAAGGATAAAAATGCTGGTCACCAGCATCCATCTGCTGTAAGATGAACAGGGTTGGAGTTATCTTAGAAAAAAAGTTCTAAGGTTTCCTGAAAGGATTGTGCAGGACTTTATAATGGTGCCTTTACAAGTTCTCTATTTGGTATTTTAACAATGTTTCCAGCAGTATGTCAAGTAGTAGTGCACCTATCCGTGCATCTCTCTCATATCTTCATCAGTAAAGTATTCTGTAAAAGCCATTGATCTTTTTTCCAAAATGGATTTACAACTTGTAAGATTTACACCTTATAAAAAACTTCTATAAGTGATTTAAGTAATGCACCATTTAATAATCTGTCCTTTGTTATGTATGCCACTAAATTTTAATTGCACTTTGCTGCAATACATATTAACTCTTTACCAAACGAGAAAATTTTAGACTTGTCCAAATTGAAAGCATTTGCCGACGATACTTGAAAGTGGCTCAAATAATGGAATTTGTCTTTGATTGGGTAGAAAAAATTGTTGGAAAAGGAAAAATCCTGGTGACTAGCATTTTCTCCTTATGCCACAGTTTTTCGAAAAGCCTTTTCCATATGGTTATTGAAAGTGGGGAATGTGTGGTAAAGGGTTCAACAAACCAAAAAGAAAGTCAGTGCAGTCACGAGTATGGTGCACAATAAACATCAAAATATGAAAAGAAGTATTATAAACGTCTCTCAACTGTCATACTGTACTGAATGTACAAGGTGAGTATCAATTAGAACGGTAACATTTTAATGTTCGTTGTACTAAATACCTGTACTATTTCTGTCATTATTTCCCGGTAAACCTATCTGTTGATGAGATGTGACTTGTCAATTTATCCTATTTCATTAATCTGTCACTCGTGGCACCACGCACAGTCAATTTACAAACAAATACTACTTCCGCATTTGTTGGAATGCTTCTCATTTCTTCCTGATAAATTCTTTACTGATACCCGGCTCTATCCCACTATATTCAAAAGCAAGAGTACCAGAAGAAAAATGGCAGCTCTCTTGAGATGTGTAGAAGTGTTGTGTAGAATAAAAACGAATTTAAAAACATTAAAGCCGATTTCTGGTGTTTTGTTAGCCAGGAGTCCTTTATGTTACAATACAGAAGTCCACTGTATATTTTTTCAATGTTGCCATTGTCAAAATCACAAGAATTTGTCGAATTGTATGAAGAATGGGACGAAAGTTCACAGTAACTGCTTGGAAATTCACCAGAGGAACTGGTTGGTTGTAACGCAGTGGAAGACAGCAGTGAAAAACTGGGGCTACCATCCAACTGTGAAGTCATATAGACTGACACGAAATTTCTCTACGAATGATTTAGCAGGTGGAAATGAAAAGGTACTGTGTACAGATGCACTCGATTGTGCGATTAATAAATTTTATTTACTGTAAGAAGTCACACCAAAATATGCCTGTAAGGAAAATTTGCCCTATGGCATCCTATGTTTAATTTATCGCCCTGTGGGTATATGCACTGTATCGGATAGAATTGAATACTTATACCTAATATGAAAATAGGCAAAGCCTAGAAATGGGCGAAAGAGACTTTTTTCTTAGACATATTACAACAAACGACCTAGCCAGCCCAAAACAATGCGACAAACACTCTTCCTATCTCTTTGTCCCAAATCGCCAAAAATATCTTTATTCAATCCTCTACATGTATGTAATACCCAAGTATCTATCCCTAGTCCTCTTGTCAGCTTTCTCAGAATCAACAATATTTACAACACTCTTTTTCTTCATTAAATAACAATCGGAGAAGTAACTTTTTCATTAGCCTTGTGAACAAAGTGTAAAAAATACAAGACGTGGGTAAGGGTGTTGAAGAAACCAAAGCGAACACAAAATAACAAAGGCAAACTGCAAGAGGACGAACGGGATCAAGGCCGACATCAGAAAAAGATGTCAAAGCAAGAATGCGTAGTTCATCCGTCATTGAAACTAACAGTATTGATTTTTTCCCCAATATTCTTGTTATGATACATGAACAAAAGGAAATGTTGTAGATAGATTACATTTTAAGAAATTTTAACAAAAATTAATTAAATTTAATCTTGTGGGTTTATTCTGACTGTGTTGAATTCTTCTTGTAATAAACCAACTTTCTGGTTGTCAAGGAAGTTGAAATACAGATACATTCCAACTTTTTGTCCATATGGAGAAATTCAAAATGGCCGAAAAATTGTTCTTCAGGGTTGAGATATGACTAAATATGTGGCTTTGGCTTGGTCTTTCACTCGTATTAAAATATTCTTTATCAAATATATCCTAAAATGTAGCGACCTTATTTTGTATAATTTGGGAGATATTTAATTGAGACTTTTCATACTGACAACGGGTTAAAGGTGCTGTATATGCCCTGCCACTTCAGTGCTCATTCTACTTGTTTTGGGGTGTTATTTTCACCAATTAATACTAATGGTTGAGTGTCTACACAGAATTACCTGTTTATTGTTACATGTATTTTCTATTTGCAGAGACAGAAGGAGAATATTTTTACAGTGCCAAATCTACTTACAATGAGTCGGATTATACTGACCCCTGTCATTGGTTATTTGATAGTCCATGAAAATTTCATGATTGCACTTGGATTGTTTACATATGCAGGGCTCTCAGATGTGGTAAGAGAGAGCTTTGTTCATTTTTATGAAGCTTTTAACTATGTTTGACACAATTTTAAGTTTTAACGGCCCTAAAAAAGAAGGTTTCGAAAACATTGTGAGAAAAGGAGAAAATGCTTTTACCACCATGTTTTCTTCCCCATTAAAGACAGAAATAATTGTAAAAGCTTCATTTGATATGTCATCTGCAAATGCTTTCAATTTGGACCAGTCCAAAATTTTGTCATTTGGTAAAGAGTTAAAGATATTTTGCCTCTTCATCTAGTACAATAATCATAGACTGTGTCTAAATTTCAACAGTCACAAAAGCTCATGGGCCAGTTTAAGGCATAAATTACTTCTTAAAAAAGTGCTTGATATGACTTCATTTGCTTTCAAAATATGGCGCAAGGCATGGGATTTCTACACCTTTGTGGAGTGTGTACAATTACTGAAAATATCAACTCTTATCAGATGACAGAATATTGTATTCGTCCAAATCCAGAGTATTCGTAGATGACAAACATGGCTCAAATATTAAGATTAGTCTTTGAGAGATTATGAATCATTGTAGGAAATGGACAACATACTGGTGACCAGCATTTTCTCCTTTTCTCACAATGTTTTCAAAACCTTTCTTTCTTGGGGTCATTAAGACTTGGCATTGTGTGGTAGAGGGTTAAATCAAGCATACTTGAACCCTTTACCATACAAGGCTTTAGACCTGTCCAAATTCAAAGCAGTTACAGACGACAAATTCGGTGTGTCTCAAATGAATGGATTTGTCTGGTGATTAGCGTTTTCTCTTTCTTCTACAATATTTTCAAAAGCTTACTTTTTAAGGATCTTTAAAACTTGAGAATGAATGGTAAAGGGTTAAATGATCTCCTTCAGCTGCAGACTTGTCATTGTCTGAAAAGAACAATGATGGGAGAATGCCAATGCTATAATTCTAGGAATAAGTATATGTATATCAAATACAATAGAATTTGTAAAACTATTTATTTTGACAAACTGTTAAATAAATCAGAATTGTTAAATAAGTATGAAAGAAAAAGAAATGACAAAAGAGTTGCTTTAGTGATGACATATTCAGATCTCCTACCCAGTGTTCATCAAATTGTAAGAAAACACATGAAAGTACTTAACCGCCAGACAGAATGAAAGACATTTTTAAGGATCCGCCCTTGGTGGCATTTAAAAGAGACATGAACCTGTGTGATGCTCTGATTCATGGGAAAACAAACAAAGCCTTGAAGATTGCCAAGACAAATTGTAAATCAAACTGTAGAATGTGCAATCTGATCTACAGCGAGAAATTTTATGACACCAAAAGACAGACTCCGTACAACCCTACCACAGATGTTAACTGCTGCACCCGCAATGTTGTGTATGGAATATTGTGCTCGGTATGCCGATCAATTGTGTATGTGGGTGAAACAGAGCGGGAATTACAGGCTAAGATGACAGAGCATCTCAGAGACATAAAACTCAAGAAAGAGAAACCAATTACTTTTCACTTTGGAATGAAATGTCACTCAGAGAAGGACACAGCGATAGTTGTACTGGAGAAATTACATGGGGCAGAAAAAATAGAACGACAGTTAAAACAAGGAATATGGATCCAGAAATTAGCCCTAGTTCGACCAGATGGCTGCAATGTGAAAAACAGTTTTAAGACCCTATCAACAGAAATTCAGTGACAAAATGACACCAAACGACGTCAAAGCGCCAAATACCATTAATGTTTCAAATGATGTCATGTTGTCAATGACAATGTCATTTCATTTAAAAATGGTGGTATGAGAACAGTCATAAAAAGTAGAAGGCATCAATTTCACGTCAAATTTCTTGATAAAGGCAAAAGCCGAAATATTTAAACAGAGTAAACATTTCTGAATTGTGTATTATTAATTTCCTTAGGAATATTAAGTGGATTTAAGAAACATGTATTTATTTTGAATTGATACCATGAGCAATTTTGCTTATTATTGTACAAGCTAATTTACACCATTAGAAAAAGTATCTAAGTATGCAAGTAGAAATATTTCAAAGAAAAGACATAATTATCAGTATATTAATTTTCATGGATTGAAACGTTAGGGTAGAAAGATCATCAGCTTGTAACAAGCTTTTGCTCTTTTTCCTTCAAGATTTTCAATGCTTATTCACCATAGCTATGTGTCGTATTGGACACTTTTACCATAGATAATTTTATTAACCCATCATAATAAATATCTGATACAAAGTATTGTCTTTATATATCATTTTGTGTGTGTGTGTGTGTGCGTGTGCGTGTGCGTGTGTGTTCTACCTTTTATCGAAAATGTTTGGATTCTATCTCGATATTTGCCGTTTATCCAAAATATTACCTTGATGGGACTTACAGAGTACATGTATAGTGTATAGTATTCCCCCACCAGTCAATGACATGCTTTTATGACTCTGAGGAAGAGGGCTTAATGAAAATATCAGGAAGAAATGCTGATAAGCATTTTTTTTTTGCATAATGTTTTCAATGCTTTCAGGGAAAAATTTCATAATGTGTGCTTATTTTATACTCTGCAAATGTTCTAAACATATACTAGTCTGAAATTTTCTGACTGGGAAAGAGTTCACCAACAAAGTTGACTTGATACTTGATTTCCATATTGCAGTTAGATGGTTATATTGCTAGAAACTTCCAGAATCAAATGTCTGCACTGGGGACAGCATTAGACCCATTGGCTGATAAATTCATGATTACAGTGCTTACAGTGACCTTGACAATGTCAGAATTGCTACCAGGTGAGCTCTTCCTCTCTTTTGTTGTAAGTAATCTGAATGTAACTTTTTACCGGTCCACGATATTTTTGACTAGTCCATGTTGAAAGTATTTGTGAATAGAGAAATAAGTGTCACAAGTTCAATCTATGACATTTGTCTTTCAAATAAAGGAAAACTTTGTGGAAAAAGGAGAAAATGTTGGTTGCCAGCATTTTCTTCTCTTCCACAATGTTGTCAGAAGTCTTCTTCCTCAGAGTCATTGTTTGGTAAGGGATAGAATTATCTCTGTCAAAATTCAACATTGTTTTGTTGTCATGGATTGCTTCTTTTCCCCATTTTGGTATCATTTGTCTATGGAAGGGTAGAAAACACTGTGGGAAAATAATAAAATCCAGCATTTCCTCCTTTTACCACAGCATATTCCTAGGGGTCTTTAAAATCAGAATTATTTGGTAAATGGTTAATACATGGAAATATGAAAACATTGTAGAAAAAGGAATTACCTGAATTTTCTTTTACCACAACTTTTTGACATGTGGTCTGTTGCAAGAGGGGAAAAACAGCTTGTTAAGCTTAGTGTAAATCAGTAGTGTTTCCATTTGCAACTATGTTTTTCATACTTTATGATATTTGTTAGCATACTTTTTTAACTCTTTACCATGAGATAATGTTTAGTCTTCTTCAACTTGAAGACATTTCTACATGATTAATTTAACCTGAGTAATCCTTTGTTTTCATGACCCCAGGGAAGAGGTACTTTGAAAAAAATGTAGGAGAAGAAGAAATCGCTTGTAACCAGCATTTTCTCCTTTTTCAACCATGTTTTCTACCCTATCTAGGAACTTCAGGTCATTTGTATCACTTTCAGATTTGTTGCCTCCAGATACTCTAAATTTGGTAAAGTCTAAAATTTATTGATTTGGAAAGGCTTAATGTGGATCTATGTCCTGGTTACAAGTATTTTCTCCTTTTCCCTTGATGTTTTCAAGAGCTGTGTTCCTCAGAGTCTTTAAAAGTTTGAATTATCAGGTAAAGGGTTTAGAAAAAGATTTCATTACATTAACTCTTTATCAAGAGATAAATATTTGGAGTCATCCAAATTGATAGCATTTGTAGACAACAACTGAAATATGGCTGGAATTACATGACTTAGCTGGGAAAGAGTAGAAAGCAGTGTAGGAAAAGGAGAAAATACTGGTTACCAGCATTTTCTTCTTTTCCGAAAATGTTTTCAGGTTTTTTTTTCTCAGGGTCATTAAAATTCTGGATTATGTCGTAAAGAGTTAATCCTTTACCTCCCAATCCTGAGTTCTAACAACCTTGCGGAAAAACTCTTTGAAAACATTTTGGGAAAAGGAAAAAATGTTTGTAACCAGCATTTTCTCCTTTTTCCACAAATTTTTCTACTCTATCAAAGCCATCATTTGAACCAGATTCAAGGTGTTGTGTGCAAATGCTTTCAGTTTTGATGAGTCTACATTTTTTTCGTGTGGTAAAGAGTTAAACTAAGCTATTTAGTACATTTCAGTGCCACTAGCATGTGTGATCATAGGCAGGGATGTGATGTTAGTACTGTCTGCATTTGTGATACGATATATTTCACTTCCGCCACCGGTAAGTATCGTTTAACGCATTTTTATGAACTTTTTATTTACGTTCCTTTTGAAGGCTTCTTTCAAGAATATTGGTAGAAATAGGACTGCTGTGGGTAGTATAGATGAAGATCAGACTAAAAGTTTGTGAATGTGGATCCATGCTCTCTGCTTTACCAAATATTTGGATTTTGACTGAATACTTATTCTTCAACAGTTTCACCCTTTTCCAAACAATAAATTTTTGACTTTTCCAAATTGAGAGCATCTTCAGACAACAAAGCTGACAGTGGTACAAATGAGCTGAAGTTGTTTTACAGAGTAGAAAATGTTGTGGAAAAGGAGAAAATGCTGGTTACTAGCATTTTCTCCTTTTTCCACAATGTTTTCAGAAGGCCTTTTTTCCAGGGTCGTAAAAACATGGGATTGTTTGGTAAAGGGTTAACTCTTAAAGGATTAAGTTGATTGATGTTTTATTTTATATTTTTAACAAGGGTCATTTAGAGTGGACAGTGTAAGATTCTATCCATTCTACAGAGAAACTCATGTTTTTACTGCTAGCCCCTTTTTTCTCTCAATGTCTTCCATCTGATTATTAAAGAATTTTTTTCTCCTTTTCTTCATATGCTTCTTGTACGCTAGTTTTTGATATGAACACCCCAAAATTCTGATGTGATGAACTGTTGTTTGAATGTTGCGTGTGAAAATTTAATTATGGAGGATTTTGAAGATAGGAGCCCAAAATATGGATAGACTGTTTTTCTCTGTACAATCTCCGTTAGAATTTATATCATCAATTTCATCCGTTGTAAGAATATCTTTGTAGAATTGAGTGGCTTTCTGGAAGAAGGGCTGTAAATGCATCTATATGACAGGTTATACATTGCAAATTGTCTAATGGTAAGGATCCAGGTTGTTTAGAAGTGGTTGAATCATGAGGTTGAATGGGTGTTTGGCATGATGACAATAAGTTTTGATTCAGATCAGCCTGCAGGGACTGTGCAGACTTACATGGGTGGACTGGATACTTTTTTGCAGATACATCAACTCTTTGCCAAATGACAAAACTCCAGACTGGACCCAATTGAAAACATTTGCAGAGGACAAATTAAATGTTACGAAAATGATGATTTCTGTCTTTGATAGGGTAGAAAACATTGTTGGAAACGGAGAAAATCCTGGTTACCAGCATTTCTCCTTTTCCCACAATGTCTTCCAAAGCCTTCTTTTTCAGGGTTTAAAATACCTTTTCACACATCATAACCCAATTATAATTTCTCAGTGCTTAATTGTGAAATTGTTTTATTGTAAAGATTATTCATGATAAACTTTGTGTGAAAGAAAGTTGTGTGCACACAAAAAAGCAATTTCACAAAGGACATTTTTATTGTTGATGAACTATTGTGAATCCTTCACCACACAATCTTGACTTTCAACAACCCTAAAGAAGAAGACTCTTGAAAACATTGTGGAAAAAGAAGAAAATGCTGGTAACCAGCATTTTCTCCTTTTCCCACAATGTTTTCTTTTTTTTTGAAAACAAATCTCATTGTTTGAGTCATGTTTGATTTCTTCTGTACAAATGCTTTCAATATGGATGATTCTAAAAAGTTATTTTTTAATTGTCGAATGTGAAAATGTAATGGGTTAATTATTTTGTTGATAAACTTCACTTGTTGTGTTGGATTTGTCTTTGCAGAGGACCTTTAAAAGATATTTTGATGTGACATATCCAACTGCAAAATTTATTCCTTCCAATCTAAGTAAGGTAAGTGAATTCAGAGAGGATAGAGTGTTTGGTTCATTTAAACACTGTTTTCAACAATAAATCAGTTATGTTACATTGTTCAGTGCACCTATCAATACACTCTGGAACTTGCATGTGCAGAACACACACAATGGTCTTTCTGAGCCAATGGCTGCTTCATCAAATATACAAAGGTGAGATTATGTGTAGCAATTGAAGTGGAATAAGTCCAATGGTGATGACTATGATGAATCCTTGGAAACAAGTTTGGTAGAGACAGGGGTTCATACTCATAACCCTTGGATATCTAGCAGTTTGAGTAACGGCTGAGCTACCAGTGGCTGGTAGGAGGTCCTGCATGACTAAGTGGTAAAGTGTAGGACTTGTGACCTGGAGGCCCCAGGTTGGAGCCACACTGGATCCACTAGGTCTTTTGCGGAGTGTCCTTGGGCAAGTCACTTCAGAGCCCTAGATATGACAGAAATAATGTTGAAAGAGGTGTAAAACACCAATCAATCAATCCAGTGGTTGTGGTTGGCAGCTAGACTGAGATTCTCAGTCATACCTGTAGCTCTACTAGACAGAGTAATCCGTATAAAAAGCATAATTATACAGGCAAGAAATTTAATGTGGCTAAAATGATAGGATTTGTCTTTGAAAGGGAAGAAAACCTTGTCAGAAAATGACAAAGTGCTGGTAACCTTGTACCAAAATGTTTTTAGCTCACCTAAGCACAAAGTGCTCATGGTGAGCTTTTGTGATTGTGCTGTGTCCGTTGTGTGTCGATGGTGGTCTGTCGTCCAGGCATCGTTATTTACCTTGTGTGCACTCTGAAGGCCACATTTTCAGCCAGTTACTCATGAAACTTGGTCAGAATTTGTCTTTATAAAATCTCGGACAAGTTTGAAATTGGGTCATGTTGTGTCAAAAAGTAGGTCACGGGGCTAAATCTTAGAAAAACCTTGTGTGCACTCTAGAGGCCACATTTACAGCCCTGTACTCTTGAAATTTAATCAGAATGTTTGTCTTGATGATATCTCAGACAATTAAAAAAAGGGTCATGTGGGGTCAAAAAAAAGGTCACTGGGCTAAATCTCAGAAAAAACTTGTGTGCACTCTAGAGGCCACATTTTTCAGTATGAAACCCCCTATGAATTTTGGTCTGAATGTTTGTCTTGATGATATATCGAACAAGTTTGAAAATGGGTCATATGGGGTCAAAAAGTAGGTCGCTGGGCTTAATCTTAGAAAAACCTTTTGTGCACTCTAGAGGCCACATTTTAAGACTAAAACTCATGAACTTGATCGGAATGTTTGTCTTGATAATATCTCAGCCAAGTTCGAAATTGGGTCAAAGAGTAAGTCACTGAGCTAAATCTTAGAAAAACCCTGTGTGCACTCTAGAGGCCACATTTTTAGCCTGATACGGATGAAACTAGGTCAGAGAGGTTATCTTTTTGAAATCTCGGACTTGTTTTAAATTTAGTTACAACAGATCAAAAAGTAGATCACTGGGCCAAATCTTAGAAAAAACTTGGGTGCAGTCTAGAGACACATTTTCTGTCTGATGCTCATGAAACATTATCAGAATGTTTGTCTGGATATCTCTGACATGTTCAAAAGTAGGTCAAGGTGGTCAAAAAGTAGGTCACTTACACTTACTTCATTAAAACCAGGATCTCTTCAACTTTATCAACCATAGATGACTTTGTTCATGTGAGTGCTTTAGGGCCGATGGCCCTCTTGTTAAAAGGGAATTTCCTTGACTGGTAACAATACGTGGTAGTTCAGTAAAGGGTCAAGGACTTTACTTCCTCATTGACTTGCCTGTTTACTTTGAAAATGGGAGATTTTTTTTTCAGCCCTATAATTATTTTTCCAATATATGTTGAAATATGGTAGTTATTACATATTTGGTAACTCTAAAACTCTTAGACATGGTCATACTCAAAGCATTTGCAGACAACAAATTTGCCTCTATCGTGGCGTTTTCCAGAACTCTACCAGTGTTAAATCAGATGGTATTTGATGATAATGGTTGGTATTAGATATGCTCATGGATAACAGGTAGTCTTTACCAAACAACAAAATTTTACTCCCAACTAAGTTGAAAGCATTTGCAGACAAAATCTTAAATGTGGCTCAAAAGATGATTTCTGTCTTTGAAGAGGTAGAAAACATTATGGATAAAGGAGAAAATGCTGGTTACCAGCATTTTCTCCTCTTCCTACAATGTTTTCAGAAGATAACTTTCTCAGGTTTGTATCACTGTATTTGTAATCTACTCCTCATCCGATATACAGATGGTAGAACATAGAAACAGGATAGCATACTACAATGCAATTGCGCCTTTTCTCACAATGTTTTCATTGTTATCTATAGTTTTCCTTCCTTTTCAGTCAGGGGTCTTGCATAGCTCAGTAAAGTGTAGGACTTAAAACCTGGAGGCTCTGTGTTCCAGTCTCACGAGAAGCACTGGGTTTTTCCTGGGAGTGTCCTTAAGCAAGACACTTCAGAGCCCTAGCCTAGTACTGATGAAACCCAGGACATACGTAAATATGTGAGCTTTTGCCATGATACGACTGAAATAATGTTGAAAGTGGCATAAACACTAATCCATCAATAAACACCAATCGATCAATCCTTTTTGGTTAACTGTCAGTTCTTTTTTAATCTTTACTAGCTCACCTGAGCACGAAGTGCTCAGGATGAGCTATTGTGATCACTCACCGTCCGTCATCGTCCGTCCATCCATCGTCCGTCCGTCCGTTCACATTTTTTTTGTTTACACTCTAGCATCTACAAATATAAACCAATCAGCACCAAACTTGGTCAAAATGTTTATGACGATAAGATCTCGGATGAGTTTGATTATGGGTCTAATCGGACCAGAACGACTGGAGTTATCTGCCCTTGAATTGGAAAAATTGCTGTATTTGACTTTGTTTACACTCTAGCATCTACAAATATTAACCAATCAGCACTAAACTTGGTCAAGATATATATGACCATAAGATTTCAGGTGAGTTTGATTATGGGTCTAATCGGAGCAGAACAACCAGAGTTATCTGCCCTTTAATTAGAAAAATTGCTAAAGTTGACTATGTTTACGCTCTGGAGGCCACATTTTCTGTCCGATACTCATGAAACTTGGTCAAAATGTTTGTCTTGATAATATCTGGGACGAGTTGGAAAATGGGTCAGGTCAGGTCAAAACTAGGTCACTAGGTCAAATCTTAGAAAAACCTTGTGTACACTTCAGAGGCCACATTTTCAGTCCAATGCTCTTGAAAGTTGGTCAGAATGTTTGTCTTGATGATATCTCAGATGAGTTGGAAAATTGGCCATGTCGGGTTAAAAACTAGGTCGCTAGGTCAAATCTTAGAAAAAACCTTGTTTACGCTCCAGAAGCCACATTTTCTGTCAAATACTCTTGAAATTTGGTCAGAATGTTTGTCTTGCTGATATCTCAGACAAGTTCGAAAATGGGTCATATCAGATCAAAAACTAGGTCACTAGGTCAAATCTTTGAAAAACCTTGTGTACACTCCAGAGGCCACATTTTCAGTCCAATGCTCTTGAAAGTTGGTCAGAATGTTTGTAATGATGACAGCTTGGACGAGTTTGAAAATGGATCATGTCAGGTCAGAACTAGGTCACTGGGTGAAATCTTAAAAAAACCTTGTGTACACTCTAGAGGCCACATTTTCAGTCCAGTACTCTTGAAATTTGGTCAGAATGTTTGTCTTGGTAATATCTTAGACTAGTATGAAAATGGGTCATGTTGGATAAAAAACTAGGTCACTAGGTCAAATCTCGGAAAAACCTTTTGTACACACTAGAGGTTACATTTTCAGTTCAATATTCTTTAAACTTGGTCAGAATGTTTGCCTTGATGATATCTTGCATGGGTTTGAAAATGGGTCACGTGGAATCAAAAACTAGGTCACCAGGTTTAATCCTTGAAAAATCTTGTGTACGCTCTAGAGGCCACATTTTCATTCCAATAATCGTGAAATTTGCTTAGAATGTTTGTCTTGATAATATCTTAGACTAGTATGAATATGGGTCATGTTGGATAAAAAACTAGGTCACTAGGTCAAATCTCGGAAAAACCTTTTGTACACCCTACAGGCCACATTTTCTTTCAAATACTCATGAAAGTTTGTCAGAATGTTTGTGTGGATAATTTCTACATGTCAAGTAGGCCGCTGAGACAAATTCTAGAAAAAGCTTGTGTGCACTCTAGAAACCGTATTTGTAAGTCCAATACTAATGAGTGTTTGTCAGAATGTTTGTCTTAATATCTCTGAAGAGATTTGAAATGGGTCATGTTTGATCAAAAGGCTCAGGTGAGCGACTTCAGAGCCATCATGGCCCTCTTGTTTTTCCTTTTGTGATGTATTATTTGTAATCTGCGGAATAATCTTATTTCAGTGGAACACAGCCAATCAGATATTTCTTGTCATTCTGACCCTAGCTGCACCAGTATTTGAATTTGTGGACCACCCTGTTCTACATGGCATGTGGTAAGTTTATGCTTTAACAGACAACAAAATTTTAGACCTGTCCAAATTGGAAGGGTTTGTAGGCCATAAATTAATGTGGCTGAAATAATAGGTTTTGATTTTTAACCGTTTACCACATAACCCAGTTTTAATGGCCCTGAGGTGGAAGGCTTTTGAAAACCTTGCAGGAAAAGGAGAAAATGCTGGTAACCAGCACTTTCTCCTTTACCCACCACGTTTTCTACTTTCGCAGACAATTATCATCACTTCAGCTACATTTAGTTTGTCATCTGCAAATGCTTTCAATTTAAAGCTAATGGGTGTGAAACAGTCTGGGAAAAGGAGAAAATGCTGGTTGTAAAAAGACAGAATTGTTTGGTAAAGGATTAAACTCTCATACATGTAGTGAAGAATTAAAGCTTTATTGTACATGTATATGCAATTTTCTTGTTCTCTAAAATTTCTCCAAGGAAAGCCAAGTATCTGTATATGAAATGGAAAGGGTAAAACCCGATTCAGTGAGCACCTCTATTTAGCAAACACCCTGTATTACCCTTTTACCACACAATCCCAAGTACATGCATTATCATCTCTGAAGTAATGCCTTGAAAACCTGAAGGCTTTTGAAAATCTTGTGGGAAAAAAGAGAAAATGCTGATAACCACTATTTTCTCCTTTTCCAATGTTTTCTACACTTTCAAAGAAAATTGTCATCATTTCAGGTAAAATTAATGTATCGTTTACAAATGCTTTCAAATTGGACCAGTCTAGAATTTTGTTATTTGGTAAAGAGTTAAGCAAGCAAATTTCCAGTTTCCAGAGAAGGAAAATATCAGATTTTCTATAGTAAATCTTTCCCACACAATCCCAAGTTTAAACAACCAAGAAAGAGAAGGCTTTTGAACCTGAAATGATGGTGAAAGTGTGTAAAAGTGTAGAAAACCTGGCAGCACCAGTCACGTAACATGTGTCCTTGAGCAAGGCTATAGGAGCTCATTATAGATTAAACCCAGGAAAGACATGAATGAAACTGTGAGATAATGCTGTAACTTTGCTAAAATAGAGTTAACTCTTTACCAAATGACAAAATTTTGGACATGTCCAAATTAAAAGCATTTGCAGACGACAAATTAAAGGTGGCCCAAATGACTAAAGTAGTCCTTGCATGGGTAGAAAACATTGTGGGAAAAGGAGAAAATGCTGGTTACCAGCATTTTCTCCTTTTCCAACAATGTTTTCAAAAGCCTTCTCTCTCAGGGTTGTGTGGTAAATGGTTAAAATGACATAGTAGAATCTTTCAAATAAATCATACTCATTTCTTGTATGTTTCAGGTATCTGACTGCAGCTACCACAGTTGGTTCTGGAGTAGGCTATATCATTAACAGAAAAACCTCAGTGCAATATCTAAAGGACAAATGAAGGGCATCTTCAGTTTTACCAGATGCTGTGAGGAAATGTTTTTGTCCTGTATAGCTACAAGGAAGGGCACCTACAAGAAAGCATGAGCATATCATCACTTAATCCTCTATCACACAGTCACGACTTGTAAGGCCCCTGAGGAAGACGGCTTTTGAAACCATTGTGGGAAAAGCAGAAAATGCTGGTAACCAGCATTTTCTCCTTTTCCCGCAATGTTTTCTACCCCATGAAGGACAGATTTCATATTTTGAGTAACATCAATTTGTCATCTACAGATGTTTTCAATTTGGACAAGTCTTAAATTTCGTCGTCTGGTGTAGGGTTAACTCTTTATCAAATGACAGAATTTTAGATTAGTCCAATTCTAAAGCATTAATTTTGTAGACATGGTACATGTGGTTGAGATGCTAAACTTTCTCTTTAACCCTACACCACACAATCATAAGTTTTTACAACTCTGAGGAAGAAGGCTTTGAAAACATAGTAGGGAAAAGAAGATCATGTTGGTAACCAGCATTTTTTTCCCTTTTCCTACGTTTTAACCCTTAACCAGACAATCATGAGTTTTAACACCCCTGAAAAAGAAGCCTTTTGAAAACATTGTGGAAAAAGGAGAAAACGCCGGTGACCTGCATTTCCTTCTTTTCCCCACTATGTTTCATACCCTACCAAAGACAAAGTCCATCATTTGCCTTAAGTTTGGACAAGTCTACATTTTTGTCTTGTGGTAAAGAGTACAACCTGTACACAGAGAGCGGCCATCATTTGAACATTTTGTCCTCTACAAAATTGTTTCCAATTTGGATCAGTCCAAAATTTTGTCATCTGGTAAAGAGTTAAAGGAGAATGAAACATTGTGGCAAAGGATAAAATGCTGATTACCGGATGGGATGTAGGGAGTGGCATGAAGGTGTGAATTGCTCTGCTGGGAATGATCAATTAAAGGTATTCTACAGCTCCTTATATAATTTCTGGTTTTTATTTTTTCTTTCCTTCTTTATTCAACATGCATCTTTTAATCCACTGCCACCTACAGACCAGTTTGGAAAGGGTTCTGGCTAAAGGGGTAATTGTTTGAAAGGAGCAACTTCTGTCTTTTAAGTAATATTTTCATATTATTATGAGTTGCACCTTAACTCTTTATCAAATAATATTGCAGACAAGAAACCAAATGTAACTGAAATGAAGTTGAAAGTATGTAAAAGTGTAGAAAACCTTGTGGGAAAAGGAGAAAATGCTACTTAGTAGCATTTTCTCCTTTTCCCCAAGGTTTTCAAAGGGCTTTTATCTCACGTTTGGTAAAAATAACAATTGTGTGGTAAAAGGTTAGTTCAGGCTGATAATCCATATTTTATGGAAGACACTTTCAAAAATTGTTCACGAGGAAGGGAATATGTTGATCAATTACCATACAAAGACTGGTGCTCAAGAATTTTCTAAATATCAAAGTAACAATTTGTGATTGGCTAAACCAAATGGTTTGGTTTAGCCAATCAGAAATTCTGATTGAATTTGATCAGAGAACTGGAAATCATCACAGAAATAGGTAAATAGATCAGCTGACTAACTCCGAATGAATGAGCTTACAACAGGATGGAAACATCAAACTATTTGTAGCAAAGATGAAAAACAATTTATTGGGATAAATATAGTTTAGAAACATGATAAATAAAGAGAAACAAAAGCTGAACAATATAAAAACATTCATGAGTGTGTCTCATGATTGCTGTAAAATCACAGCCCTTTATTCACCAACCATTCTCGATTTCATTCTGAGTCTAATTCTAGATTCAAGTAAGTTACACAACTTCTGATTGGCTAAACCAGTTGTTTTAGCCAAAACCAGTTGGTTTAGCCATTCAGGAATTGTGTTGCTTTCAATTGTAAAATTAGAGAATTAGACTAAGAATCTTCTGAAGAATGGTTGGTGAATATGTAGCCAACTGATGCTTACAAGAAAAGATACAAAGCCATAGCCTATAACCCAATACAGTGTATTTACAATCTAGACGGTTCCTCATTCATCAACAGTTTTTCATAACATTCTTAGTCTAATTCTCAAGAATTTTCCTAATCTCAAGGTAACAGAAGTTCTGACTGGCTGATCAAATTGGTTTAGCCAATCAAAAGTTTTGTAACTTTTTAAATCTATAATGAGACTAAGAATGCAACTCAAAATGGTTGAAGAATACAAGTCATGGATGCATCTCTTGCAATTATCAGTCAATTGATACAAGTTACTATCTCCTGCTGACAACCATATTTTTTTTGTCTTGCAGAAGACAATTAGAAAACAATGTGGAAAAACAAAAATTGCCTAAAAAAATTATCCTTTTGCAATAATGTTTTCATACTGGATTACTTGATTCTTGTTGATTTTCCATAATATTAGAATGTTTTTAAGAATGTTTTCAGTCATATACTGTAAACTTATTTCAAAAGAGAATCATTAATTTTTTTCAAAAGATCACCATTCTCTACCAGACAGCAAAAATTTGTAAACTCAAAGCATTTGCAGATGACCAAAGATGAAAGTGGCTGAAATGATAGGAACTGCCATTGAAACAAGAAAACATCTTAGGAAAAGGAGAAAATGATGGTTACCAGCATTTTCTCCTTTTCCAACAATAATTTCAAAAGCCTTTTTGCACAGGGTTGTTTAAACAGACGACTGTGAGGCAAAGGGTCAATGAACTCTAGATTGTAAAGCTACAAGAGAAAAGCTATCACAACGATTCAATAATCACCAGGCTTAAAGCTGATATAACTCTTTACCACACAATCCTAATTTTTAACGACTGACAAAGAAGTGTTTTGAAAAAAAAAGTTAGAAAAGGAGAAAATGTTGGTAACCAACATTTTCTCGTTTTCCCACAATGTGTTCAACCCTTTTACAGACAAATTTCATCTCTTAATTTGTCATCTGCAAATGTTTCAAATTGGACCAGTCTGAAATTTAGTCGTATGGTAAAGAATTAAGACTTTTTACATAAATTATTTTAAGTCTGACAATGTCAAATAACTTTTCAATGTTTCTGGTATAGGCAAAAACCTAAATTTTCCCATGATCTCCCGGCCCATATAACTTCTTAGAAAATTTCTACATCTAGTAACAAGCCGAGGAGGATTTTTCACGTAACCCGTCAGTACAGTGCGTAAACGTTCATCACTATCATCAGGGAAATCCTGGTCTATTAACCACTGCTCTTTGTGGAGATCGTAACCAGCTGAGATAAGGAGTAGAGCTATCTCTGGGTTGTTGTTTGCAACAGAAACCCATAATGGGGATTTGGGCTCCTCAAAGACATGAACAACATCATCAGAATGTGCATGTTGGTCAATTCCTTTTGATAGCACTTCTAACTTCACATTTGTCAATAGCAACAACTTCACAACTTCCTTTTGTGACATATATACGGCGTTCCACAATGCTGTTGAGTTTACTTTGTTGCAGAGATCAGGATCTGCCCCGTAAGATAATAGAAGTTCACAGGCTTTTGTAAGTCCATTGTATGCAGCATAATGTAGAGCAGTGTCTGCATCCTTGTCATTATTGTTTACATTACATTTTAGTGGAAGGAGTACTTCTATCACAGGTAAATGTCCACCATGAGCTGCGAGAGCTAGTGGAGTGTTTTTATCATCCGTCTGTGCATCATGTGGTATTCCTGCAGCAAGGAATTCATTTACACAACCCAAATGTCCATTCCACGCTGCTATGTGCAACGGGGTGTATCCAAGCTTGTTTGGTAAACCAGCGTTTCCTCCATATTTCATTAGAAGCTGAACAATCTCCAGGCAGCCATCATAAGAAGAAAGAAGTATTAGGGAATTATCGTCATTACCGGTTTGAAAATTTGGATCTGCACCAGCATCCAACAATGTTCTACAGAATTCTGTATCCTCTGTAATAGAGAGGTTAAATACATGCAGTTTCAGTTACACATTAATATACAAATAGATGTACAACTTTTAACCTTGTACCTAACAGTCCCAGGTTTTAATGACTCCAAGGCAGGAGCCTTAAGAAAACACTGTGGGGAAAAGGAGAAAATGCTGGTAACCAGCATTTTCTTTTCCCACAATGTTTTCTAAACTCTTTGTCCTTAAGGTCGTTAAACCTTGCAATTGTGTGGAAAATTGTTGAAGGACACTTTTCCCACAATGTTTTTTCCAACCCTTCCAATTACATTACAAAATTCAATGAACTGAGCCACTTTCAATTTGTCATCTGCAAATGCTTTCAATTTGGGCAAGTTGAAAATTTTGTTAATCAGTAAAGAGTTGATGTTGACAGACACTAGAAAACAAAGAGGCATAAACAGAAAAATCCATAAAACCATCTGGCAACAAGAAGTCTATTTCCTTTCTTTGCATAATATGAAGATTAAGATTAGGCTGCAATAATTTTAAATCTTATCTTAGACCTACATTATCCAGCATTTTGTTTGATATTTTAAACAAGGCAACCTTGACATTGCTACATTTTAGCCTGTTTTACCATCTGAGAATGTCTGTCATTTATAAGGGTGAAGGTAAGTTCATATGCAATCATGTGTTTGTAGGAATCTGAGAAAGTTTTTTGAAAACATTGAAAAATGCTGGTAACCAGTGTTCTCTCTTTTCACTCATTTTTCTACACTTTCTATATATACAAATTCCATAGTTCTGTTGTTTAGTAAAGATGAACCCTTTCCCATATGACAAATTTAACAATTCCAAAGTGAAATCATCTGCAGACAACAAATCTAAAAGTGGTGCAAAAGGACTGAAGTCTCTGACAGGGTAGAAAAAATTGTGCTAAAAGTAGAAAATACTGGTTACCAGCATTTTCTACACTTCCCACATTTTTTTTCAAAAGGTTCTAATGCAAGGAATCTGTAATCTTCACTGGAAATCTATCTAAAAGGATCAACAGTGTTTCAAAAAGCAACATTCAAAAGCAGATTACAGTACCTCTAAAAACTGACACCAGTAAAGCAACTTCTCCACGTCTGTTTCTGTGATTAACATTGGCCCCGAACTTGATGAACAGTTTGACTGCTTCTAAGTCTCTAGTAGTAACGGCATTCATCAGTGGAGTGCTTCCGTTAGGTGCCATAATATCAGGAAATGCACCTGCCTCAAGCAACGGCTCAATAAATTCTGGGTGGCTGCGTACAGAGACAGACAGCAAAGAATATCCATAAGCGTCTTTCATGTTCAAGTCTATATTCTCTGCTTTCAGAAGGAGATCAAATATTTCCTCATACTCACATCTGACAGCATTAAACAGTGGTGTGTTATATCCTTTACTTGGATCAACTTTCAGAGATAACAGATATTTCACAGTTTCTATTTGGTTACAGTATGCAGCCACCGCAAGTGGAGTGTAGTTGTCGTATGTTGATACAATCTGGACATCACAGCCATTTTCATAAAAATATTTCATCACTGGAAGAAGCCTGTCCTCCATGGCAGCAAAATGTACAAGTCTACATCTGTAAACACCATTCTGAAAAAAAAAAGTTGTTACATACAAAGTGGTGTATCATGAGATTAGAAGATTCTGCAGGACAAATACAACTTTTCATGCTCCTACCATTTCACCTCTTTACCAGATGACAATATGTCAACCTTGCCCAAAACATGAAAGTTGTCCATTAAATCTATATCATGGGTGCTGATCAAAATCTTTTTGTTACTTATGTTGGTTGTTTGGAAAGTAATGAGACTTTTTCCATAGCTTTTAAACGTTCCATCTCCGGTTGAATACCTATGAAGTCCTCAATATTTACCTTATTATTGATCATAGCTGAAAATTTAAAAAAGAAATTCACAAGTTTGACAGAAAAACTTGACGTTAAAATGGGCTGGTTTCGGTGGGACAGAGCACGTCAGAAAACCACTATTTTTTTAGAATGGCAAAAAAATGCACTTTTTTCAAAACAAGTGTAAGATAAACCGTGAAACTTTTGACAACTTAATTTTTATCCTAGTTTGAAGTTCTCCATAAATTTTGACGTCATAGCAGTTCTAAACCTACACAAGTCAACCTTTGAATACAGCAGGTGAATTTCTTCGCTGCAGACAAATTAGCATCCATGTGAAAGCACAGAAACTTCAGGGACAGAAGATGAAGCTTTTTTGATGACAATGGTGGGCGCAGACAAATGATAATGACACAACGTTAGTGATGTTGATTTAGGACTTGATAGAAAAAGATCAACACGTTACTAGTTTAGAAATTTCAGATGAGGTATGGAGCAGCTCTGGACTTATGTAGAAAGTACTGAGAAAGGACTTGAGTAAGTTGAGAGTTCAAGCTCGCTGCATCCCGAAAATGTCACATGAACAGAAATTATGGAGCAGTTCAGACTCACAGAAGCTCTTAAGGTGAGTTGATAATCGTTCAGAGGATCATTTCCTAGACAGAATTATCACTCTAGATCAAAGCTGCTTTTGGTTATTTGATCCAAAGACAAGACAACTACTGTCACTTTGGAAACTGAAAGCATCACCACCACCAGTTAAAGCATGTGTACAAAGGTCTTGTGGAAAGTTTATGGTGTTTGCCGACAGAAAAAGCCGTTCATGACACTCAAAGAACTCAGAACAAGGACACACAGAATTATTTCAACATTTAAGGAGACGCGGTTTAGGACAATATTTGACATCTGCTTAGAAAGACATCACAAATGTGAGCAATTCCAAGATAGGTAATTTGAAATGTGTTGCAAAGTGCCTAGAACATCACAAATGTTAAGTGTGATGTCATGAATGTCAGCGGACTGCTCCACTCCCCTCAGACCAAGTGTTTTTAAATCACTCTAGCTATAAAACAGGATGAAACATTCTAGAGAAATTTTAAGTATTTATTGTTCACGTAATGAAGTTAGAGGTGCAAAATTGTCACAGAGATAGATTTAAGCGTGATCTGCTGACCTTTTGCGGACAGTGTAGATCAAAATCAGGCTGAACATTCTGTGCAGTCTGATCTTGGAACTACACTATCTGATAAGGGGATATTTTTTACCAAAAAATAAGGCTGAAATAGCATTACTCAGGTTTTTACTATCTGCTCAAAAGTTTCATTAAACTTATTTAGCAGGATATGGTTTAAAGTTTGTCGTAATTTTACAAGAATGTTTCTGGAAAGATTAATGATTTGTCATGACCTAAACGTGTGCTGGTTAAACAAATGGTATTTATTTCATAACTAGCTACATCATGACAGATACAGTTTGGAGTTGCAATAAAACAGGAAACTCTATTCTGCATTTATTCTTAGAATGAGGGAATACCTTCCTCAAACAGAAATTTTGTGAAAATACAGAAAACAAAACTCACTAAAAATCATTTGTAGCCACATCATATACACACTGCTTTGCTTCTTGACTACAATCAAATGTAAGTGCATAATTTGAAGTCTGTCTAATGAGTCTCATCAAAACCATAATTGTTGCAATATATACATGTATTTGACAGTATATCATGATAAATTTTCCCAACCATATTAGATAATATTGATATTTTTAGACAAAACAAGAGCACCCAATGCCGGTGCCAACGCCCAGCTGCATTTGCTTGATTTTCAGCGAAAGGACCTGTGTCAAAAAAAGGGGGCATGACTGTGTAAAAAAAACAAGAGGACCATGATGGTCCTATATCGCTCACCTGAGTATATTTGTAACTTATATGGTTTATCAAGGGCAGGCTATTCTTTTCAAATAAGGCATACCCTGGTTTTGAGCCGATGAAATTTTTGGTTTTTTACACAACTGCCGGTAGGTTATACTGAACAAATGTATGAAATTATATCAAAATCATCCTAACATATTCAGAGATTTCATCTGGAATCGGAAAAGCAGATGAACAGAGAGACAGACAGACTGTGCTGCCAAAAACAACAGCGGGGAGACATAATTTTAAGTTTTGGATAATTGGACTGACATAATGCTCTGAATCCATCAATGTGGGGGCATACGAGACACAAGAGCACCGCATGCGGGTGCCTACACCGAGAACGCCAACAAAGTGGATGCCAAGGCTATAGCAATACCTCAGATTTTCTTTGAAAACAGCCTAACTAATAAAAAACATGACTTCATGATAGGCTTTGCTTTATTTTTCCAAGTGAATTTCCAACTTGAAGGATTAGTATAACTAATGCAATACTATTAATTGTTGTAAGTTGGTAAACAGTATATAGGCATCTTTTATCATTTGCAACACAGGCAGTTGTTGTATATAATGTGATAGTTTTGCCATTTACAAACAAGAGCGACAAATTGTCGCAAGATACGCCCGTCCCACCGCCAGTTGTCAAGGGGGTATAATAATCGTAAAGGGCAGGTAATGCAACAAACATGTTTACCAAGTCTCAAGTCAATTTGACTTGAGGTGACAAAGTTCCGTTCCAGACAAGCAAGAAATACTGTAAAAATGAAGATCAAAGTGGAATTACTCGAATTACTCTGCACTAGGTAGAGTTATTGTTCTTGCGCACTGTACTCCGTAATATTGCAACAAACATGCATACCAAGTTTCAAGTCACTCTGACTTGAGATGACAAAGTTATATTCTGGACAAGCAGAAAATGCTATAAAAATGACGATCAAAGGGAAATAACTCAGACAGCATGGGATAGAGTTATGGTTCTTTTGCACTGCACTCCGTATTATTGCAACAAACACACATGTCAAGTTTCAAGTCAATCGGACTGGAGATTACAAAGTTATGCTCCGGACAAGCAGAAAATGCTGTAAAAAATGAATATCAAAGGGAAATAACTCAAGACAGCACGAGATAGAGTTGTGGTTCTTTCGCACTGCACTCCATATTATTGTAACAAACACAAATACCAAGTTTCAAGTCGATCGGACTGGAGATGACAAAGTTATATTCCAGACAAGCAGAAAATGCTGAAAATATGACGATCAAAGGGAAATAACTCAAAGACAGCACGAGGTAGAGTTATGGTTCTTTCGCAATGCACTCCGTATTATTGCAACAAACACACATGCCAAGTTGCAAGTCGATCAGACTGGAGATGACAAAGTTATGCTCCGGACAAGCAGAAAATGCTGTAAAAATGACAAAGGGAAATACCTCAAAGACAGCACGAGGTAGAGTTATGGTTCTTTCGCACTGCACTCTGTATTATTGCAACAAACACATATACAAAGTTTCAAGTCAATTGGACTGGAGATGAAAAAGTTATATTCCGGACAAGCAGAAAAAGCTGTAAAAATGACGATCAAAGGGAAATAACTCAAAGACAGCACGAGGTAGAGTTACGGTTCTTTCGCACTGCACTCCGTATTATTGCAACAAACGCTCAAGCCACGTTTCAAGTCAATCGGACTGGATATTACAAAGTTATGCTCCGGACAAGCAGAAAATGCTGTAAAAAATGACTATCAAAAGGAAATAACTCAAAGACAGCACGAGGTAGAGTTATGGTTCTTTCGCACTGCACTCCGTATTATTGCAACTAACACACATGCCAAGTTTCAAGTCAATCGGACTGGAGATGACAAAATTATGCTCCGGACAAGCAGAAAATACTGTAAAAATGATGATCAAAGGGAAATAACTCAAAGACAGCACGAGGTAGAGTTATGGTTCTTTTGCACTGCAATCCGTATTATTGCAACTAACACACATGCCAAGTTTCAAGTCAATCGGACTGGAGATGACAAAGTTATGCTCCGGACAAGCAGAAAATGCTGTAAAAATGACGATCAAAGGGAAATAACTCAAAGATAGCACGAGGTAGTTATGGTTCTTTTGCATTGCACTCCGTATTATTGCAACAAACACACATGTCAAGTTTCAAGTCAATCGGACTGGAGATTACAAAGTTATGCTCTGGACAAGCAGAAAATGCTGTAAAAATGACGATGAAAGGGAAATAACTCAAAGACAGCACGAGGTAGAGTTATAGTTCTTTCGCACTGCACTCCGTATTATTGCAACAAACACACATGCCAAGTTTCAAGTCAATCGGACTGGAGATGACAAAGTTATCCTCCGGACAAAAACTGGACGCCGCCTACCAACCCACCTCCCCGCCATGGGTGATCCCATAATACGTCCCGTCTTCGACGGGCGTATAATAACTCAAAAATTAAGCAAGCAAGAGTTATGATTCATTTGCACTGCATTCCCCCTTAAAGAGATCTATCCACCCATGAAGTTTCATAACCGTAGCTAGCATATTTTGGAGATATGCTTTGGACAAAATTCAAGTATGAATATAAACAAAGGGAAATAACTCAAAAATTAAGTAAGTAAGAGTTATGATTCCTGTGCACTGCACTCCCCCTTGATAAGATCTATCCACCCATGAAGTTTCATAACCTTAGCTAGTATAGTCTTGGAGATATGCTCCGGACAAAATTCAAGTATGAAAAACAACAAAGGGCAATAACTCAAAAATTAAGGAAGCAAGAGTTATGATTCCTGTGCACTGCACTCCCCCTTGATGAGATCTATCCACCCATGAAGTTTCATAACCGTAGCTAGTATAGTTTTGGAGATATGCTCTGGAAAAAATTCCAGTATGAAAAACAACAAAGGGCAATAACTCAAAAATTAAGGAAGCAAGCGTTATGATTCCTGTGCACTGCACTCCGCCTTGATGAGATCTATCCACCCATGAAATTTCATAACCGTAGCTAGCATAGTTTTGGAGATATGCTCCATACAAAGAATGGGGACGCCGCCCGGCCGTCCACCCGCCCGTCTGCCCGCCCGCCACGGGTGATCTTTTATACGTCCCGTCTTCAACGGGTGTATAAAAAATTATAAGACAAGGTATCCAACTGTAACCAAAGCTTAACATGATTGGTAAGTCATTTATCTATGATAATTCAATGCTGAAAAATCGGATGATGATTAAGACAGAGGTTTAAAGTTTTGGCTGAGATAGCTTTGGCCAAACCCTATGCAAAATGGCAATTAAATAGGGCTAAATGTAAATTTTTTTTACCCCAATAAGAATTACTCTAACAACTTTTGGCAGAGGGTCACCAGAACTTTGCTACAAACCAAACATGAAAGTTTTAGCCTCTCACTTGTCACATGTAATTTTCTTCAATGTTAAATAGGGTGCGCCCGGGCAGAGCCCAAACTCCACCCAAGGGGTCAATTTTTAAAGTTTTGGTAGAAAGTCTGAAGATGATGTTACATATAAATTAAGAATGCTCTAGCCCTTATGATTTGTCAGAACGAGAGTTTTAAAAGATTTCCTTCTTTGTTTCTATGTAAAATTGGGTGCACCCGAGCAGAGCCCAAATATGACCCCAAAGAGATAATTTTAACAATTTTTATAAAGAATCACCAGATGATGCTACATGCAAAATATAAATGCTTTAGCCCTTATGGTTTGTCACAAGAAGATTTTAAAAGATTTCCTTCTTTAATTCTATGTAAAATAGTGTGCGCCAGGGCAGAGCCCAAATATGACCCCAAGGGGATAATTTTAACAATTTTTATAAAGGGTCACTAGATGATGCTACATGCAAAATATGAATGCTCTAGCCCTTATGGTTTGTCACAAGAAGATTTTAAAAGATTTCCTTCCTTGTTTCCATGTAAAATAGGGTGCGCCCTGGCAGAGCCCAAATATGACCACAGAATATAATTTTCACAATTTTGGTAGAGGATCATCAGATAATGCTACAAACCAAATATGAATGCTCTAGCAATTATGGTTTGTCAGAAGAAGATTTTTTAAAGATTTCCTTCTTTGTTATTATGTAAAATAGGGTGCGCCCTGGCAAAGCCCAAATATGACCCTAGGGGAATAATTTTAACACTTTTGGTAAAGGGTCACCCAATGATGCTTCATACAAAATATGAATGCTCTCGGCCTTATGGTTTGTCACAAGAAGATTTTTAAAGATTTTTTTCCATTTTCAGCCATTTTGTTGCCATGGCAACCAGAGTTTTTGATGGAATTAAATTCTTTTAACAGTTTTTGTAGAGCTTCATCCAAGGAACATTCCTGCCAAGTTTTATCAAGATTGGCCATCTGGTTTTGGAGGAGAAGATTTTTAAAGAAATTGTTAACAGACGGATGGACAGATGGACGGACGGATGGACGATGACCGATCACAATAGCTCACCAAGAGCACTTCGTGCTCAGGTGAGCTAAAAATTGATGGTTATCAGCCCTTGTTGTATGCATTTCCCTTTTGATAGCTAACAACCTGTCCAGGTTTGAAGTAGTTATCTTCAGTAATAATGAGCGACAGTGAGTTATGGGCAAAGCCCGTAACGAGTGAAGCTCATTTTGCGGTAACAAGGTTCTAGATTTTTAAGAATAAAATTCTGACTTCTTTCTGGGTTTTAGTCTAAATCTAGAAGGGGATGACTAAAATTTAAGTGTCTTCTGGTTGGTCGCACAGCATCACACGTATCGCAATCTTTTGCACAATTACCTTATTGGTCAAAAATGACAATAATTATTTACCGATCAGGGACACATTTCACTAAACTGCGTACGCACGAAATTTGCGTACGCATTTTTTGTAAGCAAGCATTAAGTCTGAAAACAAGTTTCACTGAACTACATAATTTTACGATTTGATTAAGAATATGGATAACATTACGCCACTTCATATGTTTGGGTAAAGTAGGGATCCTACGTGTGTTTATTCATTCCCCCCAAACTTGGCGTAAATCTACGCAGTTTGTTGAAATGGACCCCTGATGATTACTTAAAAATTATCATCAATTTAATAAGTACAGATTATCTAATTTCCTCCTTACTTTCAGCTAATTAAACGTCTATTTTTGTATAAAAATACACAATGATCTATGCTAGCAAATGATGATGTCATTAATCATACTTTCTTTACGTCATGCACGAGCCGGTTTTTCGCGGAAAATATTGTGTCGAAGAAATTATGACTAAACTAGTTTTTTGATTGATCATTGATTGATTGTATAGAGGATAATCAACTGGTAGTGTGTGATATTAAAAATCTACCAGAATGGGGTGTGATGCGGTTGAAAAATGAGTCCGAAGGACAAGTTTTTTAACCGTATCAAACCCCATTCCAGTGACAGATTTTTAATATCACACACCACCAGTTGATTATTCTATTTATTATATTCCTAATTCTCCCTTTGTTTGCTAATAATTATCAAAAATGGTAGGTATACATAGGACTTTTCTTTACAAATACATGATCAACTTTTGGCAGAAGCAGCTAATGCAACAGATGACGTAACGCTCGAGGATTCGGGTGTAAGTTACGTCATCTATCTCTCCATTTGAAGGAATGCACTGTTTTGCATCTTTACAATTTAAAACCATCCATATGAAATTAGAAGAAGAACCCTTTCCCACATGACAAGTTTGAGACTTTCCCAAATTAAAACATCTCCAGATGACAAATACTAAACTGGTACAATAGACCTTAGGTTTTCTGATAGGATAGAAAACATTATGGAAGAAGGAGAAAATGCTGGTTGGTAGTATTTTCTCGTTTTTCCACAATATTTTCCAAGAGCTCTCTCCCACAAAAGCTATCTTTTTTTCTGGAAATGTTTTCAGAAGATTTCTCCCACATGGTCGTTAAATCAGGATTGTTTGGAAAGACTGTACCGAAAATCTTTTCACTGTGCTCTTGTTTACTAAAGATGTTTGAAGCAGAGTCAGAAACATTAATAAGATTGTGAGCAATATAGGAAAAAAAGTAGTTCCGGCAAACATTCCAAAACTATATCATCACTAGTGATGATACCACATCATCACTAGTGATGTTATTCACTGTGAAAAACTGAAAAAATAATACACTGAAAAAATCCCAGTAATTCACTGATAGGAATATAATAAATGGTGTTTAACGTCATTTTCAAAATTATTTCAGTTATATCACGGTGGCCAGTGCACCTATCCATGCTTTCCTCGAGTTTCTTTTACCAGTATTCTGCACAATTTACTTTCCAAGCCAATGGCTGCTTTCCAACATAACCATCATCGAAACAATGATCAGCGTTGAGAAAGGAATGAATCCTGTCGCAATGACTATCATCAATCCTCGGAGAGATATTGGCGGAGCTGGGGATCGAACCAGGGACCCCCCGTTTTTAAATCCTATACGATACCGACTGCGCTACCCGGGCTCGGCAACTAGTTTTTTGACTGTTTTTTAAAATACCATTTACAGAAAAAGTCAGATTTATGATCCGTGAAAAGGGGGCTTAATGCATCTGTAAAAACTATCGACCCACGTCTGCCTGTGTAGTCCGCGCAATCTGACCTGGATCAAAACTCTATGCTAGATCTACATGTATTTATCAGTTTTCTGTATGTCAAAGGACCAGTATGCATGCTTCATGATTCAGTCAGTTATCATACAAAATGGATTATATGGATCTATAATTATACATGTGATGACTGGTATCATACATCACGAAGATGCATTAAACCCTCTTTTACTGCGACATGGCTCAAATATATTTATTCAAATGTTGTAACATTTGAAGTTGTTGATAAATCTAAAAGTTTGGGGTTTTTTTTACCATAAGTTTGATATCTATCCGATAACTCAGCAAATTTCTATCCTAAGATTGATGATAGATCTTGTCATTGTGACAGAATTTATTCCTCTCTCTACACTGATCACTGTTTCAACTACGAACGTGTAGGAAAGCAGATGGGATGAAAAAGGAAAGCTACAAATAGTCTGATTTTGGCGATCTACGCACTTTCCTTTCAAAGAAACTCAAGGAAAAATATGCCGCCACTGACAGATCTACAAGCGAAATAATATCGAAATGTTAAAGTGTAAAAAGTCATAGTCGAAAAAAATATCATAATTCTCCAAAGACGGAGAGACCATGATGTGAATCAGGTCTGAGAACGCTCAGATTTCACTGCAGTAGCACCCGGGTAGCGGTGGAAACAATCCAGTCGACCTTAATCACCAACTAAACCCTTCAAAATATAGTGATCACATGATTCCCTGGCGATCAAGGCCACTGGGGGTATTGCAGAAAGACAACAGCGTTCCATGGAAGGTGTTTTTTTTTCCATTCTCCTTTATACATGCAATGTGAAAATGTGACTGTGAATTTCTTCCGTTCTGTCTTTTCTTTTTTTCTTCTTCTTATAGATCTAGATCTACGTGCAGTGAGGAAATGTCCCTATAAAATGTTCTTTAAAAGGATGTGAACTAATAATCACTCCAAGTCAAGGGACCGTTTGCCCTTTTTCACTTGTATACATCCATGAAAGAAGCATGCTTCTTACTTTTAACAACGCTCAAAATTAGTTTTGGCCAAGACGGAATTCGAACTCAAAACCCCTTTATTTCAAGATCTAGAATCTAGGTCGTCATTCGAATTATTAGAAATTTGTTCCACAAATCATACATGTCACTCGTATTGAGGCTTTGCCTTTTTCATATTAATATAGATATAATAAATTGTCAGTTTTTGCACCACAACAATGGAAACACAGACAGCGTGGAGGCTATGACAATAACTTAGACTTTTTCTTTGAAACAGCTGAGCTGAAAATAATATTCTAGTATCTAACCCTGTCACCCTCCTGGCCATGTGGACAAGATCCAGCCTCAATATACTGGGCCACTGTGTCAATAAATATCTCCTTTGTTACAGTATCAGTCTCTTTGATCATGTCGAATCTTTTCTTGTAAGGATGAAGGCAGTGATATAAATACGCAGCACACATAACTGAAAAAAAAAATCAAAACTGAAGTCATTCGTTATCTTCTGAAACAAATTTGCAGCTAAAAACCCTTTAACCCTTTACAACAACACAAACTTTAGAACACAATCCCGACTTTTAACAAACCTGAGAAAGAGGGCTTTAGAAAACATTGTGGGAAAAAGAGAAAATGCTGGTAACCAGCATTTTCTCCTTTTCCCACAACGTTTTCTCTACTTTCAAAGACATAGTTCATGCTTTGAGTAACATTTGTCGTCTACAAATGCTTTAAATTTGGGGCATGGCTAACATTTTGTCATCTGCTTAAGGTTTAAGTCTATACTACACACCGAAAGTTTAGAAAAGTCCAAATTCAAAGCAATTGCAGACAAGTTAAATGTGGCTCAATTCACTGGGTTTTTCTGTGGGTAAAAAACGCTGAGGGAAATGAAGAAAATGCTGTTTACCATCATTTTCTCCTTTTCCAACAATGTTTTCAAAAGCCTTTTTCTTCAGGATGGTTACAACTTGGGATTGTTTGATAAAGGGTTTAATACCACTGTAAACTATTCATTCTTCACCACACAACAAAATTTTGGACTTCACCAAATTGAAAGCATTTGCAAATAGTAAATTAAACATAGATCAAATTCTGATTTCTGTTTTTGATAGGGTAGAAAACATTGCGGTAAAAGGAGAAAATGCTGGTTTCCAGCATTTTCTCCTTTACCCACAATGTTTTCAATAGCCCTCTTCCTTAGGGTCGTTAAAAGCTGGGATTGTGTGGTAAAGGGTTAACAAAAAATGAAAATATAATACACATAAAACTATTGTGGCTAAAGGAGAAACTGATTGATTCCTGCATTTCTACAACCATGCAGAAGACAGTTTAGAAAAGCAAAACAGAGAAAAAAAGGCTGGTAATTGGCATCAATTCCTTTTCAAATAAGACTTTTATTTCTTAACCTTTAAAAGACAAATCATTTCAGGTACATTTACATATAGTCTGCAAATACTTTCAATATAAACAAGTCTAAAATCCAGTCCTCCTACGAAGTCAAAACATTCTCTCACAGAAAAGATACAAACATACCCATTGATATCTCTTCATCCAGTATGTCCTTGTTAGAATTGAAGACTTCTTGATCAAAGTTCTCCTCAAACAGCTTTCTGTACAACATGGCTTGCCTTTGTCGTATTTCTGAAAGAAAAAAAAAAACTCTGCAACCTACCTTTTTCAACGTGTTCAAAGTTTTCATGGCTTTTGTGTGAGAATTACTCTTCTTCATTTTCAACTCTTCACTAGACAGAAAATTTTCAGACTTTTCAATAACTAGATCTTTGAAAGGATTAAAAAAAAACACCGTTTGAAAAATGTAGAAAATGCTGGTTAACAGCATTTCCTCCTCTGTTTAAAGTGATTTCAAAAGCACTTGCATACAATACAATCTGGACAAGTCTATAATTCTGTCGTTTGGAAAGACATAAAGAACTTGTCAGTCATTTAGTTACTAGTAGTTGACCAACAAAGAGAAACTGGTTTTTTTCATCATCCAAAGAAGAACTTTAGTGGTGCTATCTAATATCTTCAACTCTTTACTACAGGAAATAGTTTCTGACTTTTCCACATTCCAAGCATCTGCAGATCTATGACAAAGTAAATGTGTCATTAATGATGTAAAGTTGAACTCTTTACCTTACAACAAAGTTTTAGATCTGTCCAAATAAAAAACAAAATTATGCTAATAACAAATGAAATGTGGATCAATTTCAAATGATGGGATTCCTCTGTAAAAAAAAAAATTGTGTGAAAACAGAAAAGGAAAATTGCTTGTTATTTGCAAAATGCTGGATACAAGCAAATTCTCCTTTTCCTACAATATTTTCAAAAGCCTTTTTTCCTGAGGGTTGTTAAAATGAGGGTTGTGTTGTGCAGGGTTAAAAAAACACTGTGAGAAAATGCTGTATACCACCATTGTCTCCTTCTTCCTCATAAATGAATAAAAAGAGATCGAACTTCAAGTGTCATTTTGAAAAAATATTTTAATCCCGACTAGTTTCGGTTATTTCAAACCTTTATCAAGGGACATATTCCTTCTTCCTCAGGAATCTTTGGTAAAGAGTTAAAAATATTAGCAATATCTATAAAGTATCTTATTCCTGTAATGTAGGATAAGTTCTGTCATCAAACACAAAATGACAAAAGCATGTTCAATTTTGTATTTATAGGTCACAATACCATCTTTGTTAACTCTTTACTAGAAGACAAAATTTTAGAGTTGCCCTTATAGATAGCATTTGCAGATAACAAACTGAAGGTGGCTAAAATGGTTGGATTTGTCTCTGAAAGGATAGAAAACATTGTGGAAGAAAGAAAAATGTTGCATACCAGCCTTTTCTTCTTTTCCCACATTGTTTTCTCCAGTCTCCTTTCTCAGGGTCATTTCAACTACGGATTGTGTTACAATGGGTCAAAACCCCTTAGTAACTCTTTAAACAAACAATCCCGGGTTTTCACTACTCTGAGAAAGAAGCCTTTTGAAAACATTGTGGGAAAAGGAGAAAATGCTGGTAACCAGCATTTTCTCCTTTTCCCACAATGTTTTCTACCCTTCCAGAACAAATTTCAATTTTTGAGTCAGGTCTATTTTGTCGTCTGCAAATACTTTCAATTTGGACCAGTCTAGAATTCTACTCTCTTAATGCAAAAAAAAAATGTGAAATAGGAAAAAACGGTTAGATAATAAGTATACTTTAATTCCTATATATTCCTATATATTTGCGGTGAATCTAAGGTATGTTTAATAATATGTCTTACTCATTTACCCTAAATTGCACGCTTTCTTATGCGTATTTTCACTTTTTTCCACAATTTTCTGTGTAACGTAACGTTTATGACGTCACGTTAGTTTATATCAATTTATTTTATTATGTACTCCTGAAGAAGGCAAATGCCGAAACGTCGTATAGTACATAAACATTAAAATTTTAATACGTGTTGTTGTAGTTATTTAACCCTTTACTCTCTTAATGCCAAAGACAACCTTCGCATTTCTGATACTACATGTATCTTTTATGCTAAAGCTAAAGAGTTAAGTATAAAATGCAAAAAAAACGTCATGCAAGTAACTATGGCCTCAACGAGCAGGTCTGATGTTTTATTTTCGTCGTCTCTTCTCTTCCATTTTATTTCTCATAAAGGTATAAAAAAAACAGCCAAACTCAGCGTATTCATCTCTTGGATGCATAGCTTGTTTCTCTATTGAATTTCTGGAGAGGATGAGAAAATGTATTGAGTTGCTTTTATTTATCGTCGACACCAATGTGTGGATCTAGTTGTACCCAAAATCGCTGGCAAAACGTGACAATCTAGATAAAATTGTTGACAAAAGTCGTCGCAGAGCTTAACAGCACTTGATAATGTGAGGGCTCTGAACTGAACTTGGCAAAACATGATAGCAGATCGTAATAATCGTTGGGGAACTTAAGAGAATGTAATGAAATCATGGCATATCCTGACCAGAATAATTTAGGTTTTGGAACATAGGCCTATCGCCGAAGCTCGTAACAAAACATACTGATAGTGTATATGGAAGTGTGTTTTGAAATCGTGAACATCATAGAAATCGTGGTTTATGTAAATGCAGCATCAATAAAGTGCGGGACTCGTAACATAGAGGCCCCGGAAGCACTGGGTCTTTCTTTCGTGGGAGAGTCATTTGGTGAGAGACTTGCATGGTACTGGTGAATCTCATGAGACACTTGAATATGTGAGCTGTCGCAGTGATATGACTGAAAATAATATTGAAAGCAGCGTATAACACCATTTACCCGGTCCGACGAATCACCGAAATACCGAATTACCACCAAAACACCCATATTTTTTATTGTTGGGTTCAAATAACTGACAAAAGTATGCAGGATTCTTTTCTTTCTTTTCTTTTTCAGAAAACATACTTAATCAAAGTATTAATCATTACTGAGAAGAGTGACGCTATTAGTATACACTGATCATTGATTTACGTTGAGAACAATCACCGAAACACTCGCGTGCCTGACCTGTTACACACCGAAATACCCGATCTCGATGACGACAATCTAGACCCAAGATTTATCAATTTGAAATCATCACTTATACGTGTATTTCTTTTGAATGATAAACACACACAAAAGAGAGCGCTAATCCACTTCATTTGCGAAATAAGTAGACGGTGAGACCCAAATCAGACATCACATGATGTAAGTCTCTGATCCGACAAACACACAAGTTTCTCGGCACGTTCTGTTCTCTTCTATTCTTTTAAAGTGAAGCGATCATAAATGTTCGGCTAACATATTCAATTTTTTTTGATATGTAGGTTTGTCCTTGTTATTTTTAAAGTAATATGGTTATATTTATAATCTTACCGGCGAAATTGTAATCGTCTTATCAATTTACACCTGGTGCCGTGCTAACTAAACATTCAAAATGGCTGCCGGTTTTCTAATTTGGTGACGTTTTATCACATATTTTCCAACTTAAAAATGGAAAGCTATTTTTTCTAGCATACTTATGGATAAATTTCAGACACATCAATCTTGTACAAAAACAACTGAAGGGAGATTGCGGAGGTATAATTCCTGAATTGACTAATTTTAGTACGTGAAGCGAGTATTTTGGTGGACATTTACAGCACGGTAGGCTATTCCGGTGCAAATTCTTCACAGCGGGCCTCAATAACATGTTGCTATTTTGACATTAGGTTTAACACTAACCCTCCTTCATAATGAAATTACAATTTGGTCAAAAACCACAACTTCAGTTATCGTAATAACTAAAAAAATACCGGTATTTCAGTGTTTTGGTGGTATTTCGGTGATTCGTCGGACCCCCATTTACCCAATAAATAGATAAATAAATTATCATGTAGGGACACAATATGGACCTTAACCCTTGACCTGCTTACGTGATCTTGAACTTACATGGCGAAAAATGTTATAAAAGATTAGTACGCACAAAGGGGTAGTCTGATCTTGAAATATACTGTAACTGATTCTAATGATGGTTTACGTCATACTACGTAAGCAATTGACATGAACTTTAATGAAAATCCCTCTTGTGCTGGTCAAAGACAAAAGTTCTGTAGGATATGGGTTAAATAGCTGTAACTTAATATTACATGCAATGTCATCATCGAAAAATGAAACGTAAACTATGGCAGATCTCACAAAATATAGAAATAAAACCATACAGGATCAAACATGATTTGAAAAGAATATACTGGCACTTTCCAGGTGAGAGGGGGACGTTTTAACCAAAACTGGGATGTCGTGACTGTAAGGCGTTTTAACCTGATACCGTTACATGCATCATAGAGATGCATTAAACCCCTTTTCCAGAGTATGGCTCGATTCTAATAAGGATGAAACACGCTATATAACCATGAGTACTCTACCTTTAATTCGGAGGGTAGCTCTGATGTCATTCTTGTGATTGTGTCTCCACACCTGAGAAACAATCACAAAAATAACCCCTGGGCTACCGTACAAATCAAGAAACAAAGGAAAGCCATGTACTTGGTGTAAAAATCATCAAGGTGCTAATTACTGCATAATTACATGGTTTCAATGCATTACAGAGATGCATGAAACCCCCTTTTGCCACAGTTGGACTCATATAGTAATCAAGTCATATAATATTGTCCCGTCCCATATCAGAATTTGGTTACTCACCTCGATAGAGTTATTACACTTTACAAATGGCGTCGAATACATGGCAAGGCTCATTTCTGTACAAATTCTATCAATTATTTCTCAACAACTATCAGGACAATTAAACCCAAGATTCAGTCAAACCTTGTAACAGCTGTACCTCTAGCCTGGCCTAACTGGAAATGCTAGGGATACAGATCCGTACCCCTAACCTAGAGGCTAGGGATATGGATCTGTATCTCTAGACTTGGAGACTAGAGGTACGGAACCGTACCCCTAGTCACTTCCATTAAAGAATGGCTACTATGAAGGGGTGCGGAGACATAATAACAAAGATAGCTACGGAGCAAATCTTCAGACAGGAGGTCGGTACATTTTGACACCATTTAGGTACACTTTGGCTCATTTTGGGTACGTTTTGACCCCATTTGAGTACGTTTTAGTTTTGGTGCGGTTTGACTATAAACCTGTATCGGTTATTACCTGTGCTTTGAGGTATCTCCATCATATATTCCCTCAAATCGATATCAGCTGTATGTCTAAGAAGATTTGGCAGAAAGATCGATATTTTTTATCTCGTAGGTAGCTAAATAAGAGATTATTCTTGTTTATACTACAGTACAGTATGATATTTCCTCTAAGCCATGATTTTGTTGTTGTTGTTGTTGTTTTAAGCTGAACTAGTTGTTTAGTGATCGGCCTATATTCGCTTAAATTTTAGTTAACAACATGAAATCTTTAAAACACGAAGTCAAAGCCTTAGTCTCGATCTGCAAACTACATGATTCATAATATGAAGCGATCAAAAGTGACTGCCACTTCCATTTTTTATTTATATTTTCATTGTTTTCTAAAAGATTCCGTTTTGTTAAACCAAAGAACTTTCTGGACCGAAAAAAATGGTTTTAGGCTTGATGGCTTGATTCCGGTGTGAAGGCGAAAACCAGGCATTCTAAAGTTATCATTGCGCATGCCCAACATAGCAACAAGACCAAACAAACAAGCATGGCGTCCAAAAAAAATTTCGAAGACCTTGATCTGTCACAGGAAGAAATAAAGCGTATTTCTGAAGCTCTGAAAGATGAAAAGTTCAGAAAAATGTTTGTTGAGTATGCAGAAGAGATTTCTAACCCAGAAAATCGTAAACGTTACGAAGAAGAGATTGCAATGATGGAGCAAGAACGAGGTATGGAGGTGCAATTTGTTCATCCCCAACCAGGTTACGTTCTGAAAACTGTTGTCGATGGTGAAAAGAAAGCCTTTGTAAACATCTGCATGAATGATCTTATAGGACAGCCGACTTCTAAGAAAGAAACGGATAGTACTGGCAAGAAGGGACTCGGCTGGCAGATCCCACACTCCTTCTCGCCACCAAGAGAGGATTTTGACAAAGACAACAAAACCTGCATGGTTTATGATGTTGTTTTTCATCCTGATACCTTCCGCATGACAAACCATCCAAGATTCAAAAAAATGGTTGAAGATACAGCTATTGAAGGTATTGAAAAGCAATTCCAGTGCAAGCTTGATCGCAGCAACTTAAAGCACCCAAAGTTGAAATACAAAGGCAAGCCTGTAGCTACTGTGATTCGGACAAGGAAAGATAAAGGGTCTGGGAATCCAAGCAGTAACAGTCCAAATGACCCTCTTACTAGTATGCCATATCCTTATCCAGACAAAACTAGCACTGAACTGGCAGAAGAAAATGCGAAAAAGATAGAAAAACGGGAAAAAGAACAGTTGAATAAACAGAACAAGACCAAGACAAATTTAGTAAAGAAAGAAGAAAGTGGGTACACAGCTCCCAAATATTCTGTCATTCACAGAGGGTACCTAGAACTGCAAGAATTCACAAATGCTCGAGATTCTAAGCCTTCAACTAGGCCAAAAGAGATAGTTGTTTCCATTGAGCTACCTCTATGTAAGTCTGCCACAGGTGTTGAACTAGATATATTTGAGGAAAAACTGGTACTAAAATCAGAAAAACCAGCATACCATCTTGATTTGAAACTACCCTATCAAGTTGATGACGAAAATGGCTCAGCAAAGTTTGATAAAACAAGAAAAAGTTTGATAGTCACTCTTCCTGTTGTAGCGCCAGATGTACAGTCAGTTACATGGATTTCAAATGATGATGTGGGTGTTGTTACAGAGGATGTTGTGAGCCCACCTCTTATTGAAGAGCTGTCCATTGTTGAGAACAAACATGAAGAGAAGGCTGAAGAAGATGAATTGCCGCCACTGGAAGACATAACTGATGAGATGACTGATAAAGTTGAAAATGTAACTGAAGATTCTTGTGCCAGCAAGTCTCCATATGAAATAGCCTATAACTTACCACAGTATGAATATAGTCAGGACAAAGAAACAGTGACCTTTGTATTTCATGTCAGAAATGTTACAGAGGAGTCTGTTTCAAAAGCATTTCCAAAGCAAGGGGCATTCTCTGTCAAATTTCTGTCTCTTGGATCGGGTGGTTTTCCAATGCACTACAGTTTTTATGCCGACTTTTTTGAAACTGCTACTTTGATTGCAGAGCATACCACTGTAGATATCTCGGATAAGAACATGACACTTACATTGTTGAAAGAAAAGGACTGCAGATACATCTGGAACTCATTCTCAGCAGGGCTGAATGACAATACAGTAGAGGTAAGTTATTTTGTTGAGGCCTTCTGACTCCTGCAGACAACTTTTATTTGTATTTTCTGCATATCATTTTCAAGGATTTTTCTACTTAAGTCTGGGGCTGAATATGGGCCTGAAAAAATTCTGAAAACGAAGATATTTTCCCCAATTTTGCTTCTAAAAATCCCAAAAATAAGAATTTATACTTAATTTTACCTTGAGTGTTGATGTAGTACCTATCTGTAGACTACAGACAGAATGATTTCCTGCTCGAAATTGCAGAAAGCATTTTGAGTAAAAGTATTTTTCCTAATTTAAAGATTGTTATGGACTATATGATCACTCATTTTTCATTTGTAACTACAGTAAACTCTCATTATGTCGAAATCGCTTATCTCAAAACTCCTGTTATGTCAAAATCAAAGCTATGTCCGAACTTCGTGCTTCTTTATTTTATGTTGATTTTTATCTTTATCTCGAAACCACTGCATGCAAAAAACTGCTATGTCGAAGTAATTTTGAGAGCAATATTGTATTTCGGATCATATTTTCATCCATATATCCCCCATTGTTTGTAGATAATAGGGTGCCAATTCACACGTTACAATATTATCTTAATTGATTCATTAAATATCGGATTATAAAAGGTGTGAATAAGTTAAAGGTATGGTTTTGTAGCATTGTAAACAGCGGTTCATGTAAGACTTTACTCACATCGTGAAAAATACAATTAACAATAAGGCTTGTTAGTTTGTCTCTCTTGCTAATTGCTCATTTTTTGGGGGTGAACACATTGTCAACATTGTCATGTATTAAGTCGGTCTGCATGAATACGGCTAATTCATTTCTTGAATGCTGACAATGTCATCAGAAATGCAACTTGATTGTGCTTTTGCTATGGCTGAGCAAACCAGCAAGGGACCGTTAATTTCCGGGGGGTAACGGGTTTGGTCATTTAAAACAGAGGCACAATGCGTAAGCTTGATGTGAAGTCATACAGTCAAAAAAAAAAAATTTTAGAGGTTGTTCCACAAAGTCACGACAACAATTTATCCCCGTTCTTTTTAGCTCACCTGAGCACAAAGTGCTCATGGTGAGCTATTGTGATCGTGCTGCGTCTGGCATGGGTCGTGCGGTGTGCGTTGTCCGTCGTCAACTTTTTACCTTGTGTACGCTCTAGAGGCCACATTTTCAATCTGATACTCATGAAACTTGGTCAGAATGTTTGTCTTGATGATATCTCGGACGAGTTCGAAAATGGTTCATGTCGGGTCCAAAACTAGGTCACCAGGTTAAATCTTAGAAAAACCTTATGTAAGCTCTAGAGGCCACATTTTCAGTCCAATAATCTTGAAATTCGGTCAGAATATTTGTCTTGATAATTTCTTAGACTAGTATGAAAATGGGTCATGTTGGATAAAAAACTAAGTCACAAGGTCAAATCTCGGAAAACCTTTTGTACTATAATTACAGTCCAATATTCTTTAAACTTTTGTTAGAATGTTTGTCTTGATGATATCTTGCATGAGTTTGAAAATGGGTCACGTGGAATAAAAACTAGGTCACTAAGTTTCATCCTTGAAAAACTGTGTGTACGCTCTAGAGGCCACATTTTCAGTCTAATAATCTTGAAATTTCCTTTGAATGTTTGTCTTGATAATATCTTAGACTAGTATGAATATGGGTCATGTTGGATAAAAAACTAGGTCACTTGGTCAAATCTCGGAAAAACCTTTTGTACACCCTTCAGTCCACATTTTCTCTCAAATACTCATGAAAGTTTGTCGGAATGTATGTCTGGATAATTTCTACATGTCAAGTAGGCCGCTAAGACAAATTCTAGAAAAAGCTTGTGTGCACTCTAGAGGCCATATTTGTAAGCCCAGTACTAATGAGTGTTTGTCAGAGTGTTTCTCTTAATATCTCTGAAGAGATTTGAAATGGGTCATGTTTGATCAAAAGGCTCAGGTGAGCGACTTCAGGGCCATCATGGCCCTCTTGTTTATGTTTACTCATACTTCGGGTTTTCAGTAAGTCTGTCTTCGAATTCTTATATCGAACTCCTGTTATGTCAAATTATTTTTGTTGTCCCCAGGGATTCGAGACAAAGAGAGTGGACTGTATTTTCAATCTGTTTAGAATGTTACATATTAGTGTAGAAAATTAGCTATGAAGATATGAAATCTGCATGAAGAACATTATCCAATTACAAAAATGGTATAGACTATTTCTGGAGCTCACTCTCAAAGTTTTGTAAGTGAAAACGGTGTTGATCATACATGTTTTCCAATTCAATTTAAATTAAGCATGTTATTTCTAGATTTTAAGAGTCTCCAGTGAGAAGATGTAGGAAAATCCCTGTATTTCAGAAACACTGTGGTAGAAACAGATATTAATGTACAATTTCTCCTTTTGCCATGCAAGAAATTATATCCCTGTTACACTTGTATTAACAGTGTATTTATGTTGATTAGCCATACTTAACAAAGATGTTATCAAAGTCTTCTGCAACTTTGTATCATTAGGTAATGACAGAAATACCAATTTCACCTCAACTGCTCATTTTCTGTCATTCATTCTGGTACAAACTGTATATGTACATGTAGTATATTCAGATTTTCTTATTGTGTGAAAAGTTGTTAATAGTTTTCATCTTTTCCCACAAAATTGTCTACTTTTTCAAAGACAAATCAATCATTTCAGTCACTATCATACTATATAGTATGCAAATTCTTTCACTATGGACTAGCAAGAATTTTTGTCTGGCAGATGATTTAAAGCAGTGTTCTGCCAGGGATTATTCAAAGAGAGAGGGGGCTTGGCTTCTTGCATGGCTTTGTGGTAAAATGCAGTGTGCAATCTAGCTTTGCAGGTAAGGGGCCACAGATATTGAGATAAGGAGTCATTTGGGAAAACTGCAGCCACATATAAAAAATCATGCTTTTATTTTCATTCCAGGAATGTTAACCCTTTTATTTAACAAGACTTGGTGTATTTTCATTCATGTGTCAATGAATAAAACTGCAACACTGCAGAAATTATCATTGTTATTAACGCAACCTGTTGTCACCATTAATTTAACCCTAAATAATTATTTCATTTATCTAGAAACTCTGTGGCAGCATTTTCCTGCCAAAATTTCTGTACTGAAACATAATTCTACAGTTTGACTGGTTGCTTTTAAAACTCTTAAAAGGGTAAATTTTAGACTTGTGCTCGGGTCTGGAAATGCAAGTTTTATTTCCTTCGATAAGAATGATTGTACTGTGCAGTATTTCATTTAATTTTATTAAACAAATGCGTATGTATGAATCCCTCCTTAGGGTATATTGGCTCTACCTCTGCTTTATAGCTTTGCCTCCAGCACATTACCTTTATCTCAATAAAGATATTTGTATGCATTGTTCAGAAACTGCCAGAAGAGCAGTTAGCCCGGCATGGTAGCTCAGTGGTTAACCTATCCGACTCGTTACCCAGTGGTTGCAGTTCGATACCAGGTTGAGGCAGACTTTCTTTCCCATGATTTTTCGTCCCCACCTTTGATGCACGTGAGAAAAGCAGTCAGTGGCTCGGAAAGAAAGATAGGACTGGTGTGAGAAAGCCAGGAAACATATGCCTTAGAGGTGTAACAATAGGCCAACCTATCGATGTATTGTGATAGCTTTGCCCTTGATAGCAATAGGTTGATAGCATTTTTTCAAGTCGATAGCTATCGAGATAGTTTTTCCAACTATCGATAGTTAACGATAGTTTTCTATAAATAGAAAAGAAAAATGCCTTTTACCTGCAGTTATAGTTTAAAATGCGTGCATATCCTTTTAATATTACATACGCCAGCAAATATGTCGGTCTGTCGGTCATGTCTGGTAAAATTGGCAGTGGTCCGACACATATATATTGGGATACAGGACCAACTGACCAGTAAAATTAAACAGTAGACATAACATCGTGCTGTAATAAATTATTCGACAAATCAATGGAAACTCGCCTGTTTAAACCGTGAGTTCTTCACTGACGATCGAAAGCGTAAGCCTTGCAGTGAGGCTATTCGACTGCATAAAACAGATGTCAAGCGTTTTTTGCTGTGATCAAAATAAACCGACAGTCTACGATTGATCAGTTTCGAGTGATTATTGCGGTGAACCATGCAAATTGTTACATTTGTTTTCCCCCCAAGTCGTTTTTTCCCACTTAGCCCCCATTATCACGGGTAGGAAACTTTATATTCGGAGCCAATGGCTCTGACAAGAAAATGTTATGTTGGTCTTCCGTTTCTGAAAATGTCAGCTGAAAAACAACCAAAAAACAGGTAAGCTTGTAATTATTTGTAATCATGTGTTCTTATGACTTCGAAATTCCAAAAAAGGATAATGTCATGCAATGCTCTTGTCTTTCAACATGTTTTCTGCACTACGGAAAGTTGTAACAATTGTATGATGTTGTCTGAATCATTTGTGGTGTGGGTTGACCGTAGCCGAAATAATACGTCACAGACCTAAATTGGTATCAAGTCGTTTTGATACCTGGTCATCGGCTCATAGCGATACCCGGTCATTTTGACACTTTTTGGTCATTTCGACCCCTATGTTGGTCATTTCGACACTCAATAATTTTTTTTTGCAAAAATCGGTCAGTTCGACACCTGTTGATTTTTTTCCCCCCAAAAAACTGAGAAAAAACAGGTCATTTGTTGTGCAGTAGGTTATAAAAGATGTATTCTTGCAGTACAACGAAAGTTGCCTTTGCTGATCTTCGTGTTAATTTCTTTGGTTATTTTGGCAGATGGCCAACTATGTTGATTGCTACACCGGTAGAAATTTATATGCCGGCGTTTCTAAATGCAGAAGACCGATTGTGTTTTTTTAGCTCAGCTGAGCAGGAAGTGCTCAGGATGAGCTATTGTGATCACTCACCGTCCGTCCGTCGTCCGTCCGTCCGTCCGTTCACATTTTTTTGTTTACACTGTAGCATCTACAAATATTAACCAATCAGCACCAAACTTGGTCAAAATATGTATGACCATAAGATCTCAGATGAGTTCGATTATGGGTCTAATTGGACCAGAACAACTAGAGTTATTTGCCCTTGGATTAGAAAAATTGCTATATTTGCCTTTGTTTACACTCTAGCATCTACAAGTATTAAGCAATCAGCACCAAACTTGATCAAAATATATATGACCATAAGATCTCGGATGAGGTTGATTATGGGTCTAATCGGACCAGAACGACTGGGGTTATTTGCCCTTGAATTAGAAAAACTGCTATATTTGACTTTGTTTACACTCTAGCATCTACAAGTATCAACCCATCAGCACCAAACTTGGTCAAAATATATATGACCATAAGATCTCGGATGAGTTCGATAATGGGTCTAATCGGACCAGAACGACTGGAGTTATTTGCCCTTGAATTAGAAAGTTCTATAGAATAGTTCTTTGTCCGGACCATAACTTTGTCATCTCCTGTCCGATTGACTTGAAACTTGGCATTTGTGTTTGTAGCAATAACACGGAGTGCAGTGTGAAAGAACCATAACTCTACCTGGTACTGTCTATGAGTTTTTTCCCTTTGATTGTCATTTTTACAGCATTTTCTGCTTGTCCAGAATATAACTGTCATCTCTAGCCTGAACATCTTCAAATTCAGTATGCATGATTGTTGAAAAATTACGGAGTGCAGTGCACAAGAACCATAACTCTTCCTAGCACAAATTTTGAGTTATTCACCCGTTGATAGTCACTTTAGTAGCATTATCTTGCTTGTCCGGAGCAAAACTTTGTCATCTTAAGTAGGAATGACTTGAAATATGGTATGCTTATTTGTTGCAATATTTGGAAGTGCAGTGCACAAGAATTGTAACTCTAACTCGTGCTGTCTTTGAGTTATTTCCCTTTGATCATCATTTTTACAGCATTTAGTGCTTGTCCGGAATATGACTTTGTCATCTCAAGTCAGAACGACTTCAAACTTGGTATGCATGTTTGTTGCAATATTACCGAGTACTGTGCGCAAGAACAATAACTCTACCTAGCACGGATTTTGAGTAATTCCACTTTGATCTTCATTTTTACAATATTTCTTGCTTGTCAGGAATGGAACTTCGAATT
The DNA here is from genome assembly GCA_946811185.2 of Hippopus hippopus. NCBI lineage: Eukaryota > Metazoa > Mollusca > Bivalvia > Cardiida > Cardiidae > Hippopus > Hippopus hippopus. The sequence goes on from OX328097.1 coordinate 17,334,347, forward strand.
CTCAAGTCAAATTGACTTGAGACTTGGTAAACATGTTTGTTGCATTACCTGCCCTTTACAATTATTATACCTCCTCGACAACTGGCGGTGGGACGGGCATATCTTGCGACAATTTGCCGCTCTTGTTTCATTATCATTTGGCCTTGAACCTCAATATTTGGTATTTATCTTCATTGTAGACCTTTACTGCTTAGTACTCAGGTGAGCGATAAAGGACCATCATGGTCCTCTTGTTAGCTCCACTGGCCGAAGGCCAGCGGGCTTATGTCATGGCCTGTTGTCCGTCGTGCGTCCGTCCGTCCGTCCGTGCGTCCGTCCGTCCGTGCGTTAACTTTTTTTTAAAACGTCTTCTTCTCTGAAACTACCCATCCAATTTTGATGAAACTTCACAGAAATGATCCTGCCATGGTCCTCTTCAGAATTTCTTGAAAGAATTTAATTCCTTCAAAAACTCTGGTTGCCATGGCAACAAAACTGAAAAATTTTGAAAATCTTTGAAAATCTTCTTGTCTGAAACCGTAAGGCCAAGGGCTACCAAATTTGGCATGTAGCTTTATCTAGTGGACCTCTACCAAGTTTCTTCAATTTATAGCCCTGGGGTCAAAATTGGCCCCGCCCCGGGGGTCACAAGTTTTACATGGGCTTATTTAGGGAGAACTTTAAAATTCCTCTTCTACCTAGCCATAGGGCCTAGAGCTACCAAATTTGGCATGTAGCTTTATCTAGTGGACCTCTGCCAAGATTGTTCAAATTATAGCCCTGGGGTCAAATTAGGCCCTGCCCGGGGGTAACAAGTTTTACATGGGCTTATATAACAAGTTTTACATGGGCTTATATAGGGAGAACTTTAAAATTCTTCTTTGACATAGCCATGGGGCCTAGGGCTACCAAATTTTGCATGTGGCTTTATCTAGTGGGCCTCTACCAAGAGTGCCCAAATTATAGCCCTTGGGTCAAATTTGACCCCACCCCGGGGGTCACAAGTTTAACATGGGCTTATTTAGGGAAAACTTTAGAAATCTCCCTGTACCTAGCCGTAAGGCCTAGGGCTACCAAATTTTGCATGTGGCTTTATCTAGTGGGTCTCTACCAAGAGTGCTTAAATTATAGCCCTGGGGTCAAAATTGGCCCTGCCCCGGGGGTCACAAGTTTTACATGGGCTTATGTAGAGAAAACTTAAGAAATCTCCCTGTACTTATTCATAAAGCGTAGGGCTACCAAATTTCGCATGTAGCTATATGTAAAGGCCCTTCACCAAGAGTGCGTAAATTATAGCCCTAGGGGGGAATTTGATTCACCCCGAGGGGTCAGAAGTTTTACATGGGCTTATATAGTGAAATCTTTAGAAATCTTCTTGTTACTAACCATATGAACTAGGGCTACCAATTTTAGTCCTGTTTCAGGGGTCTTATGTTCAAAACCAATTGGCCAAGTATTGTAATGTTTGGCATGTAGTGATTTTACGTATTAGCCAGTGGAGCGATACAGGGCCATCATGGCCCTCTTGTTTTTTTTTTTATCAGTAACAATTAACCTAATAATTGTTAGCTCCACTGGCCGAAGGCCAGCGGGCTTATGTAATGGCCCGGTGTCCGTCGTGCATCCGAAACTTCTTCTCTGAAACTACTGACCCAAATTTGATGAAACTTCACAGAAATGATCCTGCCATGGTCCTCTTTAGAATTTCTTGAAAGAATTTGATTCCTTGAAAAACTCTGGTTGCCATGGCAACAAAACTGAAAAATATTGAACTTCTTTGAAAATCTTCTTGTCTGAAACCATAAGGCCCAGGGCTACCAAATTTGGCATGTAGCTTTATCTAATGGACCTCTATCAAATTCCTTCATATTATAGCCCTGGGGTCAAAATTGGCTCTGCCCCAGAGATCACAAGTTAAACATGGGTTTATTGGAAGCCGCTCGAAAGCGGCTTCCAGTAGGAATGTACCTAAACTATTTACCATGTAGATGATCAGTAATTATTCGATAGGTCATTATTTTTGTAAAATTTCTAATAATGTTGTGTTGTTGTGACAGAATTACTCCACATGACTCTTTCTTAAATATTCCAACAGACCTACATAAAATTCAAACCTGGTTTTCTTGCAATATATAGTTCATTCCCAAATAACAATAAAAAATACAGACAGATAAACATCCTTTAATTGGCTAGTCCCCCGAAGTTTTCTAACATGTAGGATTCCTTCTATTTTCCCAAACGAAGTTGTTATGCTTTCCATTTATCACAAGTTTTCCCACATCTCAATGGTTTTTGCATTTGTCTACTTTTTTACAAAAAAAAATAATGATGATTATGATACAGAGAGCATCTTAGAATATGATAATCAGAAGCAATTTTATGTACAAGTTTTTCTTCCAATTTTAATTTGTAAAGGATAAAACGGCGGTTAACCTTTGATCAAGATATAGACTGGTTACCTCCCTACACAGGAGGCGTCAACATCAGCTACGAGGGGTGATCAGAAAGAACGTGGACCAGTGCTGGTATCGGAATATTGTAATAAAAAAGAACTTGGAGTGTTTACTGTTTCTGAAAGTAACGTCCTTTGAGTTCTATGCACTTATTCATTCTTGATTTCCACGCGCGAAACATGTGTGCGAGCGCGTCACGTGACATTACTCTCAAGGACCCGGTCATAGCGAGGGTTAGCTCCTCTCTGCTCTCGTAGTGCGTGCCACAAAGAGAATCTTTCAAAACAGGAACTAGTCAGAGGTCACATGGAGTCAGAACTAAATTATAAGGGGCGTTGGCTAGTGTTTCTATGTTTAGTTTTTGCAAAGTTTCCTGTCCAAGTGCAGCTTTGTGAGCTAGGGCGTTATCTTAGTGTAAAGTGACGTCACTCCACAGGACTTCAGGCTGTTTTTTTCGTATGGTGTTTGTGAAATTCATTTGAATAATGTGGGCATAAAACTCGGTATTGACTGTAGTATGTATAGATACAACATGACTTAGAAGAAAAAAAGGAGAATAGAAATACATGATGTATAACTTTACCAAGTGACTTCGAAAGGTTGGCTTTACCAGCGGAAGGCGATGTTTGATGTTTCCATACACTGCTTTGTTGTTTAGATTCAGTCTTGTTAAAGTGTGCCTATGTTCCATTGCATGTTGCAATACGATAAGTAAAATTTGACCCCTGTACCCTAATGCTTTCTGAAATTTCTTAACAGATTTCGACCGTAACCCCCATTTTCTCGGACGTCAGTTGCCGAGGTACCCACCTTGTGCAAACACGCGACATTCCAAGATTCTCTGTCAGAATCTCCTGAGCACTTCTATATGAAATGTTGAATGTGTCAGCTATTTTCCTGACAGTATCTCGGCGATCTCGTTTTACATGCTGCTCTACATCCGTTATGATTTTGTCAGTGACTGATGTTGATGGACGGCCAGATTTATGGTCATCTTTAACAGTATCGCACCCTTGTCTAAATCGGCCCGATCCATGTACGAATATCAGATTCCTTGAGTGCAGAGTCCCTTTCATCTGTTTCTAAATCGGTTTTGATTTCCGATAAATACTTTCCGAGTTTAACGTAAAACTTTATGATTACTCTCGACTCAAATAAAACGTCTTCCGATATTTTGGACCACTAATGCACTATATGACGTCATGAAAATGACGTCATACTTTACCTGCTTGATTATGACGACACTTGAAAGCTTGAGTCATTTACCAGATAATTAATGCTCATCTATGCAAATTTTTGTAATCCTCCGTGGAGTAGTTTTCAAAATAACGAGGTGGTCCGCGATCTTTTTGATCACCCCACGTATTTATAGAATACTTGCGAAAAGATAACCCTTTTTCTTTCCTTCGTCTACACATTAGCCGAATGGATTTTTGTTACACGAAACATCTACCTTATGAGACCTGTAAAATTTAGCATTTACTGTATTGTGTGACTAAGCTGTTATGATCAGACTGTACGTGCTGTACAGTATGGTCCTGATCTACAGAACCCTTGAAACCAGGCCTGCTTGAAACATGACGTATGGATCGTGATGTACATTGACTACAGTAATTATCATGGTGGTGCCTGGTGCTCTAAGGATTGAAGCTGCTCGAAAATGACAGAAATAGATGAAGATCATGCAGCAGACAGCCCGTGTAATATTTTTTTTTAATATTCTATAAGATATTTCGTAAACATAAAAGAAAATCTTGTTTGTTTTCCTTACTCAGTGTATTTATTTCGTTGTGTAGTCGAAGGGTTAAAGTTATTACAGAACCTATTACTGTGAATATACAACTTTTTACGTCGCTGCTGGTCAAAGGTTTAGAATAGCTCTTGAAATTTACATTAGAAGTTTTACACTAGGCATGTACAAGGCCTATGCAGAAAATGGTTCAAACTACTGTTTATTAAATGAAATATGTATAGTAATAGATATTATGTTGTGGATGAATAGATCCAGATCTTTAAAGACTTTAAAAAAATCTTTTTTGTGTGTGTGTGTGGCTGCCATTTCAGGAATAAAAGAAACGTGGTTTGTGCCAACTGTGCAGGCTATGATCAGAATAATTTTAGAGATGCCATGCAAAAGTTTTTGTTTCTAGAGTAGAAATGTTTGATTCACTGTGTTACAAGCATGCTAAGATACTTTTTGACAAGCAAGAAGATCATCTTTTAGAAAAAAAGTTGTTGAATATTTTCTTTTTTTTTTCTTTTTTTTTCTTTTTTGTTGTAAAAAAAATGAAACACAAAGAAGAGATCACTGATAAAAATTGTAAATACAGGTAAACATCATATGTGAATAACGATCTTAATATCACTTTGAGTAATTGGTAACTTAAATAATTCTGTAGTATTGCTTTTGATGCTGCTACAGAAGTTTCCTTTCTAAAATCATTTAATAAATGGAAAATGCTGTATTTGAATGCGCAATTTCTCCATTTCAAATTTTGAGTAGAAATTTAAAAATTCCGATGCTTTTACATGTTTTTTTTTTTTTTCAGTTTTTTTTTTTCCAAATAAATATCACTTTATAATAATAATATAATAACAAGATTATTTAAGATTCCTCTCTAAAATTCTTTTTTTTTTTTTAGAGTTAGAATACATGTACATATTATTTTCTGTTTCTTTTTTCCTTGCATTTTAGTACCATTTGTCATGATTTTCCGTTGGTAGGGGGTGGGGGTAAAAACAGATACAAAAATGTAATCACAATTTCTCAAGACAGTCAATATTTCTGAAATTGTCCACCAAAAGATTGCAGCTTCTATGATGCTATGCATCATAAATTTGTCTTGTATAGTGACTGTAATTTAAAATAGTAATCAAGGGAAATAACTCCTGTTATACAAGATAAAGTTTGTTACTATTTACCGCCCTTGATTATCAAACTGAAGTTATACATTATTGGAGTTTGGTATTCAAGTTTTTTGGAGAGGAAATGTTCTGTTTTAAGGGAGAGTGATTTATTTTGATGCTAATGGTTATGCTCACATGAATGGAATGTTTAAAGTAAGGTTTCTATCACTCAAATTTTTTCAGAACTTTACCTTTCATGCTAATGAATAAACCTGCTTGTATTCACTGACATTATCTTTGCATTTAAAAAGATATGACTGTTTTTGTTTGGCAGGCGAGGTGGAGGTTATGTTTCCAAAGTAAGTTTATTACCATACAGACTTTTTATGCTGTATGTCTCTGTCAATGCCAATTAAGCGCATGATACGTTAATTTTACTCTTTAAGAAATGACAAATTTTTTTTACTGTACGAAGTTTAAAGCCATTGCAAAAAGACAAATTGAATGTAGCTTAAATGACTATTTCTGTCTTTGATAGGTTAGGAAACGTTTTGGGAAAAGGAGAAAATACTGGCTAACAACATGTTGTCCTTTTCTCATGATGTTTTTGAAAGCCTTCTCTTTCAGGGTCATTAACACTTCAAATTGCCTAGTAAAGGGTTAAAAAGCCAGTGGAGCGATACAGGGCCATCATGGCCCTCTTGTTTCGATTAATCTGATTGAATATGTAGTTTATTTTTTTTTAATTTTTACCCGATCATTGGTTGTTTAAACATCTGCCTTAATTTGATTGCTGTTACATTAAACTACATGTACTTCAAAATTGTACTTTGTCATATTATCATTATTTTGTTTTGATGTGTGATCAAAATACACACCTTGGCTTTGTTCAAATAATTTTGTTTCAGGAAACTTTGTTTGTGTCAATAAATATGTATAGAAAATTAATGATATACATGAATGTGCCTCAGTTCATCAAATAGGACATACAGAGCAAATTGATTGGAGGTTTCTATAATTGGTAAATAAAAGATAAGAATTATTATACAGTAATGTTTTTCACACCTTAACCTGGCTTTTGTTTAATTGTGATCGAGAGCTGTTTTCGTCCCTCAGAATAAACACAAAATGAATCGACACCCTAATGGATATCAAAACTCTGCAGAAAGAGTCAAAGAAAATTAAAACTTGGAAATATTCACAATAAAAAAAGTGTCTATATAGGTCATTTACCGAGACTTCCTTGAATCAAACGCAGCATGATGGTACATTTAAACATCAAAAATGATTGTTCAAAATTCCTCATTTCAGAACGTTTTCTTTCACATCAGTCAAATAAGGAATCTAGATGAATACAAAAAAGGAATCTTAAATATTGACCACTTGCGCAAATTATTCCATAAATCACGTCATAGAATTGAATTCACGTAACAAATTTTGCTTACATGCCAGACCTCGCGTAAGAAAATACATGGACAAAAAATGCCATTATCCGCTTATCTTGGGTAAACTGAAAGGTTTTGAAGTTACTCGCTACCCTTATTGAAAATTTTTGTCAAATCATGTGAAAATCCTGATCCAGAAATTAACTGACATGAATCTGATCGGTGCAAAAAATGCGGAAACTCATGACACAACAAACTGTCTGTTTAACATTGTCCGATTAGAGTCACTTCAAACTGCCTTTTCAGCTTTTTAATGACTTTGAGCAATAAATTTACATAAATGTCTTAATATAGCAGACTTTTCTGATGCAAATCATCAATATAGATTGCTTTACCTCTAGTTGGGAGCCAATATTGTCATAATTATCCTCTAATATGAAATTTTACCCCCAGAGTTACAGCTCAGAGGGTAAGGCCTAACAAAAAAATATTTGTGTTTAGGGTTTCGGTCCGAGATGCTGTAGGTAGGGATTTATTTTTTTTTCCAAAAACTTTTTACATGGACCATGTACCGAAATCACACCTGACAAATCTTTTTTTTTTTTCCAATCAAAGCATAAAAAGTTTAGGATCAGCAGCATTTTATAGGTAGGGTAGTGAAACCCTAAACACAGATATTTTTTTTTTAGGCCTAAGTGTACCATGAGATAAAAAGCTTGAGGGAACACTGTAAGGCCCTAGGCTTAATTTTCATTTTCTTCTCCAGCCGAGGCAGGCCTTATACGTTAATAGACTGCGTAATCCTGCAATCATCTTATGTTACCACTTATTTATTGCAGACAATGACATATCTGACATGTCCATCAAATGCTGTAATGACTCGATACGAATAATATCATTATCATAATTAAGAAGAACTTAACATTAATCAAAAGTTCTCCATCCTATCTTTTATCATTTGGTCCAAATGGCTCACAAAGTCCACAACAGGGTTTGCGCGTATTAAAAACTCTCTCTCTCACAATGCTATCAAAGGTTACCTTGCTGCACGACGAAAGATTTGGCCATGCTGGATTTATAGGGGTTTCTATAAATGACAGGTTCGGTAAATACCTTTTTATCTTCAATGTGTCAAGGATATATATTTTCTTAACTGCTTTTTAAAACAGTGATTACATAGTCGCTGTTTTAATAATATTGGTTTTGAACTGTGTGGATTTTTTTCGATGCGCCTTTTGATAAGCACCCCCTGGCGACAAAAAAATCAATGTCCACCTCAGTTTTTCAAATCCAATTTTAATCAGTGTGTGTTACCTTTGTGTAATGATCATGGCACTTTATGAGGTATTTTGATACAATATTTCTCCTCAATTCATCCATTATGCGACAAATTATTTCTATAAAACATGATCAATAGCAAAAATCTTGACCCACATAACCTTCGAATCCTACGGAAACAGCTCCCAGAGTAAGCTCCCTGTAATGTTTACAGTTATTATCAAAGTACAGTGAAACAGATTCCGATCCTTAAAACCTTTTTTCTTTGAAATTAAGATTTGTATGCTAGCCTAGGCATAAAACATCTTATAAAAACCATTTAAAAGATAAGTTCAATTTACGACAGGTTATTGAATTTGAAAGGTCCAAAATGTAAATTTTTGAAGATAAACAATAACTCTTATCTTCAAAAGATACGACTTATAAGAATTGATCATTTGATACCAAAGTGCTTTGATCTAGTGGGCTAGTCATCCAGCATATTCCGTTTTGCGTGTTGTACATTGTTCGATAACTTTGTTATTTTTTTCATGATAATGTAAAGGAGTAAAAAATAATCAAATTTAGTAAACCCTACAGCGATTAGAAGTATAACATATGTAACTGACAGACTCTAGGGGGAAAGTAATTGCTAGCAGCACCCGGTAAATACCGGTATTTTTAGGCCTATTATTGAAACTCCACTGCTATCGAAATTTTAACTGAACAACCGTTTTAGTGTTTCCAGTCAACGATATACTATACGATTTCATTTGCCGAATTTTTTAACGATGGTTCGTGCACGTAGGCGGGATTCGATACAAGTTACAAATTTGACACTATTTTTTTCTAGATTTTGTGGATATATTACCAAGTTCTGATTTGTTAAGGGTGCAGGGCAACTCGCCCGAAAGACAACTCGCCCCAAGACAACTCGCCCCGCAGTAAGCTCGCCCCAAGACAACTCGCCCCACCTTAAGAAGACAACTTGCCCCAAATTCTTAGACAACTCGCCCCACTTTTATTACTATTGGAAAATGAGCTAGAAGTCTACAACTGTTATGACTTTTATTCAGTTTGTATTTTCAAAAGTGTGGTGATAAATTCTATATCAAATGGCCACAGCTGACATACCGTATTTCCCCTAAGTATTCGGACGGGAAAAAATAATCATTTATTTTGGTGTCCGAAAATTTACAATTTCAAATTGTTTTATACCTTATCAAAGGCAAATTTCACCACTTGTGCCAAGTGCAAATTGTCGACTGCAAATGCTTTCAATCTGGGCAAGTCTACATTTATGTTATGCACAGTAAAAAGAGAAAAAAACATGTAGGTGAAACTTCTGCTTTCAAAGTGGGTGTGACTTACTTTCAGAAGTGTACAAATTAGTTAAAACAACACTGCCAATAATATTTTTCTCAACTTTGGTATCAGTTTATCATTTGATAAGGGTTGAGGGCTTGCAACTAATCTTAAGTACAGAATAAACAACATTTTATATGGTGACTAACAGTTGAATTTGGGGAGCTTTTTTAATCATAAAAAATTGACCATATCTTACTAAAAGTATAGGCTGTAAAATTTGACCTGGCAGGGCAGAGCTATGTTTTAGCACATCACATTTTAGATTGACAATTAATTGGTAATATGGAAATCATTGTGAATAGCCGTATTCCATAAAGCAAAGGATTGATAAAGTATTGTGTGTGCTTAGATTTACTACAAACAATTCCAGACTGGCTTGTGGCCATTAAATTACAAGTAAACTAGACAACTGATGTCAAAGGTTAGCCATGCCCCATGAGATCAAGTTGTTATAAGTTACTTTTATCTTGTTTTGACTGCATCCCTTATCAACCTCTGAAAGAGACGCAGATATCCATTTCATGGATTTTCTTGCCAATCAATTTGAACTGTCGCGGCAAACAACAAAAACGCCACACTGAGGTAATAGAGCAAAGGACCAAATTCTTTTGATCTGGATACCAAGGCTGCTATGGATAATATTTTCATTTATAACTACCTTATTTATCAGACTTATTATTCTAGACATGTCTTTGCAGATTCATTTTTGGACAAAAAAATCAAATGAATCCTCATTTAAGTTTTGAACTTTGTTGTCAATACATAAATCTAGAAAACATTGTTGGAAAAGGACACTGATTTCCTCTTACTTTCTAGAAAACGAAGGAAAAGTGCAATCATTTGATACAAGCTTAACTCTTTAATGTTCAGCATCAGTGTAAATACCGAACCTTTTATCACACAATCCCAAATTTTTATGACCGTAACAAAGAATCCTTCCGAAAACAATATGAGAAAAGGAGAAAATGCTGGTAACCAAAAAAAAAAAAACAAACTTAATTCAATCAGTTGAATCACATTTAATTCATTGCCTGCAAATGCCTCTATTTGGAACTCTGTGAATTTGACGCTGGAAAATTAAAGAAATTAATTGAAAGTTACCGAAAATAATCAGTGACGTACTTATTTGTCTACAAACTCTTACCTTCCTTGCTTCAAAATTGATATTACATTATCGTCTGCTAGATGGCATTCTTAAAATACACAACTATCTGATTTGGCATTCTGGGAACAGAACTGGACTGCTTTTCAAATGACAACCGTAACTTTGAATTTCAAAATAAAATAAACGTTTACTAGTGCTATTTATTCAGCTATGATCAGCTAGCATGTAACCTATGCACAGGCCATTTATTAAAACAGCCCCTACAGGCTTGGGTAATAGCTTCAATATAAGCCCTACTTTGCCTTTGTACCTTGTATATGGGATGGATGATGCGTCATAGCAAACAGGCCAAATCTTCGAAGAATAAGACATGTGCAGAAGATTGATTTGATGGATGCTCTGGTAAAAAGTGGTTAATTGCATCTACATGACACACTTTACCAAGCAATTCATCAAATTATTATGGATTCATAACAGACAACTGAATTCTGAGGTATTCTGGTCTTTTGATAGTCAGAAAATTGACCAAAGATAAAAAGTTTCATCCCAGCTCAGCATGCGCCAACTGAGCTGTGATACTTTTTGCAGATGCATTCAGCCCCCTTTTGACAGAGCATGGCTCATATAGCAAGTACTTTATGTATTTTAACCTTTTACCATCTAACAAAATTTTGGACTTGTCCAAATCAAAATTTTTATAGACAACAAATTGAATTTGTGAGTGACAGGGCAGAAAACTTTGTGTGAGGAGAAAATGCTGTTTACCAGCATTCTCTCTTATTCCAACAATGCTGCATAAAGCCGTCTCTCTCAGTGTAGTTAAAAGTATGGGTTGTGTGGTAAGAGTTGAAGATTCAGTTTTATATTTCATAATATTTAGAATTAGAATTTTGTTGATCATGCAGTTTACCATTCTCTCTCCCTTAGTAAATAATTGATTTTTGATACACACTACAGTAGGCAATTGAATGTGACGGATGTCCTTACCAGGATAGAAACTGTACTGAGTCAGTGTTCACCGAACCTGTATAGATTATCAAAGTTATCTTGCCTGTCTTGATGACGATGGCTTTGTAGGATTAAGGTCACTCCGTGCTCTAGGCATATATGGTATGGACCATTAGAGAGAGAATCGGATACAAGGAAATCCGGGTTCAAGCCCCTAGCTCATCTTCGATTAGACCTCCTTGGGTCTTTAACGTGCCTGGTGTAAAGCACCATTACACGCGAGGCTACTGATGGGTTCCAAACCAGTTCACCTCTAGTTGGGTGGGAAACACAAGGTTTCAGATAGGTCCTGGTTTGGCCGGGTATCAAACCTCGTGCCTCAGGATTGATAGGCCAGCATTTTACCACTGCACTATCTGTCCACCCATCTTGCCTGTCTTGATTGATTGAATTTGTGTTTATTTATCGTCCCCACCTGTTGCCCATATGGGCCACACCCCCAGAGGGCTGTTAGTATTCTTATGGGGGATAGTGCAGATACAGAACGAAACCCATCTTAAGTTACGCCTGGTTCTTTTATGTGCTCAATGTATAGCACCGTCATACAGGACCTTGATTTAACGTTTCATCCACACTGTTAGTAATTTTAGATGGCCAGCCGTGGGGATCGACCCACACACTCAAGGGACTAGAAACAACACGTTTACGAGTCCTATGCTCTACCTATTGAGCTATGCGGGCTGGTGTTTTCTTGCTTGCCGTGATTGATTGAATTTGAGTTTATTTATCGTCGCCACCGGTATCCCATATGGGCGACGCCCCCTGAAGGCTGTTAGTATTGTTATGGGGGATAGTGCAGATACAGGACGAAACCCATCCTAAGTTTTGCCTGGTTCTTTAAGGTGCTCAGTGTATAGCACCGTCACATAGGACTTCGGTTTACAGTTTAGCATCTACAATTATTAAGCAATCAGCACCAAACTACGTAAAAATATATATGACCATAAGATTTCAGATGACTTTGATAATGAGTCTAATCGGACCAGAAGGACTGGAGTTATTTACAATTGAATAAGAAAAAATGCTATATTTGACTTTGTTTACACTCTAGCATCTACAATTATTAACCAATCAGCACTAAACTTTGTCAAAATATAATTATATGACCATAAGATCTCAGATGAGTTTGATCATGGGTCTAATCAGACTAAAACAACTGAGTTATTTGCCCTTGAAGTAGAAAAATTGCTATATTTGACTTTGTTTACACTCTAGCATCTATAATTTTTACCCAGTCAGTACCAAACTTGGTCAAAATATATATGACCATAAGATCTCAGATGAGTGTGATTATGGATCTAATCTGACCAGAACAACTGGAATTATTTCCCTTGAAATAGAAAGTTTTTTTATAATAGTTCTTTGTCCTGAGCATAGCTTTTTCATGTCTAGTCTGATTGACTTGAAACTTGGCATTTGTGTTTGTTGCAATAATACTGAGTACAGTGCGAAAGAACCATAACTCTACCTTGTACTGTGTATGAGTTATTTCCCTCTGACCGTCATTTTTACAGCATTTTCTGCATGTCCGGAATATAACTTCGTCATCTTTTGTCTAAACATCTTCAAATTTGGTATGCATGATTGTTGAAAAATTATGAAGTGCAGTGCACAAGAACCATAACTCTGCCTAGCACAAATTTTGAGTTATTCACTCTTTGATAATCACTTTAGTAGTATTTCTTGCTTGTCTGAAGCAAAATTTTGTCATCTTAAGTAGGAATGACTTGAAATATGGTTTGCTTATTTGCCTTTGGAAGTGCAGTGTGCAAAAATTGTAACTCTACCTTGTGCTGTCTTTGAGTTATTTCCCTTTGATTGTCATTTTAACAGCATTTAGTGCTTGTCCGGAATATGACTTTGTCATCTCAAGCCAGAAGGACTTCAAACTTGGTATGCATGTTTGTTGAATATTACGGAGTGCACAAGAACAAAAACTCTACCTTGCGCGGATTTTGAGTAATTCCACTTTGATCTTCATTTTTACAGTATTTCTTTCTTGTCCGGAACCGAACTTTGTCACCTTAAGTCAAATTGACTTGAGACTTGGTAAACATGTTTGTGGCATTACCTGCCCTTTGCGATTATTATACCTCCAAGATAACTGGCGGTGGGACAGGTGTATCTTGCGACAATTTGGAGCTCTTGTTTTGCTACCATTTTGGCCTTGATATTTGGTATATATCTTCATTGTAGACCTTTTCTGCTTAGTACTCAGGTGAGCGATATAGGTCCTCTTGTTTCAGCTGTACTGGCTGAAAATCAGGAAATCTTATGTCATGGTGTGGTTTCCGTCGTCCCTGTATTTGTCCATATTTCTTTTTCTTGTTTGAAAAGGCTATTAAGTCTGCATTTGTGGTCAGAATTTTGTGAAAGTTGCACAGTTTGTTTATTTCATTGATGGCTTCAATGCTATTGACTTTCAAAAAAAGAATCTGACAATCAGCATGGGAAAGGTAGCTATTTGAAGTTGAAAATTTCTATTTTTTTTTGTGTACTAGATGAAGTCTGCATTTGTGGTCAAATTTTCGTGAAGCTTGCACAGTTGCTTTGTATCATCAAGAGCTTTATTGATCTTGAAAAAAAACTCCAATAATGAATGTAGGAAAAGTAGTCATTTAAAGTTGAAAATTTCTATAGCTTGTTTAGGCAATGAAGTCCGCATTTTTAATCCAATTCTTGTTTTGAAAGTTGCAAAGATCATTAATTTTGGTTCATCAAGGGATTGAAATCTTTAAAAGTGACAAAAATGTACTAATCAGTTCAGGAAAAGCAGCCATTTGATGACTTTGTATAGTTACTCAACAAAGTCCACGTTATTAGTCTCATTTCTTTGAATTTTGTAGGATTTTTAAATGCAATGTGTATTGAAACCCTTTCAAATTTGGCTGGATTCCAAACTATTGTTTTTGAGAAATTGTACTTCAATTTCTATTACTATAACTAATTTGCCATGCCTATTTATACTGTCCTACTGGGTTCAAGCCCAGTTGCAAGAACATCCCGGGCTACCCCCCATTTTTTTTTTGTCTTTTTCCTTTTTGCATCATGAATTCATAATGTATGCTAGCTAAAAAGCGAAATCACAACCAGCCGAGTGATTTTAGGCCGTCAAGGGTCCTTAGTTTTTTTTACTTTGAAGAGGCAGACATTTGAAATCATGGTATGAAAATGAGTAACAACTTTTTTTCTTGACATTTTTTTTTTCAATCTACCAGCTAAAAATTGCATCAGCTAAGCCACATATAATCGGCAGTGGGTCAAAACAGCGCTTAATTTACCTCTGCACCAGAAGACAAACCAATGGATCCTCAAATTTTAGAAAATTTTCTGATGTCATATTAAATTAAGCTCAAGTTAACCCATAACCACACAATCCCTAGTTTTAACACCCCTGTTAGAGAAGGCTTTTGAAAACATTGTGGGAAAAGGAGAAAATGCTGGTAACCAGCATTTTCTCCTTTTCCCAGAATGTTTTCTACCAGATCCAAAACAAAAAACATCATTTCAGTCACATTTAATTTGTCATCTGCAAATCCTTTCAATTTGGACTAGTCTAAAATTTTGTCGTTTGGTAAAGGGTTAAAGAATTTTTCTGTGAAAAGAAGCAAAACGTTGCAAGAACCGTATTTTCTTCTTTCTCCACAGTGTTTATTTCTAGACAGATTCTTATATTAGAAATTGTATTAGATGCTTTGAACTTGCATGAGTCTAATGATTTGTCGATTTGTTTGGTATGGTAGAATGAAATCTTAAAAAACAAAAAATGAACGACTGGATCTTGATAAGTGGTCAGGATCTCCCAGTAGGTATTATTTAAACAAACGACCAATGTTCTATTTCGTGTCTGTATTACTCGAACAAATTGACATGAAATAAATGACCTCTATTACCATATATATCATGCTTGAATTATTTCCAATCTTAGCTTTTTGTTTATGTCGTCTGCATGCGGAACTATGTGCACGATTTTTAACTCTTATGCGGCTAATAAATTTGTTGTGTCTTTAAAAAATATTTAAAACACCTGAAATAAACAGGATTTTGTTGATTAAATTGGCATTACATGGCGAGTGACATAGATCCAAGATGCACTTTCTGTGCAGTCTCATCTTGATCCATGTCATCCGCCAAAGGTCTAATATTTTGACTATAGCACTGTAAGGGTCAAACCAGACATTTACTGTTAACAGAATTTCCGTACCATCGGATTATACACCATGATATTAACATTCACTCTTTAATTATTCTTTGCATAAAGGTCAATTTCAGGTCAATTTGTTCCAGTAATACCATCTGGGTTATGCAACTTTTTTGGCAAATTTATAGTATGTATTAAAAATAAAATCTCATATTTTTAAAAATTTTTGTAATATACCTTATATGCAGAACATGAAAAATATATAGAGTATCTAGATAGAAAAATCCAGAACTAAAATATATCAGAAATCAATGCAAACAACTGTATTGGTGATCAACATTGATTACCTCCCTTTACTTAATACCTGTATTTATGATGAATTGTTTAAGAACCTCTTTCCTGAATATATTATCGCTTGAAGCCTGTCACTAAATAATTAATCACCTGCTTGCTGTTTTTTCAGTACTGTCAGTACTTTGATTTCTAGGTAGTTTTGACATTCGTAAGCTTGTTATTGATTATGATTTATTCTGGCGGAGAAAAAAAAAAGTCGGCTGAACACAGTTAAAGACAGGTGGAGGTATGATAAACATTACACTGCATAATCTCTTTTTAAAATGGCGAAGTGTAGATACAGGAAACTGTATGGACGTACTCATACTCGGGGTAACCGCCTTTGAATAAAGATATTTAAAAACATATTTTGATCACACACCAACACAAAATTATGATAATATGACATCTTAAAAAAATAAAGCAATTTTATTATAGAAACTCAAGACTACGAACTGCTCAAAAGAAAATCAGGTGTCGAAATGACCAAATTTTGCAAAAAAAATTCTACCCGGGGTCGAAATGACCAAAAAGTGTCGAAATGACTAGGTGTCGAAATGACCGGGTGTCGAAAGGACTGTCATTCACCTAAATTCAGTCTATTATTGCAATTTAATTGGCAAGTAAGAGAGAGTTTTGCAATCCCAAAAGTGTGATTTAATGTCTTGAAATGTTACATTCACTGCTGGTTAAAAATTGAAAAGAAATAACACAAAATATGATAAAACTAAAGAAGGGCTCCGATTATGTGCATGGGCACTGAATACATAAGTCGTCACCAATTGATGAGGGTTTCATTTCAAAACTTTAGTTTTCTGTAAAAAATTACTTACGAAGTAGGCTTTGTTCTTCCGTTAGTACCTTTCAGTCCAAAATGTAGTACATTTGTTGGATGGAACATGACCAAATTTATGAAAATACAAAGGACTGGTATTGTCATGATTGAAAAATGCTGTCGAACATTAGTCTTATCTAAGTTTTGAAAATACTTTTGTGTAGCTTTTGGTTAACAGAATGGTCTATACAAGTATATAGCATTTGTCATGCTTTCGTTGTAAGTGCAGCCCACACGTAAGCAAAAATAATGAAAAACATATGGCATCTTCGGAAGGCTATTTGGTCTTGAAACAGTCATTAACAATGTTCGCGACAGTTTCCATTATCACACTTCGTGTAACTATCACGCTCACCTTTTACTCGAAACGGTGAGCACCTAACACAGTAGTACAGATAACTGTCCCCAAAGGTGATGTTACTTTTTGACTGGTCGCCTCTGGGTACAGAGACGATCAAGACAAAATCAGTTGAAAGCTCCGCACTGATTTTGTGTGCAAGTTTGAATTCTCATAATTTCGCAAAGAGAGCACAAAACTAGGATTTAAACATACCTGTTGCTTGCGTATTTAATAATCCTTCGTTTGAAATAAAAATATTTTCAATTTAAACGCTGAACATAAGAGAAAACCGTGCATTTCATCTGTTACTCGAGTTGTTTACGTTCCCGAAAACACTCAAATCGGCCGCCACGCATGATAAATTTCGTCAGTGTTTTTTCCGGGATTTACACGTTATGAACGACTTCTACAAGCTCTTTAGGTGATGAAAGGTTTAATAAATTGTCTTTGATCATGTTGGTTACTTAAATTTAATTGCATTTCGCTGCAATACAGATTAAACTGACGAAACAGAAAGGTAGTATAGCGCTCTTTCTTTGCTACCGTAAAATTTACGATGGACTTGAGACGGTACGGTGCACATAAATGTCCAAATATGAAAAAAAAAAAACCACCGTAGCATCTCATTATTGAGACTACTAACACAGTTGATCTTGCCTCACTTGTCAATGTCTGCAGAATGGATAAACCAAGAACTAAAACGGGTCATTTCATGTCAGCAAAACGAAGAAAAAAGTATTTAAATTAAGCCAAATAATTATATGCGAGGCAAGAATTCGAAATTACGCTTTCAAAAGATCGGCTTGAAAGTCAAAGTGAATCACCTAACTACGTCACCTAACAACGGAAATATGGACACAGGCTACTAGCGCTCTATCTGGCAGACGTATCGTCGAGCTAAAACATCTTTTCATATGAAGATGCTTTCAGTTTGGTCTAGTCCAAAATGATGTCACTTGGTAAAGACTTGCAGAAAACAAGGGGCTGTTACTCTTTCTTCTTTACCAGGTTATCCCTTAGCTTGATGAGTCCGCATCAGACAACATTAGAAAACATTGATGTCAAAAGCAGAAATGGCTCCTACTGACTGATTCCTCCTTTTCGCACAATGATTTCTGACCCATCAAAGGACTGTGATAATTATATGAATACGAGGTTTTGGTTTAGTGTCTGCAAACACGTCAAATTTAGAAGAGTCTAGAATTAGTCGTTTGGTAATGGGTTAAATGCTAACATCAGTATTACATTTATATGCTAAGGATTGGTTATTATGACAAACAAACTTGATTCTTATAAACATTGTTGAATTGTTGAAAAAATTGAGATAATTTACTTCATATAATGTCTTTGTCTTTGACAAACCCTACATTTACTCATTAGTTATTGCTCCACCCACAAACTTAAAATGTATTTTCTTAAAAAATAAGGCTGGTGACCTATTTGTTTTAAGCCTGATTCTTTTAGTTTAGTACCTGAATATTATTTATAGAAAAAATAAGAAAAATCTGAATGTTAGAACATTAAAAAAAAATAACTTTAAAAGATACTCAGTGTTTTTTTAGGTTTTTTCCAAAATAAAGGTGTTTTAGCCTTAAGTTAAGGGTATTTTTTTAAGGATTGATACTCAGTATACTCTTAATTATTTTTTTCATTAAATTTGATGTTTCACCAATACAATGACATAAAATTTGCTTATGATTGTTGTCATATAGACTTAGTTTTCATAGGTGAAATTTCATCCTGAACTGCTGCAATTCAGGGTGTACTAAAAGAAATATTCATAGAATTTTCCCATAGCTGGTGACCCCCTTTTTTTATCTCCAATTTTTGTAGATAAGAGAATATACTATCACCACACAAAGTTTCACGTAATTCTGAATGTTTTCAAAAAATGGCAAAACTGTAGTGATCATCTTTAAAAAGCTAAATGGAAAATGTACCAACTGTAGCAGAGATATTGAATAGAAAAAATAACTTTTACAAAGCGTGAGAAATACAATTGACCTTTTCACAATACACGCCTTGAGGTATATGTTTGAACACCCTTAACTCTTTTTAACACTTAACACGACACAACAGTTTGTCAGGTGGGTTGGGTATATACAAGTCTATAACAACGGAAAAGAATCAATTTCATAAGCATGTCAAAACCAAAAAATGTTCATAGATCCCTGATTCTCATTGTACTTACTCAGATCTTTCAATGTTTAATTAACCAGATGCATATTAGATCAGAAAATGCCACATATCAGTTATTTTCTATGACGATGATAAGGCCTAACAAAAAAATATCTGTGTTTAGGGTTTCGGTCTGAGATGCTGTAGGTAGGGTAAGTAGGGATTTCTTCTTTTTTTCTCAGAATTTTTTTACATGGGCCATGTACTGAAATCACACACACAAAAAAAATTTTTTTTTCAATCATAGGGTAAAAAGTTTAGGGTCGGCAGCATTTTCTAGGTAGGGTCAGGAAACCCTAAACATAGATATTTCTTTTTAGGCCTAAACAAACATCCATCCAAATGAACGATCACGTTTTGTGCAGTCTAATCGTGATCTACACTGGCTGAAGAAGCAACTAAAGTTGTGACAGGCACTTTAAGGGTTCATAATTAGTAGCTTCCAGTTATTTATTTTTCTTTTTCCATCCTATATATTTGTATGAATGTCCTAAACATTGTCGTTTGCACTTGTTTCAGAAATCTCAGGCCGATCCCTCCCCCTTTCTAATGTAGAAATCATTCACTTTACGTCGTAAATAGATTGAGATTCCAGCTCCAATATCATGATTTATTGAGGATGTATGCAAATCAGCTGTTTTGAGTCATTATTTTGGATAAAACGGCAGTTTGAAGGGTCGCTGAGCAGATGATGTAAATTTGGCACCTGTTTTGTCGTGGGTTTTCGTGTTTTGCTGTGACGAGCTGCTGCTGCTGTGATTGAATAAAAAGTATAAGTCTGAATGAAGTAAAAAAAAAAAACCTGTGTATTGTCGTTTTTCGAACAGTTTAGGGAATTTTCATGATGTATTTTACATTTAAGTCTGCTTAAAGAAGGCATTGAACGTCTTAAAGTTTTGAAAAACCTTGCTCCGAAAAATATATCCAATGTTCGAAATCCTTTTAAGCATGTGCAGATGAAATGGATACGAATAAAACGCGGATAAAAGGTATTGACCGAAAGACGGATTTCTGACGCAAAAGTTTATGTATATTCTATATGCGGAGATTTACATTTTTATGTAGTTTCTGCGGTAAAGCGCAGATCCTTAAGCAGCTGACTATCTGCGGCTAGGCACAGGATTAGTATCTTACTGCTATGATATTTGTTTTATGCGCCGATTTTCATTTTTTGAGTTTCTGCGGCCTTTTATTAGTTTAGATATGGAATAATGTTTGACCGCATTTTTAGCTCACCTGAGCACGAAGTGCTCATGGTGAGCTTTTGTGATCATGCTGTGTCCGTCGTCCGTCGTTCGTCGTCCGTCATCAACATTTACCTTGTGTACGCTCTAGAGGCCACATTTTCAATCCGATACTCATGAAACTTGGTCAGAATGTTTGTCTTGATGATATCTTGAACGAGTTTGAAAATGGGTCATGTTGGGTCAAAAACTAGGTCATTAGGTCAAATCTTAGAAAAACCTTGTGTACGCTCTAGAGGCCATATTTTCAGTCCGATACTCATGAAACTTGGTCAGAGTGTTTGCCTTGATGGTATCTCTGACGAGTTTGAAAATGGGTCATGTCAGGTCAAAAACTAGGTCACTAGGTCAAATCTTAGAAAAACCTTGTGTACGCTCTAGAGGCCACATTTTCGATCCGATACTCCTGAAAGTTGGTCAGAATGTTTGTCTTGATTATGTCTCGGACAAGTTCGAAAATGAGACATGTCGGGTCAAAAACTAGGTCACTAGGTCAAATCTTAGGAAAACCATGTGTACGCTCTAGAGGCCATATTTTCGGTCCGATACTCCTGAAAGTTGGTCAAAATGTTTGTTTTGATGATATCTCAGACGAGTTTGAAAATGGGTCATTTTGGGTCTAAAACTAGGTCACCAGGTCAAATCTTAGAAAAACCTTGTGTACGCTCTAGAGGCCATATTTTCGGTCCGATACTCCTGAAAGTTGGTCAGAATGTTTGTTTTGATGATATCTCGGACTAGTTTGAAAATGGGTCATGTCGGGCAAAAAAACTAGGTCACTAGGTAAAATCTTAGAAAAACCTTGTGTACGCTCTAGAGGTCACATTTTCAGTCCAGATTTCTTGAAAGTTTGTCAGAATGTTTGACTTGATGATATCTCGGACTAGTTCAAAAATGGTTCATGTTGGTTAAAAAATTATGTCACTAGGTCAAATCTTAGAAAAACCTTGTGTATGCTCTAGAGGCCACATTTTCAGTCCAAAATTCATGAAATTTGGTCAGAATGTTTGTCTTGATGACATCTCAGACGAAGATGAAAATCAGTCATGTTGGGTCAGAAACTAGGTCAGTAGTTCAAATCTTAGAAAAACCCTGTGTATGCTCTATAGGCCACATTTTCTGTCCAATACTTATGAAAGGTGGTCAGGATCTTTGTTTTGATAATATCTACAATGGGAAAATTGGCTATGGTTGGCAAAAAAGTAGGTCACTGAGAGAAATTCTAGAAAAAGCTTGTGCACATGCTAGAGGCCAAATTTTCAGTCCAATAATTATGAAAGCTTAGTAGATTGTTTGTAATGATATCTCAAAAGAGATTGAAAATGGTTCATGTTTGGTCAAAAGACTCAGGTGAGCGACTTTAGGGCTATCATGGCCCTCTTGTTAAATCATGACAATACCAGTCCTTTGTATTTTCATAAATTCGGTCCTGTTCCATCCAACAAATGTACTACATTTTGGCCTAGTACTACATTTTGCAGGTATTAACGGAAAAACAAAGCCTACTTCCTAAGTAATTTTTTACAGAACACTAAATTTTTGAAATGAAGCCCTCATCAATCGGTGCCGACTTACGTATTCAGAGGCGTCCCACATAATCAGAGCTCGTCTTTATTTTTATCATTTTTTGTGCTATTTCTTTTCAATTTTTAACAAGCATTGAATGTAACATTTCAAGACATTAAATCACGCTTTTGGGACAGTAAGACTCTCTCTTATTTGCCAATTAAATTGCAATAATAGACTGAATTTAGGTCCGTGACGTATTATAATAATTATAATAATAATTACTTTGTTTTAAGAGGGTGAAAAAACTCATTTAGCTGTTAAACTAATCTCCCATGAGGCCCTCTGAAAAAAACAACTTAATAATGTTTATACTGTACAGTTAAAATAGGGATCAAGATATCCATCGTAATTAAAAAAAAGGGTAGGTATTAAGTTGTGGTACCTATAACTTGGAGATAAAATGCTGGTAGCATTTGTCTTTGAATGTGTTCAGGGAATCTAGTGTTTTGATGTTGAGAGGTAGGGTATTCCAAACAGTTGCCCCAGAATATGCAAAAGACCATTTCCATGCATTTGTTCGAGGTTTACCTAACTTAAGATTTAAGTTAGATGTAGATCTTCAGTAATAATTTGAATTTTCATCATATTCTTGGGTGAACTTACCGGTTATGTAATTTGGGGTCATAAGGTTTTGTGCTTTGTAAATCATGACACATCTTGGGTACTGTACTCTTTTATCAAAGGGAAGCCAATTAAGTTGTTTGAACATATCAACTGATGGTGTCATTAATTTTGCATCTAATATAATCCGGGCTGCCCTTTTTTAAAGTTTAACTAAGGTTTCAATGTTATTTCTTGAGCAAGATCCCCATATAGTACAACAATAGTCCAGTAGAGGTGATATATAGGAACAATAAAAGAGCTTCCTAGCATGTAGTGGAAGATAAATTCGGAGTCTCTGCATCAGGGTAAGGCGAGATGCAACAAGTTTACAGATATAATCCACATGTGTGTTCCATGTTAGTTTTTAGCTCCACTGGCCGAAGGCTAGCGAGCTATTGTCATGGCGTTGTGTCCGTCGTGCGTCCGTCCGTCCGTCCGTTCGTCCGTCCGTCCGTAAACTTTTTCTTTAAAAAACTTCTCCTCAGAAACTATTGACTGGATTTTTACCAAATTTCACAGGAATGTTCCTTTGGTGGTCCTCTTTCAAATTCCTTCAAATAATTGTGTTCCATGAAGAATTCTGGTTGCCATGGCAACCAAAGTAAAAAACCTTTAAAAATCTTCTCCTCCCAAACCGCTATTTGGATAGCATTATTATTTTGCAGGAATGTTCCTTAGATACAGGTTTACAGAATTCCTTTAAAAAAAAAAAGATCTGTCAAAAAACATGGCTTTTATGGGAGACTCATTTTCCTTTTATGGTATAAAGTAAAATCTTTGAAAAATTTCTTCTCTAAAACTATTCATTGGATTTCATTGTTGTTTTGCAGGTAAGTTCCTATGGTGGTTGTCTACCAAATTGTTTCTTCAGTGAGCTAAAATACAGGATTGAATGATAATTGTTAAAAGCTTCCTTTCGCCATTATAGAAATATCAGGCCTGTGGAGCGATACAGGCGCTCAAGCGCCTCTAGTTTGTCAATATGGATACCTAGTAATTTATGACTCTCTACACTGACAATAATTTCTTCATTTATTGATAAATGTAAATTGCTATGATGGCAAAGTTTAGGGGCAGTACCTAGTAGCATTGTCTTTGTTTTAGATGTGTTAATGTACATTCCATTGTGTAGGCACCATTGATTGATGTTTTCTAGGTCAGTTTGAATATGATTTTCATTATCTTTGGATCAGTACTTGTTGTGTGGAAAGTTGCATCATCAGCATACATATCTGTCCTTGTTTTATCTACACAGAGTAGAAGGTCATTAACATATAAAAGGAACAAGATAGGGCCTAGGATAGATCCTTGTGGAACACCATATTTAATAATTGCTGGCGAGGATGTTGTACAGTTAAATTGTACTTGTTGAGTTCTATTGCTTAAGTAGGACTGAACCCATGTGACCGCTTCATCATGAAAGTTATAAAGTGCAAGTTTATCAAGTAGAATGTTATGGTCGACTAAGTCGAATGCTTTCTTCATATCTAGAAATACAGCTCCCACAAAGTTTCCTTTATCAATGGCAAAAAGCCATTCATCAATTAGTTTTATAAGAGCAGACTGGCAAGAATGAAATTGTCTAAAACCTGATTGATGTTGGTGGAGAAGATGATTTTCCTGTAAATATTTACTAATTTGTTTGGCAACATGTTTTTCAATAATTTTAGAGATGACAGGTAAAATTGAAATAGGTCTGTAATTTTCTGTAATTATTTCGGATACGGTCAACCCACGCCACAAATGATTCAGACAACATCGTACAATTGTTACAACTTTCTGTAGTGCAGAAAACATGTTGAAAGACAAGAGCATTGCATGACATTCTCCTTTTTGGAATTTCAAAGTCATAAGAACACATGATTACAAATAATGACAAGCTTATCTGTTTTTTGGTTGTTTTTCAGCCGACATTTTCAGAAACGGAAGACCAACACAACATTTTCTCGTCAGAGCCATTGGCTCCGAATATGAAGCATCCCTACCCGTGATTATGGTGCAGATGATCATGCAATTTTTTGTTCTAGTGTGGGATTTTGTGCGCAAATAAATTTCGTTTTTGCGGGATTTTAGATTTTGATGTGACAATTTGTAGAAAATGTCTCCAAAAATGAAACACTGGCGAATCAATTGGCAACAAGTTATGTCTATACAAGATTCTTGAAAGATCTTAACTCTGACATAAGCAATATGTATCAAGTGTGAGGGACACACTCACACTCAATGTTTATCAGGGCTTAACAAGCTGGCGTGCCATTAATGAAAAACGTGATAATGATGTTAATCCACTTATTTAGTGTAAAATGGTAGGTTTCGAAGTGATCTGCTACCCTTACTGACAAATTAATGCCATATCATGCGGATATACTTATTAAAAAAATAACTAATAAGGAAAATGGATCCCTGTTAATAAACGTAAAAACCCATGACGCGACAAAAAGTAAATTTGACATAGGCTGATCAGAGGTACTTCAGGCCGTCTTTTCGGCTTTGAAAATGAATTTAAGCAGGAAATTTACATAAATATCTGTATGAAACAATAAGTGGAAGCTAAATTCTCTAATATGGACATAAAAACTTGGGGGGGTTGGGTCTTCTTGTCTTCAGTGATAGCACTGGACCAAATGTTGAAGTAGAAGGTAGAGGACATGTATACAAAGAAAGAAGACTAGAAAAATTGAACCCTTTAATGCATAAACCTTTATTATTTATCACAAGACAAAAACAAATGTTACATCAACCCTTTACCATGCAATGGAAATCTCCATGAAATCTAGGCTGTTCGCCTTTTTACACTTAAAGGGGAAACACTCCCCACTTATACTGAAGGCAACGGGGGGACAGCTCCCCTACTTAAAAATTTCTAGATGCAACACTGCTTGCCGTAGTGCAGAAATTCGTAAAAACAATAAATCAGTCATTTTTGTTGTAGAAAAATATCAGGAAAAAGTTTTGTTTTTTTTTAAAAAGCAAACTATCGTGATAGTATTGCGATAGTTTCAGGACTATCGCAATAGGGATTTTACTATCAAGATACTATCGTGATAGCTTTTTTGGCGGCAATAGTCACCCCTAATATGCCTAGGTGCACTGACCACAGTGATATTACCAAAGCTTTTAAAACTGCATGAACCTCCAACACAAACAAACAGAAAGAGCCGTTTAGACCCTCATGGGCCCACTATTTAACCCATTACCAGATGACAAAGTTTACAAGTAATCCAAATTGAAAGCAGTTGCGGACGACAAAAAAATGCAACTGAAAGATTGAAATTTGTTTTGGGAAGGATAGAAAACATGGTTACCAGCATTTTCTCCTTTTCCCACAATGTTTTTAAAAGGCTTCTTTCTCAGGGTCGTTAAAAGTCGGGATTGTGTGGTAAAGGGTTAAACAAGGCCTGGAGATCCTTGTAGAGGTGAAAGTATGAGCAAGGTGCATTGTGTACCATATAACCTTTACCCAAGGAGGCTTTTCACAACTTTGAGGGAAAAGGAGAAAATAGTGGTAATCAGCATTTTCTCCTTTTTCCACAATGTTTTCTACTCTTTAGAAAACAGATACCATCATTTGAGCCTCAGTTTACTTACCATCTGAAAATACTTTTAATTTGTACAAGTCTGAAATTGTTTGTCAGATAAGGAGTTAACCTGTATTCCACATAACAAAAATTTAGACATGTCCAAATTGGAAGCATTTGTAGAAGACAAATTGGATTTGCCTCAAATACATGTAGTTGAATTTGCCTATGATAGAGAAGAAATTGTTTTGGGAAAAGGAGAAAATGCTGGTTACCAACATTCAGGCAGTCTTGCAAAGTGGAACATTTTTTGCTTGGCTACCTCGAAGAAAACAAAGAAGCCTTGTCTTCATCTTTGTACAAATGTAATCTTCATCATGCAAACTTTAAGTTGTTTTCTCGTATCTTTGTTATTACTGAAGATCTTTTCTTCAAACTTGTGCTAGTTGTCAAGGTGTCAAAAAGGGATAACCATACAACAAGGGCAGGTAACTTTTGAATGTTTTTGACACAGTTGTGCTCCTTTTTCAACTTAGAATTTACACTGAAAAGGCAAGTACAGCAGAGCATTGGTACCCAGATCTGGTACTCCTGTTTGTTATTCAAATGATCTACTGACATTTCCCAGTTAAGTAATTTGCACAATGTTTTCAAAAGTCTTTTCTATTAGGGTCGTTAAAACTCGGGAGTGTGCGGTAAAAGTTTAAACACTCGTGGGTCCTGAAACTACATAAGAGGAAAAAGGTGTGGATAAATAATTTCTCATTGGTTTTTTTTGTCAAACAGATCAATAGTCTGTTCTTTCAATATGTATTAAAGATAGTACATTGTTTTTAGCTCACCTGAGCATGAAGTGCTCAAGGTGAGCTTTTGTGAGCGCCCGATGTCTGGCATCCGTCGTGCGTCGTCCGTCATCCACAATTTCTTTAAACATCTTCTCCTAAATCACTGGGCCAATCTTGATGAAACTTGGCAGGGATGTTCCTTGGGTGAAGCTCTACAAAAGTTGTTCAAGAGATTGAATTCCACCCATAACTGGTTGCCATGGCAACCAAAGGGTAAAAAATAGCAAAATCTTCGAAAATCTTCTTCTCTGAAACTAGAAGGCGTAGAGCTTTGATATTTGGTATGTAGCATCTCCTAGTGGACCTCTACCAAGTTTGTTCATATGATGCCCCTGGGGTCAAAACTGGCCCCGTTCCGGGGGTCACAAGTTTGAACATAGGAACAAGAAGGAAAACTTTAAAATTCTTCTTCTCTGAAACTGGAAGGCGTAGAGCTTTGATATTTGGTATGTAGCATCTCCTAAAGGACCGCTACCAAGTTTGTTCATATGATGCCCCTGGGGTCAAAACTGGCCCCAACCCAGGGTTCACAAGTTCGAACATAGGAACAAAGAAGGAAAACCTTAAAATTCTTTTCTGAAACTAGAAGGCGTAGAATTTGATATTTGGTATGCAGCGTCTCCTAGTGGACCTCTACCAAGTTTGTTCAAATGATGCCTCTGGGGTCAAAACTGGCCCAGCCCCAGGGGTCACAAGTTTGAACATGGGAACAAAAACGGAAAACTTTAAAATTATTCTTCTCTGAAACTAGAAGGCGTAGAGCTCTGATATTTGGTATGTAGCATCTCCTAGTGGACCTCTACCAAGTTTGTTCATATGATGCCCCTGGGGTCAAAACTGGCCCTGCCCTGGGGCACGAGTTCTAACATAGAAACAAAGAAGGAAAACTTTAAAATTCTTCTTCTCTAAAACGGGGAGGTGTAGAGCTTTGATATTTGGTATGTAGCATCTCCTAGTGGACCTCTACCAAGTTTGTTCAAATGATGCCGCTGGGGTCAAAACTGGCCCCACCCTGGGGGTCACAAGTTCGAACATAGGAACAAAGAAGGAAAACCTTAAAATTCTTCTTCTCTGAAACTGGAAGGCATAGAGCTTTGATATTTGGTATGTAGTGAACCTGTTCTAAGTTTGTTAGCCCACCTGAGCACAACATGTTCAGTGAGTTCAAAATTGGGTCACCTGGGGTTATAAACTAGGTTATTAGGTCAAATTAAAGAAATACCTTGTGGGCACTCTAGAGGCCACATCTATTGCTCAAATGACCTGAAATTTGGTCAGAATGTTTGTCTTGATGAAATCTCGTATGGGTTTGGATTTGGGTCACCTAAGATCATAAACTAGGTCACTAGGTCAAATTAAAGAAGTACTTTGTGGACACTCTAGAGGCCACATTTTTTGCTCAATTGACTTGAAAATTGGTCAGAATGTTTGTCTTGATAAAATCTCACATGAATCTGAATTTGGGTCAACTGGGGTCATAAACTAGGTCACTACGTCAAAGAAATACCTTTAGGGAACTCGAGAGGCAACATTTATTGTTCAATTGATTTGAAAATTGGTTAAAATGTTTCTCTTGATGAAATCTAAGATGAGTTAGAAATTGGGTCACCTGGGGTAATAATCTAGGTCACTAGGTCAAATTAAAGAAATACCTTCAGGGCACTCCAGAGGCCACATTTCTTGCTCAATTGACCTGAAATTTGGTCAGAATGTTTGTCTTGATGAAATATCGGATGAGTTCGGATTTGGGTCACCTGGGTTCATAAACTGGGTCACTAGGTCAAATTAAAGAAATATATTGTGGGCTTGTGGGCACTCTAGAGGCCACATTTTTTGCTCAATTGACTTGAAAATTGGTCAGAATGTTTGTCTTGATAAAATCTCACATGAGTCTGAATTTGGGTCATAAACTAGGTCACTAGGTCAAATTAAATATCTCTAGGGCACTCTAGAGGCCACATTTATTGTTCAATTGATTTGAAAATTGGTTAAAATGTTTCTCTGATAAAATTTAAGACGAGTTCAAAATTGGGTCACCTGGGGTTATAAACTAGGTTATTAGGTCAAATTAAAGAAATACCTTGTGGGCACTCTAGAGGCCACATTTATTGCTCAAATGACCTTAAATTTGGTCAGAATGTTTGTCTTCATGAAATCTAAGATGAGTTCAAAATAGGGTCACCTGGGGTCATAACCTAGGTCACTAGGTCAAATTAAAGAATTACCTTGTTGGCACTCCAGAGGCCACATTTATTGCTCAGTTATCTTGAAAACTGTTCAGAATGTTTGTCTCCATAAATTTTTGATGAGTTCTAAATTGGGTCACCTTTTGAGATAAAGTAGGTCACTAGGTCAACTTACAGAAATTCCTTGCGGACGCTCTAGAGGCCACATTTTAAGCTCAGTTGACCTGACAGTTGGTCAGAAATTGAATTATTGCATGTGGAGTGAAATTTCGCCTATTTACTCAGGTGAGCGATCCAGGGCCATCATGGCCCTCTTGTTTTGTGTGTGTATTGGTGTAAAAAACACGCACAGGCCAGGCTAAACATACATTTTATATTTATTGTAGTAAACATCAAAATTATGATTTGAAAAAAATTACGGTTGTGCTGACTAATATATAAAAGGAGGATCTACCTGATGTTTGTTATTATATTCATAGTAGGGATATTTTTGTTAACTCTTTACATAACAAGCACATGTTTTTGCAACCAAGAGGAAGATTACCTCTGAAATTATTGTGGGAAAATGAGGAAATGTTTTATAAAAGCATTTTCTTTTTTGCCACGTTTTCTACCTTTTCAAAAACATCTAACAGGAGGATTTAAGCCACAATTGTTTTTTTGTCTGCAAATGCTTTCAGTTTGGAAAAGTCTTAACCTCTGTCACTTGGTTAAGCCTTTAAAGACTTGGTCAGACCAGCTAACGGATATGTGACGGAGGGAAAACGGACAAAAACATGCAGAATTTGGTTATCCGGTGACAAAATTCATCTCCTCTGCCGCTCGAGGCCCACGCGATCGGTGTGTGGAGAAAAGAAGCCCCACAATGACCGCACGAGTACTGTACATGCACAGAAAAAATGCATGAGAACCGGACAAAATGTTCTTCCAACGTACGATGATTGGAAATGTACTGAACACCAATGTACCAGAAACGTACCAGTCAAGTGACATGCCGAGGGTATAAATAGTCCGATGCATCCAAAGTCTGTCATTTTCACGTCTCTGTCAGTTTTGTCCGGTGGAAATTTTGAACATGCTCAAAACTTCCCACCGGACCGAACGGACATCACCAGACGTTGCCGGACAAGTAGCAGATTCACCGGATAAGAAACGGACATAAAACAGATACGAACGGACACGAACAGATAAAATGATTTTTTTATCCGTTACTTGTCCATTAGCTCGGTGTGACCAAGCCTTAACATTTTGGCAAGTGTACGCCAGATCTAGAAAGTTCAGATATGCATGAGAAAAGGAACAACTAATCAAAATAGCATTTTGATGCAGAGATAGTCATGTTAATATTGTGACTAAACTCTCCATCCATTTATGCTGCAATCTCATCAAAAACTGTAAATCTACCTGTGTGAAGGAGTTAACTCTTCAGGCATCAACTCAACTTTGTTTGCATTTGCAGCCAGGTTAGATCAAGATCAGACTGCACAAATTGTTCAGTATGATCCTAGATCTTGCACTGTCTGCTGTTTGTGAGATATTGTGCAAAAAAACAGCTGTGAATTTACAAGGTTTTGGCCTATTCTCTAGACAAAAAATCATTAAAATATCAATGTCAGATATCTAGGGTTAAGCTTAGGATCGCTCATGCATGTATCTACATGTAGTGTGCTGTAACTTGAAGTGTAAGTCATTCAAGGACAACACTCAGGTGCTTCAGTTTGAAGGTCTAGGATTAAACATGTGAATGTAAACCCTATCTGAAAAGGAACAATCCAGTTGAAGTTATAATTTTGCACTTTTAGAAGATCATCTGCATATATACTTGTCTGGGGTTGATGGCTTTGGAAAATAGTGTTGAATAAGTGTTGCATGTTGGGAAAAAGAGCTTATAAACTCACTATCAGATGACAAAATGTTGAACCTGACCAAATTGAAAGGATTTATAAAGTAAGAATGACTCAAATGAGGGAAACTGACTTTGAAAAGAGAGAAAACATTGTGGGAAAAGGAGGAAATGCTGTTTATCGACATTTCCACCTTTTCCCACAATGTTTTCAAAAGCATTATTTTTGGGGGTTGTTAAAATCTGGGATTGTTTGACACTGGTTCAATGCATGCTTTTGTTCCCCAACAGTGTGTTTGTTGAATGGTTTTGATAATGATAGGCAAAAGAATTAAA